>OV277348.1:0-2400000 GCA_922984085.1 Sicus ferrugineus
AGAGGAGTTAGAAACAGTACACTGACTGTCCTCACCTCCGTATAGTAAGCCAACCATATGCTTAGGGTAATAGGATTTCTTTACTTTCACACTTTTAAACCTTAAAATCAAGCTAGCTAGGACAAAACAACCATAGTTTCTGTTCAAAATCTAGCGTCCTAGCTTAGGCAGGTGTAAAAACTCCTCCATTCCCCAGGAGAGATGGCCGATATCTTTCATAATGGAGGACTTCGTGAGTACGTTGTGAGGTTTTTGCCCATAATAAGACCCAAGCTTATAGAACTGGGGGGGATTTCCTGTCACGGATCTGAAGCGTTGTCGACACATTAATGCGCCTAATAGCTGGTGATCTGTGGATCGTCGCGTGGAGGATCGACAAACCATTTTTTTTCCTGTTCCTCCTCCTCCATGTTTTTCTGGGAGAGGTCCCTGCGGACCTTCCTTCCGCGGGATGCGTAACATCAGCTTACTCTGGAGCCAATTGGTCCCAAAATTATATGATAAGGATGTTTTCAACGGCTCTGAGGTGGATTGTTCAGGGGGATACCTCCATGTTTTCTGGGAGAGGTCCCTGCGGACCTTCCTTCCGCGGGATACGTAACATCAGCTTACTCTGGAGCCAATTGGTCCCAAAATTATATGATAAGGATGTTTCAACGGCTCTGAGGCTGGATTGTTCAGGGGGATACGCATCCTTCGGCTCTGGAGGGGGGACCTCAGGGAAAACTGGAATGATAGCTTGTGAAGAGGGGTGGGTGTTGGTTGACTCGTCCACGGGTCACAAACATAAAACGTGTACCTGGGACGACTCCTCTATATACCTTTACCGTCTACTTTACGAGCTTAGTTAGTCACCCAACCCTTCACGTATCTATATATTAAGTTATAGCAAAAGTATCACATAGCCAAATAAGTTTTTGGAGTTTATGTATATAGTAGGCTGGGTATATTGTCCACTGGGAGAGCGGGAAACGCGGTGATCCACCAATATAGGTGAATTGCTAGTTTCCTGTTGTCCACTGTGACAAATTCCATAACGATGTATCGGTTATATATGTTTGTATGCAGCATTGTATAATATATAAAATATGTATATGATCTTCCTGGGCCTGGTTTGTGGCATATTGAATGGCTGTCTGGTAACCCAGGTAATCGGGTCAAATTACGTACTGTATGTCTCTTATTTTTTTCATACGACTAAGTATTTGTGTGGCAACTGGATTTTCCAAGTCATGGGAAAGTCACACAAATGCACATGCTCTGGCTATGCACACTGAAAATATCTGTTTAGAAATTCATCTTCATGGCTGGTTCATGTGTAAACAAATAAGTTATTTGTATGATACTTATCTTATTTTATATTATTTTTTTTAGATATTTTCTCAGTCCACTAACTTCCTACCTGCATTAAATAAAGAATTCTTTTCGGAAATACTTTCTTCCTCCTGATGCGTCTTTGTGCACATCATTACAGCTTTCAATACGGTTTCCGTACTATATTGAAATTTGGTTTTTTTCTTCTTCTTAATAAAAGAAAATCCCAACTGATGAGTCCTTTTGGCAGAGGACGAAAAACGTTTATTGGGATGCCTACGGCCTACACGGCAGAAAATGTTAAATAAACTTTTTATTTTTGTTTTGTTTGTTTTTAGGTGTCTTCCATAAAAAATATTTTTTCCATTATTTTTTCCTTTTTCTTAAACCCCCGCCGAACATAATAACATGTCTATTTTTTATTTTTATTTTTATGTATTTTATATATTTGCAAAATAGAGTATGATGACTGTTAGTTAGACATTTCCTAAGAGTTATATTGGAAATGTGGGGAGACATTAGTAGGTGAAGTGACCTGTAGGTACAACGGGACAGTTTTTTGTTGTCACGTACGGAAGACAGACTGACAGGCCATCCAGGTGAGGTATTTACGTAATTCCTTTAAGCAGCCTTCGTAAATATGGTTGTTGCCTAAGAGGAGTTAGAAACAGTACACTGACTGTCCTCACTCCGTATAGTAAGCCAACCATATGCTTAGGGTAATAGGATTTCTTTACTTTCACACTTTTAAACCTTAAAATCAAGCTAGCTAGGACAAAACAACCATAGTTTCTGTTCAAAATCTAGCGTCTAGCTTAGGCAGGTGTAAAAACTCCTCCATTCCCCAGGAGAGATGGCCGATATCTTTCATAATGGAGGACTTCGTGAGTACGTTGTGAGGTTTTTGCCCATAATAAGACCCAAGCTTATAGAACTGGGGGGGATTTCCTGTCACGGATCTGAAGCGTTGTCGACACATTAATGCGCCTAATAGCTGGTGATCTGTGGATCGTCGCGTGGAGGATCGACAAACCATTTTTTTCCTGTTCCTCCTCCTCCATGTTTTCTGGGAGAGGTCCCTGCGGACCTTCCTTCCGCGGGATGCGTAACATCAGCTTACTCTGGAGCCAATTGGTCCCAAAATTATATGATAAGGATGTTTCAACGGCTCTGAGGTGGATTGTTCAGGGGGATACCTCCATGTTTTCTGGGAGAGGTCCCTGCGGACCTTCCTTCCGCGGGATACGTAACATCAGCTTACTCTGGAGCCAATTGGTCCCAAAATTATATGATAAGGATGTTTCAACGGCTCTGAGGCTGGATTGTTCAGGGGGATACGCATCCTTCGGCTCTGGAGGGGGACCTCAGGGAAAACTGGAATGATAGCTTGTGAAGAGGGGTGGGTGTTGGTTGACTCGTCCACGGGTCACAAACATAAAACGTGTACCTGGGACGACTCCTCTATATACCTTTACCGTCTACTTTACGAGCTTAGTTAGTCACCCAACCCTTCACGTATCTATATATTAAGTTATAGCAAAAGTATCACATAGCCAAATAAGTTTTTGGAGTTTATGTATATAGTAGGCTGGGTATATTGTCCACTGGGAGAGCGGGAAACGCGGTGATCCACCAATATAGGTGAATTGCTAGTTTCCTGTTGTCCACTGTGACAAATTCCATAACGATGTATCGGTTATATATGTTTGTATGCAGCATTGTATAATATATAAAATATGTATATGATCTTCCTGGGCCTGGTTTGTGGCATATTGAATGGCTGTCTGGTAACCCAGGTAATCGGGTCAAATTACGTACTGTATGTCTCTTATTTTTTTCATACGACTAAGTATTTGTGTGGCAACTGGATTTTCCAAGTCATGAGAATGTCACACAAATGCACATGCTCTGGCTATGCACACTGAAAATATCTGTTTAGAAATTCATCTTCATGGCTGGTTCATGTGTAAACAAATAAGTTATTTGTATGATACTTATCTTATTTTATATTAATTTTTTTAGATATTTTCTCAGTCCACTAACTTCCTACCTGCATTAAATAAAGAATTCTTTTCGGAAATACTTTTCTTCCTCCTGATGCGTCTTTGTGCACATCATTACAGCTTTCAATACGGTTTCCGTACTATATTGAAATTTGGTTTTTTTCTTCTTCTTAATAAAAGAAAATCCCAACTGATGAGTCCTTTTGGCAGAGGACGAAAAACGTTTATTGGGATGCCTACGGCCTACACGGCAGAAAATGTTAAATAAACTTTTTATTTTTGTTTTGTTTGTTTTTAGGTGTCTTCCATAAAAAAATATTTTTTCCATTATTTTTTCCTTTTTCTTAAACCCCCGCCGAACATAATAACATGTCTATTTTTTATTTTTATTTTTATGTATTTTATATATTTGCAAAATAGTGTATGATGACTGTTAGTTAGACATTTCCTAAGAGTTATATTGGAAATGTGGGGAGACATTAGTAGGTGAAGTGACCTGTAGGTACAACGGGACAGTTTTTTGTTGTCACGTACGGAAGACAGACTGACAGGCCATCCAGGTGAGGTATTTACGTAATTCCTTTAAGCAGCCTTCGTAAATATGGTTGTTGCCTAAGAGGAGTTAGAAACAGTACACTAACTGTCCTCACTCCGTATAGTAAGCCAACCATATGCTTAGGGTAATAGGATTTCTTTACTTTCACACTTTTAAACCTTAAAATCAAGCTAGCTAGGACAAAACAACCATAGTTTCTGTTCAAAATCTAGCGTCTAGCTTAGGCAGGTGTAAAAACTCCTCCATTCCCCAGGAGAGATGGCCGATATCTTTCATAATGGAGGACTTCGTGAGTACGTTGTGAGGTTTTTGCCCATAATAAGACCCAAGCTTATAGAACTGGGGGGGATTTCCTGTCACGGATCTGAAGCGTTGTCGACACATTAATGCGCCTAATAGCTGGTGATCTGTGGATCGTCGCGTGGAGGATCGACAAACCATTTTTTTCCTGTTCCTCCTCCTCCATGTTTTCTGGGAGAGGTCCCTGCGGACCTTCCTTCCGCGGGATGCGTAACATCAGCTTACTCTGGAGCCAATTGGTCCCAAAATTATATGATAAGGATGTTTCAACGGCTCTGAGGTGGATTGTTCAGGGGGATACCTCCATGTTTTCTGGGAGAGGTCCCTGCGGACCTTCCTTCCGCGGGATACGTAACATCAGCTTACTCTGGAGCCAATTGGTCCCAAAATTATATGATAAGGATGTTTCAACGGCTCTGAGGCTGGATTGTTCGGGGGGATACGCATCCTTCGGCTCTGGAGGGGGACCTCAGGGAAAACTGGAATGATAGCTTGTGAAGAGGGGTGGGTGTTGGTTGACTCGTCCACGGGTCACAAACATAAAACGTGTACCTGGGACGACTCCTCTATATACCTTTACCGTCTACTTTACGAGCTTAGTTAGTCACCCAACCCTTCACGTATCTATATATTAAGTTATAGCAAAAGTATCACATAGCCAAATAAGTTTTTGGAGTTTATGTATATAGTAGGCTGGGTATATTGTCCACTGGGAGAGCGGGAAACGCGGTGATCCACCAATATAGGTGAATTGCTAGTTTCCTGTTGTCCACTGTGACAAATTCCATAACGATGTATCGGTTATATATGTTTGTATGCAGCATTGTATAATATATAAAATATGTATATGATCTTCCTGGGCCTGGTTTGTGGCATATTGAATGGCTGTCTGGTAACCCAGGTAATCGGGTCAAATTACGTACTGTATGTCTCTTATTTTTTTCATACGACTAAGTATTTGTGTGGCAACTGGATTTTCCAAGTCATGGGAAAGTCACACAAATGCACATGCTCTGGCTATGCACACTGAAAATATCTGTTTAGAAATTCATCTTCATGGCTGGTTCATGTGTAAACAAATAAGTTATTTGTATGATACTTATCTTATTTTATATTATTTTTTTTAGATATTTTCTCAGTCCACTAACTTCCTACCTGCATTAAATAAAGAATTCTTTTCGGAAATACTTTTCTTCCTCCTGATGCGTCTTTGTGCACATCATTACAGCTTTCAATACGGTTTCCGTACTATATTGAAATTTGGTTTTTTTCTTCTTCTTAATAAAAGAAAATCCCAACTGATGAGTCCTTTTGGCAGAGGACGAAAAACGTTTATTGGGATGCCTACGGCCTACACGGCAGAAAATGTTAAATAAACTTTTTATTTTTGTTTTGTTTGTTTTTAGGTGTCTTCCATAAAAAAATATTTTTTCCATTATTTTTTCCTTTTTCTTAAACCCCCGCCGAACATAATAACATGTCTATTTTTTATTTTTATTTTTATGTATTTTATATATTTGCAAAATAGAGTATGATGACTGTTAGTTAGACATTTCCTAAGTGTTATATTGGAAATGTGGGGAGACATTAGTAGGTGAAGTGACCTATAGGTACAACGGGACAGTTTTTTGTTGTCACGTACGGAAGACAGACTGACAGGCCATCCAGGTGAGGTATTTACGTAATTCCTTTAAGCAGCCTTCGTAAATATGGTTGTTGCCTAAGAGGAGTTAGAAACAGTACACTGACTGTCCTCACTCCGTATAGTAAGCCAACCATATGCTTAGGGTAATAGGATTTCTTTACTTTCACACTTTTAAACCTTAAAATCAAGCTAGCTAGGACAAAACAACCATAGTTTCTGTTCAAAATCTAGCGTCTAGCTTAGGCAGGTGTAAAAACTCCTCCATTCCCCAGGAGAGATGGCCGATATCTTTCATAATGGAGGACTTCGTGAGTACGTTGTGAGGTTTTTGCCCATAATAAGACCCAAGCTTATAGAACTGGGGGGGATTTCCTGTCACGGATCTGAAGCGTTGTCGACACATTAATGCGCCTAATAGCTGGTGATCTGTGGATCGTCGCGTGGAGGATCGACAAACCATTTTTTTCCTGTTCCTCCTCCTCCATGTTTTCTGGGAGAGGTCCCTGCGGACCTTCCTTCCGCGGGATGCGTAACATCAGCTTACTCTGGAGCCAATTGGTCCCAAAATTATATGATAAGGATGTTTCAACGGCTCTGAGGTGGATTGTTCAGGGGGATACCTCCATGTTTTCTGGGAGAGGTCCCTGCGGACCTTCCTTCCGCGGGATACGTAACATCAGCTTACTCTGGAGCCAATTGGTCCCAAAATTATATGATAAGGATGTTTCAACGGCTCTGAGGCTGGATTGTTCAGGGGGATACGCATCCTTCGGCTCTGGAGGGGGACCTCAGGGAAAACTGGAATGATAGCTTGTGAAGAGGGGTGGGTGTTGGTTGACTCGTCCACGGGTCACAAACATAAAACGTGTACCTGGGACGACTCCTCTATATACCTTTACCGTCTACTTTACGAGCTTAGTTAGTCACCCAACCCTTCACGTATCTATATATTAAGTTATAGCAAAAGTATCACATAGCCAAATAAGTTTTTGGAGTTTATGTATATAGTAGGCTGGGTATATTGTCCACTGGGAGAGCGGGAAACGCGGTGATCCACCAATATAGGTGAATTGCTAGTTTCCTGTTGTCCACTGTGACAAATTCCATAACGATGTATCGGTTATATATGTTTGTATGCAGCATTGTATAATATATAAAATATGTATATGATCTTCCTGGGCCTGGTTTGTGGCATATTGAATGGCTGTCTGGTAACCCAGGTAATCGGGTCAAATTACGTACTGTATGTCTCTTATTTTTTTCATACGACTAAGTATTTGTGTGGCAACTGGATTTTCCAAGTCATGGGAAAGTCACACAAATGCACATGCTCTGGCTATGCACACTGAAAATATCTGTTTAGAAATTCATCTTCATGGCTGGTTCATGTGTAAACAAATAAGTTATTTGTATGATACTTATCTTATTTTATATTATTTTTTTTAGATATTTTCTCAGTCCACTAACTTCCTACCTGCATTAAATAAAGAATTCTTTTCGGAAATACTTTTCTTCCTCCTGATGCGTCTTTGTGCACATCATTACAGCTTTCAATACGGTTTCCGTACTATATTGAAATTTGGTTTTTTTCTTCTTCTTAATAAAAGAAAATCCCAACTGATGAGTCCTTTTGGCAGAGGACGAAAAACGTTTATTGGGATGCCTACGGCCTACACGGCAGAAAATGTTAAATAAACTTTTTATTTTTGTTTTGTTTGTTTTTAGGTGTCTTCCATAAAAAAATATTTTTTCCATTATTTTTTCCTTTTTCTTAAACCCCCGCCGAACATAATAACATGTCTATTTTTTATTTTTATTTTTATGTATTTTATATATTTGCAAAATAGAGTATGATGACTGTTAGTTAGACATTTCCTAAGAGTTATATTGGAAATGTGGGGAGACATTAGTAGGTGAAGTGACCTGTAGGTACAACGGGACAGTTTTTTGTTGTCACGTACGGAAGACAGACTGACAGGCCATCCAGGTGAGGTATTTACGTAATTCCTTTAAGCAGCCTTCGTAAATATGGTTGTTGCCTAAGAGGAGTTAGAAACAGTACACTGACTGTCCTCACTCCGTATAGTAAGCCAACCATATGCTTAGGGTAATAAGATTTCTTCACTTTCACACTTTTAAACCTTAAAATCAAGCTAGCTAGGACAAAACAACCATAGTTTCTGTTCAAAATCTAGCGTCTAGCTTAGGCAGGTGTAAAAACTCCTCCATTCCCCAGGAGAGATGGCCGATATCTTTCATAATGGAGGACTTCGTGAGTACGTTGTGAGGTTTTTGCCCATAATAAGACCCAAGCTTATAGAACTGGGGGGGATTTCCTGTCACGGATCTGAAGCGTTGTCGACACATTAATGCGCCTAATAGCTGGTGATCTGTGGATCGTCGCGTGGAGGATCGACAAACCATTTTTTTCCTGTTCCTCCTCCTCCATGTTTTCTGGGAGAGGTCCCTGCGGACCTTCCTTCCGCGGGATGCGTAACATCAGCTTACTCTGGAGCCAATTGGTCCCAAAATTATATGATAAGGATGTTTCAACGGCTCTGAGGTGGATTGTTCAGGGGGATACCTCCATGTTTTCTGGGAGAGGTCCCTGCGGACCTTCCTTCCGCGGGATACGTAACATCAGCTTACTCTGGAGCCAATTGGTCCCAAAATTATATGATAAGGATGTTTCAACGGCTCTGAGGCTGGATTGTTCGGGGGGATACGCATCCTTCGGCTCTGGAGGGGGACCTCAGGGAAAACTGGAATGATAGCTTGTGAAGAGGGGTGGGTGTTGGTTGACTCGTCCACGGGTCACAAACATAAAACGTGTACCTGGGACGACTCCTCTATATACCTTTACCGTCTACTTTACGAGCTTAGTTAGTCACCCAACCCTTCACGTATCTATATATTAAGTTATAGCAAAAGTATCACATAGCCAAATAAGTTTTTGGAGTTTATGTATATAGTAGGCTGGGTATATTGTCCACTGGGAGAGCGGGAAACGCGGTGATCCACCAATATAGGTGAATTGCTAGTTTCCTGTTGTCCACTGTGACAAATTCCATAACGATGTATCGGTTATATATGTTTGTATGCAGCATTGTATAATATATAAAATATGTATATGATCTTCCTGGGCCTGGTTTGTGGCATATTGAATGGCTGTCTGGTAACCCAGGTAATCGGGTCAAATTACGTACTGTATGTCTCTTATTTTTTTCATACGACTAAGTATTTGTGTGGCAACTGGATTTTCCAAGTCATGGGAAAGTCACACAAATGCACATGCTCTGGCTATGCACACTGAAAATATCTGTTTAGAAATTCATCTTCATGGCTGGTTCATGTGTAAACAAATAAGTTATTTGTATGATACTTATCTTATTTTATATTATTTTTTTTAGATATTTTCTCAGTCCACTAACTTCCTACCTGCATTAAATAAAGAATTCTTTTCGGAAATACTTTTCTTCCTCCTGATGCGTCTTTGTGCACATCATTACAGCTTTCAATACGGTTTCCGTACTATATTGAAATTTGGTTTTTTTCTTCTTCTTAATAAAAGAAAATCCCAACTGATGAGTCCTTTTGGCAGAGGACGAAAAACGTTTATTGGGATGCCTACGGCCTACACGGCAGAAAATGTTAAATAAACTTTTTATTTTTGTTTTGTTTGTTTTTAGGTGTCTTCCATAAAAAAATATTTTTTCCATTATTTTTTCCTTTTTCTTAAACCCCCGCCGAACATAATAACATGTCTATTTTTTATTTTTATTTTTATGTATTTTATATATTTGCAAAATAGAGTATGATGACTGTTAGTTAGACATTTCCTAAGAGTTATATTGGAAATGTGGGGAGACATTAGTAGGTGAAGTGACCTGTAGGTACAACGGGACAGTTTTTTGTTGTCACGTACGGAAGACAGACTGACAGGCCATCCAGGTGAGGTATTTACGTAATTCCTTTAAGCAGCCTTCGTAAATATGGTTGTTGCCTAAGAGGAGTTAGAAACAGTACACTGACTGTCCTCACTCCGTATAGTAAGCCAACCATATGCTTAGGGTAATAGGATTTCTTTACTTTCACACTTTTAAACCTTAAAATCAAGCTAGCTAGGACAAAACAACCATAGTTTCTGTTCAAAATCTAGCGTCTAGCTTAGGCAGGTGTAAAAACTCCTCCATTCCCCAGGAGAGATGGCCGATATCTTTCATAATGGAGGACTTCGTGAGTACGTTGTGAGGTTTTTGCCCATAATAAGACCCAAGCTTATAGAACTGGGGGGGATTTCCTGTCACGGATCTGAAGCGTTGTCGACACATTAATGCGCCTAATAGCTGGTGATCTGTGGATCGTCGCGTGGAGGATCGACAAACCATTTTTTTCCTGTTCCTCCTCCTCCATGTTTTCTGGGAGAGGTCCCTGCGGACCTTCCTTCCGCGGGATGCGTAACATCAGCTTACTCTGGAGCCAATTGGTCCCAAAATTATATGATAAGGATGTTTCAACGGCTCTGAGGTGGATTGTTCAGGGGGATACCTCCATGTTTTCTGGGAGAGGTCCCTGCGGACCTTCCTTCCGCGGGATACGTAACATCAGCTTACTCTGGAGCCAATTGGTCCCAAAATTATATGATAAGGATGCTTCAACGGCTCTGAGGCTGGATTGTTCAGGGGGATACGCATCCTTCGGCTCTGGAGGGGGACCTCAGGGAAAACTGGAATGATAGCTTGTGAAGAGGGGTGGGTGTTGGTTGACTCGTCCACGGGTCACAAACATAAAACGTGTACCTGGGACGACTCCTCTATATACCTTTACCGTCTACTTTACGAGCTTAGTTAGTCACCCAACCCTTCACGTATCTATATATTAAGTTATAGCAAAAGTATCACATAGCCAAATAAGTTTTTGGAGTTTATGTATATAGTAGGCTGGGTATATTGTCCACTGGGAGAGCGGGAAACGCGGTGATCCACCAATATAGGTGAATTGCTAGTTTCCTGTTGTCCACTGTGACAAATTCCATAACGATGTATCGGTTATATATGTTTGTATGCAGCATTGTATAATATATAAAATATGTATATGATCTTCCTGGGCCTGGTTTGTGGCATATTGAATGGCTGTCTGGTAACCCAGGTAATCGGGTCAAATTACGTACTGTATGTCTCTTATTTTTTTCATACGACTAAGTATTTGTGTGGCAACTGGATTTTCCAAGTCATGGGAAAGTCACACAAATGCACATGCTCTGGCTATGCACACTGAAAATATCTGTTTAGAAATTCATCTTCATGGCTGGTTCATGTGTAAACAAATAAGTTATTTGTATGATACTTATCTTATTTTATATTATTTTTTTTAGATATTTTCTCAGTCCACTAACTTCCTACCTGCATTAAATAAAGAATTCTTTTCGGAAATACTTTTCTTCCTCCTGATGCGTCTTTGTGCACATCATTACAGCTTTCAATACGGTTTCCGTACTATATTGAAATTTGGTTTTTTTCTTCTTCTTAATAAAAGAAAATCCCAACTGATGAGTCCTTTTGGCAGAGGACGAAAAACGTTTATTGGGATGCCTACGGCCTACACGGCAGAAAATGTTAAATAAACTTTTTATTTTTGTTTTGTTTGTTTTTAGGTGTCTTCCATAAAAAAATATTTTTTCCATTATTTTTTCCTTTTTCTTAAACCCCCGCCGAACATAATAACATGTCTATTTTTTATTTTTATTTTTATGTATTTTATATATTTGCAAAATAGAGTATGATGACTGTTAGTTAGACATTTCCTAAGAGTTATATTGGAAATGTGGGGAGACATTAGTAGGTGAAGTGACCTGTAGGTACAACGGGACAGTTTTTTGTTGTCACGTACGGAAGACAGACTGACAGGCCATCCAGGTGAGGTATTTACGTAATTCCTTTAAGCAGCCTTCGTAAATATGGTTGTTGCCTAAGAGGAGTTAGAAACAGTACACTGACTGTCCTCACTCCGTATAGTAAGCCAACCATATGCTTAGGGTAATAGGATTTCTTTACTTTCACACTTTTAAACCTTAAAATCAAGCTAGCTAGGACAAAACAACCATAGTTTCTGTTCAAAATCTAGCGTCTAGCTTAGGCAGGTGTAAAAACTCCTCCATTCCCCAGGAGAGATGGCCGATATCTTTCATAATGGAGGACTTCGTGAGTACGTTGTGAGGTTTTTGCCCATAATAAGACCCAAGCTTATAGAACTGGGGGGGATTTCCTGTCACGGATCTGAAGCGTTGTCGACACATTAATGCGCCTAATAGCTGGTGATCTGTGGATCGTCGCGTGGAGGATCGACAAACCATTTTTTTCCTGTTCCTCCTCCTCCATGTTTTCTGGGAGAGGTCCCTGCGGACCTTCCTTCCGCGGGATGCGTAACATCAGCTTACTCTGGAGCCAATTGGTCCCAAAATTATATGATAAGGATGTTTCAACGGCTCTGAGGTGGATTGTTCAGGGGGATACCTCCATGTTTTCTGGGAGAGGTCCCTGCGGACCTTCCTTCCGCGGGATACGTAACATCAGCTTACTCTGGAGCCAATTGGTCCCAAAATTATATGATAAGGATGTTTCAACGGCTCTGAGGCTGGATTGTTCGGGGGGATACGCATCCTTCGGCTCTGGAGGGGGACCTCAGGGAAAACTGGAATGATAGCTTGTGAAGAGGGGTGGGTGTTGGTTGACTCGTCCACGGGTCACAAACATAAAACGTGTACCTGGGACGACTCCTCTATATACCTTTACCGTCTACTTTACGAGCTTAGTTAGTCACCCAACCCTTCACGTATCTATATATTAAGTTATAGCAAAAGTATCACATAGCCAAATAAGTTTTTGGAGTTTATGTATATAGTAGGCTGGGTATATTGTCCACTGGGAGAGCGGGAAACGCGGTGATCCACCAATATAGGTGAATTGCTAGTTTCCTGTTGTCCACTGTGACAAATTCCATAACGATGTATCGGTTATATATGTTTGTATGCAGCATTGTATAATATATAAAATATGTATATGATCTTCCTGGGCCTGGTTTGTGGCATATTGAATGGCTGTCTGGTAACCCAGGTAATCGGGTCAAATTACGTACTGTATGTCTCTTATTTTTTTCATACGACTAAGTATTTGTGTGGCAACTGGATTTTCCAAGTCATGGGAAAGTCACACAAATGCACATGCTCTGGCTATGCACACTGAAAATATCTGTTTAGAAATTCATCTTCATGGCTGGTTCATGTGTAAACAAATAAGTTATTTGTATGATACTTATCTTATTTTATATTATTTTTTTTAGATATTTTCTCAGTCCACTAACTTCCTACCTGCATTAAATAAAGAATTCTTTTCGGAAATACTTTTCTTCCTCCTGATGCGTCTTTGTGCACATCATTACAGCTTTCAATACGGTTTCCGTACTATATTGAAATTTGGTTTTTTTCTTCTTCTTAATAAAAGAAAATCCCAACTGATGAGTCCTTTTGGCAGAGGACGAAAAACGTTTATTGGGATGCCTACGGCCTACACGGCAGAAAATGTTAAATAAACTTTTTATTTTTGTTTTGTTTGTTTTTAGGTGTCTTCCATAAAAAAATATTTTTTCCATTATTTTTTCCTTTTTCTTAAACCCCCGCCGAACATAATAACATGTCTATTTTTTATTTTTATTTTTATGTATTTTATATATTTGCAAAATAGAGTATGATGACTGTTAGTTAGACATTTCCTAAGAGTTATATTGGAAATGTGGGGAGACATTAGTAGGTGAAGTGACCTGTAGGTACAACGGGACAGTTTTTTGTTGTCACGTACGGAAGACAGACTGACAGGCCATCCAGGTGAGGTATTTACGTAATTCCTTTAAGCAGCCTTCGTAAATATGGTTGTTGCCTAAGAGGAGTTAGAAACAGTACACTGACTGTCCTCACTCCGTATAGTAAGCCAACCATATGCTTAGGGTAATAGGATTTCTTTACTTTCACACTTTTAAACCTTAAAATCAAGCTAGCTAGGACAAAACAACCATAGCCTTCGTAAATATGGTTGTTGCCTAAGAGGAGTTAGAAACAGTACACTGACTGTCCTCCCTCCGTATAGTAAGCCAACCATATGCTTAGGGTAATAGGATTTCTTTACTTTCACACTTTTAAACCTTAAAATCAAGCTAGCTAGGACAAAACAACCATAGTTTCTGTTCAAAATCTAGCGTCTAGCTTAGGCAGGTGTAAAAACTCCTCCATTCCCCAGGAGAGATGGCCGATATCTTTCATAATGGAGGACTTCGTGAGTACGTTGTGAGGTTTTTGCCCATAATAAGACCCAAGCTTATAGAACTGGGGGGATTTCCTGTCACGGATCTGAAGCGTTGTCGACACATTAATGCGCCTAATAGCTGGTGATCTGTGGATCGTCGCGTGGAGGATCGACAAACCATTTTTTTCCTGTTCCTCCTCCTCCATGTTTTCTGGGAGAGGTCCCTGCGGACCTTCCTTTCGCGGGATGCGTAACATCAGCTTACTCTGGAGCCAATTGGTCCCAAAATTATACGATAAGGATGTTTCAACGGCTCTGAGGCTGGATTGTTCAGGGGGATACCTCCATGTTTTCTGGGAGAGGTCCCTGCGGACCTTCCTTCCGCGGGATACGTAACATCAGCTTACTCTGGAGCCAATTGGTCCCAAAATTATATGATAAGGATGTTTCAACGGCTCTGAGGCTGGATTGTTCAGGGGGATACGCATCCTTCGGCTCTGGAGGGGGACCTCAGGGAAAACTGGAATGATAGCTTGTGAAGAGGGGTGGGTGTTGGTTGACTCGTCCACGGGTCACAAACATAAAACGTGTACCTGGGACGACTCCTCTATATACCTTTACCGTCTACTTTACGAGCTTAGTTAGTCACCCAACCCTTCACGTATCTATATATTAAGTTATAGCAAAAGTATCACATAGCCAAATAAGTTTTTGGAGTTTATGTATATAGTAGGCTGGGTATATTGTCCACTGGGAGAGCGGGAAACGCGGTGATCCACCAATATAGGTGAATTGCTAGTTTCCTGTTGTCCACTGTGACAAATTCCATAACGATGTATCGGTTATATATGTTTGTATGCAGCATTGTATAATATATAAAATATGTATATGATCTTCCTGGGCCTGGTTTGTGGCATATTGAATGGCTGTCTGGTAACCCAGGTAATCGGGTCAAATTACGTACTGTATGTCTCTTATTTTTTTCATACGACTAAGTATTTGTGTGGCAACTGGATTTTCCAAGTCATGGGAAAGTCACACAAATGCACATGCTCTGGCTATGCACACTGAAAATATCTGTTTAGAAATTCATCTTCATGGCTGGTTCATGTGTAAACAAATAAGTTATTTGTATGATACTTATCTTATTTTATATTATTTTTTAGATATTTTCTCAGTCCACTAATTTCCTACCTGCATTAAATAAAGAATTCTTTTCGGAAATACTTCTCTTCCTCCTGATGCGTCTTTGTGCACATCATTACAGCTTTCAATACGGTTTCCGTACTATATTGAAATTTGGTTTTTTTCTTCTTCTTAATAAAAGAAAATCCCAACTGATGAGTCCTTTTGGCAGAGGACGAAAAACGTTTATTGGGATGCCTACGGCCTACACGGCAGAAAATGTTAAATAAACTTTTTATTTTTTGTTTTGTTTGTTTTTAGGTGTCTTCCATAAAAAAATATTTTTTCCATTATTTTTTCCTTTTTCTTAAACCCCCGCCGAACATACTAACATGTCTATTTTTAATTTTTATTTTTATTTTTATGTATTTTATATATTTGCAAAATAGAGTATGATGACTGTTAGTTAGACATTTCCTAAGAGTATATTGGAAATGTGGGGAGACATTAGTAGGTGAAGTGACCTATAGGTACAACGGGACAGTTTTTTGTTGTCACGTACGGAAGACAGACTGACAGGCCATCCAGGTGAGGTATTTACGTAATTCCTTTAAGCAGCCTTCGTAAATATGGTTGTTGCCTAAGAGGAGTTAGAAACAGTACACTGACTGTCCTCCCTCCGTATAGTAAGCCAACCATATGCTTAGGGTAATAGGATTTCTTTACTTTCACACTTTTAAACCTTAAAATCAAGCTAGCTAGGACAAAACAACCATAGTTTCTGTTCAAAATCTAGCGTCTAGCTTAGGCAGGTGTAAAAACTCCTCCATTCCCCAGGAGAGATGGCCGATATCTTTCATAATGGAGGACTTCGTGAGTACGTTGTGAGGTTTTTGCCCATAATAAGACCCAAGCTTATAGAACTGGGGGGATTTCCTGTCACGGATCTGAAGCGTTGTCGACACATTAATGCGCCTAATAGCTGGTGATCTGTGGATCGTCGCGTGGAGGATCGACAAACCATTTTTTTTCCTGTTCCTCCTCCTCCATGTTTTCTGGGAGAGGTCCCTGCGGACCTTCCTTTCGCGGGATGCGTAACATCAGCTTACTCTGGAGCCAATTGGTCCCAAAATTATACGATAAGGATGTTTCAACGGCTCTGAGGCTGGATTGTTCAGGGGGATACCTCCATGTTTTCTGGGAGAGGTCCCTGCGGACCTTCCTTCCGCGGGATACGTAACATCAGCTTACTCTGGAGCCAATTGGTCCCAAAATTATATGATAAGGATGTTTCAACGGCTCTGAGGCTGGATTGTTCAGGGGGATACGCATCCTTCGGCTCTGGAGGGGGACCTCAGGGAAAACTGGAATGATAGCTTGTGAAGAGGGGTGGGTGTTGGTTGACTCGTCCACGGGTCACAAACATAAAACGTGTACCTGGGACGACTCCTCTATATACCTTTACCGTCTACTTTACGAGCTTAGTTAGTCACCCAACCCTTCACGTATCTATATATTAAGTTATAGCAAAAGTATCACATAGCCAAATAAGTTTTTGGAGTTTATGTATATAGTAGGCTGGGTATATTGTCCACTGGGAGAGCGGGAAACGCGGTGATCCACCAATATAGGTGAATTGCTAGTTTCCTGTTGTCCACTGTGACAAATTCCATAACGATGTATCGGTTATATATATTTGTATGCAGCATTGTATAATATATAAAATATGTATATGATCTTCCTGGGCCTGGTTTGTGGCATATTGAATGGCTGTCTGGTAACCCAGGTAATCGGGTCAAATTACGTACTGTATGTCTCTTATTTTTTTCATACGACTAAGTATTTGTGTGGCAACTGGATTTTCCAAGTCATGGGAAAGTCACACAAATGCACATGCTCTGGCTATGCACACTGAAAATATCTGTTTAGAAATTCATCTTCATGGCTGGTTCATGTGTAAACAAATAAGTTATTTGTATGATACTTATCTTATTTTATATTATTTTTTAGATATTTTCTCAGTCCACTAATTTCCTACCTGCATTAAATAAAGAATTCTTTTCGGAAATACTTCTCTTCCTCCTGATGCGTCTTTGTGATCATCATTACAGCTTTCAATACGGTTTCCGTACTATATTGAAATTTGGTTTTTTTCCTCTTCTTAATAAAAGAAAATCCCAACTGATGAGTCCTTTTGGCAGAGGACGAAAAACGTTTATTGGGATGCCTACGGCCTACACGGCAGAAAATGTTAAATAAACTTTTTATTTTTTGTTTTGTTTGTTTTTAGGTGTCTTCCATAAAAAAATATTTTTTCCATTATTTTTTCCTTTTTCTTAAACCCCCGCCGAACATACTAACATGTCTATTTTTAATTTTTATTTTTATTTTTATGTATTTTATATATTTGCAAAATAGAGTATGATGACTGTTAGTTAGACATTTCCTAAGAGTTATATTGGAAATGTGGGGAGACATTAGTAGGTGAAGTGACCTATAGGTACAACGGGACAGTTTTTTGTTGTCACGTACGGAAGACAGACTGACAGGCCATCCAGGTGAGGTATTTACGTAATTCCTTTAAGCAGCCTTCGTAAATATGGTTGTTGCCTAAGAGGAGTTAGAAACAGTACACTGACTGTCCTCACTCCGTATAGTAAGCCAACCATATGCTTAGGGTAATAGGATTTCTTTACTTTCACACTTTTAAACCTTAAAATCAAGCTAGCTAGGACAAAACAACCATAGTTTCTGTTCAAAATCTAGCGTCTAGCTTAGGCAGGTGTAAAAACTCCTCCATTCCCCAGGAGAGATGGCCGATATCTTTCATAATGGAGGACTTCGTGAGTACGTTGTGAGGTTTTTGCCCATAATAAGACCCAAGCTTATAGAACTGGGGGGATTTCCTGTCACGGATCTGAAGCGTTGTCGACACATTAATGCGCCTAATAGCTGGTGATCTGTGGATCGTCGCGTGGAGGATCGACAAACCATTTTTTTCCTGTTCCTCCTCCTCCATGTTTTCTGGGAGAGGTCCCTGCGGACCTTCCTTTCGCGGGATGCGTAACATCAGCTTACTCTGGAGCCAATTGGTCCCAAAATTATACGATAAGGATGTTTCAACGGCTCTGAGGCTGGATTGTTCAGGGGGATACCTCCATGTTTTCTGGGAGAGGTCCCTGCGGACCTTCCTTCCGCGGGATACGTAACATCAGCTTACTCTGGAGCCAATTGGTCCCAAAATTATATGATAAGGATGTTTCAACGGCTCTGAGGCTGGATTGTTCAGGGGGATACGCATCCTTCGGCTCTGGAGGGGGACCTCAGGGAAAACTGGAATGATAGCTTGTGAAGAGGGGTGGGTGTTGGTTGACTCGTCCACGGGTCACAAACATAAAACGTGTACCTGGGACGACTCCTCTATATACCTTTACCGTCTACTTTACGAGCTTAGTTAGTCACCCAACCCTTCACGTATCTATATATTAAGTTATAGCAAAAGTATCACATAGCCAAATAAGTTTTTGGAGTTTATGTATATAGTAGGCTGGGTATATTGTCCACTGGGAGAGCGGGAAACGCGGTGATCCACCAATATAGGTGAATTGCTAGTTTCCTGTTGTCCACTGTGACAAATTCCATAACGATGTATCGGTTATATATATTTGTATGCAGCATTGTATAATATATAAAATATGTATATGATCTTCCTGGGCCTGGTTTGTGGCATATTGAATGGCTGTCTGGTAACCCAGGTAATCGGGTCAAATTACGTACTGTATGTCTCTTATTTTTTTCATACGACTAAGTATTTGTGTGGCAACTGGATTTTCCAAGTCATGGGAAAGTCACACAAATGCACATGCTCTGGCTATGCACACTGAAAATATCTGTTTAGAAATTCATCTTCATGGCTGGTTCATGTGTAAACAAATAAGTTATTTGTATGATACTTATCTTATTTTATATTATTTTTTAGATATTTTCTCAGTCCACTAATTTCCTACCTGCATTAAATAAAGAATTCTTTTCGGAAATACTTCTCTTCCTCCTGATGCGTCTTTGTGATCATCATTACAGCTTTCAATACGGTTTCCGTACTATATTGAAATTTGGTTTTTTTCTTCTTCTTAATAAAAGAAAATCCCAACTGATGAGTCCTTTTGGCAGAGGACGAAAAACGTTTATTGGGATGCCTACGGCCTACACGGCAGAAAATGTTAAATAAACTTTTTATTTTTTGTTTTGTTTGTTTTTAGGTGTCTTCCATAAAAAAATATTTTTTCCATTATTTTTTCCTTTTTCTTAAACCCCCGCCGAACATACTAACATGTCTATTTTTAATTTTTATTTTTATTTTTATGTATTTTATATATTTGCAAAATAGAGTATGATGACTGTTAGTTAGACATTTCCTAAGTGTTATATTGGAAATGTGGGGAGACATTAGTAGGTGAAGTGACCTATAGGTACAACGGGACAGTTTTTTGTTGTCACGTACGGAAGACAGACTGACAGGCCATCCAGGTGAGGTATTTACGTAATTCCTTTAAGCAGCCTTCGTAAATATGGTTGTTGCCTAAGAGGAGTTAGAAACAGTACACTGACTGTCCTCCCTCCGTATAGTAAGCCAACCATATGCTTAGGGTAATAGGATTTCTTTACTTTCACACTTTTAAACCTTAAAATCAAGCTAGCTAGGACAAAACAACCATAGTTTCTGTTCAAAATCTAGCGTCTAGCTTAGGCAGGTGTAAAAACTCCTCCATTCCCCAGGAGAGATGGCCGATATCTTTCATAATGGAGGACTTCGTGAGTACGTTGTGAGGTTTTTGCCCATAATAAGACCCAAGCTTATAGAACTGGGGGGATTTCCTGTCACGGATCTGAAGCGTTGTCGACACATTAATGCGCCTAATAGCTGGTGATCTGTGGATCGTCGCGTGGAGGATCGACAAACCATTTTTTTCCTGTTCCTCCTCCTCCATGTTTTCTGGGAGAGGTCCCTGCGGACCTTCCTTTCGCGGGATGCGTAACATCAGCTTACTCTGGAGCCAATTGGTCCCAAAATTATACGATAAGGATGTTTCAACGGCTCTGAGGCTGGATTGTTCAGGGGGATACCTCCATGTTTTCTGGGAGAGGTCCCTGCGGACCTTCCTTCCGCGGGATACGTAACATCAGCTTACTCTGGAGCCAATTGGTCCCAAAATTATATGATAAGGATGTTTCAACGGCTCTGAGGCTGGATTGTTCAGGGGGATACGCATCCTTCGGCTCTGGAGGGGGACCTCAGGGAAAACTGGAATGATAGCTTGTGAAGAGGGGTGGGTGTTGGTTGACTCGTCCACGGGTCACAAACATAAAACGTGTACCTGGGACGACTCCTCTATATACCTTTACCGTCTACTTTACGAGCTTAGTTAGTCACCCAACCCTTCACGTATCTATATATTAAGTTATAGCAAAAGTATCACATAGCCAAATAAGTTTTTGGAGTTTATGTATATAGTAGGCTGGGTATATTGTCCACTGGGAGAGCGGGAAACGCGGTGATCCACCAATATAGGTGAATTGCTAGTTTCCTGTTGTCCACTGTGACAAATTCCATAACGATGTATCGGTTATATATATTTGTATGCAGCATTGTATAATATATAAAATATGTATATGATCTTCCTGGGCCTGGTTTGTGGCATATTGAATGGCTGTCTGGTAACCCAGGTAATCGGGTCAAATTACGTACTGTATGTCTCTTATTTTTTTCATACGACTAAGTATTTGTGTGGCAACTGGATTTTCCAAGTCATGGGAAAGTCACACAAATGCACATGCTCTGGCTATGCACACTGAAAATATCTGTTTAGAAATTCATCTTCATGGCTGGTTCATGTGTAAACAAATAAGTTATTTGTATGATACTTATCTTATTTTATATTATTTTTTAGATATTTTCTCAGTCCACTAATTTCCTACCTGCATTAAATAAAGAATTCTTTTCGGAAATACTTCTCTTCCTCCTGATGCGTCTTTGTGATCATCATTACAGCTTTCAATACGGTTTCCGTACTATATTGAAATTTGGTTTTTTTCTTCTTCTTAATAAAAGAAAATCCCAACTGATGAGTCCTTTTGGCAGAGGACGAAAAACGTTTATTGGGATGCCTACGGCCTACACGGCAGAAAATGTTAAATAAACTTTTTATTTTTTGTTTTGTTTGTTTTTAGGTGTCTTCCATAAAAAAATATTTTTTCCATTATTTTTTCCTTTTTCTTAAACCCCCGCCGAACATACTAACATGTCTATTTTTAATTTTTATTTTTATTTTTATGTATTTTATATATTTGCAAAATAGAGTATGATGACTGTTAGTTAGACATTTCCTAAGTGTTATATTGGAAATGTGGGGAGACATTAGTAGGTGAAGTGACCTATAGGTACAACGGGACAGTTTTTTGTTGTCACGTACGGAAGACAGACTGACAGGCCATCCAGGTGAGGTATTTACGTAATTCCTTTAAGCAGCCTTCGTAAATATGGTTGTTGCCTAAGAGGAGTTAGAAACAGTACACTGACTGTCCTCCCTCCGTATAGTAAGCCAACCATATGCTTAGGGTAATAGGATTTCTTTACTTTCACACTTTTAAACCTTAAAATCAAGCTAGCTAGGACAAAACAACCATAGTTTCTGTTCAAAATCTAGCGTCTAGCTTAGGCAGGTGTAAAAACTCCTCCATTCCCCAGGAGAGATGGCCGATATCTTTCATAATGGAGGACTTCGTGAGTACGTTGTGAGGTTTTTGCCCATAATAAGACCCAAGCTTATAGAACTGGGGGGATTTCCTGTCACGGATCTGAAGCGTTGTCGACACATTAATGCGCCTAATAGCTGGTGATCTGTGGATCGTCGCGTGGAGGATCGACAAACCATTTTTTTCCTGTTCCTCCTCCTCCATGTTTTCTGGGAGAGGTCCCTGCGGACCTTCCTTTCGCGGGATGCGTAACATCAGCTTACTCTGGAGCCAATTGGTCCCAAAATTATACGATAAGGATGTTTCAACGGCTCTGAGGCTGGATTGTTCAGGGGGATACCTCCATGTTTTCTGGGAGAGGTCCCTGCGGACCTTCCTTCCGCGGGATACGTAACATCAGCTTACTCTGGAGCCAATTGGTCCCAAAATTATATGATAAGGATGTTTCAACGGCTCTGAGGCTGGATTGTTCAGGGGGATACGCATCCTTCGGCTCTGGAGGGGGACCTCAGGGAAAACTGGAATGATAGCTTGTGAAGAGGGGTGGGTGTTGGTTGACTCGTCCACGGGTCACAAACATAAAACGTGTACCTGGGACGACTCCTCTATATACCTTTACCGTCTACTTTACGAGCTTAGTTAGTCACCCAACCCTTCACGTATCTATATATTAAGTTATAGCAAAAGTATCACATAGCCAAATAAGTTTTTGGAGTTTATGTATATAGTAGGCTGGGTATATTGTCCACTGGGAGAGCGGGAAACGCGGTGATCCACCAATATAGGTGAATTGCTAGTTTCCTGTTGTCCACTGTGACAAATTCCATAACGATGTATCGGTTATATATATTTGTATGCAGCATTGTATAATATATAAAATATGTATATGATCTTCCTGGGCCTGGTTTGTGGCATATTGAATGGCTGTCTGGTAACCCAGGTAATCGGGTCAAATTACGTACTGTATGTCTCTTATTTTTTTCATACGACTAAGTATTTGTGTGGCAACTGGATTTTCCAAGTCATGGGAAAGTCACACAAATGCACATGCTCTGGCTATGCACACTGAAAATATCTGTTTAGAAATTCATCTTCATGGCTGGTTCATGTGTAAACAAATAAGTTATTTGTATGATACTTATCTTATTTTATATTATTTTTTAGATATTTTCTCAGTCCACTAATTTCCTACCTGCATTAAATAAAGAATTCTTTTCGGAAATACTTCTCTTCCTCCTGATGCGTCTTTGTGATCATCATTACAGCTTTCAATACGGTTTCCGTACTATATTGAAATTTGGTTTTTTTCTTCTTCTTAATAAAAGAAAATCCCAACTGATGAGTCCTTTTGGCAGAGGACGAAAAACGTTTATTGGGATGCCTACGGCCTACACGGCAGAAAATGTTAAATAAACTTTTTATTTTTTGTTTTGTTTGTTTTTAGGTGTCTTCCATAAAAAAATATTTTTTCCATTATTTTTTCCTTTTTCTTAAACCCCCGCCGAACATACTAACATGTCTATTTTTAATTTTTATTTTTATTTTTATGTATTTTATATATTTGCAAAATAGAGTATGATGACTGTTAGTTAGACATTTCCTAAGTGTTATATTGGAAATGTGGGGAGACATTAGTAGGTGAAGTGACCTATAGGTACAACGGGACAGTTTTTTGTTGTCACGTACGGAAGACAGACTGACAGGCCATCCAGGTGAGGTATTTACGTAATTCCTTTAAGCAGCCTTCGTAAATATGGTTGTTGCCTAAGAGGAGTTAGAAACAGTACACTGACTGTCCTCCCTCCGTATAGTAAGCCAACCATATGCTTAGGGTAATAGGATTTCTTTACTTTCACACTTTTAAACCTTAAAATCAAGCTAGCTAGGACAAAACAACCATAGTTTCTGTTCAAAATCTAGCGTCTAGCTTAGGCAGGTGTAAAAACTCCTCCATTCCCCAGGAGAGATGGCCGATATCTTTCATAATGGAGGACTTCGTGAGTACGTTGTGAGGTTTTTGCCCATAATAAGACCCAAGCTTATAGAACTGGGGGGATTTCCTGTCACGGATCTGAAGCGTTGTCGACACATTAATGCGCCTAATAGCTGGTGATCTGTGGATCGTCGCGTGGAGGATCGACAAACCATTTTTTTCCTGTTCCTCCTCCTCCATGTTTTCTGGGAGAGGTCCCTGCGGACCTTCCTTTCGCGGGATGCGTAACATCAGCTTACTCTGGAGCCAATTGGTCCCAAAATTATACGATAAGGATGTTTCAACGGCTCTGAGGCTGGATTGTTCAGGGGGATACCTCCATGTTTTCTGGGAGAGGTCCCTGCGGACCTTCCTTCCGCGGGATACGTAACATCAGCTTACTCTGGAGCCAATTGGTCCCAAAATTATATGATAAGGATGTTTCAACGGCTCTGAGGCTGGATTGTTCAGGGGGATACGCATCCTTCGGCTCTGGAGGGGGACCTCAGGGAAAACTGGAATGATAGCTTGTGAAGAGGGGTGGGTGTTGGTTGACTCGTCCACGGGTCACAAACATAAAACGTGTACCTGGGACGACTCCTCTATATACCTTTACCGTCTACTTTACGAGCTTAGTTAGTCACCCAACCCTTCACGTATCTATATATTAAGTTATAGCAAAAGTATCACATAGCCAAATAAGTTTTTGGAGTTTATGTATATAGTAGGCTGGGTATATTGTCCACTGGGAGAGCGGGAAACGCGGTGATCCACCAATATAGGTGAATTGCTAGTTTCCTGTTGTCCACTGTGACAAATTCCATAACGATGTATCGGTTATATATATTTGTATGCAGCATTGTATAATATATAAAATATGTATATGATCTTCCTGGGCCTGGTTTGTGGCATATTGAATGGCTGTCTGGTAACCCAGGTAATCGGGTCAAATTACGTACTGTATGTCTCTTATTTTTTTCATACGACTAAGTATTTGTGTGGCAACTGGATTTTCCAAGTCATGGGAAAGTCACACAAATGCACATGCTCTGGCTATGCACACTGAAAATATCTGTTTAGAAATTCATCTTCATGGCTGGTTCATGTGTAAACAAATAAGTTATTTGTATGATACTTATCTTATTTTATATTATTTTTTAGATATTTTCTCAGTCCACTAATTTCCTACCTGCATTAAATAAAGAATTCTTTTCGGAAATACTTCTCTTCCTCCTGATGCGTCTTTGTGATCATCATTACAGCTTTCAATACGGTTTCCGTACTATATTGAAATTTGGTTTTTTTCTTCTTCTTAATAAAAGAAAATCCCAACTGATGAGTCCTTTTGGCAGAGGACGAAAAACGTTTATTGGGATGCCTACGGCCTACACGGCAGAAAATGTTAAATAAACTTTTTATTTTATTTTTATATTTTATTTTTTATTTTATTTTTTATTTTTTATTTTTTATTTTATTTTTTGTTTTGTTTGTTTTTAGGTGTCTTCCATAAAAAAATATTTTTTCCATTATTTTTTCCTTTTTCTTAAACCCCCGCCGAACATACTAACATGTCTATTTTTAATTTTTATTTTTATTTTTATGTATTTTATATATTTGCAAAATAGAGTATGATGACTGTTAGTTAGACATTTCCTAAGAGTTATATTGGAAATGTGGGGAGACATTAGTAGGTGAAGTGACCTATAGGTACAACGGGACAGTTTTTTGTTGTCACGTACGGAAGACAGACTGACAGGCCATCCAGGTGAGGTATTTACGTAATTCCTTTAAGCAGCCTTCGTAAATATGGTTGTTGCCTAAGAGGAGTTAGAAACAGTACACTGACTGTCCTCCCTCCGTATAGTAAGCCAACCATATGCTTAGGGTAATAGGATTTCTTTACTTTCACACTTTTAAACCTTAAAATCAAGCTAGCTAGGACAAAACAACCATAGTTTCTGTTCAAAATCTAGCGTCTAGCTTAGGCAGGTGTAAAAACTCCTCCATTCCCCAGGAGAGATGGCCGATATCTTTCATAATGGAGGACTTCGTGAGTACGTTGTGAGGTTTTTGCCCATAATAAGACCCAAGCTTATAGAACTGGGGGGATTTCCTGTCACGGATCTGAAGCGTTGTCGACACATTAATGCGCCTAATAGCTGGTGATCTGTGGATCGTCGCGTGGAGGATCGACAAACCATTTTTTTCCTGTTCCTCCTCCTCCATGTTTTCTGGGAGAGGTCCCTGCGGACCTTCCTTTCGCGGGATGCGTAACATCAGCTTACTCTGGAGCCAATTGGTCCCAAAATTATACGATAAGGATGTTTCAACGGCTCTGAGGCTGGATTGTTCAGGGGGATACCTCCATGTTTTCTGGGAGAGGTCCCTGCGGACCTTCCTTCCGCGGGATACGTAACATCAGCTTACTCTGGAGCCAATTGGTCCCAAAATTATATGATAAGGATGTTTCAACGGCTCTGAGGCTGGATTGTTCAGGGGGATACGCATCCTTCGGCTCTGGAGGGGGACCTCAGGGAAAACTGGAATGATAGCTTGTGAAGAGGGGTGGGTGTTGGTTGACTCGTCCACGGGTCACAAACATAAAACGTGTACCTGGGACGACTCCTCTATATACCTTTACCGTCTACTTTACGAGCTTAGTTAGTCACCCAACCCTTCACGTATCTATATATTAAGTTATAGCAAAAGTATCACATAGCCAAATAAGTTTTTGGAGTTTATGTATATAGTAGGCTGGGTATATTGTCCACTGGGAGAGCGGGAAACGCGGTGATCCACCAATATAGGTGAATTGCTAGTTTCCTGTTGTCCACTGTGACAAATTCCATAACGATGTATCGGTTATATATATTTGTATGCAGCATTGTATAATATATAAAATATGTATATGATCTTCCTGGGCCTGGTTTGTGGCATATTGAATGGCTGTCTGGTAACCCAGGTAATCGGGTCAAATTACGTACTGTATGTCTCTTATTTTTTTCATACGACTAAGTATTTGTGTGGCAACTGGATTTTCCAAGTCATGGGAAAGTCACACAAATGCACATGCTCTGGCTATGCACACTGAAAATATCTGTTTAGAAATTCATCTTCATGGCTGGTTCATGTGTAAACAAATAAGTTATTTGTATGATACTTATCTTATTTTATATTATTTTTTAGATATTTTCTCAGTCCACTAATTTCCTACCTGCATTAAATAAAGAATTCTTTTCGGAAATACTTCTCTTCCTCCTGATGCGTCTTTGTGATCATCATTACAGCTTTCAATACGGTTTCCGTACTATATTGAAATTTGGTTTTTTTCTTCTTCTTAATAAAAGAAAATCCCAACTGATGAGTCCTTTTGGCAGAGGACGAAAAACGTTTATTGGGATGCCTACGGCCTACACGGCAGAAAATGTTAAATAAACTTTTTATTTTTTGTTTTGTTTGTTTTTAGGTGTCTTCCATAAAAAAATATTTTTTCCATTATTTTTTCCTTTTTCTTAAACCCCCGCCGAACATACTAACATGTCTATTTTTAATTTTTATTTTTATTTTTATGTATTTTATATATTTGCAAAATAGAGTATGATGACTGTTAGTTAGACATTTCCTAAGTGTTATATTGGAAATGTGGGGAGACATTAGTAGGTGAAGTGACCTATAGGTACAACGGGACAGTTTTTTGTTGTCACGTACGGAAGACAGACTGACAGGCCATCCAGGTGAGGTATTTACGTAATTCCTTTAAGCAGCCTTCGTAAATATGGTTGTTGCCTAAGAGGAGTTAGAAACAGTACACTGACTGTCCTCCCTCCGTATAGTAAGCCAACCATATGCTTAGGGTAATAGGATTTCTTTACTTTCACACTTTTAAACCTTAAAATCAAGCTAGCTAGGACAAAACAACCATAGTTTCTGTTCAAAATCTAGCGTCTAGCTTAGGCAGGTGTAAAAACTCCTCCATTCCCCAGGAGAGATGGCCGATATCTTTCATAATGGAGGACTTCGTGAGTACGTTGTGAGGTTTTTGCCCATAATAAGACCCAAGCTTATAGAACTGGGGGGATTTCCTGTCACGGATCTGAAGCGTTGTCGACACATTAATGCGCCTAATAGCTGGTGATCTGTGGATCGTCGCGTGGAGGATCGACAAACCATTTTTTTCCTGTTCCTCCTCCTCCATGTTTTCTGGGAGAGGTCCCTGCGGACCTTCCTTTCGCGGGATGCGTAACATCAGCTTACTCTGGAGCCAATTGGTCCCAAAATTATACGATAAGGATGTTTCAACGGCTCTGAGGCTGGATTGTTCAGGGGGATACCTCCATGTTTTCTGGGAGAGGTCCCTGCGGACCTTCCTTCCGCGGGATACGTAACATCAGCTTACTCTGGAGCCAATTGGTCCCAAAATTATATGATAAGGATGTTTCAACGGCTCTGAGGCTGGATTGTTCAGGGGGATACGCATCCTTCGGCTCTGGAGGGGGACCTCAGGGAAAACTGGAATGATAGCTTGTGAAGAGGGGTGGGTGTTGGTTGACTCGTCCACGGGTCACAAACATAAAACGTGTACCTGGGACGACTCCTCTATATACCTTTACCGTCTACTTTACGAGCTTAGTTAGTCACCCAACCCTTCACGTATCTATATATTAAGTTATAGCAAAAGTATCACATAGCCAAATAAGTTTTTGGAGTTTATGTATATAGTAGGCTGGGTATATTGTCCACTGGGAGAGCGGGAAACGCGGTGATCCACCAATATAGGTGAATTGCTAGTTTCCTGTTGTCCACTGTGACAAATTCCATAACGATGTATCGGTTATATATATTTGTATGCAGCATTGTATAATATATAAAATATGTATATGATCTTCCTGGGCCTGGTTTGTGGCATATTGAATGGCTGTCTGGTAACCCAGGTAATCGGGTCAAATTACGTACTGTATGTCTCTTATTTTTTTCATACGACTAAGTATTTGTGTGGCAACTGGATTCTCCAAGTCATGGGAAAGTCACACAAATGCACATGCTCTGGCTATGCACACTGAAAATATCTGTTTAGAAATTCATCTTCATGGCTGGTTCATGTGTAAACAAATAAGTTATTTGTATGATACTTATCTTATTTTATATTATTTTTTAGATATTTTCTCAGTCCACTAATTTCCTACCTGCATTAAATAAAGAATTCTTTTCGGAAATACTTCTCTTCCTCCTGATGCGTCTTTGTGATCATCATTACAGCTTTCAATACGGTTTCCGTACTATATTGAAATTTGGTTTTTTTCTTCTTCTTAATAAAAGAAAATCCCAACTGATGAGTCCTTTTGGCAGAGGACGAAAAACGTTTATTGGGATGCCTACGGCCTACACGGCAGAAAATGTTAAATAAACTTTTTATTTTTTGTTTTGTTTGTTTTTAGGTGTCTTCCATAAAAAAATATTTTTTCCATTATTTTTTCCTTTTTCTTAAACCCCCGCCGAACATACTAACATGTCTATTTTTAATTTTTATTTTTATTTTTATGTATTTTATATATTTGCAAAATAGAGTATGATGACTGTTAGTTAGACATTTCCTAAGAGTTATATTGGAAATGTGGGGAGACATTAGTAGGTGAAGTGACCTATAGGTACAACGGGACAGTTTTTTGTTGTCACGTACGGAAGACAGACTGACAGGCCATCCAGGTGAGGTATTTACGTAATTCCTTTAAGCAGCCTTCGTAAATATGGTTGTTGCCTAAGAGGAGTTAGAAACAGTACACTGACTGTCCTCCCTCCGTATAGTAAGCCAACCATATGCTTAGGGTAATAGGATTTCTTTACTTTCACACTTTTAAACCTTAAAATCAAGCTAGCTAGGACAAAACAACCATAGTATTTTTGCTTCTTTTACTGTTTTATCTTTATTTGTTTTTTGGCTTTTAGAATCAATAAACAACTCTCCTTCATAATATTCAACAAAGGAGTGTATTTTACTAACACCAATTTGTGTTTTGTAAAAAGCCCCGATTTTTAGGTTTCAGGGGGTGTCTCTTTGCACAAACCTACCCACGGTTTGTCCCATCCCAGGATTCTCATCGTATTAACATATTTTCCCACTTTCGGCGATGGCCGCTGCGCGTCCGCCTTTTTAGCCTTTCAAACTCGTCGTCAACCTTTCTTTGTTTAAAATAGTGGAAAATAAGTTTATAAATATCGTCAAACGAATGGAAATAGTTATAAATCAACTTACCAATATTGCTGAAGCGGGGGTGTTTACAAAGATGCAGCGTCGGAAAGTGGGTGTCCGACCTAAATGCTGAGGTTTTACCACCAGCTGCGGCACAAAAGGTAGGAATTAACCATTTGCCATTAATTTTTACATTCATTTTAAGTTTTTAATTTTTTATTTTTTATTTTTTACTTTTATATTTTTATTTGTTTATGTTTTATTTTGTTACCCGAATTCTTATTAAATACGAATTTTTAGGAATAATTTTTTCTGAATTTTTATTGAACATGTTGAATATACTTTACTTTTGGAAAACTGAAATTTTTCACCTCATTCTATATCATTCTGAGTGATTGCCTTATGCGCACTCTCGTAAGATGCATACGTGCATTAAAATAACACTTTTAAATAAATCCAACTGATGAGCCTCTCTGGCAGGAGGCGAAAAGCTTCTTGGAAAGCCCTAGGCCTGCACGGCATATAAGAAATAAATATATAGATTTAAATATAATAATTTGTTTGTTGTTTTTGTTACTTAGGCGTCTCCATACACATTGCTTGTCCTTTAGTGATGTTGCATATATGCCTGATTATACGCATCTGCATGTATAGTGGTTTGAACATTTGCCTGTATTTGTAAATGAAAGGGTTAGTGCTTTACAAGTTTGTGTGAATTCAAGTGTTGTGTACGAATGGCTGTGTGGTTATTTTTGTATTTGCAAGTATGTGTGAATCTGGATGCGTACCCAGACATATATGTATGCGTTTTTTGTTTTTTTTGTTTTTTTGGTTTTGGTTTTTGTTTTCAAAACTCTGTTCTTCCCTATTTCTATTTTCAAAAATTTGCTATTTTTGCCTTTACTTAGTATTATTCTATTTTTTATCTACATGTTCGTTTTCTGCTTTATTTTCAATCTATTTCTTTATTCTCCCTTTGTTATTTCTCATTTAATTTCAACCTTAAGCTATGTTTTCAACTTCAGGTTTGGTGTTTATTGTAAGTCAGATATCATTCTTTCTCTCGTCCCTACCTTTTAAGTTTCATTTACTCTTTCCAATTTTTTCACTTTCGTTTCCCCTAATTAAATCTTTGTTATTAAACCCTTCTATCTTTCATTTAATATTTAAATAAATTCACTAAAATCTAATTTATGAAACTTTTCTGGTCTGCATCTTCTCCAATTATTTTTACATTCTTCCCGTCTTAACAAATTATCCCTTTCTTTTATCCCATTATGTTAAAAATGTTTCCCCTCAAACCTCACCACTACCTATTAACCTCATCTTCATTTTTATTAACCCGCATATTATATCTCCGTGTATTTGTATTGTATATATTTGCATAATAGAGAAGGAAGACTGTTAGCTAGACATTTCCAAAAGTTAGGTTGGATATGTGGGGTGACAATTGCAGGTGAAAGTGACCTATAGGTACAACTGGTCAGGTTTCTTTTGTTTTCACATACGAAAGACAGACTGACAGGCCATCCAGGTGAGGTATCTATGTAATTCCTTTAAGTAGCTTTTTGAAAATATGGTTGTTGCCCAAGAGGAGTTAGATACAGTACACAAACTGTCCTCACTCCATATAGTAAGCACACCATATGCTTAGGGAAATAGGATTTCTTAATTCTCAAACCTTTAAACCTTAAAATCAAGCTAGCTAGGACAAAACAACCATAGTTCATGTTCAAAATCTAGCGTCTAGCTTAGGCAGGTGTAAAAACTCCTCCATTCCCCAGGAGAGATGGCCGATATCTTTCATAATGGAGGACTTAGTGAGTGTGTTGAAGTTTTTGCCCATAATAAGACCCCTTCTTATAGAACTGGGGGGATTTTCTTGTCACGTATCTGAAGCGTTGTCGACACATTAATGCGCCTAATAGCTGGTGATCTGTGGATCGTCGCGTGGAGGATCGACAAACCATGTTTTTCCTGTACCTCCTCCTCCGGGTGTTTGTTTGGGTGAGGTCCCTGCGGACCTTCCTTCCGCGGGATACGTAACATCAGCTTACCCTGGAGCCACTTGGTCCCAAAAATTATAGGATAAGGATGTTTCAACGGCTCTGAGGCTGGATTGTTCAGGGGGATACGCATCCTTCGGCTCTGGAGGGGACCTCGGGAAAAACTGGAATGATAGCTTGTGAAGAGGGGTGGGTGTTGGTCGACTCGTCCACGGGTCACAAACATAAAACGTGTACCTGGGGCGACTCCTCTTTATACCTTTACCTTCTACTTTATGAGCTTAGTTAGGCACCCAACCCTCCTCGTATTTATATATTAAGTTATAGTAAAAGTATCACATTTAGCCAAATAAAACCTTAAGAATAAAACAAGACAAGTATACTGTCTACTGAGACGTCGAGAAGCGCGGTGGTCCACCAATCCAAGTGAATTGCGGGTTTCTCTATGTCCGTTATGACAAATCAAAAACCTATACATTGTCAGGTATATATATTGTATATCATCTGTATGAGTAATCAATATATGTCTATGACCTTCTTGAGCCTGGATTATGGTATACTAAATGACTGTCTGGTACCTCAAGATAACGGGTTAAATTAAGTACATTATGTATGTTATTTTTTCATATAAGACTTAAATATCCATATATAAGCATTAACTCGTCGTCATGTATATGCAGTATTTATTTCCTTACTCTAAACACTAACTAACAATTGCCCCTTCCCTTCCTCACCATCTACCTCCTTCCCCCTTTTTTCTTCGTTGTATGTTTTATATCTTCACCCCTAATATCATTCATAAATCCTATCACATGTCATTTGCACCTCACTTTCGCCTCCTTTCTTGTTTTCATTCTCTGCCACTCCCATTTTTTTATCGTCTATTTCTGCTGTCTCCTCTTAAAAAACCCTCGCTTTTAGCTTGCTCTTTCCACTTGTTTTTTACACGCTTCTATCTTTATTTATTTTATTATATTCTAATATAACGTTTTTGTGTTTTCTTACTTTATTCCACTTGTCCCTTTGTGCATCTCAGACCGAGAGACAATCAAGTATTAAGTTACAATCTTACTCTAAGACAAATCTTCCATTTATTTTTCTATTTACCGCATCACCTTGCATTATCACATAAACTTTTTGACCTTTTTTTCCTTTTTTTTCCTTTTTTATTTTTTACAATACCACTTCAAAACAAATTCTCAATTTACAAAATTTTGTGTCTTCTTAGTATAAAAAAACCTCTGGGTTTATTTTTGCTCTTTTTACCGTATTATCTTTATTTATTTCTTTATATTCTCATACAAATCAGGTACAATCTTACTCTAAGACAAATCTTTAACTTATTTCTCTATTTTACTGCATTATCTTACATTATCACATAAACTTTTTGACCTTTTCTTCTTCTTTTACTTTTTACATTACCACTTCAAGACAAATTCTCAATTTACAAAATTTTGTGTCTTCTTAGTATAAAAAAACCTCTGGGTTTATTTTTGCTCTTTTTACCGTATTATCTTTATTTATTTCTTTATATTCTCATACAAATCAGGTACAATCTTACTCTAAGACAAATCTTTAACTTATTTTTCTATTTTACTGCATTATCTTACATTATCACATAAACTTTTTGACCTTTTCTTCTTCTTTTACTTTTTACAATACCACATCAAGACAAACTCTCAATTTACAAAGTTTGTTTCTTCTTAGTATAAAAAAACGTCTGGGTATATTTTTGCTTCTTTTACTGTTTTATCTTTATTTGTTTTTTGGCTTTTAGAATCAATAAACAACTCTCCTTCATAATATTCAACAAAGGAGTGTATTTTACTAACACCAATTTGTGTTTTGTAAAAAGCCCCGATTTTTAGGTTTCAGGGGGTGTCTCTTTGCACAAACCTACCCACGGTTTGTCCCATCCCAGGATTCTCATCGTATTAACATATTTTCCCACTTTCGGCGATGGCCGCTGCGCGTCCGCCTTTTTAGCCTTTCAAACTCGTCGTCAACCTTTCTTTGTTTAAAATAGTGGAAAATAAGTTTATAAATATCGTCAAACGAATGGAAATAGTTATAAATCAACTTACCAATATTGCTGAAGCGGGGGTGTTTACAAAGATGCAGCGTCGGAAAGTGGGTGTCCGACCTAAATGCTGAGGTTTTACCACCAGCTGCGGCACAAAAGGTAGGAATTAACCATTTGCCATTAATTTTTACATTCATTTTAAGTTTTTAATTTTTTATTTTTTATTTTTTACTTTTATATTTTTATTTGTTTATGTTTTATTTTGTTACCCGAATTCTTATTAAATACGAATTTTTAGGAATAATTTTTTCTGAATTTTTATTGAACATGTTGAATATACTTTACTTTTGGAAAACTGAAATTTTTCACCTCATTCTATATCATTCTGAGTGATTGCCTTATGCGCACTCTCGTAAGATGCATACGTGCATTAAAATAACACTTTTAAATAAATCCAACTGATGAGCCTCTCTGGCAGGAGGCGAAAAGCTTCTTGGAAAGCCCTAGGCCTGCACGGCATATAAGAAATAAATATATAGATTTAAATATAATAATTTGTTTGTTGTTTTTGTTACTTAGGCGTCTCCATACACATTGCTTGTCCTTTAGTGATGTTGCATATATGCCTGATTATACGCATCTGCATGTATAGTGGTTTGAACATTTGCCTGTATTTGTAAATGAAAGGGTTAGTGCTTTACAAGTTTGTGTGAATTCAAGTGTTGTGTACGAATGGCTGTGTGGTTATTTTTGTATTTGCAAGTATGTGTGAATCTGGATGCGTACCCAAACATATATGTATGCGTTTTTTGTTTTTTTGTTTTTTGTTTTTGGTTTTTGTTTTCAAAACTCTGTTCTTCCCTATTTCTATTTTCAAAAATTTGCTATTTTTGCCTTTACTTAGTATTATTTTATTTTTTATCTACATGTTCGTTTTCTGCTTTATTTTCAATCTATTTCTTTATTCTCCCTTTGTTATTTCTCATTTAATTTCAACCTTAAGCTATGTTTTCAACTTCAGGTTTGGTGTTTATTGTAAGTCAGATATCATTCTTTCTCTCGTCCCTACCTTTTAAGTTTCATTTACTCTTTCCAATTTTTTCACTTTCGTTTCCCCTAATTGAATCTTTGTTATTAAACCCTTCTATCTTTCATTTAATATTTAAATAAATTCACTAAAATCTAATTTATGAAACTTTTCTGGTCTGCATCTTCTCCAATTATTTTTACATTCTTCCCGTCTTAACAAATTATCCCTTTCTTTTATCCCATTATGTTAAAAATGTTTCCCCTCAAACCTCACCACTACCTATTAACCTCATCTTCATTTTTATTAACCCGCATATTATATCCCCGTGTATTTGTATTGTATATATTTGCATAATAGAGAAGGAAGACTGTTAGCTAGACATTTCCAAAAGTTAGGTTGGATATGTGGGGTGACAATTGCAGGTGAAAGTGACCTATAGGTACAACTGGTCAGGTTTCTTTTGTTTTCACATACGAAAGACAGACTGACAGGCCATCCAGGTGAGGTATCTATGTAATTCCTTTAAGTAGCTTTTTGAAAATATGGTTGTTGCCCAAGAGGAGTTAGATACAGTACACAAACTGTCCTCACTCCATATAGTAAGCACACCATATGCTTAGGGAAATAGGATTTCTTAATTCTCAAACCTTTAAACCTTAAAATCAAGCTAGCTAGGACAAAACAACCATAGTAGGGTAATAGGATTTCTTTACTTTCACACTTTTAAACTTTAAAATCAAGCTAGCTAGGACAAAACAACCATAGTTTCTGTTCAAAATCTAGCGTCTAGCTTAGGCAGGTGTAAAAACTCCTCCATTCCCCAGGAGAGATGGCCGATATCTTTCATAATGGAGGACTTCGTGAGTACGTTGTGAGGTTTTTGCCCATAATAAGACCCAAGCTTATAGAACTGGGGGGGATTTCCTGTCACGGATCTGAAGCGTTGTCGACACATTAATGCGCCTAATAGCTGGTGATCTGTGGATCGTCGCGTGGAGGATCGACAAACCATTTTTTTCCTGTTCCTCCTCCTCCATGTTTTCTGGGAGAGGTCCCTGCGGACCTTCCTTCCGCCGGATGCGTAACATCAGCTTACTCTGGAGCCAATTGGTCCCAAAATTATATGATAAGGATGTTTCAACGGCTCTGAGGCTGGATTGTTCAGGGGGATACCTCCATGTTTTCTGGGAGAGGTCCCTGCGGACCTTCCTTCCGCGGGATACGTAACATCAGCTTACTCTGGAGCCAATTGGTCCCAAAATTATATGATAAGGATGTTTCAACGGCTCTGAGGCTGGATTGTTCAGGGGGATACGCATCCTTCGGCTCTGGAGGGGGACCTCAGGGAAAACTGGAATGATAGCTTGTGAAGAGGGGTGGGTGTAGGTTGACTCATCCACGGGTCACAAACATAAAACGTGTACCTGGGACGACTCCTCTATATACCTTTACCGTCTACTTTACGAGCTTAGTTAGTCACCCAACCCTTCACGTATCTATATATTAAGTTATAGCAAAAGTATCACATAGCCAAATAAGTTTTTGGAGTTTATGTATATAGTAGGCTGGGTATATTGTCCACTGGGAGAGCGGGAAACGCGGTGATCCACCAATATAGGTGAATTGCTAGTTTCCTGTTGTCCACTGTGACAAATTCCATAACGATGTATCGGTTATATATGTTTGTATGCAGCATTGTATAATATATAAAATATGTATATGATCTTCCTGGGCCTGGTTTGTGGCATATTGAATGGCTGTCTGGTAACCCAGGTAATCGGGTCAAATTACGTACTGTATGTCTCTTATTTTTTTCATACGACTAAGTATTTGTGTGGCAACTGGATTTTCCAAGTCATGGGAAAGTCACACAAATGCACATGCTCTGGCTATGCACACTGAAAATATCTGTTTAGAAATTCATCTTCATGGCTGGTTCATGTGTAAACAAATAAGTTATTTGTATGATACTTATCTTATTTTATATTATTTTTTAGATATTTTCTCAGTCCACTAATTTCCTACCTGCATTAAATAAAGAATTCTTTTCGGAAATACTTCTCTTCCTCCTGATGCGTCTTTGTGCACATCATTACAGCTTTCAATACGGTTTCCGTACTATATTGAAATTTGGTTTTTTTTTCTTCTTCTTAATAAAAGAAAATCCCAACTGATGAGTCCTTTTGGCAGAGGACGAAAAACGTTTATTGGGATGCCTACGGCCTACACGGCAGAAAATGTTAAATAAACTTTTTATTTTTGTTCTGTTTGTTTTTAGGTGTCTTCCATAAAAATATTTTTTCCATTATTTTTTCCTTTTTCTTAAACCCCCGCCGAACATACTAATATGTCTATTTTTAATTTTTATTTTTATTTTTATGTATTTTATATATTTGCAAAATAGAGTATGATGACTGTTAGTTAGACATTTCCTAAGAGTTATATTGGAAATGTGGGGAGACATTAGTAGGTGAAGTGACCTGTAGGTACAACGGGACAGTTTTTTGTTGTCACGTACGGAAGACAGACTGACAGGCCATCCAGGTGAGGTATTTACGTAATTCCTTTAAGCAGCCTTCGTAAATATGGTTGTTGCCTAAGAGGAGTTAGAAACAGTACACTGACTGTCCTCACTCCGTATAGTAAGCCAACCATATGCTTAGGGTAATAGGATTTCTTTACTTTCACACTTTTAAACTTTAAAATCAAGCTAGCTAGGACAAAACAACCATAGTTTCTGTTCAAAATCTAGCGTCTAGCTTAGGCAGGTGTAAAAACTCCTCCATTCCCCAGGAGAGATGGCCGATATCTTTCATAATGGAGGACTTCGTGAGTACGTTGTGAGGTTTTTGCCCATAATAAGACCCAAGCTTATAGAACTGGGGGGGATTTCCTGTCACGGATCTGAAGCGTTGTCGACACATTAATGCGCCTAATAGCTGGTGATCTGTGGATCGTCGCGTGGAGGATCGACAAACCATTTTTTTCCTGTTCCTCCTCCTCCATGTTTTCTGGGAGAGGTCCCTGCGGACCTTCCTTCCGCCGGATGCGTAACATCAGCTTACTCTGGAGCCAATTGGTCCCAAAATTATATGATAAGGATGTTTCAACGGCTCTGAGGCTGGATTGTTCAGGGGGATACCTCCATGTTTTCTGGGAGAGGTCCCTGCGGACCTTCCTTCCGCGGGATACGTAACATCAGCTTACTCTGGAGCCAATTGGTCCCAAAATTATATGATAAGGATGTTTCAACGGCTCTGAGGCTGGATTGTTCAGGGGGATACGCATCCTTCGGCTCTGGAGGGGGACCTCAGGGAAAACTGGAATGATAGCTTGTGAAGAGGGGTGGGTGTAGGTTGACTCATCCACGGGTCACAAACATAAAACGTGTACCTGGGACGACTCCTCTATATACCTTTACCGTCTACTTTACGAGCTTAGTTAGTCACCCAACCCTTCACGTATCTATATATTAAGTTATAGCAAAAGTATCACATAGCCAAATAAGTTTTTGGAGTTTATGTATATAGTAGGCTGGGTATATTGTCCACTGGGAGAGCGGGAAACGCGGTGATCCACCAATATAGGTGAATTGCTAGTTTCCTGTTGTCCACTGTGACAAATTCCATAACGATGTATCGGTTATATATGTTTGTATGCAGCATTGTATAATATATAAAATATGTATATGATCTTCCTGGGCCTGGTTTGTGGCATATTGAATGGCTGTCTGGTAACCCAGGTAATCGGGTCAAATTACGTACTGTATGTCTCTTATTTTTTTCATACGACTAAGTATTTGTGTGGCAACTGGATTTTCCAAGTCATGGGAAAGTCACACAAATGCACATGCTCTGGCTATGCACACTGAAAATATCTGTTTAGAAATTCATCTTCATGGCTGGTTCATGTGTAAACAAATAAGTTATTTGTATGATACTTATCTTATTTTATATTATTTTTTAGATATTTTCTCAGTCCACTAACTTCCTACCTGCATTAAATAAAGAATTCTTTTCGGAAATACTTCTCTTCCTCCTGATGCGTCTTTGTGCACATCATTACAGCTTTCAATACGGTTTCCGTACTATATTGAAATTTGGTTTTTTTTTCTTCTTCTTAATAAAAGAAAATCCCAACTGATGAGTCCTTTTGGCAGAGGACGAAAAACGTTTATTGGGATGCCTACGGCCTACACGGCAGAAAATGTTAAATAAACTTTTTATTTTTGTTCTGTTTGTTTTTAGGTGTCTTCCATAAAAATATTTTTTCCATTATTTTTTCCTTTTTCTTAAACCCCCGCCGAACATACTAACATGTCTATTTTTAATTTTTATTTTTATTTTTATGTATTTTATATATTTGCAAAATAGAGTATGATGACTGTTAGTTAGACATTTCCTAAGAGTTATATTGGAAATGTGGGGAGACATTAGTAGGTGAAGTGACCTGTAGGTACAACGGGACAGTTTTTTGTTGTCACGTACGGAAGACAGACTGACAGGCCATCCAAGTGAGGTATTTACGTAATTCCTTTAAGCAGCCTTCGTAAATATGGTTGTTGCCTAAGAGGAGTTAGAAACAGTACACTGACTGTCCTCACTCCGTATAGTAAGCCAACCATATGCTTAGGGTAATAGGATTTCTTTACTTTCACACTTTTAAACTTTAAAATCAAGCTAGCTAGGACAAAACAACCATAGTTTCTGTTCAAAATCTAGCGTCTAGCTTAGGCAGGTGTAAAAACTCCTCCATTCCCCAGGAGAGATGGCCGATATCTTTCATAATGGAGGACTTCGTGAGTACGTTGTGAGGTTTTTGCCCATAATAAGACCCAAGCTTATAGAACTGGGGGGGATTTCCTGTCACGGATCTGAAGCGTTGTCGACACATTAATGCGCCTAATAGCTGGTGATCTGTGGATCGTCGCGTGGAGGATCGACAAACCATTTTTTTCCTGTTCCTCCTCCTCCATGTTTTCTGGGAGAGGTCCCTGCGGACCTTCCTTCCGCCGGATGCGTAACATCAGCTTACTCTGGAGCCAATTGGTCCCAAAATTATATGATAAGGATGTTTCAACGGCTCTGAGGCTGGATTGTTCAGGGGGATACCTCCATGTTTTCTGGGAGAGGTCCCTGCGGACCTTCCTTCCGCGGGATACGTAACATCAGCTTACTCTGGAGCCAATTGGTCCCAAAATTATATGATAAGGATGTTTCAACGGCTCTGAGGCTGGATTGTTCAGGGGGATACGCATCCTTCGGCTCTGGAGGGGGACCTCAGGGAAAACTGGAATGATAGCTTGTGAAGAGGGGTGGGTGTAGGTTGACTCATCCACGGGTCACAAACATAAAACGTGTACCTGGGACGACTCCTCTATATACCTTTACCGTCTACTTTACGAGCTTAGTTAGTCACCCAACCCTTCACGTATCTATATATTAAGTTATAGCAAAAGTATCACATAGCCAAATAAGTTTTTGGAGTTTATGTATATAGTAGGCTGGGTATATTGTCCACTGGGAGAGCGGGAAACGCGGTGATCCACCAATATAGGTGAATTGCTAGTTTCCTGTTGTCCACTGTGACAAATTCCATAACGATGTATCGGTTATATATGTTTGTATGCAGCATTGTATAATATATAAAATATGTATATGATCTTCCTGGGCCTGGTTTGTGGCATATTGAATGGCTGTCTGGTAACCCAGGTAATCGGGTCAAATTACGTACTGTATGTCTCTTATTTTTTTCATACGACTAAGTATTTGTGTGGCAACTGGATTTTCCAAGTCATGGGAAAGTCACACAAATGCACATGCTCTGGCTATGCACACTGAAAATATCTGTTTAGAAATTCATCTTCATGGCTGGTTCATGTGTAAACAAATAAGTTATTTGTATGATACTTATCTTATTTTATATTATTTTTTAGATATTTTCTCAGTCCACTAACTTCCTACCTGCATTAAATAAAGAATTCTTTTCGGAAATACTTCTCTTCCTCCTGATGCGTCTTTGTGCACATCATTACAGCTTTCAATACGGTTTCCGTACTATATTGAAATTTGGTTTTTTTTTCTTCTTCTTAATAAAAGAAAATCCCAACTGATGAGTCCTTTTGGCAGAGGACGAAAAACGTTTATTGGGATGCCTACGGCCTACACGGCAGAAAATGTTAAATAAACTTTTTATTTTTGTTCTGTTTGTTTTTAGGTGTCTTCCATAAAAATATTTTTTCCATTATTTTTTCCTTTTTCTTAAACCCCCGCCGAACATACTAACATGTCTATTTTTAATTTTTATTTTTATTTTTATGTATTTTATATATTTGCAAAATAGAGTATGATGACTGTTAGTTAGACATTTCCTAAGAGTTATATTGGAAATGTGGGGAGACATTAGTAGGTGAAGTGACCTGTAGGTACAACGGGACAGTTTTTTGTTGTCACGTACGGAAGACAGACTGACAGGCCATCCAAGTGAGGTATTTACGTAATTCCTTTAAGCAGCCTTCGTAAATATGGTTGTTGCCTAAGAGGAGTTAGAAACAGTACACTGACTGTCCTCACTCCGTATAGTAAGCCAACCATATGCTTAGGGTAATAGGATTTCTTTACTTTCACACTTTTAAACTTTAAAATCAAGCTAGCTAGGACAAAACAACCATAGTTTCTGTTCAAAATCTAGCGTCTAGCTTAGGCAGGTGTAAAAACTCCTCCATTCCCCAGGAGAGATGGCCGATATCTTTCATAATGGAGGACTTCGTGAGTACGTTGTGAGGTTTTTGCCCATAATAAGACCCAAGCTTATAGAACTGGGGGGGATTTCCTGTCACGGATCTGAAGCGTTGTCGACACATTAATGCGCCTAATAGCTGGTGATCTGTGGATCGTCGCGTGGAGGATCGACAAACCATTTTTTTCCTGTTCCTCCTCCTCCATGTTTTCTGGGAGAGGTCCCTGCGGACCTTCCTTCCGCCGGATGCGTAACATCAGCTTACTCTGGAGCCAATTGGTCCCAAAATTATATGATAAGGATGTTTCAACGGCTCTGAGGCTGGATTGTTCAGGGGGATACCTCCATGTTTTCTGGGAGAGGTCCCTGCGGACCTTCCTTCCGCGGGATACGTAACATCAGCTTACTCTGGAGCCAATTGGTCCCAAAATTATATGATAAGGATGTTTCAACGGCTCTGAGGCTGGATTGTTCAGGGGGATACGCATCCTTCGGCTCTGGAGGGGGACCTCAGGGAAAACTGGAATGATAGCTTGTGAAGAGGGGTGGGTGTAGGTTGACTCATCCACGGGTCACAAACATAAAACGTGTACCTGGGACGACTCCTCTATATACCTTTACCGTCTACTTTACGAGCTTAGTTAGTCACCCAACCCTTCACGTATCTATATATTAAGTTATAGCAAAAGTATCACATAGCCAAATAAGTTTTTGGAGTTTATGTATATAGTAGGCTGGGTATATTGTCCACTGGGAGAGCGGGAAACGCGGTGATCCACCAATATAGGTGAATTGCTAGTTTCCTGTTGTCCACTGTGACAAATTCCATAACGATGTATCGGTTATATATGTTTGTATGCAGCATTGTATAATATATAAAATATGTATATGATCTTCCTGGGCCTGGTTTGTGGCATATTGAATGGCTGTCTGGTAACCCAGGTAATCGGGTCAAATTACGTACTGTATGTCTCTTATTTTTTTCATACGACTAAGTATTTGTGTGGCAACTGGATTTTCCAAGTCATGGGAAAGTCACACAAATGCACATGCTCTGGCTATGCACACTGAAAATATCTGTTTAGAAATTCATCTTCATGGCTGGTTCATGTGTAAACAAATAAGTTATTTGTATGATACTTATCTTATTTTATATTATTTTTTAGATATTTTCTCAGTCCACTAACTTCCTACCTGCATTAAATAAAGAATTCTTTTCGGAAATACTTCTCTTCCTCCTGATGCGTCTTTGTGCACATCATTACAGCTTTCAATACGGTTTCCGTACTATATTGAAATTTGGTTTTTTTTTTCTTCTTCTTAATAAAAGAAAATCCCAACTGATGAGTCCTTTTGGCAGAGGACGAAAAACGTTTATTGGGATGCCTACGGCCTACACGGCAGAAAATGTTAAATAAACTTTTTATTTTTGTTCTGTTTGTTTTTAGGTGTCTTCCATAAAAATATTTTTTCCATTATTTTTTCCTTTTTCTTAAACCCCCGCCGAACATACTAACATGTCTATTTTTAATTTTTATTTTTATTTTTATGTATTTTATATATTTGCAAAATAGAGTATGATGACTGTTAGTTAGACATTTCCTAAGAGTTATATTGGAAATGTGGGGAGACATTAGTAGGTGAAGTGACCTGTAGGTACAACGGGACAGTTTTTTGTTGTCACGTACGGAAGACAGACTGACAGGCCATCCAAGTGAGGTATTTACGTAATTCCTTTAAGCAGCCTTCGTAAATATGGTTGTTGCCTAAGAGGAGTTAGAAACAGTACACTGACTGTCCTCACTCCGTATAGTAAGCCAACCATATGCTTAGGGTAATAGGATTTCTTTACTTTCACACTTTTAAACTTTAAAATCAAGCTAGCTAGGACAAAACAACCATAGTTTCTGTTCAAAATCTAGCGTCTAGCTTAGGCAGGTGTAAAAACTCCTCCATTCCCCAGGAGAGATGGCCGATATCTTTCATAATGGAGGACTTCGTGAGTACGTTGTGAGGTTTTTGCCCATAATAAGACCCAAGCTTATAGAACTGGGGGGGATTTCCTGTCACGGATCTGAAGCGTTGTCGACACATTAATGCGCCTAATAGCTGGTGATCTGTGGATCGTCGCGTGGAGGATCGACAAACCATTTTTTTCCTGTTCCTCCTCCTCCATGTTTTCTGGGAGAGGTCCCTGCGGACCTTCCTTCCGCCGGATGCGTAACATCAGCTTACTCTGGAGCCAATTGGTCCCAAAATTATATGATAAGGATGTTTCAACGGCTCTGAGGCTGGATTGTTCAGGGGGATACCTCCATGTTTTCTGGGAGAGGTCCCTGCGGACCTTCCTTCCGCGGGATACGTAACATCAGCTTACTCTGGAGCCAATTGGTCCCAAAATTATATGATAAGGATGTTTCAACGGCTCTGAGGCTGGATTGTTCAGGGGGATACGCATCCTTCGGCTCTGGAGGGGGACCTCAGGGAAAACTGGAATGATAGCTTGTGAAGAGGGGTGGGTGTAGGTTGACTCATCCACGGGTCACAAACATAAAACGTGTACCTGGGACGACTCCTCTATATACCTTTACCGTCTACTTTACGAGCTTAGTTAGTCACCCAACCCTTCACGTATCTATATATTAAGTTATAGCAAAAGTATCACATAGCCAAATAAGTTTTTGGAGTTTATGTATATAGTAGGCTGGGTATATTGTCCACTGGGAGAGCGGGAAACGCGGTGATCCACCAATATAGGTGAATTGCTAGTTTCCTGTTGTCCACTGTGACAAATTCCATAACGATGTATCGGTTATATATGTTTGTATGCAGCATTGTATAATATATAAAATATGTATATGATCTTCCTGGGCCTGGTTTGTGGCATATTGAATGGCTGTCTGGTAACCCAGGTAATCGGGTCAAATTACGTACTGTATGTCTCTTATTTTTTTCATACGACTAAGTATTTGTGTGGCAACTGGATTTTCCAAGTCATGGGAAAGTCACACAAATGCACATGCTCTGGCTATGCACACTGAAAATATCTGTTTAGAAATTCATCTTCATGGCTGGTTCATGTGTAAACAAATAAGTTATTTGTATGATACTTATCTTATTTTATATTATTTTTTAGATATTTTCTCAGTCCACTAACTTCCTACCTGCATTAAATAAAGAATTCTTTTCGGAAATACTTCTCTTCCTCCTGATGCGTCTTTGTGCACATCATTACAGCTTTCAATACGGTTTCCGTACTATATTGAAATTTGGTTTTTTTTCTTCTTCTTAATAAAAGAAAATCCCAACTGATGAGTCCTTTTGGCAGAGGACGAAAAACGTTTATTGGGATGCCTACGGCCTACACGGCAGAAAATGTTAAATAAACTTTTTATTTTTGTTCTGTTTGTTTTTAGGTGTCTTCCATAAAAATATTTTTTCCATTATTTTTTCCTTTTTCTTAAACCCCCGCCGAACATACTAACATGTCTATTTTTAATTTTTATTTTTATTTTTATGTATTTTATATATTTGCAAAATAGAGTATGATGACTGTTAGTTAGACATTTCCTAAGAGTTATATTGGAAATGTGGGGAGACATTAGTAGGTGAAGTGACCTGTAGGTACAACGGGACAGTTTTTTGTTGTCACGTACGGAAGACAGACTGACAGGCCATCCAAGTGAGGTATTTACGTAATTCCTTTAAGCAGCCTTCGTAAATATGGTTGTTGCCTAAGAGGAGTTAGAAACAGTACACTGACTGTCCTCACTCCGTATAGTAAGCCAACCATATGCTTAGGGTAATAGGATTTCTTTACTTTCACACTTTTAAACTTTAAAATCAAGCTAGCTAGGACAAAACAACCATAGTTTCTGTTCAAAATCTAGCGTCTAGCTTAGGCAGGTGTAAAAACTCCTCCATTCCCCAGGAGAGATGGCCGATATCTTTCATAATGGAGGACTTCGTGAGTACGTTGTGAGGTTTTTGCCCATAATAAGACCCAAGCTTATAGAACTGGGGGGGATTTCCTGTCACGGATCTGAAGCGTTGTCGACACATTAATGCGCCTAATAGCTGGTGATCTGTGGATCGTCGCGTGGAGGATCGACAAACCATTTTTTTCCTGTTCCTCCTCCTCCATGTTTTCTGGGAGAGGTCCCTGCGGACCTTCCTTCCGCCGGATGCGTAACATCAGCTTACTCTGGAGCCAATTGGTCCCAAAATTATATGATAAGGATGTTTCAACGGCTCTGAGGCTGGATTGTTCAGGGGGATACCTCCATGTTTTCTGGGAGAGGTCCCTGCGGACCTTCCTTCCGCGGGATACGTAACATCAGCTTACTCTGGAGCCAATTGGTCCCAAAATTATATGATAAGGATGTTTCAACGGCTCTGAGGCTGGATTGTTCAGGGGGATACGCATCCTTCGGCTCTGGAGGGGGACCTCAGGGAAAACTGGAATGATAGCTTGTGAAGAGGGGTGGGTGTAGGTTGACTCATCCACGGGTCACAAACATAAAACGTGTACCTGGGACGACTCCTCTATATACCTTTACCGTCTACTTTACGAGCTTAGTTAGTCACCCAACCCTTCACGTATCTATATATTAAGTTATAGCAAAAGTATCACATAGCCAAATAAGTTTTTGGAGTTTATGTATATAGTAGGCTGGGTATATTGTCCACTGGGAGAGCGGGAAACGCGGTGATCCACCAATATAGGTGAATTGCTAGTTTCCTGTTGTCCACTGTGACAAATTCCATAACGATGTATCGGTTATATATGTTTGTATGCAGCATTGTATAATATATAAAATATGTATATGATCTTCCTGGGCCTGGTTTGTGGCATATTGAATGGCTGTCTGGTAACCCAGGTAATCGGGTCGAATTACGTACTGTATGTCTCTTATTTTTTTCATACGACTAAGTATTTGTGTGGCAACTGGATTTTCCAAGTCATGGGAAAGTCACACAAATGCACATGCTCTGGCTATGCACACTGAAAATATCTGTTTAGAAATTCATCTTCATGGCTGGTTCATGTGTAAACAAATAAGTTATTTGTATGATACTTATCTTATTTTATATTATTTTTTAGATATTTTCTCAGTCCACTAACTTCCTACCTGCATTAAATAAAGAATTCTTTTCGGAAATACTTTTCTTCCTCCTGATGCGTCTTTGTGCACATCATTACAGCTTTCAATACGGTTTCCGTACTATATTGAAATTTGGTTTTTTTTCTTCTTCTTAATAAAAGAAAATCCCAACTGATGAGTCCTTTTGGCAGAGGACGAAAAACGTTTATTGGGATGCCTACGGCCTACACGGCAGAAAATGTTAAATAAACTTTTTATTTTTGTTCTGTTTGTTTTTAGGTGTCTTCCATAAAAATATTTTTTCCATTATTTTTTCCTTTTTCTTAAACCCCCGCCGAACATACTAACATGTCTATTTTTAATTTTTATTTTTATTTTTATGTATTTTATATATTTGCAAAATAGAGTATGATGACTGTTAGTTAGACATTTCCTAAGAGTTATATTGGAAATGTGGGGAGACATTAGTAGGTGAAGTGACCTGTAGGTACAACGGGACAGTTTTTTGTTGTCACGTACGGAAGACAGACTGACAGGCCATCCAAGTGAGGTATTTACGTAATTCCTTTAAGCAGCCTTCGTAAATATGGTTGTTGCCTAAGAGGAGTTAGAAACAGTACACTGACTGTCCTCACTCCGTATAGTAAGCCAACCATATGCTTAGGGTAATAGGATTTCTTTACTTTCACACTTTTAAACTTTAAAATCAAGCTAGCTAGGACAAAACAACCATAGTAGCGTTGTCGACACATTAATGCGCCTAATAGCTGGTGATCTGTGGATCGTCGCGTGGAGGATCGACAAACCATTTTTTTCCTGTCCCTCCTCCTCCATGTTTTCTGGGAGAGGTCCCTGCGGACCTTCCTTCCGCCGGATGCGTAACATCAGCTTACTCTGGAGCCAATTGGTCCCAAAATTATATGATAAGGATGTTTCAACGGCTCTGAGGCTGGATTGTTCAGGGGGATACCTCCATGTTTTCTGGGAGTGGTCCCTGCGGACCTTCCTTCCGCGGGATACGTAACATCAGCTTACTCTGGAGCCAATTGGTCCCAAAATTATATGATAAGGATGTTTCAACGGCTCTGAGGCTGGATTGTTCAGGGGGATACGCATCCTTCGGCTCTGGAGGGGGACCTCAGGGAAAACTGGAATGATAGCTTGTGAAGAGGGGTGGGTGTTGGTTGACTCGTCCACGGGTCACAAACATAAAACGTGTACCTGGGACGACTCCTCTATATACCTTTACCGTCTACTTTACGAGCTTAGTTAGTCACCCAACCCTTCACGTATCTATATATTAAGTTATAGCAAAAGTATCACATAGCCAAATAAGTTTTTGGAGTTTATGTATATAGTAGGCTGGGTATATTGTCCACTGGGAGAGCGGGAAACGCGGTGATCCACCAATATAGGTGAATTGCTAGTTTCCTGTTGTCCACTGTGACAAATTCCATAACGATGTATCGGTTATATATGTTTGTATGCAGCATTGTATAATATATAAAATATGTATATGATCTTCCTGGGCCTGGTTTGTGGCATATTGAATGGCTGTCTGGTAACCCAGGTAATCGGGTCAAATTACGTACTGTATGTCTCTTATTTTTTTCATACGACTAAGTATTTGTGTGGCAACTGGATTTTCCAAGTCATGGGAAAGTCACACAAATGCACATGCTCTGGCTATGCACACTGAAAATATCTGTTTAGAAATTCATCTTCATGGCTGGTTCATGTGTAAACAAATAAGTTATTTGTATGATACTTATCTTATTTTATATTATTTTTTAGATATTTTCTCAGTCCACTAATTTCCTACCTGCATTAAATAAAGAATTCTTTTCGGAAATACTTCTCTTCCTCCTGATGCGTCTTTGTGATCATCATTACAGCTTTCAATACGGTTTCCGTACTATATTGAAATTTTGAAATTTGGTTTTTTTCTTCTTCTTAATAAAAGAAAATCCCAACTGATGAGTCCTTTTGGCAGAGGACGAAAAACGTTTATTGGGATGCCTACGGCCTACACGGCAGAAAATGTTAAATAAACTTTTTATTTTTGTTCTGTTTGTTTTTAGGTGTCTTCCATAAAAATATTTTTTCCATTATTTTTTCCTTTTTCTTAAACCCCCGCCGAACATACTAATATGTCTATTTTTAATTTTTATTTTTATTTTTATGTATTTTATATATTTGCAAAATAGAGTATGATGACTGTTAGTTAGACATTTCCTAAGAGTTATATTGGAAATGTGGGGAGACATTAGTAGGTGAAGTGACCTGTAGGTACAACGGGACAGTTTTTTGTTGTCACGTACGGAAGACAGACTGACAGGCCATCCAGGTGAGGTATTTACGTAATTCCTTTAAGCAGCCTTCGTAAATATGGTTGTTGCCTAAGAGGAGTTAGAAACAGTACACTGACTGTCCTCACTCCGTATAGTAAGCCAACCATATGCTTAGGGTAATAGGATTTCTTTACTTTCACACTTTTAAACCTTAAAATCAAGCTAGCTAGGACAAAACAACCATAGTTTCTGTTCAAAATCTAGCGTCTAGCTTAGGCAGGTGTAAAAACTCCTCCATTCCCCAGGAGAGATGGCCGATATCTTTCATAATGGAGGACTTCGTGAGTACGTTGTGAGGTTTTTGCCCATAATAAGACCCAAGCTTATAGAACTGGGGGGATTTCCTGTCACGGATCTGAAGCGTTGTCGACACATTAATGCGCCTAATAGCTGGTGATCTGTGGATCGTCGCGTGGAGGATCGACAAACCATTTTTTTCCTGTTCCTCCTCCTCCATGTTTTCTGGGAGAGGTCCCTGCGGACCTTCCTTCCGCCGGATGCGTAACATCAGCTTACTCTGGAGCCAATTGGTCCCAAAATTATATGATAAGGATGTTTCAACGGCTCTGAGGCTGGATTGTTCAGGGGGATACCTCCATGTTTTCTGGGAGAGGTCCCTGCGGACCTTCCTTCCGCGGGATACGTAACATCAGCTTACTCTGGAGCCAATTGGTCCCAAAATTATATGATAAGGATGTTTCAACGGCTCTGAGGCTGGATTGTTCAGGGGGATACGCATCCTTCGGCTCTGGAGGGGGACCTCAGGGAAAACTGGAATGATAGCTTGTGAAGAGGGGTGGGTGTTGGTTGACTCGTCCACGGGTCACAAACATAAAACGTGTACCTGGGACGACTCCTCTATATACCTTTACCGTCTACTTTACGAGCTTAGTTAGTCACCCAACCCTTCACGTATCTATATATTAAGTTATAGCAAAAGTATCACATAGCCAAATAAGTTTTTGGAGTTTATGTATATAGTAGGCTGGGTATATTGTCCACTGGGAGAGCGGGAAACGCGGTGATCCACCAATATAGGTGAATTGCTAGTTTCCTGTTGTCCACTGTGACAAATTCCATAACGATGTATCGGTTATATATGTTTGTATGCAGCATTGTATAATATATAAAATATGTATATGATCTTCCTGGGCCTGGTTTGTGGCATATTGAATGGCTGTCTGGTAACCCAGGTAATCGGGTCAAATTACGTACTGTATGTCTCTTATTTTTTTCATACGACTAAGTATTTGTGTGGCAACTGGATTTTCCAAGTCATGGGAAAGTCACACAAATGCACATGCTCTGGCTATGCACACTGAAAATATCTGTTTAGAAATTCATCTTCATGGCTGGTTCATGTGTAAACAAATAAGTTATTTGTATGATACTTATCCTATTTTATATTATTTTTTAGATATTTTCTCAGTCCACTAATTTCCTACCTGCATTAAATAAAGAATTCTTTTCGGAAATACTTCTCTTCCTCCTGATGCGTCTTTGTGATCATCATTACAGCTTTCAATACGGTTTCCGTACTATATTGAAATTTTGAAATTTGGTTTTTTTCTTCTTCTTAATAAAAGAAAATCCCAACTGATGAGTCCTTTTGGCAGAGGACGAAAAACGTTTATTGGGATGCCTACGGCCTACACGGCAGAAAATGTTAAATAAACTTTTTATTTTTGTTCTGTTTGTTTTTAGGTGTCTTCCATAAAAATATTTTTTCCATTATTTTTTCCTTTTTCTTAAACCCCCGCCGAACATACTAATATGTCTATTTTTAATTTTTATTTTTATTTTTATGTATTTTATATATTTGCAAAATAGAGTATGATGACTGTTAGTTAGACATTTCCTAAGAGTTATATTGGAAATGTGGGGAGACATTAGTAGGTGAAGTGACCTGTAGGTACAACGGGACAGTTTTTTGTTGTCACGTACGGAAGACAGACTGACAGGCCATCCAGGTGAGGTATTTACGTAATTCCTTTAAGCAGCCTTCGTAAATATGGTTGTTGCCTAAGAGGAGTTAGAAACAGTACACTGACTGTCCTCACTCCGTATAGTAAGCCAACCATATGCTTAGGGTAATAGGATTTCTTTACTTTCACACTTTTAAACCTTAAAATCAAGCTAGCTAGGACAAAACAACCATAGTTTCTGTTCAAAATCTAGCGTCTAGCTTAGGCAGGTGTAAAAACTCCTCCATTCCCCAGGAGAGATGGCCGATATCTTTCATAATGGAGGACTTCGTGAGTACGTTGTGAGGTTTTTGCCCATAATAAGACCCAAGCTTATAGAACTGGGGGGATTTCCTGTCACGGATCTGAAGCGTTGTCGACACATTAATGCGCCTAATAGCTGGTGATCTGTGGATCGTCGCGTGGAGGATCGACAAACCATTTTTTTCCTGTTCCTCCTCCTCCATGTTTTCTGGGAGAGGTCCCTGCGGACCTTCCTTCCGCCGGATGCGTAACATCAGCTTACTCTGGAGCCAATTGGTCCCAAAATTATATGATAAGGATGTTTCAACGGCTCTGAGGCTGGATTGTTCAGGGGGATACCTCCATGTTTTCTGGGAGTGGTCCCTGCGGACCTTCCTTCCGCGGGATACGTAACATCAGCTTACTCTGGAGCCAATTGGTCCCAAAATTATATGATAAGGATGTTTCAACGGCTCTGAGGCTGGATTGTTCAGGGGGATACGCATCCTTCGGCTCTGGAGGGGGACCTCAGGGAAAACTGGAATGATAGCTTGTGAAGAGGGGTGGGTGTTGGTTGACTCGTCCACGGGTCACAAACATAAAACGTGTACATGGGACGACTCCTCTATATACCTTTACCGTCTACTTTACGAGCTTAGTTAGTCACCCAACCCTTCACGTATCTATATATTAAGTTATAGCAAAAGTATCACATAGCCAAATAAGTTTTTGGAGTTTATGTATATAGTAGGCTGGGTATATTGTCCACTGGGAGAGCGGGAAACGCGGTGATCCACCAATATAGGTGAATTGCTAGTTTCCTGTTGTCCACTGTGACAAATTCCATAACGATGTATCGGTTATATATGTTTGTATGCAGCATTGTATAATATATAAAATATGTATATGATCTTCCTGGGCCTGGTTTGTGGCATATTGAATGGCTGTCTGGTAACCCAGGTAATCGGGTCAAATTACGTACTGTATGTCTCTTATTTTTTTCATACGACTAAGTATTTGTGTGGCAACTGGATTTTCCAAGTCATGGGAAAGTCACACAAATGCACATGCTCTGGCTATGCACACTGAAAATATCTGTTTAGAAATTCATCTTCATGGCTGGTTCATGTGTAAACAAATAAGTTATTTGTATGATACTTATCCTATTTTATATTATTTTTTAGATATTTTCTCAGTCCACTAATTTCCTACCTGCATTAAATAAAGAATTCTTTTCGGAAATACTTCTCTTCCTCCTGATGCGTCTTTGTGATCATCATTACAGCTTTCAATACGGTTTCCGTACTATATTGAAATTTTGAAATTTGGTTTTTTTCTTCTTCTTAATAAAAGAAAATCCCAACTGATGAGTCCTTTTGGCAGAGGACGAAAAACGTTTATTGGGATGCCTACGGCCTACACGGCAGAAAATGTTAAATAAACTTTTTATTTTTGTTCTGTTTGTTTTTAGGTGTCTTCCATAAAAATATTTTTTCCATTATTTTTTCCTTTTTCTTAAACCCCCGCCGAACATACTAATATGTCTATTTTTAATTTTTATTTTTATTTTTATGTATTTTATATATTTGCAAAATAGAGTATGATGACTGTTAGTTAGACATTTCCTAAGAGTTATATTGGAAATGTGGGGAGACATTAGTAGGTGAAGTGACCTGTAGGTACAACGGGACAGTTTTTTGTTGTCACGTACGGAAGACAGACTGACAGGCCATCCAGGTGAGGTATTTACGTAATTCCTTTAAGCAGCCTTCGTAAATATGGTTGTTGCCTAAGAGGAGTTAGAAACAGTACACTGACTGTCCTCACTCCGTATAGTAAGCCAACCATATGCTTAGGGTAATAGGATTTCTTTACTTTCACACTTTTAAACCTTAAAATCAAGCTAGCTAGGACAAAACAACCATAGTTTCTGTTCAAAATCTAGCGTCTAGCTTAGGCAGGTGTAAAAACTCCTCCATTCCCCAGGAGAGATGGCCGATATCTTTCATAATGGAGGACTTCGTGAGTACGTTGTGAGGTTTTTGCCCATAATAAGACCCAAGCTTATAGAACTGGGGGGATTTCCTGTCACGGATCTGAAGCGTTGTCGACACATTAATGCGCCTAATAGCTGGTGATCTGTGGATCGTCGCGTGGAGGATCGACAAACCATTTTTTTCCTGTCCCTCCTCCTCCATGTTTTCTGGGAGAGGTCCCTGCGGACCTTCCTTCCGCCGGATGCGTAACATCAGCTTACTCTGGAGCCAATTGGTCCCAAAATTATATGATAAGGATGTTTCAACGGCTCTGAGGCTGGATTGTTCAGGGGGATACCTCCATGTTTTCTGGGAGTGGTCCCTGCGGACCTTCCTTCCGCGGGATACGTAACATCAGCTTACTCTGGAGCCAATTGGTCCCAAAATTATATGATAAGGATGTTTCAACGGCTCTGAGGCTGGATTGTTCAGGGGGATACGCATCCTTCGGCTCTGGAGGGGGACCTCAGGGAAAACTGGAATGATAGCTTGTGAAGAGGGGTGGGTGTTGGTTGACTCGTCCACGGGTCACAAACATAAAACGTGTACCTGGGACGACTCCTCTATATACCTTTACCGTCTACTTTACGAGCTTAGTTAGTCACCCAACCCTTCACGTATCTATATATTAAGTTATAGCAAAAGTATCACATAGCCAAATAAGTTTTTGGAGTTTATGTATATAGTAGGCTGGGTATATTGTCCACTGGGAGAGCGGGAAACGCGGTGATCCACCAATATAGGTGAATTGCTAGTTTCCTGTTGTCCACTGTGACAAATTCCATAACGATGTATCGGTTATATATGTTTGTATGCAGCATTGTATAATATATAAAATATGTATATGATCTTCCTGGGCCTGGTTTGTGGCATATTGAATGGCTGTCTGGTAACCCAGGTAATCGGGTCAAATTACGTACTGTATGTCTCTTATTTTTTTCATACGACTAAGTATTTGTGTGGCAACTGGATTTTCCAAGTCATGGGAAAGTCACACAAATGCACATGCTCTGGCTATGCACACTGAAAATATCTGTTTAGAAATTCATCTTCATGGCTGGTTCATGTGTAAACAAATAAGTTATTTGTATGATACTTATCCTATTTTATATTATTTTTTAGATATTTTCTCAGTCCACTAATTTCCTACCTGCATTAAATAAAGAATTCTTTTCGGAAATACTTCTCTTCCTCCTGATGCGTCTTTGTGATCATCATTACAGCTTTCAATACGGTTTCCGTACTATATTGAAATTTTGAAATTTGGTTTTTTTCTTCTTCTTAATAAAAGAAAATCCCAACTGATGAGTCCTTTTGGCAGAGGACGAAAAACGTTTATTGGGATGCCTACGGCCTACACGGCAGAAAATGTTAAATAAACTTTTTATTTTTGTTCTGTTTGTTTTTAGGTGTCTTCCATAAAAATATTTTTTCCATTATTTTTTCCTTTTTCTTAAACCCCCGCCGAACATACTAATATGTCTATTTTTAATTTTTATTTTTATTTTTATGTATTTTATATATTTGCAAAATAGAGTATGATGACTGTTAGTTAGACATTTCCTAAGAGTTATATTGGAAATGTGGGGAGACATTAGTAGGTGAAGTGACCTGTAGGTACAACGGGACAGTTTTTTGTTGTCACGTACGGAAGACAGACTGACAGGCCATCCAGGTGAGGTATTTACGTAATTCCTTTAAGCAGCCTTCGTAAATATGGTTGTTGCCTAAGAGGAGTTAGAAACAGTACACTGACTGTCCTCACTCCGTATAGTAAGCCAACCATATGCTTAGGGTAATAGGATTTCTTTACTTTCACACTTTTAAACCTTAAAATCAAGCTAGCTAGGACAAAACAACCATAGTTTCTGTTCAAAATCTAGCGTCTAGCTTAGGCAGGTGTAAAAACTCCTCCATTCCCCAGGAGAGATGGCCGATATCTTTCATAATGGAGGACTTCGTGAGTACGTTGTGAGGTTTTTGCCCATAATAAGACCCAAGCTTATAGAACTGGGGGGATTTCCTGTCACGGATCTGAAGCGTTGTCGACACATTAATGCGCCTAATAGCTGGTGATCTGTGGATCGTCGCGTGGAGGATCGACAAACCATTTTTTTCCTGTCCCTCCTCCTCCATGTTTTCTGGGAGAGGTCCCTGCGGACCTTCCTTCCGCCGGATGCGTAACATCAGCTTACTCTGGAGCCAATTGGTCCCAAAATTATATGATAAGGATGTTTCAACGGCTCTGAGGCTGGATTGTTCAGGGGGATACCTCCATGTTTTCTGGGAGTGGTCCCTGCGGACCTTCCTTCCGCGGGATACGTAACATCAGCTTACTCTGGAGCCAATTGGTCCCAAAATTATATGATAAGGATGTTTCAACGGCTCTGAGGCTGGATTGTTCAGGGGGATACGCATCCTTCGGCTCTGGAGGGGGACCTCAGGGAAAACTGGAATGATAGCTTGTGAAGAGGGGTGGGTGTTGGTTGACTCGTCCACGGGTCACAAACATAAAACGTGTACCTGGGACGACTCCTCTATATACCTTTACCGTCTACTTTACGAGCTTAGTTAGTCACCCAACCCTTCACGTATCTATATATTAAGTTATAGCAAAAGTATCACATAGCCAAATAAGTTTTTGGAGTTTATGTATATAGTAGGCTGGGTATATTGTCCACTGGGAGAGCGGGAAACGCGGTGATCCACCAATATAGGTGAATTGCTAGTTTCCTGTTGTCCACTGTGACAAATTCCATAACGATGTATCGGTTATATATGTTTGTATGCAGCATTGTATAATATATAAAATATGTATATGATCTTCCTGGGCCTGGTTTGTGGCATATTGAATGGCTGTCTGGTAACCCAGGTAATCGGGTCAAATTACGTACTGTATGTCTCTTATTTTTTTCATACGACTAAGTATTTGTGTGGCAACTGGATTTTCCAAGTCATGGGAAAGTCACACAAATGCACATGCTCTGGCTATGCACACTGAAAATATCTGTTTAGAAATTCATCTTCATGGCTGGTTCATGTGTAAACAAATAAGTTATTTGTATGATACTTATCCTATTTTATATTATTTTTTAGATATTTTCTCAGTCCACTAATTTCCTACCTGCATTAAATAAAGAATTCTTTTCGGAAATACTTCTCTTCCTCCTGATGCGTCTTTGTGATCATCATTACAGCTTTCAATACGGTTTCCGTACTATATTGAAATTTTGAAATTTGGTTTTTTTCTTCTTCTTAATAAAAGAAAATCCCAACTGATGAGTCCTTTTGGCAGAGGACGAAAAACGTTTATTGGGATGCCTACGGCCTACACGGCAGAAAATGTTAAATAAACTTTTTATTTTTGTTCTGTTTGTTTTTAGGTGTCTTCCATAAAAATATTTTTTCCATTATTTTTTCCTTTTTCTTAAACCCCCGCCGAACATACTAATATGTCTATTTTTAATTTTTATTTTTATTTTTATGTATTTTATATATTTGCAAAATAGAGTATGATGACTGTTAGTTAGACATTTCCTAAGAGTTATATTGGAAATGTGGGGAGACATTAGTAGGTGAAGTGACCTGTAGGTACAACGGGACAGTTTTTTGTTGTCACGTACGGAAGACAGACTGACAGGCCATCCAGGTGAGGTATTTACGTAATTCCTTTAAGCAGCCTTCGTAAATATGGTTGTTGCCTAAGAGGAGTTAGAAACAGTACACTGACTGTCCTCACTCCGTATAGTAAGCCAACCATATGCTTAGGGTAATAGGATTTCTTTACTTTCACACTTTTAAACCTTAAAATCAAGCTAGCTAGGACAAAACAACCATAGTTTCTGTTCAAAATCTAGCGTCTAGCTTAGGCAGGTGTAAAAACTCCTCCATTCCCCAGGAGAGATGGCCGATATCTTTCATAATGGAGGACTTCGTGAGTACGTTGTGAGGTTTTTGCCCATAATAAGACCCAAGCTTATAGAACTGGGGGGATTTCCTGTCACGGATCTGAAGCGTTGTCGACACATTAATGCGCCTAATAGCTGGTGATCTGTGGATCGTCGCGTGGAGGATCGACAAACCATTTTTTTCCTGTCCCTCCTCCTCCATGTTTTCTGGGAGAGGTCCCTGCGGACCTTCCTTCCGCCGGATGCGTAACATCAGCTTACTCTGGAGCCAATTGGTCCCAAAATTATATGATAAGGATGTTTCAACGGCTCTGAGGCTGGATTGTTCAGGGGGATACCTCCATGTTTTCTGGGAGTGGTCCCTGCGGACCTTCCTTCCGCGGGATACGTAACATCAGCTTACTCTGGAGCCAATTGGTCCCAAAATTATATGATAAGGATGTTTCAACGGCTCTGAGGCTGGATTGTTCAGGGGGATACGCATCCTTCGGCTCTGGAGGGGGACCTCAGGGAAAACTGGAATGATAGCTTGTGAAGAGGGGTGGGTGTTGGTTGACTCGTCCACGGGTCACAAACATAAAACGTGTACCTGGGACGACTCCTCTATATACCTTTACCGTCTACTTTACGAGCTTAGTTAGTCACCCAACCCTTCACGTATCTATATATTAAGTTATAGCAAAAGTATCACATAGCCAAATAAGTTTTTGGAGTTTATGTATATAGTAGGCTGGGTATATTGTCCACTGGGAGAGCGGGAAACGCGGTGATCCACCAATATAGGTGAATTGCTAGTTTCCTGTTGTCCACTGTGACAAATTCCATAACGATGTATCGGTTATATATGTTTGTATGCAGCATTGTATAATATATAAAATATGTATATGATCTTCCTGGGCCTGGTTTGTGGCATATTGAATGGCTGTCTGGTAACCCAGGTAATCGGGTCAAATTACGTACTGTATGTCTCTTATTTTTTTCATACGACTAAGTATTTGTGTGGCAACTGGATTTTCCAAGTCATGGGAAAGTCACACAAATGCACATGCTCTGGCTATGCACACTGAAAATATCTGTTTAGAAATTCATCTTCATGGCTGGTTCATGTGTAAACAAATAAGTTATTTGTATGATACTTATCCTATTTTATATTATTTTTTAGATATTTTCTCAGTCCACTAATTTCCTACCTGCATTAAATAAAGAATTCTTTTCGGAAATACTTCTCTTCCTCCTGATGCGTCTTTGTGATCATCATTACAGCTTTCAATACGGTTTCCGTACTATATTGAAATTTTGAAATTTGGTTTTTTTCTTCTTCTTAATAAAAGAAAATCCCAACTGATGAGTCCTTTTGGCAGAGGACGAAAAACGTTTATTGGGATGCCTACGGCCTACACGGCAGAAAATGTTAAATAAACTTTTTATTTTTGTTCTGTTTGTTTTTAGGTGTCTTCCATAAAAATATTTTTTCCATTATTTTTTCCTTTTTCTTAAACCCCCGCCGAACATACTAATATGTCTATTTTTAATTTTTATTTTTATTTTTATGTATTTTATATATTTGCAAAATAGAGTATGATGACTGTTAGTTAGACATTTCCTAAGAGTTATATTGGAAATGTGGGGAGACATTAGTAGGTGAAGTGACCTATAGGTACAACGGGACAGTTTTTTGTTGTCACGTACGGAAGACAGACTGACAGGCCATCCAGGTGAGGTATTTACGTAATTCCTTTAAGCAGCCTTCGTAAATATGGTTGTTGCCTAAGAGGAGTTAGAAACAGTACACTGACTGTCCTCACTCCGTATAGTAAGCCAACCATATGCTTAGGGTAATAGGATTTCTTTACTTTCACACTTTTAAACCTTAAAATCAAGCTAGCTAGGACAAAACAACCATAGTTTCTGTTCAAAATCTAGCGTCTAGCTTAGGCAGGTGTAAAAACTCCTCCATTCCCCAGGAGAGATGGCCGATATCTTTCATAATGGAGGACTTCGTGAGTACGTTGTGAGGTTTTTGCCCATAATAAGACCCAAGCTTATAGAACTGGGGGGATTTCCTGTCACGGATCTGAAGCGTTGTCGACACATTAATGCGCCTAATAGCTGGTGATCTGTGGATCGTCGCGTGGAGGATCGACAAACCATTTTTTTCCTGTCCCTCCTCCTCCATGTTTTCTGGGAGAGGTCCCTGCGGACCTTCCTTCCGCCGGATGCGTAACATCAGCTTACTCTGGAGCCAATTGGTCCCAAAATTATATGATAAGGATGTTTCAACGGCTCTGAGGCTGGATTGTTCAGGGGGATACCTCCATGTTTTCTGGGAGTGGTCCCTGCGGACCTTCCTTCCGCGGGATACGTAACATCAGCTTACTCTGGAGCCAATTGGTCCCAAAATTATATGATAAGGATGTTTCAACGGCTCTGAGGCTGGATTGTTCAGGGGGATACGCATCCTTCGGCTCTGGAGGGGGACCTCAGGGAAAACTGGAATGATAGCTTGTGAAGAGGGGTGGGTGTTGGTTGACTCGTCCACGGGTCACAAACATAAAACGTGTACCTGGGACGACTCCTCTATATACCTTTACCGTCTACTTTACGAGCTTAGTTAGTCACCCAACCCTTCACGTATCTATATATTAAGTTATAGCAAAAGTATCACATAGCCAAATAAGTTTTTGGAGTTTATGTATATAGTAGGCTGGGTATATTGTCCACTGGGAGAGCGGGAAACGCGGTGATCCACCAATATAGGTGAATTGCTAGTTTCCTGTTGTCCACTGTGACAAATTCCATAACGATGTATCGGTTATATATGTTTGTATGCAGCATTGTATAATATATAAAATATGTATATGATCTTCCTGGGCCTGGTTTGTGGCATATTGAATGGCTGTCTGGTAACCCAGGTAATCGGGTCAAATTACGTACTGTATGTCTCTTATTTTTTTCATACGACTAAGTATTTGTGTGGCAACTGGATTTTCCAAGTCATGGGAAAGTCACACAAATGCACATGCTCTGGCTATGCACACTGAAAATATCTGTTTAGAAATTCATCTTCATGGCTGGTTCATGTGTAAACAAATAAGTTATTTGTATGATACTTATCCTATTTTATATTATTTTTTAGATATTTTCTCAGTCCACTAATTTCCTACCTGCATTAAATAAAGAATTCTTTTCGGAAATACTTCTCTTCCTCCTGATGCGTCTTTGTGATCATCATTACAGCTTTCAATACGGTTTCCGTACTATATTGAAATTTTGAAATTTGGTTTTTTTCTTCTTCTTAATAAAAGAAAATCCCAACTGATGAGTCCTTTTGGCAGAGGACGAAAAACGTTTATTGGGATGCCTACGGCCTACACGGCAGAAAATGTTAAATAAACTTTTTATTTTTGTTCTGTTTGTTTTTAGGTGTCTTCCATAAAAATATTTTTTCCATTATTTTTTCCTTTTTCTTAAACCCCCGCCGAACATACTAATATGTCTATTTTTAATTTTTATTTTTATTTTTATGTATTTTATATATTTGCAAAATAGAGTATGATGACTGTTAGTTAGACATTTCCTAAGAGTTATATTGGAAATGTGGGGAGACATTAGTAGGTGAAGTGACCTGTAGGTACAACGGGACAGTTTTTTGTTGTCACGTACGGAAGACAGACTGACAGGCCATCCAGGTGAGGTATTTACGTAATTCCTTTAAGCAGCCTTCGTAAATATGGTTGTTGCCTAAGAGGAGTTAGAAACAGTACACTGACTGTCCTCACTCCGTATAGTAAGCCAACCATATGCTTAGGGTAATAGGATTTCTTTACTTTCACACTTTTAAACCTTAAAATCAAGCTAGCTAGGACAAAACAACCATAGTTTCTGTTCAAAATCTAGCGTCTAGCTTAGGCAGGTGTAAAAACTCCTCCATTCCCCAGGAGAGATGGCCGATATCTTTCATAATGGAGGACTTCGTGAGTACGTTGTGAGGTTTTTGCCCATAATAAGACCCAAGCTTATAGAACTGGGGGGATTTCCTGTCACGGATCTGAAGCGTTGTCGACACATTAATGCGCCTAATAGCTGGTGATCTGTGGATCGTCGCGTGGAGGATCGACAAACCATTTTTTTCCTGTCCCTCCTCCTCCATGTTTTCTGGGAGAGGTCCCTGCGGACCTTCCTTCCGCCGGATGCGTAACATCAGCTTACTCTGGAGCCAATTGGTCCCAAAATTATATGATAAGGATGTTTCAACGGCTCTGAGGCTGGATTGTTCAGGGGGATACCTCCATGTTTTCTGGGAGTGGTCCCTGCGGACCTTCCTTCCGCGGGATACGTAACATCAGCTTACTCTGGAGCCAATTGGTCCCAAAATTATATGATAAGGATGTTTCAACGGCTCTGAGGCTGGATTGTTCAGGGGGATACGCATCCTTCGGCTCTGGAGGGGGACCTCAGGGAAAACTGGAATGATAGCTTGTGAAGAGGGGTGGGTGTTGGTTGACTCGTCCACGGGTCACAAACATAAAACGTGTACCTGGGACGACTCCTCTATATACCTTTACCGTCTACTTTACGAGCTTAGTTAGTCACCCAACCCTTCACGTATCTATATATTAAGTTATAGCAAAAGTATCACATAGCCAAATAAGTTTTTGGAGTTTATGTATATAGTAGGCTGGGTATATTGTCCACTGGGAGAGCGGGAAACGCGGTGATCCACCAATATAGGTGAATTGCTAGTTTCCTGTTGTCCACTGTGACAAATTCCATAACGATGTATCGGTTATATATGTTTGTATGCAGCATTGTATAATATATAAAATATGTATATGATCTTCCTGGGCCTGGTTTGTGGCATATTGAATGGCTGTCTGGTAACCCAGGTAATCGGGTCAAATTACGTACTGTATGTCTCTTATTTTTTTCATACGACTAAGTATTTGTGTGGCAACTGGATTTTCCAAGTCATGGGAAAGTCACACAAATGCACATGCTCTGGCTATGCACACTGAAAATATCTGTTTAGAAATTCATCTTCATGGCTGGTTCATGTGTAAACAAATAAGTTATTTGTATGATACTTATCCTATTTTATATTATTTTTTAGATATTTTCTCAGTCCACTAATTTCCTACCTGCATTAAATAAAGAATTCTTTTCGGAAATACTTCTCTTCCTCCTGATGCGTCTTTGTGATCATCATTACAGCTTTCAATACGGTTTCCGTACTATATTGAAATTTTGAAATTTGGTTTTTTTCTTCTTCTTAATAAAAGAAAATCCCAACTGATGAGTCCTTTTGGCAGAGGACGAAAAACGTTTATTGGGATGCCTACGGCCTACACGGCAGAAAATGTTAAATAAACTTTTTATTTTTGTTCTGTTTGTTTTTAGGTGTCTTCCATAAAAATATTTTTTCCATTATTTTTTCCTTTTTCTTAAACCCCCGCCGAACATACTAATATGTCTATTTTTAATTTTTATTTTTATTTTTATGTATTTTATATATTTGCAAAATAGAGTATGATGACTGTTAGTTAGACATTTCCTAAGAGTTATATTGGAAATGTGGGGAGACATTAGTAGGTGAAGTGACCTGTAGGTACAACGGGACAGTTTTTTGTTGTCACGTACGGAAGACAGACTGACAGGCCATCCAGGTGAGGTATTTACGTAATTCCTTTAAGCAGCCTTCGTAAATATGGTTGTTGCCTAAGAGGAGTTAGAAACAGTACACTGACTGTCCTCACTCCGTATAGTAAGCCAACCATATGCTTAGGGTAATAGGATTTCTTTACTTTCACACTTTTAAACCTTAAAATCAAGCTAGCTAGGACAAAACAACCATAGTTTCTGTTCAAAATCTAGCGTCTAGCTTAGGCAGGTGTAAAAACTCCTCCATTCCCCAGGAGAGATGGCCGATATCTTTCATAATGGAGGACTTCGTGAGTACGTTGTGAGGTTTTTGCCCATAATAAGACCCAAGCTTATAGAACTGGGGGGATTTCCTGTCACGGATCTGAAGCGTTGTCGACACATTAATGCGCCTAATAGCTGGTGATCTGTGGATCGTCGCGTGGAGGATCGACAAACCATTTTTTTCCTGTCCCTCCTCCTCCATGTTTTCTGGGAGAGGTCCCTGCGGACCTTCCTTCCGCCGGATGCGTAACATCAGCTTACTCTGGAGCCAATTGGTCCCAAAATTATATGATAAGGATGTTTCAACGGCTCTGAGGCTGGATTGTTCAGGGGGATACCTCCATGTTTTCTGGGAGTGGTCCCTGCGGACCTTCCTTCCGCGGGATACGTAACATCAGCTTACTCTGGAGCCAATTGGTCCCAAAATTATATGATAAGGATGTTTCAACGGCTCTGAGGCTGGATTGTTCAGGGGGATACGCATCCTTCGGCTCTGGAGGGGGACCTCAGGGAAAACTGGAATGATAGCTTGTGAAGAGGGGTGGGTGTTGGTTGACTCGTCCACGGGTCACAAACATAAAACGTGTACCTGGGACGACTCCTCTATATACCTTTACCGTCTACTTTACGAGCTTAGTTAGTCACCCAACCCTTCACGTATCTATATATTAAGTTATAGCAAAAGTATCACATAGCCAAATAAGTTTTTGGAGTTTATGTATATAGTAGGCTGGGTATCTTGTCCACTGGGAGAGCGGGAAACGCGGTGATCCACCAATATAGGTGAATTGCTAGTTTCCTGTTGTCCACTGTGACAAATTCCATAACGATGTATCGGTTATATATGTTTGTATGCAGCATTGTATAATATATAAAATATGTATATGATCTTCCTGGGCCTGGTTTGTGGCATATTGAATGGCTGTCTGGTAACCCAGGTAATCGGGTCAAATTACGTACTGTATGTCTCTTATTTTTTTCATACGACTAAGTATTTGTGTGGCAACTGGATTTTCCAAGTCATGGGAAAGTCACACAAATGCACATGCTCTGGCTATGCACACTGAAAATATCTGTTTAGAAATTCATCTTCATGGCTGGTTCATGTGTAAACAAATAAGTTATTTGTATGATACTTATCCTATTTTATATTATTTTTTAGATATTTTCTCAGTCCACTAATTTCCTACCTGCATTAAATAAAGAATTCTTTTCGGAAATACTTCTCTTCCTCCTGATGCGTCTTTGTGATCATCATTACAGCTTTCAATACGGTTTCCGTACTATATTGAAATTTTGAAATTTGGTTTTTTTCTTCTTCTTAATAAAAGAAAATCCCAACTGATGAGTCCTTTTGGCAGAGGACGAAAAACGTTTATTGGGATGCCTACGGCCTACACGGCAGAAAATGTTAAATAAACTTTTTATTTTTGTTCTGTTTGTTTTTAGGTGTCTTCCATAAAAATATTTTTTCCATTATTTTTTCCTTTTTCTTAAACCCCCGCCGAACATACTAATATGTCTATTTTTAATTTTTATTTTTATTTTTATGTATTTTATATATTTGCAAAATAGAGTATGATGACTGTTAGTTAGACATTTCCTAAGAGTTATATTGGAAATGTGGGGAGACATTAGTAGGTGAAGTGACCTGTAGGTACAACGGGACAGTTTTTTGTTGTCACGTACGGAAGACAGACTGACAGGCCATCCAGGTGAGGTATTTACGTAATTCCTTTAAGCAGCCTTCGTAAATATGGTTGTTGCCTAAGAGGAGTTAGAAACAGTACACTGACTGTCCTCACTCCGTATAGTAAGCCAACCATATGCTTAGGGTAATAGGATTTCTTTACTTTCACACTTTTAAACCTTAAAATCAAGCTAGCTAGGACAAAACAACCATAGTTTCTGTTCAAAATCTAGCGTCTAGCTTAGGCAGGTGTAAAAACTCCTCCATTCCCCAGGAGAGATGGCCGATATCTTTCATAATGGAGGACTTCGTGAGTACGTTGTGAGGTTTTTGCCCATAATAAGACCCAAGCTTATAGAACTGGGGGGATTTCCTGTCACGGATCTGAAGCGTTGTCGACACATTAATGCGCCTAATAGCTGGTGATCTGTGGATCGTCGCGTGGAGGATCGACAAACCATTTTTTTCCTGTCCCTCCTCCTCCATGTTTTCTGGGAGAGGTCCCTGCGGACCTTCCTTCCGCCGGATGCGTAACATCAGCTTACTCTGGAGCCAATTGGTCCCAAAATTATATGATAAGGATGTTTCAACGGCTCTGAGGCTGGATTGTTCAGGGGGATACCTCCATGTTTTCTGGGAGTGGTCCCTGCGGACCTTCCTTCCGCGGGATACGTAACATCAGCTTACTCTGGAGCCAATTGGTCCCAAAATTATATGATAAGGATGTTTCAACGGCTCTGAGGCTGGATTGTTCAGGGGGATACGCATCCTTCGGCTCTGGAGGGGGACCTCAGGGAAAACTGGAATGATAGCTTGTGAAGAGGGGTGGGTGTTGGTTGACTCGTCCACGGGTCACAAACATAAAACGTGTACCTGGGACGACTCCTCTATATACCTTTACCGTCTACTTTACGAGCTTAGTTAGTCACCCAACCCTTCACGTATCTATATATTAAGTTATAGCAAAAGTATCACATAGCCAAATAAGTTTTTGGAGTTTATGTATATAGTAGGCTGGGTATATTGTCCACTGGGAGAGCGGGAAACGCGGTGATCCACCAATATAGGTGAATTGCTAGTTTCCTGTTGTCCACTGTGACAAATTCCATAACGATGTATCGGTTATATATGTTTGTATGCAGCATTGTATAATATATAAAATATGTATATGATCTTCCTGGGCCTGGTTTGTGGCATATTGAATGGCTGTCTGGTAACCCAGGTAATCGGGTCAAATTACGTACTGTATGTCTCTTATTTTTTTCATACGACTAAGTATTTGTGTGGCAACTGGATTTTCCAAGTCATGGGAAAGTCACACAAATGCACATGCTCTGGCTATGCACACTGAAAATATCTGTTTAGAAATTCATCTTCATGGCTGGTTCATGTGTAAACAAATAAGTTATTTGTATGATACTTATCCTATTTTATATTATTTTTTAGATATTTTCTCAGTCCACTAATTTCCTACCTGCATTAAATAAAGAATTCTTTTCGGAAATACTTCTCTTCCTCCTGATGCGTCTTTGTGATCATCATTACAGCTTTCAATACGGTTTCCGTACTATATTGAAATTTTGAAATTTGGTTTTTTTCTTCTTCTTAATAAAAGAAAATCCCAACTGATGAGTCCTTTTGGCAGAGGACGAAAAACGTTTATTGGGATGCCTACGGCCTACACGGCAGAAAATGTTAAATAAACTTTTTATTTTTGTTCTGTTTGTTTTTAGGTGTCTTCCATAAAAATATTTTTTCCATTATTTTTTCCTTTTTCTTAAACCCCCGCCGAACATACTAATATGTCTATTTTTAATTTTTATTTTTATTTTTATGTATTTTATATATTTGCAAAATAGAGTATGATGACTGTTAGTTAGACATTTCCTAAGAGTTATATTGGAAATGTGGGGAGACATTAGTAGGTGAAGTGACCTGTAGGTACAACGGGACAGTTTTTTGTTGTCACGTACGGAAGACAGACTGACAGGCCATCCAGGTGAGGTATTTACGTAATTCCTTTAAGCAGCCTTCGTAAATATGGTTGTTGCCTAAGAGGAGTTAGAAACAGTACACTGACTGTCCTCACTCCGTATAGTAAGCCAACCATATGCTTAGGGTAATAGGATTTCTTTACTTTCACACTTTTAAACCTTAAAATCAAGCTAGCTAGGACAAAACAACCATAGTTTCTGTTCAAAATCTAGCGTCTAGCTTAGGCAGGTGTAAAAACTCCTCCATTCCCCAGGAGAGATGGCCGATATCTTTCATAATGGAGGACTTCGTGAGTACGTTGTGAGGTTTTTGCCCATAATAAGACCCAAGCTTATAGAACTGGGGGGATTTCCTGTCACGGATCTGAAGCGTTGTCGACACATTAATGCGCCTAATAGCTGGTGATCTGTGGATCGTCGCGTGGAGGATCGACAAACCATTTTTTTCCTGTCCCTCCTCCTCCATGTTTTCTGGGAGAGGTCCCTGCGGACCTTCCTTCCGCCGGATGCGTAACATCAGCTTACTCTGGAGCCAATTGGTCCCAAAATTATATGATAAGGATGTTTCAACGGCTCTGAGGCTGGATTGTTCAGGGGGATACCTCCATGTTTTCTGGGAGTGGTCCCTGCGGACCTTCCTTCCGCGGGATACGTAACATCAGCTTACTCTGGAGCCAATTGGTCCCAAAATTATATGATAAGGATGTTTCAACGGCTCTGAGGCTGGATTGTTCAGGGGGATACGCATCCTTCGGCTCTGGAGGGGGACCTCAGGGAAAACTGGAATGATAGCTTGTGAAGAGGGGTGGGTGTTGGTTGACTCGTCCACGGGTCACAAACATAAAACGTGTACCTGGGACGACTCCTCTATATACCTTTACCGTCTACTTTACGAGCTTAGTTAGTCACCCAACCCTTCACGTATCTATATATTAAGTTATAGCAAAAGTATCACATAGCCAAATAAGTTTTTGGAGTTTATGTATATAGTAGGCTGGGTATATTGTCCACTGGGAGAGCGGGAAACGCGGTGATCCACCAATATAGGTGAATTGCTAGTTTCCTGTTGTCCACTGTGACAAATTCCATAACGATGTATCGGTTATATATGTTTGTATGCAGCATTGTATAATATATAAAATATGTATATGATCTTCCTGGGCCTGGTTTGTGGCATATTGAATGGCTGTCTGGTAACCCAGGTAATCGGGTCAAATTACGTACTGTATGTCTCTTATTTTTTTCATACGACTAAGTATTTGTGTGGCAACTGGATTTTCCAAGTCATGGGAAAGTCACACAAATGCACATGCTCTGGCTATGCACACTGAAAATATCTGTTTAGAAATTCATCTTCATGGCTGGTTCATGTGTAAACAAATAAGTTATTTGTATGATACTTATCCTATTTTATATTATTTTTTAGATATTTTCTCAGTCCACTAATTTCCTACCTGCATTAAATAAAGAATTCTTTTCGGAAATACTTCTCTTCCTCCTGATGCGTCTTTGTGATCATCATTACAGCTTTCAATACGGTTTCCGTACTATATTGAAATTTTGAAATTTGGTTTTTTTCTTCTTCTTAATAAAAGAAAATCCCAACTGATGAGTCCTTTTGGCAGAGGACGAAAAACGTTTATTGGGATGCCTACGGCCTACACGGCAGAAAATGTTAAATAAACTTTTTATTTTTGTTCTGTTTGTTTTTAGGTGTCTTCCATAAAAATATTTTTTCCATTATTTTTTCCTTTTTCTTAAACCCCCGCCGAACATACTAATATGTCTATTTTTAATTTTTATTTTTATTTTTATGTATTTTATATATTTGCAAAATAGAGTATGATGACTGTTAGTTAGACATTTCCTAAGAGTTATATTGGAAATGTGGGGAGACATTAGTAGGTGAAGTGACCTGTAGGTACAACGGGACAGTTTTTTGTTGTCACGTACGGAAGACAGACTGACAGGCCATCCAGGTGAGGTATTTACGTAATTCCTTTAAGCAGCCTTCGTAAATATGGTTGTTGCCTAAGAGGAGTTAGAAACAGTACACTGACTGTCCTCACTCCGTATAGTAAGCCAACCATATGCTTAGGGTAATAGGATTTCTTTACTTTCACACTTTTAAACCTTAAAATCAAGCTAGCTAGGACAAAACAACCATAGTTTCTGTTCAAAATCTAGCGTCTAGCTTAGGCAGGTGTAAAAACTCCTCCATTCCCCAGGAGAGATGGCCGATATCTTTCATAATGGAGGACTTCGTGAGTACGTTGTGAGGTTTTTGCCCATAATAAGACCCAAGCTTATAGAACTGGGGGGATTTCCTGTCACGGATCTGAAGCGTTGTCGACACATTAATGCGCCTAATAGCTGGTGATCTGTGGATCGTCGCGTGGAGGATCGACAAACCATTTTTTTCCTGTCCCTCCTCCTCCATGTTTTCTGGGAGAGGTCCCTGCGGACCTTCCTTCCGCCGGATGCGTAACATCAGCTTACTCTGGAGCCAATTGGTCCCAAAATTATATGATAAGGATGTTTCAACGGCTCTGAGGCTGGATTGTTCAGGGGGATACCTCCATGTTTTCTGGGAGTGGTCCCTGCGGACCTTCCTTCCGCGGGATACGTAACATCAGCTTACTCTGGAGCCAATTGGTCCCAAAATTATATGATAAGGATGTTTCAACGGCTCTGAGGCTGGATTGTTCAGGGGGATACGCATCCTTCGGCTCTGGAGGGGGACCTCAGGGAAAACTGGAATGATAGCTTGTGAAGAGGGGTGGGTGTTGGTTGACTCGTCCACGGGTCACAAACATAAAACGTGTACCTGGGACGACTCCTCTATATACCTTTACCGTCTACTTTACGAGCTTAGTTAGTCACCCAACCCTTCACGTATCTATATATTAAGTTATAGCAAAAGTATCACATAGCCAAATAAGTTTTTGGAGTTTATGTATATAGTAGGCTGGGTATATTGTCCACTGGGAGAGCGGGAAACGCGGTGATCCACCAATATAGGTGAATTGCTAGTTTCCTGTTGTCCACTGTGACAAATTCCATAACGATGTATCGGTTATATATGTTTGTATGCAGCATTGTATAATATATAAAATATGTATATGATCTTCCTGGGCCTGGTTTGTGGCATATTGAATGGCTGTCTGGTAACCCAGGTAATCGGGTCAAATTACGTACTGTATGTCTCTTATTTTTTTCATACGACTAAGTATTTGTGTGGCAACTGGATTTTCCAAGTCATGGGAAAGTCACACAAATGCACATGCTCTGGCTATGCACACTGAAAATATCTGTTTAGAAATTCATCTTCATGGCTGGTTCATGTGTAAACAAATAAGTTATTTGTATGATACTTATCCTATTTTATATTATTTTTTAGATATTTTCTCAGTCCACTAATTTCCTACCTGCATTAAATAAAGAATTCTTTTCGGAAATACTTCTCTTCCTCCTGATGCGTCTTTGTGATCATCATTACAGCTTTCAATACGGTTTCCGTACTATATTGAAATTTTGAAATTTGGTTTTTTTCTTCTTCTTAATAAAAGAAAATCCCAACTGATGAGTCCTTTTGGCAGAGGACGAAAAACGTTTATTGGGATGCCTACGGCCTACACGGCAGAAAATGTTAAATAAACTTTTTATTTTTGTTCTGTTTGTTTTTAGGTGTCTTCCATAAAAATATTTTTTCCATTATTTTTTCCTTTTTCTTAAACCCCCGCCGAACATACTAATATGTCTATTTTTAATTTTTATTTTTATTTTTATGTATTTTATATATTTGCAAAATAGAGTATGATGACTGTTAGTTAGACATTTCCTAAGAGTTATATTGGAAATGTGGGGAGACATTAGTAGGTGAAGTGACCTGTAGGTACAACGGGACAGTTTTTTGTTGTCACGTACGGAAGACAGACTGACAGGCCATCCAGGTGAGGTATTTACGTAATTCCTTTAAGCAGCCTTCGTAAATATGGTTGTTGCCTAAGAGGAGTTAGAAACAGTACACTGACTGTCCTCACTCCGTATAGTAAGCCAACCATATGCTTAGGGTAATAGGATTTCTTTACTTTCACACTTTTAAACCTTAAAATCAAGCTAGCTAGGACAAAACAACCATAGGTCATCATAGTCTTCAATATGGTTCCAACTATATTGAATTTAGATTTCTTTCTTTTTCAAAAGAATTCCAACTGAAGAGTCCCTTTGGCAGGGGACGAAAAGCGTTTCTTGGTGAGCCCACGGCCTACACGGCAGATTTTTAAACAAAGAGTTTTCATTTTTGTTTTGTTTGTTTTTAGGTGTCTCCAAATAATTTTTTTACATTTTAACTCTTAAAAAATTCTTTAAGAAAAAACAATTCCTAAAAAACAGTTTTTTAAAAAAACAACTATTACCTTTTTATACTCCTACATTAGTATTATATATTTTTTCTTCGTATTTAATTTTTTTCCTCCCATTTTTCCCATTTGTTTTCTCTTCCTTAAATATTGTTTTCTCGCTATCTTTTCCCCATTCCAATACATTAACATATATTTATGTATATTATGTCTTTATATACTTTGTACTTAAAAAAACACAGGTTAGAAGACGATATGCTTATATATTTCTCCAAACAGTTAATTTTTTGGAAATAAGGGCGGGTTTGTAGTAGGTAGGATTCGACTTTTTAGGTACAAGGGACGAACTTTCGGACTTTTTCGGTTTGATGTTGCGTCGGAGAGTGTTTCGCATATGGCGCTTCACCTTTAACATAAACGTCATATTTTTGGGCACTTTCCGACAAAACAAAAAACGGGATTACGTACTTACCGCGACCGACAGGCCATCCAGGTGTAGGTATTTTACGTAATTTTCGTAAGCAGGTTAGAAATTGTATAGATTCGTTATTGGTGAGTTAGAAAGCAATTCTAAAATGCTCTCACTCCCGAAAAAACAATCTATACGCTCAGGGAATAGGGACTCAACCAATGTTTCTTAAAAAAACCAGTCTAGCTGGATTCAAATACGGAAGATTCTCGTCTTGAAGCTGAAACGCGACGACATAGCACAATGTTGAGCCTAATATCTGGCAGCTTTTGAACGTCTCGTTGAAGATTCACATCTTCTTTGGGATGCCTCCTGGCTGATGGGAGATCTCTTTCTTCTTTTTTTGGCTTGAGGTGTCTCGGAAGATGCAGGGATATTCTGTAAAATTGATTGAAAAATATTTTTTCATTCAACAATATTTTTTCATTCAAAGAATCAAGCCAGCTGGGTCAAAGATTCTATTATAAAATCAAGCTAGCTAGGTCACAATTGATTGCTTCTTCTTCCTATTTTTTTCAGTATTTGTCTCATATATTTTTTTCTTAGAAAATATTTGTCTCCATTCTGATGTGTTTTCTTGCAGCACATCATCATAGTCTTCAATATGGTTCCAACTATATTGAATTTAGATTTCTTTCTTTTTCAAAAGAATTCCAACTGAAGAGTCCCTTTGGCAGGGGACGAAAAGCGTTTCTTGGTGAGCCCACGGCCTACACGGCAGATTTTTAAACAAAGAGTTTTCATTTTTGTTTTGTTTGTTTTTAGGTGTCTCCAAATAATTTTTTTACATTTTAACTCTTAAAAAATTCTTTAAGAAAAAACTATTCCTAAAAAACAGTTTTTTTAAAAAAACAACTATTACCTTTTTATACTCCTACATTAGTATTATATATTTTTTCTTCGTATTTAATTATTTTTTCCTCCCATTTTTTCCCATCTGTTTTCTCTTCCTTAAATATTGTTTTCTCGCTATCTTTTCCCCATTCCAATACATTAACATATATTTATGTATATTATGTCTTTATATACTTTGTACTTAAAAAAACACAGGTTAGAAGACGATATGCTTAGATATTTCTCCAAACAGTTAATTTTTTGGAAATAAGGGCGGGTTTGTAGTAGGTAGGATTCGACCTTTTAGGTACAAGGGACGAACTTTCGGACTTTTTCGGTTTGATGTTGGGCCGGAGAGTGTTTCGCATATGGCGCTTCACCTTTAACATAAACGTCATATTTTTGGGCACTTTCCGACAAAACAAAAAACGGGATTACGTACTTACCGCGACCGACAGGCCATCCAGGTGTAGGTATTTTACGTAATTTTCGTAAGCAGGTTAGAAATTGTATAGATTCGTTATTGGTGAGTTAGAAAGCAATTCTAAAATGCTCTCACTCCCGAAAAAACAATCTATACGCTCAGGGAATAGGGACTCAACCAATGTTTCTTAAAAAAACCAGTCTAGCTGGATTCAAATACGGAAGATTCTCGTCTTGAAGCTGAAACGCGACGACATAGCACAATGTTGAGCCTAATATCTGGCAGCTTTTGAACGTCTCGTTGAAGATTCACATCTTCTTTGGGATGCCTCCTGGCTGATGGGAGATCTCTTTCTTCTTTTTTTGGCTTGAGGTGTCTCGGAAGATGCAGGGACATTCTGTAAAATTGATTGAAAAATATTTTTTCATTCAACAATATTTTTTCATTCAAAGAATCAAGCCAGCTGGGTCAAAGATTCTATTATAAAATCAAGCTAGCTAGGTCACAATTGATTGTTTCGTCTTAAATATAGCTTCCTAGCTTAGGCAGGCGATAAATCCTCCATTCTCCATAGGAGTGATGGCCATATTTTTACATAATGGAGGACTTCGGGGGCGGGATGCCATTTAACACCCAGTCTGGTGGGAACTGAGTGTTATTGGCGAATAGGTTCCCCGTCAAAAATCTGAAGCGCTGACGTACTCAGTCTATCCTTGTGAGCCTAATATCTGGCAGCTGGTGGACGTCTCGTGGAAGATTTACATCCTTCATTTGGTATACCTCTTGCGTGATGGGAGGATTCCCTTTTTCGGAACATTTCCAGCATAATGCGTGACATAACTCCTATTCATTTTAAGAAGAAGAATGTCTTAACGTTTTTTCTGCAGTCGAATGTGCCAAAGAGACTCTTATTTTTTACCTTGAGGTGCCTTGGAAGGATGATAGCTTATGAGGTGGAGACAAGGGGGAAAGGACTCGTTCACAGGTCACCATAAAAAACGTGGACCTGGCCCGACTCCTCTTCTTTCCCGAATCTCTTATTTTATGAGCTCAGTTAAGCTCCTCAATAGTATTTATCCATTAAGGTATTGTAAAAGCATTTACCTAAAGAAATTTAGAATTTACGTAAAAATAAACTACGTATATTGTCCACTAGAATGTGGGGAGGAATGGCAATCCAGATTGCTGTTTGTCTCGACTTCTACTTCGACAAAATCGAAGGATAAGTATTATTATTAAATGATCTTATTCTATATGTGAAAAAATATGTCTACGACCTTCCTGGGACTGGATTATAGCATATTGAATGGCTCTCTGGTAACCCAGGAAACCACGTCAAATTACGTAGTATATGTATCTTTGTATATCCTTTTATACGACTAAGTATTTGTGTGGCAACCAAAAAATTTTTTCCAAGTCAGGAAAGTCACACAAATGCACATGCTCTGGTTATGCACACTGAAAAAATCTGTTTAGATTTTCATTGTCGTGACTGGTTCATGTGTAAGAAAATAAGTTATTTGAAAGATACTATTCGGTATTATTATCTTATCTTATTGTATATTATTCTCTGATATTTTCTCAGTCCACTAACTTCCTACCTACGTTCTACACTTGGTTATTTTGTGTAAACAACTTCCCATAAGACTCCTTCCCACCCAAATTATATATTATTAAGGACATCATTTTTGACCAAAGGATGATGTAATTTTGTTTGTTTTTTCTGGACTGTGAAAAAACTTACAACTGACGAACGGACGAATGACAGGTTTTTCAGTCTGCACATTCCCTCTCATTTTGGCATGGGCGAGCGGGCTGCATGTCATCGGTGCTTCCGGAGGAGGTAGATTTTGTGGCAATGGTCGGCGGATGTCATGTTTTTTCTGCATGCTCTTAGCTGGCTGTGCACATTGCTTGCCCGGTGCCAGCATCTTCAAGACCCCACACGCTCTTCTATGCGATGCATTCTATTGAGCGGCGCTACTTGGTGCGAGTCCTATTGCGGAAAGGTATGTTGCGGGATTCTAAACTGTCTGCGGAAAATCCGAATTGCTGCCTAACACGCGAATTATTCTGGCTCCAAATGGCAACGGTACTCTCAGGACCTATCTCCGCAATCGACAATGGGCACTAAGTTTCTGCGCTTCCAATGGAATGTCATATGACTTCATTAAGAGCGTAATCCCAGAGTTCCGACTGTCGTGCAGTGTGCACCCATTAAAAATGCCAATGCCAGGACGTCTGGCAAAACTGAGAACCTATTTTTGTTATTTTTGTTATTTTTTCCACTACTTCCATAAAATATACCCCCATTTTCATTTAAAAATTTTTTTGCTTCATGCTTTCATCTCTTCTTCTTCTTCCTATTTTTTTCAGTATTTGTCTCATATATTTTTTTCTTAGAAAATATTTGTCTCCATTCTGATGTGTTTTCTTGCAGCACATCATCATAGTCTTCAATATGGTTCCAACTATATTGAATTTAGATTTCTTTCTTTTTCAAAAGAATTCCAACTGAAGAGTCCCTTTGGCAGGGGACGAAAAGCGTTTCTTGGTGAGCCCACGGCCTACACGGCAGATTTTTAAACAAAGAGTTTTCATTTTTGTTTTGTTTGTTTTTAGGTGTCTCCAAATAATTTTTTTACATTTTAACTCTTAAAAAATTCTTTAAGAAAAAACTATTCCTAAAAAACAGTTTTTTTAAAAAAACAACTATTACCTTTTTATACTCCTACATTAGTATTATATATTTTTTCTTCGTATTTAATTATTTTTTCCTCCCATTTTTTCCCATCTGTTTTCTCTTCCTTAAATATTGTTTTCTCGCTATCTTTTCCCCATTCCAATACATTAACATATATTTATGTATATTATGTCTTTATATACTTTGTACTTAAAAAAACACAGGTTAGAAGACGATATGCTTAGATATTTCTCCAAACAGTTAATTTTTTGGAAATAAGGGCGGGTTTGTAGTAGGTAGGATTCGACCTTTTAGGTACAAGGGACGAACTTTCGGACTTTTTCGGTTTGATGTTGGGCCGGAGAGTGTTTCGCATATGGCGCTTCACCTTTAACATAAACGTCATATTTTTGGGCACTTTCCGACAAAACAAAAAACGGGATTACGTACTTACCGCGACCGACAGGCCATCCAGGTGTAGGTATTTTACGTAATTTTCGTAAGCAGGTTAGAAATTGTATAGATTCGTTATTGGTGAGTTAGAAAGCAATTCTAAAATGCTCTCACTCCCGAAAAAACAATCTATACGCTCAGGGAATAGGGACTCAACCAATGTTTCTTAAAAAAACCAGTCTAGCTGGATTCAAATACGGAAGATTCTCGTCTTGAAGCTGAAACGCGACGACATAGCACAATGTTGAGCCTAATATCTGGCAGCTTTTGAACGTCTCGTTGAAGATTCACATCTTCTTTGGGATGCCTCCTGGCTGATGGGAGATCTCTTTCTTCTTTTTTTGGCTTGAGGTGTCTCGGAAGATGCAGGGACATTCTGTAAAATTGATTGAAAAATATTTTTTCATTCAACAATATTTTTTCATTCAAAGAATCAAGCCAGCTGGGTCAAAGATTCTATTATAAAATCAAGCTAGCTAGGTCACAATTGATTGTTCCGTATGTCTGTCTGTCCGTATGTCTGTCTGTCCGTATGTCTGTCTGTCCGTATGTCTGTCTGTCCGTATGTCTGTCTGTCCGTATGTCTGTCTGTCCGTATGTCTGTCTGTCCGTATGTCTGTCTGTCCGTATGTCTGTCTGTCCGTATGTCTGTCTGTCCGTATGTCTGTCTGTCCGTATGTCTGTCTGTCCGTATGTCTGTCTGTCCGTATGTCTGTCTGTCCGTATGTCTGTCTGTCCGTATGTCTGTCTGTCCGTATGTCTGTCTGTCCGTATGTCTGTCTGTCCGTATGTCTGTCTGTCCGTATGTCTGTCTGTCCGTATGTCTGTCTGTCCGTATGTCTGTCTGTCCGTATGTCTGTCTGTCCGTATGTCTGTCTGTCCGTATGTCTGTCTGTCCGTATGTCTGTCTGTCCGTATGTCTGTCTGTCCGTATGTCTGTCTGTCCGTATGTCTGTCTGTCCGTATGTCTGTCTGTCCGTATGTCTGTCTGTCCGTATGTCTGTCTGTCCGTATGTCTGTCTGTCCGTATGTCTGTCTGTCCGTATGTCTGTCTGTCCGTATGTCTGTCTGTCCGTATGTCTGTCTGTCCGTATGTCTGTCTGTCCGTATGTCTGTCTGTCCGTATGTCTGTCTGTCCGTATGTCTGTCTGTCCGTATGTCTGTCTGTCCGTATGTCTGTCTGTCCGTATGTCTGTCTGTCCGTATGTCTGTCTGTCCGTATGTCTGTCTGTCCGTATGTCTGTCTGTCCGTATGTCTGTCTGTCCGTATGTCTGTCTGTCCGTATGTCTGTCTGTCCGTATGTCTGTCTGTCCGTATGTCTGTCTGTCCGTATGTCTGTCTGTCCGTATGTCTGTCTGTCCGTATGTCTGTCTGTCCGTATGTCTGTCTGTCCGTATGTCTGTCTGTCCGTATGTCTGTCTGTCCGTATGTCTGTCTGTCCGTATGTCTGTCTGTCCGTATGTCTGTCTGTCCGTATGTCTGTCTGTCCGTATGTCTGTCTGTCCGTATGTCTGTCTGTCCGTATGTCTGTCTGTCCGTATGTCTGTCTGTCCGTATGTCTGTCTGTCCGTATGTCTGTCTGTCCGTATGTCTGTCTGTCCGTATGTCTGTCTGTCCGTATGTCTGTCTGTCCGTATGTCTGTCTGTCCGTATGTCTGTCTGTCCGTATGTCTGTCTGTCCGTATGTCTGTCTGTCCGTATGTCTGTCTGTCCGTATGTCTGTCTGTCCGTATGTCTGTCTGTCCGTATGTCTGTCTGTCCGTATGTCTGTCTGTCCGTATGTCTGTCTGTCCGTATGTCTGTCTGTCCGTATGTCTGTCTGTCCGTATGTCTGTCTGTCCGTATGTCTGTCTGTCCGTATGTCTGTCTGTCCGTATGTCTGTCTGTCCGTATGTCTGTCTGTCCGTATGTCTGTCTGTCCGTATGTCTGTCTGTCCGTATGTCTGTCTGTCCGTATGTCTGTCTGTCCGTATGTCTGTCTGTCCGTATGTCTGTCTGTCCGTATGTCTGTCTGTCCGTATGTCTGTCTGTCCGTATGTCTGTCTGTCCGTATGTCTGTCTGTCCGTATGTCTGTCTGTCCGTATGTCTGTCTGTCCGTATGTCTGTCTGTCCGTATGTCTGTCTGTCCGTATGTCTGTCTGTCCGTATGTCTGTCTGTCCGTATGTCTGTCTGTCCGTATGTCTGTCTGTCCGTATGTCTGTCTGTCCGTATGTCTGTCTGTCCGTATGTCTGTCTGTCCGTATGTCTGTCTGTCCGTATGTCTGTCTGTCCGTATGTCTGTCTGTCCGTATGTCTGTCTGTCCGTATGTCTGTCTGTCCGTATGTCTGTCTGTCCGTATGTCTGTCTGTCCGTATGTCTGTCTGTCCGTATGTCTGTCTGTCCGTATGTCTGTCTGTCCGTATGTCTGTCTGTCCGTATGTCTGTCTGTCCGTATGTCTGTCTGTCCGTATGTCTGTCTGTCCGTATGTCTGTCTGTCCGTATGTCTGTCTGTCCGTATGTCTGTCTGTCCGTATGTCTGTCTGTCCGTATGTCTGTCTGTCCGTATGTCTGTCTGTCCGTATGTCTGTCTGTCCGTATGTCTGTCTGTCCGTATGTCTGTCTGTCCGTATGTCTGTCTGTCCGTATGTCTGTCTGTCCGTATGTCTGTCTGTCCGTATGTCTGTCTGTCCGTATGTCTGTCTGTCCGTATGTCTGTCTGTCCGTATGTCTGTCTGTCCGTATGTCTGTCTGTCCGTATGTCTGTCTGTCCGTATGTCTGTCTGTCCGTATGTCTGTCTGTCCGTATGTCTGTCTGTCCGTATGTCTGTCTGTCCGTATGTCTGTCTGTCCGTATGTCTGTCTGTCCGTATGTCTGTCTGTCCGTATGTCTGTCTGTCCGTATGTCTGTCTGTCCGTATGTCTGTCTGTCCGTATGTCTGTCTGTCCGTATGTCTGTCTGTCCGTATGTCTGTCTGTCCGTATGTCTGTCTGTCCGTATGTCTGTCTGTCCGTATGTCTGTCTGTCCGTATGTCTGTCTGTCCGTATGTCTGTCTGTCCGTATGTCTGTCTGTCCGTATGTCTGTCTGTCCGTATGTCTGTCTGTCCGTATGTCTGTCTGTCCGTATGTCTGTCTGTCCGTATGTCTGTCTGTCCGTATGTCTGTCTGTCCGTATGTCTGTCTGTCCGTATGTCTGTCTGTCCGTATGTCTGTCTGTCCGTATGTCTGTCTGTCCGTATGTCTGTCTGTCCGTATGTCTGTCTGTCCGTATGTCTGTCTATCCGTATGTCTGTCTGTCCGTATGTCTGTCTGTCCGTATGTCTGTCTGTCCGTATGTCTGTCTGTCCGTATGTCTGTCTGTCCGTATGTCTGTCTGTCCGTATGTCTGTCTGTCCGAATGTCTGTTGGATGACGGAGTCGTTGCTCCTCCCCCCGCCACAACACGCACCCGATGCACCTGTGTTTCTTATTAATGGCTGCATAAAATATTCTAAATGTGCTGCATAAGGCATTTATCAATGTGGTATATAAAGCATTTAGAAATATGCACCACAATAAGTTTTATGTGCACCAAAAATATTAAAATGTGCTACAAAAAACCTACTAAAAGCTCTACGTAAAACAATTATAATGTATTCAAAAAACTCTTCTAAATGAGCTACATAAAAACATAAATATGTGCTACATAAAAATATTGATGTTCTATAAAAACAGTGGTATGTGCTACATACAACCTATATATGTGCCACATACAACCTATATATGTGCTACAGAAAAACATTTATATTGCGCTACAAATAAACACTTATAAATGTGATTCCCGCTACTAGATTTTTCCAAATGTGGGAGTCGTTGCCCCCCCCACTGCACGAACCCGATGCATTCCTAATCGGTTGGATCTTCAACAGATAAATGAAGTTTAACCAAAACTAGAAATAGAGGCGGTAACTGCACCTTATTATGTAAATATTTACATTTATACTCACTTAAATTATATTTACTTACTCACTTATTTACATTTATACGCACATAAAAATGCTACACAAGAACGTAGGTACATCATAAATTTGCTGCATTCAATATGTGTACATTTGCTGCATAAACACATTTATTAATGCCCCACCCGTGTGTCTTATTAACTTTTCTTATTAATGAGCTGCATAAAACATTCGTAAATGTGCTGCGTAAAACAATTATAAATGTGCTACATAAGGCATTCATAAACGTGCTCCACAATTATTTTTGTGCTTCATAAAAATTAAATATTGTGCTACTTAAAATAACCTTACATTTGTGCTACGTAAAACATTTTTAATGTGCTTTAAAACCACTTCCAAATGTGCTACATAAAAGAATTTATATGTGCTACATAAAAACATTTATAATACGCTACATGTAAACACTTATAAATGCGTTTTCCGCTACTAGATTTTTTCAAATGAGGGAGCCGTTGCTCCCCCCACTGCACGAACCCGATGCAATACCAATCGGTTGGAGCTTCGACAGATAAATGAAGTCTAACCAAAACTAAAAATAGAGACGGTAACTATACCTTATTATGTAAATATTTACATAAAAATTTACATACTCACTTAAATTACATCTAATTACTTACTCATTTATTTACATTTATACACACATAAAAATGCTACACAAGAACGTAGGTACTTCATAAATATGCTGCATTCAATATGTGTACATTTGCCACATAAACACATTTATTAATGCCCCACCCGTGTGTCTTATTAACTTTTCTTATTAATGAGCTGCATAAAACATTCGTAAATGTGCTGCGTAAAACAATTATAAATGTGCTACATAAGGCATTCATAAACGTGCTCCACAATTATTTTTGTGCTTCATAAAAATTAAATATTGTGCTACTTAAAATAACCTTACATTTGTGCTACGTAAAACATTTTTAATGTGCTTTAAAACCACTTCCTAATGTGCTACATAAAAGCATTTATATGTGCTACATAAAAACATTTATAATACGCTACATGTAAACACTTATAAATGCGTTTTCCGCTACTAGATTTTTTCAAATGAGGGAGCCGTTGCTCCCCCCACTGCACGAACCCGATGCAATACCAATCGGTTGGAGCTTCGACAGATAAATGAAGTCTAACCAAAACTAAAAATAGAGACGGTAACTATATCTTATTATGTAAATATTTACATAAAAATTTACATACTCACTTAAATTACATCTAATTACTTACTCATTTATTTACATTTATACACACATAAAAATGCTACACAAGAACGTAGGTACTTCATAAATATGCTGCATTCAATATGTGTACATTTGCTACATAAACACATTTATTAATGCCCACCCGTGTGTCTTATTAACTTTTCTTATTAATGAGCTGCATAAAACATTCGTAAATGTGCTGCGTAAAACAATTATAAATGTGCTACATAAGGCATTCATAAACGTGCTCCACAATTATTTTTGTGCTTCATAAAAATTAAATATTGTGCTACTTAAAATAACCTTACATTTGTGCTACGTAAAACATTTTTAATGTGCTTTAAAACCACTTCCAAATGTGCTACATAAAAGCATTTATATGTGCTACATAAAAACATTTATAATACGCTACATGTAAACACTTATAAATGCGTTTTCCGCTACTAGATTTTTTCAAATGAGGGAGCCGTTGCTCCCCCCACTGCACGAACCCGATGCAATACCAATCGGTTGGAGCTTCAACAGATAAATGAAGTCTAACCAAAACTAAAAATAGAGACGGTAACTATACCTTATTATGTAAATATTTACATAAAAATTTACATACTCACTTAAATTACATATAATTACTTACTCATTTATTTACATTTATACACACATAAAAATGCTACACAAGAACGTAGGTACTTCATAAATATGCTGCATTCAATATGTGTACATTTGCTACATAAACACATTTATTAATGCCCCACCCGTGTGTCTTATTAACTTTTCTTATTAATGAGCTGCATAAAACATTCGTAAATGTGCTGCGTAAAACAATTATAAATGTGCTACATAAGGCATTCATAAACGTGCTCCACAATTATTTTTGTGCTTCATAAAAATTAAATATTGTGCTACTTAAAATAACCTTACATTTGTGCTACGTAAAACATTTTTAATTTGCTTTAAAACCACTTCCAAATGTGCTACATAAAAGCATTTATATGTGCTACATAAAAACATTTATAATACGCTACATGTAAACACTTATAAATGCGTTTTCCGCTACTAGATTTTTTCAAATGAGGGAGCCGTTGCTCCCCCCACTGCACGAACCCGATGCAATACCAATCGGTTGGAGCTTCAACAGATAAATGAAGTCTAACCAAAATTAAAAATAGAGACGGTAACTATACCTTATTATGTAAATATTTACATAAAAATTTACATACTCACTTAAATTACATCTATTTACTTACTCATTTATTTACATTTATACGCACATAAAAATGCTACACAAGAACGTAGGTACTTCATAAATATGCTGCATTCAATATGTGTACATTTGCTACAAAAACACATTTATTAGTGCCCTACCTGTGTTTCTTATTAACTTTTCTTATCAATGAGCTGCATAAAACATTCGTAAATGTGCTGCGTAACGTATTTATAAATGTGCTGCATAAGGCATTTATATTTTTGCTGCACTATAATATTTATGTGCTTCATAAAAATTATATATTGTGCTACATAAAAAATAACCTTACATTTGTGCTACGTAAAACATTTTTAATGTGCTTTAAAACCACTTCCAAATGTGCTACATAAAAGCATTTATATGTGCTACATAAAAACATTTATAATACGCTACATGTAAACACTTATAAATGCGTTTTCCGCTACTAGATTTTTTCAAATGAGGGAGCCGTTGCTCCCCCCACTGCACGAACCCGATGCAATACCAATCGGTTGGAGCTTCAACAGATAAATGAAGTCTAACCAAAACTAAAAATAGAGACGGTAACTATACCTTATTATGTAAATATTTACATAAAAATTTACATACTCACTTAAATTACATATAATTACTTACTCATTTATTTACATTTATACACACATAAAAATGCTACACAAGAACGTAGGTACTTCATAAATATGCTGCATTCAATATGTGTACATTTGCTACATAAACACATTTATTAATGCCCCACCCGTGTGTCTTATTAACTTTTCTTATTAATGAGCTGCATAAAACATTCGTAAATGTGCTGCGTAAAACAATTATAAATGTGCTACATAAGGCATTCATAAACGTGCTCCACAATTATTTTTGTGCTTCATAAAAATTAAATATTGTGCTACTTAAAATAACCTTACATTTGTGCTACGTAAAACATTTTTAATTTGCTTTAAAACCACTTCCAAATGTGCTACATAAAAGCATTTATATGTGCTACATAAAAACATTTATAATACGCTACATGTAAACACTTATAAATGCGTTTTCCGCTACTAGATTTTTTCAAATGAGGGAGCCGTTGCTCCCCCCACTGCACGAACCCGATGCAATACCAATCGGTTGGAGCTTCAACAGATAAATGAAGTCTAACCAAAATTAAAAATAGAGACGGTAACTATACCTTATTATGTAAATATTTACATAAAAATTTACATACTCACTTAAATTACATCTATTTACTTACTCATTTATTTACATTTATACGCACATAAAAATGCTACACAAGAACGTAGGTACTTCATAAATATGCTGCATTCAATATGTGTACATTTGCTACAAAAACACATTTATTAGTGCCCTACCTGTGTTTCTTATTAACTTTTCTTATCAATGAGCTGCATAAAACATTCGTAAATGTGCTGCGTAACGTATTTATAAATGTGCTGCATAAGGCATTGATATTTTTGCTGCACTATAATATTTATGTGCTTCATAAAAATTATATATTGTGCTACATAAAAAACCTTCTAATTGTGCTTTGTAAAACATTTGTGTTTCTTATTATCTTTTCTTATTAATGAGCTGCATAAAACATTCGTAAATGTGCTGCGTAACGTATTTATAAATGTGCTGCATAAGGCATTTATATTTTTGCCGCACTATAATTTTTATGTGCTTCATAAAAATTATATATTGTGCTACATAAAAAACCATCTAATTGTGCTATGTAAAACATTTATAATCTTCTTCAAAACCACTTCCAAATGTGATGCATAAAAACATTGATATTTGCTACATAATACACTCACTTATTTACATTTCTATACCCATAAATATGCCACACAAGAAAGTAGGTATTTTATTAATGTTTATAAATGTGCTGTATTTAATATTTGTACATTTGCTACATAAAAACATTTATAAATGCCCCACCTGTGTTTCTTATTAACTTTTTTTATTAATGAGCTGCGTAAAACATTAGTAATGTGCTGCCTAAAACATTTGTGAATGTGCTGTATAAGGCATTTATCATTGTGCTTCACAATCAAATATGTGCTTCATAAAAACATTTATGATGTGCTATATAAAAACCCTTCCATATGTGCTACATAAAACCATAGATATGTGCTATATAAAAACCGCTCTAATGTGCTATATAAAACATTTATTATGTGCTTCAAAACTCTTCCAAATGTGCTATATAAAACATTGGAATGTGCTACATGAAAACATATATATGTGCTACATAAAGCATTTATATGCCTTAAAAACTCTAACAAATGTGCTTCTTAAAAGCATTTTTATGTGCTACATAAAAACATTTATAATGCGCTACATGTAAACACTTATAAATGCGTTTCCCGCTGCTAGACTTTTTGAAATGATGGAGTCGTTGCACCCCCTCACCACACGAACCCGATGCATGACCAATCGGTTGGAGCTTCCACAGATAAATAAATTCTAACCAAACCTAAAAATTAGAGACGGTAACTATACCTTATTGCACCTGGCTGTGCACATTGCTTGCCCGGTGGCAGCATCTTCAAGACCCCACACGCTCTTCTGTGCGATTCATTCCATTGAGTAGCGATGCTTGGTGCGAGTCCTATTGCGGAAAGGTATGTTGCGGGATTCCAACACTGTAAACCTTACTTGTTATTTTGTGTGTTTTTCCCTCATCACTCCCAAAAAAGACTTTTCCTATTCCTGTTTTTATTTATTTTTATTTTCTGGCTTATTTAATAATTTCAATTTTCTCCATATATTACTCTACTAAAAAATATTTTTCCCATTTCCGTGTTTACTTATTATACCCCACACCCGAAGGGAGTAGGGTATATTCACTTTGTCCTTCCGTTTGTAACGCAGAGAAGGAGACGAGATAGATATAGAAAAGTATATATACTCTTGCTCAACTTCACCTCCTGAGTCGATTTAGCCCTGTACGTCCGTCCGTCTGTCTGTCTGTTGAAATAACGATTAGGAGAGAATGAAAAGAGATATCGCGATGAAATTTAGCACAAATATTCTTTGTCATGTAGGGCTGTTTAGGTTTGAAAATGGGCGAGATCGGTAAACAGCCACGCCTACTTTACGTACGGAATGTAAAGGCACCTCGTTTCAAAAAATGTTAAAATCTGAATATTTCATAAACCGTGTGAGATATTAAGCTACAATTTTATTCCGGAACATGTAGTCATTACTAAAATGTTTGAAAAAAATGGGCGTGCCACGCCCACTGATAACAGAGTTGGCAATATCTAATGAACGGTATAAGATATGGACATGTAATTTCATCAGGATATATAGGGAAGCATTACCAATAAGCTTGCCAAAAATGGGAGTACCACGCCCACTCATACAAAAGTTGTCATTATCTTGTAAACGGTATAAGATATTAATACGACATGTTATCACGAGGTATCTATACGTATTGCCAATCTATATTCAAGGGTGTGGTCCGCCCACTTATACAAAAGTTGTCAATATCCCATAAACGGTTCAAAATATTGATACGTATTGATACATATTGATACTATCTACCAGTATCTAGAGGCATTACAAAAACAATTTGACGAAATGGGCGTGGTCCGCCTACTTATACAAAAAGTGTTAAGTGGCGAAATTATAATTTTTTCAGTTACTAGGGTGTAGGGTATTTAGATTTCGGCCAGGCCGAAGACAACACTTTTACTTGTTTTTATCTTCTGGTTTATTTAATATTTTCATTTTTCCCATATATTACTCTACTAAAAAAATTTTCTCATCTGTTTTCTCACCTCGCAAGGTAAGTTTAATCCCTTCTTCCTTTCTTCTATTTTATCCTACTGACGTTCTACATAAGATTATTTGTGTAAACAACCTCTTTTAAGACTCCTTCCCGCCCAATTTATATATTCTTAAAGACATCACTTTTTGACATAAACTATGTAAATTCTGGGTTTGTTTTTCCGGACTGTAAATGATACCCTCAATGATACATCCAACAAACATTCTTATTAAAACATTTTTATTTTTGTCCTAATATTTGTCTCTCCCAAAGAAAGAAATTTTCTTCGCGTTATATTAGTTTTCTTCATTTCTTATTTTTTTAAGTTATTTTCTCTCATTCGTTATAATCCTTATACTCTACAAATATAACAATTTTTAATTAATGAAACCTCCTGTTCTTCTACTTTACAATATTTTTTCAATTCTGTCTTCCCTTCTTATTATTATAGGTGCACATTATTATTCTACATTCTATTATTAATTTTATAAAAAACTTTTGTTTCTCTACCTTTTTTCTCCTATTCTCCTAAACTTACTTATCAACCTAGATCCTAAAATTTTAACTTAAATGTAACTTAAGCCAATATGCCTCACTTACGCAAGTACCAGGAAACTAATTTTCGGGCCAAAGGAATTTTTTAAAAAAAACACAAAAAATTTTTTCTCCCAAAGGTTATCTCCTACTATTTTTTCCCGTAAGTATCCCCTACCATCTTTACCACAAAATTATTTTTCTTCCCCTTAATCTTATAAAATATTTTCTACTATATCTCTTGAAGCTCACTTTGCAGGTTCCCTACGATGGGGCTTTGGAACGACCAACTCTGAAAAAAAATACAATATAAATTTTCATAATATAACCATTAATATTTTCATTGATACACACCTTCACAGTTCAATTGCCCCTTGGCCTTCAATCCTCTAGACACCGCGAGTCAGATTTGACACAAAGCGGGGAAAATTATCAGGAACCCTGTCGAAACTACACTCTAAATCATACGCTGAATACAGATCTCTCAAAACCCTCAACCGCAAACCGGGACGTAAACCCCTAATTCCATGCAACCTCACCATATACCGACCAACCATATGACCGTACGACCTTATATGGTTTGAAACCACACTTCCTTGTCTATTCAAAGCATCCTCTAATATTCCCACTGCGGACCCAAACTCACATAGGAAGAAATACCTTTCACAACATAAATAACACAACAGATAAACAGAATAACAAAGTCCGCCACGAACACCTGCTACCTCCGACATATTCTCATCACGCAAAGCCATATTCAGTTTTTGAAACAGAGTGGGAGCCTTCGAAATTGAGGTCCACCCTAACTTATATTCCTTACACATCAACTCCAATAAACCATTCACACCTGCAGTCGTATAACCTACCGTACGTTTACCATATATTATACGTAGTGGAACATTAACCTAACTACCCGACTTAACGGGCAGCTCCGTTTTACATTTTTTATCCGATTTACACTTTGAAGAAGCGAACAACACCTCTTCAGAAAAAAACTATGAAAACCTCTTTAGGAAAATGTTGTACAACTCTATTCGTTCCCCTACCTTGCCTGAATTGGTCACCCACTTCTTCCCAGCAAGTCTTAGATCCGCCACATGCTCCGTAATTGTTTTTCGAAACAAATCCGCTATTAGAACTTTAGCATATGAATTTATATAAAACTGTTCCCGAGAACTTAGATCCTGAATTAAGAATCTATTTGATATCCTTCTCAAAACCTTAGCTATAAATTGTTTCACGGTATCCACCTTCAATGAAAACTTGTCCCTTGATAAGTAATTTATTGTCCTCATCGACTTCATTGGCTTCCTATATGTCGCAAATCGTAAACGTCTCTCTGATCTCACTATTAATACTTCTAGAAAAGAAATAGTTTTTTCACCCTGTAATACACCATCATAACCCCCACCAAACCCTGACTGTTCCTCCTCCATCGAAAGCCTTAAACCTGTTAGTTCCTTAAATCTCTGTATAAAGCTTCCACACACACCTTTTGTCACATACATCAAAAAATCATCCACATATTTCCAGTAATAGATTATACCAAATTGTTCAAACAACTTTTCCCTATAAAACTCTAAATAAAAGTCTAATAATAAGGTAGCCAAAACCCTGAATCGCAACGCCCCTGGGGCAGACCCTGGACTTGACGATAAATCCTCATGCGTTAATACCAGAAAACTATTTTTTGAATAGGATAGGTGTACCAATTCTGGGTACTACAAATTGGCCTACATGGAAAACCCTCTTTATGCGTCTTCACCACCCCATATAAATACGACAACATAACCAACGAATCCTTGAACCCTTTTAACACAAACCACGTATTATAATCCATGTAGGGCGGCTTCTCGTCTTTTTCCCCACCAAACTTTGAAACCACAGTGTAAGGGGGGGGTAACAACCGCTTACGTAACTTCAAAAAATCCTCCCTTATGGACATGCGATAACTCTTAAAGGACCCTTCCAACAACCTATATACCCCTCTATCTATACAACTCCCTATCCATTCAAGCATTTTACTCACATACAAATCCGTGCTCATTAACACCAAACTGTTTCCCTTATCACTCTTCACTAAAACCATATCTTCATTACTTTAAAGAAACTCCCTGGTCTCACTATACATCCTAGCCAAAATCTTATCCTGCTGTGAAGGCTGACCTCCTTTTGTCATTTCTGAAATCAGAACCTCACTTATATACTTGACTCTATCACCAAAATAATTTTGAGGATTAAATCCATTCATCACTGCCTTATCGTAAAGAAATACACAAGCCTCGATCCCTTCACGCATATTAAACCGACCTGGTGGGCAAAAGCGTGGACCGAAACTCAATAAAACGTCAACAGCCGGGGGGACTGTGTACGAAGTCAAATTCAAAAAACCCCCTTCTATCATCCTTGGTAAAAAATACGAAACATCCTCAATATGACGCTCCAACAAACCCTCGCAATCCTCTCCGCTATCTTCAAACATTGATTCTGCGCCACCTACCCCCACCACTTCAACACTATTTCCATCACATGACCCTGAACCTATTGGAGCGACACCTGCGACACACACGATTCCTCCCCAGTGCCCTCAACCAACACTTCAGCTAATTTCTCTAATGACAAAGTTGAAGAAGATCTTACCAAACAAGGACGCTTTGCGCTACCTGACTCGGTGGGCAGCCTGTTGCTCTCCGGCATATGAGCGCGACGCATCTTCAAGGAATGAACGAAGAGATCCACGCTGAAGAAATTATTACATTAAAAACTTCAGATTCTAAATATATAAAAGAAATAGTCTTTACCCAAAATACACCGAAGATGAATGGAAGAGAAAAGAAAAATCGAAAAACGGGCAGAACTTCAAAGGGGGTTTTCGTAGGTTATCCAAAAACGGTTGTGTAAAAAATTTTTTGGTGGTCCAAAGGAATTGCTTAACTAACTAACATACTATACACACCTCGCTCTACACAACCTCCTATCCACGCATTCATTTCTTCCTCATACATTTCTGAGGTCATTAAAACTAAGCTACTTCCCTTATCACTAGCTACTAACACCAACTCTTCATGCTTCTGTAAAAACATCCTTGCCTCACAAAACATTTGCTGCAGTACCCTATCTTGGTGTGTTAACCTATCCCCTTTTTTCAATTCTGTAACTAAAACATCCCCTATATAATTAACCCTATCCCGGAAATAATCCCTAGGGTTAAACTTATTCATTACTGTCTTATCAAATAAGAATATACCTGTCTCGACCCCCTCACGCAGTGTAAAACGCCCAGGAGGGCAAAAACGGGGACCGAAACTCAACAACACCGCCACTGCCTTCGGTACCTCGACAGAAGCTAAATTCAAAAACCACCCTCTATTTCCCTAGGCATATAATGAAACACGTCTGTAATAGGACGTGTAACCAGACTCACACGTACTTTTTTCGCCCCTTGATTTTTCCCTTGCACAGTCATACCTCCTCCACCCACCTCTTTCACACCGCTTTCATTTACGCCTGACACGCCGACCTCACTACCACCCAACGAGCTAGATCCCACTTGCTCGTTTGACGCCTCCATGCTTACCTCTATAGCACCACCCCCACCTTCTTCCAACACCTCTGACAAGATACTCTGATCTGAAACGGTGGGTCCTCTCCCTGAACTTCCCAAATAGTCTCTAAACGCACCCTGAAAACCCTCTCCTGATACACGCTGGAGACTCTGACACGGCTATGTTTACACATGAAGAAGACCTGTACTTAACACTCTCAACACACGCCTCTGCCAACCCTTCTAGACTATCATCCAATTCCTCCAAGAAACCTACCAACTCCTCTAAACTATCGTCTAGTACCTCAACGGCTTCCTGCGTTGACCCATCAATCCTTGCTCGCTTCACGCTGCTCTGTCCAAGAAGGGAATCGCTACTCCCCCACAAGCGCACCCGACGCATGACCAATCGGTTTGGAGTTTCAGCAGACAAAGGCAGTCTATCCAAACCTAAAAATAGATACGGTAACTATGCCTTTGTATGTAAGTTTTACTTTTATACTCACTTAAACCCGCCGATCCCAAAGCACGGCACAACACCAAGATCCTCGGGACAGTCGTCTGTTAACGTTTCTCTTAACAAACTGGAAACAATAAGAAACATTAAGTTTCATTCTATAATCTAAGTACTTTTGATTCCCAGTCAATAAGGTCAAATCTAGTCCCACATATCATTACCATGACACAATACCCGGAAAAATCCCTCTGACCCCTCTACCATGTTTTTGACAGTCATACTTACCGGATACTGTAGTTTCCAAAGCAAGACACGCGACGGGAAACCCTTGTAATAGCCCTTTTGTCCACCTCTTCTCAACAAACTAGAAACAAGATGTAACTTTAGTTTTTTATTTTATAATTGTAATACTTTTGAGTTTCTTTAAAAAAAAGAAAAAAGGTACAATTTAGTCCCTCTTCCCTTTGTTACAACATAAAAAATCCCCGGGAAAAGTCTTCATACCCCCTCTATCCCGTATATAACGTAAATATTTACATTCATACTTACTCAAACTCGTCAGCCCCAAAGCACGACACGATACCAGATATCAGCGTGTTAGCCTTCGGTCCACTTCCTCTCGACCAATCTGAAAACAATAAAAACTTAGATTTACATTCTAATCTCAATATACGTTAGAGTTTGTTCTTAATAATAAATAATTATAGCTCCTCAGTCCAAATATGGGGGAAAAAAAACTCCAGGACAAACCCTGAAAATTTTTTACCCTGACAAATAAATGGGATAAAAACAACATTCTTAAAACTCTCAGTTAACACATACTAGGCAGACAACACTCTATATTTGAAGCCTCCCGGAAGCACAAAAATTGTTCCACACCAAGGATGTGCGCACACTCTCAAGTGGATGAAGCATCTCAGAAACTCAGATGACAAAAAAGCCCCAAGAAACTTAATTTATATCTTCCCTCTGCACACACTAAGTGACATATATTGTTTTGTAACACCAGACAGATAAATAAATACACATTTTATACTCACAAATTCCACAACCATACCGTGGATGGGGCAGGTACGGATGTGATATCCAAATGACCAACGCAGCTTCTTGTGCGGCCTCAGGGTTTCCTCTAAATTTGTTCAAATTGTTTTCAGTTGTCTTCAATTCTGTAATAAGCACATATTAAAGTAAAAACATTGTATACTCGGGTCCAATAACCACAAGAAGATACATACCACGCGTTTTCTCCACGCACAAGTTGTTTTCTTTAGCACAGAATTAAAATTTAAATATAAAATCTTGAAGACTCCTATGCCAATATTTTCTAGAAAAAAAGCAGCCTGACGTTAAAATTCACGGCAAACGACACAAATCCCACTTTGAACATTCTAATTGCCTTCTATATAAATAAATCTGTTTCCACTCACACTACATTAAATAAACCCCCATCGTCCTCTACCAAACGAAGAACAATTAGTATCAATTGTTAGTAATAAGACACGAGTAATAAAAAAATAAAAAAATAGGTAAAGTTAATATTACACTAAATACAGGTGACATTACACTAAATACAGGTAGGCAAAGCAAGAAGGTAATACAGGTAGGCAAAGCAAGAAGGTAACACACTGTCTAACGTAACCGTGGAATACACCCCAATCCAATCCAATGCACTAGGGAAACACACCTTACAATAATAACCCACGGGGGGTTTTTACACTAAAACCAAATTACACGTAAAGTTTCTCACACCCAATATAAAAGTAAACTCGCCACACATGGTTAAAAAAACCCTGCCTCTTGTAAATTAACGTCGACCTCACTTTCTCACTCTTTCCACAACCCTCACACACCAAAACCCACACAACAACAGACGCACACATAAAAATATAAACACGCTTTTAACAGCCACCTTACTCAAACTACCGGAATGCTTTATAATCTGGCCAATAGATGCTCACCAACCCTAACACAGATAAATAGGCCCTATTTAACTGAGCTCTGTTTAATATTCATGTTATTGTTTTCTTCAATGTTCTCTTCTTATTAATAAGTTTGATACTGCTGTACATATATGTTTTTTAGATAATACATTATAGTCTTTAATTTTTATCCACAATTGTAATTTGAATTTTTGTAAACTTATAATGTTGTTGAAAAAAAGGCTCAATAAAATTTCAATTCAATTCAATTCAATTAACTGAGCTCTACCCAACCAAATTAATGAAAAACATTGGGTAAATACACACTGCAAGACTTAAAAAACAAAAAAACCGTGGGAAACCAGCCCTCTCTTCTTCCCCCTTTATTCCTCTTTCTATATTACCTAATTCTATTCCCACTATCTGTCTTTTTCCTATTTAAAATAATCTTGTTTAACTCTCCGGCCTGTTAATTTCAATAACAACTCACGCTCATAAAAAAATTTTAAAAAAATAAGGGGTGTATTTTTGCCAACACTAATTGCCTGCTATGTAAAAAGGGCTGCCTCGATACTTTTAAGCATCAGGGGGTGTCTCTGACACAAACTTACCCATGGTTTTTCCCATCCCAGGATTCTCATCGTATTAACATATTTTCCCACTTTCGGCGATGGCCGCTGCGCGTCCGCTTTTTTTAGCCTTTCAAACTCGTCGCCAGTCTTTCTTATTTATAAGAGTGAAAAATAAGCTTACAAACACCATCAAAGGTATGATAATAGTTAAAATTCAACTTGTCAATATTTAAAATATCAATAAAAAGATAAAGTAAAATAACAAAGTAGAAAAGTGAAAACTTAAAGTAGGAAAGTAAAAGTTGTTGAAATAATAAAGTAAGATAATTAGAAAAGGAAAATTTGTTGAAATAAAGTGAGACAATTAGGAAAGTGTAATTTGTTGACATAAAGAGAGAAAAGTGGAAGTATCACTGGAAAAAGCCAAAATGAGAAAAAGCAAAAAAAAGTCAAAAAAAGGGTAACAACTATGGACACCTACCAGGAAGGATGCCAGCAATGGGACATAAAGTTTCAACTATTAAACAGGAGTAATATTAGATAAGGTAGGAAACAACTTAAAATCAAAAAATTTTTATTTTCAATAATATATTATAATAACATTTGTATATTATAGAATTTTTATTTTCAATAATATATAATAATATATTATAATAACATTTGTATCTTATACAAAATTTGTATATTATTAAATTTTGTAATTTTGTTAATTCTGTATGAACGAGGTATGTTTGGACAAGTTCAGGTGAATCTGTAGGTGGTGTACGAATGTCTGTGTGGTCACTCTTATACTTATAGGTATGTGTGTATCTGGATGCGTAACCAGACATATATGTATATGTGAGTTTTTTTGTTTTCTGTTCTCAAAATGTTGTTTTTGCCTTTCTCTATTTCCAAAAGATCATTTTTACCTTTATTTATTATTATTTAATTTTTATTTTTATCTTCATGTTTGGGCTGTTTTCCTTTACTTCCAACATTAACCTTTAGGTAATCCTCTATCTCTCATTTGCGGCTCTTATGTTTTTCCCTGCATTAACCTTTACTCGTGGTTATTATATTATTTCTAATTTTAATATTCTAGTATTTTGCCCTTATTGTTTCTCCTTTCTTATTTTTGCGTTAAACTTAACCCTCCTTGTCACATCTTCAATTTTATGTTTCATTCAATTTCTTTGGTGTGTTTACACCCCTCTTCCCTCATTAAAAAATCTAATTTATTATAATCTATTTTATTAAAATCTTTTCTGATCTGCGTTTTCTCCAATTATTTTACATTCTTCCCGTCTTAACATTTTGTCCATGTTTTATATTTTTTACATTCCCCCCTCAAACCTCACCACTACCTATTAACCTCCTCTATATTCTTTGTCCACTCGCATTTTTTATATCTTCGCGTATTTGATTTGTATATATTTGCATAATAGAAATGAAGACTGTTAGCTAGACATTTCCAAAGTTAATGTTGGATGTGTGGGATGACATTTGTAGATGTAAGTGACCTATAGGTACAACTGGACAGATATCTTTGTTTACACGAACGTATACAGACTGACAGGCCATCCAGTTGTAGGTATTTATACGTAATTTTCGTAAGCAGGTTAGAAATTGTATAGATTCGTTATTGGTGAGTTAGAAAGCAATTCTAAAATGCTCTCACTCCCGAAAAAACAATCTATACGCTCAGGGAATAGGGACTCAACCAATGTTTCTTAAAAAAACCAGTCTAGCTGGATTCAAATACGGAAGATTCTCGTCTTGAAGCTGAAACGCGACGACATAGCACAATGTTGAGCCTAATATCTGGCAGCTTTTGAACGTCTCGTTGAAGATTCACATCTTCTTTGGGATGCCTCCTGGCTGATGGGAGATCTCTTTCTTCTTTTTTTGGCTTGAGGTGTCTCGGAAGATGCAGGGATATTCTGTAAAATTGATTGAAAAATATGTTTTCATTCAACAATATTTTTTCATTCAAAGAATCAAGCCAGCTGGGTCAAAGATTCTATTATAAAATCAAGCTAGCTAGGTCACAATTGAAAATTTATGCATCCTAAAATAAAATAAATTAAAAACAAAAACAAATTGTTTTCTTAATCAAATAGTACAACCGTTCAAAATTACAATGAACCAAACAATTCCTCCTTTTATTGTATAATTCTACGCATCCGCTGCATTGTTTTTTCCTTTCTTCATAATTTGTCCCGGTTTTTTCCCCCCTCATTCCCCTTATTTTCTCCACATATATACTAACAAATAAGTATAAATATTCCTATTTGTATATGTTTGAAACCTAGGTCAGAAGACAGTTTTGTCGTAGACCTTCCCAAAAGATTAAGCTTGGGAAGGTGAGTGGGGTAAGCAGTATGGGATGTGACTTTTTAGGCACAATCGGACGGACTGGCGACGTTTTGGAGATGCCATGGGGACTGGGACGCCCGTTTTTTCTTTTTGCCGTTGGGTTGTGAGACGTTTTTGTGTGAGACGTAGTAAAGACGGCACATTCTTGAGCGTTCTCCCGGCTTGACGGAGGAAAGTTTTTATGTACAAACAGTGACTGACAGGCCATCCATTTTTAGGTATATTTACGTAATTGTTATAAGCAGGTTAAAAATGTACAGATTTTCACAAAAGTGAAGGTAGGAAACAGCTCAAAAACTGTTCCTCTCTCCACATCAATAAAATCTATACGCTTAGGGAATCAGGTATCCGGAAAATTGGTAAAATAACCAATATTGTTTGTAGAAAATCTTTTTGAAAATTAAAGTCAAGCTAGCCAGGTTCAAATATATTGTTGTGACGTTTGTGCCGACCTGATATCGTCCAGTTAGGTATCGGGTGCGTAGACACTGCGCATGTATCTAAACACCACCAACTAACGTGACCGTGACGACCATGGCCATAGGGCTAGTTCTAGTTTTTAAGCAGTTTAGGGGAATTTTTAGGGAGGTTAGATAGGTCCGTTTATATTTTTGTCTCAATTTTAATGAGGGAATCAAATAATCTGTGAGGTTTGAAAAACTATTGTCAAGTTATTCGACGGTCGTTCGAATTACCACACAGAAATCGCGAATTTTTGATTTTTTTATTGTAAAAATTTCTTGATTATATTTGAAGTTCCAGGTTTTGAAGTCAATAATTTAGTCCTTCAAACTCTGGAATTTATTATATAAATTTTATAATTAAGTAACGTAAAATCTTAGATAGGAAACCCAAAAACATTTTCTCTAGTTCAAATATATTGTTACTTTTCACACCACAAACATAAACACGCCTCCCAAAAACATTTCACGCCATGAACTCACAAACACGTAAAGAGAAAATACACGCTTTCAAAAACAACCACCTAACACAAACTACCTGAAATGTCTTTTTAAACTGACCAATAGATGCTCACATAGTATACTACAGGAAAGCGCACTATTAAACAGAGGTCTACCCTACCCAATCCAAAACGAACAACGAACAAACAGGCAATGCAATATCAAAATGCAACCAAACCTTGGAAACCAATAAGGTTCTTCCACAATTAAAACAACACAAGGATCACTCTACAAAATCTATCTATCATATCTTCTATTATTTTTATCTTTAACTTATCAGGTTTAATTTTTTTCTTTTTTCATTTCTACTATCTCTATCATTAATATTTCTTCTTTCTAAAATTTCATTGAAAATAAAAGGGGAGTAATATTACTATCACCATTTTTTGCACTATGTATAATGGGCTGCCTTGTCAAGGGCTTCAGGGGGGTCTCTCTTGCACACACTTACCCACACAGTTTCTCCCACCCCAGGATTTTATCGGACAAATCACATCTCCCACATCTGACAGATGGCCGCCGCTGAGCGTGGAGTTTTTTCTGTGTTCTTTTTCCATTCGTCGTAAATTTTCATAGAGGAAGGACGTTCTCGGGAGTCTGTATGTGTTTTTTCGGATCGCGAAATTTAGGCTAAGAAATTTACACCACCGTCCCGGATGATTCAACGAAAAGGTAAGTTCATAATAAAAAAGCTGTTCTTTCGTGTTGCTTTTGTGCGGTGGTGCACTGAGGATTCGGTGCGCATCTGTGTGTTATTCATCCACACTCCTGCGCAGGTTTACACCCTCATCAAACACTTACTGCATGACGGTGCACACCTTATAGTTTTTTCCCTAATATTTGCTTATCATTATATTTTCTGATTTTGTGGAAAAAGTTTTTTTCCCCATACTAAGGTATATCTTACGTGATTCCTTATTTTTTGTTTTTGTTTCTGTACTTCACCCAAGATACATTCTCACCTTGCTGATGTGCACTTTCAGTGTACCATCAAAACATTTCAATATGGTTACCACTTTATTGAAATTAGGCTTCTCATCATTTTCCAAAAATGAAAAATCCCAAATGAAGAGTCCTTTTGGCAGGGGACGAAAAGCGCTTCTTGGGAAGCCCTTGGCCTTCACGGCATATACCTTTAATAGTTTTCTTTTTTGTTTTATTTTTTACCTAGGTGTCTTCCATAAAATAATCAAAAATAATTTTTTTTCTCCAATTGCTTCTCCTTTTTCATAATTTGTCCCAGTTCTCCCCCTCATTCCCCTTATTTTCTCCACATATATACTAACAAATAAGTATGAATATTCATATTTGTATATGTTTGAAACCTAGGTCAGAAGACAGTTTTTTTCGTAGACCTTCCCAAAAGATCTTACCCAACCCACCTGGGAAGGTGAGTGGGGTAAGCAGTATGGGATATGACTTTTTAGGCACAATCGGACGGACTGGCGACGTTTTAGAGATGCCATGGGGACTGGGACGCCCGTTTTTTCTTTTTGCCGTTAGGTTGTGAGACGTTTTTTGTATGAGACGTTCTAAAACATTAGTAAAGACGGTACATTCTTGAGCGTTCTCCTGGTTTGACGGAAAAAAGTTTTTACCTACAAACAGTGACTGACAGGCCATCCATTTTTAGGTATATTTACGTAATTGTAGCAGGTTAAAAATGTACAGATTTTTACAAAAAATGAAGGTAGGAAACAGCTGAAAAACTGTTCCCCTCTCCACATCATTAAAATCTATACGCTTAGGGAATCAGGTATCTGAAAAATTGGTAAAATAACCAATATTGTTTGTAGAAAATCTTTTTAAAATTAAAGTCAAGCTAGCCAGGTTCAAATATATTGTTCGCCAATTGCTTTTACCCGCCCGAAGTAAACAAAGTTTTCACCTGGCCGAAGAATAACCCAACAAAACACCTAGGCACAAAATATACCCCTCCCTTTAAACGCACACTGCACTCACATTACACTTCACAAACACCACATTCACACATAATTACACATTTAAAACAACACCAACTTTATACTACCTAGACACTTCGTAAACAAAGCAATGAGAATTCACCTTCCCTGCCATGACCATTTATTCATTGCAATAGAAACCAGGAAGGTTCTTATTCTTTTCTCTTTTCCCAATTGTTATACCTCTCGACATTGCTGTTCCATCACATGTAATCTCGCCCTTAAAACATGTGCACCCAAAATTGTTTTTAGTTCCTAAAAAATTGTTTACTACAAAATTTTTAATTCTCTTTTCCCAATTGTTATACCTCTCGACATTGCTGTTCCATCACATGTAATCTCGCCCTTAAAACATGTGCACCCAAAATTGTTTTTAGTTCCTAAAAAATTGTTTACTACAAAAATTTTAACAAAATTTTACTACTTCCGCTGAGTTTAGACTTGCACTACGTGAACTTCCTTCTTTTGTTATTTGTCGCGTGTTTTTCTCGGGTATGTTTTTTCCTTGAGTGTTTGTCTTAGCGCATATCCGCAAATTAATAACATACAATTCTCAAAAATTAAAAATACCACCACATTTAAACATTTTTCACAATTTCCTACTTGTTGAAACTTTTTTCAATAAATTCTCCCTTCCCCTCTACACACTATTTTTTTATACATATATTTTTTCAAACCAAATTTGTTTTTGCGTTCTGAATATACCCTTCTGGTGATTCTGTAGTTCTCAAGATAATCGCAATATATTAAGATGTTTCAGTTTTATATAAAAAACCCAACTTTTTCTATTTATCAACATATATGCCTTAAACACAATGGAAAGTACTAAACACTAAATACTTGTCTTCGGTTATCTTTATCTCATTTTCTTACAAATAAAGCATAATCACACCCCACGAACAAAAAACAAAATCTGTCCTTTCCGTCAATTCCTTTGCTGAAATGTAAACAAAGGAATAGCAGAAGAAGAAAAAAGCACTTTGTGTGTATCAAATTAGAAATAAATCTAGCCCGAAGCCATTTGTCTTTCTAAAAACAGACTTTTAACAATTGTTCTCATATAGATTATTATTTTTCTCGTTACCCTTAAGAGCCTGTGTAGTTTTGACAGTTGATTTGGTGTTTAGTGTTTAGTGCTTCCAACGCTGTTTAAGGAATTAGGAAGAAAAGTATAATTCGGCGCAGTTATTTGATTTGAATTAATTTCAATTACTAATACCTGCCATCAATCTGGTGCTCTGGATTATCTACAATTGTCCGACTTTTTGTCGAAAACCTACACCTTGGAATCGAATTCCCTACACCAGGGTTCTTCGCGAACAAAACCTGATTTTTCCTGCATTTTGTGCGTACGGTTTCAAGTCGATTTTAGCGAGGTGCCTTTTTTGGCCAACGGCCATTTTTTCTTAGTTAATTATACCTCTATATTTTCTTCAAGGTTTTCTCCGACGGGCGTTCAATAAATATTTTTGTTTTTTTTTCTGTGCTCAAGTTCCGGTTAAAGTGCTACAATTTTTGGATTTATTATTGTGCGTGTAAGTAATGTTTCTGTTTTTCTTATAAATCTAATTGACATTATGCTTCCCTTAGATTGGGTAGAGACGTTTTTTGTTTGTTTCCCGCTGATATCAGGCCACAACTGCCCATAACGATCCGCAGTTTCCTTCGGTTCCTAATTATACCCTACACCCGAAGATAGAGGGTATATTCACTTTGTTCTTCCGTTTGTAACGCAGAAAAGGATACCAGATAGATATAGAAAAGTATATATATTCTTGCTCAGCGTCACCTCCTGAATCTATTTAGCACTGTCCGTCCGTCTGCCTGTCTGTTGAAATCACGTTTACGGGAGAACGACGAGATATCGCAATGAAATTTGGCACAAATATTCTTTGTTATGTAGGGCAGTTTGGGATTGGGCGAGATCGGTTAACAACCACGTCTACCTTACATACGGTGTCCGAATGTAAAGTAGGCGTGGTTCAACCGATAAAGAGGTACCTCGTTTGAAAAATGTTATAATGTAAATATCTCATAAACCGTGTGAGATATTAAGGTATAATTTTATTCTGGAGAATATACCGCCATTACTAAAATGTTTGAAAAAAATGGGCGTGCCACGCCCACTCATAACAAATTTGGCAATATCTCATGAACTGTTTAACTTTTTTAATATAAAAAGTCTGTCAGACTTTTTAAATTTCCTAAAGTTTAATACTATAGGCGCATTTGGATTTCTAAATGTAAACTTCAGTTAAATGTGAGGCTTGACACGGCACACATATGCAATTATCCCAACTCTTGATCTTTTCAATGTATCCGATGTTATGAAAGATGTTAGCAACAAAAATACTCAGGAAGATCCCTATACCTTTAAGTAAGAAAAATCATCTAATATCGAACCTTTTCGAAGTGTCGAAAAGACAAAGGCTAATCAGCTATTACTTGCCGGTTATGATACCGCTGAATTTATTGATGTAGAAGATTTTTTGTATTTTAAAGATGTCCAAAAAAATCAAGTATGGAAAGATATCAACAGCCATCATCAGCAACTTCAACTCAGACAAAATGAGAGTGATTCAGAAGCTATATTTTCCGACTATTGCCTAATGAAAGAACAAAATTAGCAATATTATAGAAAGAAATATATTAAGATATTAAAACTATATATGGAAGAAAATTAAATCAATAAAAGCAAAGAATAATCTAATTAAAAGCTTTACTAAGAAGGGAAAATAATAAGGTCAAAAGCATGAACAAATTAAAAACTTGCGTAAATAATGGTATACAAAAATACAAAAAGATTTTGCAATATGCTGCTTAAAAACAAGCATTCCTGGGATAAATGTTTTTAAGACTTTTTAAATTAATTGTTTTAGTTGAATTTTTAAGGAACTAACCCAAAACTTCGTCCACAAGATTTAATAATGCACCTGCCATCGCTTCTTCTACACCTTTTCCAATTGTACTTCGGAAAACGTCATTTGTATTTCAGAAAATATCGATTGTAGTTTAGAAAGCGTAATTAGTATTTCATAAAACATCAATTGTAGTTCAGAAAGCGTCATTTGCATATCAGAAAAATTCAATTGGTGTTCAGAAAGCGTAGTGTTTGTATTTCAAAAGGCGTGAATGCAATTTTAGGAAATCAAATTTGTTATTTATATGTTAATGGATGATCTATTAACATCAAAAACATTGCTTAAAGAATCATATTAATAAAAAGAATTTCGTATTAAAACAATGTAATATAAATATTTTTATTAAAAACAATTAGAGTTCATAAAACTTATGTTACCACTGGCATGTCCTCTAAGGATAAGGCAGTTGAATGAAACGATGAGCAATGCTGGATTGCTCTAGCACAATCCCCGCATTAATAGTAGCCGCAGCTGCGTCAATTATATGCTTTAAATAATTAAGTCGTTGCTCCATTACTCCTGAGCCGGTAGTGGGAGGAATACCTATGTGCGACTTAGCAAATGTGTTTATTAATATTAATTATGCATATTTACGTTTCAAAGATCTGTGAAAAATTCATTTATTAAAATAATTTCTTTAATGAGCTGCATAAAAACTGCTTACTCTATGTACTACTTGATAACATAATCTGCAATACAACTGACGCTTTCTGAACTACAATTGATGTTTTCTGAAATACAAATTACGCTTTCTGAAATATATTTGACTATTCTGAAATACAAATGTCATTTCTAAAATAAAACTGACGCTTTCTGAACTACAATACTAGTGCAACTCTTGTTCTTCTTCACCGCACTAGCCCAGAAACATAATTTGTAAAATACGTAAAGAAGCAAGGAGATAGGCTTTAAACCAACTTATCCTTCTAGAAATGCATACGGAATCTCCAGTCATATAGCTGCGTTATATTAAATATTTTGCAAAGGAAACCAAATCAAATTCCATGAAATCTGCTCAATTTACAAATATAGTCAGCTGTTTTTACGTACCACACGTACCCTTGGTAGGAATGCTTTACTTTTTCAGCTAACTTCCTTTGCAATAGCCAGTTTTAGCTTGTAACAAGTAGGCAATTTCACCATAAAACTCACATACGCTGTACGTGAGTGCGCGGACGGACTCAGCTCGCTCACGAAATGAGAGGAGTTTCCAGTTTTGTTGTCTTTGGGAACGATCACAGTCTGCCGAAATAAAAATCTGACGACGCAAGCAACGACGAAGTTCATGTCGGGAGCCAACGAAGCCGTACGAAGTTAGAAAAATACGACTGAGAGCCAACGCTCACTAAATTTTTCGAACCACTTTTTTGTTGTTTTGAGCTATCTATATGTTATATGGTTAGTGGTAACACACAAACAGATGTAGGCGCTAATTTTCATTTATAAATTTCCTGCCTCAAAGTGGGCGTCGGTGGTCATTATACCCAATGTTGCCATTCAGTCTTGAGCAATACTTAAAGTTTTAAGTCTCCAGCTCATCGGGAAGTTAGTTTAAAATCAATTGCAAAATTTCTACGCGGACAGACAAGAAAGCGACCTAATAAAAACATTTTAAGGGGAAGAATATATAAATAAACGAAATACATATAAATGTAATAATAAATATTCATTTACTTTTTATGCTTTGTTCAGTTAAATATTAAAATTTTTCCAGATAAAACAACGATTACTTTTCAGGAAACGGATCACGTTGGCGTTATTAAATTGTGCCTCGCACCCTCGTAGAATGGGTCAGTAGAGTTTTCTGTTTTTCATCGCTTAGGAAAAGAAATATAAATTGGCGGAGTTATTTGAATTCATTTCAAATATCAAGATCTGCTATCAATCTTGTACTCCAGATTATCTACAATTGCTTGAGTTTTTTTACTACACATTGGAATCGAACGCACTGCACCAGGATTTCTCTCGGACCCATCCTGATTTTTGTGTACAGTTTCAAGTCGGTTTTGGCGAGGTACCCTTTTTAGCCAACGGCCTTTTTTTACTTTAAATAATTATACCTCTATATTTTCTTCAAGGTTTTCTCCGACGGGAGTTTAATAAATATTAATTTGCTGTGCTCAAGTTCCGGTTAAACTGCTAGATTTTTTGGAGTTATTATTATTGTGCGTGTAAGTATTGTTTCTGTTTTTTTTAATCTAATTTTTTTTAATCTAAACATCTAATTTACATGATGTTTCCTATAGACGGTTTTTTTTGTTGCCCGCTGATATCTGCCCATAACGTTCCGCAGTTTCTTCCGGTTCTTAATCGTACCCTACACCCGAAGGTAGAGGGTATATTCACTTCGTTCTTCCGTTTGTAACGCAGAAAAAGAGGCGAGAGAGATATGGAAAACAATATATATTCATGCTTAATCTCACTTTCTGAATCGATGTAACCCTATCCGTCCGTCTGTCTGTCTGTTCGTTGAAATCATGATTACAGGAGAACGAAGAAGTTATATCGCGATGACATTTGGCAAATATTCTTTGTTATATAGGACAGTTTCGGAGTAAAATTGGGTGAGATCGGTTAACAACCATGCCTGCTTTACATACGGAACGTAAAGGCGCCTCGTTATAAAAAGATGTTATAGTGTGAATATCTCGTAAACCGTATGCAGCATAATTCTATTACGGAATTTATAGGGCCCTAACTAAAGATTTTGCAAAAAATTTGCGCTTTCCGCCCGCTCATACAAAAGCTGCCAGTATCTCATGAACGGTATTAGATATTAAGACAGAATTTTATCCTGAAGTATCTAGAGGCGTTACCAAAATATTTGCCAAAAATGGGCGTGGCTTATCCCGAGGTACTTACAGACATTAGCAAAATGTTTGCCAAAAATGGGTGTGGTCCGCCTACTTATACAAAAGTTGTCAACAGGCAAAACTATTATTTTTTTAGCTACTCGGGATAAAGAATGGTTTTTGTTTGTTTCCCACTGGCATCTGGCATCGTAACTCGTCTTCCTTGAATGTTTAGCAGCTTCCTAGCTGCTCATCTTTTTTCTTGGTTTATTTTGGTGTCTGTTTGGAATAGTTACTAATTTTTTCTTGTATATTTTTTCAGATTTCATTAACGAGAGTTCGACGTAGAGTAACATTTGTTTTATCAGAGTGTAAACAGCTGCCAAGTTTCCCAAGGATCACGTTGTGTGTAAGTATGTTTAGTTGTTCTTAAATATTCTAAAATATGTGTTGCTTTTATTTTAATAGATTGATACTTCAATCTTTGTGTTCATAAATTTTTTTTTGGCTTCCTGGGTCAGACTCCTTGTCGTCGACCCAACTGTTGTACTACGGTATAGCCTTTGTAAATTCTTTGGTAAGGTCTAGTTGACGGTTGTCTTCTGGTATTCCTTAGTGTGACATTTTTCTATTATTGATTCATTTAGCCTCTTTCGCGAATTACAAAGGGCAGACATGCGGCGAGCGTGGACGGACGAAGTTCCAAGCGAGACTAAGCGACCCCGGCTTAAAGACACTGATGTACATCAAGATGACACTGTTTCGGAACCGGGGGGTAGTGTTATGTCCTGTATTTCGCTGGGGTTAACTGATTCTGTTTCTCCGGTTTTGTCTAGTGTTAGTAGTGATGGTGGTGTTGGATGTGGGCCTTTTGTACGTGCTAATCTGAGGGACTTTCATTTAGTTTTGCCTAGGGAGATTGAGGGGGGTTTTTTTAACTTGACGTCGATTCTTGTGCCGAGGCCTGTGAAGGTGTTGTTGAGTTTTGGGCCCCGCTTTCGTCCGCCTTTTCATTGGAACGATCGCTTTAAAATTCGTGATAGTGTAGAGGCGAATATACCTATTTTTGATAAAGATGTGATGAATACGAATAACCCTCAGACATATTTTGTAGATAGGATAGTCTATATTAGTGAAGTCTTAAGGTCCGAGTTTCGAAAAGGGTCTGTTCAGATTCATCAGGAGAGAGTTATTCATCATATGTATGAACAGGCGCGTATGTTTTTCGATGGTCATAAAGACTTGGTTCTAGTTAAGGGTGACGAAGGTAATACTTTAGTCTTAATGCATTCTGACCAATATGAGGCTAAAATGTTGGAATTGGTAGCAGAGTGTGAGAATAAGGGGCTGTATTCTCACTTAGAGGGCTCATGTTTGAATCATCGTCATGCTTTGGCAGAAGAGTTTGAAAGGTTGCGTCAAAGGTTGTTAGCCGATGCATTTGCTCCCGTTTTAGAGGGTTCTGAAGAGGAGAGTGAGGTTAGGCCGAAAAAATTTAAAAAGCCGCAGTATCTAAATAACAATACGTTCTTTGAATTGCGAGGGTTCAAAGAATCTAAAGTAACGTTTTCGTATCTGTATGGTGTGGTGAAGACTCACAAGGAGGGGTTCCCTTGCAGTCCCATTTTCAGTACCCAGAATTGGTACACCTACCTCATACAAAAAGTAGTTACTTATGTTTTAACTGAAGTTTTTAAAGGTCATTTAAATAGGAATAATGCAGAGGATGCTTTGACCCGATTGAGTCGGTTACCAGTTTGTAGAGGTTATGTTTTTATTAAATTGAACATAGTGGATATGTACAGTATATCGGTGAGCGATATAATTAGATGTTTGAAGTGTTTGTTGGATGGAGATAATTATAAGCAGGTATTTGGGTTGGATAGAGACTTGTTCTTCGAGTGCGTGGATTTCTGTTTCAACCGGGCCAATTTTTTTATGTTTGGTTCCAAGATTTATCGTCAGAATGCCGGTTTACCGCGCGGCGGTTGCGATTCGGAACTCTTGGTGGCTTTACTTTTAGAGTTTTATTTGGACTTGTATAAGGAAGAATTATTCGAACAGTTCGGTATTGTGAATTACTGGAAGTACGTAGATAATGTTTTGGTATACATTCCCAAAGACGTTTGTGAGCAGTTTTTACCTAAGTTTAAGGAGTTAACGGATTTGAAGGTGACTATGGAAAAGGAGCAGATGGGGGTTAGTGAAGGATATAATGGTATTTTGAGTGGGGAGTATGTAACCTTTTTTCTTGATATTTTGATAGTAAGATCAGAATACAGGTTGTATTTTGCGACCTATAGGAAGCACATTAATTCCGTGTGGACTGTTAATTATTTGTCAAGGAATGAGCATTCTTGGAAAGTCGGGACTGCGACGCAGTTTATCTCTAAGGTTTTAAGGCGTACCTCAAACAGGTTCCTAATTCAAGATTTAAATTTTACGGAGGAGCAGTTCTATTTAAATACATATCCCAGGGTTTTGGTAGCCAAGTTATTTAGGAAGGCTATAAATAAGTTTATAGAGGATTTGAGGTCATCAGGTGGGACAAGGTCAGAAGAGGTATGTGAGAGGACTAAAATTTTGCATGTCTTTCTGAGGAGGTTTTCGGATTTGTCTACCTTACAAAATTCATTTAAAGAGCAAGAGGTTTTACTTAGTGATGGTGGGTTGAGGGCTAAAAGGGGGGCTTCAGGTTTCAAACGTGTGTCACGATCATTAGAAGCTGGCGAAAATGTGTCTCCATGTATAATGCAAGGTAAAAAGTCAGTTAAGTATATTTGTTCTGGTGTGAGTGGATTGGTAGGTTTGTTGTGTAGAGAGTACGGTTTGGATTGGCCCTGTTTTTCTACGGCTCCCAGACTATTTCAGAAATTGAATATGTCGTTAAGTGTTAAAGGTGTTTCATCATTAGAGGAGGTGGGAGGTAAATGCGATTTTGCAGTTTTCCTATTGTGTTGTTTGGATTGTGGGAAGACCTTCTTTATATCTGGGTTGGGATCGCTTACTGAATTGTTTGAGGATGCCGTGGAAAGAATAGGTGGGGTAGTATCAGTTCATATGGAGGCGTATGGTCATATGGTTAGTTCTCGTATGGTGAGGTTACCTACGATAGGAGGTTTGTCTCCCAGTTTACGGCTAAGAGTTCTAAGGGATTTATATTCTGATTTTGGCTTAGATTGTAGTGGGTATAGAATTCTTGATTGTTTCCCTGCGTTTGTCGTCAAGTATACTCAAGAAAGTTTGGAGGGGTTAAAAGTTGATGGCCGTCTTACATGTTAAGGAATTTTCATTTATTATTCTTCTTCAAAATAATATATTTTACAATGGTAATGGTATGGAATCGCCTTATATTTCGGATGCGGAGAATATTTGTAGCGGTTAGCGGTTTATTTATATTAGTCTATAATTTCTTTTACCTGACGAGCTCGACTTTATAATTAAAAATAATTTTTTGTATTTTTCCGTTTTTCCTTTCTGTGATTTTACATTATGTTATTAATTTAGGTTATTTTATTTTATTCATGTTTTAAAGTTCGAAGTTAGAATTCATAACTACTCCAGCTCAAATTTTAAAACGTAGAGTACAAATAGAGAATTTTTAAATTGTAAAATCCGAAATTGAAAGTGTGCAATCTCTATGTGATAGTACGAAAGACCAACACTTTGTGCTTTGTGTTAAACTTATCTACTATTTTACGTTATTAATTTGCGTTAATTTATATGAGACAGGAGGTGACGCTGAGCAAGAATATATATACTTTTCTATATCTATCTCGTTTCCTTCTCTGCGTTACAAACGGAAGAACAAAGTGAATATTCCCTACTCCCTTCGGGTGTAGGGTATAATAAAAATCCAAATTTAATAAAAGCAAATTAAATTTGTATTCCGGGAAGTAAATTCTTTTCACCACGGTAACCAAACTGACGCGAATTACTTTACTAAAGTTTTATAACTCAGTGATTTTATTAAACTTGTCTGATTTACAGAATATGAAGTTGTTAGAAAAGTGTAAAATTTAAAGATCATATCAATAATGCCTTCATCAAGAATCAAATTTTGTGAAGGGAAAATAACGATTTTGATATATTTTAAAAATAGAAATAAATGTAAACACAGTGTTAAAAATTATTGTGACTAGTTAATTTAGTACATTATTTGGCGACTGGCACTAACTCGTTAATCGGTATTTCCTTGTGCTAGTGTAGTTGTTTTAATCTTTAGTTCCTTGAAATATTCTTCATCTATATAACATTAATAAACGTTAATAAAATTATACCTCAGTATATCGCACGGTTTATGACATATTCACATTATAACATTTTTTAAGATGAGGTGCCCTTATCCTTACCGTATGTAAAATAGGCATGGTTGTTAACCCATATCGCCTATATTCAATTCAAAACTGCCCTACATAACGAAGAATATTTGTGCCAAATTTCATTGCGATATCTCTTTTCGTTCTCGTCTCCTTCTCTGCGTTACAAACGAAAGAACAAAGTGAATATACATATATATTTTTTCGTAACAACAGTTTTATTTGTCGCACACTACGTCGGCATATCTTCAGGTGGCGTTTACGTGTGAGAACCCCATGGGAGTACTATTAAAAGTAATTCCAAAACTTACACAATAACATTTGGCCCTGTGCATACCGTTGGGAAGGAATATTTATCAAGGTACTTTTTGAATACAAACAGAACCTGCGATAGTATAGGGCTCAGTCTCCAGTTATTAGCTTAAACCTAATAACTAGGTATAACCTTAAAACTGAAGAGCCTTATTTACTAATCTCACGATGTCAGTAAGCGAAATCACACTTGTATAAGTTAAACAAAAGTAATTTACTTCGACATAATTTGCAGGCAAGAGTCCAATCATGGCGTTGTGCTCACCCTGATATCAGTTTTTATCTATATGCCGTCTAATGTAGATAATATCTCCCTTTCGAAACGTCAGCTCCCTGAAACAGCAAAACAACTGAATTAGTTTCTTAGTATTGGATCTGCACTAAAAATTGTGTGCCTAAGTGACTGCTAGGAGATTTGTGTTTTCAGAGCAGCCCACCTCGTTATTTTGAGGGTGATGGTGCAATATTACTACACATCTTTGTGAACTTGAAGCAATTGTTTTTGTGCATTATACATTATCATGTGCATATAAAAATTTTGATCATCATTGCTGTGGCTTTTACACTTTGCTGTACACTTGAAAAAATGGGGAAGAATTATTTTCAAATCTGCTGAGAAGATAACATATATTAGCTGAGATCAAAAGCAAAAGCTAGTTGCGTCTTTCTAAGAAACACTTTAAAATATCATACTATGGTTTTTAATACTTTCTTAAGACTGTTTTAAAAGTTTTGTTATTTATAAATATGTTGTAGGATTTTTACAATGAGATCTACAATCTCAGTGTTGGAATCGTCGTCAGTAAAATATTTCGTAATACATATACATACATACATCAATAAGACATTAAATCGACATTCGCGACAGTACTGAGCATAACTTCGTTTTTAAAGTATTGTAACTTCAAAAATTCATACACACAGTGAAAATCATCAGCTAGAAGAAAACTATTATTTCACAATATGACCAAGATATGCAGAACTGAAAAACTGGCTGCATGAGATGTTTTGAAAGTGGAACACTTCGTTTGCGGCTACTATACAAGATGAGAATTTAATGACTACGGTTAAAATCTTGTTGTTATTTATAAAGAACAATGAGTTAAAGCAGAGATAGAAGTATACTAACTCAATTTACAGAAAATTCTTGACATCGATTATTTATTACATTACTTTATTTAGACATAGCCTTTATATTTACATTTTAGAAGTAAATTAAATGAATTATAATTAGGAGCATGCATGAGTGCCACTGGCACTTGGCATCGTAACTCGTCTTCCTTGAATGCTTAGCAGCTTCTTAGTTGCTCATCTTTTTTCTTGGTTTATTTTTGTGTCTGTTTGGAATAGTTACTAATTTTTTCTTGAATTTTTTTTTTCAGATTTCATTAACGAGAGTGCGACGTAGAGTAACATTTCTTTTGTCAGAGTGTAAACAGCTGTCGGGTTTCCCAAGGATCATCGTTGTATGTAAGTATGTTTAGTTGTTCTTAAATGTTCTAAAAAATGTGTTGCTTCTATTTTAATAGATTGATACTTCAACCGCTGTGTTCATCAATCTTTCCTCGGCTGCCTGGTTCAGACTCCTGGTCGTCGACCCACCTGTTGTACTACGGTATAGCCTTTGTAAATTCTTTGGTAAGGTCTAGTTGACGGTTGTCTTCTGGTATTCCTTAGTGTGACATTTTTCTATTATTGATTCATTTAGCCTCTTTCGCGAATTACAAAGGGCAGACATGCGGCGAGCGTGGACGGACGAAGTTCCAAGCGAGACTAAGCGACCCCGGCTTAAAGACACTGATGTACATCAAGATGACACTGTTTCGGAACCGGGGGGTAGTGTTATGTCCTGTATTTCGCTGGGGTTAACTGATTCTGTTTCTCCGGTTTTGTCTAGTGTTAGTAGTGATGGTGGTGTTGGATGTGGGCCTTTTGTACGTGCTAATCTGAGGGACTTTCATTTAGTTTTGCCTAGGGAGATTGAGGGGGGTTTTTTTAACTTGACGTCGATTCTTGTGCCGAGGCCTGTGAAGGTGTTGTTGAGTTTTGGGCCCCGCTTTCGTCCGCCTTTTCATTGGAACGATCGCTTTAAAATTCGTGATAGTGTAGAGGCGAATATACCTATTTTTGATAAAGATGTGATGAATACGAATAACCCTCAGACATATTTTGTAGATAGGATAGTCTATATTAGTGAAGTCTTAAGGTCCGAGTTTCGAAAAGGGTCTGTTCAGATTCATCAGGAGAGAGTTATTCATCATATGTATGAACAGGCGCGTATGTTTTTCGATGGTCATAAAGACTTGGTTCTAGTTAAGGGTGACGAAGGTAATACTTTAGTCTTAATGCATTCTGACCAATATGAGGCTAAAATGTTGGAATTGGTAGCAGAGTGTGAGAATAAGGGGGTGTATTCTCACTTAGAGGGCTCATGTTTGAATCATCGTCATGCTTTGGCAGAAGAGTTTGAAAGGTTGCGTCAAAGGTTGTTAGCCGATGCATTTGCTCCCGTTTTAGAGGGTTCTGAAGAGGAGAGTGGGGTTAGGCCGAAAAAATTTAAAAAGCCGCAGTATCTAAATAACAATACGTTCTTTGAATTGCGAGGGTTCAAAGAATCTAAAGTAACGTTTTCGTATCTGTATGGTGTGGTGAAGACTCACAAGGAGGGGTTCCCTTGCAGTCCCATTTTCAGTACCCAGAATTGGTACACCTACCTCATACAAAAAGTAGTTACTTATGTTTTAACTGAAGTTTTTAAAGGTCATTTAAATAGGAATAATGCAGAGGATGCTTTGACCCGATTGAGTCGGTTACCAGTTTGTAGAGGTTATGTTTTTATTAAATTGAACATAGTGGATATGTACAGTATATCGGTGAGCGATATAATTAGATGTTTGAAGTGTTTGTTGGATGGAGATAATTATAAGCAGGTATTTGGGTTGGATAGAGACTTGTTCTTCGAGTGCGTGGATTTCTGTTTCAACCGGGCCAATTTTTTTATGTTTGGTTCCAAGATTTATCGTCAGAATGCCGGTTTACCGCGCGGCGGTTGCGATTCGGAACTCTTGGTGGCTTTACTTTTAGAGTTTTATTTCGACTTGTATAGGGAGGAATTATTCGAACAGTTCGGTATTGTGAATTACTGGAAGTACGTAGATAATGTTTTGGTATACATTCCCAAAGACGTTTGTGAGCAGTTTTTACGTAAGTTTAAGGAGTTAACGAATTTGAAGGTGACTATGGAAACAGAGCAGATGGGGGTTAGTGAAGGATATAATGGTATTTTGAGTGGGGAGTATGTAACCTTTTTTCTTGATATTTTGATAGTAAGATCAGAATACAGGTTGTATTTTGCGACCTATAGGAAGCACATTAATTCCGTGTGGACTGTTAATTATTTGTCAAGGAATGAGCATTCTTGGAAAGTCGGGACTGCGACGCAGTTTATCTCTAAGGTTTTAAGGCGTACCTCGAACAGGTTTCTAATTCAAGATTTAAATTTTACGGAGGAGCAGTTCTATTTAAATACATATCCCAGGGTTTTGGTAGCCAAGTTATTTAGGAAGGCTATAAATAAGTTTATCGAGGATTTAAGGTCATCAGGTGGGACAAGGTCGGCAGAGGTATGTGAAAGGATCAACATTTTACATGTATTTCTGAGGAGGTTTTCGGATTTGTCTACCTGACAATATTCATTCGAAGAGCAAGAAGTGCCACTTAGTGATGGTGTGTTTAGGGCTAATGGGGGGGCTGCAGGTTTTAATCGTGTGTCACGATCATTAAAAGCTGGCGAAAATGTGTCTCAATGTATAATTAAATGTAAAGAGTCAGTTAAGTATACTTGTTCTGGTGTGAGTGGATTGATAGGTTTGTTGTGTAGAGAGTACGGTTTGGGTTGGCCGTGTTTTTCTAAGGCTCCCAGACTATTTCAGAAATTGAATATGCCGTTAAGTGTTAAAGGTGTTCGATCATTAGAGGAGGTGGGAGGTAAATGCGATTTTGCAGTTTTCCTATTGTGTTGTTTGGATTGTGGGAAGACCTTCTTTATATCTGGGTTGGGATTTGTCGTCAAGTATACTCAAGAAAGTTTGGATGGGTTAAAAGTTGATGGCCGGCGTACATGTTAAGGTATTTGCATTTATTATTCTTCTTCAAAATAATATATTTTACAATGGTAATGGTATGGAATCGCCTTATATTTCGGATGCCGAGAATATTTGTAGCGGTTTATTTATATTAGTCTATAATTTTTTTTTACCTGGCGAGCTCGACTTTATAATTAAAATAATTTTTTGTATTTTTCCGTTTTTCCTTTCTGTAATTCTACTTTACGTTATTAATTTAGGTTATTTTATTTTATTCATGTTTTAAAGTTCGAATTTAGCATTCATAACTACCCCAGCTCAAATTTTAAAACGTAGAGTACAAATAAAGAATTTTTAAATTGTAAAATCCAAAATTGAAAGTGTGCAATCTTTATGTGATAGTACGAAAGACCAACACTTTGTGCTTTGTGTTAAACTTATCTACTATTTTACGTTATTAATTTGCGTTAATTTATATGAGTCAGGAGGTGACGCTGAGCAGGAACATATATACTTTTCTATATCTATCTCGTCTCCTTCTCTGCGTTACAAACGGAAGAACAAAGTGAATACCTACACCCGAAGGGAGTAGGGTATAATAAAAATCCAAATTTAATAAAAGCAAATTAAATTTGTATTCCGGGAAGTAAATTCTTTTCACCACGGTAACCAAACTGACGCGAATTACTTTACTAAAGTTTTATAACTCAGTGATTTTATTAAACTTGTCTGATTTACAGAATATGAAGTTGTTAGAAAAGTGTACAATTTAAAGATCATATCAATAATGCCTTCATCAAGAATCAAATTTTGTAAAGGGAATATAACGACTTTGATATACTTTAAAAATATAAATAAATGTAAACAGTTTAAGTTTTAAAACTCAGTGATTTTATTAAACTTGTCTGATTTACAGAATATGAAGTTGTTAGAAAAGTGTACAATTTAAAGATCATATCAGTAATGCCTTCATCAAGAATCAAATTTTGTGAAGGGAAGATAACGATTTTGATATATTTTAAAAATATAAATAAATGTAAACACAGTGTTAAAAATGATTGTGACTAGTTAATTTAGTACATTATTTGGCGACTGGCACTAACTCGTTAATCGGTATTTCCTTGTGCTAGTGTAGTTGTTTTAATCTTTAGTTCCTTGAAATATTCTTCATCTATATAACATTAATAAACGTTAATAAAAGTTTAAAATATAATAATTAATTCAACAAATAACAAAACATGTTAATATTATAGTGGGTATTCCAATAGAAAATTTTTAGCTAGTCGAAATTATTAAGGATTCCTTAAAAATTTTTAAACAGTTGAAATTATTAAAGATTCCTTAAAAATTCGCAGAACTCTTTTTACGTGAAACACCTTTTGATAAAATCATCTATTTTGAAGCAAAGTTGGCTAATTGGATAATCTGTGACAATTTTTGAATAACAACAGATGGTCATTGTTTGCTTCTGCTGTCCGTGGGAAGCTATTTTTAAGCCCGTTCAACATAGTTGCCAGGAAATGTGCCGAAACAGCCAGTGCTCTGAGACGTGCCCACATACCAGCCATCGTCACACTTTTCTAAAACGTGTACTATGTCACCTTCCTGCAATTCGAGTTCATCCGAATTCTGCGGTCGATATTTGTAGAGCGAACGATAGCTGCTAAACACAATAGTTAAATGGTAAAAAATTCATAATTAAAGGCTTAAAATTTTTTCTTACGCGATTGGGTTCGTTGAAGTATCTACATGAAGCATATCTGTTTTAAGTATATTTCGTCTTTCCTTTAAAATCCCATAACAATTATGATTGTCATCCTGTAAGATGTTGATTTCGTCAATTACGTTTGTGCACTTAGAGTCCACAGAGGGTTTCGTTTCTCCACTCGATGCTGCATCTGTCAGCTTTGAAGTTGGAAAGTCATCTGATTCTCTTACGTTGAGTACCTATATCATAATGTAGCTATAATATTTATGTGAGGGTAACGCTTTAATCCACCTCAACGTAGGATACCGGGAAGATTCCTTTGCGATTAGCAATCTTGCCTTCGAACCAGTTATTGTCTACTCTGCGGGTCAACGTTACCAGCTCACCTTTCTTTAGGGAAAGTTCGATACCAGACTGAGCTTGAAAGTTGTACTTTGCACGTGCCTGTCCCTCAAAAACCGTACGAGCCAGTTGTCGCACTCCATCTTTGCTGGTGATCTGCAAGAGAGGCGAACACGGGAGTGAATTAAACGAAAAAATTTGAAACAAGTAAAAGTGTTGTCTTCGGTCTGGCCGAAGCCTAAATACCCTACACCCGAGTAACTAAAAAATTAAAATTTCGCCACTTAGCAACTTTGTTGTAAGTAGTCGAACAACGCCAAATTTTGACAAATATTTTTGTACAAATATTTTTGTATACTGTTGGATAGAATCACGTATTAATATTTTGAACCGCTTAGGGGGTATTGACAACTTTTGTATAAGTGGGCGAACCACGCCCATTTTTGGTATACAAATTGGTAGATAGCTCGCGATAAAATTACGTGTTAATACCTTATACCGTTTACAAGATATTGACAACTTTTGCACGTGTGGACAACATTTCTGGCAAGCTTATTGGTAATTTCGGATACATCGTGATAAAATTACGTCTTATGCCGTTCATGAGATATTGCCAAATTTGTTATAAGTGGACGTGGGACACATTTTTTGCACGCTAATTTTAGTAATGGCACTAGATATTCCGGAATAAAATTATACCTCAGTATCTCGCACGGTTTATGAGATATTCACATTATAACATTTTTTAAAACGAGGTGCCTTTATATTCCGTATGTAAAATAAGCATGGTTGTTGACCCATATCGCCCGTATTCAATTCAAAACTACCCTTCATAACAAAGAATATTTGTGCCAAATTTCATTGTGATATCTCTTTTCGTTCTCCCGTAATCGTGATTTCAACAGACAGACGGGCGTGCGGACAGGGCTAAATTGATTTAGGAGGTAACGCTGAGTAAAATATATACTTTCCTATATTTATCTCGTCTCCTTCTCTGCGTTACAAATAGAAGAAATAAGTGAATACACCCTACCCCATTGGGGTGTAGGGTATAAAAATTAATCGCATAGAGAAAGGAATAGCAATAGTAATTCAGGCTACATATAAATAATAAATATACATATATATATATATATTTATATATTTTATTTATATATATATATATATATATATATATATATATATATATATATATATATATATATATATATATATATATATATATATATATATATATATATATATATATATATATATATATATATATATATATATATATATATATATATATATATATATATATATATTACAATACGTGACATTACAAAAAAATATTTGCAAAAAATGGGCGTGGTCCTAATACAAAAGTTGTTAAGTGGCGAAGTTATAACTTTTTTTAGTTACTCGGGTGTAGAGTATTTAGATTTCGGTCAGACCGAATCCGACACTTTGACTTGTTTTATTTATTTTTTCGTAAAAACAGTTTTATTTGTCACACACTACGTCGGCATAGCTTCAGGTGGCGTTTACGTGTGAGAACCATGTGGGAGTACTATTAAAAGTAATTCCAAAACTTACACAATAACATTTGGCCCTGTGCATACCGTTGGGAAGGAATATTTATCAAGGTACTTTTTGAATACAAACAGAACCTGCGATAGTATAGGGCTCAGTCTCCAGTTATAAGCTTAAACCTAATAACTAGATATAACCTTAAAACTGAAGAGCCTTATTTACTAATCTCACGATGTCAGTAAGCGTATTTCCTTACAAAGGAAATTTTAACTTGAGTTTACTTAATGGGATTTGAAATCACACTCGTATAAGTTAAACAAAGGTAATTTACTTCGACATAATTTGCAGGCAAGAGTCCAATCATGGCGTTGTGCTCACCCTCATACCAGTTTTTATCTATATGCCGTCTAATGTAGATAATATCTCCCTTTCGAAACGTCAGCTCCCTGAAACAGCAAAACAACTGAATTAGTTTCTTAGTATTGGATCTGCACTAAAAATTGTGTGCCTAAGTGACTGCTGGGAGATTTGTGTTTTCGAGGCTTCAGAGCAGCAAATCTTTGTGAACTTGAAGAAATTGTTTTTGTGCATTATACATTATTATGTGCATATATTAATCTTTTTACTACATTGTCTATATACATGTCATGTGAAAAATTTTGATCATCATTGCTGTGGCTTTTACACTTTGCAGTACACTTGAAAAAATGGGGAAGAATTATTTTCAAATCTGTTGAGAGGATAACATATATTAGCTGAGATCAAAAGCAAAAGCTAGTTACGTCTTTCTAAGAAACACTTTAAAATATCATTATTTTGAATACTTTCTTAAGACTGTTTTAAAAGTTTTGTTATTTATAAATATGTTGTAGGATTTTTACAATGAGATCTACAATCTCAGTATTGGAATCGTCGTCAGTAAAATATTTCGTAATAAATATACATACATCAATAAGACATTAAATCGACTTTCGCGACAGTACTGTGCATAAGTTCGTTTTTAAAGTATTGGAACTTCAAAAATCCGTACACATAGTGAAAATCATCAGCTAGAAGAAAACTATTATCGCACAATATGACCAAGATATGCAGAACTGAAACACTGGCTGCATGAAATGTTTTGAAAGTGGAACACTTCGTTTACGGCTACTATACAAGATGAGAATTTAATGACTACGGTTGAAATCTTGTTGTTATTTATAAAGAACAATGAGTTAAAGCAGAGATAGAAGTATACTAACTCAATTTACAGAAAATTCTTGACATCGATTATTTATTACATTACTTTATTTAGACATAGCCTTTATATTTACATTTTAGAAGTAAATTAAATTTAAAGGATATTTGTGAGGAGTAAGCACCATATACTATATACTGTATACCACTTAGAATACAGCGTTAGGTTAATAGACTCGTGTTTATTACTCACTTGGCGGTTTGTCCTTGAAAGTTGTACAGCGCTCGCGCAATGGTTTTCGGCTGCAGTGCTACATTCGGCGATTTCGGTGCCAAATCGGATGGGAATTCGTCGTAGCGATTTAGGGGAATTGGCGATTTTTGAGAGGGAGGGAAATTATCGGCGTGTCGACGTGAGTTCATGTCCTGCAGCTCCTGAAGGTACTTGCGTCTTCGCTCTTCCTGATACAACTGCTGCATTTTTTCTGCCTGGTAAATGGCTAACTGGTCCTCCGGGATAGGATCCTTGTATTCATAACGAATCGGAGTTTTAAAGTGGATGTTAACGTCCGATTCAAGGTAACGGTTAGGAGATTCTAGAAAAAAAATTGCAAGAAAGTTGCAAAACAAAAACTATAAAGTTGTGAAAAGTATGCCTGTTGAGTATCCGTCCAATAACGTATTACAGACGGGGTGTTAAAAATTTCTCATGTTTTGTATTCTTTCATATCTTGTATTTTTTCTGTTGAATTCAATTCCAAAAAATATATTCGCTAGAGAACAACCGTGAGTTTTTGTGCATTTTAGCTTTTCTTTTCGCAAGTGGTAAGCGAATTGTTTGTAAAAATATCACACGAAGGCAAAAGTATCGCCTGCAGCGAGAATCGAAAAACGAGCGCGTCTCAACGCTCTGAATCACCATTAGTTATTATTACATATTCACACACTACTCTGTCAACTTAACCTCTTACGCAACAGCTATGGGAAAATTACCAGCCCGCCAATTTGTTCTGTTCCCCGTAGCTGAAAATAATTACAAAGAAAAGGCCAACATTTGGCTTGTGGTTTTAGATGGATTGGTGTAAAACAAGTTAAGACGGTGAAACAAAATTTTCGAAAACAATTGCATTATAGTATATCAAAATCTTCAGAAGAAATGGACTGTGTAAAATGAAAAGTGAGCCTTAATCCCAAAATCAACAAAATTTACAGCAGCAACAACAATACCAACAATAAACATTTAACTCAAACATTTAACAGTTGTAGTACCATCCATAACACCAACATTAACAGCAGTCCCTCCTACGACGTCTGAACTACAACACCATCAAGATACATATAAGGTATATATTAAGAAATCCTATGCTATAAATATAATAAGTGATAGTGTTTAGATGTTCGCTACTTTATAACTCGAACACGGCTAGATCAATTTGTATGAAACATTGAATATGTATATGAAGCATGGACCAGTTCGGCATGGAATTATAAGAGATTTCTTTGTTTCAGTTCTAGAAAGAGAAGATCTATTTGAACACAGTTTTTGTCTACACCAGACTACAAGCACAATATAAGCCTCGGTGTTCCGTGCTATATCAGAGCTTGCAGAACTGACGAAAAATCAGTATTGGCCTGAAGAATTGATCAGAAATTTTAGAATGTTTGGATTTTTATTGTTTATGACCTTCTATTAATGCAAAATAACATAACGAACATTATATCCCTTAAAAACGTGACTTTTAAGGTTTTTTCAAAACGTTTCACCGCTATCAAAAGCGGAAATATTTTAAAAATCATCTTGAAACAAACAAAAAAAAATTCAAGGTTTATTTTAAGGAGAGGAAAATAACTTTGTGAGGCGTTCTGGTGTACACATAGGTTTTGCCTTAGATTTGATAATTCCTACCATCTGAGAAACCAGCGCTTAGAAATGTAACAGGGCAGTATGTGTTGACTTTAATTAGTTATTGTCTCTATGCTGTTGCATTCTTAGGAGACCGAGCTGAAACCACGTCTTTTTCCTAGTCGATGGGCAGGGTAAAAACAATGAAAATCTATTTAATCTATAAACAATGAAAATATAATAATTTCTATATTTTACGTTAAAGTTGATACCTTAGAGGTTTGATTAAACTGCTCTTACCTGAAATTTGAATACAATTGGATAGATTTTTCAGACTCGCACTTAAGTTTTTATGAACCAAATGCTACGATACCTGGTCACCCGTTTTTACATGCTGCGGTTAGTTTGGTGCATTCAAATCGCACACGTATAGTATGCATTTTCCATTGCTTTTCTTTTGATTACTGCTCTTGTTTTGCGAACGGTTGGTGAAAAGTTTTCGCTTTCACTGCCATGGAAGCCGACGCGAAACCGCTGAGCCGATATAAAGATACAAGCAACAAGGCTACATGTAAACCTCTCGTATATATGCACGATTTTATCTCGAAGACCGCTCTTCGAAAACGGGCGCTGTGCAGTAAGGAAGGAAAATAAATCAGAGAGCGGAGAGAGTATCGAAATTCAGTCGTAGTAAAATATTCGGATACCTTACCTTGGTAGAACAACTGCTGGGTAGCCGGTCAACATATTAACATAACTTCACTGAACTCCAACAATTTCCTTGAGGAACTGATTGGTGAAATGTTGACCGGTTTTACAGTAGTCGCTCTGCAAAGGTATCCGAAAGATTTACTCTGAGACTAACGAGTGGGTACCCTCTACATAAGGCTCTCTGATTAAGGTATATAAATTTAAAAAGCGGTTGTTAGGGTTTCGTTATCGTTTTTGTGGCAGTTTAAGCTATTACTTCAAAACGAAAGCTTCCGCGCAAGTTTCCGTATGACCAACCACTTCCTTCGAAGTTGAAATTGTAACTGTTATGCCGCATTTGTGTTCCAGACTTGTTTGGCGGGCTCTTTTACGTTGTTATTGCAAAGAGAATATATGCTCTTTGGTTACTGTTTCCCGTGAAAAAGAGAGGATCACACATTTTCCTCTCACTTATATTTCCTCTCATTTACATTTCCTCTTAGCATCGATCATTTCTAATCGATCTTTTCTTCGTCAAACATGCCAAACATTTAGGGTTGCCGAAGGCAGTTTTTTTTAAATCTCACGAAAATAAAAAAAACAAATAAATTAAGTATAACGTTTTTAAAAATGTATCTTCCGAAAACCTGTATTCTTCTGCAGAGAAAAACCTAACGTACGTCCATACATACACGACTAATTTAAATTTTTTAAAAATTAATTTTAGTCATGCAAACATTTCTAAAATTTGTTATGCCGCATTTGTGTTCCAGACTTGTTTGGCGGGCTCTTTTACGTTGTTATTGCAAAGAGAATATATGCTCTTTGGTTACTGTTTCCCGTGAAAAAGAGAGGATCACACATTTTCCTCTCACTTATATTTCCTCTCACTTACATTTCCTCTTAGCATCGATCATTTCTAATCGATCTTTTCTTCGTCAAACATGCCAAACATTTAGGGTTGCCGAAGGCAGTTTTTTTTAAATCTCACGAAAATAAAAAAAACACAAATAAATTAAGTATAACGTTTTTAAAAATGTATCTTCCGAAAACCTGTATTCTTCTGCAGAGAAAAACCTAACGTACGTCCATACATACACGACTAATTTAAATTTTTTAAAAATTAATTTTAGTCATGCTAAAATTTCGTGTTAGTTTGTGCAGGTGTAGGCATTTTTCAGATTTATAATAAATTAAAAACTTGCTGAGGTAAAAACATAATTCGGAGGGAGAAGATAATAATAATTAATATAACGTAAAATTTCCTCCAAATTATTTATATATATTTTTTTCCCCTTGCCCAAAAAAAAAATCAATTTTTTTGGGAAGATATAAGAATATAAATTTTTTCATTAAAAAGAAGAATTTAATTATACTTTTCTTGTCTCCCAGGAATACGAAACCTAACGTTAGTGCGGCAATTTGAATACCTATTTTAAGCGCACATCCGAAAGCAATTTAGTCATCTTTATGCGTCACATCAGTAATTGCAACGAATTCGCTCTGTGAACTGCAACTGAATTCGCTCTGTCAACATGCATTCAATGTTCGTGAATTTTTTGTGCATAATAGAAATGTTAACGAATTAAAGCTACTTATAAACCTTTAAATTGTACTGCCGTCGCTTTTTTTAGAATGCCGTCAGTTCCTTTGCATGCAGGCTGCTTCACAGATCTGGAATCATCGGAATTTGGTACGTAGCGTGCTTTGGGTTGATGTTTTCTAGGATCGAAATTCTGATTTTCAAAGAAGTCAAAGCAGGGCTTTAAATTCGAATTCGGTTCCGTGCAGTTCTTGTTCCTAAATATTTTTGGAGGTCTATGTGCTAATACTTCATTGCACTTTTGACGATCATCTCTTTCCAAACAACTCTCCAGTTTTTGTGCATGCCCAAGGTCTTGAAGGCCGTGTTTATTCCTAGGCCTAGCTGATATCCGGTTTTGCCTAACGTAAGGCGAAATGAATTTCAGATCTCGCATTTCTGGGCTAGAGCCAAACATCCCGCTAGCCGACTTCACACGGTCCGCAAATATATGACAAGTGTCTTCAACGGATTTTACGAATGTACCTTTTGAACCCGAACTAGAGCTTCTTCTGGGTTTCGTTGAGTCGTATTGAACCAATATTGATTTGCTGTTATCCATGAACGGCAATAAACGGCATTTGCGTGGAAGGGTTGTAATCAGATTTCTGGATGTGCTTCGTCCATTCGAATTATTTAAAAACTCATTGCGCAATTCGAACTTGTGCATTATCCATGATACGTTCCCGGCTTCGTCACCAACAACATGCTCACAGACGTCTTCTACCCCCAACTTGGTGATGCTAATTTCAGGATCGCTCCGCGACTTTTTTACCGGATTAACAGAAAAATGCGACTGCTTCGGAGGTAGGGTAAAGCTCTCTAACTTTTCTTTAATTTTCTGTACCTCTCCGGTTCGCACTCGGGTTAGATACGAGGAAGCCTGAGATTCTGGCGAAGCGCTACGGGAGCGGTAATGGGTATGTCTTTTGCAGACATTGTTGCTTTGGCTATAACTAGTGTTGTGATTGCAAATTGATTCTTCTTCGAATTCGGTGCCAAAACTTCTCGGGCTTTCTTTGCCAACTAGCGGTTGAGTTAGGTGGTAATAAAAGGGAATATTTGTATGGGAAGATTGCTTCTCGCCGAACATTTCCTGCAGATCCATTAGAGAAGAACTGAGTTCCCTGTGATTGCAGCTCCTTCCAATTGATCTCTTCTTTACGTTTTTGTCTACACCATGCTTTATTTCGTCTTCATCTGTTGAGTTTTCTCGTGCGCGGTATATTGTATTCGGAGTTTTTTCAAATTGTCGGTTTTCGAAGTATTTAATTCTTTGTGAAATGTTTTTCGTAAAATGTTTGGAATGACAAAATGTTTCTGGTAATTTTGTATTCTCCGTAATGAAATGTTTCGCTTCGACCATAGGTGTAGGATTGTTTCCAGGCGATTGCGGAATTGCAACCTTTCCTTTCTCAGATGATGATGTGCTAAATTTTTTTCCCGCCCTTAAAATTGGAGAATTCGATCGAGAGCTGGGACTTTTAGCCTCTAGAGTATGGCTTTTTATCGCTGCTGTACCCTCTGAATCTACCAGTACAAGTTTACTGTCTTCTCGTTCTTTGGGTAATTTCTCTTTGTTCTCGTCTTTCTTTCTGGTCATAAGTGGACCAACCAAGTCACTTTCTGTCATTGTAGAATTACAAGGAAGCCTAAGGCTTTCCATCCCTAACTCTGCCTTCGCGTCGCGACCCATTGATATCATAAATTCTTCGCTAACACCTGTCCTGGAGGCATAAACAGTTCCAGGACTATATATGTTACGGAGTTGACGCGTAATTGTACTCAGTTGGTCTTTCGAGAGCGTACTGGCTAAACAGTGTCCTATTCGATTTTTTTTCTGTGTATCAGTGTTTGTAGTTTTCCGTTGGAGAGCAAATGTCCCAAAGTTTAGACCGTAGTTCATATCCATTGAAGAAGCTAAGTCAGCGACAGTCTTGCTGCGCCAATATGGTTTAAAAAAATATTTTTTTGAATAAATCCCGCTTTCCTCCGCTCTGTCATGCCATTCCTCAGCGGCTTTCTTTTCAAAGCCATTTCGCAAATCCTCCACTGACTTGTCTCTGGACCGCAAATTGTAATCCTTCTCTTCAGACCACTTTAAATTTTCCACGTTTCGAAAGAATAAGCCTTTGTCATCGTAATACCGTGTCAGTTTATCTGCTAAATCATTTCGTTCTATTTCTGCGCGCTGCAAACGAATTTTGCTACTCGTGAAGTCACATTGCGCTCTTTCAGCATGCTTCGCTTTTGTCGTGCCGGATGAAGTTGTGCGTTCTAATTTGCCAACGCGTTGTAAGGTGTTGTAAAAAATATTGGGCTCGTTGAATCTCTCAGAGTTACCTCGGAAGAAACACTTCGAACTATATCTGTCGACACAGTCGAGTGAGTTGCCACTGCGGGCCAATTCTTTGCAATGATAACAACTGTGCTTTTCTCGGTTATCTACACTGCCCAAGCTCATGGCTCGTACTAAATTTTCCGCCTTAATTTTACTGCTTTGACAAAAGCTATCAATTCGGCGTTTTGAAGGTGATCTACCTTCTTCTTTTCTCTGTGGGATGCGTATCTCTCTGGTTGGCGAAAATTCTTTCCTGGAACCACAGATATTTACACCCGCTTTACAGTCGCTAGTTCTACTAAACGGTTTTTGGGCACAACAATCAGTGTACATTTTGTCTCCTATTTCAGCGACAACGCTATAATACCTGCATTTAGGGTTCACTCTACAGAAGTCTTTAGGAACTGATAGTTGTTGACCTCTTATCAGACTCGAATGGCAGGAATTCTTATCAGTCGCAATACAAGACGAAGTTTTTCCATTTAGCGCATAAGGAATTAATATTTCTTCTTGCAAAACTTTACTATCACTTATGCCTTTTATTGTCTTGTGAAGAGAACCACCTAAAGAAGGGACTGCGTGAGGTATCTTAGTGGGTTTATATATACCGGTTAGACCTGGCCAGCCAGATGTCACTTGTGGCCTCAGCTGAATGATTGACTTGGGATATTTTGAGAGGCTTGACTCTACTGAGAAGGTGGAATTCGAACAAGCTAAACTGGTCATTGAAGAAGATTTTGGTATGGTGAAGGCATGAGATTTATGATCTTTTATGTGGGTCGTATTATTCAGATTTTTTTTTCTGGGGCTTTTCGATGAAGCTTTCGCATGACTATAGCTAGGTTTTTTCGGAAGTGCAGTGGAAATCTTAAATGTTGATTTTTCAGCAGAATGTATGGAATGCTCTGCGAGTGACAAAGACCTTGGCACTGACTTGCTGCGGTTGTGCAGTGGGCACATGGCAAATGAACGCATGGCCTGCCTGACCTGGTCTGGCGATTTGAGGGTGGGGTCACGTAATATATTTGTGCTCGCTTCGAAATTCGTATGGCCTACGGGAAAGATTCTCTCCAGCCGTCTTTTCTCCTCGGCAAAAGTTCGTTCTTTTGAAATGCTTCGGCCAAATGCAACTGGACTGTGTAGATGACGTAATGATGAAATTCCTGACAAATCCAACCTTGCTGGACTTCGCGAATTAAAACGAAGTACGCGTTGTCTATGCGAAAGGACGTTTCTAGTTCCTACGTGTTTTTCTTCTTTGCAAGGAGCTGTCATCAAGAGGGAATCCACACCTGTGGAATTAGAGCGAACAATTCGCTGCTGGCAAGGCGGTTTCCCTTCTGTAAATGATGGAGGTATAGTCACCGTAGGAGGATTAGAATCTGCACGCCGAAGGCATTGTTCATGGCGTTTTGTAACTCGCAGCTCACTGCTGCTTTTGCTGACTTCTAGTTTTGTATACGTGTGAGAAGATTTGCGACTGGGCGGATGGGGAGCGCTCACTGATGATCGATGATTCACGGCTGGAGTTTTCTTCGCGAACGAAGCTGATAACTTGTCCGCAATAGCGGCTTTTAATGGACTTGAAAGCGTAGAACATTTCGAGGGCTGCATCTTTTCTCTTATTTTTGTCTTCAATTCATCGAGTTTTTCGCTTTTCACACAGGTTTTCGTTAGCCTCGGCGTGATCTGGAGATATTTAAATTCATCGAATCTTTCTTTTGCGCAATAACGTGAAAAGAGAGCAAATTAAGGGAAGTTCGATTACCAAGTTATTCAGTTTTGTATAATTAGGTGCGCTTTGCCAACGAATCATTACCCATGTGTATACTTATCTGATAGGTAAGAGGTGAAATGAGATTGCATCTCGGTGAAAGATAACAGAATCTCATACGCCACGCAACTAGTGTGCGTGAAAAAGATGTGAGCTTTGTACACTTTAAGTGGGACTTAGCTATGTTTTACAGTTTGAAGTTGCTGTTAGTAACCAGAATATATTATAAAAGCATTGTGGAAAGCTAGAACAATATCTTTTTAAAAAGCGAAAATATAAATGTATCTAGAAAGGCGCGAAGGATCGCAAAGAATACCGTCACCATGGACCCTGCATAGTGTCGGTGCTGATGGACCTGCATTTTTAGAGCGCACATAGATAGTTCGGTGACATAGGTGATAGTTCATTTTTGGAGTGCGCTAAAAGATAGTGCTGACCATTATCAGTACTTAGCCGTGTTTAGGTCGTTTATGCTAAAGACATGCAAGTGGTTTCGTCTGAGTGTGTGTGTTGGCCTTACATACCCTTTCGTTTCTCGGGCGCCGGCTTTCTGAAACCACAAAGAGGTGGCTGACCGCCAGCCTGAACGCTTCTATAGACTTGCTTCTGCTCAACTGGGCTCAGTGGACCATTGGAAAACGCTTCCCTTTTACGGATCACTATATTCGAATCGCTATTATAACCCGACTCTTTAGCTAGGGCTCTGTAATCCATTTCCAGGCGACGAGAAAAATTAAATTTTAAAAAGGTATTTTAGAAGGTAAGGTAAATCAAAACAAGTTGTTTCGAGTTTAAGCAGGAAGCAAATCGTACGCACTTGAAACTCTTTCCTTACCTGGACAAGTTCCCTCCGGTATAATGCGGTGACAGCTTGGCTTGGTCTAAGTGCTGCTGCGGCAAACAGGCGGTACACAGGCCGGAACGCATAGATGAAAAGATGGAACGAATAATTAGTTCGGCAGATTTAGATGTGCGAAACCACTGAATCGCTAGTAAGTGTGCATAGAAGAAGGACAATGTAGTAATGTAGATGGGAATGCAGAAGTTTGTAGCAGATATAACGCCAATCCTTACGGTAAATTGTTCTAGTATTAACTTTAGTGAAATTACTTTTAATACCTTAGTAAGTGAGCACCAGCTCTTCTTCTATTTGTAAATGGCCTTTCTTCGGCTAGACAAAAAGACGTATAATATATGTCAGACGAATAAAATATGTCAGTTTTTTATAAATAAAATATTTAAATATGTACTGTCCAAATTTAAATTTTTGGCTTCTTAACAAATGTTTAAAGTTAAGTCTCAAGTGCTATGGTGCTGCCTCAGTGTGTGCTGCGGATGCAGCGGATCTCTAGAACAAATTTTCCGGAAATGATTTCCGAAACTTCATCCTGCCAAATTAGCAACCATTCGCAACTACTCTGTACGCAAAAAGCGTATTGATGGCTCTTTCCGCATACAATTTTTACCTCACTTACAGCTAGACAGTGCGTTCCGGTCCCTTTATCATGTGTTCATCTTCAGTGTACTTACCACTTTCTTCTCTTTACCGGAGACGGACGAGTTCCCAGTGATATAATCCTCCATGCGGCCAGGTTGGTTTTTAAAAGAAGTCTGTTCCGGCTCAATCGGATTCGGCATGGAACTCCAAATGCTGAAAGTATTGGCATGTGCGTAAAGTAATAAACAAGTATTACACTCGGAAGTAAACTTTTGGAAAAGGACTCATTTGTGCCTGTGTTTTGCCAGAGAGGGAGAGAGAGAGAGAGAGAAAACAAATAGCTAATATCTTTTCCCCTTCTCAAATTATTGAAAGTGATCAACTCATAAACCTTATCAGATTTTAGGAAGCTATTTTTATACATCGGAGTAAGTAGCGCCAATATCAAATATTTACAAAAAATTGGCGTGGTTCGCCCACTTAAGCCATAGTTGCCAAATGACGAAATTGTAATAAAATTGTGTGGCACGAACAATGAATGTTATCTGAACAGTTATCAATTTTGCTGTATATATATTGCAGTTATCAATTTATCTGTATAAATAGACATATTCCACACATTTGTATATTCTACATCCGAACGAAAAGTGTACACTCAGATTCTCCGCTTTTACCGCACAACAGAACTTTTATAATTCCTTTTTCTTTTTTTATTGTTTGTTAATAATAACAACGAACAAATGCGAGCAACTATGCAAATGTATAGAGCAAGAACTATGTATATGTATTGTATCGCGTCGCAAGGCAGTTAATTATTAGCTGGATAATATATTTTGTGCAGGGTTCTCACGCATCCTTACGTTTTTTGACATTAGACGACGCTACGACGCTATACGTTTGCATAGCTCAACTTTAAATTGGGTTACTCACTCTTCGTCCTGGCAAGCGTGTCGAGCGATTGTTGTTGATGCGGATGTCGATCGTAGATGGCCGCGATCTAAGGCACTCGGCACTCCATACTTCACTGTCGAGTAACCTGAATCGAAGCTGGGCTCCGGCTCAGAAACGTATCCGTTCGCCTTGATCTGATATGGTCCTACGGATATATTTTGTTTTGTTAATTCAGCATCTTTGAAAGCATGCAAGCTTAGTTCGCGTGCAAATTTCACGTGACATTCTACAAGCTGTTGCAAGGCAAAGAAGTATTTTACAGACTGCGTCACGACATAACAAAGAGAATAAATAGGGAATAACTCTTTACTCTTTTTGAATTTGAATTGAACTTTTCAAAAAATTGACTTGAAAATCATACCTACGCCTTGAAGTTCGGGTCTTAAAGGTCTAGAAATAATATATATAATTCGAACTTGGTTGAACCAGATATATTAAAATGTCATCAATTCCTGACAATAAAAAATAAACAAAAATATCTCAACTAAATATATTGAACCGAGGACGGCCAGTCGGCGAACAAGACCACTGATCTCGCTTGATAGCCATTCACATGGATCTTGTGTATTTATTTATGATCATTTCATTTTGCATAACTAGTTAATAATAATGAAGTTATCACAAATAAACTTATGGCGAAAACAAATCGTCGCCTAAATTAACAAAATTACTTCAACTTTGAAACTTGACTTCAAATCTAAAACTCCTAATAAAAAGAATTACAAAATAAAAAAATATAAATTAAAAACAAAAAGATAACTAAAAACCAACGAAAAACAAAAGAAAAAGACAACTTTGCTATTTCTAATTAAGTGTGCTTGAGATTAGGCTGAAAATTTGTAAATTTTCCTAGGAAAGCTGAAGATAATTTTTTTCATGCACATTTGATGTCCATCTGCGGATGCAGCGCATTAAACCAGAGAGTGGTTGGAACTTTAAATATATTTCCAATAAAAAACTTTAACAGAAGGCCAGTCAAGCCAGTCTAGTGTGCGTAGGATTGCAGCGTGTGGAGTGGAAGAGTGGTTAGGAATTAGGTTGCTTATATTATTTGCTATTTACGCATGCTTGCCTAAATAATGGAAATGAAACATTTATTTAGTTTACTAGTTCAGTTTACTACATTTAATGTACTACAATAGTTTAGTAGTTTAAGCTACATTGCTTGTTCAAACGGACCATGCGAGCGCACAAATTTTAGAAGAAGCGGAGATAGGTAGGCAAGAAGAATCACCTCTAGAGCATTTATAGCGAATCACGTAATCGCCTATGTTGCAGTTGTCGGCAGCAAACATTAACAGTGGTAGTGGAAGTGACAGCAGAATAACACAGCAGCGTGAACGAGTTCATTTGTGGAAGCAAAGAAAAATAATCTTAGTATGCAAATCAAAACAAATTTTCTAAGATTCAACTAATTCGTGTGTACATCAGAAGATACCTCTTTTCTGGGACAGCATTTGAACTGTCCATGAATGCTTAAAAACTATATAATGCGGTTGCTTAAAAACTACATAATGAGCCATCAGTTAGTTTTTTAAGGTAACTATACAAAACGTTTATTCAGTTAAAATACTTTGCGTTACTGTGAAGAAAGAGCATTTCTAATATTTATGCAAAACAATTTCGCTGTGTGGCTCCAATAAAAATGCTGGATCCAAAGCTCGTCTAAGTTTAATTCGTCAATTTCTGTCCACAAATCCGTTAACATTCTCAGTTGCTGAAGTTTGCGAATTGAGACTCTCGTGTTTTCATCCACATTTTGGGTAACATCATCAATATTCTCGATGTGGCGCGCTGGGCGTACGCGAGATTACTTTTAAGGTCAACGAGCGTGCAACTTGCTCACACCAGCCGCAGTTGGTGCATTACACATTTTTTCCTAATTTTGGAAAATAATTCTTCAATACCGCTCAGCACAATAACACAAGGTTCAAAAGGAACTAACCGATGGCCCTCCGCAATTAAAATAAAAACTCACATTTTCAGTTGCGACCAAAATATTACAGGATCAAAATATTGAAATCAGAAAAATACTTCCGTGGAAAACTGTATAAATGTAATTTCCCACGATAGATTTTATTTACACCTAGTAACTTCCTAATATCCTTAAAGAAAGCTTAAGGCAAAAACAAGTAAAGTTGTTGTCTTCGGCCAGGCCGAAGTACCCTATACCCGAGTAGCATAAAAATTATAATTTCTCCATTTGACTTTTGTATGGGCGGAACATGCCCATTTTTGGCACACAATTTGTTAATGCCTGTAGGGATAAAACAACGCATTAATATCTTGCACCGTTTATAAGATATTGACAACTTTTGTATGAGTGGGCGTGCCCCACCCATTTTTGGCAAAACGATAAGTAATAGCTGCCTCCAGATGCGTCGTGATAAAATTACGTCTTAATAGCTTATACCGTTTTTGAGATATTGACAAGTTTTTGATGAGTGGGCGTGGCATTCCCATTTTTGGCAAGCACATTGGTAATGCCTTCAGATAGGTCGCGATAAAACTAGGTCTTCATATCTTATACCGTTCTTGAGATATTGCCAACTTTTTTATTGGAGAGCGGACCATGCCCATTTTTTGCAGAAATTTTTTTAATAGAGATATATGTTCTGGAATGGAATTATGCCTCAGTATCTCACACGGTTTATGAGATATTCTATTTATAACATTTTGTAAGCGAGGTGGCCTTACAATCCTTATGTAAAGTAGGCGTGGCTGCTAACCGATCTCGCACATTTTCAATTCCAAACCGCCCTACACAACAAAGAATATTTGTGCCAGATTTCATTGCGATGCATCCTTTCGTTCTTCCGTAATCGTGCTTTCAACAGACAGACAGACAGACGGACGGACAGGTCTAAATCGATTCAGAAGGCGACGCTCCTTCTTTGCGTTACAAACGGAAGAACAAAGTGAGGATACCCTACTCCCTTCGAGTGTAGGGTATAATGACATAGTTTGGCGTTGGTATCAGTCACTATTTCATTAATATTGTAATGTACAATGAGCATGTTCTAATACTCTTATGTAAGTATACATTACGTCATACATATAACTTAAGCTAAAAATGACATTATTATGACGTCAAATGTTGTATTTTTTACTTTCGGCCACATTTTGTGGAAAAGAATTATTAGACATTTTTTTGGTTCAGTGTATATATCTTTTTAAGAATTTATTCATTAATCACGACACTTATTCCGTTAAAGTCGACATTAATAGTTCGAAAATCTTCCGATTAAAATCTCTTCTTCTAGTATGTGTTTTTTAGGTAGAAATTTCAAAAATTCTCGAACTCTTTGAAAATTTTACGTTTGAAGAACTCAAATTTCAAATGTCAAATTTTGCATTTTTTACTTTCGGTCGCATTTTGTGGAGGAAAATTATTATATTATTTTTTTTCAGTGTACATACAATTCGTACTTTCATACAATTTGTTGCATGTCTGGTTAAGCCAGCCCAAAAAAGTCTTATCGGAAAAAAAAGAGAAAATACCTTTACCTGTCGAGGAAATAAGAAGTTCCAATAACGGAGGTGCGTTTGACAAAAATGCCCGTTTCGGTTGCATGTAGTGGAAATCTTAAACTCTTAGCAAAGAGTAATCGCTTTCATTGACAAGCTATGCTTTTAGCTTGTGTTAAAGAAATTCATAAGCTAACGGAAATTTCAAAGTTTCCTACAAATATCGTTAAGCATTTGTTTGAGAAGGCCAATTAACGAAACTTATCTATCGGTAATGCGATTCTACGTAGAGTTCACATATTCACTACTGAAGTGCACAGCGACCAGAAAATTACATTCTATGAATTATTTCGATGGATAATTAAGCTTTCTGTAAGGATTTCCTTCCTGTTCAAATACAATCGGCTGTGCGACAACGTTATCTGTTGTGGCTACTGGCTTCTGTACTTCGCCGGCCTTTGAAGCGCTAATTACCGGTATTATTCTGCTTGTGAATCGTTTTGTAAAGACGCTTGTACCACTCGTGTTGATATGGTCCCTTCACTTCCTTTAATTGTCGTAGCCAATGGGACACACATTCAGTGAGAAACAAAAACGGAAGGAAAAAGATTAAGTTGCTACATGTAAAATGGATGAGATTATGGGAGCAGCTGAAGTTTACCGATCTGAGAATAATTGGCATTCCATCATTTGTAACCGGCCCGATACCATCGTACTGGCGCGGTTCCGGCTGCGCCATTTTGGATCGATGGTCGTCGATCTTCGATTCAATCATGTGCTCCTGTTTCTCCTCATAAAGTGGAAGTGCTTTGTTTGAAATAAAAGCTGCATCTACGAGTAGTGCGGATATTATTTACGATAAGGTTGCTTAGACTAGTAATTCGAGTGAAAAGGGTTATTTGAGTATCTGTATTGATTATTTTCTCATCCGAAAAGGCCGTTAATGAATCTACAGACTTTTTTGCATTGTTTTAATTCGTACGGTTTCACTACTAGTGCTATTCAGTGCAATCGTTGAAACGTTGCATAAATGGTTTACGTTTGCAATATACATCTATATATTTCTATGAGATAAAGCAGTGGAATGGGTATATCATCGAAATTTTGAAGTACAAAAAGGGCATATGCAGCAGTAACAAAAAACCTTCATTATTGCACGTTGGAGAGAACGTTAAACATGACTAAGGATTGGTTATCCTGAAGGGAGCTAAAAGAAAGTGGGAAGTTTTCCGTTGGTTCCAAAATAAATGGCATTTACGATATTGCGACAAAACTATCTCAGGTCGCTTTTCCACATTATTCTTGAATTTTTTGGAACGAAATTCTGTCAGCTCATCATGTTTACTATACTGTTTGTGGCGTACTGTCTAAATGGAGAATCATTATGAGTGCATTATCATTGTTATCATTTGGACGTATGCACCAGATTGAAAAACTTGGGTACGTTCTTTGCACACCGGATTGCTGACGTCTAAGCCCCTTTCGTGTCGGCATACACGATTCTGACAGCGGACTGATACTTACTGACTTCAGTGGGCCTACAAGCAGTTGCCTGTATATCTTTTTTCAGCGTACGAGACTCAGTCAGACCCTGTAGTTCCGAAACAGAGGCGGATTTCTCAACAGCTGATTGCAAAGAGAAACCAAAGAAGTATGTTTAACGAGGAAATCTAAGAAGGAAGGACGTTTTCAACGGAAACAACATCCGGGTCGCTTCTCAGTGATAAGGGGCAGCAGAAAAAATTGACTGGAAGCGTCTCGGATGCCAGTAGTGCCTTAGATATATATATATATATACGTATATATACTTCCTATTTTTCCTAATTCACTTATTGGAGCTGCGGCAGAGTCCACCGGAGTGTTGTACTGGACGTCGTCTGTATTGTACGAAATTGTGGTGTTTGGAGTGTTGAGATTCGTGCAGCTGTTAGAGGAGCGCAGCTGTGTGCGCGGTGTGTGGCTCTCGCAGTAGTTTCCAGTACTGAGGTTGCGCGTGGAGGCTGCGGCCCGAGATGACGGCGTGTGTTGTGGTGCAATGTCTTGGTAAGGTTGCACCGTGAAGCGACGCGGTAGTGTGGGCGAGTTAAAGTGTACAGGTCGAAACCCTTTGGGTTTGCTTGCAGGTAATGCTTGTGTGGTCCAAGGTGAGTGCGGCAACTGGAGCGGTGGGGTCGGTGTGGCCGCGTTTGGCGAAGATACCTCGATCTCGTTAAGGTTTGTTTTAGACGATGAAGGTGTCTGATTAGGCGGTGTCCATATACCTGCGGTTCAAATAGTACGGGAAGGAAATCAACGCCTTATATATATGCTAAGGATGAAAATGATGTTCATGAAATAGGTAGATGTACGCGGAGATGGAGTATCAAGAAAGACGGAGCATCAAGCACGAAATTCCGAAATCTCTGCAATGTACTATATATTGAACACAATTGTAATAAAAATAAACCACTTTCTTTCGCACTTTAGAAGTTGTTAATTGTTGTTAAGAAACATGAAATTTCCAATTAGGGCCGACGGCGGATAGGTGTTTCTACCAAATATTTTCCTAATAATTTTCAGAAAACTCAGTTTTATTAAAGAACTTAACGAAATTGATTTCAAATTAATATAGAAAATAATCCCCAATTTCTTCTCTATCATCATACAAACTATGAATGAAAAACCGAGTACTACATTTAGCAATTTAAACCAAACCAAAAAAATCGATTCTTCTTAATGATTTTTTTCATAACCTTGGGCTCCAGCTTGGGAGCTGGATGGTGAGCGGATTGAAGGTTGAAGATATAATATGGAAAGGTAGCAGAAATTGGAGCATGGTTCGAATTACCGAGAGGTGCCATAACATTGACTTCATACTTACAGTGATGGGGAGTTATATGGCTTTGCCCATCAACGCAGGCAAAGTGCGTTGGTTCCTTCACTAAGTGAGTCAAATTGTTAGACTCGGCAAATAACAAACAAACCCTCGGCCGTTGTGTAACTCGAATGAAGAAGTCAATTGGAAAAAAGCCTCTCTAGACCCGGGATTCTATTGCATAAATGTAGCAGAAATGCAGAATTTGCGATTGGATTTTCAACTTAACCCACATACAGTTAAACTCGACATCCGTGGTGCAAAGATGTTGCTGACACGGTACGCAACATCGCTGCGAATATGTAAGGCGAGGCATCTGTGCGGTGAAAACACTCAGTAAATGGTACCCAAACATGTGAACATGCAGTGGATCTGCACCCTCAGACACCCAGGGCTCAGCTAGTGCCATTATACAAGTATGGGGCTGATGAGTACAAATGTGCGCATAGACCGTAAAAAGGCAGGTATATTATCGGGATCTATACGAAACTTTGTCCTCGCCGTCCACTGTAAAGAGGTGTAAGGGTTAGCTGCACAAGCGGCTAAGCATACGCTGTAAGCAAAGCAACACGCGACAAGATAAGTGTTATGCGTTTATCTTGCCGCGGTTCTGTCCACAGTCATTCACAGCCGCCTGCAGACCGAACGGGACCTTGAAGAAGTAGGAGGAGTGGAAAACAACGAAATGCCGATCTTTAATGCGGAGAGCATAATTAAGCTCCTCGCATTGTTCTTTGCATTCCGTTTGATATAGTCAATCGTGTTATGGTTGCACTTAAATTTCTGGTTTTCGTATTGTGAAGTAGGACGTTTTTAATTGCTATTTTTCCGCGAGCACTTTTCACAGACATTAAATTACGGTGGGCACTACATCCACCTGCGAGCGCGGTATACAACACAAGTATAATTTATCTTAAATATAATTTCTCTTAAACATTCAGAGAGTCCGTTGAACTGTTACAATTTGCTGCCGTTTCCCAATCGTACATGGCCCTCAAAAGAAATTTGAAATACTCATCCTCCCTGACTGGCAACGAATTAGCCGAACTAACGCCAAAGCCTCGATTTAGTAATAACAGGCATCCGCACTGCACACGGAGAACACTGGACGCTGCTACCCAACCTAGTATTTCAACAAAAAATTTTTCATTGAGCTGGAAGAAGATACGACGGAAGTTGAATGTGGCTCTACCTCGAAAAAGGCGGAACAATAACAATCGAATTACCCTGACTGATGGATTCATTAAAAAGCTGTGAAGCCTATCATAGTTGACAATTTGTGTGACAAATCTGTTAACAAAAACTGAAAGGGATTTCTTAAATTCTGAGCTTTCTCTGTAGATAAATTTCTGGTGGTGCCCTCGTTCAGAATTCGCATAGTATTGATATTATTAATAAGAAAATATGTTTTTATTGAGTGGTAAGGAAGAATATCTTTCTGCTTAGAGGTGTGTTGCAATTCAGTTCTATTTGACTTAACTCAGTTTAGTTTATTTCGTCTATGAGATTGCACAAACTTGTAAAATTTCGGACCGCCTGTAGCTTGTGGTTCTGATCTTGCTTGCTGATCTGTGCCCATATTTTGCAATAATATGAATAGCTTTTTATTTTTTTTTCTTAATGCAAACTAGATATAGGCAGCTATTTTTAAATAAATGTTAAATAAATGTTCCCAATTTCCCCTCTAGCACACAACATTGACTAAGTAAGCAACGTTCGTGATCGATGCATCTGAGCACTGCGACGAGAGAAAAATTGCTGTATAGTATTACAGAATAGTTACGAAAAATGTTCCATAAATTTTCATGGAATGCTATTTTTTAATATCTGCCTCGTTGTTGATTTGTTGCTACAAACACTGTTCCCTTTTTTTCGATGGGGTTGATAAGTGCTTAATGGGATGAAGCAATGAATGACATTTCGTTACCTCCTCCGGGCGGGGCTTTCGCTTTAAACTTAGGTGCAAACATTATCGGAGATCGCGTGGGCTCTGCTTGATGTACGGATGCGTTATTCTCTGAAAGCACGTAACAACCGAATACTTCATAATTTCTATGCAGCAGTGCAAGAGTTCGTTTAATTGTGCTTAAAATGATTTGGTTAAAAACGATTAAAAAACACATTCACTTTTGGAAACTAGTTTGTTTCACTAACCCAGTCCCATTTTCAACTTGTTGTATGTCACCTCTGCTTAAATTGACTCGCAAGAAATAAAGAAACTATTTTCGAAATCTTCTGAAGTTCGCCGAAGCGCCAATGCCATGTGCTTTCCGCAGCTTTTCTCGGAACACTGAAGAAAATGAGCGAAAGCACCAAGAAGAGGCAGAAACTTTTAGAAAACAACGAATTAACAAGAGTGAAATAACCCACGTATTAGAAACTTTTTCGGATTCTTATATTTTCTTTCAAAAGTCAAAGCTGAGAACGGAAGATTCTTTTCTCTGCTTTCCTCTCCGAGTCATTAAATGTAATTATTTTTAGAAGCAACCCAGCAAACGAGGTCTAGTGGTCTGCCTATTAAGTAGATTGCAAGTGAGCGAGACTCTTCTTCTTTTCGAGATATTTGCGAACCGATTAAGTATTTTCACATTTGGTAGCTTTTTAGCAAGCGCAGAGCACTCCACATACTTAAAAACTAGTTTTATTTAGTGTTTTCAAGTAAAACTAAAGAAATTTTCTTACCTACGGAGCGTATGTTCCAGTAATAAAGCGTTAATAAAGGAAGGAATTAATACTCGTACATTGTATTAAAATTAGGAGGTAGAAACATTCTATACAAACCAAGTTAAAAATTGGTAGAAAAGTTTATGTCATTTAAACTTAGTTCTACACAATCTGGAGTAAAATTGCGGGTAGCAGAGAAAACCCAAAATTTGCTCTCCAAGAACAAAATTCAAATACGATTGCTGAATATAAATACAGATCTTTCAAATAAAACACCAGTAACTGAGGATCATCTGTCCCCGTTGTTTAAATTTCCACACCAAATCGTGCAAAAATCTTAAAGTCCACGAGGCCCTAATGTTTAAAAAACCTAGGTTGTGAATAACTTGTTAACTGATAACTGAGCGCGACTGACCAAGAAACCAAAACACCTTTCTAATTAGCATATGTACAAGATCACATTGAAAGCATTGCATTTGTTAGACTAGACTCGCGACGAAGCCATATTCACTCTCTTCTTTACGTCGGATTTTTAAGCAAGTTTTCGCTAATGGTACTCCCATGTCAATTGTTCTGTGTTTCATGTATAACTTCTCGCGTTTCATGGAGCGTGCCGGGATCCAGTTCTTCAGAAAAATTATGTACCGCCATGTGGTACATTATTATAATTTAATACAATTCAGTCCAATTTATTTCAGTAAGCCGGACTTTCGATATACAGTCCAGCATTTTTCTAGCATTTATAATATCACAAAAATCAGCAGTTAAATTGAAAATTGAAAAACAAGGTTAAGATTAACAAATAAAGCCTTAAGAATAAAGTTACAAACTTACGGTACGCGGAGTAACTGGATTAAGAAGGATATTAAATGAAGGCCAGAAAAACATGGTGTCAGCTAAAGAATAAGACATAAAAAAAAACGTGTGTGAAATTGGTTCTCTCACCTAAGCTGAAATTGCAATTATACATAAAAGATTTTCATATTTTGCGGAAAAGAGGAATTTCTTATATTCAGAGTTGCAATTCATGATTGCAATTACCCATATTCGATTCAAACTTCTAGGCACAAATGATTTTATCTAGATTTAGGCAGTGTTAAAACGCACCGGTGCAGAAAAAGTTAGCAAAACACATTTAGACGCAAGGTCGTAAAATAGGAGGGTTCATTGAAGGTTTGCTCTAGCAGGAAGGTAGCAACATGCAGGATGGACGTTAAAGATCTCTCAAGTGCGTTAGACAACGCAAACGTCCCCCGTCCACGCCGCGCATGGAGTTGCACTTATATCGCTACGCAGACCAGCCAAACCTACCATCAGTGAAGAGGAACCCCTTGGCCAGGTCCAATTCATTGTCGATTTCTCTCAGCAGATCGCTTTCAGACCAGCTGAGGGTGCTGGAGACGGCCTGGAAGCGAATCTGCTTGCGGTGCTGCACGGGACCCAGCCGTAGATCTGTGCTACCGGAGGTAATCTTAACGAGCGCATCTATACTATCACCATTCGGTCTTACTACGGCCAGCTTTGGCGAGGACTGCTTCTGGCACTGCTGGACACAGTTGGATCTGGTTGACGGCAGCTGATGAGCGCGTTCATAATGGTGATGGAGGTCTAAGTTGTGCACTTGATGCACTCTGAGCGAAGGTCGAAGCTGCTGCCGAGTGTACCTTAACTCTAAAGTCAAGACCAAAAGAAAAACAAGAAAATATATATTAAAGCCACATTGTGAATATGTGGGACAAATCAAGTGAATACCAAGCACACAAACGTGCTGTCGAAAAAGGGGGGCGGAAATGTGGGAAGTGTTGGTTCCAGAGCACACCGCAAACATATTCACATGTATCTCAGTCAGAAAATATAAAAAAGTAAATCTAAAACAGCATTGGTAACAAAGTAGGCTGTAAAATAAGCTTATGTTTGTTAATCCTTTGTACAAACTAAATTAAGCGAAGTGATCTTATTTTAAGAACAGATTACTCATAATCACTTTTGATATTAAGTCGGTGTGCGTTGCTCAAACTGGCAGAGTAACAAAGTTACCAATATAGGTGACTTCTGACATTTAGAACGTCACTCCACTCAGTTGTTTTTGCGGAAAACGACCCCTAGTTGTGCTAGAGTCCGGTCTTCAACTCCCGCATAAGGATCCCTTCTTATCCTAACTGACGTAGGTGCCTGTTTAGTTTTCAGAGAGTATTTGCGGGTCGTCCTACTCCGGTTTCTCTTGCCTTGCTAATTTTGCTGTGTGTTTAACCAGTTTAACTCAGCAGCCTCTTCGAGTGCGTCACGTCGTTTCGTTATCGCTCTGTGTTCGTTTGCAAGTTCCCCATGCGCTCTCTTTCTTTTGGAATAATTCGATGTGGCGTTCGTCGAAGCGCTTCGGTTCTTGTCTATCTATTTAAAACTGTGAGTCAACTCTTGTGCTTGCTTAATATTCTATTTTCAGATGCTTCTTCGCTTTCCTACAACGCAGCAGAAGACACTTCTTCAAACTCACAGAGTCACCTTTAATATTCAGTGATTGCTGCTTCTTTTGATATTGTTTCTGCTTTTTCAAGGTCGTTTTATTAGTAATTTCATGAGATTTGCTTTCATCTCTAGTCGTTTTAGGGCCTATCAAGGCATTTCTAAACTTGCACAATATTGTTCACTTTGCAGTTGCTGCATTTGGCATTAAATTTCTCTTGCTTTTTGGGAATCGAATCAAACGATTTTTTATGAGTTTAGTTTTAAAATTATGGAAAAATCCACAGGGTCTTCTTAGTTTTTATTAAGGCTTTTTAGTTCGCCTGCAGAAAGGTTCGACGTACAGTGGTCCAAGGCCAAAAATCCACCAACCGGCCAAAAATCTGGAGTTTCAAACGGACGAAAATGCAATAATTATGTCCAATAACGCCAACCGACTCCCTATCAAACCTTATTAAAAAGTTACACACTCTTAAAATTTTTCACGTTTGCAAAGAGTTTCTCAGGAAGTGAAGATATTCGTCTCAACATCATACGCAAATTTGGTGGAAGATTTTAATATCGAACGTAAAGAATCGTTTAGTGATAAGTTCTCTAAAATTGACCCAGATGTATAATTTTGAACATTGTAAGAGTGGGCAAGTTTCCAATCTCTAGAACGTATATAAAAATATAACGTCTATCGAAAATACTTTAATGCCAACCTGATATAACGATATAAAAGAAACGAAATACGAGAGAATGTTTTCTCTTAATTGTAGATTCTTAAAAAAGATTACCATCCGTTTAAACGTTACAGATTTTTGGTCGACGGATTCTTGCCTCGATTCCACCACCTGCAGCCTCAGTTAATTAATTTTTTTAGACAAGTTGCCATAGAAACATCTGGGAAAGAAAAACAGCACGATGAAATGAAACGAGCAATTTATATGGTTTGCATGACACAATTAATTTTATTCAGTACAGGAATTTATAGCACTACTAACTAAGCCGCAGAATAAATTTACATTAGGACTCAGGAAGCTTTACAGCCTACGATCTACCGAAGTTGAAGGGTAGTCCTTCCTACACCGCTGCGCTTGCAAATATTTCGTTAATTGACGTAAGATTAGTTGGCACTTCAAATGACTGCTGCGCCAGGGCGAAATCAGTGGCGCTGAGTCACAAAATCAAACTTGCGCCAAAAGTTGTCACACTCGTCGTAAATTCGTCTTTTGAATGGAGAAGCAGCGAACATTTCCTTAAAAGCAACGCGCAAGGGAAGCTGAGCCGCGAAGAGTGGTGGCGGTGGCTGGATGGAGGATGTCCAGGATTCACCACCGTCGTCGAAGCCAGGAACTAGAGGCAAGCGGATAGTAGGAGTTAGTGAAAAGCCTTGGGCCTGTTATCAAATTTATTCATGGAAAAGTTTAACTGACCATCACCAGGGAGTGATATTGTATGCTTCTTTGTGTTTTCCTATTTGTTTACTTAATTTCTTCAAAGCACCCCAAAAGCACAAGCACCACACTCAGATACAGCAATATCAGCTAGGCAATAATGGAGGTAAGGAAATTAGGTGCAGCGGGATTGGTACAGGTGGAAGCAAAGGCAAAAGCGTTAGCATGGCAAGGGAAAAATTTAAATTATTTTGGACTCACCCTCTTCCGCAGAGGAGTTCACGTCAGGTGGTTTTCTGACGACGCCACTGGTTGTTGCAGGTGCCCCAGCTGTTTGGCTTTTCTCGTAGGAGGGTGTCTCGGAAATCTTCACTATGGAAATATTTTTCGTGGAGCTGCTTTTCGAATTCTCTACGCCCTCTTGACCACGCTCTTCCCCTCCATAACTTTCGTGTTGCTTACTACTCGCCTCCTCGCATTTGAAATTAGAGAATTTGGCGAATTCGTACAAGTGCTTTGGCAGCTGCTGCACATCTGCCTCCAATCTGCCCTCGGTGGCTAGCAGGAGAGGTTTTTCTTCAGGCAGTGTGTTGCGCTCTGGACGACAAGGTTGCGACTCCGCACCGCTTTCCCAGTCACTATCCGCTGGCATCGCTAATTTAGAACGCCTTTCCTTGACGCGCTTTAAAAACTCTACGCTGATATCATTTTTGGGACATGTTGGTGGCTGAGTTGACTCGCAGTGACTTGTTTCTTCGTCGATTTTCGAGATTTTAATGATCTTCTGCATGCGACGTTTTTCGCGTTCTGCAACCTTGCTGAGCCACTCCTCCGCCATTTGCTGACGAAAGGACTCGTTCTCTGAAAGGGTCGCCAATTTCGAGGTGGATTTGGCAGCGTCGCGCAAACCTTTTGCATCCTGGATGTGCTTCACGGACGAACGATTTATTTCCTCAATCAGATGACGACGCTCATTTTCCAGGCGCTCGAACTCGATTTTCAGTTGCTGTTCTCTGTTGACGATATACTTTAGTTGTTGTTCATGAATTTCGTAAGGTAGGGAAGAACGACGTTGAGACCGTGCTCCAGCAACCTGACTGTATGTTGAGAAGTCGGCCACGGAATGGGGCGAAGTGGACAACGCAGGAGCCACCCCGCGGCGAGAGGTGGTGCTGATGTACGTGGGGTTCGGATTGCGCTCTATCATCGAATAGCAGCTAAGATGTTTCTTCTGAGGTGCACTGGCACTGTAGACGTCGGCGGATGATAGGTCAGTGCTGGAGGAAGTCAACCGTGGAGCTCGGATGGTGTTTGGTCTACAGCGCTTAGAGCAGATATTTACCTCTCTGGAAAAAGGCCGAGTGCTGTTTTCCGACAACTCAAAATCACTTCCATAGCGCATCCAGTTGTCAGCGCAACTAGTGCCTGCTTGGCTTTTGCTGTGGGACAAATCAAACATAGACTGAGTCGGAGCCGAGAAGCCATTATGCTGTTGACTCCTTGTTCGCAACGGCGAAGACATGTGGTCAAGGTCGACACCACTCTCGACGCGAATTGGTATTTCGAAGGAGCGCAGCTGCGGTTTCCTTCCTTCATTTCCAGAAGCGTCTTGTTTGGGTATTGTCTGTACAGATTTCTTGAACAGGTGGGAGTGTGCCGACCGCTCGATTTCTCTCTTCAGTTCTTGCATGTGGTCATGGCGCTGTCTTTTCAGTTCCTCGAATCTTGTGCTAGACTCAGCCTTAAATCGGCTGAGATCGCATAGCGAAACGGACTTTTCCCGCTGCTCCCAGATCGACTGTCCAGACTTCAGCTCCTTATTGAGCTGCAGCGAAAGCTCATCGAACTCCTTAAATAATCTTTCATGATCGAAGTTGGAAGACCATTTTAAATTGTGGTCACTGTCGGTAGCAGAGCACGGTCGTGCCGTTAACACTTCTGCTGTCCCTCTGACACGTCGCTTAAATTCGTCGCAGGGGTTAGTCGTGTGTTTGCCGAAAGAACGATTTTCAACGGTCTGTCTATTTTGAAATAGTTCAAATTTATCGTGAACCTTCTCTTCGACTGTTGAATGAGAAGAGATCTCAGCTGGACCATTAGTCAACAGAGTCGCTGCGTCTTCTGCAACCGTATTTGAATTGAAGGGCAACGTAATATTGTCGGCATATGCAGTGAATAACGGCTTGAAACTAGAGTGGCCCGAAGTTTCGTTAGTAGTGTAAACACTTTTGGTGTCATACACCACGCGTCCGTTTTCAAAGCGCTTCTCGGATTCGTAAGTGGACGTTTCGACACTGGAGAATCTTTTTGGGTCTGAGCTGGGGAGATTTTGGGAAATATTATCGTGCTTCGGGGAGGACAACGTCGTACTCTGGGCTTTGCTCGAGGATAAAGAGCTCTGTGGAGACTGTCCGATTTCACTCGAAGAAGAAGAAGCGATTAAGGAGGACGTGGCCTGCAAAGTCAATGCTGGATTGTGCGTGCTGTTCTGGTCGATTGCGCTCAGTTTGGGACACCCGTCCTGTTGTTGCTCCGTCATACTTTCTGCTTGCTTCGTTGATGTTCCACAGCTTTGCCTTGAGTTATTTTCAAACACTGATTCCGCGTTTGCCTGCCTCTCTACACATTCGCTGGTGTCATCGTGTTCGCTGGCCGGAAAGCAGTGTGTATTCTGGTTCTTATTGGCGAAAATCGTATGCGTTGTCTGCGCGCTCGCCATTCCAGAACTGTTGCTTCTGCCATTATCGACTGTGGGTGCCGCTTGATGAAACTGCGCTCTCAACTGCGCATTCGATCTCCTTCTTGGCAAAGGGGGCGGCGGAACGTGCGGCGGAGGAGTCAAACTCTTACGTAATTGCTTCAGCAGTGCAGTGGTTTCAATTAATTTGCGTTCTGCATCACTCTTCTCGGAGCTTATTGTGCTTCCTTTACCTACGGGGTGTTCGGGGTGGTCCTCTCGACCCCCAAAACACTTCTTGTGTGCATTCAAAAGATTATCGATATTATGGCTTTGACCCATTTTTACGTCTGCCACTGGATATCGCTGAGATGGCGGCAGGCAAACAAAGGGGCCACAGACCTGGGGCGGTTCCGGTACTGAAGGTACTGGAGCGGAACTCTGCTTGTCGTTTGGGCTAGAGGTGGGAATTCGGCCCGGATAGAATCTCGTTAAATTCTGGGAGCTTCTGTTTAATTTCATATCTGTCTCGGTAATCTGAAACAGATCGCAGTGCGCAACATTTTCACTTTCGAGGTTTTTGTCTGTGGCTCGCACTTCTTCTAAGTTTAAGGCAACTTTTGCGAGTTCTTCCAAAATGGCCTCACCATAAGGCAAAGAAGCCACAGCTTCCGTGCACAGCACGCGGAGTTTTTTTATAACCTTTTGATCACTGTCATCCGCTAAAATAGAGGTCGCAGCATCAATATGGACCCATTCACTCCGCGACGGTGAGGCCATGTTGAAGGCCGTGCACTCGCTGTGGGTAGTACTATCGGAGCACTGAGACTCTGCAGATTCCTGCCCCCTCAGAAAGGAGTCTCTGTTCCTGGACTCCAGTGACTGCTGCTGTACTGTGGTGCTTGAAGGACTTGAAGGACACATTGAAACTGAGACGCAGTTTTGAAGAGCTGATGACGCAACATTTTCCACTGGTTGACTCAACGGCAGAGGTTCCGACAGGCTACTTGAGTCCAACATATTTTCACTCGGAATCTTAGCGGCGTCGTACAAAATTTCGCGTATGTCATTCATTTGCGAATCGCAGCAATTTTCGGAGACAATAACATCAGTGTTCGCGACTGAAACGCAACTAGCTTGCCCAGCCTTTCCCGCGGTATCTGAAGCTGCGCTGCTGCTATATACAGTATTCTCATTTGGCGCTTTGGTGCTATTTAGAGTGCCGTCTCCCAGCGTACTGGTGGAAGAGGTTGGGGAGGTAACAGGTGCGGTTCTCTGTGCATCGTTCGCTGTTTCTGCGAAAGTATAATTTGCTTCTGCTGTTGCTCTTGATATCGTTCCGGTCTCCACTTTATCAGCACCGCTTTTCTGTGACGCTGTTGCCTCGTCAACAGATGTGTTTGCGTGCCGGTTTATATGCATTTCACTTCTATTAGCTGTAGTCAGAGGTGAAGGCTTGGACTCCTCCTTTGAGGGCTGTACAAATATGGCGAGCACATCTGGGTCAAGTTCAACGGTGGAACGCGTGTTGACAACCATGTTCTCCTCACAGTCGGCATCCATCAAGTCGGACAGGCTACTTGAGGCTGAATTTATGTATACAACCTCTGCGGCTTCCTGTTCTGGCGTTAGAAGGCTAGACCAAGTAGAGCAACCTCCCACAAACGCTGGATTATCAACTAGTTTGGTCTCTACCACTCTCGGAACAGCCTCGTCGTGGGTAGCGGCCGTGAAGGCTGCTGCTTTTGGTTTGGAGCCAAGTTTGTTCGTCTTCTTAGAATCCAGATGATTTCTGGGGAAAATTTCTATTGCTTTACAGTTTTGTGGTCTATCTACGTCGTTACTGCTGGCCGAGTGACTAAGCGCTATGTCTGATCCTTCGCTGCGAGCATCACTTATGTCGCTGCTCTCTTCCACGATGCTGTCCAGATAGCAGGGATTCATGTACTGGGGAAGGAAGTGGGTTTCAATGGCAGCGCGCTTCTCAGCTCTCCGTTGCCTGTATATCTCCTGAGTGATTCGAGTCGGTTTGGACTCCGGTACCTCACCGCAGGCTCCGCTTACTTTTGCAGCAGTGGTGTTGGGTAATACGATGTGAGAGCACTCCTGGAAATTTTTGTTTGCACACGATTCCGACTCGGACTCCGACTCGGACACCGCCTCGGTTATCAGCGGCTCGTTGTCGTTCCCGCCGTCTGAAATGTTGCTTTCACTGACTTCTTTTATTTGCAGCCCGCCGGTTGCCTTAACGTTGTCAGCATGTATGTTCGAACTTCGGCCACTTTCGCTCAGCTCTAAGCCACTGACGGCTGATTTTTCTTGCAGAATGCAATGGACAAATATTTTGCCTTGTTGCTTTTTTATTATATTCTCTTGCACCTCCCAGTCATCGCTACTAGCAGACAGTTGCGGCGTAGCCGAACGTAGCGTAGTCTGAATAGGATCCTTTGAAGTACGGGCACCCATTTCAGAAGTCAAACCGCGGGTCTCGTTGCAATTTCTTAATTTTAAGCTGCTTATCGGAGTGCCAGTGGCGAAACGTTGGAATTCCTTCGCCGCGCCGGTGGAAACTATGTCAATATTGAGAAATGGTTGTTCATCCAACACAGCTTCTGGGATCACCGGCGCTCTCGCATGCGTTTCTGCTGTAGGTGGCGCTCTGAGAGCAGTAGTTGATGATTCTTTGCTAGAACTTTGGGTTTGAGACGGCCATATATTTGAAACGCAGCCAAATTCGTGTGCGCTCTCTGATGGCCGCTGCAACGCGGATGCATCACTTTTCGGCTTTTGCCGCTCCTGTGCCTGCTGGTCCGAGATATTTTTGTTTGGATTGTTTCTCCCGCTGCGGTCTCTTCTGCGTCTGCTCTTATTTTTAGTGCGATAGTTTGGCATTTTAAGTTGCGAGTGGAAGCCTGTGTAGTTTCTTGTGTGTTCTTGTTCTTCATCCGTACCTCATGCGGAACATTTATGGATTCAACAATCTCGACTTCGAAATTTCGCGAGAGAAACTTACCAAAGCTGCCACAGGAAGTGGTGTAGTGGTCCGAGAATTCCGCTCCAAATGATCTTTGGCCGGCAGCTGGACGAGCAAACACGTTAGATTGAGAACTGTATACGCGATGAAGTGCAAAAAATTATTTTATCTTTCTTTGTGCCTTTTTCCCCAAATTTTACCTTTAATTTTGTTTTTGTTTTAATCTATAGCAAGTTCACAACCACCACAGCAAGAACGCGCACACAATCTTCAATTGGAATGTCTTTAAACGACTTTCGTTCTTCACTTGTTCTCAACGCGTTCCGCAGCGAATGAAGGGAGCAAACGCTGTAATGCGCCCGCGATTCGAATCCGTTTGCTCGCTCAGTGCCACTCACTGCTGCCATTGACTCGCTGCCGCCTCGAGTTAAATTACTGAAACACACTGAGCGACGACCTGCGAGAGTTATTGTGGATTTCTTAGTCAATGAAGTCGCAGCGCTTTTGTTTTGTTGTATTTTTCTTCGCAGACAGACTCTTTCGTATTTTCTACTTCTACCAGCGGGGAAGATAACATGGGATGATTACGTCAGCGTCAGGTGCGGTCGGGAAAGGTGGACAGCTAGGGCGACCGCGCGACTATAGCTACCCAGCAATATTTGGGGAGCTTTATAGAAGAGCAATTGGTTACCCCGTTTTGGTTGTCATTTCCCGTGGTTCTTGTTTGGTGTTACTTATTAATATAGTGTAATAAATAATTCTTAGACGAGTCATCAGCTTACACACAGAAAGAAAAACATCAAACAGATTTTTTTAAGTAGTTGCGAAATATAAGTCCATAATACGGATGCACCGGGACACTTTCAGGTGGCTTGAAGCTGCTTGAACATTTATCTGTGCGTGCTTCTCGCTCATAAAACAGCTTAACACGAGCTCGAAGTTTAATGCAAATCTACTTGAGAAGAGTACAGGTGTGGACCGAATGCCGAGTAATTAACTGAATTACAAATTTTGTCAACAAAGAAATTTTAAAAACAAATCTCAAAAAATTTAAAAAAACGGTATAACCAGATATAAGTAAATATAACGAAATAGGTCGTCTTCGCATAAACTTCAATAAACTTCTGTGTGAATTCCTGACTTTGTGAATTGTAACCGGATATAATTCTTTTTCTGTGTAGGTGAAAGCAATAGCAATTATTTAAGACTGTTGAAAATTGGTGATTCAAGCAGGAGTGGAATATAAATAAGGAACTATGCAAATCGCATGGATCCTACATTGTAAGCTGTTTAATTTGGTTCTGCTGCAAGTCGGTATAATTGTAATATACATTTCTTATTTAATTTAAATTCAAGTGGTCGCCTAAAATCACAGGCCCGCATTGTAAAGTTACAAATGCGCAGCAACTGCTTTCTTCCGTCGTGCTGAAGTGCCTTGATGCGCTGAGTAGAATAGAAAGAAAGTCTAATACTTGCATCCATATCGACTCTTCGCTAATAATTAATAGCTTCCAGGTGATACGTGAAGTCCAAGAACGTGGTTAATCGAAAAGCGAATTACACTGGCGAGTCCTGAGAGCTCTCCTATACCGGAGTAGCGAAGCTTAAGCCTCCAAACTTGCGCTGAAAACTGCATCTAGATAAACAAAGAGAGTTGTGGGAGACTTGTGTGTGCACAAACAATTATTCCGTTATTGTTAAACCATTATCCGTTAATAATATATCTTTAACAATTCAATGTTGTCCAGTTGTAAACTATGCTCCGATTTCCGGTTTCGAACTACAAGCCGTGTTACCCGAATTAAAGTGCTAGAAGCCCACTGAAACATGTACATGCTAATTCGGTAAATCCAGGCTTTGTGGAGAAGTTCTAATATAGTTTGTTAATAAATGTTTTATTTAGCTCTCTATAAAATGTTTACCATCAGCCTGGAATAATTTGGTGCATAAAAATTGTGAAATTGGGTTGTGTTACTAATGTACAATGTTTACATTACTTGACAAATGATGTAAATAAGTTAGAAAAATAATTGCTTGGTACAAAGTTTGTAAAGCTTAGAAAGGTTTGAACTCACAGGCCAAAATCTTAGAAAGTTAATATTTCGCAATGAATGTTAGTCTTCGCTCAACATACTGCATACATTATTTTTGTACAAATTCTGACTTTCGAAAGAATTCAGAATTTCGAAAAAAATTCCGAATTTCAAAAAAATTTGGTAAAAAAAGAAGGAACATTTTTCGTATATTCTGACTTTTCATTACTGTAATATTCACAGTGTAGCTACTCGCAAGTTGGTACATCTCCATGAACGTCTCCATCTTTACACTTTCCCAATAGTGAATAAATGCCGTTAACAATAAAAATTACAAATAAGCATTATTGGCAAATATTATACACAACTGCTGACTTATCAGCAAGCAAAAAAAATAGATGAAAAGTTAGGAATCTTCAAAAATTTAGAGGCTATGCTAGATATTAAGCCGGGTTTGAAAACTGGTGAGAAGGCTGTGTTTGGTAAGGCCAAAGTCTTACCAAATAAAGCAAAATTAAAAAATATGCCGAGAAACAAAGTGTTCCCTTCGAATGCAGGGCATATAAATGGGTGTTTCATGCAGATATAAAGTGTCTGTTCCTACTATACAATACATCAGATTTCCGATTAAATTCCATTTCTTGCTAACATTTTGGCAGTATTGCTAAATACTCTAAAATAATTACGCCTTAGTATCTCATACCGTTAATGAGATACTGGCAAACTGCGCACATGACAAGGAATATTTGCGCTGCGATATCTCCTTTCGCTCCCTCGTGATCGTGATTTCAACAGGCTGGCTGACAGACATTTAACGGACAGGGTTAAGTCGCCTCAGGAAGTGACGCTGAGCAAGAATATATATCTTTTTTCTATATTCGTACGTATCTTCTCTCCTTCTCTGCGTTACAAACGGAAGAACAAAGTGAATATACCTCTCTTCGGGTGTAGGGTATATTAAGAGAATGGTACTCATTACGAATAATTCTGTTACATAAGATCTGCTGATATTCCTTATCAGACCACCTCAGAAATCAGCGGCCGTCGATTAGATACAAAATCTTGAAACAAAGTGTTCAGTAAACACACACTTTGCACAAACAAAAGCTTTTCTTAACGAGCGAGTTATAAATGGCGTTTTTGTAATTCAACTGTATAATATCGCTACAAGAGATTCGCAGCTCAAGTTCCCTGGAAAAATATAGACGGCTTACTTGTGACGTCTTGCGAATATTTTTCGAGCTGCTGCAAAAAGCATGCGAAATTACAACTCGCAAAAACAACCGAAGCTGTTTCTGCATCTACACGCACGGTTTGCAAAGACCTTCATCAACTTTAGAGAACATCAAATTTAGAATTCCCGTTAAAAGCGCTTTTTGCAATTGATTCCAGGCGAATAAGTGATAATGGGACTGATGATTACGCGCTCTGTGCCAACTTCGCACAGTGTCGTACTTCTTATTATCACAGAGCAATATCCCAAAAATGGGCGTGATTAAACACTGACCATGACCATCTCCCACAGGAACCAAAATTTGAAAACTCCATAAATTACGCTTTCTATGAAATGGAACGATATATTTTTAGAAAATATATAACGTGTTTATGTTATACAACACGATAATTGAAATAACCAACTTACGACGATGAAATTAAAAACGATACATTCATTTGAAAAATACCGCATAAAGAGCGCAACTTTGAAGCCGCGTAGCACCCGAACTAGTGAGAACTTTTAAGAAATTCCTCTGGCTTTCTGTTAGTGGAAGAATTAAGATTTCATGCGCAAATAAATTTTTTTGATTTTCAACTTCCATATACACAAGACACTGATCATTTTGTCCCTCCAGATCCGACTTTTTACACAATACCCGTAATTTATATTGCTTACTTTTCGCTTACCCGCGCTTTGTAGTTTGGCACTTCCGATGGTTCTTTAGGCAAAAAATAAAAACTTTTCAGAAACAAGAAAGCGAGAGTGTACCGTAACGGAATCAGTTGATGAGATACAAACGCGTTCATTTAACTTTGACGCAGAGGACCGTGTGGCAGACCCCTTAACATTTGACGCGATAAGTAGTTCAATGACAACTGATTGCTGTCACGATGCACGATATTTTTGCGACTGTTATGTGTGTTTATTATTCAGACTTACGGAAAACCGTGCTGCTCACCGAGTCTGTTCTAATAAAACATCCAACTGAAATTAGTCGAGAGCATCTCAGCTTCCAAAAACATACTAAACCGCGATCAATACGATGAAACAGAAATTTAAGCCGAAACCTACAAAAGCTTTTAGTAATCAGAATGTGCAGTGCGTTTCTGTGCGGTGACGATCGCTCGGCCCGTTGGGTGAATACAATTGACTTCGGTCAACAATTCCGACCGGGCCTTGCGCGGTCGCTGCTGCCATTCCCGCGTGGTGGTGGGAGAGGCATTTTCACTACCGATCGTAAACGAACGCGCAGAACAACGAACTGGCTGCAAAGGGCGTACAGTACGAATGAATGAATCGATGGATTGTTCTGGTGGACGTCGCGACGTTGCCGCTGTTGTGCTCTCACAACTTCTGTATGTAACATACGGGGATTTAATTTGAGTATGGGGCCGACCCCAAAAGAGCATTTGCGGTGTTGCCAGCGCTGCTTTATCTGAAACTCACTATTGAAACTATTCATACGGCTGCAACTGTGCTTCTGCCCCACTGATCCGTACATTAAATTCCGCAGTTTTGAAACGTTCTGGTTATCACTTCTGGGGTGGAGAGCAACCCAGCTACGCTGTGTTTAGTACGCGCCCGTGGGTTTCCCTGCTCGGAGCTCTCGTTCTGCTTCGCCTCGCTTCATTAATGATCACTGCACTTTCTGGGTTGGTCTCATTTAATTAGCTCGTAGCAAGCAACAAAAAGTGGTCGCGGTACAGCGATCAATTAAAATGCTCAAGTAGCGCCGACTACCATCACTTTGCTGGTGAGCACGACATACGGAAAGTGCTTCGATGTTTGTTACTTTGTGACTTAAAAATGGTCGGACCGATCTCTATGAAACTTGCACAGAGATGAGCACACCACCGAAATGCATTAATTAAAATCTCATAAGATGAGGCTAGATTTCCATGCAGTTTTCCACGTTTGTTTGGAAACATTAGCTCTTGTGCTCGGGTTCATAGCAGATCTTCTACAACTAATCGGAAAGGTATGCAGAACTCTTTCAGGTTACTACGTTTGAAGCTTTTTGCTCTTGTTTGTATGACGCATTTCAGGCTTTTATTATACAATTTGGAATGAGCTGGGCGTTATATGTACCTCCACTTTGGCGTTATAACGTAGTTATGGATTCGCTAGTGGAATATGCAAATCGCTGGTACAGTTGTGTGCGCTGGCCCTGGTGCGTATATTATTTACATTATGCGTCTGGGTAAGTCAGTGGAAGCGAAGCATTTGCAGCTCGTTCACAACGGCTGACCGCTTTTAATTTGGAATATTTCCGGTGTGCCTGCAATAGTTTCGTAGGCAGCAGTGGATCTGCGGCGACCGTACTCAATTAATACAAAATGTTTAACTCAGTTGCCATGTTATTTTTTCTCCACAAACACAGTGGACCTGAATAACTATTAACTTAACGCACCATTTTCAGCGACATTTCCGAGCACCAAATAATAAAACAATAGAAAAATATCCCTTATTAACCAGAGAATGAAAACAGACACTGAAGATGGCACATCGCCGAAACCGGTTTGTCTTCCGACCGAAATTGACGAGGGGAGACGGAAATACTTTCCAAAAACCATCACTTCTTTACCACTGAGGGCTTGCAATGTCGAATAGGAACCCCATGGCTGCATGGAACAGTAGAGTTATGAACGAGCTGCTTCTTACCCGATCTGCTTCTGACGCTTTTATAATGTTCTTTTGCACTCACCGTTGCAGTTGATATGCTTTACTTCTGCTATCTGGAAATCTTTGCAACTGGAATCAGATTCTTGTACTGCTTCGTTCCATTCCAAGTCGTAGTGGAAGTCGGATTTGGTCTGATGACGTCGCTGTGGCAGCGTTGCACCCTACGAAACGCAGAGGGACATTGGCATATTTAAGGAATTGTAACACTCTTAAGCTGGACGAAACATTCACTCGTACTTTCTTAACCGTGAGTCTCATGGAACAGAACTTCAACATTTCTTTAAAGAAACTGCGGAAATTAAGACCTGATCGTAATTGACTGTTAAGCGAAACTAGTGAGAACAATGTGAAACGAATGTGCACGAAAACTGATTTTTGGGGCGTTGACGCAACCATCTGATAAGAACCACGCAAGTACCCGTCGTACACGTTATGTCGCGTATCATCTTGTATCGAGGTGCATGTAATCTTTTAGCTCTTGTCAGGGCTCAGCAACGAAAACAATCGTGAATTTGGCTCGCACATTCTGTCACACAAATGTTGTGAAATTTTGTTTTTTTTTATTTCCGAGGAAACTCTTCATTGGAAAAATATCACCGGAATTTGGAAGTATTTTGTGGGAATTCTATGATAAGAAAAGGGTCGAAGTAGTGCCAGAGTTATGCCATCGGCAGGGAGGGTTTGTAGCAGACACGAGGGAGGGCAGACATGCAGGAATATCAGTGATTGTGATTGATCAGTGATTGATTAAAAAATGAATAAGAAAGTGCAGAACTTCCGTTAAAAATTACCTCAAATAACTGACTATTCTAGCATGTTTGCGTATACTATAGGGGTTCTCGTTTTGGAAAAGTCTTGCCTCCACACGCGGAATTTGTGTTTGTTGATAGCAAATTAAAATTCTTAGACCCCTTTAACCAGATTGGACAATATTTAGGGGCGGCGCATGAAACAAGATCAGCAGTATCTATAATTGTAGTGTGTTTTATAATTGTTACAATATAACAAGGAACCGCTGGAACGATTAAGATAACATTTTCTTAACGAGTATGAGGAGCACAACATACAACATGTAAAATAACTTCGGGAAGTTTTTAAAGGAAGACGCTGCAACGTCCAGCGCAGTGTACGATTCAAAACCTACCACGCTCTAATATTGTAGTCGTACAGAATCTATAGAACATGAGTCCCGAAAACCCCAAAACTAAAAGCCGGAATACAAATTTACCGCGATGCTCGAGAAAAACTGCGATATTATCTGATAATATGGTAATTGGTAATCGATGCGGCGAGGTTGTAATCCCTAAATTCCTTTACAATTAGCGAAAGATTTAAGTAAACCAATACTTCGAACTTGAGGAAGTAAAGCACTTATCAAAAATTTTTTTTTAATATTATCATTACTTTCTATTAAGTTGTATTTTCCAGGAACAATGCTCTTGCGTAATTTAGAAGATAACACTTTTCAGGCTTGAATGATTTATTGAAAATACATATTTTTTCGATATATAAGCGCTGCCCGTTGCCGCTAAAAGCTACAGCAGACCATTCAGCAATGCGAAGTCGTTCCTGTTCTTTTGGCTGATTGACCGGGAGTGGTACTGGTAGACGAAAGTGCACCGGTTCAGAAATGGGATATTTTGCCAAAAATCTATCATATCATAAGTACATAAGTATTTTCTAAATTCGGAAAAATATTGGAAATATTTATTCAAGGGTGTGAGACTAAATATCGCATAAGAATGCGATAAGCACGTGATTGAAGCTATGCTAAGCACACTAGATAAAGATGAGTTCAGAGTTGACAGTTTCCATTAAAGTTTTGTGTGTTGTGAAATAAACAAGGACAACACTGTTTTAGAATTTAAAAGGTAGCTAATGGAATAGAATACAAATAAAAATAATTTACCATTAAATGAGGTCTTCAGAATTCGTTACTGTTTTTTTTAAGTTTCTTTATTAGAATTGCACTAAAAAAATGGGAAGCACACAGAAAATGGAAGGAATACCTCCTTAAAAATGACGAAAAGAATATCTTCCTGCAGTCGGAACCTTAAGATAGCTTCGCGCTGAAGGAATGGGATTAATAGATATTGAAATGGAAATGAGATATTGAATTGAAATGATTACTAGATATTGAAATGGCTTCACAGCAAAGAATCACGACAGATCGGAATGTTTAGCCGTATGAGCCAAAGATTGTAAAACAGCAGGAGCAGAGAAATTAAATTTAGAAATAGTGTGTTAAGAGGGTGTGCAATACGTTAACAATAGGGTTCTGCAATGCGAAAACTGAGGAGAACAATAGTTCGGCTACTTAAAAATTATCCGCTTATTTAAAAGGCCACTTTTCACCACCCTCCTGTGCGCTCTTCGACAAAAAACCATCCTTTAAGCAGAAGGGCAGATGCCACGACTACTCGCAAACACGTGCAGACACACCACGTCGACCCGGTCCCAAAGGAGCGACCCGTACCTGAGCGCTGTGTAGTCGACCACAAGGGCTGTCTTGCAATTGATGCACTTATCGCGATATTGGAAAAGTAGACCCACCGATGGGTGCAGCACAGTCTCTACGTAGCCGGGGAGGGCGCGATACACTTGGTGCCGGTGCATTTCTACTATGGCGCGGGTGTTGACCACGCACTTACTGCGCAGGTAGGCCGGCATTACCTCCGCCGTGCGCCGCACCTTGTTCTGGGTGTACAGAAGACGGTTACGCACGTGCTGTGGTACGCTGAACATATCATTTATGTCCTGCCTATAGAAGAAGACATTGCGAAACACAAAGCCGGATGTGCGTCCCTCGTCGCAGTGCCGCAGGTACTCCGCCAGGGAGCTGTGCTTCATAGGCATAATGATTTCGTCCAAGTCCACCATCACCGCATATCGGTAGTTTTCTACAACCATAGCGCGGAAGATGCAGTCGTTGAATTGCGCCGTGACACTGGTTTCGTGGACAGCATCGCCAAGCGATAGTATGCTCCAGTCGAGTATCTCCGCCACACCCAGACCGCGGTAGTAGTCCAGCACATTGACTGTCTCGGAACTAACTACATCCCGGTAGAAGTAGAAGCGGCTAACGCCCTGAATACGGTAGAGCTCGACAAACTCAACGATGCGCAGTGCGTTGGTGTCCTCAAGCTGGAGCGGTTCCACGCACACGGCAATCTCCGGCCTGGACTTCTTCGTCATGGCCTCCATATGCTTTGGATAGCTGTGGAAGAGTGGTGTGCATGGATAGCGTCAGACAAATCAGACAGTGCTACGCCTTACCTGATGGGCACATAGGTGGGCCTGGTGCGGCTGAAGCTGTTGGCTTCGTAGCTGATGGCCACGGAAAGAGGCAGGAGCACTTGGGTAGCATCGCGCTTGGTGCGAAGTGGACACATGATGCTGTACGCTGCGAGCTGGGTTCCGTGGTGCTCGTGCATGAGGGCAGCCTCGAGTGCTGGCACAACCGCAACAGTAAAGTCCTGTTGTCTGTGTGGGAAATATCAGATCTCACTTAACTAATGACAAAAGATTATCAAAATAATAGTATGTAATATGGAAGATAAAACCTTTATTGAAAAGAATCAAGAGGTAACGTAAATTCCGTAATTTTGGTAATTTTTGCATTACTTGATATTCTTCTTCCGGTTAAATCGGAATTATGTGGAAAGTTTTTTGTATAGCTTTCTGTTAAATATTTTTTAATGATTTTTATCATCAGGCTACTAGCAGTACCTAGAGATATTACAAAAACATTTTCCCGAAATGGGCGTGGTCCGCCTACTTATACAAAAGTTGTTAATGGCGAAATTATAATTTTTTCAGTTACTCGGGTGTAGGGTATTTAGATTTCGGCCAGGCCGAAGACAACACTCTTACTTGGTCTTGATTAAATCGAAAGCGAAGTAATGAACTATAATTTACAAATAATCGGTTGATATTGCTGTTCTCTTCAAGTTTTCATTTGCAAAAATAAGGGCTAAATAACTAAAAAACTTCAGCGTATATGCGTATTCGATACGATTTTTGACAAGTGATACGTCTAGGTTACCTTACGTGGCAGGTTAACGCACTGCGGATTTTTAGCGGGAGAATAGCAAATATGCGGACGGATCCATACGGATAGGAGTCGCTGCCGTCATCTACGTGTCCTGAAAAACAAATTGTTTGAATTGAGAGAAGATACAGCGTCTCTTTCGAAGACAGTGTAAGGATTCTAAATATATCGATTTAAGACTCTGCAACTCATGTTTAACCGGATTCCTGCCATGGAGGCTTAACACCTGATGGTGGGACGACCTGCAAGCACTCTATTATGTCTACTTTAAAAGTTTTGAATTCGTAGTTAAAAAGACCTGTACATGAATACTATTATTTAACAACCTCAAAAACAGATCGTCACCATCAGTGCCTGCTTCTAGTTTTGTGCCTGCATGGGAGAATCCAATACCCCACCATCAGTAGTACCTAGCATAATCAACCACAGCCCTCAGCAGTACGAGACCAATGACGAGAACCCATGTGACGACCACACCGGGGGTTTGGTCTCATCCCGCTGGTAGCTATTTTAACCCTATGTACGGGCCGACCGTGACTCCCATCAGATCCAATGCATTCGAGGGGCGATCGAAATGCTAATGCTAATTATTCCCTTCAGTGACGCCTAACTTTTGCTTCGATATTGCAAGGGTTGTGACCGATTAAGTGTATTGAAACCACAAAACCATTTCCCGTCCTTGCGGAATAGATTACACACTGAAGAATACTTCACTACTACTTGTAATGATTTTGTGATTTGTGGCTCATATTTATCTGAACACTTGCGATAAAATTATTTCCTAAATTGCCCCTGTGTCAGGTATTCAACTGGCTTATAATAATGTGCACCCTACCAAAAATGTCCGCCCTATAGTCGAAGTAGGCCGAATATATCTGGTGCCTGAGTGTGAGGGGTCCGATAGGTTGCCATGAGTTATTGTAGTTCCAGGATGTGACGGGTTTATGAAACACTAGGGACTGTTGAAGTTGTCTCAGATTTTCCTTGCCGCGGTCGTTCTGGGAAATAAAATTAACGCTTCAAGCCATCGCACAAAGAATTACGTAGATATATATCAGTAATTTTTTAAAAAAGATCTGTTTAAAAAAGTGCTACCAAGGTAGCGGATGTGATCAAGCGCATTTTCTTAATATAACAATTTTGTAAGTACGAAAATAAAATGTAACACGTATTTTGTAGACACGCGTTCAACGTTTCGTTTGAATAATAAAATCTTTAAAGCTGGAAATCGCTCCTTGTGCGCCAAATTCTTGGTGGATAAGAATTTAGTAAGCATTAGTAAATGGTGCCAACCTTTGTGGCCAGGTGGTTAGCGTTACTAACTTTTTATCCTTACTAACAATAATTTTTATACCCTACACCCGAGCGGTGAGGGTATATTTAGTTTGTTCTTCCGTTTGTAACGCCGAGATATATATATATATATATAGAAAAGTATATACATATTCTTTCTCAGCGTCACCTCCTGAATCGATTTTAGCCCTCTCCGTCCGTCTGTCTGTCTGTCTGTCTATCTGTCTGTCTGTTGAAGTCACGATTGCGAGAGAACGTAAGCAAATATCGCGATGAAATTCGGCACAAATATTCTTTGTTATGTAAGGCAGTTTAGGATCGAAAAAGTCCGAAATCGGTTGAAAACCACGCCTACTTTACATATGGAATGTAAATCATATTACATATGGAATGAAATCGGTTGAAAACCACGCCTACTTTACATATGGAATGTAAAGGCACTTAATTTAAAAATGTTTTAAGGTGAATATCTCATAAACTACGTGAGATATTAGGCATAATTCTATTCCGGAACATATAGCGCCATTACTAAAATTTTTGCAAAAAATGGCTATGGTCACACAAAATTGTCAATATCTCATGATATTACGGTATAAGATATTAGGATATAGTTTTATCACGAGGTATCTGGAGGTATTACCAATCTGTTTGCCAAAAATTAGCATAACCTGCCCGCACATTCAAAAGTTGTCAATATCTCATTTACGGTTCGAAATATTAATAAGTGATTTTATCCTGGGGTATCTAGATATTACCAAAATGTTTACTAAAATTGGTCGTAGTCAGCCTACTTACTTAGAGGCAAATATTGTTTCGAGAATGACTTTTAATAAATACGTAAGGGTTTTTTAATAGTTTTTTAATGTTATAAGAAAGGTGCACCAAACTATTAGAATTTAAAATCTTTTAAAATTGCAAAACACCATTTTATCCAATCAGCATAAATTCAGTATTTCTTTAAAGAGCTTATTTACATTTGCTGAAGCTTGAAATGGACATCTGCAAACTACGTGTAGATTTTATTGTAACAGCAAATGTTATTGTAATACCAAATATTGATCCACAGTAGAACAACAACCATGGCTATGGTAGGCAGCGAAAAAGAAATACTTTAGCTTTTTAGTGTTGAGCACTCAGGGGTCTGCTTGGATTCGGTCTCCAGATCTTGTATTGTAGATATGGACTAGTTTTTAAACACTAGTTTTGTTTTTACCCTTCAATGAACCGCCCCGAATACGCTTCCCAATGCTGGGAACACAGCACTATCCGCCGCTTCTGGCATTCCTTGCGCTTGTGGGCCTGCTTTCGCCACGAGAGAAGGACACGAGTTTTATTGATTTGTTGTGAGAACACAAGGTGTGCAAATAATCGTAAATCGTCTAACACGCGTAAGGCCACTGTGCTAAGCAAAAAAAAAACGATGAGGCCTGCATTCACGAAATGTTATGTGCCAGCATAAGCAGCGCAATTAGGTCACCAATAGGCTAAGAAAACGCGTGGGGTGTTACTTACAATGGTTGTTTGAAGCGACAAGTAGAGTAGCACCAGGATCGCACTGGCCACCAGACCGGAGAACAGGAAATACAAGTATGGGGAGCGGTTCTCGTAACTGATGATCATATTGAAGCTGTTGTTGGTGCGTCTGGACACATCGTGTGCAACGGTCTCTCTCGCGCCGACTTGCAGCGCTCGCTGACGGGTGGACGAAAACAATTTAAAAGATTAGGGTATATCGACTGTGCTTAGAAAGAGGATCTTAAGAGATAGAGCTAAGTAGGTGCGAGATATAGCAGAATCACTCGTGAAAAAACGCTTTCTTCCAAGACCGTCCTACCGCCCCATGTAGACACTCATGCACTACACTCGGTCCACAGCGGATGGCTCCTCCGCTAGGCGGGCAGTGGCACTCTGTTGTCGCCACCGTTTTTCCTTGCTTCTGAACTCTGTTGATGGAAACCCCCAATTAAGATTCGGCTAAGAACGCTAGTTCACAAGTGTTGACCTCGACGACGTTCAGACGCAACTGCAGCAATTATCCGCGCCAACCGCGAAGCACCCCAAACTTGGAATGTAGTTGAAATAACGCCTTTTGGGTGCGTGCCGTCGCCGTACTGGCGTTTCTCACTCCAACAACAAGCCGCCAACGCGCTCCAGGCGCCTGCTGTGTCACGACTGTCCAGAAGACGTATTTTGAGTATACAAGTCGCATGGACTGCTTAGCTTTCAAAAGGGCCATGAACACCCGCCGCTCTCTGTACCGTGCAATATTTACGGCTGTTGATTTTTGCTGGTTCCATCATTCTGCTGATTCATTATTAAGGCGCGCGTTTGCCGCGGTCATCGGCTGGGTGGCGCTGGATGGCCGTGCATATCCGCCAATGCCATAATCTACAACACAATGCTGTACACGGCATCGAGGACGGCTTTAACGACCAGTATGGCTTTTTAACGTGCCCTATTTTACGGCTGTCAGATCACCTGTGCTAGAGTACAGGTAGTTCTCCAAACTAATGCGATAACCGCTAGAATTTCTTGCTGCGCCTGTATGCTGATAAGCGGCTATGACGGAAGTGAAGCACACCGTATGTTGATAGGGTGTGGATACTTACTCAGATTCCAGGATGACCGCCGATTCTTTACTGCGCGTAATGCGTATCGACAGTAATTCGATGGATACGCGCACTTTGCCGCTAAACGTCGCCTGGATACTAGCCCGGCTGGTCCATCACGGTTTTTCATCCAGCCATGTTGTTGCTCATCCTGTATGCATGCATACATTTCGCGGTTCCCTTGCCGATACACATTTACTTGCTTGGCGCCGACTATTTTTAAATTTGACGATCTCGTGAGTCGAATTTAATATGTCTCTCTGTTAGGAGCCCCCATGAGTCTAATTCGCCACACCACACACAGCTTTCAACAGGGCGCAACTCGAAAACTTCCGTGTTAACACTTCATGGCCACCAAAGTTCTCAAAGCTAATTAGAAACTGAATGGAATGTTTCCTCCGAGAAGAAACCAGGGCTATTTCTTGTCATGGGTTTGTGACTTTCATATTCAGATTTGTGCTCTTTGAAGCAAGAGTGCGTTATGGTGTGCGTGTGTGTGCATTTGGTATCCCAGTAGGAAAGACTCTGAATAAAAAAATTTGGAAATCCCAAAGTTTTTCTCCATTAGTGCAGATTCCTCTGCGGCAAAATCTTATTGTATATGTTTGTTAAGAAAACGGCCATATTGTTGATTTAAATTAATAGATATATAATTTAAATATAGATAACAGCGATATCAAATAATATAATAACAATATCAAAAAATGCTTATTATTTGTCCTAAATTAGCTTAATTAAAAGCTTTCTACAAGGGCACAGCAAATCATCTTTTGTGATAGCTAGTTCTTTCTAATCTATCGTAGTTATTCTATTAAATACTTTTTCCTGCAAGCCCACTTGCAGTTTTCTATAGTTTTCTGCTGTGGAAAATTATTGCTCCTCGCTGTGAAGTCAGGTCACTGAGTGCGTGGCGAGTAAAATGCTAGAAAACGAGGTTACGTCATCCGAAAATTTACTCTACTGCGCATGTTTGACGCGTCAGAACTAAACAAATATTTAAAACAAGACATTATTTTGTGTCGTTGTAAGGCATTAAATCCTCAAAGAATAATATTGTCGATGCTGAAGTTGTCTGTATACAATATGATTGAAAACTCTCTGGAACCACAGTGTTCTTAGCAGCACAGAGAGGAAGTGTTCAGAAAAGAGGCCTACTTTATATTACAATTTATCTAAATTTTAAATTGCTATCAGCGATAGAACGTCGACGAATTGAGATGCAGCGAACAAGTTTGGTAGTTGAGCGTCGGCTATAATACTGTTAATTTTGTGCTAAAAATGGGCGCAATCAAACAAAGGACACATCCTCTTTTTTACTAAATAACTAAATTATGTGCATTACTTTGGATTGAAAAGCCATCTTATTGAGCTACAGTTACCAAGTTTCGCGATAAAATCGAATGTGAGGGCGTTACAGACATTTTAGCCAAAATAACAATGGGTCAAAGGCTAGTCCTCCTCCTTTTTTTAAAGAAAACTGTGTAGTTGGAATGAGATGTGTGCACTAAATTTAGCAGTCAGGAGTCGTACATGCGTCGCATTGAATTGTGCGATGAAAATGGGAATGTCTAACAGAGTTCAGACCCACTTTTTATATAGCAGATGTTTCATTTTAAATTGTCACAAAGAGTCGGCAAATCAATTTTATTGCTTAAATTTGGGAGCATGTCGGGCGTGGAGTATCTCAGACCAACCAACTGTACCTGCCTTACTTGTTTTGGAAGACAATTTGACCATAAAAATACAAAATTTCAGTTTGTTAATGGTAGAATGGTAGGTAAGACATTGTCAAACATGGTGTTATTATACTTTTTTCCTAGACGTCACTAAGAAGTTTTTACATATTATACCCTGCACCCGAAGGGAGCTATTATCAACCACGTTCTATACACTTCTTGTTATCCATCCTTATGGAAATTATCCACAGTTCTAGCTGTACCTAAAAACTCCTCTGCTTCTGCACTCACTGACTTTCGTCCAATAACTATTTTGTTTGTTATCTCAAAAATGATTGAAGCTCTAACAGTGTCCCAAATTATGCTCGTTGAATATGTCTGGCGATGTGGATCCGGAAATCGACGATGCTCTGCCCGGCGCCAAGTACAGAAAACTACTACAGGAATATTCCTGTACCTGCCCACGACCACACAGCTTCAGGCCAGACAGCCCATGAGAGTGGCGAAACCCACTCTTCGCTGCAGATTGGTAATTGGTTTGTATTTGGTCGTTCCGGCTGCCGTCATGCCGAAGTAGTAACCACGACCTGATAAAGCCAGACTGACCTCTGCGGTACCAGTGTGTGAACATAGTATACCCGCACGTTTTTGCGGACGACGTCCATGTCGAAAAGGGATTGCGAGCGATGGTTCGATACAAGTCCATATTTTTATTGATGTGTGCGGAGTGTAACGATATGAAAAAGGAGAAAACCGGAAGAGTCAGCAGCGCACTCAAATGCGAGGTGAGAATGGCGTCTTTGGCGAATTGCACTGCCTTCTCTTTAGCAAAAACTTTACGTGTAAAGCGGTGTTTTGCACTTTGTACCTGCGCAATTATTTAACTGTAAAAATCTGATTTTTAATTAATATACTGCCTTAAAGCCTATTAGCGCATCGCATAGGTGTCTTACCGTCCCCATAATAGTAACGGCTGGAGCCGTGATGAGGCGATTATGGTAATTGTAACCCCTTCCCTCGCTGTGGCCAGCGTAAAAACTACGACGGTTTCCGTGCCGTGCGTAATCGCGTCCCCCATAGCGATCGTTGGCATAGGTAATGAGATTATTCCTGGAGAATAGGAGTAAAAGAAATTTAAATAAGCGATCAAGTCTAAAGAGCCACGAGTCTCTTTAGTAAAAAATTATATCAGTGTAGCGCGTGAAACCATTATCTTTAAAAAAGATCGCGTCTTTCTGATTGCCTTCATACTATCAATCAGTGGTGTAGCTAGTAGGATAAATTTTCAACGTGGTGAGTAAGATTAAGTATCTTGAGTGAGTATATTAAGTGGGAACCATCGGGACACTAGACCGAATTCCTGGAGACAGCAGATCACCTAGCCGCGGCTGGCGATGTTGGGCCACAATGTCACGGTTCGTGGCTTTTAGTGGATCTGGCTCCAAGAGCAACACGACGCAGATTAGCTGCAATCAAATTTATCGAAGTTGTTTCAAACAAAAGCATTTTGCAAACGGTATTTTCCAGCAGCGAACCCCACTCGTTGCTGCTGTGGTCGCCTCTGCGTAGAAGCATCATGGTAATCAGTGCGCACGTACTGACAAAATTAAACAATGGCGCCCTCTGAAACATGCGCAAAATCAAGCGCTTTTAAAGCGGAGACATTCCATGTGTACGTTTCAAGACCAAATGTCTACCGAGTCGTTGGGAACGAAGGGCAGGAATGAGACCAAAGACAACCAAAGTTGTCTTTGAATGAGACTTCTCAAGAGCTTATAGATTCACATTCAGTCAGTTACCTACACGCTTCGCTAGCTATGCATTAGTGACTGCATCCGCAGTTGGGCGTCGCAATGTCGGAGAAGCCACCAGGTATTTCAAACTGCCCCGACAAGGCAACTTGTTGGTTGGCCACATCTTGGCCATGAACTTCTTTCACGTGCGGCTTAAAAGGACACTTCCAAACCTCTCATTCAACGAATATCATATTTTGTGCCATAAATATGGTTGTTACTGAAGCACAGTTTTGTACTTTTCGAATATGACTCATTTCCATGTCTTCTTTACAAAAGCCCCGACTAAATAATCGTTTAGGAGTAATTGTTACGTTGTTCTTCATCTGCGATGTTATTTTCCGAATAAAAAGTCTTAAGAAATGACGTTTCGCACGCCGTGACGAAAAAAGGCTAACAATTAAAATCTGGAAACGTACTCTACACGGAGTGACTGGCGCCTGAATTTTAGTGAGTCGAGTAGTTTTACTTCCCTTTGCTGGAGTTGCAAAATAGAAAAGCTTTTAGTAAAACCAACTTCAGGGACGTCATGCCTTTCACGAAGGTGCTGCGCTGCGACTGCAATCTTATCACGATTATCGGAGAACAACGCTTTTGAATTCAGTATAGACTTAATGAAAAAACGGGATTACGGAGTTACTCATATTTTGTTCTTCTGTACTTTTTTAAAAAACGCGAGCTCAATTACCTCTTCGAACCCAGAATAAAAACCTTTAACACTTACTGGTAGAATGCGAATGCTTCGAACTTCGAGTTTTTATACTGTTTTACTCTTCGTAGTTTCAGAAACGACAGTGGCATCAGCGGTGATGCTTGGATGGGCCGTAGTGTGTACTTCGAAAGCTGCTGAGTAGTTTTAGGGGTTCCAGCAGTGTTTCACAACTGACTACCTGCACGGTCGAGATTTTTTTAAATGCTTTCTTTCAAACTCAAAATGAAGATTTTTTACACCTTCGCATCTGCTAGCCGTAAAATTACAGCTCTCATAATAAATAGATCAAAAGAGTAAAGTTTCCAGTTCGGTACTAGACGTAATAACCTGGTATTCGAATAACTAATCGTGTTTCTTGTACTTACGTTAAATTTCTTACGGTAATTGAACAAGCGGTTTTTCTTTTTTTAATCTTCTAAAAGTATTCGGTTGGCAAAGTTCATTCGGTTCTTTTAAAGTGGAATAAGACACAATTTTTTGATACGTAAGATCAATCAATCAATCAATTATACGAGTACATTGTCCACCTTTATTGATGACCTCGTGCCATCTTTCCACTAACTTCATTATGCGTTCGTGAAACGTCTGCGGCTTATCGGTGAAAAACCAGTCCATGTGGTTTTTAATGGCCTCTATATCCTTGAAGGTTTTGCCATACATAGAGTTCTGCAGCAAATTATAATCGGAATAAATGATAATCACAAGGCGCAAGATCAGGTGAATACGAAGGATGAGACAAAACATCCCAGCCAAGCCTAAGCAATTGATTCGAGTGGTCGACGCTGTACGAGATCTGCTGTTGTCGTTGCAGAAGACAACAGTCTTTCGATTTGCCAACTTTGGACGTTTTGTGCAAATTTCTGGGTTGAAACCAGCTCGTTAATTGCGAACAGTATATAATTGAATCATTCGTTTCGGCAGACGATAGCACTTTGATAATAAATGACACCTTTGAAATCCCACCGTACGGAGAGCAATGTTTTCTTCAGATGCAAACCCGCTTTCGAACTTGTTGTTTCGAAGTTGGGGTGACCCGCTGTTGCGCCTCCACGATCTTTTAGGCGTTATCGTAGACTCTTTTTGTCACACGTCACCATTCGTTTCAAAAATTTATCGTTTTCTTGGCGTCTCCGTAGCGAATCGCAGACGGCTGTGCGTGTGGTCAAGTTAGTCTTAGCTAATAGATGCGGAATACGCGTACTTTTAAAATTTTATCTCGATACACACGGTTTAAGAAGACAAATAATTGGGAACCCTGCAAATCTGGATATAAGAACTTGAGTGGGGTCAGAAAAACTTCACTATGAACTTAGAAGCGAAAGTCTTCTTTTTTAAAACGAAGATTTCGCGCGCTACTAAGGGCCAAATGAAAAACTGAGCAAACCAGTGCTTTTAAGGTAGTATTTTCAACTGAAGTGACAATAGTTTCTTCACGGTGTTTCAAGAAGCAGTCTGTTATCGAACTTATCCGTTTGCTTTGCATTGTGGACCGTTTTATACAGTAAAGCCAAATAAACGTCCTACCGATGCTTACGGTAGGTTCTTTTTTAATTTCCATACTTTTCGTTATCTGCACTAGTTCTAAATTCTAATAGAAAATTAATCTAAATACCGAGATATTGAATTCAAGATCTTAAAATGGTATTTCTTAGTATTTGCCTATTTATTTTTTATATGGGTCATGGTTACTCTCGTTTTGCTGGCCACTATTAAGCCCACAACTTTTTACTGAAAATTTAGCGGATCAAAAAGAATTAAAATTGGAAAATAATCGCACCGGATTCAGTTCTTCTCTCCTTACCCGCAATTTTAAGTGAGTACTCATAAGCAGAATAATTATCCTTGACATTTTGGCCATTTCAGAGTCCTTCAAACGCTTTAAGGATTATAAATTGTTATTTTAAAGTAATTCACAAGCAATTTTATATTAACATGGAGGAACATTCTTTAAGAACAAATTGAGGCTTACATTTATCATTACTCTATAAGCTACCATCTTAAAGCAGATATATAGTTCCGCCTTTCATCAGAGTACAGTGCGAGCAGTCCATTTACAGATTTATGGAATATTTACATATATAGACAGAACACCATCATGTGAGCCATTCTTGACCGAGGCGTGTTCTGCGTGAGTATACTGGTGTCCAATGGGGGTTAATCTCGCAGCAGATAGGGATATTATCCAGCGATAGATGAACGAATACTTGTATAACAAAATTAACTTAATACTTGTATAACAAAATTAAATTAAATTAATATAACTCAACTTAAACGAATATAATTCACTCTAATAACCAACTAAAATTTAATATCAGCTTCAAATCTTAAAAGAAATAATACTTTTCCTTTAATTTTCTCCTATTATAAAATAAATTAGTCCCTTCTGGAACTCAATGAGGAAGCCTCCTGCAAGAGGGTTTTGGAACGCCCAACGCTAAAAATAAGGTATAAAAACGTAAACAAAACACAGTCAACTGTCTTATAATATTGTACTTACCTGGCACACTCTGGTTGTCCACTTGCCTTTAAACCTTCCAAACACCGCCGAGTCAGATTTGAGACAAAACTAGGAAAGCTGTCGGGAGCCCTATCAAACTACACTCCAAATCATAAGCTGAATACAGATCCCTCGAAACTCTCAGACGTAAACCTCCAATTCCGGGCAGCCTCACCATTTACTGACCTACCCTGTGACCATACGCCCTAACATGAACTGAAACTACACTTCCCTTTTCGCCCACAGCATTTTCTAATATTCCCGCCACTGAGCCCACCCCACACAAGAAACACCTTTCACAATCTACGTAACAGAGTAAATACACAGAAAAGTCTAGACCACCACCAACCCCTGTTACTTCTGACTAATTTTTATTTCGCAAAAACATGTTTAATTTTTGGAACAAAGTAGGAGCCTTTGAAATAGAAGGCCACTTCAACTTATAATCCCTGCACATCAAGCCTATCAACCTACCCACACCTGCAATTGTATACCTTACTGCACGCTTATCGTATAATAAACGCGGAGAATCATCAACCTCATTACCGGGCAAAATGGGCACCTCTGTTCTACATGGGGACGCCACCTCACCCAGAAGGAAAACACTCCGAAAATCTTCTTAAGAAACATTCAACAATTCAATTTGCTCCCTCACCCCCCTGAGTTGGTTACCCACTCTTCGCCAGAATCCTTCAACTCCGCTATATGCTTCGAGATCACCTTATGGAACAAATCCGCTTCTAAAATCCTTGGATACGAATTCATATAAAATTGCTTTTTTCGGAAACCTAACTCCTGAATTAAGAATCTATTCGAAGTACGCCTTAAAACCTTCGTTATAAACTGGATCAGTGTAGACACTTTCCAAGAAAACTTATCCCTTAAGTAGCCAATAGCCCTGAATCACAACCCCTTGTGGCAAACCTTTCTCCCAACTATAAATCCTTAGACGATACATGAAAACATTTGCCCTATTGAAACAAAAATCAATACAGTAAAAAAGCACTACCCCTTCTAGCTCTAGCACTTCCCTATACTCTTCCCCATCCAAAACATATCACAAACACCTAACTATACCGTCCTTTGACGTGATGACATGTCAAAAATATCCAACTTCACAAAAACATAACCCTCATATAAAGGCATCTGCCTCAAATCCCTAAGCGCGTCTTCAACATTACCCACATTCCCTTTATTTAAACGATCTGAAAAGACATTGGTCAACACAAAACAAACTATTTTCTGAATGTAAGTATACCAATTCTGCGTATTAGATGGGTCTACAGGGAAAACCCTCTTTATGCGTTTTACCACGTCATACAGATACGATAGCATGACTGCAGAATCCTTAAAATCCCTCAATGCAAACCATGTGTCGTAGTCCATATAGGGGAGTTTTACGGCCTTCTCCCCACCAGATCCAGTATTAACAATATAACGAGGAGGAAGCAATCATTTACTTAATCTAGAAAAATCTTCCCTTATAATCGAACGATGACTCTTAAAAGATCCCTCCAACATGCTACACACACCCCTTTCTATACAATGCTACACACACCCCTGGTGGTTGGTTTGTTGTTGCTAAAAGTTGCTTCCCAGGATATGAATGTTGACTTGGTCGTGAACTGCAATGTCATCGCAAAAAGCAAGAAAGCCCAGGTCAGAAGCCTCGTTGAGGGCACGCGATCTGTTACAAGCTTTGTATTGATCGACGGTCAAGCGTTGACCGCTACTTACTTTGGTGCACACCTAAACTAAACCCAAAGCATTTTTTAAGCTCTCTATGTAACAGACTTCAAATGAAAATACCTTCGGCTGCCATATGTGGAAAATGCTGGGATCCGTTGCACGGATGATTTTAATATTAGACCTGACGTAATTGCAGTAGAACATGACATCCTCGCCACCTCATCCAATAATTTCCTCGTCAAAGCCGCGTATTTTTTAAAAGTCCGAGCTGTTAGTGGTTAATAAGACGACACTCTCTCTTTAATCGCTCTACCTGTACTGACACGTCATGCCGAATTCGAAGTCTCTCCAGAAGCCAGTGTCACAAGTGATCAGTAGTTGGCCCGCTTCGGGCGCCACATCCATGTCTTGTAACGTGTACACTACGTGCGCATTATATAGACTAAATACAAATAGATAGTATACCTATTAGCAGAAAAACCAAAACTTTAGAAGAAAAAACAATTTCAATAAGCTTTTCTGTCAGCAGCATTAATTTCAGTTTAATTGCCTTGCTTGCCCCTATTAACGTAAAAAATAAGCATCGTAGCCTCCTCAACCAACACATGAATAAAACAAGTATTAGTGTTGTCTTCGGCCTGGCCGAAATCTAAATACCCTACACCCGAGTAACTCAAAAAATTATAATTTCGCCAGTTAACAACCTTTGTATAAGTAGGCGGACCACGCCCATTTCGGGAAAATGTTTTTGTAATGTCTCTAGGTACTGCTGGATAGAATTACGAAGGTATTAATATTTTGAACCGTTTATGGGATATTGACTTTTGTATAAGTGGGCGTGGCAATGGCGAGCTTATTGGTAATGCTTCCATTTATATCCTAATAAAATTACGTATATACGGTATCGTAAAATTACGGTATCTTATACCGTTCATTAGATATTGCCAACTTTGTTTTCAGTGAGCGTGGCACACCCATTTTTTCAAACATTTTATTAATGACGCTATATGTTCCGGAATAAAATTATACCTTAATATCTCACACGGTATATGAAATATTCAGATTTTAACATTTTTTGAAACGAGGTGCGTTTACATTCCGTATGTAAAGTAGGCGTGGCTGTTTACCGATCTCGCCCATTTTCAATTCCGAACAGCCCTACAAAACAAAGAATATTTGTGCCAAATTTCATCGCGATATCTCTTTTCGTTCTTCGGTAATCGTGATTTCAACAGACAGACACCCAGACGGACGGACAGGGCTAAATCGATTCAGGAGGTGACGCTGAGCAAGAATATATGTACTTTTCTATATCTATCTCGTCTCCTTCTCTGCGTTACAAACGGAAGAACAAAGTGAATATACGCTACTCCCTTCGGGTGTAGAGTATAAAAAGCAAATGATAACCCAATTTGCACTTTTCATTTCGGTATGTTTGCGATTATTTTTTAAGGATTATGAATCGATATTTAAGTTAAGAATTTAAATACAAGTATTTTCAAAGCATTAGATTCTTTTAGTGCTTGCAATACGATTTCTCTGAAAACTCAATACTGGTCTATTAATTCCCCTTCAGAACGTTAGCTCGTCTGAAAAATGTTTGCACACAATCCATTTACTTGCTTTAAAAAATCTTTTCCCAGAGAAATGTTCGAGGGATCTTGGCTGCAACACTGTCCACAGCAATTGCGATTACCTTCTTTCCTGCCACTTCGTTCCGACAGCAATCCAGAAACTTAGCGCTGAACACGACATCTACGTCGCACATGAACAACAGAACGTCGTCCTTCTTGTGATTCTTTTGCCAGATGCGTTCAGCACCGACTTGAAGACCTTTCGCTGCAGAATTTTCATGTAAAAATTTTGCATCATGCATTTGACTTGATAAGAAACTTACCTCTAGGGAAACTTACCTCTAGAGAAGGTTTCGTTTAATATTAATATCTTCAGGCTGGACAAGTATCCGCCACTGTTTCTCAAAGCTAAGACGCGACTCATGATTGCCCACGCCTAGGAAAGGCCGTCTTCACTAAAATGAACGACCGTCAAATGTACAAGGCGGTCGTTCTTTAAAACGATCTTCACAAATTTTTCCATAAAGCTTCGGAACGTTGAGATTTCGAAACCTCGTAGTACCGCTGGCATTCGTTGAAACCATCCCTGAGAGTGTTACAAACTCTTTTCTAATACGGAAGTACAACTCGTATTGCGTACCCGTAGTAGGTTCATTCCTGTAGATGCCCTCAATAAAGTCATCCAAGGTGTACTTTCAGCCCACATTGCTGCTCCACCCAAAATTGGATTTCTTAAGTCATATTCAGACTTAGATGGCCCCAAATCGTTAACGAGCGCTAGAACTCGATAGAACTTTATTGAAGTGAGTAAGAGTTTTTGCTTCATACATATACAAATGCGAATAGATTTTATTCTCTTAGCTCTTTCGTGTGAAGTTTTATAGTTGCTATCGTCCGACAAGCCGCCGAAATCACATTTGGCGAGCGCTAGCAAAGAATAGATGATCAAAGAACTCGTCAACAACAGCATCTTTGTAAGCAGACTGAACTCTAATATTCGATGCATATTTCATTGCTGCTGTGTGCATTTACACAGGAGGAAGACACATCCACAATCCGCAGGACATCCTAGCTGGTTCCGATGATATACCATGTAAAGAACAGATGACAGCATGCAGAAACTGTTCATAATTTAAGTAAATATAACCGCTTCCCAGTTCATGAACTGAATAAACCACCAAAGATAATTATCATAGACAAAGTTGTTTATTATTATGATTAAAGACAAAGTTGTCTTTAATAATTACCTCTGTGAAACATCCAGCGGAATTATTTTTAGTCTCTCTTTGTAGATGTAGATGCCCTCAATAAAGTCATCTAAGGTGTACTTTAAGCCCACATTGCTGCTCCACCCAAAACTGGATTTTTAAGTCATATTCAGACTTAGATGGCCCCAAATGGTTATCGAGCGCTAGAACTCGATCGAGTGAAACCATCTGTCTTGGGTAAGGACAAAGTATTAAAGTGAGCAAGAGCTTTTGCCTGATACATCTACAAATGCGAATAGATTTTATTTTCTTACCTCTTTCGTGTGAAGTTTTATAGCTGCTATCGTCCGACAAGCCGCCGAAATCACATTTGGCGAGCGCTAGCAAAGAATAGATGATCAAAGAACTCGTCAACAACAGCATCTTTGTAAGCAGACTGAACTCTAATATTCGATGCATATTTCATTGCTGCTGTGTGCATTTACACAGGAGGAAGACACATCCACAATCCGCAGGACTTCCTAGTTGGTTCTGATGATATACCATATAAAGAACTGATGGCAGCATGCAGACACTGTTCATAATTTAAGTAAATATAACCGCTTCACCAATTCATGAACTGAATAAAACACCAGAGATAATTATCAAGGACAAAGTTGTTTATTATTATGTTGAAAGACAAAGTTGTCTTTGATAATTACCTCTGTGAAACATCCAGCGGAATTATTTTTAGTCTCTCTTTGGCTAAGCAAGAATCCAGGGCTGAAAAATAAAATATATCAGGCCCGATAATTGACTTCAAGCTCAAATCTATACTTCTCGCATTAATTTTATAGAACTATCTTGATTTTTTTTAAAAGTTGAAGTCTATTTCAAAACTATTGTAGGATTTCTGATGCGGATTCAATTAGCGCTCATAACCCTATTCGTCGAATAATTAAAAATAGTTAAGTCTATTCAAATTCGAATAAGCCGAACTTTATAAAAGCCTCGAATAAGCCGAAAAAATGGCTTATAAAAGCACAATGGCTTATGCAGTTTATGAAAAAACTTTAAAAATAAATCTTACGTAAAACTTTCCTATTATATATCCGCTTTGTTCTCTGTCATACATAGGATTTTTGCCAGTTGCACAAAAGCATATTCAAGCAAATTAAATCATATGTCAATAAACTTACCCACATCTGTGCGAAGTAGAAGAGGTCTTAAAACTTCCCAAACGTCAAATAATGAAGTGCAATCATCTTCTTGGTTGATCTTCCCTGGTTGATCTTCTTGATATTATTTCCATGGTGCGTCATATTCTGAAGCATTTCTGAACGCACCCTGAGCAAGGTTGCCAACACCATTTCCTTTATATAACAACACAATAAAAAGATGAACACAATTAAAATTTCCACATTAATTCGCTGCGGCAAAATCCTCACATAAATAAACAGTAATAGAAAATATGTATGTAGACGTAATGATTCCTGCCGATACACTTTGATGACACCATAATTGAAACTTTTTGGTGAAAATGCGCAGTTGCTTCTGAGATGTTATTTTAATTTGCCATATAAATTTAGACATACTAATCAGATTTACTATCAGATTTCTAATTAAACTAATTTATGATCAGATTGTTGTTTGAATTAAAAACAGGAATTTCGTTGAGCTATAACAGGATCATATAATTCTAAATACAGATAACTGTATATCGAAAAGCAGTGCTTAATGACGGTTTCTGACTGACCAACCAGGTGTAAGTAATTATATGTAATATTAGGTAATGTTCGCAATAGAAAAGTACAATTTGGTTCCTAGAAACGTTAAGTTTAAATAAGTGTTTAAGTATTTTTGCACTCAGCGTAATAAAGTCTACTCGCATTAGGAAATTAGAGAAATTGTGGTTAGTGTAGCACTTGTTGTTTTTTAATTTTTTTTTTGTTTTAATGGCCATGAAACCATAAGCTCAGGTGATGCCCCCTATCTATGCAAAGCATTTGTTGGTTCCGATGGGATGACAGGTTTACACTTCGCTTAAATGTTTCGTTGCTTTAAAAGGGCGGGAAGACATGCAGAGGGAGATTATTCTACAATCTATTGACGCGACCGAAAAACGAATTCTCACGATAATGCGTTCTTCGTTGGAACGGAATCGTGACATAGAAGGGTTGTACCACTCTGGAGAGCCGCGTAGTTCTGCTATATAACTGAACTGGAGGAATCAGGCTAGCTACTTCAGATGAACATTTACCATTAAAATAACGGTATAATAATGATACACACCCTACAACACGACGACGCTCCTAGGTTTCAATAGAGCTGGATACCCTACTATCCCCTATAAGTTTTAACGCACTAAATATATAAGTTTTAACGCACGAAATTGCACATATAAAAAGTTAGTAACCTAAAAAAGACTCTACTTTTTAAAATAATACCTGGAAAATATTACAAACGCAAAGAGGTTTACATATTCGTTTCAAAATTCTGTTAAAATCCCCAATTTAGCAGGTTTTAAAACTATACAATAGATATTTTTTCAAATAATTGGCAACATAGTATTAGAGCACTAACTTGTTGACCTGCTCGCTCTCGTAAATACGTTCCCATCATTCTCATACGTAAATTTTTGTCACGATTATTTTTCCACATTTATTTCCAAGTGTTCTTATTCATTAGCACCAATAATAATTGATCTGTGTTAGGCTTTGGAGGTAAGTCTAGGAACCTTCTCTCCGATCCTTGCAGAAATAAACTGGATAAAAATGTGGCCGTTAAAGTGCGGCGCAACAATTTCTCCGGGCTTTACGCCGCCGACGCCCTGATCAAAGAGTGAATATGTAGCTCTGTTTCCTGATCTGGTATGTGTATCAAGGCCCTCCAGAAGTATATACATGAGGTATCATCAACTTGAACCCGTGATTATCTTCAGTGGATGCTCAAACAATTCCTGCAGTTCAACAAAAAAAGAATGCCTTGGAAATGTTGAACCAAAAATGATACTGACATGGTATGATCTGCTGGCTCGTTCTGACCTATATTTCGGCGGGGTGTTAAAAGAACCTATTGCAGTGGTCCCTAAATAAATATCAACGAAGACACGTAAAGTGTGTTCGGTTGACAGACTTCTAGGATTTGGCATTGTTTGTGGCACTTTTGCTCCGAGAAATCTTGGAACTAAATCCGATATTTTTATTTGTGTGTATTTGTTATCGGTCCTAATTGAGGGGCGGAGAAATTCCAAGATAATAAAGTTGCGGATTCTTAATTTTAGGTGCCTCTGCCGAATTTTTCCTGCCTGGAGTATTGCTTAACTCAGAAAAACTCATAAACGACAAAGCCACTCGCAATTTTTTGGAATGGAGACTGAAACCCCAGTACCCTCTGGATCTACAGAGTAAGTACAATGATGTGGTTTGTGCTTCTACGTCACATACAAATGTTTAGTTCTGAGCAATTACATCATAATAGCGAGTGCGATTACATTTAGGAGGTACTTGGTGTAAAAAAGGTGAATTGCTTATTAATTTACTTATGTGGTTAGTGGTAAAACTCACGGCTAGTTTACTAACTATTTTTTATGAAAAATAAAAGTCGAACTAGTTTTGTTGTTCCTTTTGCAAAATTAACAAACAACTTGACCGAAATATTTAATTCTTATTTACAGAATATGCTCTATTATAAAGTTCTGTTATTTAAAGGTAATATTTTGGTTAGGCACGAATTCGATTTAAATGTAAAACTTAACCCATTTCGATTACTGAGATCATTTCAAATAAGATGATCAGGTAAGTACTTGGCACCTGTGTGTAAAATCAGGACTAATAAATGCACCAGTAAATAGGGATGAAGTATAAAATTTATTTGCGTTAACTAGGAGCTTTTATACAAAAAAAATGTTCTTATAACGCAAAAGATAAAATTCTGTTCAGAAGGCCGTCTTTAGCTAGGTCAGAGTCTAAATACTCTTCACTCGTAAAGTGGCATACTCTACAATCTCGTCATAATCTCTTACCGTTAAGAATATATTTTCTAACATCTTAAATTCCAAACTGCTCTACATAGAAAATATTTGTGTACAATGTTATTGATCTATCTCCATTCGTGCTCCCGCAATCGTGATTTCAACAGACGGACAGGGCTGGGATATATGGGCAGGGCTTTATGATTTTGATTCAGGTGATGAGCACTGCAAGAATATATAAATATCCTTTAGAGATTTTGCGGCTGTGTGCAGAGCATACTCTGGATATATGACCGCGACGCACCCGAAGACAATGTTTTTTTACAAAAGAAACAAAATATGTTTCATCATAATTTAAACCTATATTGTGTAAAGTTTTTACTAGGATGTATAGGACTACTAAATAATAAAAGAAACATACATAGCAACAAGGAAAAATCTAAATACAAAGAAGGATTTGCAACATTCACATAAAAATATTGTCTAATAAAGTTCACGGCAGCTTAGTTACTTCATTTCACTATTGGCAGTAGTAATCTTGTGGTAACCGTTTCAAAATTAGCTAAATTGTTAGCACTCTGGTTCCAATAAATATTTACAACTCTGTACCTTTAGAATTTAGCTACAAATTTCCTTTGAATTAATTCTATATTTAATAATCCAACGTGCGACAGTTTTCCTGTTTTACCGCCTCCCTCCACATTTTCATCCTCCAGCAATAACAATCAACAAAACATGGCCCAAAAACGTCTCCAACAAACGCAGGCAAAAGTTGACGAAGTCGTTGGCATTATGCGAGTTAACGTTGAGAAAGTCCTGGAGCGAGATCAGAAGCTGTCGGAACTGGGAGAACGAGCGGATGCTCTCGAGCAGGGCGCCTCGCAATTTGAACAGCAGGCAAGCAAATTGAAGCGAAAGCAGTGGTGGGCGAATATGAAGATGATGATTATAATGGGTGTGATTGGTGTAGTGTTGCTAATAATTATAATCGGTGAGTATATGCCGACATTTTTGAATGTGTAATTATAGATTTGCTGCAGGAATAACGTTAGAATGTTAGTGTGAACACAGTGTTAGATTATTTAATTAGATTATTCAATTAGAATGTTAATGTGAAACACAGTTAACACGTGTTTTAAACGAAAGATGCTTGCAAACTTTGTTTCTCCCCTAAACATTTGTTCTGTTAAAACTCTTTGACATAGAACACAAATTTTTTTTCGCTTCTGGAAATTGTCCTAAAAATATTTCTTCGTTACGAATGGGTTAATACATATTCTATATGCGAGGTACATATGCACCTATACTTCAAGTTGATAGAAGTTAGTATACGGCCTAAATACACATCCTTAATTATATGTTCTAAATTTTTCAAACTTTAACAGGAAAAACTTTTAGACAAAAAATGCTTTGAATACGTTTTAGAGTAGCAATTGCATGCAATAAAGGTGAAATTTTTGTCATTATGTTCTTGCAGTGTCACTCATGCCTCCAGGAGGTGGAAGCAGCCCTGAAACCCATACATCGACTCCCTAAGACCAAAATTGTTACCAAACGCCTTCGGAATGCGTACTGCAGTAATTGAAGACTGGTTCATGTGATTCGAAGCTGTATGCGTCCAACAAGAAACAAGGGAACAGCGCCAACCAGGACTCAACTCTTGAACGTACTTCTGGGGCTTGCTTTTATTATTTTTATGCTCGGATTTTAGAGATGAGAAGTTATACTGAAAGGTTGACTGGCGTTTGAAACTTGTTTCAATCCATTTTGAAAACATGTATCTAAACTTCGTCTAAGAACCGAGCATAAATGCTGTAGTTTTTAAAAATTTTTTACTACAATTCCATATTATTGTTGCCTTATATTGTATAAACCACTATATATTATTTCTACTTTATCTCAACAAGGTCTATCTACTTTTCTATAAAATTTGTCTTTGTCTTTATCCTGTGGAGGACAGAAAAATATGAATTTTGCACAAATGCTTTGAATCCGCTAGTTATAAAAATGGCTCAAAAATTTCTTACAGAAAATTACATCTTAAATCTGCAAAAATTAAATATCTTTACCTATATGTGATTTCTGGATATAATGCGCGATTAAAGTACATTCATTTCTTATTCATCGTAATTTGATAAGAAATAAGTATACAAATAAATGAAGTCGAGAAAAAAACTCAATTTGGATTAAATTCTTATAATTCATTCATCATAATCCGACACATTTTGCTTATATTAAACTGCATGTAACAACCAATTGGTATCGTATTTTGCAATTGCTAGCTAGGAATTTTGTTGAGGAAACAATTCAAATGTGAAACAATACTGAAATGTTTTTTCTGCAATCGTTAGGAAAATCAGAATTTTCAGATTTACCAACTGTTACTCTCAGTATTATTGGTATTTTCTAATTTTCCGAGAATAAAATTTGTAGTCCTTAATTATGCTAATTACGAACAGTTTCTCTTTAATTTTTTAAAAAAGAAACAAAAAGAAAAACAATTGGCATCAAATATTTGGATTTAGAGCGTTGAAAGCAGGGGTACACATGGAACATCTATTTTAGAAGTATCAACCGTTTAAGTAATAGGTGTTGGTATGCTACATCCTAAAATTACCTGCATCCAGAGCGGTGTGAATCGGTCGTCACACTAAGGAATCACAATTTTTCACGACATAGTATTACTTACTACTGTATTACAACTGCAACAAGAAATGAATGGGAACATCATAATTTAATCGATATTTTCCGAGCCCTTTAGGGTGAACTCACGGTTACGCCAAACGTCGCTGACCGAATAATTGAAAGCTTTCAGTATATCGTGTTCTAAACTGTTTGGCGAAAAGAAAGCAAATGAATAAAGTCAGAGTTTCTCACAGAATTATTTCGATGATTCTAACCGAATTGTTGCACAGTCCTTGACTAACTGATTCTGAATGGAAATAAACCAGAGAGAGGCGACATTTCACTAAAGAGATCAATGGACTACTGTGCTCGAATTCAGGCGTGGAGAAGCTCTGAGTATAATATTGAGTCCTGCGCAATGTCAGCACACCTACTCATAACTGCGGCGACCTGCAAACACAAAGTCTGCTACAACAGCTGGGGTTCAGTACGGCACTCGAAGTCTGTGGTTAGTGCTTTAATTATAAGTTGTGCTTTAAATACGGAATAGTAAATACTCTATTTCGAGTTGGACTTAAAGCTTGAAGTTGTTTTCTCTAAAATCTACCTTAACTTAAAGAGAATACAGTTGTTTGAAGAGAACACATATATTTTTAATTCTATAGTGGTACTAGAGTGCGCAAGTTTCCAAAATCCAGAAACTAACATGAGTTAAGCTCATTCAAGTCCAGTTTTCCCGAGTCCAGGATGACGGGCACTAGTAAGACAATCTCCTCACAGCAGTGAGGAACGATAAAGACATGGAGTAAGCTGCGATAAGGTTGTAGTACAACAGTGTGCCGAAAAGAATGTAGGCCGACTTGTTTGTGTTAAAGAAATCCAGGGATCCTATGGCTCTGCTGAAGTCTAGGATGTGCTGAAACAAATTACCATGTGATGGGCTTGGCTTTGTCGAAGACGATATAGTTACTATGGACAGGAACCACGTGATTGTAACCGTCATGAATATTGAAATCCATATCTCTTGAATCGCCTTGAGGAACAGTCCTGTCATGCAGGACAACAAGAAGTACCTGCCGGTCCAGAGCTCTAGAGTTTTCCTTGAGCAGTGCATTTCCTCCTTTGGCCCCAAGAGTGTTGTCATCAAGGTTCATAGAAGTCCTCGTAAAAGTACTTACGTATAGTTGGAGCGAAAGTGGGATGCTCACGCCTCCAATAAGCAACACAACTCCTCCTGCATAAAGCATATCCAAATAGATAGCTGCGACCATAGGTTGTACCACAATGACAGTCCCCATCTCTGCCTGAGAAGCCAAATAGCGTGGAGTCATTATTTGTATCTACATGTAGAGTCTGAAATGCTTACAGTTATGATGGCACACATCCATGCATTGAACACGGAACTTTTTCGAATGGATTTAAAGAAAAACATGAACATCAGTAAGCTCAAGAAGGCCATCCAAATAACGTATTGCTCCATAAACAGAATAGTTTTAAAGAGCTTTTCAACTGCTTTTCTGGAAAAACCATTAAAAATCAGATTTTTGAGGAATGAAGGCGCTTACATATTCATCAAGCCAATCCACTGTAGCGAGGCGACAGTGAGAAGACCAAAGCCTGTTAAAAAGATCTTCCGCAAAAACTTATGCTGGGCTCTAACTAGCTCTCTGTCCCTGCGGCTAATAGGCGGAAGGTCTTCAAAAGCATCAGGAACAGAGGACATTCGTCGAGTCGAGTTGAGTCACCGAGATCTTGAAAATTTAAATAAAATTAATTTTTAGTTTCCTTTTATTTTGACTTCTGTCACAATCGCATATTTTGAAAATATCGAGCAGAGCACTGGGTGAGAAGTTTGACTTAATGTGCACATGTGTATTTCTGTGACCTTTCCTGAGTGTTGAGAATGCATCTTTAAAGAACAGCAAAATATGGTCTGGCAACAACACTTGTCCACCATATAGTAAGGTTTTACTATACATTACTTGTCCACCATATAGTAAGGTCAAGGTTTCACTGCAAACTTTTCATTTCAATATTTCGACTTATTTCTTAGTTAACATTTTTATGTTTTATTACAGATAGGAGTATAACATTTACTGCAGTCACTTCACATAGTTTCCGTTCAGTTAAACTTCTATGAAGATCTATCAACGCAAGCTACATTTTTACGAGAAGTTCTCAGGAAAGTTTTACGAGTTGTAAAATTCAGATTATTATTAACGATTGTTCTAAAAGCTATCTGAATCAGAATTAATTATCAAAATTATGATATAGGTCGTTAAATTGTAGATGACTGTACCAGAATGCATTCAGTTGGTAAGACTGCCGATTGGGAAACTTTCCTTGCCATGAAAACGATTTTTCAGTCATACTATTTAAACAAAATAATTTGGACTTGATAAATATAAAAATCTGTTGCTTGTCAAAATTTCACAGTAAAATTAACTGAATTCATAGAATAGGATGCCCGAAGCCAGGCAATCAGGACAGCGCAGGACGACGGGGAGTCTACGCGTGCAAAGACCGTACCGAGCAGAACGTCGGAAGTTCATATTTGGAACCTACTTGTTAGCAGGAATCTTCGTGCTAACGTCTTTGGCACAATGGGTGCCCGCTGTACTTATGTGAGTTCTGGTTCCAATCTTAGAACCCTGGTTTGCTTTGACAGTTCGTCTTCTTTTGCAGAGCTGGATTACGTAGTTTTTTCAAAGACTATCAAGTATTCGCCGTCCTGTGCCTCTTCATCGCGCTGTTCGCGATCTCAGCGTTCGTGTTTTGGGAGGGCCTGAGATTTACCTTCCCATTCAACTGGATCTTAGTCCTTCTAATTGTACGTAAATTCACCCCTGCCTTGACTGCGGCTGATGTGCTCTTGTTGCGTAGGTGGAATGTGTTACGTTGGGTCTGATGCGGGCAGTGGTGGAGTCGCTGTTCATACACTTCATAGTCAGCCTGTTTAGCGTCACGTTCATTTTCAGCTCTTTGGTCGCAGCAGGAGTTTTTCTACGGGTGAGAGGCTCCTCGAAAGTTATGTAAGAGGACACTTTATTATTAGTCTTCTTTTCCGAGTGGCTCAATCTGTAAAAAGGGAAGGGATATTACTTAAAAACTTCGCGGGCAGATTGAACTTGTTCGATCTTCCCAACTTCTATTTCAAAATCTTGATCATCAAATTTCAAGGAATAGCTATTGCACTTTTGTTCGGACATTCCGAAAATAGACTTATTGGTACGTGTTGAATTCGAAGGCTATTGGTGGCGTATTTGCTGTTTACACAAGCCACTTCTATTGAAAACTTTAATTCGCTAAATTCCTTGCTACAAGATGTCAGTTTTAATGAAAATTTCCATCAGTACGATCTAACACTTCATGTGGTGGTTCTTTTTGTTCTCACCATCCTCTTCTTCGTCGGAGCCGTATTGTTCTCCATCCTAGCTGTACTTACGGATATCAGTTTTTCAATCCTGATTTACGCGTCTTTCTTGGCTGCTACCGTGTTAATGGTGGGTCTAACAAACAAAGATTGCCTTCTCGTGATCGAACTTTCGTCCAAATAGTTTGTGATGTATCATGCTCAGACCATCCAGGGGGGCCGCTATTCCGAGATGCGACTGAAGGATGTTTTGCTGGCAGCTCTTATAATCTACCTCGATTTCGTGATTCTCTTCGCACTGACAATCGTAATGGTCAGAGTGACGTTCGACGACTCTGTGCCTTTATATGTCCAATCGAATTGGTGAGTATGGTACCGTTCGTCCATATCGTACCATTTTGCTCCGTTCGAGTATGAATACTTGACCGACTCTGTTCCTGCCTCTAAAGGAATCCCAGCTCAACTACAGTTAAAACAACTACGGATCCACCCAGCGTCTAACGATGTTAAAAACAACAGAGAACCACTGCAACACTTAATTCCATGGATAAAACCATAAAACCACCCGAAATCTGCACTTAGTGATGGAGGGAATCAAATCAAAATCTTACTCGCTATTCCCTCAACTAAACCAAGCTACGTATCGATGGAGAAAAACCACTGCTATTCGAAGAAAGGGAAGGACTATGATGGAATGCGCTTTAATGGAGCCCGGGCTCATTCCTTTTAAAAAAAAAGCATTTCCGAAGTGATTGCTGGTTAACAACTTATCCGATTTTGGAAGTGACTTTTCCCTTGTCATAACAAAAACAATGTCAATAAGTATGACTTCTACATATGGTACTCAAGAAAATAATAAAATTAGCTGAAAAATATTTGGATCAAAATCATAACAAAGTTAGCTAAATTTAAATCCTCGCAAATGAGATGTCAGATCGAAGGTTACCCGCACCGGCGCCTGCAGTAGCACCTCCACCTCCACCACCACTTTCACCAGCGTCTGCACCCACACCTACAAATCAGAACAATCAACTTCGTCTGTTGCAGTACCGACGTGCTCGCAGGATATTTTCGATCAAAGTCTACTTGATAGCAATTATATTTTTAGTCATCACATTCGTGCAATGGACTCCAGCTCTTTTCATGTAAGTTCGAATCTGATCGCAGAACTCCGAGGTTCTATGTCCGGTTTATTTGCAGAACGGCCTTTCAGGACTTATTCTACGAGAGCTACTACATTGCCGCCGTACTGCTGGCTGCAGCACTGTTAGTGGAAACCGCGTTCGTGGTTTGGGAGCGCCTTCGCTTCAAATTCCCGTTCAACTGGATACTGGCCATACTTATTGTGGGTGACCTCGTTGCCCCGCGGAATAAACTTCATCGGATCTTCTGTCTTCCAGGTAGAGCTCATAACTTGGGCACTGGTATGGGCCGTGGTGGAGAGCGCATTGGACGTGTTTTGGATCAGTTTTGGCATCACCGCCGTCGTAGTCGGTGCTTCCATAGCAGTAGGCATTTGTATACCGGTAAATCGTAATTACAAAAGGAGCGAGGTACTAATAACCGACCTTACCTCTCAACAGCGAGATCTGACGCTTCATGTGTTGGTCCTCTTTGTTCTCTCCACTGTATTTTTCGCTGGGTCTGTAATCATCTTGGTGTTCTCCGTGCTTGCCTACTTCCAGTTTTCAGTATTTTTTTACCTCGGATTCATAATTGCTGTGGTAATAATGGTGGGTCTCGGAAATGTCGATCCAGGTGCTCTCTTTTTCAAAGTGCTTCATTCTGTTATATAGTTCATAATGTACCACGCTCAAACTATACACGGCGGACGCTTTGCAGAGATGCGACTCGTCGACTTCCTACTGGCAGCTCTTATCATTTATCACGATTTCATTCTCATCCTATTCCTGATTATGTTTCTGTTCACGTCTTTGTTTGATGAGGATATGGATCATACAAAATTCGCACGGATCACTGCTCAGGCGAACTGGTTAGCAATTTCAATTTTAGACTTCTTCACTGCTTAGAACTGCCCTTGACAACGATATTTTTCTCTTCTATATAAAGCACATTGTGTGAAAGAAACATAACTATCATCACCATTCCGTGAACAAAGAACAAAGCCTACGAAGAACTTCAAGAAGATGATGGCAGTGTTATTTTACATCTTCTCTGCGACGTACAGACCTCTGTGGTGTCACTCTAATGTATTGTAAAATTGTAATGTAAAATTTATTAAATTCAAGGAATGGCTTTTAGTAATAGTTTTCCTTCTCGTCGTCATTTAATCAAGGAAGGTACATTGTAATGGAACTTTAATTTAAATTTCCCCAATTTCCTAATAAATTAGGTTTTTTAACTATACACTCAACACTACACTCAAAAGAAGAGAGGATAACTTTTTCCTTCAGTTCATATGGCCGAGAAGAAATGACATAGATATAAACATTTGTATATCCCTGCTCAGCTTTACTTTAGCTTTAGAGATCAGGTGCTTTGGATGCTCTGATGCATTAATGGAATAAGAGGATAAGAGGACACATACACTTAAAGAGGGAGAATAAAACAAAGTGCTGGAAGTGCTTTCGTACAGCCAAAGAGGGTAGAGTTCATTGGCGGAGAAAATAACCTTCGTTGAGATACCCAAGTACCATTGTGGCCTTTTCGTGTATATCCGTGGAGATATGCAAGTCTGCCAGTGAACAGATACATGAAATCTTTCAATTAGAGCGTAATGTATGTATATCGTCTTCAGTACAAAGTCTTCGTGTATTACACCAAGTATATCTCCTTACAGATATTTAGGAATTTACCACGCTAAATAATTCTATATCATACATAATGCAACAGTAAATTTGTCACACAAAATCTCATGATTGTAATAACGGCATCGTAGGAATTGAACAGGGACAATAGTTGTTTTTTTTTGTCAATACCTCCCAATTTTAGCAGTAAGGTGACTGTATTTTTGTTTCATCTAAATATCTTACTGGGTTCTGTGGTTATCGTAGACGCACGAAAATTTGTAAATTGATTCCGCAGGTGACACCAAGCAAGAATTTATCACCCTGACTAAATCAGTCACCCTGACTAAATAAACCTCTTATTTGAGATTCAGAAGAGAGTTCAGACAACTGTAGACAATAATGTTTCCTATCCCCATACAGATTTAAAACGAACAACGTGGAGCGCACGCGATACTTACTATTATCTAGCGCCCCACGTTTTGTGTTTTAAATCTGTATGGAGCTAGAAAAAATTATTGAAACTCTAGTCCGTCTTAAAAATATGCTTTAGTCTTGTGTGTGTGTGAAGTTTTTCAATCGATCTTAAACATTTCGATGAGTTTATAACAGATATATGTGATATATTTCATATTTATTTCAGCTTCCCAATCACGAAGCAAATTAGTCAATACAAAAACCTTAATGCTCGGAACTTTGTGTGTAAATGGTATGAAGCATGTTTATAGGCGCACATTTTCGTTTTGCAATTTCCTGCCTCAAAGTGGGCGTTGGTGATCAGTTTATACCTAATATTGTTGAAGCATTGTCATCTAGTTTTCAGCTATGTTTAAAGTTTCAAGGCGCTAGCTCATCGCGAAGTTAGTTTAAAATCAATTACAAAATTTGTACCCGAACAGACAAGAAAGCGACCTAATCAAATCGTTTTAATAAAAACATGAAAACTGTCGTAAAACCTACAAAAATTTTTGCCCGTTCTTTTTTTTATCCCCTTTACTTTTCAACTCCCAATTTTTCCCTGACAAAATTTCAAATGTCAACCAACATGAACTTCAAAATATATTGGATACTGATACATTAAAATTCTTCGTGTAAATTTGGGTTTGAAGTCGAAGCCAAGTACACTAAATTCGCGCAAATGAAATGTCCGATCGAAATGCATCCGAAAACGTAGAAATAATATCCCGCATTCGCCAATATCGACGGTTCCGGCGGAAGTTCTCCTTCAAAGTCTACATTCTCAGCGCCATATTCGTGATCATATCGCTCGTGCAGTGGATCGTTTGCGTAGCAGTGTGAGTCCTGCCCCATTGACCTTTCCCGCTCATAATTGTAAAGTTTCACTTGGTTGCAGATCGGCTATAGCAGATTTCGTGACGAGCTTCTTCTACATCTCAATGGCATTTCTGTTTGCAGCTCTGATTGTGATTACATTGTTCACGCTTTGGGAAGCTCTGAGGTTCAAATTTCCGATTAATTGGATTCTGGCGCTGCTTTTCGTGGGTTTCCTCCTCTCACAAGTGGGAAGCGCGGCTCATGATGATTTTGACTCGTTGCAGGTCGAGTGTATGTCGCTGGGCCTGATGGCAATCTTCGCGAACTATTCTGTCCTGTATTTATTCGTATGCTTCGCCTTCTCCGTCGTCATTGTGGTTGGTTTTATTGCTCTTGGAATCTGCATCTCGGTAAGCCAAGCTGAACACCGCGCTGAGTGCTGATCTTATTTCTGGTTTCATCCCATCAGCGAGATCTCACTTTGGATGTTGTGATCCTTTTTGTTTTTGCCATCATATTATTCATAGGATCCGTCCTGTTCTTAACTCTGGCGTTATTGGCAGATGCGTATTACTCGGTTTTCGTCTTCGCGATCTTCGTGATAGCGATGGTTGTCATGGTAAGTCCAAGATAATATTTGGCCGCGTTTTTCCCACTGCTAAAACGTCTCATTCGATCAGTTTCTAATGTACCACGGTCAGACCATCCACGGAAGCCGTTACGCGGAAATGCGTCTGAAGGATTTTCTGCTGGCCGCACTTATAATTTACACAGATTTCATCATTCTCTTCACCATGGGGATTTTCATTGCCAACACTCTGGCCCCTGGAGCTCTGACCCCTAAAACTGTGGTGAACGAAGCGGGTAGCGATGACTTCCGTCGCAATTGGTGAGTGAGATAAGTCTTGCTTCTCAAACTCCCATCTTCTTTCCCCAGCTCGTTCTGCGAAACCAATATAACCGCCGTGAAATTCCTACCTGAAAAATAAAGACTGGCAAATCCGAGAGTTGCTGTGCCCCGATTTCCGTGGTGGTAGTGCAAATGATATCCACAAAAGCTCGAGTGGCTCCTAATTTGAACGTAGTACACTGGCCTTGGTGATTCCTTACGAAGCAGTGCCAAAGTAACCTAATAGTCTTGCATGGCTGACCCTGAGCCGGTGGATGGACTCCTGCTAAATCTACTCGGTTAGGGTTTATAGAAGTCCCAGCACTGAACCCTTCACCAACTTGCATTCATCCATCTGTCCGTCGTCAGACGGTCTGACGGTGTCACGGTGTCAACTGAGCTGACCTTCCTCGGAACAATGTCGCAACAAATAAATAACTACAGTTAATAACTGAGCAGTAAAGCAGTTTATTTCTTGACGGTAACACACATTGTAACGTAGAAACATGCAAAGGACTCGGGGGGGAGCTGCACACAAACAAGCAAACACAACATCAGTGATTATTGCGGACACAGCAGTTTTGATCTCCGCAACGCGAGTGTGCGTTGCGCTTACATATGTATTTACATGACTTAAAAACGAACAAGATAAGAGATGCTGCAAATATCAAAGATCTCGCTCACGCTGTAGTTTCTTTAATTTCACGACGAGTCTGTGGAGGCCAGCGGCGACGCTGTAGTGGAGGACCCAGTATCCGAGCTGCTTTGAACTTCGTAGTCAGACCAGTCGGGTGAGACGGTGGATTTTTTAGTTGTGAAGGCGGTGGTGGCGAAGAGGCTGTCGTGGCCACACTTTTCGCACGTACTAGACACTGCCGGAGAATCCTTAGACTGCGTGGAATTTCTTTGTGGATCCACGCTCCACACCTCTTCGTCCACCACGCTACCATAGCCAGCCTCACAGAGCAGATGCTTTTGCGGCGAATGGGTTGGTGACAAGCGCGGCGAAAAACTGCCGTCGGTGCCAGTGGAGTCGAATGACGTGGGGATTCGACGCCCACGCTCGTCGAGGACACGGAGACGCACTGCGTGATCTACTCGTCGCGGGGCGCTGAATTTGTGCAGCATTGCCTCCCAGTCGGAGGACGCGTCTGACAACTCCTCGGGCTCTGGAGTTACGCAGAAGAAGTCTGTGGGCGAGAGGACGTAGGAAAGCCTATTGGAGTAGGAGCAGTCGTCGAATAGGTGCGCAACAGGGTCGAGGTAGCGCTTGCCGTGGTAAACATTGCAATCGCGAGTGCCAGCGTCGTCTTCGGAGTCATATGTGCATGTGTTCTGCTGGACGGATCCATCCTTGCCCTGCGGGAGAGTTGGCGTTGCTGGAGCAAGAAATGGTTGGACGTGGTAACGGCGCCCAGCGGTTCGAGAAGCACTGTGCAAGCGAGTACTCGACGCGCTTTGAACATTCATGGCTGTGGGAATCTGCGTAGTCGCGGTGGGAATGGTGAGTGTCTGCGGTGGTTGTGGCCTACTGCGGCCCTGAAGAGGCTCCTCAAAAACGGCGTCTGGCCGGAGCTGACCGGCGGAATTCGGATCTGTAGTCCTCATGTCGTAGCAAGGCGTTAATATGAGTGGTGAAACTACAGGCGACGGCGACTTCGGTGTTGAAATCAGTGATTCATAACCTATAAGTAAAATCAAGCCACGCTTGAAAACGTTTGTTGAACAGATAAAATTTGAAGCATTTCGTTGGTGCGATGAGCAGTTCAAAGAGTCCTCATGCCTTTGGACGAAAGCGGTTTAGGTTTGCATAGGAGTGTCCTATTTATTTTAGAAATTTTGAAGTGTCGTGGAACATTAATTGTAGTAAATCGCTTTTGGGATTGATAGAATGGCTCTTTTTACTTGTTTGCGAAAAGTAGCATACTTTGACTAAGCGCAATTCAGTTGGAAAGCGCTAGTATTAGTTGGGAAGGAGACCCGTTTTAGCACGAAAACTTGACAGAAACTATGAAATTGACAATTTCAATGAAATTGTTCACACCTACTTGGTTTTTTCACGAATTGTGCTGTGGACTTCAACTTGTTCAGTCCTCCCTTAAAAGGTCTGAATTCAGCAGCAGAATGAAAATGAAATTCAGGCTCTGCTCGATATCTCCTTAGTATCGACCCGAACGCACAATTATCGACAGCTTATTGACTCGACTGCTGTGTGGATGGAACACTAGTAACTGATTAAAAATTAAATTAGCTTACATGAAAAACTAGGTGCTTTTTTTGAATAAATTATTTAGAAAACATGGCTGAAAATTCTTATTTTAATTTGAATTCTTGTTTTCCAGCATTAGTTTGCAGTTTTAATTTTAGGCAACTGTCAATATTTAGTGGTGCAGGGGTCACCTTAATAATAGCGAAATATAAAGTCTGCGGAAAGTAGACCATAATAGTTGTATGTAGTTGTTCAAATTCCATTATTTTCTCCTACTCCCTTTGTCATTCCCTGAGCTGTGTGTGCCTTAAACTAGCAAACAAACGAGCATTGGATACATGAGGGAATTGGCGTCTACTCTACCTTTTCTTCATACCTTCCCAGCTTCCTTCGTGAACGTTGTGTATTTTCTGACGTGCATTGCAGCTTTCCGTGACTTCTCCTCCATAGGGCTCTGACTCTGTGGTCGTGGTGTTGGAATCCAGGCAGGTCTGCACCACGACATCCATGTGAGAATCCAGTGAGAACTGCTTCCCTGAAAAACATTGCCAGGAAGCTATTGAGTTAACTCGGTTTGGACGAACTCTTCTTAACTCACCGGACATCAGAATACCGCGCACCCGCCGCTTTACCGATGGGGATTCCTGATGCTGCAAATGAAGGAATGAGTGAGAACACAACAGTGAAAATCGTACCAATTCAAATGGATCAAAACTCACAGCTATTCGGACGCCGGCGTAGGTTCTTGTTAGGAACTCGTCTGCATCGAAGATGGCTGCGAAGGAGCCGTTGACTACCTTCGGGGACATGGGCGAGTTGGAGAGAATCAAGCTGGAGCCAAATGCCTCACTCTTTTCCCTTGTATCTGTAACAAAATATAGGGCAAATAAGTTATTAAAGGTGCACAATGCAGTTCGCATAAGGATGCAATTCGATTGCTTATTCTTAATTTTAGGAAATCATTTGAAACCAGTTTGATAAACTAACTGTATTTTGATACCATTTCCTGAGATACGGACCGACAGTTTTGTCAGACATCATAACCATTTTACTTCTTTCTCCAGAATACCTCATACAAAGTACACAATACCTCCAAGCGGCACTTTAGTGCGTTCAGAAATCTCGATATTCATCTCGTCCAACACCATCGTGGTCACTTGGCGTATTTCCGTCCAGTCTTTGACGATGTCCTCCGCCGTGGTGTACGTGGACGTCACTGTGAACCGAATCACGTACTTCCCTTTGAGCGAAGACGGTATGCAGTGCAGATTCCCGCGATGGTTGAGGCGTTTGAGCAGGCGCTCCGTTATTTCGTTTTCGCCTCTGATGCGGAAAACGACCAAACCTGATGGCAGGACGAAAACCTGATAGCATGACACCTACAAGAAGCAGTGGCTTTGTTCATACGCACCCAGATGCCGCGTGGCTGGGATCTCAAAGCGATGGTCGGCTAAAACCAGAGCTTCAAACTTTTGTGCCAAACGCACACCTTCGCGAATGTGCTTCTGCAAACCCTTGATTCCGAAGGAACGCAACACAAACCAAATCTTAAGAGCGCGGAAGCGTCTGCTGAGAGGGATCTGCCAGTGCATGAAGTCCACGGAGACACCCGAGTTCTCGTGCTGCAGGTACAAGGGCTCCACGTTAAAGGTGCGATGTACGGCGGTGCTGTCTTTCACCCTGGATTCGGCAAGCAAGGGAGTCTGAACATCCGGAAAGTCTAATTAAATACTCACCATAGGGCGGTGGCGTCGAAGTGTATCATTAACCACTTCGACGGATTGAAGGCGATGGAGTCTGCACGCTCGATGCCCTTCAGCCAGGTGCGATGTTCGGGGCAGAGAAAGGCACTTCCTGCGTAGGCCGCGTCGACATGCAGCCAAAGATTAAACTCTCGACAAACAGCGCCAATCTGACAAAAAAAGAATCTGTGTCAGTCTCAAAGCTGTGAATGCCACCCTGAAAAACGAACCTCGTCCAAGTTGTCGAACGAACACGAGCCTGTAGTACCCAAGGTAGCACAAACCTGCAACGAAGCGGGAACGAGAGTGAGAAGAAAAACCGTCTTCGCGTAACCACTGTTGTGACACAGAATCTTAGGCGGATTGCTTCGGCAAGCTGACAACTGCTTAATTGGACCCCCTGGGACGCCAGCTCAATACGCTCAGCTTAGCATTAAGTCCGCGCTCGCATCATTTGGTGGAGGTGGAGCATTTTAGGAAATGAGTTTGCAGATGATGCTCGAAACAATAATTTGTCCCGTGTTCCGCTAATGAAATTGTAGGATGTAGTCAAACTTACCCAGAATGGCTTTAATCCCTTCCTGATGTCATCATCGATGGCTTCTCGCAAGAGGCTCCCGCGCATCGACAGTTCGTCATCGGCTTCAATATATCGCATACGGACAAGTCCTGCGACCGATTGGAATCGTAAATAAGCTTCTTAATGCGAAAGCCGAACACCAAAGACGGTTGGCTCTTACCAATGAGGGCGGCTTTTTCCACACTGGAGTGCGCCTGGTCTGAGCAGTACGCCACGAGGCGGGCGTTTATTTCGGCGTCTTGGTATCCGGGGCACTGCTCGTGGACACTTCTTATAGCTCTGGTCCTTCCGGCGAGCAGACAAACCAAGGTAGCTTCACTGGCGGTGGTCTGTATTACACCCCCACCCTTGCTGCTGTTGCTCAGATGCAAGAAGTCGTCCGGCAGTCCGATCATCTTCCCCAGCCAGTTCATTACAATTATCTCGAGCTCAGTGCACGCTGGCGAACTGGCCCACGTGAAGCCCAGGCAATTGATGGCGTCGGCTAACATGTCGCCGAGCAACGAGGGAAACGAATTCAGAGCCGGGAAGTAGGCGTGCATATGTGGACTCTGCCAGTGCGTTACGCCTGGCATGATGACTCGCTCTACATCGGCGAATATTACGTCCCAGTTTTCGCCATCTACCGGGGCCGAATCAGGAAGTAGAGTCCTCATGTAGCCTGGCTTGACGTCGGGAAATACTCTGCGTTCACGAACGTTCTCTAGGTAGTCGGCGATGTAGTCCACCATCTCTTTACCTTGAAGACGAAGTGAAACATTTCAGCATTCCTAATCAGTCCAAATACTTGACAAAATTTCCTCTGGCGAGATGAAAATTTTGTCGCGATGACATTCGCGTCTTTAAAATACTGCCCTTAATTCGTTTTCTAATTGTTTTAAAGAGCATATCAAGAACTCTAATGCACATCCTCTGCGGGCAAATTGGACACTGCAAAACCACGCTAGTTGTTCATTCTTTCGCAGCCGTGCTGGGGAGTGCGATTGGTATGTTCTGTTGGCATGGCATGCCTCTGAGGAGGCCACTGCGACAGAAGAAGTTTCGACAGACTTCTGACTTGTGTGGTGTCTGCGATGGCCGATTCAATTAATATATGGCTCACAATTTCACTAAAGTGGTTTATGGGGGGAGTGCACGAAGGCGATTCTTTCTACACTTTAATGTTTAGCGCCTATCTTAAGCTTCGAGCAATCCCCTACTACACTTTTGCGCCTTCAGCAAATCCATTCCACTACGCCTCAGCCACCAGAGCTCGCGGAAAAGGGTTGCAAATAATGGTGAGCCGAAGCTCAGTGATAATACACAGAACGTCAAGTTTAGCTGCCTCTAACAAGCTCGTCCGCTCCAGAGGCGGACGACTGCTGTGAGTTTTATTGTGTCGGACAATCGCATTTGTTTTGCAGTCGCTTATAAACGGATTGGGTCTTAAGCCAATTGCCAGCCCTATCTTTTATTGGCAAACTTTGGGATGCGATGTCTGTAATTTAACGCCAAGGTTCAGCGTCATGATGCTGCCGAGACTTACCTCGTCGACGATACTCGTTAACATCCATGTCTGAGCGTGCTTCTGTCCTAGTTTTTTCACCTTATAGATTCCCTCGCTTCATGCCTTCGATTCCCGATTCGTTTTATAGCTCGGCTTTATTGACTCTGAGTTAGCAGTCCGACTTCGATATTCCACGCCTGTGACACGGGACAGCGGGTTCGAAAGTCCGCTGGATCCCCGTTTCCTATGAAACGCTTGGTTGTGCACTGCCGCTCGATTGTTGTCTGAGGCTTTACGAGCTACTCGCAGCACTGAAATTAATTGCAAGCGGAAAAGTAGGTGGCCAATAGTATGTTACTATTTCCTATGGCTTCCGCGCGGGTCGCTTTGTGCGGACCGAAAGGTGAAAAGTATGGCAGCAGAAACGTTTACCTCACCACAGCTTTGGCGTTTCTGCGTTTGCAAAGTGACCGACAACATCCAAGAGCACGGAGGCCGCCTACATACACGTTGGCTGGTGGGTGCGCGAGGCGACCATGGTCACCGCCAAGATCCTTCGAGGAAAAAACTCTCGCTGGCGGTTATTCTGAGAGAAATGGGGAAAGCCACCAGTTATTACTTAAAATAGGGATGTTAAAAGGTCGCTCGCGCCCGTAAATCTGACATTCGCTTAATATGTCGGGTAACCTGATACGAGGGTACAAACTTGAACTCTTTATTTACATACATACATAAATGTCAAAACTAAGTGCCGCAGACTGTCTACAAAACGCTGCATTTTCGCCTAAGAAGCTTCAATTTGCATATAAAGTTGGTTCTGGGCCGTCGCGGAAAGGCCATAATTTTGGAGAAATGTTCGTTCATATTAGATTAATTTCACCCGTAGCTGAAATGCTTCAACGAGCAATATTACAAAGTGCATCAAAAATACTGAACCCGGCGGGGACGTTCAGGTGCGAGGAAAATGTACTATAATACACCTATTTGGGGAAAGTTTTTGGACTTCGATCTTAAATTTAATTTAGGACCCTTAATTTGCTAAATTTGCTCAATTTTTTAGTCATACTTCAGTGAAACGAAGAAACTCAATTGCGTTAAATCTCCTTCAAAGATTATACAATGCAGTACTAGAGTAAAAATTGGAAGAAAATTGCTAAAAGATGTGGAAAAGATAATTATGATATGTAATGAAGAGTATTTTCGTACTATTGATAAGTTTACGCGCTAATTTATAAAGATGCTTACAACCTCTGCAATCGGGTGTTTGATTCCTCGATCCTCGCTTCGTCTGCACCACTCGAGGTACTGCCCTCCTGCCCTTTGACTGCGATATGTAGTGCACAATACTCTCGTTTTTTACTTTGGACTTCACTTCATATGCAACTCACAATGCAGTTTCGATTACAGCGAACTCCTCAGTGAGTTTGTAAAATGCGAAAAACCTGCACAACTCAGCAACCGCGAGGCGGATGAAGGAGCCACTGAGATGCGAGCATCCTGCAGAAGCCTTTTATAGCCGTGTTCAGTAGCAGTCCTGCACCAAGTGGAAATATATTCCCACATAAAAACAGCAACTAATTGGCTTAAAGGACAGCGACGAAGCCGTGTCGTCGACTGCCGAGTTGACAGTCCCTCCCCTACGCAGAAGACGGCTGCCTCACTGTACCTCGGTGGCAGCGCACCACTACCGAGGACATTCATTGGGTGGCTCGGCTGGCTCGCTGGAAGGCCACGCTCGTGCGTCGGCCAATCAGAGGACTTGGCACAGCAGCCTGGACGCTCCTGCTAATGCAGGATTCCTAAAAACACTCCTGTTTGTGGGAATAACGATACCTTCCTGTGCTGGATTTTCTGCGTGATTCGCAGAATTATTCTTTCGGTGCGGAAGATACAAGGTTATCCAAATATTCGCAAAACTGCTAAAAACGCATTAAAAACAGTAATCATTTCTCTCATCAAAATCGAAATTTACCGAAACTTGTAGTCAATTTAAGACGGATTCTTTTGATCTTTTGATTATTGAAAATGATAAAATCATAATAATTAAAGTTCGGCAAGATAAACTCTAATAGTCCTTCCTTTTTATTTTTTCAAATATTGATATTGATCTACATTTATTCACTCTAAATATTTACTGATTGTTAAAAAATAAAAAGTAATCCGAATCCATGTTTAAATTGCTTTAAATTACATCTCTATTCTGACAGAAACGAAATTATAGACGATATAAATTGAGTTCATTAAAGTTTATTATTGTCGTTGTGTCTTAAATTTTGTCCCGATTTCAGAATGGGGCTGTAAAATTCACTCGTTACACTGTGTCGCTTGTAACGGTAGAGTTTTCAGAGGGTGGAGAGAGGAGGCCATATAGAAGACTTTTATATGCCTTCTAGTGGTGAAAAGAGGGTCTTGGAGAGCAACACCTTTTAGAGTTGTATCGTTCAATTATTTCAAAGTCTTGTCACTCAGTTCGGTGTTAACGTGGACCGCATCTGGACTCCTTCCTGCCGAGACCTGCAGTATTCCGAATGAACGCTCTCGACGAAAGCGACTGCGTTCGCTGGAGGAGGTCGCGACCGCGAAATTAGTTGACAGCGTTAGAGTTTTCCATCGGCTTTGCTAAGAAGCTCTCTGATTGCAGCATCGCCCAACTTCTGGCGAGCTGTGCGTGGACACGAGTGAGCAGAGCGCTATCTGTGATTCCATGCGGCGCGGCCGCAGCCGGAGTTCAACGACCAACTACGTCACAGTTCTTCTGTTCCCCAAAATATCTGGTGTTTGTTCTTTTTCGCTTTCGGCCTCAGCTCTGATATCGTCAGCGCTACATGCATGCATGGCTTCCTGTGTGTGTGTGTGTGTGTGTGTGCGGAGAGGCAACGCGCTGTGGATTTTTGGCGCTTTCGTCATACAAGTTCGTTCACTCCTAAAAAGCCAAACAAACAATTACGGAAAATGAAAAGAATGCACGAAGAGGTTACTCAACCGCGATATATGTACGTGTGTGTGTGTATGTACTCAACCGACACACTGGTCGCGACCAATTGTGTACAGGTAAAAACTCTCTGGAGTACCAGAAATCAAAGACGTCTCTATCCAGATACTTTCGATAGCTGGCTTAGAAATCGACACGCCAGAACTCGTACCGCAAAAGACTCAAACTGTGGGAATTGCGGGTTATGTGGCGTGGGTGCCAATAGGTCTTCAGCTAACTTCTACTAAATTACGCCCTTGCAGCAGCAGGGGAGTTCGAGTTGATCCTGGGAGGCATGGAGGGGTACTGCTTTCCTCATTCAACGGAGGCAAAAGACAAGTTTTGCAGTAGACAGGGAGTGTGCAATAGCGAAGATCCTGAGGTTATCGTTCTTAATAATCGCCAGGGAGTTTTCTGAAGGCTAAAGCGACAGAAATCATAAGCAAGTTAAGACAAGTCAACGCATACGTGGCATTTCTAGACACATTAGACACATTAGTGTTGTTGTAAGAAGGGAAAGAAGGTACACAGGGGGTGCGGGGGTCTTCGCTCAGGCGTGAATTGTCCACATTGCGATGGAGGCCGTCATGTGAGCTGGACGGTGCCATCCCAATTTAGTCTCGGAGGGCCATGCAAGGCAAGATTTTCAGACAATCCAAAGTGGTGCGAGGCGCTTGTGAGTAACACACTGGTGACATTCCGAAACACCGATCTGGCTGCTACAAAACTGACCAACCCAAAATGTCTGCGGAGAAAGCTGAGTACTCGACGAGTCGTCGGGAGGTCATTGCGCTCTGCTTTGTGCTGGCAGAGCTCTGCAGCTTCAGTTCTTGACTTTCCTGTGAAGTATTCCGTCATCGGCTACAAAAGCTCCGTTTTCGACCAAGAACAGTTATTTCTTCTCCTCTTTGTCTTACCAGTTCTCGACGACGTCGGAGGGAACCCGGCTGGAAGCGAGTTTCGACCGACGCGACGTGAGAGCTGATTATGAGAGATGCTTCTTGGTTTCTTTCCTTCTTTCCTTCTTTCGTTCTTTCGTTCCTTCGTGAAAACGAGTATTAGTGGCTCCACAAGCCGCAGCCGCGCTCAAATGCGGGCGCGCATAAAAGGTTCCGTGCCATCCCGAAAACAGAAGCTTCCGTGGTGTAGGTAACTGCGATCGCACACTCTTTCAGCGGCTTTGCGGCCGAATGGCTCTTTCGTCAACAGGAGTTGAAAGATTGCACGCACGAAACACGCTTCCAGTGCAGTTGGACGAGTCAAGTTAGCTCTCGTGCTTTACTTGCTCTCCCGCGTGCCTGCAGAGCGCCAATGGAATTCGCCTGTCGCTCCCGAGCGAGCCTCTTCTACCTTGTGTGACTTGTGATGTAATTGCTTCCATTATGAGTCTCGGCGATCATGCTTATCGGAGAGCCACGGCGTCCATATAATCTCTCGTATGCCTCTCCTACCCGCCACAGACCCCTTTCTCCCCACGATCACTCCGCTGCGACGACTGCTTCTCTTTCAGTTATTGTTTTGATTCCGTCATTCTTCCCATACTTCGCTGTAAGAACGTTCGATGACCTTTTCTGAGTGTGTTTTGTGTTGTGCTGCTCATGGCTGGCGGCTAGCGGTAAATTCTTAACTCGTTTTGCTTGCCTACATTGTATCACATTTAGTACGAGTATATTGGCCGCAGACGCGACGCGACGCGGCGCTGTTTTCTCGGTGCCCAAGTCTCCAGTCTCGGCTCTGAGAGGAGGATTCAAACTCGCGGTCGGGGCCTTCATGACAAGAAGTCCTTCTTGGTGGGGATTTATATGGCTGCTTATGCTTGAACGCTCCATCTGCTTACTTGGCTCTTTAGAGTGCCTCTTGTTGAACTTGATTCAAGTGATACCTGCAGCAGCAGACGCACCACGCGCCGGTCAAATATTTGTCCAGTCCTACAGTGAAAATACTCGCCGTTCCTACTTCGACAGTAAACCACAAGGGACGAACTGGCCTTGATGAGGTATCGATACCGCCAACAAATACAAATCCATGCCGCCGGGATCTGGAAAGTGCATCGAGCCATCCGAGACGTGAACGTGTTCTCTCCCAGAACGATTTACATGCACGAAAACAGTCGCACTGATACTCGCTGAGCAGGAACGCAGCGTTTCTGCACTCTCCTGGACTGATAGTTCAAGAGAGTGCAACTCTCGCGTCCCCTACTCTCACCGCGCTCCACGCTGTTGGCAGCGGGCATTTCAGCCACAAATTTCTTCAAGCCTGAAGAATGCGAGGGGCGACGGGTTTCTGCTCATACTTCGTGCGGGGGGAACGCGTTGTCTCGATCCCGAAGAAAGCTGCCTCCACGTCGCGTCGATTCTTGTTGAATGGATGCCTTCGTCGGAAATTTTCAAGCCGCGACAGCAATGAAATGAAGCATTTAGTGCGCATCCGATTGTCCGCTTGGCGAGAGGTCAGATTTGATGCCTTTTGTGGTGTCCGAACTATAGGATTTTAACCGGCAAGTGTAACCGGGGAAACGCAGAATCTCGCGCACTCGCGCACTCGCGACGGAAGGACGCAGTCCATCAAATCGGGGGATTTAGTTTCGAGGAAGGCTTGCAAGTTATCGGCAAAGTGATTCGGGTTTTAGTCGCGAAATTAGGCAATTTCTGAATATTAGTTTGCGCAAGTCCTGCTGGAAATAAAGGTGATCCGTTCCTCTGGCAACGCGACCCAGGAGGTGAGCAGACGTCCTCACCGAAAACGCCTTCTAAGGCTCCCTCGAAGGCTCTCCCAACGGTTGCTGCGTGCTGCCAGCGTCCACTCATGGCGCCCTCAGGCTCAGGGGATTAAATTGCGGATTGCAACTGTGGCAACTCTGAGCGCAGCAACATGCCCAGCACCATACGAGGTACGTAGGGGTTGACGGTGTGGGCTACGAGCTCGAGGCTCCCAGTATTTTAAGGGCTGCAGCGCTGAAATTCAGCCGTTAGCCAAACCAACGGGATTACAATGTTAGGAAGCATACGAGAAAGACAGTGAGAGAAGGGAATTGATGAGAAGGACTAGACACACGGACGCTCATCTACGTCTATTATTTCAAGCACCTCCCCCCCCCCCCCCCCCCCGCCGAAGATTCTTAGTCGCTCCGTTTCAGACTGAGAGTAAAGTGCTGAGTTTCCCATTAGAGCAAATGCAACTGGTGGCACTCCCAAGATGAGCGTATTTTCCGGGCTTGGTGCGCTCTGCGGTGTGTGCTCGCTTCCACGTAGAGGACCACATTGTTCTCGCACTGCCTTCGTGCGCGACGTTGCGAGCCCCCGAAGAGCGATTGCCCGCTGCTGCTGCCGTCGCTGCACTGCTGCCGTCGCTGCACTGCTGCCAGCAACCGGTTCCGCCGAAGCGAGCTGGCTGCGCCGAGGCCGGATTGCAGCCGCAGTTGCGTAACTGCACATTGGCAGAGGCAACGGTACCGGCTGAAATTCCGACTCACAACGAGTTCGCGTCGTCTCGAACTGGGACTTGGTTGCGGTACTCTGGCTACGTTTGCGTGATCAGGTTCAGTGGAGTCGTACGTCGAGCCGCAGGAATTCAGAGTCGCCACCGAACTTGCGCGAGGCCGTCGTTGTGCGTGCGCAGAAGACAAATCGTTGGTGGAACAGAAGTGTTGTCTGATGTGAAAGACTTTCCTCAAAACACTGTTGCCAAAAACGTGTGTTGGACGTTCAAGTCGTTGACAATCTCGAAGAACTCTCTGCCTTCCTTAAGGAAGTAACAGTCTTTTATTTCTGCGAGAACTTTCCTCTCTCCGTCTCCCAAAAGATGATTGCACACCGAGAAATGGCCTCCGGGATCTGGTCATCCTACAGCTTGGACATCCTGCAGCCTGCGTCCGTCTGAAAACATTTCAAAATAAAAGATAAGATCAAGCCAAGTCGGCAAATCATTTTCAACTTCTATTCTGCACTTCATTGCTTCTATTCTGCAACAACATCCGATTTTCTTGGTCTCCCAGTTTCTCTCCAGGTAACGCGTGTGGAAAACGCCACGTGCTTGCTAATACTTGGATTTTCAGTTCGTTGGTTGGCGCTATTCTAATGTCGTGGATCCACAGCGCCAACAACAACAAACCGCACAAGCGAGGACGTTGTAGCTGGTCCGGGACACAGAACACCCGAACATCTAAGAGTGTCGGGACATCGGGAGTCCAGTCCGACCCTGCACTAGCCGTCTTATGCAGTCTCGTCTGCGGTAACTGTAGAATAATCGGGTTGTTTGCTCGACTTGTCTAAATTCGACCGTTATTACGTTGCAGAAATGCAAAAATCCTTTGTTATGTAGAAAGTAAATCCAATCCAACGGCGAAGAGCGGCTCTCTGCGGCTGAGCGTGCAAATGAGTCCGATTTGCAAGTTCGGGAGTGCAGTTTGTGATCTCAGGTCACAAACTTGGCTCTCCACTCTCGATGTGATGAGCTGCCGCAGTTGGCGAAGGCGAAGTCAAGGCAAGTCGCCTGCTGTGTTGCACTGATAATTCACTTCGCTGTCTGTGCCGATCTTGTGATCTCGTGCCCTCTCAACAACAATTTGTACTTTCCTGACGGTTATTCTTGACGGTTGTGCTGGCGTCTGGAAAAATAAATTGAAGCTGGAACTGAAGAAAAGTTGCGGCTTTTGTGCAGTAACGAGCAGTTGGGTAAAACTGTCGTGAACAGGACGAACAGGCAGACGGACGTCTAGAAGGCGATGCCGGAGATTATAATAAGAAACAATAAATGTAATACAGAAATACGAGTAAAATAAGAAAGCCACTCTGCGCTGTTTACGTTACGTTTAGAGCACAAAAAGCATAAACTACCTCATTGAGTCACAAGTAATGAGAGAGCAAGCCATTCAAACGTAAAAAGAGCGCAATGGTGTAATTAATTGCAAAATGGAGCTGATGTGAGTGGAAAGCATGAAGAAACTATGTCAGCATTCAGTAAAACAATATATTGGAATTGGAACGATTATGCGAGCAGAACGGTTTGGGATTATCCTGGAAGAAGAGCTGCTGGAAGAGTCAAAAGTGTGTTTTGCAAAGTCAAAAAGTGTGTTTTGCAAAGCCACCAACGCGCGTTGGGCAGCAGAAAACCTGAAAATACTTCCATCGGCATCTGCGACTTTCACCAAACGCTTGTTTCGTACGGTACCGATGACGCCTGGCTGCAGGTGTCTCTCAGTACACGAACCTTTTCGTTAACTCTCCTCTCTTCGCGGCCACGCATCCTGACGACACCGAGTCTCTCTCGCTAGCCCAGTGACAAGCAACCCCAAAAGTTGGATGACGTAGCAACGGCACTCCTTCGACCTGCAGAGCGGACGATGAGACGGAAAACGACGCGCTCGGCCGTTCTCTCCACACGAAGCGCTGGGGTGGCAGTTCCGCCTTCCAGTGGCCTTCCAGGCAGTGCACTTGGCACGTTCCCTACTAACCCTGTTTTCCACTTAAGAGTCCCAATTTCCTCACCGATGCCTGCGCACACGCACGTGCGGCAGTCTGTGGGGACGGGCAGTGCAATCCGCGTCGCTCGGTCGCCGCCGGGGGTCGGCAGGTTGAGTGCGTCCGCCAGCGCCTGTCGCGGTCCACATGCAGTCAACGGCTCTCGCTGGCCTACTTTCGGCTCGTCCTTTCGGCGAGTTCGAGGCATTGCGCGAGTGGTATGCGGCCGCGAAAGTGTGACAGTGGAAGTGCAATCACGTCGCCGAGTGGAAGCGCTGAACTGGAATTCGCTCGCCCGAATCCTTCACCACTTCGGCCAGCGAACACTGCGTTGCGTTCCGCGTGCTCGGCCAGCGCGTTGTAGCTCCAGTCGCGAAGAGTGCCGTTAGCGCGTACTTGCTCGCAACCGGTGGCCTCGGATTGACTGCTGGAGTCTCATAGTTCTGCGGATTTCAGCTCATCGGCGGCAGTGTTAAGTTTTGGCGCACAGGTCGGCTGTATTCCGAAATTCCATCCAAGTCAGGCGCAGGCTGCAGAGCGGCTCCTTCCCCCCGCGACCACGCGACCCCCACTGCCGACGTACTTTGCCGAGTGCGCAGTGCATTCGCCGCGCGCCTCTGCTGTTGTGGTAGTCGGCGCTGGCACTGCGGGCTGTGGGAGCCGCAGTCGGTGCATTTGCAGCGAGATACACACATCTGCTGAAGTTCGCCAGGTCGGATTGCGTGCAGTCGGGAAAAGTCCAGTGAGATTGGGATCAGGAGCCAGCGAAGAAACTCGCGCTGCGTCGCACGTCGAACAAGCAATAATCTGTGAAAACCAAAATCGATTCGGCACCCCGAAGTGTGTTTGCGTGCAGCCCTGCGGTCCGTGTGAAGTTCCGAGCTCCGGCTGACTTTAACCCGTCGTTAGTCCAACGCGATTTTCACAACTCTGAGGAGAATCGATTCCGAGGGTCCGAGCGCCGTTGCAAATCCCCCCGCGTCCCGGCTCAGCTCGCCACACCACGGGCTTAACGACGAATTCACAGGCTGACCAGATTATTTTACTGAACGCTGTGCATCTACTATAAAATCAGTGTGGCCGAGTGCTTGGAAAGCCAAGAAACCCCATTTCGCACGACCAGCCAGGCGAGTGCAGCGACGCGCTCCACCCCGACGCGCCCAAGTAGTCCGCAGTCCTCGGCGACTCGCGAACGCGGAGGATCTCTGTGACTTGAAATCGTGAGTGGCCCATCCTGAAATAGGGCGATATTGAATTTTTACGGAATAAACAAATCGTTACGAAAGCAGGGCAGCGCAAAATAGCCATTTGCTAGAAAGGCAGAGAGAGCGAGTGATAGAAAGAGAGAGAGAGAGAGAGAGCTAGAGAGAGAGTTGCGCAGTCCTTTGGCGGAATGAGAGAGTGATGAAAGAAGAGGAAACATAACGGCGAGAGAGAGGCAGAGCCGAGTCGTCTTCAAGGTGGTGCGTGTCCATGCTAATCCTCCACAGCGAACTAAACGAAGCCGCGCGAACTCTAACTGAAGGATATTCAAACTCACTCAGCCGACCTGGCGACTGGGCCAAGCGGCATCTGCTCACTCTCGCACCCACGTCTGGGCCGCTAAGCTGTTCACCCTCATCTTCAGCCTCTCCACCCCGGCAGGTCTGGCGACTGCTGCGCCTCTTCGCTCTTCTGATTTACAAGTCGCTCCGATCCGCAGCAGTCCTCCCCACCGCGCACCGCAGCCGCCACAACGGACAGTCCGAAGCAGCACGGCCAGCCGTCGGTGCCACCGACAGGTGCAACGCCCGACGCTGCCTGCTCGTCCTCTGCAGCGGCGTCTGAAGCGGGCGGCGCCACTGGCACGTGCTGCGCCCACCACCAGCCCACAACTGCCAGTTTTCGGAGCAAAATTCCGTCGATTTCCATCATCCCCCTCCACTCGACGGCTCCCCGCAACGTCTCCACATCGAACAAGGCCACCTCTCCGCCGCTGACTTTGCCGCTGACTTTGCCGCTGCAGCAGCCGCAGCAGCAGCAGTCGTCCTCTGCGGCGCGCCACCAGCTTCGTCCGCAGCAGCAGCACCAGTCGCAGCAGACTGACAAGTGCGCGGTGCTCAGATTCGATGTGGTGCGGAGGACCAACACGGGGGAACTGGTGGCCACCAAATCGACGTCCAGCGCCACCGAGGCTACTCTGGTGCTACCCACGGGCATGCAATTCGACGCGGCCGAGCGTGCGTTCCAAGCCGCCGTTCAAGAGGCGCAGCCACTGACTTGCAGCCAGCCGATCATCGTTAAGATCGAGCCGACGCAGTCCTTCCAGATCATCGACGAGAACGACACTCGCGTGCTGAGCTTGCCGATGTCAGACGGCGACAGAGTGGGTGCCAACTGGATCGATCTGAAGGACCTCGCTGGCCTGCAGACCACCAGCGCCGGTCTTGTGGACGCCGCCTTGGAAGCGCCGTCGACGCCGCCTGCAACACTCGCACTGGAAGGGCCGTCGCCTGAGCACGCCTCGGAAGCCGGTCAGTACATCGGAGCCCAGCAGTTGCAACTGCTGCCTAAGCACGCAGCGAACGAGGCGGTGACCACGAGCCTCCCGCACCCGGAGCCACAGGAGCAGATTGCCGCGAAGCGAGCGACGCGAGCGACGCCCGCCTGTGTTTCAGCAGCCTCGACTACGCGGGAGAGTTCTTCCGGGCCCGTGGCCAGTGGAGCGATGACAGGTTAGTACGCGAGCTCAGATGACCCTCCAAATTAGGGCTTGAAAATCACGAGTCGGGCAGCAGGAATAATCCTTCAAAACTTAACCCTCCACTTGAGTCGTAAGAAGAGCTTCATTCCTCCTCGGCGCTTCGAATAATCTGTCTATTTTAACACGTAATTACAAGACCTCTCGGGGAATTTAACAAACTTTAACAAAGAAAATAAGTGTCTTGCAAGTAACGCCTCGCCGTTGAAACCTCCACTGAAAGCATGGAATTCTCCGGCGCCGTGTTCTTCTCTATGAGAGACGAATGCAGTTTGGCCAACTTCGATCCGCTTTCAAGGAGCGCAAATTGATTTCGACTCCGACACTCTTCGACTCGCTGCAATGAAGTCTCTTGGCTTCGAAGACAAGTTTTTTGTGGAGAGAGTTGGGAGCAAGTAGGGAATTTCCGCACCCAAATGACGGAGCAGAGAGTTGGGTTTCGGCGCCTTGTTATTGAACGACCTGCATGTTCAATCATTCGAGAGCGCGATCTCTCAATAATCCCCGTATTACTGTGATAATTATCTGTTTTCTTAGAGTTGGTGAACTGAAGCGATCATTGAGTGATCCGTGGCTGGGACGAAGAGCACGAATTACTGTTAATTATTCACATGCAGTCGTTAGTCGCCAGGTCATCTTCGCAATCGCAACCTCTAAACAGGACGATTCACTGTCAGAAGCAGCCTGCAGAGCGGAGCCGCCATCTGCAGAACTCACAACTCCAAACCGCAGTCACTCGCCGCACGCCTGACGATGCGTTCTTGCTGCTCCTAGCTGCGCTCCTCTGCCGCAGCTGGTTCTCGCATGCTACCAACCGACACCGACCAACCCCGCTCATCCGCAGCGCCGCGCTCCACAAGCGCGCCCGCCGCTGCTCGTGCATCCACTGGCTGTTCACCTTTGCGACTCTGCTTTCGAGCGTCCTACTTTTCAGACTTCGTACTTCACTTCGTACAGCCGAACGGCGCAGCTAGCCGGCGCAGAACGTGCTTCTGACACAAAAACATTGGCAAGCAAGCCAGCGACTTGCCACCTCGGCAAGCCACCAAGCCACCAAACCGGCAGCCGGCAGCAAGCAGAAACCGCCGCGGCGCCCGGCCTCGCCGCCTGCCGAGCCCATGCATGCGAGAACGCTGCCAGCCTCGGGTTCTCGTTCTGCTCTCTGCGATTCTCGCCTCGTCCGTCTTTCGCTTTACAGTTGCTTGACTCAGTTACCAGTAATCGTCGGCGAAGCCAGCCGCGATCCGAGTCGCAGAACTGCTTCTTGGTTTCAGCTTCGCGCTGTTATTATTTTTACCGTACGACGAACTCTAGCGGTAATTGCGTCGACTACACACTGTACAGTTAGACCTAGAGGAACCGCGACGGGGCAGAAATGTGCCAGGAGGACGGAGCGACAAGAGGCAACCGGCTTGCACAACAGCAGCATGAATGGCTGCGCGGAGCGACAACTGCGACGGCGGGAGCAGCAAGAGCGGCTGGGCCGTCGGAGCCGCCGTTGAAGCCTCGGAGACGTTGGGCTGCAGGAGCCTCCGAAATAAGTTGTGCGGCAGGGTGTTGCAACGAACGAGCGATGGTCGCGCCGCGCCGTTCTCGCTGAGCCCGCTCGTTGGCCGATGAACGCGTGGCTCGCCGAACGAGCGAGCCGAACGAGCGCGCCGAGCGGAGCTGAGTGCTGCAACGAGTGCGGCCTCTCGCAGTGCAGCCGCACGGCGCGGCGGCGACGCGACCCTGAACGTGGTCGTTGGACTTGGGGCGCAAGTTTGGCCGCAGATTTCTCAAGCCCGGCTTGTTGCAACAGAGCTCGCCGTCAATTTTCGCCGCGCATTAGCATTTGATTATCTATCTGCGCATTTTTAATTAATTTGCCCGCATATTTCCGATTTCGCAACAAAGACGCTCGAGCTCGCAGCGCACAGCTCAGCGACAGCGAATGCCAAGTCGCAGCTGCAGGTACCGGCTGGAGTCTGCACGGCCTTCTGGCCAATTCAGTCTTGCAATTCACGATCACCTGCCAGAATTCACGTTTGCCTGGTGTCCCGCCGCTCCCGAGTGAGGAGCTTCGTCCACTAAACGACTTCCGTGTGGGTCCCGAGTAGCCGGCGTGAACTTTGTAGTCCCTCACGGGATTTAGGTCAACCGCTTCACCGAAAGATGTGTTCAAACACGAGGTCCTGCAGTCTCTACTTTCGCATTCGGCACGCTAAGCGCGACTCTGCTCAGGAAAACGGGAGCCGAGCGCTCCTGCGTGACGACGCCGGCTGAGAAGGAACGTCCCGCTCAGCTGTTGCACGCACCTGCGACGAAAGCGTCAGGTGCCTCGGTCCCCCCATCCGCGTCGGAGTTCCCTCGCTTGGAGGTTTTTAGGGGGTGCCTTCGCAAGGGCTGCGTATTCACTGAAGCGCACCCTTCGCGGGATGCGCGCCGGTCCTGCGCGCAGGACTGCAGATCCTTTGTCGCGAGGATGCGCTGCTTGCGAGGGAGTCGAGGCGGCAGCGCGACATGCTGCAGGTAGAAGGGGCACGCTGGAGCGCTGCTTTGTTGGCTGTTGATGCGTCCCGTACTCGTGCGGCGCCCCTAATCTTCCGTCGACTGTCATCCCCGTCCGTCGCCGCACCCACACACCGCGTTTAGCGCTGGAAATCTATTGAGGACGCTTCTGTCGGCGAAGGGACTCTGATGCAACTCGGGTTTTGGTTCCCCGTTGTATCTTCGAGATGCATCTTGGCACAGCCTTTCTGAACCGCGCATTGCACTGACCTGAAGCAAGCTGGGCGGGTGCGCTCGACCTCGTGGAACTTCAGAGTGCGATTTTTCACAATGCATTCAGCTGCTGCGTGTCTTTCATGGGCGCGCGGAGGCTTAATGAGCCCATGCGGGATTTCAATAGCCGGCTCGGAGCTGCAGCAGCGCTCAGCCCGCGCGTTCGCTGCTCGCTGCAGCACTCTCTGCCGCTGTGCAACCAACGCGTAGCTCGGCAGCCGCTGCATTCCCAGCGCATAACTGGATTCCAGTACTGTTAGTTCGCGTGTCGAGAACGTCTTGCATGCTCGCAGTGCAACTGTGAGCTCAGACTCGGGCTGCATCTTGTGTGTGTCAATTCGAGCGTCTGAGATGCAGATGAGGCGTCCAGCACTCGTCGCTTTCGGTCGCTTTTGAAGTTCGCTGGCGACTTGGAAGGGTTCGGAGCACCCGCGAATCCATGCTTCGTGAGCTGAGCACTGAAGATCCCGCGAAATGGCCACAAATCTTCAGAAAAAACTTAAAAAATAAATACGCTATTAAAATAAATATAAATATGCTACTGCGGCTCTCTTAACTTCGACTGAAAATGCAGACTTCGGCACTCTCTTAACGCGTTCGAAGCACCAACCCCCCACGACAAAGAGTTTGCGTCATAAACATCAGCACTCTCTTCCCAATACGTAACAAACAACCGACTCTCACGAAACAGCTGTTTCTTTTTGTTGCTGGCTCAGTGGCTGGTTGGCAACATGACGCCAGAGCACTTGTGCAGCGCAACATTCTTTTATGTGCAGACGCACACGATTTAGCCACACATACACACACTCACTCACACACACACACCCAGCCACACCATATTGATTATGACAAATTGTGTGTGGGGACGTGAAAAGCGAAGGCTGCAAAGCGAACGAAAACATGGAGTTGGAAAAATCGGCACAGAGACACAAATACCCACTCGGCACGACCAGCAACATCGGCGGAATTAATGGCAGTAACAACAGTAAAAAGCACACGGGACTGCTGTTGCTCTGCTGAAGTCGGCTGTGGCTGAGCGCCGAGCCTCACTGCTGCGCGGTGTGTGCTCCATGCAGCGAGCTGCCGCTACGTGCTCAGCGCTCCGCTAGTGTGCGCGGTGGAGCGCCGCCAAGCACGCTGGTGATGGTGGAATACGACGAACTCAATGGCACTCCGAGGCAGTCTTTGGCCGCACTCCGTATCGAGTGTTTCGAGGGAGCGCAGCGTACCGCGCGTTGCGTACAGAGTTTGCTTATTTTCCACTGCGTTTTCCTCCATACCGCGCGCCGCGTATGCTTCGGCGTTCTGCCCTTCTGCTGCACTCGTATCTTGGATTTCGTGCCGTGCAGCGACTCGACCGCAGTAACGCTTTAAACGGCAGACGCGCTGCATCAGATTCGAAGCGCTTAACAGTCGCACGCGGCAAAGTGTGAAGTTGTTCGGCGTTTCGCTTGCTCGGTCGCGGGGGTGGCAGTCGCTCACAGGAGTTTCCACAATCTCAGTATCCTTGCGGGCGTCGCGGACTTGAAGTGACGTAATCTCGAGCGGAAACGACACCACGAAAGAAATTTTTACGGCGTCCGTGGAAAAGTCAGTGCAGTGCATAAATGAAAATAAAAACACAAATAGAATCGGAACAAAAATAAAGAAGTGTGAGTGTGGAGAATGCCACTGCGCAGCGAAGAGAGGGAATTTGAATTCGCTGACGGAAGCTGGAGTGATCTGTGAAAAGTGATTGCAGTTGAAATTATGCAACGGAAACTAGGTGCCCCTCAGTGAACCCACTCAGTAATCCTTCGGCCTGCTCACGGCGCCCTGTATTGCCAGGACACTCTGAGCGCGATCAGACGAAAACCGTGGGGTTTGCCAGACCTGCTACTGCCGCATGCCAACCCCTCTGCCCTCTGCCCCCAGGTCCGGTGCCTGGCTTGTGCACCTTCTGTTCGCAACACCCGCCATCCTCTTCAAACAGCGCGTGTAACTTCTTCCCGGGAACTCCGGCTCTTTCGGCACCGCGCAATTTCTCCGCGCTCTTCTAGGGAGGGCGGACCCACCATCTCCAGCCGCCCCACCCGCCCCTCCCGGCCAGCCCTGCCAGAGGTCGTTGGTCTTTCGTTCCGTTTCGTGTGGGTTTCGGCGTCAACGACATCAGAACCAAAACTAAACCAAATACACGCCTCGGCGCTTCGGCACGGCGCACGAACTGCCGCTCGGAGGTGGTGGAATGCGTCGCGCACGTTATGTTTTGCTCTGCAGGCTCCTGGTCGCGTGGCTGCTGCCGTGCTCGTGTGCCGCTCCGTTAGCCAGTCCTTTGTTGTTGGCACAGTTTTCCGTTACAAATCACTTCTGGTGACGTACTCGTGCGACTCGTTCTCGTCGGCGGGCCAAAACACACCCGCCGCTCACACGCGTTGCTGACCGGCACTCTGCTCCCGCGTCTCTGTCTGCCTGTGCCTCTGCTTCTGCTTCTGCTTCTGCTTCTGCTGAGGCGGTGTCGTTGGTCTCGTTTGCACTCGTCGGCAACCAGGTGGTGGTGGGTCATGGAACTTTGCAGCGGCTGAGAAAAACGTTATTCTGGCTGCACGCGCCGCTCCGAAGAGCTATCGATTTTTGCAGGCTTCGCAGTCGAACGCCAACGAGCCTTCCTTCGGCCAGGAAGTCTTCAGGTCGCTCCCGAAGCCACTCCGAGCGGGGATTGTGCGTGGTTTGAAAAATCCGCTGGCAGCTACTTTCACAGCGCTTTAGAAAGACCAATTCTTGCAATTTTCGTTCAGGTTAGAGGAAATCTTCGCCGCGCTTTCATTCGGTGTAGAGCTCTTCGGAGGTGGCAGCTCGTGGTTCTCAATGTGGACGAGTCTGTCAGGATCAGATGAGCGGCGAAGTAGGTTCGGGGCTTCTTTCGAGGGCTAAAGCGTCCTTAGTCAGATGACAACAAAGTTCGAATCCCCCTCACATTACGGCCGGCGATGCCTCCAGCCTCCACGGTAGCTCAGTGAAGTTAGAGGGCTGAAATCGTATCGGGCGCACCGCGTCCAATGACATGCCAAGTATGAGCCGCGGTGGGCTCGGTGCCCCGCGCGGACCGGCTGGCAGGCCGCAGACCCGCGCCAGCTGCCCAGCCCGGAATGTGTCAACACCGTTTGGCTTCGGTGTACATTGGCCTCCAATAGCAAAACACAATAGGTTACGCACACATGTGCATCCAGGCTGCATATATACTCCGCGGCACCCACACCCGCAGCTGCACAGACACATACTCAGACTACCTTTGTATTCGCGGTAAATCTTCTGGCCCATTTTCGCTCCGAGGTAGAGACAAACGGCCGCATTTCAATCGTGTGGCCTGCCAGGTGCAGGCGGCACAGACTCCGGCAGTGGGGCAAATGAAAACAGCTGCACAGCGGCGAGCCCGTGCGGAGTTCCACTCATGAAAATATGCGCGAAAAGTTCACACGCACGCAATCAGCGTTTTTCGCAGACGGCAGACGACGCAAGGAGCAGCCAAATCCTCGCGCACGTATCGCGCGGCAGAAGTCGGAGGCAAGGCATGTCCTGGGCCGCGAGTGGGCGCCACATTCGCGGGCAGAAAGGCGATCGTGGGTGGCACGTCCGGCTTCAGATTCCCTGAGCGCAATCCGAAGTCGGACGGCGTTGGCAGGAGCAGGTCAAAGTGAGGTGCTGTGGGTTGGCTGGTCGAACCTTCTGGCTGGTCACAGCAATCTGCATGTCCTCGCTCGGACTAAACGGTGCAAACCAAATGGCTTTCTTTGCAGAGACATGCTGGACTTTAAGCCCGGTTAAGGTTCGCAGACAAAGAAGTTGCCGAGACTAAATCGAAAATCGCGGCCTTCACTCCAACCCAGAACCTAAAAACTCCTCGTGAACCAAACCGTTCCAGATGTCGGTCGGATTTAATTGTCGTGAAATCTTCGTTTTTTTGGAAATTTTGCTTTTGAACCAGAGGAGTGAGCGCGGCCTTTCGGGCGCGCAGTGCAGGGGCGACCACAACCATCGTAGTGGCCGTAGAAGCAGCCAGGCGGAGGCGGTGAAAGTGGTGGCACACAGCGGCCTCAGTCGCGCTCGCACGCCGTCTGACGACGAGAACGACAACTCCAGTGGCCGGAACAGACCCGGTGCCACGGTCGCCACAGTGAAGAGGCACGGCCTGGAGGTCTTCGCCATCGCGAACCGAAATTAGCCCTGCGACGTCTGCTCGGGGTCCCCCGTGCGAAGTCGTCTTCCGGCCGAACTTGCAACGTTTCGCGTCAAGTCTAGCAAGCACGCCGCCTAGCAACTCGGCTCCCCAGAGGGCCCGCGCGCGCACCCGAGTGTCTTAGAACCGACTAACAGATAACAAACCAGCCTAGTTTAGCACCCGTAGTACCTTCCTGCGAACCGCATTCGCGGCGTCGCACGACGAACCACTGCGAACCACTGCGAACCACTGCATGGCGCAGACCAACCCGTGAGACAACAAGAAACGCTGTGATACGCAACTCACATCTACGCATAACTCGATTCGCAATATCCAACCAGAAATATCGCAACAGCACCTACCTTCAACTAGAGATTCAGATTGTACAGCATATACCGCATATACACAAATATACACCTGCATAGCTATTTACTGCCCCGAGGCGAGCGCGCTTCCAAATCCATATTTACCGAAGCGCTGCTTGCGTGCGGTCGGGCGATCCGGCAGATTTACACGTTGTTAAAGGTTAAAATAGTTGCCAGCACCGAAGTTTGTGGGCGGCCGAGCACACCGAAGGAAGCTCTCGTCGCGGCGGCCGGGCGCCCTCGGACTGACCATGTACACGTCACGGATGTTCGACATGTGGAACAGCGTCACCTCCAAGCTGGAAGCTCACGCCAACACGCTGGGACAGACGAATGTGCAGTCGCCGGGCCAGAACAACTCCAGCGGATCCATAAAAGGTAGGCTCCTGCGCGGTTAGGGTGTCTCGCTCAATGGGAGGGCCATTATAGGGCAAAGATAGCTAACTTTCCGCCGGTGATTGCTCAGACTGGGTCCTGGGTGCGGGTCTCCGTCCTCCCACGCGGTCTCTCGGTGTCTTTCAGTGCTCGTTCCACAGCAGTCAGTAGCTTGCCTGCTTTCTCGTCCTCTTCTGATTTCGTCGGGTGCCAACTCACTTCAGCCTGGGCTCGCAAACGGCCGATCTACGGCTGCATCTGTCACCTGTCTGTCAGCGCTGCCTGTTTGCCAGGTGCATCCGGCCCTCACGCTCACAAGGAGTGCGGCTGACCTACCCCCACTCCAGCCAGATGCGAGTCCGACCGAGTCCGCTTTACGCAACAAGCGAGTGAAACACAATTAGTTACCATAAATCAAGCGTGGCTAAGCAGCGAATCCGAAAGCCGCGTGAGGTTGCCAAAAATAACACAAAAATAACACATAACAGGAGAGAAAGTCGTCGATTGTGCTGCGGGAAAAGCCGAGAAATCGGTAATCGCGGTTACGAAACAATGCGAACTTTGCATGAGTGCGCGTGCGAGTGGGCAGTTGAGCCGCGAAGGGACTTTCTGGGACACGGCGTCCGAAACTCGGGCAAGTGCGTTACTGAGGTCTATCGATCTTCGTAGAGCACAGGATGCGTCCGATGGATGTTCGGCAAACTCGGCCGCACGCGCACCCAGCACACGCTTCGAATGCAACGACAGCTGCCGCGAAGGCCGAGGCGACCAGAACTTGCTGGCACCTGAAATCTTGCTGCCGCCACCGCCGCCACGTCCCGCTACACAAGCGGTGGGTGGCACATGAAACGTAATGCTTTCCCTCCCTCAGCACTCCCCGCCCCTCACCCTTTACAGGAACAAGTTCTGTCAAGAAGCAGTTAGAAAGCCGAAAGCCGAAAGCCGAAAGCCGAAAACCCAACGTCGACACTACTTTCGTCAGCGAAAAGGGCAACAACAAAAGCAATAACCTCTGCTGTTGCCAGCGCGAAGCTACAACACGAAGTATTTACCCAGTCTGGTCACAGAGTGCGGCCGTCGCCGCCGCCCCTCATCCGCAGCCAGCTAAAACGCTGCGTATGGAAAATAAAGAGCCAGCGCTAGCAACGCTCGCTGGCAGCACAAGACGTGAATTCGGCGCTGCCTGCCCTGCAGGAAAGCAAGAAGCGGACATTCGCACACAAATTTCTCACCGTTAACTAATTGTATTGGCGAACTTTTGATGCGAGTAACATTTTAGAACACGATAAAAGCCAAAACCCCGGGTGAGGGGGCATCTTTTGAGTTTTGTAGGGCCGATTCAAACACATTTTATACGTCACCTTGAATATTTCATGCATCAGAATGAAATGAAGCAGCGGCTGCCTTCGCTGGTTCGAACTGGTCGAACGCTCCTCGCGTGTCTGCGAATGGCTGCAGAAGTATATTCGAACTTGCGGCCGACGGCATTTCCTGCAGGGTCGGTACGCACCACACATTCCTCGGGGTACGGCTATCAACCGAATACAGCTGACGAGCAACGCCAACTCACACCAGCGCGCCGCAATCATATCGTCACGTAGTAAAAGTCTGAAATCGACAATAAGCGACGAACTAAATACAAATTTCGGCGGTCATTCACCCGAGAGCGGCGTGCAGAGCAGAGACCCGTGCGCGGCAACGAGCAGCTCGCGACGCGGCAGCGCTGGGAAGCGGATAAGCGAGGCGGTGCGTAATCTGGTCGTCTCCACACACGCACGCACACGCACGCACACCTAGAACGCAGCGAACGCACACCAACGAGTGCGTGCACGCACTGTGACGCTGTGTGCAGAGAGGGCGACGTTGGCAGAGTGATTCATCGGTCTGGAAAGGGGAAGGGAAGGGAAGGGGAGCACGAATTTTGTTGAATGTGCTGGTTGCGTAAGCAGAGGCGGAGAGATACCATCGAGAGCGCGTTCGGTGCCTAATCTTCACCCCGAGTGCAGAATGCAATCCGTCCAGGGGCTGCGATCAAGGCCTGGAAGTGTCGCTCTGGACCGCATCGGTGAAGTCGTGGTGGCGCTGCTTTCTGCCAGCTACCACAGTATTGAAGCAACTCACCTCGATTGTCTATCGGAGTTGAGTCGCTCAATTAGTCCGGCGAGTAGTTACTCGAAGCTAAAAAGGCCGCTTCTGGGAAGCACGAAACGGGAGAGAAAATTCCGAGCGATTCGGCCAAACCGTGAGAGCGCATTTCGAAACTGCGGGCGTGTCTTCCAAGCTCTTGCGAGCGGCGTTAACACTGCCGAACGAGGAAGGCGCTCTCGCCCTCTTTTGTCGGCCAGTGTGGCCAACTCGGCGGTCCCATTTCGTTTGAAATTCTTTGTGTTCGTAGCGTTTGCACGACAAGTGGCCACGCTTCGCGCAAAAATGTCCAATCTGTAAGCAAGAAATCGAGTCGCTGCTTCAAAATCAAACAGACGATTGCAACCCTCTGAGCGCAAAAAGTCGAAAGATGACTTTTGACTTCCAATCGATCGATTAGCGTGTCGCCAAGTTACCACCGACAGGCCGGTCTTCGCAGACTTCCAAATTCAATGCACTGCTGGCAGCTGTGTTCCCCAGCCCGACCCGCTGAGGGCAGGAGACCAATGGGTCCACACGAACCCGTCTTCTCCGTGCGGGGAGAGGAGGAGAAACTCGGTCAAGCAGCGCCAGCACAACGAAGAACGGACGAATAATTATGCTGGAATTCTCTGTCCTGGCAATCGTCCAACTGCAGACGTCCAACACGCGCACACACTCGGCCGGACGGACCGAATGCAGCGCTGCTTTCTCGCCAATGCGATCGCAAGTATCTGCGAATCTTATCTGTGCGACTCGAATAGTTGCAGCCACACTCGCCGCAGACCGGCACTCGTTAGTTCTAGCAACCGTCGCGGCGACGGACGGCCAGTCGCGAGGCGCTTCGGCATACATTCGAGCTCGTTGCCTCACCGAGCGCCGCCGTCCCTCCGCGCGGTGTGCAGCGAGTTGGAGCCAACAAATATATTAAGTGGGACAAAGTTGAACACACGAGCCAAGGACGGAGATTCGCTAGAAGCAAAACGAAAAATGCAACTGAAACTCGCAAAAGTTGCACACTGACTCGCTGTTGCTGCTTCTCTTGCTGCTTCTCTTGCTCTTGTGGAGACGTGTGTGTGTGTGTGTGTGTGTGTGTGTCGCAGCACGAGTCGGCGGCGCCCGCACGGCCACCCGCCCCGGTCGACGCTGTCGTTTTCGTACGCCGCAGCAAGAGCCGCCTGGCAGCGCGGTGCAGTTTTTTGGCCAGCAGAACGTCGTTTGTGCGTGCATGCAGAAGCGACGACTGCAACTACTAATTACTAGGGGGCCTCAGACTGACACTAATTCCTCCACAGATCTCGTTGTGGGCGGCTTGCCTATCTCCGGAGTCAGTTTCTTCATGAAATCGAGGCTCTTGGTCGCCCCAGCGCGCGGAGATCGGCAGCGCGACCAGCGATTTCCGCCTGCTCGCTAACCAGTGCGAAATCAGCGTCACTACTTCGTCAGTGTTTGGATCGAGACTCGCCCCGTTTCCTGGCAGACAAGCGACGGTCTGCATCTGCCATCCCTAACCTAGGCTATGGGGCTCCCAATGCACCTCCGGCCGCAGTGCAAGAAGCAGCTGCGAAATGTATCGCCGCGTGCCTCCTCCAGCCCACTCCCGCGGAGAGCGGCGCGCTGTTCGCAACACGAAGAGCAGCAGAGCGCAGAGCAGTCTGCAAAATCGCATCAAGCGAGAGCTCGTTCTACAAGAAGAGAAGAGAAGAGGCCTGTTGCTGGAAAGGCGAGGGGGCGCGGTGGGTGGGGGGGCATCGCCGATGTTGCTGGCTTAGCAAACGGCATTCGTATTCATGGCACACTCGCGGCGGCGAAGCGACGGCGACGGCGACGCAAGCACACCGACGACTACGCCGATAGTGAAGTGGTTGGGCTTCGGCGCTGCGCTCGGAGCTCATGCGCTGCTAGAGACGTGCCGACAACAGCCAGTGCTGGCTGCCTAGCGCGGTGCAATGACCCTCCGTCGCGTTGACCCACTTACGAAGTGGCTTGCGAACGAGTGCCGCACGAAGTCGAGTTTTTGCTCCACTCGGGATTTTGCAATATTTGACGTTGTCGTTGCTGTTGTTGTAGCTGCTGTAGTGCTGCTCTTTTCTGTTTCGCACATATATTTGCCAGCTACTCGGCGCTCGTCGCTCGGCGCTGCTGGTGTGCTGTTTGTTGTTGGCGTATTTTTGTTTCGCAAACAACTGCAGTGAGCTCACGAGTATCTTTGCATTCATTTGTGTCGTGTGAGTTTTCGACTTCTGCTTCATTTATCGTTGCTGCAGCCACCCCAATTTGGCGGGGAGCGCAGATGGCAGCGCCTTGAAGTGGGTGACATCAACAAACGGCCTGCTGGGAGTCGCGTTAGAGGACGACTAGCGCTTCGCCGAGGAAATGGAGAGCCGCCAGAAGTTGCGAAAAAGCACTCCTACGCCGACCAAATCAACCAGGAATGCCGAGAGCCCACTGTGGGCCGTCCAATGTGCGCCAGATTGACTCACCTGCTTCACTTTTCGGGCCGCATTTCAGTGATTTCAGGTGCATCCCTACCGTCGAGTGACTGTCTTGGGTTACGCAACAACAGTTGCAGGAACGCCTCTCAACTTGAACAAATTTAGCCATCGCAGATGCAGGCAGCGTTTCGCCGACAGGCAGGCAGCTTCCTTGCTAGAGTCTCAGAGTCTCTATTGTCGCGCTGAGAGTTCTGTGGCCGGTGCTGCATCTGCGTCCGCCGCCGATGCCGCTGCCGCTGCCGTTGCCGCTGCCGTTGCCGCTGCCGTTGCCGCTGCCGGTGCACAAAACAAATGCATGCATTCTTAAAAACACAGACACGCGCGCTCGTGTGTGTGCTCGCCGAAATCCGCCGCAGCACTGCATGAGCGCGCACGTACACAGCTGCAGCTCTGGCACAGACACACTGACTGACTGACTGACTGGCTGGATGCCCGACTGCCTGCACTTTGTGATGCATTGCATGCTAGTCAATGAACTTTTCAATGAAATCAACATCAAATGCGCGGCACCAGCAGCGGCGGCGAACACAACTACAGTCGCGCACCAGAACGACGTCGGCGCACAGTGGCCGCTTTCGCGACGCGCGCTCGAAGTCTCCCAACGAGAAAGAAGCCGCAAATCTCGACAAACTGGTGGCGAGAGTTGTAACTCGCACTCTGAAATATTCTCGGAGAACCAGAAGTTATTCTGACGGAAGCTTCTTCATCTAAGCGTCGATTTACCCTTCTTGGCTTCTCGTAAATCCCGAGTCACTCACAGTTCGGAACTCGTTATTGCGTTATTATTGCTGTGTTCAGCAACTCCGGGCTTCACGATTGCGGAAGACACACAATTCCACGCAACGCGATGACATCGAACGTAATTCGAAGCTGTGCTTCCCAAAAGCGCTTCGTGAGGCTCGGAGACGCCGGACTCTTCTGAGAAGACAAATACAAATAAATACAGACGGACGTCCGAATACGTTGCAGGCGGAACGGGAAGCATTCGCGAATTCGTCCAGCAAGGCAAGAAGCTGGACGTGCTGTTGCAAAGATTCGCGTCCGCACGAAGCGCAGAATGTGATGCACAACCAGCGCCCCGACTTCCATTCGGAGTGGAAGCCGCCTCCGATTTTAGCAGCGCCTTCGCTGAAGTTGGCCACTGTGCAGCGGCAACGCGGCAACGCGGCACCGCGACACGACTGCAGCTTCGCAGGAGGAGCTGCGACTTGCCAGCGCCGTTAGATCGGGAGAGGCGGGCGCGGACCAAGAGCTGCCCGCTCTCTCGACGGGGCGCGCGGTGCTCTCTGCTCTCGTGTGCGCGAACCCCGCAAGTCGTAGAAACGTCCAAGCAAGCTATTCAGAGACGGGCTCGGCCTGTTCTCCGCAGTCTCGGCTGTGATTGCGAGCTCTGGCTGCGCGGGCCGGGGGTGCGAAGACGCGAAGACGCGCAGATGCGCTTCTCGGCGGAGGAGTTCTGCGTGCTGCAGGAGGAGATCAGAAGCGTGCGCAGCCTGAAAAGTTGTTAACGGAAGGCGAGTTCTTGCATTGCATTGCTCTGGCAGCTCACCGCGTTCAACTAGAGACGATTGCAGAGTTCCAGCTTATGCGCCTCGGTAGCTCTTCGAGGCAGCGTCCATGTTTCAACTTGCATCAACTCCGGATTCCTACTGTACGCGGGTAGTCCTCGCACACCCCCTTCTTGGCACTCTGGAACTGTTACGAGCTCCCAAAGTGACAAGAAAGGCGAATTTTATTCACAAAACTCGTGCTGATCTAGGTGTCCCTCTGCCGTACCGTCTGCATATCAGGAAACTCGACTGCACGGAGGCCCCGTGTGTTCTTCGCTGCCGTGCCCAAGTGGGTTTCGGACCCGCGGCCTTGCCTGTGCAAGCCAGTGCGCTGCTCGCTGTGGCGCGGAGCCGTAGAAGCTTGTTAAATTTAGACCAGCCAAATCCGTTCCGCCTCGAAACCGCTTCTGCCGCACAAGCATTTTCGAGAGAATCCGAATCCGAATCCGTTTTCCTACGAAGCCCGTGGAAGCCGTGCACTCGCACATCGGGCTGCCCAAAGCACCAGTCACCCTGTGGCTTGTCGACGAACATGTTGGCAGCGCCGCAAACGCATCGATGCACTCCGCACAGACGCTGCAGTCGCTCGTGCACAGATACCGACTAACATAGATACCCACGCTGCCTACAGCAGCTCCCGACTCCTCAAATACAACGCGACGCGATAGCGATTACAAACCGGAATGCAGTTGTGGATGCCGGCCGCTGCCAAGGAGGGGAGTGCAGTGAGGAGGAAGCAGGGGCTGAATGTGTGCCAATGGCCTCAACGACCGACCAAGGAATCGACCCGCAGTCGCGAGAGGCATCGCGAGAGGCATCGCGAGAGGTACTCGCTGGTGCATTCGACCAAGCAGCCGCGCAAGAGACGACACGCGTGAAGAGAAGCAAAGCCAGAGAGAGCCTAACTGCAAAACAGCCTTAGCAAAGACGGATAGGATACTCAGTTCTCTTTGTGCGGCGAGAAGTCGCACAGCGCAGAAGAGCCAGAGTTGCCAACCTCAATGCTACTCTTGCGGCAGTTGGCAGTAAAGATGAAAACGTCTCCTGCTCCCCAAACGTTTACAGTATCTACGGCGCCAGTTTGTGTGCTACTCTGCTAACACACGCGAAGTTGTATGAAGGTGTTCAAAATCTGCTCAAATTAAGCATCAACTAAGAGAGAAGCAAGCATCAACTAAGAGAGTTTTAAACCGCCCTGAAAATCTCTCTCCTTAATTAAAGAGAACTTTCCGAACACAATCGTCTGTCCACAGCGGGAGATGTTCAGATACTCTCTACTCATCCGTCGAGGTCTTGGCTCTCATGGAGCGCCGGAATGCGGTGTTGTCTCAGTAACCTCCTCCTCGTCCCGCAGGATGCTTGCGCGGCTGGCACTCGTGTGCGTCAGGAGAGGCGACACAAGAGAGCGAGTATCCGGCAGTGCAGGTGCCGGTGCCGGTGCTGTAGTGTGGCCGCTTGTGCTCACGCCGAACCATGTGGACTCAACGCCAGTTCGAGTTCTGCTTCTGGCATCAGCTTGGACTTTCCGTGCTGCTTCGCGTTCGTCTGAATTACCTCTGTCGCCTCTGCAACGACGCCTCGTCCTGCAAACCTCGTCGCTCCTATTGAAAACGGCGAAGTTTACATAAGCTAAAAACGGCGAAGTTTGCATAAGCTAAATTCGGCAGTTCAAGTCAGCACTTTTGATCACGTTGGGCGTCTCCACTGGACGTGAATTTAAATCGCAGTCCGCGACAGACACTTGTGTAGCAGCAAGCAGCGGAGGAAATCAAGATGAAGAATCTCTTGCTTCCTCCGGTTTTAGCCAGTAGAAGCACCCACGTTGTGCGGCAAATCACGCGGTAGCCAGAGTCAGTCTGAGAGCTCCCGAGAGGGAGAGCGCACGCCGACTGTTTACGTGCTTCGGTGTGCTGCTTGTTATCTTCCCAGAAAGTTCTTTTTATCATTTTCCATTGATTTCTCTGCTCTCGCTGCTGAGAGTCGCCTTGTTTTTGCTGTTGCCATTTGGCCAGATGATGAGTCGCTACGCTATGGATTCGCCACCGTTTACCCGCCGATGTAGCGAAGGTTCAATGACACTTCTCCGCTCCCTCCTTCCTGCTCACCTCGCACTCTCTCACCTTCTTGCTTGTCATCTTCGGCACGAAAGAAAAGCATTTAAAAAGATGGAGAGCGTAGGGAGATTGTTCTCGCACGGAATCTGTAGAAGGGTTCTCCTCTCTTTGGAGATAAGGTAACTTTACCTCACCTTCAAATAAGCGCACAGAAGACAAGAATTGAGAGATGGTCGCCTACAAGTGTGGAATTTTTGGGCAAGCGGAGCGAAGGCAATTTTGGCGGTAGTCCAGTGTCTAGAATGACCACTGTCGCCAATTACAGGATGTTCAGTAGAGTTGCTGCAATGCCAGCCTTCAGGAATCTCTACCTGTCGCAGGAATCTGTAATCTGTACCATTTACTCTGCATTCTTTATTTTGATATTCTTAACACGAAATATTTACTTCATTCGAACAAGCTACTGAAATGTTCCCCAACTTTGTATAGCAAATTTAGATAAAGCGGGCTTCGTTTGGTCAGAAATGGGACCACACTGACCCGTATCCAGAAAGACTGAGCATTGAGTACATTTATTGCTCCGTTACAAATATCAGAGACTTGATGTCAAAAGTAGAATCCGTAGAATTAAATATTTGATGAAAGTTCATCTTGGAAAGGCTTACATTTTTACTGCGCTTTGCTATAACTCCCTAATTTGTTTTTAGTGAATTAGTAGTGAATACTAATTCTGTCCGCAATAAATAAATAAGTAAATACATATTTTTTTTGTTTAATGGTCAAGGCGCGGTGCAGTTTTCCGCGCCTTGATCGAGCGTGTTGTGTTTGAACGAGTTTTGTCATTCGAAAGGAGGGAAATGAGTTGGTGTCTGGCATGGAAGGCATTACTTCGGAACTGCAGGAACGCATTTGGAGCAGCCCAAATATGTGCAGCAATGCGAGAGTTACTGAGGCCTCCATCGCCACGGCAAGCGCAGACATCGAGGATTGCATAGCCGCTGGGCTCAAAGAGCCAGACACACAGGGCGTCGGCAGTAGAGGGGGTGGCACCTCAGCGGACCTGCCTCTTCCACGGCAGCCGTACAGCGTCCCATATTGTCATGGGTCTGAGGAGTCTTTTGTAGCAAATGACGATGAATTTTCGGCGCTGCCATCTGTGGAGCAGGCGACATCTTCGATTAAAGCAGCGGTAATGTCGCACAACATTCAAATGCCGCTCTTTCCGCACAAAGACAAACCAAACTGCGTTCCGATAATGAGGCGCTCCGCATCTGTGTCTACATCCACAGCGGAGGATGCCCCGCGACGTCCAGACTTTCATCAGCAGGCGTCTCAGTATGCGAGATTTTTTAGCGGATCATGTGATCGCCAGTCTATGTCAACCAGCTCATACTCGCGACATCGGCCGTCTCAGCAGCAGCAATCGATTCACCAACACGTAGCCCAGCATGCTGGACTCATTCAAAAGCTGGACTCCTCCGTAGGTGACTTCAGCAGCGACGCACGGAGTGTCACTTCAGCAGCGACGCACGTCAGCATGACGTCTGCGCGAAACCCCTTGGGGGAGGGAGGGTTGGTGGACAGAACGAGGACTCCACCCCCACCGCCCTCTATAGGCTACCATCGCACCTCCATGTCTCAGTCTAGTATGGCGTGGCTGTGCTCCAGCTCGACCGGTTGCGACGAAGGATGCATCTCCGGCCTGGATTTCAATAAGAAGCCTGCAAAGTCTATCAGAGGTGAGGAGCCCCACCACCTCGGATCACCGTCAGCTCAGCAAAAGTCGTCTGCCCTTACTTCAGAACGGTTTTTGCTTCCCTGCTGCGGTTGCAAAAATGCTCGCCAAGTTTGTGGCCCGAAATTCGCTGAGTGGCTTTTAGCTGTAGCGCGCTGTTCGGATGAATTTCCTCCTTCGGTCCCCGTGGGGCTGCACCCATCGAAAGCTATTCGTAGCCAGAAATCATTCACAAACTGATATGGTGGTTGCGGATTACGACTGTCATTTCTTTCGGACGGGGAATCCGACCAGAGGTCAACGACTTTGGAGCATAAGTCGCAGTGGTTTCGCCAGTGCGGTGAATGCTCTTGTTTTTCTCGAAGGTTCGCTCTGTTTTTCTCAGAACTGCATTTGTTAAGAAGTCCACTTTGTCATCTCTAATAATATCTGCAAATACACTGCCTTTGCTCCAAAGAAATCCCTTGATCTGAATGGCGACTTATTTCGTTCACAACCACAGGACCGTGGACTGACATAAGCTCTTGGACATCTTTTAAGGATTTCTATTCTGTAAAGAGTAAGATTTGCAGAAGACCTACAGGACCACCTACACCTATTTATAAACTTAAGAGTTAATCTGTTCCATCATTGCGCGGGTTTAGTTGGTTTTCTAGTAAATCTCCTTTGGAGAAACAAATAGTAAACAATTTGGGAGAGGGATCGACTGGAAAATGTCGAGGGATCGACATCATGTCCTTAAGTCCAACGGTTTGGACTACCGCGAAAGGCTATGGCCATTCCCTCTTAGCCAAAGTATAATATACCCATATAGCCCATAATATACGAAGGAATATATTTCGAAACGTCTTTTCCTTGAAGTGTGAAGAACTGTTTTTATAATTTTAGACCCATCTGACTACAGTTCCGAACGTTTTTCCAATATTTCGTATACATTAGTGAGGACTGTGCCTCCAGACCGATAACTAATGGAATCCGTCTTCTTTTCTTGCAGCGCAAATCGAAATAATCCCATGTAAGGTATGCGGTGACAAGTCGTCGGGCGTTCATTACGGAGTGATCACCTGCGAGGGCTGCAAGGGCTTCTTTCGTCGGTCTCAGAGCTCCGTAGTCAACTATCAGTGCCCGCGCAACAAACAATGCGTGGTCGATCGCGTGAACCGTAATCGATGTCAATACTGCAGACTGCAAAAGTGCCTCAAATTAGGAATGAGCCGTGATGGTAAGTAGCCTGTTGCTATCTCTGTCGGACCCGCACTATACATCTCTCCGGTGCAGCTGTGAAATTCGGAAGGATGTCGAAGAAGCAGAGGGAGAAAGTGGAGGACGAAGTTCGATTCCATCGAGCTCAGATGCGGGCTCAGAGCGACGCGGCGCCCGACAGTTCTGTGTTCGACACGCAAACGCCTTCGAGTAGCGACCAACTGCATCACAGCTACAATGGGTAATAAATTGAATATCGCTTCCATACCTTGTGCGCGGCGCAACTACTAATATTAATTCTGCTCTCTCTCCCTCTCGGTGCTCCCCGCCCCGACCACGTGCAGCTATGGCTACTCGAACAATGAAGTGAGCTACGGAAGTCCCTACGGCTACTCGGCGTCAGTGACACCCCAGCAAACAATGGCGTACGACATATCGGCAGACTACGTTGACAGTACAACTTACGAGCCACGAAGTACAATGATGGATCCCGAATTCATTGGGCATGGTAACTCGAACAACACTGTGTACCAGACACTGCTCTTAGTTTCTGTTTACATTTTTTGATTCATTACTTCATTCGGTGTGCATCCCACTCCGGGTTCGTTTTGGATGCGTTGCCCGTTCTCCGCCCAGAGGCTCGAAATGGCGCAACGTGGTCGAAATCCGATCACTTGCTGGTACTGATGTGCTCAGTTGAACCAGTTACTCAGGTCTTGAGGAAAATATGTGTTGTATGTAGTCTCACACTCTACATACAAGCATTCATTGCGCAGTGCATCGAGATTTCGACTAGGCTACTTCACCTGATGTGAATGCGTTTATTTCTCTCGTGCTTCTGTTGTCACCTGAAAACGTGTTCGTTCCTTGTCTGTTAACTCGATTTAGCTTGAGTCCCTTTTGGATTACCATATGAGTCAAAATTAGAAATAAAATCTTCTTGCATTCACCACCACTTCGGAGTAAAAACGTTCACGCAAATATGTATATAAATGCAAATCCGAGGGCTTCCCTATTAACCAAATCCTAATCGAGCTCAAGTGATGCGCACGAAAGTATCAATCGGTCACGTAACGCAATTCGTCCACTGTGGTTTCGGTTTAGAACTCATTCACTGTGCTTAAGATTTAGTCCGCGGCGGCGAACGAAACCAGAGGGACTATAGTAGGACTAGAGTAAGAAGGGGGCTGAATTATCGAAGTGCAAGTTATTTGAACACATGAACACGTTTCAAAAAGCTCAGCTTTTGAACAAAAAAAAAGTAAAAACGTTGTCCTCGGCCAGGCCGAATTCTAAACCCTTCAACCGCTAAAAAAATAATAATTCCGCCAGTTGATAACTTTTGCAAAAGTAGGCGTATCACCGTTTTATGAGATATTGAGAACTTTTGTACGAATGGGCGGGCCAGGCCCATTTTTAGCAAACATATTGGTAATGTTTCCAGATACCTTGTGATAAAATTACGTCTTAATATCTTATACTGGTAATTAGATATTTCCAATTTTAAAATGAGTGAGCCGACTACGCCCATTTCTTTGCAAAAATTCTGCTAATGGCGCTATATGTCCCGGAATAGAATTATACCTCAATATCTCGCACGGTTTATGAGATATTCACCTTATAACATTTTAACTGGCTGCTTTTACATTCCGTATGTAAAGTAGTGGTAACCGATTTCACTCATTTTCAATCCCAAACTGCCATACATGAGATGGAACATTTGCGCCAAATTTCATCGCGACATCTCTTCATTCTCCCGACAGACAGACGGACGGACAGGGCTAAATCGATTCAGGAGGTGACGCTGAACAGAAATGCATATACTTGTCTATATCTATCTCGTCTCCTTTGCTGCGTTACAAACGTAGGAACAAATTGAATATACCCTACTCTCTTCGGGTGTAGGGTATAAAGAAAATAGTGACTTTAAACCGACGAATCAGTCGGTCTTTTCAGGGTATTCCCAACTTTTAGTTTGTTAAAGTCATAAAAATAACCCGATTGAGGGCAGTTTGTGATTAGCTGTATTTCGTACATCGATCCCAGCTATCCGAGTCGAGAATCGCCTAGATTTTGGGACAAAATCGAAAAGTCTCAGCTCGTGCCCATCATTAACCAACCATTCCTCTTCATTTACTGTCCCGTCAGTTTTATTTCCCCTTAACCTGTGCACATTTGGCGATAACACTCCGCAGAGAGTTCTATCGGAGAACGTAGGCCAGCAAAAACAACAACAATGCAAAATATACTGGGCGGGATCTTCGCTTGAAGACGACACCTACCGCCACAACCACGTGCCTGCAAGTGAAGTCGGGGGAGCTTCTCAAGAGCAGCGCCATTGCGTATGCTTGCGCCTTCCTGTCGAGGCAAGGTTTGATTTGTTTTCAGGCTTGATGAATAGCGCAGCCCTGTTTCAACTTTCTAATTTTACTAATCGATTACATTCACATGATGACAAACCCACAAAAGCCGATATATGAAAACTCAGCTTACGCGATGGGTCAACACTTTAACGCTCATCGTCGCTTTTAGGCTCGAACTCTTCTTTGAGGCGAGATACTCCATCGGACTGCGGCCCCACGGACTCAAATCCCAGCACCAGTGGAAGTGGCGGTGGTGTCAGCAACGGGACCGTCAGTGCTGCAACCACCAACATCAGTAGCCTGCGCGAGGTTTGTGTTGTTAGGTCGAGGGGCAGCGGGTGCGGACTGGGCGGTGAGGACGATCATGGCGCTGCCTGCACTGCACCGGCATCCGCCGCTCAGGCGACAGTCACAAGCAAAACGTACGATGAACTCTCAACTTCCGTGCCCGCCTCCCAGGTCGTACTGAAGTTCGGCAGCCAAAGAGCCAGTCAAGAAAGCCACGCAAAGGTCACTGTCATGACTCCCCATCATCAACATCCTCACCATCACCAACACCATCAAAACCACCAGCAACAGTCCGCCATATCAACTGCCGCCTCAGACATGACCCACGTTAGCTTTATAGACGAAGATGATTCCAGTGATCTGCGATGGGGTAAGAGGCGATCCGGCGATGTTCCGCCACGTATTGAAAGTGGACGTCAACCGGAAACTGCCATGCGTACTGTATAGATTATGTCTAGAACAAACTTGAGTTCCATACACACACACACACTTACTGTACACATACATATCTGGCACATGTATGCGTGCATATGGTCGCACATTCGTACATATGTGCGGATAGATGTCTTCCACAGCAAACTACTTTGTTTCACGTTGAGTGATTTGCATTTCTAAGTTACTGCCTGCAATTTCGTTTTGGTCTATTTTTACTCTGCATGAATTCACAGACGAACCCACAACCAGTCCCGATTTCCGACCTCGTACGTCCATACCGATGCCTTCCATGTTCAGTCCTTGCTTCTCGACCAGACTTAGCTTTTTTGCGTCTCGAATCCGGACACATTTTGTATTCGTACTATCATATACTCGGTATTTCGGTGTATTTCATTGATGTCGCTGCAGCGCCCTTGATAGTCTTTCTATTAATTGCTTTCCCTTTCTCGATCGAGCAGCCGACGGCGATATCAACGATGTCCTGATCAAAACGCTGGCGGAAGCACACGCCAACACCAACACAAAGCTGGAAGTTGTCAACGAAATGTTCAGAAAGCCGCAGGTAAAGGGCGATGCAAGCTGCTTCCAGAGCGTTGCTTTTTAACTGCAAACATACATCCGTTTCAGGATATTTCCCGAATCCTGTACTACAAAAATCTAGGACAGGAGGAGCTCTGGCTGGACTGTGCGGAGAAGTTGACGCAAATGATACAAAACATCATCGAATTCGCCAAACTCATCCCAGGGTTCATGCGGCTAAGCCAGGACGACCAGGTCTCTATACACGCTCACCCTGGAGCGGGTGCCTGCCAATCTCCCGAAATGCCATCTTAATCGAAATGCTATCATCTTCCAGATTCTGCTCCTGAAGACGGGCTCCTTTGAGCTGGCGATCGTCCGCATGTCCCGGCTACTGGATCTCTCCCAGAACGCAGTTCTCTACGGCGATGTCATGCTGCCCCAAGAAGCCTTCTACACTTCCGACTCGGACGAAATGCGACTGGTGTCGCGGATTTTCCAAACGGCCAAATCAATAGCCGAACTGAAACTGACTGAAACGGAACTGGCACTCTACCAGAGTCTGGTGTTACTGTGGCCGGGTAACTGCCTATCTGCACTCGACACCATGTCCTGGCCACGGGAAGACTAAACCTTTCTCTTGCAGAGCGCAACGGCGTGAGGGGCAATACGGAAATTCAGAGGCTTTTCAACCTTAGCATGAATGCAATAAGACAAGAACTCGAAGCGAACCATGCACCGCTGAAGGGCGATGTCACTGTATTAGACACGTTGCTCAACAATATACCCAACTTCCGGTAAGGGTCTGTGACTGCATTCCTTAATCTACGCGCGCAAGTCAGTTTTGCTGAGTCACTAAGTTGAGGAGAAGTTGTATAGAAGTTCAGTGAAGAGGGGGAAAAGCAACATAAGGATACGTAGACCACTGCAACAGTTGTAGGGCAGTTTCCGAAAATCCAACCGGCCGTAAAATCCAACCGGCTGCAGTTATTAATCTAATTTTTACTTATTTCCTTATTTTTCGTCTATGTTGAAGCAAATTATCGAAAACAAATTACACTGCTTTGTTCTTGATAGTGCCGAGCACGAGTTGCTTTGCACGGAGCCGCAGTCTTCTTCTCTATTTCCAGACTCGTCTACTAAATTCATTAAAAGCTTCCTGTCCGGTCGATTTCAAAGAATAAAAGTTGGTGATTCTCATTCTGAGTCCAAGCGTGTCAAATTAGGTGTGACCCAGTGGTCTGTGTTGGATCCGTTGTCGTTTGCGATGCTCTAAAATGATGTATTTGCTGTTTTTATGTGTAAATGCGCTAGTTAGGGGGTCTTCAAGACTCTCCGGAGTGCCACCAGACGATAGATATTAAAATGTCGAAATGGAAATGGGGAAAAAGAGGTTTAATTTCATTCTGTTGAGGTACACATTACATTATCAAAAGGCGCAGTTTTATCAAAATTAAATCCATGCAGAAGACTATAGTGAAGGAATGTGTTCGTGGAATTTTCAGCATATTGTGTTTCAATCTGACGTTTAACAAGTTCTCTACAACAACTGTTTCGATCCTCTTTTCAGCGATATTTCAATAATGCACATGGAAGCCTTGAGCAAATTCAAGCTGCAGAATCCGAACCTCGTTTTCCCAGCACTGTACAAGGAACTCTTCTCAATAGACTCTCCGCAGGATCTCACATAACATCCAGAGAGCAACGAGGAACTGACTTCGGCGAAAAGCACTCACACCACGAGCGCAACCACGGCCACCACCACGGGCCAGTAACGGAGAGGTCGCGGGCGCTCTACTTCTACACACGCAGCAGGCAGGGACGACGACCAGCGCTTCAAACCAACAAATACTTTAATCTCACCCTCACCAAACAGCGGCAAGCAGAACCATCAACCAGCAGCATACAACATCGTTTATCTGTAAAGGAACGAATAATACTTGTATTTACTTTTTACTTCGACAACCAAACCCGTAAAGACTAAGCTTCAAATAGTATCGAACGTAATCGCAGAAGCCGAGAGGCGGTCGGAGCGCCCGACGAGCACATCTGCAACAAGGACACGCATCTCACTAAGTAGGCTTAAGCACACGGCGCGCAGCGTTACACAGTCAGCAACCCAACCCAGAACCAACAGCGGAGTCGGATCGGGTGGGCGCAGAAACCCCGGGATCCGTTGCCCGCCAGAAGAACCGCCCGAGCCTCGCGGATCCCTGACCGTCTGCCTGCAGACCGAACTGCAGGGCGCTGATGACGGAGACCGCTAAGACCGCGGAGCCTAAGAAGCTTACAGAGGTGCCAGCAAGTCGCACGCAAGCCTACACCGAGCTTGCCAATGGAGTGGTGCCGCGACCTACGACACGGGCTACTTCCGCAGGATCCAACACAGGACCTCGCTCTCCTTCTCTCCAGAAGTGCGGCGATGGTTCATCCATCCGCTTGCTGTCGGCAGGTCACTTGCGCTGAGTGCAGCTTGCGAGTTACACGGGCGCAGCACTTTTCTCATTACTGCGCGGTCGAGAGCCTTTCGCCGATTTGCAGGCCGGGATGCCGTCACGCGCTCTCCTCTTCCCACACACACTTACACACACAAAACCACTAATCCATATGTAGTACAGTTACGTACAGTTAAGTGATATTTATTTGGAGCTGAAGCATCAAAGAAGCAGGAAACAGAAAGCTAGAAGCGCGTCACCTTGCGTGAATACGAGTTTGCGAATAGACTGCACCCACTCCCCTGCACCGTGGTAGTAGAACGCCGGTAGTGATTTAGGTAGCCCGAACCAGGTCCTCCATACGAAAGGGTCCACCTTCCCATTCCCGTCCCGCTTAGGCATCTTCAAACACTTCAGTTATCATTGGTCCCTGTTAACAGTGCCTGTGGGGCTCCGTCGCGGAGCAACCTTCGACGCGCGAATTTCTGCCGAATTCGGTGCGCAGCGAGACGCTCACGAAGACCGTCTTGCCACGCCCTTCCCCCTCATCGCGTTCGCGCCGGACAGGCGCCCCCCATCTCCACCCTCATCTCCTCGGGGCCCATTAGCTCCACACGCCCGACTAGAATTAACTGCTCGCTTCTCCAGCTGACGGCTTTAGCGCTCTGCTCTGACTTGCAGGATTGCGGAGAGCCGCAAATCACTGTTGGATCAAAGAGAGCGAAAGCAGGCAACAAAGTAAGATTTTCGTTCTGCATCTCTGGCCTTAAACTAGTTTTAGAGAGACTTATGGAAGTATAGTACGAGTACATACACTGCGCATACACACGCAAGGTACATTTAATGTTCATCGCGGTAAGCTTAGTCTAGTTTACTCTTAAGTTCTGGTAGGAGCCTCGAGTGCGTTGTTTTAAGCGAGACCGTTTGACTTGTTAACGTAATTTTTATTAATGTTTTAACTAATTAGTTGTAATCCGAACCCGACAAGCGAGCATCCGCGACTAGAATACGTTGTTAGTAATACGTTAGCGTAGTTCTTGATAACTTACAGCGGAGTTTTCTACAGGTGGAGTCTGCTTACGAAGCAAGCGCATCCACACACGCGAAACACCGATTCCCCTTGTCCCTGCCGAACGGGCGCCTGCTGTGCAGTGCGGGGCGGGCGCAGACTGCGGGATGAGCCACGCGCACGCTCAACGCTCAATCCGGGCCGAATTCGTTCCCCCTCCCTCGTGCTTCGAAGCCGACGCTACTGACGAGCACGCGAGCACGCGGCTGCTGTCGGCGACCCCCTCCACCGCTCGTTGCGGCGCACGCGCGCTCGTGCAGCACACTGCCGCGCCCGACGCGCCGCTGCACACTGGGCGCCCGTCGTCGCAGGAAGCATCAATCCTCTCGAACCGCACGGAGTTCTGATGCAGCCGCAGAGGACGTTACACAGTGCGCAGCAAACACTAAAGTTATTATATAATCTTATGGACAAGGTGAACTTATACACATTTATAAAATAATTAAGTTTTACTAGATGAATTCATTTAAATTTATAAACAATGTTTGTAGGTAAATCAATTTATACATTACAATATACATAAAATTATATGAAGTACTATGGATTCATTCGAAAAAATAATAAAAGATAAAATGTTTCAAAAGTCTGGCTACTTCACTGGGCGGTCGCGACTCTCGAAAGCTCCCGAGACTGCTGAGGAGAGAATTGGTTGAGTATAAAAAGCAGGAAGCGTCGCCTCGGTGCGCTAATAACGGGCCGAAAAATGCCACAGGTAAACTCGAGTCGGAGAGTTTTAAAACGTTAGGAATGAAAGGGAATGAGAGGAGGACGATGAGAGGAAAGGCAAAGAGAGCTCTCCGCCAATCCTCTCCCAGGAAAACTCAAACTGTTGCCGGGATGAACATTCCGTCGTGCTGACGGTTTGCGTTGTGGATGCACTTTGGTTGGTGGAGTCGTCCAATAACTGGTCTCCGCTCGTTTTCTGGGAACGCAGGATGCCGCTGTGGTCGGGGAATGCTTTCCCTCGCCAGTGCTGTGGCGCAGCAACTCGCGCTGAGGCCGGAACGCAAGCTGCACTTGGAAAGCTCTGCTCGCTCGTTTTTAATTGTGTCAGTTGCTGCGAGGACTTTCGTCGTCGTTTGCTGTGTCGTGAGCGACGGCTGCGGTCGTGCCGCGGCTGGCCAGCACTGACTGGCCGTGAAGCCTCGACAGCGGGCCTCCGCAGACTTGGCCGCGACGTGCGCTGGCAGCGACGACAACCGGAGCAACGACAAGGCGACGGCTGCCCCTCACACCACGTCTCCTCCCCCCCCCCCCCCTCCCAATTATAAGCTGAGCAGTGTTTCCTCCGCTTTTAGCGCATTCGCAGAGTTGCTAGACTGGCGTTTATGTAACTCCTGAGCTGCGTGATCAGTTGGCTTATTTCTGCTGACGTGACTCGCTTCCGCAACGCATCGCGGATCTGCCTTCACTTCCTTGGTGCAGCAGGGGCAGGCAAAGCGAGTTCGCAATACGCGAAACAGCCAGACTTCAGTACAATTCAACTTTCCAGATTCAGTTTCCTCGGATTCAGTTTCCCAAAGCTTCCAATGTGTTTTTCACAGTTTGGCCAGAAAAGCGTTTTCCAGCCGTTTCAGTTTAAAATTGAAGGCACTTCAGTTGTCTGTTTAGGCTCTGGTCGTCCAATTCTGGGTGAACCTGGCAGTTTACGAGGACGCACAGCAGAATACAGGACATGAGGAAGTATCCTCGCAACAGTTTACACCGGAAGTTCCACAAGGCGCGTAAAAGAAATCAGTTGCAGATAGATGAAGTGGGTCTGCGCGGGCGTTCGGCCCCACGAGTGTTAAGGTGGCGAGCGCTTAGCTTTCCAGCAGTCAAGTGCTTCCACGACGCGCGGCCGCTCTCCTGCTGTATAAAAACGAGTGCAGACACCGTTTATCAGACAGTGTATACCGAGTCGTTCGATCGCGGCGGTGGCGGCTGTTCGGGAAGGAGTTTGCGCTGCGAGTCGTCGCTCTTACTAGTAGTTCCAGCGAGAGATCGATCGCGTTTGCTGCAACTGAGCAACATGCGCTGCCCACCACAGCGAGTAAGTGCGGGCGGAGTGGTTGTGAGTACCTGAGGTGGAGGCGGCTCGTCCGCATTCCTGACTTCCTGACTACTTCCGGGGACAAATGTGCCGGCCAGCCATCGACCCGCCATCGACCCGCCATCGTCCCGCCATCCCAGCTCGTGTTCGCTCGATAATGCGAGCGTCCCCTCTGCCCTCGCGGGTTTTCCCGCAGCGAGTTGAGCAAACTTTTACTTTCTCCGCCCGTTCGGCCTCCACGGAGCGGCCAGAGTTGCGTCGGTGCGCTCGGTCGGCCAGCAGGCGGCCGTCGAACCGCTGAATTTGGCGCGTTCAATGGACGTCCGTCCGACGGGCGATGAAGTGCTTTCTGTGTCCTCACCTCGCCTCCCTCTCTTTGCAGTGCTTCGCGCTGCTCTTTCTGGTTGCCGCGATGGCCGCGCACAGCTGTGGACTCCCCGGCCATGAGAAGCTGAAGTGAGTATTCGCGGACCTCCTGCGCGCTCGCGCTAGTAACGGCCTTCGCTTGCAGGATCAGGATACACGTGCCCGTGGAGCACCACACCCACGTTCACACGCAGACGCTCATCAAGAAGGTGGCGCTGCCCATTCCCATCCCCATCAAGGAGCAGCACGGCCACTACGAGCCCCAGCAGCACCACGACCACTTCGAGTCGGAGAGGCACGGCGAGGAGGTCGAGGACAGCTTCGAGGGCTACGAGTATCCGAAGAAGAAGCGGAGATCGCCGCACCCCTTCGTTTGACGCCGCAGCCAGGCGTCGTCCAGCTAGCATAAGACAGCCATTGAGTCGACGGGCCTCCGAAAACGCGGAGGCGATGGTGGAATAAAGTTGTGCTCAACTCTTCATTCGCGCGGCTTTTTTCTGAACCGAAGCTGAGTGGAGACTTTCGAGTGGATTTCGGACGCAGGTCACATTTCCCCGTTGCCAGCGCAGTTGGCGTCTTGGCGCGCCTGCAACGTCATTCAGCAGTTATTTCAGCCGCTCTCTCGAGCCACTGTTAGCCTCTGCAGTGCCCGAGTTGCTCAAAATTAATACAGAAATCGCTGAGGATTTTTTCACAGTTTTGACTTTAAGGCACCAGAAAACATTTTCGGATCTAAAGGCAGGAATGCTTGAAAAAACACATTACAGCCAATTCCCGGCCCAATATTTTACTCACGTGTTTCATTGCTGCGTTCTCTCGGGTGGGTGACATGCTCTCCCTGTTTCCCCTAGTGCGAGAGTCACTTGTAAATCGAGAGAGCCATGTGACGACTTATACGCTTTAAATGTCGCATGCGACTGCTTTAAATGTCGCACGCGACTGCTTTAAATATCGCATGCTACTACTTCTGTCTTGTTTGCGACCTCCACTGGCTCTCTCCACTCTCCACACATGCGCCGGGAAGCGGGAAGGGATTTTCGCCCAACAGCCGCTCTCGCTGCCATGAAGCATCCAATCGATGTTCAGTCTGCGGACGCCGCTCGAGTTGCAGTCTTACGGTTTCCTTGTTCTAACTCGACAAAGTGGTCCAATCTAATCTTTATATTAAGCGTATTAAAATTAGTGTTTGTAGTCCCGCGCGAAGTGCAGCGGAGTGTGGAGTTTCGGAGTGAATGGTAAAGTCGGCGGCAACATTGTGCGTGAAGCGGGAGCCAAGCCAGCCACAGAGAGACGAGCACACGGAGGAATGCGTGCGAGCGCTCCCGAGACGCACGCCAAGAACCGTTGCTAATTAGGTTGTTCTCGCGAAGAACGGTAGATGAACGCAAACGGCTGGTTGGTCAGCCCCGGCGGTATCAAGGCCCGGAGTGCATTAGGGAGTCGTTAGTGACTCGCGCGTGTCATCGCTTGGCGGACCCGTCAGGCATCGTTTGCAAGTCTCGCGTCGCGCCACAGCGCTGCCTGAGGACGACCGCAGCTGCTGCCACGGGCGTCGCAGCGCTGAAGCCTGAACCAGGACGCGATGGGCGCATTCTGAAAATGTTGTCAGGTTTCCTCCAGTGCATCACAGTATTACAAACTTTAAATTTCCACATTTTTTACCAATCAGTCGGATTTTTTGAAGATAATTCTACACACATTTTTGGACCTCTAGAAGCCCCCAATAAAGGCTGCAAAACATGCGGTTCTGTTTCTGTGCGAGTCGTAGCGACTGACATCTGAGAATTTACTGCAATTTATTGCGCGCTTTAAATTTATTGCGCGTTGCTTCTTCTCTTCCAAAGCAGAGCCAAGAAAAGCCGTCGGCGCGCGACTAAAAGCTGGCGGCTGCGTTTATCCGGCGAACACGTTAGAGAAAATGGCAGCTTTTTAACACCTCGTGATCCTTCAAAACCCTCGCCGACGCGAAGTGTTGAAGTGTTGACATCCCCTCCGCACAAACACTCCGTAAAAGGCAGCGCTCAGTAGGCCTTCGAGTTCGTGGGTTCCCGGCTGGAGCGGAGCTGGCAATTGAGAGCTCCAGTCTCCAAGCCGCTCTCCGTTCTCGCTCTTTTGGAACGGTTTCACTCCAGCAGCACTCAGTCTCACGGGAGACGAGATTCGGAGCTTACGCAAGTCTACACCCGTTACTGAGTGTCAGCCAAAAAAGCGAAAACGCCGCCGCCAGTCGCCGCAGTGTTGACCTACAAAAAACGCGTTACTACTTCGCTCGAGGCCGGCCGGTCACACGCACACTTTGGCGGTTTCTCAGTTTGATGTTTGAGTTCAGGAACCCCAGCAGGAAACCTCCGAATAGAAGCTTCACAGCTTCTTTTTCTCTTCACAGTTAGAGGGGAATAACGTAACACATTACAAACAGCACTACTGAGTAACAAACTTACAAGTGACGCTGAGGATGTGCGCGCATTTTCAGACTTCAGAGGTGTGTTGAGCTGCCTTTTCGAGTGAGACGCCACCAGGTGGGAATATTCATTCCGAAGAGTGCGACCTGGACTTGGACATTTTGTAGTCGCGTAGTGGACCGAACATTAGTGCGTGAAAGCAACTCTCGGCTCGACGATTACTGCGATCATGCGCCGCCGCCCCGTACGCGACGCCCGCCTCAGTAGCGCAGCACCTCGCTGCCGGCGACAGCAGCTCGGCCTGCAGTAGAGTCCGACGCCTCAGCGCCCCTCGCACCGCGGCCAGCGGCCAGCGATGGGTGCCGCCGGGGCCACTGTGGCGCCGGTGTGTCTGCCGTCCCTGCAGCTGTCGCACCCCGACAAATACAACGACAGCAGCTCGATGATGTTGTCGGAACTGAAGAAGCGCAGCGGCCGGAAGGACTTCGTGCGCTTCGAATGCGGCAGCGTTCCCGGTGAGTCCAAGGAGGAGTGTGACGAGTCACGAGACAAGATTCACGCGGACATTCGAAGGTGAGTGCAAATAAGCGTATTTTTCGACACTTTCCTGCAACTACTCGTCCATGTCGGCCTCCGTTTTCCGCGTAGTAGGGAAAAAAATCTCGAACCGTCTCAAGTCGTTCAGATTTTCTGACTTCCAGTGTAGACTCGAAAGTTAGTTTCGTTGTGACGTCAAGGACAGACGAATTCGAGAGTAGCCACAAAATACCGTTGGCGTCTCGGATGGACTGCTGGGAAGTGGAAACCTGCAGGAATACAAACAAACCCGTTAGAAAGTCTCCTGCTCTTCCCCTCCTCGCTAATGTAACACATTTGATTACTTTTTGAATTAGTTTAGCTGCTCACACCTCACTTCGTATCTCGAGCGATCAACGACTGAGTGTTTTGATTTCTCACTTGTGGGGAGTGTTACTTCCATAGAGTTTCTACTCTCTGGTTGCTTCCCACAAAAGACTCTCTCACTCAGTGTTTAATTTCTCACAGTGGACATCACTCATCACTGTTCACTGTGAAGTCAAGGCAAACGTTGCTCCTTTGCTGAGAAGAGCGAGCTGAATTTCCAGCAGACGTGGAGAAGGACAGTGAACTCATATGCAGTGCAGCTGACTCTGTCTGAGTCGCAGTGAGTGAGAACCATAAGAGTCATAGGAGTTCCCATCTGTTGCTGATGTACTCGCCGCTCAAACTCGTAGTTGTTGGGGGCGGAGAGCTGTGTACGAGCGCTCAACGCTCCAAGCGACGCCAAACCGAGTGACTGAGAGAATGCGAGCTGGAATGAGCCTTTTGACTCTGAGTGCTTGTGGTAGGCGAGAGTCGTTCACTGACAGACGTTTCAATGTTCTACAGCACTCGGTCCGTGTCGGCGGCCTGCGGGTTTCAGCGGAAGACTGTGAACGACGACAGCTAGTGGCGTTAGCAGCAGTGTCGCCTGATAAGTGGGGGCCGTCCGTCGGTTCGTTCGCTCATCTGTTCGTTTTTCCGCGGGTCGCTCGACGCGTCGAATTTTAGCGATTAAAATATCGGAAAAGTAAGCAATAAACGTGTATAACGACGGAAAGCAAGGAACGCACAGTGTTCTGGGTTCCAGAGGGCCGCACAACGCGCTGCAGGGCTCTTCGCCGACTCGACCATGAGTGCGGGCTTCTGGAGGCCGCTGGTGGAAGACCGAAGCAACGAAACATAACATGAAACAGCATTCTGTCGAAGACGCCAACATGTACTCTCGACTTTCGAGCTGATTGTGATTCCCTAGAAAAGCATTTGCTTGCCAGCGAGACCTCCGGTGAGCAGCGAGTGAACTGCAAGATTTGGGTGCTGGGCACCCAAGCACGACGTGCGCTATTCTAGCGTAGTGCTGCCCCCCCCCCCTCCCGTCCAGCCACCTTTCGAACTTCCAGGACGGATATTTATTTCTCTGCTGCCCCCATTGATGGAGTTCAAGTAGTTTGAGTGGTTACCGCAGCGACCCCCTTTGCGTTTCTTAATTCTTAAGGACTCCAGTTTCCTGCTTACCAGCTGCCATTTGCGCCCCCTGCATCGCGGGCTGCACGTGTAGTAGCGCGAAGAATCCCAGACAAACACGACGCACTTGAATTCCGCAAGTACTGCAACGACGTCACTTCCGCTTCCGTGCTCAAATGTTGCAAATGCAATTAATTGAAAATCGAAATTCAAGTGTTCCTCGAGTCGTTCCACGGCTCGCAGCGCGCGGCGTCAATGCGCCACTCAGTTGTTGCCACGGCACCGCAATTATTTGCGGCCTCCTTCCCCGCCGCCCACCACCTCCTGCCCGGTAGTCGCATGTCGGGTGGGTGACATGCTCTTCTTTCCCCCCACACCCCCCGCCGGAGGATTTGCTCGGTCGGAATGTAGGCCAGGTGAAGCGAGAAAAGGTGGTGATGATAGCGAATGACGTCACACCTACAGGCTCGCAAACAGGCCGTCACCTCTTCATTCTGCCAGTTTTCAGCAAACTTCGGTGTGTGGGGCGCGGGAGTCGCGACTCCTGCTTAATGGAGTGTGTTGTGTCCTCGCGCGTACGTGAACTCCCAGTTCCTGCGACTTTTAACCAACATTTGAAGAAAAACGCGTGTTCATTGCAGTTCGTTCTGACGCCGGGTCCACACGAGTGTTTTAACTACGAGCTTCAGTTTTGTGACCTTCAAAATATCGTATTCGAAGTGAGTTGGGAGTATTTAAGAATGCGAACTGATTGCTGGCAACAACAGAGTGATTAAAATCGCATCATGCGAAACATTCCTTGTACAGGGGACACTAGGTGGCAACGCCAGCCTGAGAGCAGGAAAACCTAAAAATAAAATTCACTCGAAGTTTTTTGTTTGCACTTCAGTACGATTTGCCTCGTCCCCAGAAGTGAGCCGTCAGCGAAACCGAGACGCTCTCCGCGCCGCGCCTCTGAGACATCAAGTTGCTGCTATACAAAAGCATGAAATATATGAAAAATAAACCAAACGCAAAACCAGATAATCAGCACTGAGCACACAAAGAACAGTCGACGACGGCGAAAACAGTGGACTCCGTCTGTGAATTGCGCCGGAACTCGTGTCAGGTCCCAGTCTGCCTCGCGGTGGCCACGCCGTCGTCCGGCAAACTGGGCCAGTATAATGCATCTCCTGCCAGCTCGGGACGTGGACTCCTGCATGAAGAGTGTTTTTTCCACAAGGAGAAACCGTCGGCGGAGGTAGACACTCGCTCTGTGGCGCGCCAGAAGAAGCCAGTCCATCTCTCCGAGAGCCCCATACCGTCTACCAGTGAGTTGGCCTTCCTGTCGCGCGAAACACACCATCATTGCATCCAAAGAACAGTTCGTGTTCTTCCTGTGCTACTTCGCAAGGCAAGCAGTTTGGGACGGCCTAAGAGTTCTGATCACCACCTCAAGGTAAGGAATGCGCGGTGAGATCCCGTATTTATTACTCACCTTCGAGCGCCCTTCGCGCTGCGTGCGTGCTTACTCCGCGCCCGATTTGGTCCGTTTCAGTAACGACGGGACAGCGCCATTCTCTGACGAGCGATCTCTCTGGAAGTCTTTCTCGAGAGCAACTCTTCGATAACTCAGTTGAACACTTCGCTTGATATCAAAGGCTTCTGAACTTTCAGTAAATTTTCTCATGGGGAAATAAGCTGTAGAAAACTAGAAACTAAAAAAGTCACATTGCGACTTCAATTTCGATTGACATCAGTGTCGAAAAGCGTCTCGAAGTGGACAATCTGTGGACCAACGAGTGGTTAGCGCGTTAATATGTATTGTATACAGTCAGTCGACAAATTGTCCGAAATTTCAGAAAAACGTCCACAGGTCTGAAAGCAACCTTGAGAGGTCTGCTAACTGAATGACTGAATGCATTCAAGTAGGCTAGAAAAGTCGCACTCTTGCATGGTGGTGAAGACGATGAGTCGTTGTAATTACTTCACCTCCTGCTTTTTTTTTTTTTTTTTTTTTTTTTTATGGCAGATAGAACCAAGCTCAGGGGATGCCCCCTATCCATGCAAAGCATTCGGTGGTTTAGAAGGGTAAAGGTTAGTGGGAAGGGGAAAAGTGGGAGTAGTGTCGATTTACACCTCTTTTAAAAGCATCGACGTTGATCAAATGCTAGCACAGAGTTTTCCTCCTTTGCACTACTTGCCCTCTTATATGATTTATCTCGCCACCCGGGTTAATCGGGGCAGGTAGGCGAATTATTGTGACTGAATTATGTCGTATCAGATATTAAGAATTAGTAGTCCTGACCACGACGGAAATGATGTCCCAAAGCCGCCGAAAACCGATTGCTTGTGCCGCCATATTTAGAAAGTCTTGACAATCCAATTTGAAGCAGGTGGGGGTTGCTGGGGTTTGCAGTGTACACCTGAAAATCCGCAAGTACGGTAGGGTGCAAAATAGGGATCGATATATTGATTCAATAAATGGTTCATCTTAAGGTGTTTTCTGTTCTTACCGTGGACGATTTTTGTAACGTGTTTCGGACGATCACAGCTGGCACGTAAACATTCCTTCCGGAATTTAATTCCACCTCAATTCCATTTCCAAGGAATTAGGAATTTGGAATCGAGGCTCACTCTAACAAAGGAATTGAAATTGAGAGAGCCTCAATTTATTTTGAAGGAATTGGAATTTAGAATTAAATTTCTAAATAATTAAATTCCACAAAAATTTAAATTTTCAAATCCAATTTCAATTCCTTGCAACTGCCGTTTTACAATTCCAATCCGCTGAAGAAATGCATGTGCTTAATTCCAAGTTCCAAATCCTTCGAAAGGAATTAAGGCTCTCTCAATTCCTAAATTCCTAATTCCTAATACTTGGAATTGGAATGGATTAGATTTCGCCCAGCTCTGTGGGCGATTTACAACCAAAGACACATGAAATTGAAATGAATTGATAATGAAATTCATATGCTTGTGCCTTGGCTCCAATGTCTCGGTTTGGGAAGTTGTGCCCTCCTGTTCTTGCGACTCCACCTCAAAAGTCTCTACACACTCTTCCGAGCAAATGAACAATAGATTCGTAAGGCTCATACAACTCTTGCCACAGAAGTAGTGTTGGGGAAGAACCTCAGTGAAATAAAATGCAGGAAGCTGTAGTGCAAAGTGAACGCGGGTGACAAACGACATAGAATACGAAGAAGTTCAAAAGCGAAGGTTAACCTTTTTATATTCGTTTAACCAGTAGCGAAGGCGGCGTCGCGGCAAACTGCTCTTTGATTTTCGAAAGCTTGGAAAAGGTCTACGTGAAAAGTACGTATGTAGCTTTCGTAAGTTCTAACAGTGTAAGATTCTTCGAAAACCGTGAAAGTAACGTAACCTCTTCTTCAACACGGTGTATAATAAACATGGGCTGTCGGACTCCAGTAACCGATTGTAGCAAATTTTGGCACTCAATATTTCTGCAGATTAAGTCGTATGCAAAAATAAATATAGCATTTTCATTCCATCTGCTAAAACTGTAAGCCTGCATGCAACGAGACTAACATTTTGATGTGGACTCACAAACCGAGGCCAGCTTCGCAATCTCAACGAATTGGTTACACCTTCGAGAGACCAGAGCGCAGTTTCCGAGCATAATAAGATCTTTTTTCACGAGGAAGTCTTTTAAAAATTGGCAAGGAATTGAGAACTCAATTATTTTTCTCACTACAGCTAGCTTTTGCACAACAATTGGTTTTATCCTGAAATAAAAATTGAGCCAGCTCGTATGAGCTTTCGTTACATTGAATCATGAAACGGTAAGAAATAACTGGTTTTTCCAGCTGCTAGTGGAACAAAATAACAGTGTCATTTCTTACTCTATGATTGAATTCCAACGCCTCTTTAGCTTCCTCAAGGACATCTGTGTTTAACGGGCCAAAATTCCACAGCGCCAAATCCCACCTGACCCCCAATATTAGATCTGGCAACCTCTTCCTCTGCGGAGATCTGAGCGAGTAGAAAAGCGCTTCTGAAAAGCCCCCGAAAGCACTGGGGGTAGCGAAGCGCCAGTCTTTGTAAAATACCTACCCAACAAACAAAAAGCTCTGTTTAAGTCAATTAAGATCTAAAAACTGAAAGCGTTTTACTGCATATTAGCTAGGCATCGCTAAATACGCTGCGCTGAGTAGGCTGCGGTAGCCGATTTCGGATTTTGGTACTTTTTCTTGAAAGGCAGATCCCTAAATCTTTTAAGAAAAAATCAAAAAGCTGCCTTTTCAGGGTTCAGAGTGAGGACCGTGTAACGCAGTAATATGCAGCAAAACTCGGTATACTTGTATATATTCTGTGTATATAAAGCACATAAATTGTGTAAATTATATTATAATTCAGTTGTCACAAATTGTATGCAAACATTTTTCCAAAACCGTATAAGTTTGCTCAGCTTATCTAAAGGAATTTTTCTTCTTTTTTTTAAAGCAACATCAACAGGAAATACAATTCAAAAGGCGTTCGCAAAATACCAGTAACCACGGCCAGACGTTACATGGCTTATACTCGTATTATCAGAACTCAATAAATCTCTGATGCTGGCAGTTTCGGTTTCCTAAAATCTCAATCTTTGTGTTTACTAAGGTTGTGCAATTTCGATTAGGCCCAGTTGTAGAATGGACTCTTTGCATGCTCTGCGACCCTGTTATTTAGTATTTGTAATGGGCTATAAATGCTTGAAAGCTCCTCTTGGGTCTGAAATATTAAGCAGTTGTAAAAGCAACTGGTTTCTGAATCTCGCAATGAGCTTTCCAACGCTGGGTTGCCGACAGAGGTGCCAATTCAGTGCTGGCTCGCCGCACTGCTACATTTTGTTCATGAAGTAACACTTTTATATGTGAATGAAAGGACCTCGTAAGTAAGGATTCCTTCCTCCCGCTTTCGATCAAATGTGGTGTCAAGCTATCGAAATGGAAATAATTCTTTTCTCTTTTTCCCCATGAATAACGAATATAAGCTGTCGTATCAATCTCACAAACAGTTCTACCAAAGACGATATAGACGGTATTATATCGTCTTTGGTTTTTTAAAATGGGTAGCTGCACTAGGGCTCGAAGTGGACCACCTGATCTCTTCTCCAGTGAGAGGGTTTTTCCTGAATCAAAACAGAAATACCTGCCTGAACAGTTAAATGATAATCATGTTAAGAGAATGGGTGCGCTCTTGAAGGGTACAAAGATGGGCCTAATGGCCCCATTATGTGACCAAATGGTAGGATGCTGGGACTGCACTTGGAAGCGAGGTAGCCGATTTCAGAAACGGAGAAATTTTCAAAACAAAAGCGAAAACGAATCTGTCCAACACCAGTGCATTGAATAGTCCTCTTGTTCTTGGAATAGTCCTCTTGTTCCACGAATGTTCTTCGTTATTTCTGGTCATTATTACAAGGGCAGTCATTAACAAGCTGGCGCAGAGGCTTGATACTGGTGAATAGGAATAATGCAATGCACAGACAATTTTAATTTAAAATAAGACTCGAGGGTTACACCGTTCAAATTAAACGTTTTTCACCTAAATCTTCGTTATCAGATGCGACTTTAGTGAGTTGGCAGCTCCGCACGCAACTGATGGAGCAGCGCCAGATTCAGCTTTGTTGTGCTCTGATGTGTTTTGGTTTCGATTTCCGTGGTTTGGTGGGTTGCGCTTGCTGCTCGACGAATGGGCACCCGGAGCAGTGAAAATGCAACGCAAAACAAAGCCAAGAAAACACTTTCAGTTGGGAGCGGAACTCCTAAACTTACTACCGAAGCAACTACGAGTATCATAAACCCAACTTGTCTGACCAGTAAATACTGGTTACCAAGTCAGCAAAAACGTGGGCCGCCGACACTGGAGCAGCACTAGAAGCGGGCCGCACACGACAACCAGCGATTGTGGATGGAGAGGGGAGGCTGGGGCTTGAGCGTTGCGCAGCGGACAGCATTTTGAGCGCCTCCGAGTAACCGCTGCAACCACGAGCGGTTTTCCAGCGGAGCCTATCGTGAGGCCTCTGGCAGGTCTTCAACCGCCGAGCACACATCGGAAAAAAATTCAACCAGAGGATGAATCCATAACAGAAGCAAGTCTGACGTTCGCGGCTATGATCGCCGAAAGCTCCCAACGATTTGGGCCGCACATAGCCATAGCGTTCTACTTTCAAAGTCAAGCACTGCGTTTCGCAACGAACGGATTATTTTCGGAAGCAAGGTCGCTGTAAACGGAACGAAAACGAAACTACAAGTTGCGGGGCGCTCGCGGCCGTACAGACTACGGGCTCCAGAAGTGAAAGAAGACCACTGAGGGCTTAACTTGGCTTCTGTGAAATCGGTTTCAAAAAAAGTGACCCAGGGATAGGAATGTACGAAGCTCTCCAAATGAACCCTAATCGTGTCTGGATCCTTTTGCAAGTTCAGAAAAGAGTTCCAGCCCGAAACCAGACGTGCGCCCGCAAGGCGGTCTTGCGGCACTGAACCGGCCCGGCCGTGTGCGCATGGCGCGACCTGCACTAAAAGCACGAAATACACATTCTACGTGTTCTCAATTCAGTCGTGTGGATGCAGAGGCCAAGTGAACACTAACGCAGCGGAGTAGCAACGCCATCAGCTGGTATCACGAAGCGGAGTAAAGCGGGACGCCAGCCAGCGTAATTGAGTTGAAGTTCCTTTGTTAAACGCAAGCGAAACTTGTGACAATAAGTTGAGGCGCAAAAAGCAGCGTAATTAAATCTTGGCGCCCTAATGAGCTGGAAGCTGAAGGGCAATTAAACGGAGGTGGCAGATTTCAAAGACTCTCGTGGTGCTGCGGGTGCATAACTAGGAAAATCAATATTTGCAACCTGGTCAGGCACCCACTGAAAACTCAGTAACAACGCAATTAAATGTTTCAAAGTGACGTGCTTCTTGAACTTTTTCAATTGTGAAGAGCTTCGTTTGAGAGTCGTGTGAAAGAGCGAGAAACCTGTTCGCGAGCTTGCCGTAGTGCGGGAGAGGAGAGCAAGGAGGTAGAGCAACATGCCCTCGCTGCTGGAAGCTCTGGAGCGCAAGTATTGCTCGAACTGCGAGCAGCAGAACGAAGGCGACGACACAGCCGACGAGCAGGAGGCGCTGGTGTCCATCTACATACCGAAGCTGCCTCCGTTGCTCAGCGTACCGGAGCTGTTGGTGCTGAATGATTGCGACATAGACTGCGCTGGAGACTTCGACGCCATAAAAGAACGGTGCCAGCGCGTCCGAGAGCTGGATCTGGCCCAGAACAAACTGCAGGACTGGAACGAGGTTTTTCGGATCCTGAAGCACATGCCACGCATTGAGTTTCTAAACCTGAGCAAAAACCACCTCGTGGGTCCACCAGTAACCTGTACGTCGCCTTCGATTAGCAACCTGCGCAGTATCGTGCTGAACGGCACCTACCTGGATTGGCTGTGTGTCGACGTGCTGCTGGAGAACCTGCCCATCCTTGAGGAGCTGCACCTGAGTCTAAACAACTACAAAGACGTTCTCATCGACGCCGCCTCCGACTCTTACTGCAACGCTTCAGAGGATAAGTGCAGTCGGGCAGAATCCACAGCCTGCAAACAAATCGAGGCACACAGGGCATTGAGGACTTTGCACTTCACGGGCAACCCAATCGAGAGCTGGTACGAGATCTGCCGCCTGGGTCGGGTTTTCCCTAACTTGAAGAACCTCGTGTTGGCCGACTGCCCAATCAAGTCCATTAACAGCGAGGGCGTAGTGGAGACATGCACAAGCACTGAAGATGCACATGTTCGACACACTGCCCAGGCCAACAAGGAGTCGGAACCTCCGTACAAGTATTTCTCCAATCTTCTCTTCCTGAACTTGAGCTGTGCCAACATCAACACCTGGGACGACATCGATCGCCTTGCGCGGTTTCCCAGCCTGCGACACCTGCGCGTTAAGAAGTGGCCGCTGTGGGACCGCTTGGAGTGCACAGAGCACGAGCGTCGTCAGCTGTTGATTGCGCGTTTACCGAACGTCCAAATACTGAACGGGGGCGGCACGATCAGTGCGGACGAGCGCGAGGACGCGGAGCGAGTTTTCATCCGCTACTACATGGAGAAGGCCGAGAGCGACCGCCCGCAGCGCTACAGTGAACTAGTTGCGAAACATGGACAGTTGGACCCGCTGGTCGATGTAAATTTAAAGCCAGAGAAGCGTGTTAAGGTGCTGCTGACGTACGGGGACAGGAACGAGATGCGGCTGGTGGACATCTACTGCACGGTGTCTGACCTGAGGACCCGCTTGGAGAAGATCGTGGGTCTACCGGCCAACAAGATGCGCCTTTACTATGTCGACCAGGACTACAGAGAGTTCGGGCCTGAGGAGATGAAATACCCCAACAAGCGGCTGTACAGCTACAACATACAAGCAGGAGACGAGATAATCGTGGACGAGAAGCGACAGGACCTCGGGAAGCGCTTACCCGTTCAGGAGACCTTTAAGAACAGCTGGCTCTCTCGAAGTATGTCCACAAATATATTTATACAACTAATTGACCTGGATAAATAATTGACACCGTATTTTAACCTATTTAAGGAATAAATTTGAAAACAACAGCGGAGCGAGTCTAGCTGATTTAGATGGCGAAGGAGGATGGGTAGGGTTATGGCAACGGGGTCTTCTAAGTGCGCAGCGTGCTCCCGATGAGCTGTACTTGCGAAGGAGCAAAGGAGTGTAACTCTAGCAACTTAAAGCGAGCTTACGTTGTATAGGTTCTACAAGAGAAACAAACACTATATTCAAATTCTACCAATAAATTAGTAGTAGCACCGAATATTTGAGCTATATCAAAAAAGCGATTTTGGATTTTGTTACTTTTCTAGAACTAAAATCGGGGAATGTGAGGAACATTTCTCTAATTTAACCGATTTACTTATTGAATTCTGAAGCTAACATCCATAACGTGGGTTGTTTTCGGAGCGTGTTTGATGCCTGCAATGTTCTCTAAATTATAAACACTTCCCACCCAAAAAAGTTCTGACTCCGGGGAATTAGCCAAATTTAAAAAGGAATTAAGACGTGCGTTCGTTAGTGAAGCATTTTCAGAAAATAAATATCAAATTTCAGAAACAAATTCAGTTTTGAAAGCTGTGAAAATTGAGTTTTAAGTCATAAATATGATTCTTGATTTTGATTTTTGAAAAAGTTATATGTAGAAATCTATGTAAAGAATTATTTCAATATTTCGCCACATTCACAACACCGACTAAAACGATACATTGTGGGCAAGGAAGAGTTCTTGCATTGAAATATTCGTGAAAATTGATTAAGAAACAGTTCATGAACAAATATTTGTTTAGGTATTTGTTCTTTGGCCACACGAATTGTTCCCGAGAATTCACCGCACGATCAGCGTTTATTGGATTTTTTGTCCTTAAACTGTAAAGTCGTTTACTTGTTCTAGTGATCCATTTTTAAAGAAAATTCTTTACGAATTAAAGGTACTTCCGCATTTACTTTCATGTTTGTCAGTCTTTAAGAAATCAGGATTCTGAAGACCCAGAAAAACGTGGTACAAAGCTGAAAATTCAGCAGTGGAATTAATCGGCGTGGGTTTTTTCTCTTCTACTATGTAATTCTTATCCGCCATTTCCACCATCTGACACACGCAACAGAGTAATCACATTTGAACCTGTTGAATTTCGTGTTGCTCACATGAGCCACTGTGCCGCTGAATTATACATATCCTTCCTGACCACTGAATTATTTATTACAATCACAAGGACTTCAACACAAGAGTCGATTTAGTGTTACAGCAACCTAAATGCGCCTAAGCGCACTTATTTCGCTCGAACTACTGTCACATTTTAGCAGAACCACATTTTAGCGGAACACCCGCACAATTCGTCGACTTTTAAAACGACATCGTTTTAACACTTAATAACCCTCAAGTTCTTAGGTAGGCACAGCTTCCAAAGCAGCACAGATATGCATTTCTGACAAATACTTTGTAGGGCAGTTGAGCGCTTTTGCCTCGGGGAACTTGCATATTTGACCTTGGGGCTTAACCGCGGTGCAAAAACTCCTTATTACACAATTGATTTTATTTTCCTTCAGTTGAATTATTATTATAAAATTGGTTTGATTGGCGACCTGCGACGCTGTACAGCCATCAGTAGAGAAGCACACAGAGTGAGGCCCACATCAAAGTTGCAGGAAGTGGTCGCTGCTTTATTTCGTATCGAAGCATCGACTTCCTGGAGGTGTACATTCTGAAAATATGTTGATGCATTCGGAATTCAGGTACAGTTGAGTTTGTAACTCACCAGCTTTAAGCTGCCAGAAGTGGCTGCAGTGAAACTGTGTGTGTCTACGACCTGAGGTTTTCAATAATAATTAAAAAGCCGAGCTTCGACTAGCATTCCATCCTTTCGGGAGGCATTGATTTATTTCATGGTAATAGACAGCAATTCTTCAGGACGAATATAATCAACGACAGAGTCTCCATTCGGTATTCCCCGTTTTACTCCGGTCAAAATAGTCCTCCATAGCACAGTGCAAAAGCCAAAGTGTGACAAGCGTATGCTTGGTGAAATTATTAACGCTCGGATAAAAATTAACATAAACTGTTACTTTCCTCGCGATATTCGTGCGTAATGTACATATCTACTCAGAATCATGTCCGCTAGAAACCCAGTTCTCGTTTTCAGAGGTGGGACACCTTAGTAGTGACACGCTTTAAGTTTGACCATTTTAGGCACTCTTGTTACTAATTAACAACTATCCTTGTACACCTGTAAGAAGCGCTTTCTTTCTGAAGATATTTCTTTGCGACATGTGGCTCTCCCACTCATGATCAACGGACGCGACATTCGAGTTCGGCAGACTTTTATTTAGTTTCCTGAAACGTTCGAAAAGCACAGAGAGAAGGGGATCCGATAACCAGTTCCATTTAAGCGATCACTTAGCAGTCTCAAATGTCAATGAAGCGTGGTGACTAAGTGGCGATAAGATTAAGTCAAGCTGGAATATAATTCACACTCGAATATCAATCGATGTCATTAACGAGGAGATAAGAGACCGTAAAAATAAAGTTACTTGTTACTTACACTCTTTGGCAGAGTGATAGAAAAAGCATTTATTATTCATGCGAGTATGATCACTCAGACTCAGAGAAATGGTTGAGAAAGCGTCCCATAAATCACTTTCTAGGCGTGTACACCGCGTAAGTGCTGAAATCAGACAGTTAAATAATAATCGCGTCGTTATTGAATTCATATTCAAGTGCCACAACTCCAGCATTTGCTTTGCTTTCGAAGCACTATTTCGACAGTCGGTGACGGAACTGTGCTGTAATCTGGGCCGCGAAATTCACGAGAGAAGTTTGCAATCAAGCAGAATTCAATAAATTCGGCCGACCATCCATGTCGGATGCTCGATAAGAGCGATCGTTTCTTCAGTATGGCATTAAGTAAACTGAAGTGAGTTCGATACGCTCTTATGTGGCTCTTGCCTCACGAAAACGGGTGGGTCATGTTCGGCACGATAAGTATGCAGGCTATGGAAGAGCTTGTGGTTGCGAGGTGTCAAGACGACTTAAGTGTTGGATCAGGTACTGCGAATGCAACACCTACTTTAATTTAACTCCGGAGCCTGTTGTTATCAGATTAGTATTTCCTCTCGTATGCGACACGGGCGCATTTCAAAAAAGTTTTGATTTAAATTGACAAAGTGGACCCACTCACTTGTCTTTTAATGGACCACGACAATGAGTGCTTTGTGTTCTATGATAAAAGTTTTTCTCGGCGGTAAGAACGAGACAGTACTTTGGAGAAACTTGCCACTAATTTGCTCAAGAGGCATCCAAAATTATCAATCTATAGATTTTTTCAGAGAAACGTTATTGCCTTTTTAAAGCAATTTTACTTTTGCAGTGCGTGCAAGCTTGGTGATAGGGAGCGGGCCGTTCGGCTCGCACGGCCCCGAATGTCACTTCTAGGAAAGCCTTTAAACTACAATCGCGGCTCCCGCCGTGATGCCCGCTACAGAAGGCTACAGAGCCGCATCTATAACTTCTTGGAAAGGCCTCGGGGAGTGCCTGCCATTTTATATCACGTCATGGTGTAAGTGTTGCTAGTGAGTTGACGCTCCGAAGTCACTGTCACAGCTTTTTTCAGTTTTTTAATGGTATTCACGTGCCTCGCCTTAAGTGTGTTTTCCACAATCGAGGAATACGAAAAGGACGCTCTGTACATTCTCTTCAGGATGGAGATCGTAGTTGTGATATGGTTCATTTTGGAGTTCTTTTTCCGGTAAGTGGCAGCGCAAGTCGGTATCCAACTCGGTTTATACTATAAGCTCTCTTTCAGACTGTGGTCCTCGGGGTGTCGTTCGAGATATCAGGGCTCAGTCGGACGGTTAAAATTCATGAAAAGGCCTTTTTGCATCATAGGTAAGGGTCGCCATCGAGACAAAACTGCTTGGAGTGCTTAGAGTGATATATCTAAATTCACCAGACATAGTCACCATAGCGGCATCGTTGGTCGTATTATTTATGGGCACGTCCGGACAAGTATTTGCCACAAGCGCACTTCGTGGCCTTCGGTTTTTCCAGATTTTAAGGATGGTTCGGATGGATCGACGTGGCGGCACCTGGAAGCTCCTAGGCAGCGTCGTTTATGCGCATAGACAAGTAAACCTCACACCATAAATCGCATGCTATATCATCACAATTGTGTTCTGATTTCGCAGGAATTAATCACTACCATGTACATCGGCTTTCTGGGTCTAATATTCGCTTCATTCCTGGTGTATTTAATGGAAAAGGACGTAAACGACAAGTTCAGCAACTTCGCCCAGGCGTTGTGGTGGGGTGTGGTAAGTCATTAGTCGGCATAGCTATTCTCAGCATATCGCTAACACTCGTCTTGCTTGTAGATAACGCTGTGCACAGTGGGATATGGCGACATGGTCCCGGAGACGTGGCAGGGCAAGTTGATAGCTTCGTTTTGTGCCTTGCTGGGAATCTCGTTTTTTGCTCTGCCTGCGGTAAGTACCAGTTCGATCAGTCTCGTCCATAACTCGTGCTGTCTCGGCCCATGCAGGGAATACTCGGCAGCGGCTTTGCCCTGAAGGTACAGCAACAACAGCGGCAGAAGCACATGATTCGCAGACGCCAACCCGCGGCCACTCTTATCCAGTCCCTCTGGAGGTGTTACGCAGCGGACGAGCACTCCATCTCCATCGCCACATGGAAGATACACCAGGTCCCCCTTCCGAGCCCGCCGCCGTCGTAAGTACGCTCTTAGGCAGATTCCAATGTTATAACTGTAAACGTATGTATGTGCATATATTTTTACGTATCGGCCTAGACTGCAATGTTGAGGAGAGAGTAATTTGTTTGCTTTTGCGAGCACGAATCTCTCGTCCTTATTACCCGGATGTAGGTATATCTGTACCCTTAAGAACTCCTTTTTAATTCAAGCTTCTATAACACTCTATAGATATACATGACTTCAATGTGCCAGTAATATCTTCCCGGTATTTAACAATTATAAGCATTCGTTTATCACGAAAAAATGTTGTCGCGCAGACTAAGAATTGATTCGGAGTTGGGTCTCCCGGTTCCCTGGCTCCATGATATTATCTGCACTTGTCTGTGTTTCCGCGATCTGCAGAACTTACAGACAAAACAAAAACGTACTCGGTCGTTATTGGGGTAACTTGCTGAAGTGGTTGCATGGACATCGGGCGGAAAATCCAGACGCGTATATGTGCAGCCAGCCATTTGCCAAATAACGCGCTCGACTGGTTTCGACGATCGTTTCGAATCCTCCACTGTAAATGTTTATAGTAAATGTGTGCTAGTTCGATATATACAAGTGCCTTCTTCGGCCTCCTGGGCTACAGAGTGTATATTTCTCGATGCGCCCGGTTGCCGGCATTCTTTCTTAGCGACTTACTTATTAGTTTTATATTACATACAATACGAAAATACTTTCATGTTTTTATATAACGCATTTCTCGTATACGTGTTTTTTAGTTCTGAATACTGGGATAGATTGTTAAAAAATTTAAGTGAATATAGGTAAATGTCCTTCTTTGTTCTCCTTGCTTTCGCCTCATTTGATTTTCGATGTGATGAGTTCAATTTCAAGCTCTTTTCACAACACTCCGAATTGGCTACTATTTTGATCACCCCGTAACCGCTTTGTTTGATTGAGCCCACCTCCAGGTGGAGTTCTAAGTGCAGCAGTGTGGATTGAACTCATCTGTTCGCACACTCCAGTTTATTTTTAATTCCGCCGCAGATTTGAATTGAAACCAACATTTGCCTCTTTTTGAAGTACTTGGTTTAGTTTGTTAGCTCGCATATTTTAACCTCTCTTCACGTTCACCTCACCCCACACCTATTCACCGGTACTGAACTTTTGTCCTGCCTTGGTCGGCCTCAAAACGCATTCCATGGATCCATTTCGCATAGAGACTCGCAAATAACATCAGAGTTTCGCGAAATCACTTTCGAAGTCGGCAATGAATCTTATGTCCGAATCGCTCGCGCGTCGAAAAACTCGCGCTTTAACTGTATGAATATCTTTGACATAGTAAATATCGTATTTACGCATCCACCTATTTGTGTATTTTTATTTTTTTCATGTTTAAGGTGGAATTTTCTCCTTAGGTAAGGATCGAGTAGACTTGAATATGACTGACATGATTCGCTTAGACATACATTTGTATCCACTTGCTCAACTTCTTTTATGCATAAATGAGTGTTTCAGAAATACAAATTTGTTTGTTTGTTTTACTGGCTTGCAAACTTCTTCTACTATAATGACTTGATTAAATTCGTGCATCCTGCGATCACTTTCACGCCCGCAATGCTTCATCAATTACTCGACTCCGCACCCTCATTTTGAACACCTCTGCAGGACTCCTTAATGGCACCTAACCGTGGATTTGTAGCGTAGTTGCCACAGTAATGAGCAAGAGTTCGAAACCTACAATTAGACCCACGCACCGCGAAATTGATAACATAAAAAATTTTATTTACGTGATTTTTTAAGGAAATTGATTTGACATTTGATTCCGCAACACTTTGCAGGGGAATCGGCAGAACTCGCCCTGGATTAATATTACTGACGCTTGTTGCGAGTTGAATCCGTGCCGTGTTCGTTGTAACGCGGGATCGAACCCGAATTAGGACCCCATTAAAACACATCGCAGCTCATGCATCAAGTAGTTTGTACGACATTCTTTGTCCGCCACAATATTATTGTTATGTCAAAGCTTTTCTACGTTTTAGAATTGTTTGTCTGGATTTATGAGTTTAATTATATTCTAGTTACTCACCAGAGTATTTGCAGCAACTCTAAGTTCAACTTTTCTCTCTCCTTTTCTCTCCTCCTCTTATTACTTCCAACTTCACACTCACCCGTATGACTTGCTAAACACACCGAACTTACATCATCGAATACTCCATCTCGATTTGCAATGATTTTCGTCTCTACTAATATACCTCTATCTGATACATATATATACACCGAATGCACGCCTTGTATGAAATCGAAACAAAACCAAACCCAAACTGATCACTTGAATGTGTCTGAAACGAACTCCAACACACGATTCACGCTGCGAATTCTGACCAGTTCGAAATTGGAAAACGCGGAGAAGACGCTGTCGACCCCTAGCGCAGTGTAAGTGCCAAAAACATTCCTTTGGAGCCGCTGCACTCAGAGAGAAGCAGTGGCCGTGGCCGCACACAGTCACCCCAAGCGCCAGTATGGCCGAAACGCACGTCTCCAGTTTTTCTCTGAGTGTAAACGGCTCCACTGTTCATCTTAGCATGTAGTTAGCCTTGCAGCGCCAACTTCCATAGCCATCATTTAAAAACGTATATCTCAGAGTGCGTAGCGTAGAGGTAGAAACCCAGATAAACTAATCCGAGACCTGCCTACCGACACCGCAGATCCCTTCCGTTGATTTATCTCCAGGCAAGCTTGTGCAAACGATCTATTAGTAGGGCCTGCTGTTACCTCCTTGCAAACGTAGAGCACCACGAACTGTGGAAGCAGGATCACAGGATCACACCACATGTAGATCCTTTATGCTTCCAATACTTGACTCTCTTGCTATCCGTCCGTCCTTATCCGGTGTCGCGCGAAAAGTTGCAGCTCGTGCTCACTTAAAGGCATGGAAATTGAAAAGTGCTCAACTTCTCTATCCGTCAATCCTAATTCAAAATTTGTAGTACTTCTAAATTGTGTTAGCTTAATTCTGATTGGCGCGTTTATGGATGAACAAAAACCTTTTTCTTTTGAACAGAAAGCTTTTAACATTTTAGCATGTGCTTGAATAGTTTTAAACATTTCCTTAAATTAACCAAGAATATTAGTTTCGCTAGCTAGTTAGTTAGTTAAGAGTTTAGAGTTAGTGCATTCTGGTCTCTGCTGTTCCAAGTAGTGCGTACTAAAGCAGCCAATAAGAGGTTTTTCGAGGGCTCCAGCTTTAGAGTTCCTATTCTTGGCTCAAGCTAACTCATCGTGGAATTCGAATCGAACTAAAATTCTTACTTACTAAATGACAATTCTTAAAAATCCGTAGCCAAAATCCTTGTAAATAGCTTTGTGATAAATAACTACTCTACTACTCCAGGCCAGATTGTTATCACAGTCAATGACATCTTTCGCTTTTAACCCAAGCCAGCTCGCCCTTCATCACCCTAACTTCTGCTCTGGGTTTTCGAACTTTCGGTCAAGTTTCATACTTGTCCACGGCTGAGCCTCTTTAGCTTGCATTGCATATATATTTTGTTCGGCGGCATGGATAAAGTTTAACATGGTATCGATGAGATGGCAGCCCTATGGCTACAACATACACTACAGCTGATCAGGTGTTGGGTGCTGCTTGTTTCTTCACACATCCCACTTCGTGACCGACAAACCTTTATGTAAATAGAGTGTCTCCGCTTGAGCTCCGCAAGTTTTGGCTTCCGTCTGTCCAATTGTAAATAAGCCGATCAGATGAATGCAATGTAAATGCGTAGAGTATTTAAGATCCTTGCTTGCTGTTATTCCTTGACAGTAGTTTACACGCACGCGCGCGCACACACACACACACGCAGATGTACACATACACACAATGTAAATGAATCTGATCTAGCGACACCTTCGAAATACAGAAAGGAAGTGGCCAGCGCACTGCCTTCACACACGCTCACGCTGTCCGAAGCGGCGCTTCTGCTCTACTAACACCATTACGACAGCTCATTTCCGACTTATCATCAATTATTTAAGCTAATTGAATTTATCGAACAAACCGTATATCGCTGATTAGGCGGGCATCTTCCAGCTTCAAGCACAACGCATCGTTCGTGGCGCGCCTGCCTACGATCCGCCGTCACAAGAGCCAGTCGCTGAACTCGCCCGGCAATGCCGCCAGCAACAAGCCGCAGGGCCCGCTGCGCCCGCCCCGCTTCCCGAGAGCCATGGGGGACATCAACGCGTCGGTCGAGAACCTCGGTAAGTATTGCTCCTCGCTGAGCGCCTCCATATGACGTGTTCGTGTTGCTCACCGTAGAAATCGCACCTCGCATTTTTGCTTTATTTGAACTTTTGCCACGGCACGGCCACGTATCTCACTATAATGCAAATGCTTTCATTGCTACTGAAGTCCTACAACGCAGTTCTCGTGACTGAAAGGTGTCTGCAGGACGAAAAGCGAAATCCGACCTAAGCAGCCACATGTTCTTCTGTGGCTGGTGTTGGGGACCACAAAAATCGCTCTACTCGCGAAAAAAAATTGTCTCTATTTATTTCTGAAAAGAAGAGGTCACGAAACTTCAGAGAAGTTGCAATATAGGCTTCAGAGTTATTGTACCATGTTAAAATTTTTGACGTGTAAAATTATCAGTCCAGTAACCCGGTTTCCGAATTTCGGGGCAATCAGTAGGTAAAAAACAGATAACAGCTTAGTAACATTGTAGTATGACTGCAAGTGAAACACCTCCGCAATCGCTGGAGCCGAAATCTCTTAGGGATCATCATAAAATATACCAACGTTCATTTTCAAGAGGGTACAGCAGCAACTTCTTTGTATGGAGCCTGAGACGGTCTAAAGTGTTTTCTGACCATGACACGTACATATGTCGATCTGTAATATTTAATGTAAAATACATACATCTACTCTGGATGCGAGATTTTATTTATTTTTGCAAAACTATATTTGCTGTGTCGAAAAAGCGATGGTGAATTCTCTACGTCGTCCCCTCCACCAACAAGCACGTCGGAGACTTCCTACCTTAGCTGGGAAACGCTAGTTTCTAAAGCGGCCAAGGCTTCCCTACGGCATTGAATTGAAGACTTCCACAATCCGCGCTCTTAATTTGAGGACTTGAACCGCGCACGTAAGCTCTACCTGTTAGGAAGCCTTGACCAGTGTCTCGGTTCCTTTGCAACCGTTACACCCCTGCCAGCTACCCGAAGTGGTGTAGGTGAAAAGTAGCCCAAAAACGGCCAAAAGGCCGTTGTAATGTAGTGCATGTTTTGCCGTCTTGGTTACAGCCGATGCATGAAACCCTTTGATCCCGCATCCGCACATGGACCGCCAAGCGTGGAACGTGTGCAGTCCTTGTAGACGTCTGTAGTTGTTAACCCGACACAGTAACGTGTTTTCGTTCTTTTGCATGACCAAGCATTTCTTGTCTTTAGTTCTTATTTAATAAACTACGTTTCCTTTCGTTTTTTCGGCTATTTTTCTGTCACTTGTTTCTTTAACTTGGACTAGTTAGCTCTTCGCTTACGTAACCGCGTGACAGCGAGATTTCTTCTAGCCATCGTGGCCCGCTTTTCGTTTAGCTTACGTTTCTTTTACGCGCCTTGCAAGCTGTTTAGTTTTTCAGTTCAAATAATTGGGTTTGTTTCGAAATTGTCTCGTGCTGTCGTTACTGATTTCATTCGATGTCGTTCACGTGAGTTGTTCAGTCCAGTGCCTCAGTAAACGTTGCTAAATGTATGTTTCGCGTTGCGAGAATTGCTCACCCTCGGACGGAGCAATCCCGCAACTGCTTTCACCAGGTCTCCTCTGATACCTTCGTCCTTTGCAGAGGTCACGAACAACGGCAGAGCCTTGAACCCCAGTTTGAGCGAAGACTCTGTTGCAGACACTGCTCTTTCCAAGAAGAACTCTGACGGTAAGTGGCGATCATTCTTCAACGCTAGCATTCAAAATCGATGTCGTGCTCCTCGTCGTGTGACTTGGTTGGTGTTGTTGGCTAGCGAAGGCGGCTGAGTCAGCCGGTGCTCGGTGGCAGTCACCATCCGGTACGAAAAGCTAAAAGTCCATTGTTTTGCGGGCTGTGGTAGTTTGAATGCAACCCCCGCTCTGCTCGGGTGATGCTCTGAACACTCGTTGTGCTCATTAACGATTATTTCGCTGTTTCATTTTCTTTTCTTTGTGTTTATTGTATTTAAATAAATTTAGCTTCCTACGAAACATCGCTCGCGAATTCACTGCACTCCCACAACCGCTCCCGTTGTCTTCGTGGTTCTCTAGTTTTATTTTACTTCACTCAGTATAAGCTTTAACTGAGTTCTTTACTCGTATTAAATTCTTTCTTACCCTAAAACCGTTTGCAACAAACAATCCTCAACTCCCCTCCCCACACCAACAACAACTAACCATGCCACACTACACGTCCACTTTGACAAACATACTCGTATTTGAAACCCTCGTGTTGCATTCCAATATGGCGGAATGTGAATCATGCTCGGTCTAACTGGCTCCGGCAGAGCATTGCAACAAAATGGAGTCTGCGTCGATGCCCCAGAGTCCGGTTTCAGGAGCCCATGGCCTAGAATTCGGTGCTACCAGCAGCGCTTCGACGTGCAGCCTGCCGAACGCCCTCAGCAAAGACAAGAAGTCGCGAACCGGCAACAGTGTCGACAAACGAAAGGAGAGGAGCGGCAGGTCGCAATCAGTGGGTTTCAGCAAGCCCAGCCTGGTAACTGCGGCTGGCTCGACCACACTGCCCATTATACTGTGCGGGTTGCTACAGGAAGATGCAGTGACTTATAATCCGCCCTTGCGACGAACAGCCACCTTCGACCACAACAGTAGGCAGCAGGAAAACTGCTCCCAGCATTTATTAGGGCCGTCACATGCACATCTGCAAAGCAAGGTGGAGAATGGTCTGGAGACTACGGACAACGGCGGAAGTGCGTACTCTTGTGAAGACTTTCGAGTGTTTGTGGTCAGCAAAGCTTTCCTCCACCTAGACAAATAGCACCACTTCTCCCACTGGTCAAATGCAGCCAAGTGAATCCCTGTCCAGCGAAGTACTTGTGGTGTTTGAGAGGAGAGTGACAAGGGTAAGATGACCAGAAAGCCCATATTGAGCAAGCCGTGCTTCCTATATACGAGTACATCCGAATTTAGCTAAGACTTAACTCAGAGGAAGGCGCCGAAATACATGAGGTAGCCACCTTCAAACAGAGGCGTAGTGTATCCCGAATATTTTATTTGTCACTTCAATTGAAATTGTTGATGATTATTTGGCTATTGGAAGGTCACCCTTATTGGGAAATTAAACCGAAATTAGACTTTTTTGAAAAAGAAAAAGAGAAAGGGCAAGCAGCTTTCAGCTTGGGCAAGCTCTGGTCATCTTAAGTACCTACTGTCAGTTGGCCTTCTTTCTGACACTTGCCTCGTAGCAACCTTGTAGTTATTTCAAATAATAGGTCGGTACCTCTCCGCACTTGAAGTAGCTTGCAAGCTTCTTTACTTTTTGGCTCATAAAGAGGTTGACTGTGCTAATACTAAACCGAAATTTAAGTCCAAAATAGGACGGATTCATGCTTATTATTTTATAGCAACAGAATAATTAGCCAAGTAGTAACTGAACATTGTAAAAGTCGTGCATTTAGAAATCAAACGACTGCATTTAGAGTTCGAAGTCATCCGCAACGCTAACTCCTCGACTGCACTTCTCTGTAGCAGGGAACTGTACGTTTCAGAAATGCTTCTGGCATTTGCAGCAGCTTACTGAAGTGAAGGAGTAATCGCGAAATTCCTTAACTCGAAGCGTTGGCATCTTTGGTTACCACACCTCATTCACTGCTACGAGCTCAAGAGTAGCGACACTGAAAAGCCGACACCGCGAATAAGTTAAGTGACACTATACAAGCACCTCATGCATTCATAAGAACTTCTCGTAAGAACTTCCCCGCCCTGCGTATATTTAACCCAGTGAACACCATAAGCCCTCACTGAATCCATGTACTTTACCCAGTGAGAACCCGCCTGATGGGATGGTGAGGGAATTTGCAGTAGTGAATATAATGTAGTGCAGTAGTGAAATATCCCCAACACACGCCTGTGTAAATATGCCCCCCCCCCCCTCCCCAATTTATCCTCTCACAAGTGTTGTTTGCACCAGTTTGTAGAAATGTTGGTCGTGCATTTCCGCATCCAACACCCTGCTGCCCACAAATGTTATACTCTCAAACTAGAGAACGCTTATAATCTCGATTTGCTCGCTGTTTCTACTGATTGCGTTAACATCTCGTACTTACGACTTCAGTTCAAGTCCTAACCCTCTAATCAGAATTAAAATTTTCCGCTTCTCCCCGCAGACGAGGACGACGAACCACGTTGTGTCCAGCTGACCAACCAACACAAAACAGCCATACGTTTCATTAGAAAGGTAAGTCGTGAAGTGTCCCGCCCACGCGAGCACTGCATACAACTGATATATACATATATGTATTTATTTAAAGCTTTCTTTGATTTCGTTTTCAACGTTTACTAATTGTTTGCGTATTTTTGAACAGCTGAAGTATTTTGTAGCACGACGTAAATTTAAGGAGGCACTAAAGCCGTATGACGTGAAAGATGTTATGGAGCAATATGCAGCTGGGCATGTTGACTTACTTGGCCGTGTTAAGAATGTCCACACTAGGTACAACACATATGCTTTACCAAATAAAAACATTTAGCTCCAAAAACCACCAGCGACCCTGGAGTTCGCTAGCCTCTTCCCTACTGTTTTTTTTAGTAAAGCTGCACCTTCTCCTTTTTTTACCACCAATGCCGTAATTTTCTAGTGGCTTATCAGGCTGCTTATATTTAACGATATTCTTGTAGGTTCTTTCCACCGGTGCTTTTCCGCTGGCCTAACTCGATTTCCTTACATCCTCCTGCGGAAATCCTTACATAAAACAATCAAGTGAAGTTTTTATACAAATTGCTTTCTTCAGACAAAATCTCGTGAACTCGGGTATAGCTGCAAAGTATTTCGTTGTTTTCTACTTACGCGCGTAGTTCGCGAAACGCTTTCTTTGCTTTTTAAATTTTTGTTTTCGTTTTAACCATTAATCAGATTTATCTAAATTTCGATTCCAAGCTAAAATACTTTGTGGCTCTTAAACAATTCCGTGAAGCTCTTAAACCGTACGATGTTAAAGACGTTATCGAACAGTATTCCTCTGGCTATGCGGATCTCCTAAATCGCGTGCGGAACTTGCAGTTTAGGTGAGAAGCTCTAGCGGAACAAAACGAACTGTAACTATAGGGACTTTAACCCTACTAAACGCATACACAAAGATCGCTCATCCTTTAATTAAATTGAGACCCGAGAGAACATTTCGCATAATGCTTTGACCGAACTGTAGTTTCTGCAGTTTGGGCAATCGTCGACCACTATGTTGCCGACTATTTCTCAATCCATGTAGGCAAACTATGCAGTCACACCTATACCATTCAAGACCTCGCCATTAAGGGCTAACTTTCTCTCTTCGCTAATTTTCTACAGAAGTGTTGACATATAATCCAATCATTACAACATTCCAATCATATTTAGCTTAACTTTCCAAAGATAACCTAATCGTTCCAGCTCCCAATATTCCACCCGGTTCAATTTTTCAAATACTAATTTCCACTTTTCACTTCGTAGACTTGATCAAATACTAGGAAAGCAGGGCTCTAAGGCTAAAGACGTCTACGCTTCAAAGATAAGTCTTGCCTCACGAGTGGTAAAAGTCGAGAGACAGGTAAGCTTCAACCTTGATCTCGGTAAAACAAACTGATTATACTCGTATTTTCATATTGAAATTAACACAGGTAGCCGATATTGAGGAAAAGCTAGACGTCTTATTAAAAGCTTACATGCAAGACCGGGAACGGTTTTTAGCGCTTCCAATAACTTCCCAAATTCAACAACATTCCTCTAATACCAATTATCAGAATCCTCCTGGCGGAGGGAACACACCCGCTGGAGTTATGAGTTATGAATCCGGCACAGGTATGGATGTTATAGGAGAGAATGGAACCGACGATGGTGGCGGCGATAATGGAAGGACAAGCAAAAGAGATCCTGACCACGATCAAGCCGTAATGTGCAAGCAGATGAGTATACCTCTTGCTCAAAAAGTATGCAACGCCACACATGGAAGGCCGCCAATGCACCGTGGGTACTCCGATCTGGGGAACCGTTTAAAAAAGCGAGTTACGCTGAGGTAAGCGAGCCGCTGAGGTTAAGGTCTAGAGACGAAGTGACATAAGTTAATTTTCCCCTGTGTAGATCGTTACCTCAGCCGTACACCGAGCAGTGCTCAGCTGGGTCTGATAACGTAGTCATCGTAGTGCCTGAGTTAGATGCAGAGACTTTGAACCCTGTCCTGCTAAATAGGTTGCCTGGAGAGCACGACGTCTGTCTTGGTGGCGACAGCATCGATGGGGACATGGATCAAAATAGTCCGAAAACCATAACCGAGAGTTCAAGTAAATAAGTTTTCTTTTCATCTAGTCATCTAAATACAATTAAGTCCCGTGAAACTTTGCGTTTATCAAAGTTGAAGACATGCGACAAGGTTGCAACTCCATTGATCGACGAAGCTTTCAGACCTCTTATCTTTCTGTATTTCATCTATTATCTGTCAGTAACACTCACACTCACACACCACAATGTCGTCGAGCACCCTCAGTGCCTCGTATTTACACACATATTCTAATATTTATTTTTGCGTGCGACTTCAATTACAGCATCGTGCGACGGATATTCATCTACGACGTCCTTATAGCAACAAAAGAACATTCAATGCAGCCATCATCACAATTATGTGTCGATTTGGGGTGGTAGCAGCTTCCAGGCGTACCATGTCGAGGACGACCAGACCACACTAATCTAATTCGCGAATCGAACTGGTGGTTTAGGTTTATCTTCGGTTAGTGCTTCCATTTACGGAATGACTGCATTGAATGTGGAAATAGCTCGAGCACAAAACGCGATAGAACTGAAACTGATCAGAGTCGTATATCGTCCACGACCAACTAGCATGAAACTAAGACTGACGTATTGTGAAACATAGTGAGTCCAATCAACGTGCTTTGTGGTCGTTTTGATGTTTGATGTTCCTCAGTTGTCCACAGTTTTCTTGGTAGGAAATCAATTTCATATCTTGTTGAAATCAATGTTAATGTTATTTATGGTTATGAATATCGTATACTTGCAAGAAGTGGCATTACGGTGTGCATGACTCATCGGTAGGTTGACTCGGGTAATTAGTATTGATGTGATCCCTTCTGTATCTTTAGTGAAGAATTAGGTATTTAATTTAGCAAAGAAATAGGTACACATGCTAACAGGCCTGAAGCCCCAACCTCTATTTTGTCACTGGGGCTTACTACCTGCATAGTCGACCAACTTAAGCCACTAAGGTTTAGTTTATGCTTTTGTTTTGAGTTTATTTGTATAAAAACTGTCAACGCCAAAGCTGTACGCGTAGAGACCTTCTACAAGGGGTCTATAAATGTGTTCTTTGGAACCTAACCTTTGTCCCATCTTCTTTGGATGTACAATTTTGTAGCCATTCTCATTTTTTAAGTTTCCTCATGTACGTTATACATATACTCTTGTACATATATCTATTTATGTTTAAGTGTTCCTTCGCGCTCGATTCCCTGTAGAGAATGGTGTCTCTTGTAATTCGTACTTGCAGTTATTCTAATGGACGAAGAGGTGGAGGATCTCGAGGAGGAGGACCTCGATTGCGAAGGTGAAATGGACGACTCGCCGCCGTGGGATATTTACGGAGATGCCGACCTTGATGCTGATATGGACGCAGACTGCGATGAGACCACTGAAGACACTGCCTTACTGCGTACAACAGCACGTACCGCCATTATCGTCACTCCCATAAGTCCCGTAAGTCTTCTGAATACTCATGTGGATCGCACTCGAATGCCCCGCTGTTTTCCTCAGGTTAGTTCAGCCCACGATTTCACACGGATAGAAATCGATGGTCGAAGTAGTAACGCATCCAATACAGTGGCCGCTGAGAGCTCGGCACACCTTCTCCGGCCAGACTCCAGCTCGTAGAACGCACGGACAATCGAGTTGCCTCAAACCTTTGGAACCGGACCTTCACCACAAAGCAGGACCAATCAGACCCACAGGAGCTTGGGAAAGATCTAAACAAAACAATCCAGTTGTATGCGAGGACAACAAAGTACAATATTCGAGCATAGACGCAAACTTAGTCAAGTGCAAAAGACCAAATAAGATACAAGCAACTGAATGATAATCTATTTTAGATAATTACAGCAAGGTGAACAATACGCGAACCCATTAGAATCGTTAGCCTTTAACTGTATGTACTCTTAAGCGCATTGATTAAATACCACGCATCGTTCGATTTCGGCAGGCAAATCTTTTTTATGTTACGAACTAAGAAAGGCACAAAAATGAACGGTAACGGTAACGAAGTCAAACAGTAATTTTAAGTCGCATGGAATCAAAGGGACCTGAAGAGGTTCGCTTCGCTACTGCTACAAGAAATGCAACATAGCTTTAAATTACTTTATCATTTATATTTAACTGAAACCAAACGATTGAGGTTTGTAAATCGGGATTTGAAATCTGTAAGCACTGACGTCCTATATGGGGAGACACAATAAAGCGTGTATACTTGTATGGAATACTTACAAACACATATACCGTTCTTTGGCGCTACCTCCTTAGTGGATTTAGATTTCTAGCTCAGCATGTCAGTTTGCCCACAAAAATCGCCCTTACTGGAAGTGATATCGCTATACCGCATAGAAAGTTTGTAAAACTTCCATTGCGAATATTTGCACAAATTCTGTGTCGAGGACGTTAACTTCGGACTGCATATCGGAGAACTCGAGATCACTCTGGAACGAGATCTTATACGAGAAGTGGCTGTGGTAGATATGGTTTGAATTACAAGTTTCATTTTTAATTTAATGTACATAATCCGAATGCTTTTATTCTGCAATCGGTACAGACCTGATATTATCTAAATACTATTTCTTCACACGTTATTTCGAAATTTTGAATATGTACCTCTTTATGAACTTTAGTAATTAAAAAGTTTTACGTTTTTCATATCGGTTCATAAGTGTAATTTATAATTCTTAAATAATAATATTACGAGGAACTATTTCCTGATTTTAATTTCATAATCGAAAAATCCGATTGGTGTACTGGCGACTCTGAAACGGCGTTGAAATTCAGGGTATTTTCCACTACAAAGCTGTAGTATGCTGCTTTTAAATAAATGAATACGAATACTTTATGAATACTAAATGCTTACAAAACAAACACTTAAATCTCATAAGTCACCGGGACTGGATGGGATGATCACGCCTAAAAGAATGCATACAGTTTCGTCACTTGCAGCTCCGTGGCTTATAGACATCTATAATAGCTGTCGAAAACTGTCATATATCCTTAAGGTGGAGAGAAGCTAGGGTTACGTGTATACTAGGTTTATATTATACCTTTATATATCTCTCATACGAGCTGTAAAGATCTTAGGCCCATCATTTGACCTAAAAACTTTACAGCTTCTTTCTCTTGAAAATCTTCACTCCCTAGTCGCCACCATAGAAAAATCGATTCTTTTCAAGGAATGTGGCCTTTATAGACATCGAAGGTGCATTCAATATTATTAAGCAGATACACTTTAAAAATTGGTCCGCATCCCTGCAAGACTGAAATCGTCCCCTACGAACAAGTACAAGTTGCCAACGGTTGAGCCTAATCACTCAACAGTAAATAGTAGCTCCTACAGACTCCATCATTGCAAATGGGTGTAGGGACGCGCTAAATGGAATGGCTGAATACTTTTGTGTTCGTATAATGTAGGTGCCAGGGCACGCCGGTATTGCAAGAAACTACAAAGCGAATGAACTTGTACGGCATGAAACTATAAGCAACAATTCCATAACGGAAGCCACTCTCCACTTGGAGGCATATTATGGGACAAAAAGCTACCTCCACAGTCAAGGAAAAGTGGTAATGTCTGGATTCCTCCAAGACGGTCAAAGTGATTTGGACATCAATGGCCGCAAGAAGAAGAAGATATATTATCTCTGACGAGACCTATCATAACAAGCGTAATTGGAGGAATTACTGGGCATTGTCTTGTAGGCTCAGACGCGTAAATATTGGGCATTGTTCCAAATTAATTCTGCAGATGCTGTCTAGATGAAACTGAGGAAGGAAATCGATAATAACAAAATAAAAAACCAAAATACTTTTGTTGATATATACTTTTAAACAATTTGTACCGGCAATCATATTTTATGGAATGGACTCAGCACCTCAACTTCGCTCCACAGATTAAGTTTGAGACTGACTTTAGCCACTGTGGTAACAAGTGCGCAGATAGCATAGCCTCTTCGATTTAGCCAGCCTCCATTCTCTCTTCACCTTCAGTTTTTATGAGTAGACCTGACTCGGCCGGCAAAAGCGATTGTATACTCAATTCGGAGTTGGCTTTAAAGTTACGCTTCCGAACAGCAAAGAGTCTGTGAGCTTGCATTTGCATACCTTCTGTTGGTATGCTATTCAGCCGAATTGGCTTTGATTCACGCGTGACCTTCGCTGGCCGAGAGCCGAAATAGGCGTGAAAGCTCCACGGGTCCGCCAGTCCAAGCCAATCACTTTGAAGGTCGTTCTACAGCAACAAAGCATGCAAGTTGGGCAACTTGCAACCGACCAGCCGCACGGACACACGACATCATCAACCCAGTCAGGTGATGCAGCTTCATCTGAGGCCATTTCTTGAAACATCTTGCAGCCGTCGTCTGCGCTTACTCAGTTGTAGCGCCGTCGGTCAGCAGCAGCTACCTCAACCACAGCGATTATGAAACTGGCAACAACAACGTGTTCGAAGTGTGGATATGTAACACGGTTCCGCATACGGCCGCAGCGGACCTCGCTGCAGCCATTACTTCGATCGTGGAGTCACAACTAGTCGCAGCCAAGCTCTTCATGTAGCGCTTGCGCGAAATTCGGTATTCGGATTTCGATATTGCACAGCGCAGCTAGTTGAAACCGAATGTAGCCAACAGGCCACCATACAGCGATGGCAACGGCTCGTGGCGAAGCCAGCAGCTAGCAGCGCGATTAATAGCTGCTGTGTTGCAAATGCTCACGCTTGCCAGTACACTTGTACGTGTGTTTGCTCACACAGGCCGCTAGCGTGCTAGAGAAGCGCACGGCGACGCTGGCGGGCACAGAGCGCTACTCTTTCACGCCGGGCAGCTGCTCTTGCACGCCTGGCCCTCGAAATTCCAGCTGGTGGTTGTATTGCTGCTTGGACTACTAAGAACTCGGCTGCCGTCCTGCATCCTCCACTATAATCTCAGCACGCGAATGAGAGCGCAGCTGAGCTTCTGTTATGCAACTCGTACCTCGAATCTCTTTTCAAAGTGGTGCGGATGGATCCGCTGTGAAGAGGGTAACGAACGTCTATTTCGTCTTATATAACGAGATTTTTCGAATTATGGACGCCAAAGTTGCCAACTCTCCAGTGCTTGCTTCGTTACTGCTTTTAATGGCCCCCTCGCCGCACCGCAGAGCAACCGCGTTGCGAGTGGACAGGATTTGTCATCCTGAATTTCCCATTCCACTTCCTGCATTTATGAATTGTTTGGAACGACTTATTTTCTTTGCTTCTTGTGCTCTAAACAGATGTAGCGGAGCCGAAGCTCTAAAAACGAGGTAGGTGTCGGAAGCCAGTCGAGGTTTTTTGACAGGCAAGTTTAGCGGCGTCGCACAGATTGCAGTCACTACTGCGCCAAAGGCTTTGTATTTTCCAGGGCTTCCGTGCCCTAGTCCTCACATCAGAGCAACCTCGCTCCCGTGTCTGCATCCACCACTACACGCGAGGGACGTCTGTTTCGTTTTTCAAAGTTAGTTTTGGATAATAGAAGTTCAACTGAAGTTCGCAGCCAGAGCTCCCAAATAACTTGAGGCAGGCAGGGACGCGTTTCAACGAGGTGTTGCGAATTGCTTCCGTGAAGGTTCTCGAAAACTATCTTCTGATGTCGCATGTACACAGTTTCGCGAATAGCAAACCTTTATAGAAATTTGTGCGAGCTAAGCGCGACACTGTTTCCATCGGCCGAGATGCAGACGTCTCTTCAATTAATCGAGACACTCCATGTGTTGGCTGCGACATCGAGCGCCGAGAAAAGCCGTTGGAGTATCGAGTTTTCCACTTTCGTGTGGTAACCTCCGCAGCGGTCTGCACAGCGCCGGCCGAAATGCTGCGGAGTGTTGCGTCGGCATGAAGACACAAACAAGTCAGGCGCTGCTGCTGCGCTTCAATTCGCAGCGGTGAATGTGCGCAGACCAGTTCGTATATATACCACTCAGCACAAACTTACCGAGTCAGTCCCGACTTGGATCTCGCTGCTGCTTAACAGTTTCCTAGAAGTTTCCTCTCACACCATCAGTCCGACAGCTCAACAATGCGAATGGTAAGTCAGGCTGCAGAGAAAAGCGCTGCTGATGCTCCGGGACCAGCGCCGTTGAGTGGCCAGGACCTGATCGCCTTCCTGTCTCTTTACAGCTCGTGTTACCTTGTCTCGCCTTGTGCGTGGCAGTGGCCAGTTGTGCCGAGGAGTCCGCGACGGTCGACAAATCCGCAAAGGATTCCTCTGCCGACTCGAAGACGCTCGAGAAGCGGGGCATATACTTCGGGGACCATGGGCACAGTCACCACGAACACATCAAGACTGTCACCATCGAGAAGAAGGTACCCGTGCCCTACACCGTGACAAAACACGTTCCGTACACTGTGGAAAAGAAGGTTCCCTACGAGGTTAAGGTGTCCGTGCCGCAGCCGTACATCGTCGAGAAGAAGGTGCCTGTCCACGTCAAGGAGTACGTGAAGGTCCCGGTGCACGTGCCGAAGCCGTACGTTGTCGAAAAGAAAGTGCCCTACGAAGTGAAGTACCCCGTCGACAAGCCTTACGAAGTGAAGGTGTCTGTGCCACAGCCATATGAAGTGATCAAGAAGATCCCCTACGAGGTGAAGGTACCCGTGCCGCAGCCCTACGAGGTCATCAAAAAGGTCCCGTATGAAGTGAAAGTCGAGGTGCCTGTGCCGAAACCGTACGAGGTGATCAAGAAGGTCCCCTACGAAGTAAAAGTCCCGGTCGAGAAGCCCTACCCCGTGGAAGTGGAGAAGCCGTACCCGGTGGAAGTGGAGAAGCCGTACCCGGTTGTTGTGGAGAAAAAGGTACCTTACGAAGTGAAGGTGCCGGTGGACAAGCCGTACAAGGTGTACGTCGAGAAGCCCTACCCCGTGCACGTGAACGTGCCAGTGCCCCAGCCGTACGCGGTGGAGAAGAAGATTCCGTACACGGTCGAGAAACCCGTGCCCTACGAAGTCAAAGTCCCCATCGAGAAGCCGTACCCTGTCTACTCGGAAGTCAAGGTGCCCGTGCACAAGGAGATCCCCATTCCCGAGAAGTACCACGTCGAACTGCCTATCATCCACAAGGAGGAGCACAGTCACCACGACTACCACCACCACCACCATCACCACGAGTAGACCGGGAGCCATCGCCACCACAGATCGCGAAAACAAGTGAAACACGAAATTAACATCTCAGCAAAGCAATCCAAAGTCTGTACGCATTCGCCGTTGAGCTGGTCGAGGAGGAGCAACGCAGGGGCGAGGAGGACCGAGAGGAGGAGGAGCAGGAGGAGGAGGAGTGGAGGAGGATCATCATCTGATGAGGCGGTCAGATCGCCTCGTCACTGTATTATAAGCCAAATGTGTTATTTTAATAAACTTGATTGTAGTTTTAGTTTTATAAAAATTATAATTTAAAGAAACACTCGAACGCATGAGTTTGATTGCCGCAACCAAACGTAGCACCGCGCATCCATTTTCCCCCGTTTGAGGCGATTCCGAACTCGCTTGCCAGCCGCCGTTTCTGTTTCAGCAGCGCGCTGTGGTTGGCGCAAGTGAAAGTCCGCGCTTGAGTGGCCGTCAACTCTAGCGAAAGCACGCCGGTGAGAAGAGCGATTGCATCGCCAAATCAACTGGTTGGGTACCACTCCGCATGCAATCTCAGCAACTCTCCTTCCCTTCGCCCCGTTTCGGCAGCAAGCACACAAATGTTCGTCTTAAGAGACGTCTTACGTAATCTGATGGGGTTGCGTCATGCCTGAAAAGTATGCCCCGCAAAGAAAACTAATCGCTCAGTAAAATGCTGCCGCATTCAGCGCGCAAAGGACGGGTTTCGCAAGCGTGGTGCCCTCATTTTCGCGCCAGAGTACATAATGCAGCACGAACTCTGCAGTCTCATGAAACTCTGTAATGAAACGCTGGAGCAGTCGAGCAACTTCTGTGCCGATTTGTGGCAACGAAGTGCGGGGCTTGTTGCTCACACTCTGAGAAATTTCTTGTTGAAGTTGGAGTCGTTGAAAAATGATTGCACTAATATGCAATACGAGTGCCTTGCACTCGAATCCGTTATAGCAGCTGCAGCCTGACCGCAGCAGCTTTTTATGCCGTAATGAGCGCAATTTCGTTATGTAATAAAAAGCGAATGTGTAGCTTTTTCGATTAGCCACCCATACAATGGGTGTACCCTTCCTTCAAATCTGTCAATTGTTGGTAAAACAATAAATTTGGTGACCATAACTCAGTCGGATGACTTTTTATAACGTTTTAACCAAATTTTCAACCTTTTGTCATATTAAAAGTGGGCGTGACCTGGGGTCGATTCCGCCTATTTCCGGCGCTGAAGTGACACGGATGCTTGTTAATCTACGTTTTCGGTTTTTAATTTTGCGCAGCTTTGCCAAGATATGTTACGTGATTTCAGAAGTTTTGCTTTATTATGTAGATATTTAATTCTTTATTATGTAGATCAAATTCTTATTTCCACTTCTCTTTTAATAAGTTTCAGGTTTAAGATTACTTCTTCAGAATTTTAAGCTTTTTTTAGGAAATACCCTAGGGTGCGTGTGAAAATTTTAAAAATTAGAGCAGAGAAATTAAGCAATTTATGGTTAGCCTACGCCGTCTCGCATGGGATATGCTATATTTTTTCATCCATGCTTTCGACAAACGTTCCAAATTACTTATGGTATGCAATTTTACGTTTTCAAAACAAATAACACAATCTTATGCGGTTTAGTTTCCATTTTCAGATGTCGCGAACTATTACGTATATTAATGACAAAAACATTAGCTGCGAACAGAAACGAATCCACGGATGAGAAAAAATCATAAATAAATTGCAAAGACTGTTCAAAATTCGTCTCACTCTTTCCGAATTTGAAAATATATTTAAAATGCAACCGTGCTAAAGCATAACGCCTAGTAACTCAACCTTTCGTTCAACTTTATTAGAAGAAGGTGTCAACACTCTATTGAACACAGCTTAATTTCACCCTGGCAACCCGAGTCCTCTGACAGTTTATCGTGATGGTTTTTGACAGAGCTCTCGGCTGAAAATTTCTGGTTACGGCTAACCTGTAATCAGAAAGAGATACCGGTAGTCAAGCAAATATTAAAAAATTTGGTGTATATATCTATTATAATCTGTGAAAAAAAAATTCCAGATTCATGGACCTCAAATCAACAGCGTCGATAAAAAAACACTATCCTGCCTAAGATTTGGGTTCCATAACTTACGACGCCAAATAAAATTCGACACGGAACTCTGCTTGTAACAATTAAATTTATTTTATTTAAAAAAAGGATACCAGGTCAGAGCTGCACAAATGGCGGACCTTGATGAGAGTTCCCTGGACAAGCAAATTGAAGAGAATGACAACGGAAAGCCTGAAAAAATGTTTACGTTGAAGAAGTGGAACGCCGTGGCGATGTGGAGCTGGGACGTCGAGTGTGACATTTGTGCCATCTGCAGAGTCCAAGTGATGGGTAAGTCGTCTAAGGATGAGTCGGCTACTTGAAAGCACATTTCTTGCAAAGTAATGCCCATCAGGAAGCGACCCTTTGTGCTTCGCAGTTATGCACTAAAAGTTTGCAGCTGGACTTTTCTGTTTCTTTGAATGTTGAATTTGGGCTTAGCGCCAACCAAGAATACAAACGCATATTACAATCATCTTTATTAATAACAATTGCAGTTAAAAACTAAATACAATTTCATGCGCGGATTCATTGCGGTGCTACATCACTCGTATGGCTTTCCATAACACTAAGTGATCGCCACCATTGTTCTACATAACGCCGATCCCCATACTCTGGCACATTTAGCTTAACACCTACTTAAACTAATATTTGGTTTGTTCTCACAGTGCAAGCGCATCGGGGTTCTGTAATCGGAGTTCTTTCATTCCACTCTGGGCCAACTCACATGTTGAATGAAAGCGGCTTAATGTTCGCCACGGACGACATGCGTCGCACCCTGCCCATCATTTTCCTTTCGATGTCCTCCAAGGTTTTGCCTTGCGTCTCAGGAACGTAGAATATCACAAAAAAGATTCCAACGAAGCAAATCGATCCGAACAGCCAAAACGCTCCGTGTGCCCCCATGGTGTCTGCAGAAAAAACGTATTAAATAATGTATTAAATATTTGCAAAAAGCTGGGAATCGCACCAATCATGTCCCGAAAGGTTTTTGTCACGATGAAGGTGCACGACCAGTTAAATGCAGTCGCGACTGAAGCGGCTGAGCCACGGATCTTGGCTGGCAGGATTTCACCCATCATGAGCCACGGTATTGGTCCGAAGCCCAAGGAGAACCCTACGACGTATATAACAAAGCTGGCGAGAGGCAACCATCCAACATTTGAGATATCCATCCCGTTTGTTTTACAGTAGAAAAATCCGCCGAGAGTAAACAGCGTAATAATCATTGCGATGTCGGAGATGTAGAGTAAAATCTATTGAGGTTTGAAAGCGTTATCAAAGATTTATATTGATATTGGGGTGTGAAAGCGTTATCAAGCGTGATCATTGATCGTCCTACCTTTCGCCCAAGTCTGTCTATCAGAATTGTGGCAATGAACGTCGCAATGAAGTTGACGACTCCAACGATTATAGTGCAAATATTTCCATCAATCGTTGAGCCTGCATCCTGGAATATAGAAACCGTGTAGAATATCACCGCGTTGATACCACTCAGTTGTTGAAAGAACATGAGCCCCAGCGATATGGAGAGTGGCTTCAAGTTGTTCCTACGGAGCAACTCGAACATTGTGTTCTGAGTAGCTTGACGGTCGGCGTCGGCTTGTGAGCGCATGAGACCTTTTAGCTCGGGCTCGACGTCTGCTTCTTTCCCACGCAGCCAGATTAGTGCTTTACGGGCGCTTTCTTCGCGATTCCGGGACACGTACCAGCGAGGGGTTTCCGGAATGAGAAACATTAAAATGAGGAACGGGATTGGCAGTGCGCCGCCCAGAAAAGCCAGTATCGACCAGTCCATGTAGGTCCCTGCCACGAAGCACAAGAGAATACCTATGTTGCCAAAAGCTGTTGGCAACAAACCCAATGTGCCGCGTACCTCAGGCTGGACAGTCTCACCGAGGTAGACGGGTAGAGACAAGGAGGCGATTCCAACGCAGAATCCAGCGAGCGCACGTCCAGCGAGTACCATCGCCACATTTACTGCGCAAGCAATAAGCAGCCAGGATATTATGAAAGGTACAGCAGTGGCCAAGATGGTATTTCTTCGACCCAAGTATTCGATGAATGGACCGCCAGCGATGCCTCCCGCGAGTCCAGCCAATGGCATCAAGCCTCCTACCCATGATGCCTGACCGAGACGCATTAGTGGCCGAATATGCTATAAATCAGCTGCAAGCTTACCGATTGGGGAGTGACCTCAAAGGATGTTTTGTTCGGATCAGTCATAGAGACCAAGGCGGGCGAGGTATACGCCGAGGAAAAGCCCACGGTGAGAGAACCCATCGATACTGCGATCGCAGCGAGAACCTGAAAGAACCATAAATTGCAGTGAGCAGAAGTATATATGACGCTCGTCCTTGACCTGTGACTTCGTGCATATAGCCTTTGGTTCATCGGCTGGTACAGAGAATGACACATGGGTGTCTGCTCGCATTAATATCTTCATGTTGGGAAGCCACAAAATGGCGCTTTTACAGGATTTATTTAACCGCAAGCCTTCAAATAAGAATCCTCCGTAACGGACTGTTTTGACTTTTTGTCTCTTAGAACGCACGGTAGCAACTGAACTCAGTCTAAAAGATGCGAGTTCAACTCCAGACTGCGATACGGAGACAATGGATGAACGATCTTAAGTCACTGTTTTCTAGGTAAACAGTCTGAGATGTGTGTATTTGAAATGTAGCAGCCTTTATTGATTCCTTATCAACTCAGATACATGGACAGAATCATTGCCTGTACATTACAGTTACACAGCTGCGTGTGAATAATGCTACTTTCGAATTTATTTTATTCGCACTGCTGAAAACATTCATGCTTGCCTTGAGGCTGCTAATGAGAATGGCTTGGAAAGTCTAGTATTGAGACTGCTTCTAAGCTTAGTAACTAGAGTGCTGCGTATGTGGAGGAGAAATGACAACGGCAAAAACAGAAGATAACGGAACAGAAACTATTTGGAATTGCTATTTGCTATGAACGTGGGCAATAATTGTTCCCTCAGAAGATTATCGCACTGTTTACGAATGTATTAGCATCGGCACCTAGTGATTATGAAATCGTTTATTTAATCTCGAAAGTGCGGCCACGTCGGACAAAACCGGAAAAATCGTCTTTGCAGCGGCTTCTGTGAGGACTTTTATTTTCAGAAAAGTGATAAGTTCGCCCGGAGTCGGTTTCCGTGTAAGACGTCTTCAGCAACACTGACTCCGTGCGGTGCCAAGTGTGCTGGCTATTGCAATTCAGTCGTTCTTCAGGGCAGAAGCCGTACCTACATAGCCGCCTCGTATTTTGTGCGAGACAGACACCCATTCTGAAATACGGTTTAAATTATCTAATGCGATTCCTTCCATTCTGCAAAGCATTAGCAATGGAAGCTTGATATTGCTATTTTAAAGCATGCTCTTTATTTACGACCAAAGGCCTTTATTAGATGGATTTCTACACTCAGAGGATGTGATGTTAACTGCAGTGTTAATGCCTTAAACGCCTTGCTTGTGTGCATAAGTCAATCAATAGTAATGACATAAACGTGCTTGCAAAAATTATTAGTTCGAAACTAAGCAGAGTTTTTTTTTTCAAACTAAGAGAAGCATGTTATTGGATTCAATAAACTTACCTGCGTCCAAATGTAAATAGGATTCGTCGTCGGCCGGTACACCTCGAGTTTCGGCTTTCCGTCCTCCGTTATTTGTCTGATGTATGGAATCGACTGTCGCAAATTTTCACCTTTCTTTTTGCCCATTTCATCCATTTCGAAAAATCGGTGACTGTTTGATAGAAAGAAAGTCAAGATTTAAATTCTGTTATTCCACAACTTAGCTACCTTCTTCTGGAATCCGTGCTAATGGAACGCTGCTGTTGGAAACTTTGTCGCGTTGACACATAATCCTCTTCACTTTCACTCTCGAAATCTTTCAGATCGATAATCACTGGCTTCGTTATATCCTTCGGGCGGTGAATCAGCCGCTTTTTCTCAGCATCGTCGCCCTCCTCATCTGTGTCTGTACTAGAGCCCTGTAACACCCTTTCGAGCCTAAAGGTGACCCGTGGGTCTAAGCTCTGATGCTTACGGCCCTGGAAATCTTTGCGGTTTTTCCGAAACTCTTCCTCCGAAGAAGAATCTTTAAGCAGGTCCTGCATGAACCTGGTGCCTTTGATATCCAAAGACACGTGCTTTTTAGCTTGGAATTGACGGCGGTTGTCGTTCGCGAGAATGTGTTTTAAATCCTGTACAAAAGTTTCGAAGGTTTTTAATAAAGCGCCACACACACTCAGTTCGGACATTACCTTTAGAATACCTTTATGGTCCACACTGACTGCCTTCTGTTGTTGGTAGCCTGCGCGCTTCTCTTCAAAACTGTCTTCGTCGCTGCTCTCGGGAGCCTTCCTTTCAAACGACACTCGTGAACCTTTGAGGGATTGCTTACTACGCCGTATATCGTCGCCTGCTGTGGACACTATGCTGCGGGGAGGATGTGGATTATGGGCTGTGAGTGGTAGCGGTATAGACGCCACGTTAAAGCTTCCTGTAAATTTTCTTGCCGGAAGGTTGCTCACTGATGTGGGTGGTTCATTTATGTCGTCTGCTTCAATTATTGGTTTAAACTGGAGCGAGGATTTATCTATATCGAACTGATCGGCGGGACTGATGGGTCGTTGTGCTTGTGATTGTACTGGAGATAAAAACGGGTCCTCCGGCAGAATCGTGTCAAGACTAGTTGCCGTATTTGACGGAGAAAGGGTTCCTTCGCTTGGATCCACGCGTTGGTAGACGTGTTCATCCTGTCGTAATAAAAAAATTAGGTTAAATATCCTGCAAAATATTCTGACACTAATTGTACATCCCGAAAAGCCAAAAGAAAAATACCCAAACTTAGTATAATGTCAAGCGTTAAAAACCGTCTCAGTCAGCATTTAGAATAATATACTTTATTATTCATTTGTTTCATAATAACAGTAATCTAGATTTCTCTACTTTGATTATTATTATATCACTTTTCATTGTTTTTAAAATAATTTAAAAATAGCCAAAAGGAAGACATTAGATTTTTATTTTCAATAAGTCAGTAAAAATTAGGAAAATTATTCAGGTAATCAAAAAATTATCAAAACGTGTTACTTTCCGACTGTTTTTCAGTGATGTTGAAATAATCAATATTAATTGATTTCTTAGGTATTCTTAGTAATCCCAATCAAATACTGACCGTAATCTAAGTTTAGCTGTGTTGAGCAAATAGAATTGGGATTTTCACAATGTTGAAGCTGTTTTGTTAGTGCCAAGTAAACACTGTGAAAACTTTCCTCTTTAGTAAGTTAGTTGTGAGTTACTCTTATTATCCATAGGGATGAGCACGAGACGAAAAAATTTAAGATGATATTCGAGTCACTTTCCAATCGAGACGAGAATCGAGATCGAAAGAGTGAAGACAAGAATCGACGTTGACGAAAATTGTTTTCTTCACACGAGACGAGAACCGAGGGGTACTCGGATATCCAAACCTCAGAAAATCTCGCTCATGTCACCACCAAATATTTATTACTGCGTTCAAATCAGAACTGTAAACCGTATATTAAGGTTACATAACAAACACACACATGTAAAGTAATATGTTTGGAATATTTTTGATTACTTGAGTTGATGTTCCCATTTTCGTTTTTATTGAATAATCAAAATATCAAGGGTAATAATTAACTAAAGAACTAAAAAGCAATCAATGCCACTAGATTATTAAAAAAATAAGTGAAGCGATACAGAAATCACAATAACCACTAAATTACTTTTTACTGTTTTCCCCCAATAATCCAATATAATCGAGTTAAGGAAGGGAGTGATCATTTTCATTAAAGAAAGCGAATAGTCACTTCTCTGCAATTGGATATTCTTAGTAAGTTTTGGTTTAGCAGTTTTGTAGTAATAATTACAGCAATACTTTTACAGTTTTAGATTAACTGCAACCAAATTTTTTTACAATGCCTTAGTAATCGTAATCTAACTCTGATTATGATCAGAAAGAAACGAAGTCAAGATAAAGATTGACAAAAATTCATTTTATCTGGTAACTGCAAATGGTGATTAATGAGAAATATTTATTTATTACCTCAAAGAGAAAAACTCACAGACCGCTAAAATTATTAAATATCCGAAATTGAGGTGATTAAATTAATGAAGAATTAATAAAGAGATATCGAGGAATTAAATTAATTAAACAATGCAAATGAATTCGGAATTGAGAAGAAATATGAAGAAATATTTGGTATTGTTTCAGTAGACAGGTTGTTCTTTATTTGGTCGACATAATTTTAATATAGAAACCCTTTCTAAAAATAATGCATACAAAGAAATCGCTGTGCTACTTTTTAATCGAATTTCAGATTATCGAGCAATATAACAAACAAGAACAATAAATAATAAAGTAACCAAATTTAGATTTCAAATTTAGTGCTCACAATTAATCGAAATGAATGTAATGCATCATAAAAATAAAAAGGTTAAATTTGGAGTACCAAATCGAAAACAAAAATGATGAAAACTTGTTCAATAATTAGAAAAGGAATGTTATTTTTAAAGTTTTGATTTCAATATTGTACATCCAGATCAGAATTTTTTCTCTCCGTCGTTCAAAAATAACACATTGCTTCGATTTGTGAACATGTTACCGAATCTTCTATTTTAATGAACGTCAAGTTTACTCGAATTTTTTGAGATGAATGGCTCCGGAGGACACTTGCAGTCGCCCCTCTTAAGAACACCCTACACCATGACACGTCTAAGGATGAGTATCTCTCGTTAATTTCCCAGCAGGCGAAGAAATATTTTGGTGGCGAATTTGGTGTGCTTCTTCGCAAGTTTAATCACTTGGAAGTGGGAAAAAGAAACTTGCCGCAATGTATTTGCTTCCTTTAAACCTTCTCCCAAAGAGCCAACTGGGTCGAAACTACGCACTCGTTTCTTCGTTGTGGTGCTAGAAATGGACACTCACTCACCGCAGTTCGCGTCAGTTTATCCTTTATCTTTCCCATGGCATTGCTCAGCGGCTGACTGCCACGATTGTCTCGTCCGCTCATCGTCCCACTCGTCTTGTTGTCAGACGAATTGAACTTGACTGCACTTCGCGTTATTTGAATTCAGATCAGTGTTGTGCGCATACACCACAGACTCGCAACACGGGCCGCTCGTGGTTGTTGTCTTTGCTACAATGAAAGGAAAACAATTTTACTACGGACTCTCCCATGCTGCTCGCATCCGAGCACGCTCTCTGGCCAGTCACTCGATGGAGTAGTCAGCGAACTCTTTGTTTGCTTGTCCACAAGCATTCCAAGTCAGCCGAACCACTCCGGCCACGTTTCGCTCGAGCAGTTTGGCGACGACTGGTTTGTTGTCTTCCAAGTCACCGAAACACTTTGTTGTTCGCGAATTTCGTTTCTAAATTTATCACTCACGGTCTCTGTCTCGCAGAGATATACTCTTTCTCCCCCGTCGCGCCCTTGACGCGTCTAGTGCAAACATAGCAATGAGTGTAGACTGCGTTACGTAAAACAAACTTTGCGGGTCTTGGCCGCGATTAAAATCACTACAATTTCACTTTATTGCTTTCTGTTCACCTTGAATAATCATTAACTCTGCGTACTCCCAAAATTAGTCATATTTTCGATTTCAAAGCGTGTTGGGCTTCCACGATCGGACGTCCGGAGCACTTGCGTGCGACCAACACCAGTCAGCTGCTGCTCGAGGGCTCTGCTTTACCACGATTAGTTATGACGGTCGCTCGCTGTCTTACCTTTCTGATAATATCCACCGTGGAACTAAAAGCGAGATTCACTTGCCGCTCGTTTATATAGAAACTGAACGCTTCAGATTCGAATTCTGGCTACAAGGCATTAACGTTTTCGTTTATTTTGCGCTCGTATGCAGCTCGCAATCCGCGTTCAACGAGTGGCTGCGAGTGTGTGGGGCGCGCTGAGTGTGTATGGAAATACGTTCGATTTCACATGCCGCGCTGTATCTAAAGATAAACAGCGGCAGCCGCAGCGATCACAAGAGCGCAGAGAACGTCGAAGCGTGGCTGCTACGCGAAGCTTAGGACGAGCCCCCAGCCACGTACCGCCAAGCAACTCTTGCATTATAGGGTCACACGATTTCGTAAGCTGTAACCAGGCGGGGTTACGGCGACGCAACCTATTTACAGAATCCCAGTCCTCGAGATCCGCCTTTTGATGTGGGAGCTTATCCACGCGTGTTTAGCGTATACTGGACCCTCCACAAAACCCTCCATATAACCCAACACCCTTCGTTGAAAGCTTCTTTCTTTGCCTCTGGTTCCAAGAGTCATGTGGCCGCAGTCATGTTTGCGCTCCGCTCGTCGAGCACTGAGTTTTTTTATTAAAGATTTCTTCTGCAGCCAACTGATCACCAACACAGCTATGGCGAGCACAGTGGAAGCGAGTGCCATATACAGACGCGCCAGACGAGCCTCCAACGTCTCCACACAAGCAAGAGGTTGCATGACAGCTGCGGCGAAGAAACATCACGTACAAGTCGAATAGGTGGCTCTGTAGCCAGCTCGTTCATACGTTTGGGTGTGTGTGTCGGTGAGGTGAGCGTGTAATGCATCTGCGTTATGAATTCCGCCCGATTTCATTAAACATGACGGTCACCACATATTTCCTTCTTTGCTCTCAACAGTCGGGATTTGCCCTCTCGCGCCTCAGCGAGCCGACAGCGTATCTCGGAGATCCACATTCACGCGTCTCCAATATGGTGAAGTTTTCTTCGCCTTCATTGTGAAATTCATGCCTGCAAGTCACCGCCAAATACCGCCGCATTTGCCAGCTCGAAAATCGGCCGATATCGGAGCAGCGCGCTTCAAGCCCTCGGCTTCCCACAGATCAATCATTGTTATTGGAATGACCTCCGGAGACCGTCCACTTCGTATATAGTAGTTGCGCTCATTATTAAATATTAGAGTTCGCATCAAAATATTAGCCTTAGTCTGAGTCAGCCGTTGTTAGCCGTAGCTTGCTGCCGACATTTTTAGTATCGTTTTAAGGCAACCAGAATTGCTCGCAAATAAGCGAAATGTAACAATTGAGCGAAAGTTGATATCAAGTTCTTCGGCAGGAGGAGTTCATTTGTGGCAGGAGGATCTGTATGAATGGAATTGTTTGTGTTATTTTCAAAACTAACAGGCAGAAGTTTGTGGCTTCCGGCCCGAATCTAGGTCAAAAAGCCTCATCGCGGCCCGAAAACAGGCCAGGTGTCTTGTTAGTACGGGATTTCCTAGTTTTAGGCTTGAATTCTTTAAAAAATTAGCACTGATTTCAACCCGAACTAAATTCAACCTGATTTTAGGGCGCGCGTCAACTCAACTGTTGCAACTTCAATAAGATCGAACTGGTGACGGCAAGTAAAACGTGAGAAAATTTTGTCCACTAAAATTCCACATGAATTAATTGATAAAAACGCTTACCTGAATTACAAATGTTTGTAGCCGAAAGTTATCAATTCTCCGAAAAAAATTGTTGTTTGCTTGCTACTTACTTTTTCTAAAATGTATTGTATTGAATGAAATGAAATATTCAAGTGATTTCAGCCTGAACTTTTATCCCTCTCATCTCAAATTCTCAATTTTGATATTAGAAAAAGAAAATATATTCAAATCCAAAAAAGTATCCTAATCGGGGCTTCTGGGCTCGTTTGTTGCCTGTTTAACTCCTGAATAAAATGAATAAAACTACGTACAAGATTATTACGTGCTTTGAAGTTCCGATGAATCCTGTATCTAGTTAGTTTCACTCAGAAGCCGTCTCACACCGACATCGTCTGGTCCGGTCCTCCTTATCGGCTGTTTGCGATTTGTTGGGATCGTTCATTACCTCCGAATGAACCTAATAAATGCGCGCTCATCACTTGTACACTTCAAAAATCAACGAGACTGAAGAACCTTCCAGACAAGGGATCGGTAAAATGTGCCGGAAGCCTCAGCCCTTTGCTGCGAATCGCGCTCCAAGCAGTGGAAAGTTACCGAGCGCGGCCGCAGTATGCGTTTCTGGGGATTTTCCACTCCGCCTGCCAACAAATTTATGCGACCGCGTGGCCAATGTTACCAGACGCCACATACATACATTCTGCCGTCGCCTTCTCGCTGCGAGGGGCGCACAATCAAAAAATTCCATTTTTGATTCGTCCTCTCCGCACTCCTTACGCGAGATTTGACGCCGCAGCTTCGCGTGTCGAGCTGCAAGCATACAAGCGCACTTGCATGTGTTGTCCGAGTGGGAGGATTGCATACCCCGTTGCCCCGCTCAGATTTGAAAGTATGGTTCGTCGCAAATTCTCCCCATCCTTTACCGGCTTCCATGCTGCAGTAAGCAGCCAAAACGCACAAACGAGTTCGAAATACGTCGGTGGGTACCAGCATTCACTTCGGTTCGCTTCGTTTCCACTCAATTGCTTCTACTCAGTATTATTTATTTTTGGAACCGCAGCAGCCGCATTCCCTCTGGTACGCGACAGGTGGTGGTAGCTGACCGAGTCACAGTTGCCCTACTCGCCCACTTTACAACTGCTGCCAACAAAATTTATTACGCGATATCGTGTCTTATCAAGTCTCAAGTCTCCTTCAACTTGACCGTCTACGAATAATTTGTTCTTAACTGTCCCCCCCCCCCCCCCTCCCCAACTTACTACGTACTTGTTTGCATTTCTGAACCTGTGTAATCCAGTTTATCACCGCCGATCTGTTGTATCTTTATTGCTCGGCGCGCACCTCGCACATACCAGCTCGTTTTCAGAACGAACACGTGAGAGCAGAGGCGCCTCAAGCCACAGGTGGCTCAGCATGTGGCCCACTGCGTGTGGCAGCGATGCTCCTTCAGTCCGACAAGCCCCTCAATGACGTCACGTAAAGCCAACCACAGCCAACCACAACCCACCTCAATTCACTCAAAGTAACGCGATCTCAGCGACGTGTGTGTTCCAATATGTGGAGAGTAGATCGATTGCTTGGCGGACTTCCATCGTTGCGGACGTCCGAGCGTACAACCAGAACGGTATGACCAGAACGCAACCCTTGCAAACTCAGTCATCTTGAAACTGCTAATTACATCACCACCGAGTCGCTTATCATTCAAGATTTTCACACGCAAGCTCCACAGAAACCAGTGCAAATAGCACGATGTAACGGTAACTGTTGATCCAGTGAAGCTAATTGCAGACATTTAACGGAGTCGTTAGAGGGCCCGCTGGTAGTTAACGTATTCCGGCGCCAAGCAGTTATCAACTGATTCAGCGTTCACTTCAAACTAATCCGTATTACCGCACGAATCGTTATCTGTATATTCGATGTCAGCCGCAATCTATGGCTTCACTCGAACGCTTGTCTACAACTCCGAGTTAAGAAGGGACGGTATTTGATACTATATTAGAAAAACTAGGCTTCAAGAGGTGAATGAGTGTTTCATCCACCTATTTATATATACTCGAAAGACGAACGCCAGTTCGTTATATGCCGGACATTGATCAGTCTCATAATTTCGTATGAATGGTTCTCTAGACAACTTTCTAACATTTACTTTATACAAAAATCTATACGTAAAATTGCTGGAGTGTGTAACATAATTTTAATTGATGTTATTACAGACAAATTTCCGTCGTCCCTCGTGAAATTTAGTCTGTAGACAAACTGGTTTCAGCGATGTGCCATCTTCAGTTTCTTTTTTCGTTCTGGATACTTCTAATTCTTGCCCCGCTATTTCTTGCTCTTGGGAGGCGTTTCAAATATGAAGACTCGTCCAGATATGGCGTTGTTATAATATCGTTCGTATGGGAGATGCTTGACAACCCCGCTTACACCATGTCAGTTCCCAGTTAGTGAGCCTGTTTTAATCGGTTCTGGGATTAGGAGGAGATGTACGAGCCCACATACATATGTACGAGTAAATATATTGACTTATATTAGGTCCGTACTTATCGTATTTCTGTAATATTTTGCAGCAGTTAGCTTAGCTTTGCCTGTACATTTTACCGTATAGAATCCTAAAAGCCTCTGTACGGGCAATAACCAAAGTGGAAGCCGTCTGCTAATTGGACTGAACGATATGTAATCCAACTTCTAACCGAATCCCACGCACTTCAAAGCTACGCCACGGCAGCTGAGGTGCTTTCCGTTCAAGTGCTTGGTAGACGGTACTTGACTCTGAAGAGCGCTCTTCGGGGCGTCCTAACATAGACAGGCCGGAGAAGGTAATCAAATATCTACGATTGAGTCGTGCTCCACCGCGGCAGCACTAAAAGTATCAGTAGTTGATTAACCCGTGTCAAGCTCGTCATTTCTTGGTCATATCAATCAACCGCCGAAGAGGTTCAAGTCAACCCCAGATGAGCTACGATTTGTAGGTGAACCCTGCAGTTGCTATTAGCACTTCAAAATCTATGGACAGCCCTTCATGATCATGATCTGACAACCGTAGAAGTAGGCAACTCGCAGTTAGAGTATGTAACCCGGTACTATGGGCGACGTCGAAATCCGAAAATAACACAGTAGTGAAGGTGTTAAGTGTTGTGTATATGTATTTAGTAATAGTAATGTTCGTTTGATAGCTCGAGTGACCACTTGAGTACCATTTGCGGCGCAGCTTTTAGTTATTCCAGTTTTACGAGCCAAATACAATCACGTATTTATTGATTCCAAATAAATGATTCGACTCTTCTTACCATAATCTTCGCACGTGATTCAGTTGCTTTGAGAACAAATGGGGCTGTTAATTTCTTTAAGGAATATCAGATTTACAGAAGCAATACGTCGTTGATCTTAACTACGATTGGCATCAAGTAGCGATATCTACAATTGCCGTTAAAAACTACTGAATTGCATCCTCATTACAGATGTGTTCTTCAGTTTGCGGCCAACCAGTGCAAGTGTTCGGTAATCCCGCGTGAATATATGGGGTACTTAAACGACCCTTCAAGAAACAATTGCATCACCCGTGGTACAAGTCTAATTGATCCCGATGATGCAACTGCTGCTTCACAGACACAGGCATCCCTGCGGTTCCTCAGTTCGGTTTCCGATTTCTGAATTTCTACTAAATTGGCTGAATTGGTGCGCGTCTGTAAACAATTGCTGAAGTCAAATTGAAGGCAGAGCCATGCCTCTGGCCGCAGAGTAATTGGGTTCGTAATTTCATTGAACGCTTCGCGGGTAAGCGAAGCAAGGCAAGGAGACGAGCGAACGACTCTTAACCGGATGAGTAAAACGGAAAAGAGCCGCGCGATTTTTCTAGTGTTTCCAAAGGGATCGTAGCTGGAGCCCCCGGTGCCTCCCATCGGGGAACCATTTTCGCTAGGCTTCTAGCTGTTGTGGTTCCCACAATTTTTGCTGAGAAGGTAGTCACTGAGGGGACTGCGGTCACAGCAGCGTACTCGGATTTCCGCATGAATCGCCCACCGTGCACAGGTGCACGAGGCTCTTAGTGCGTCGGGATTTCAGGTTTCCTAAAGCAACGCTTTTCATTTCCAGGAACCGAGGCGATTCAGTTGAGGGCAAAAAATCGTGGCCTCTATCATATGGGGAAATTCGACGCCAGCACTGTTTTTAAGTAAATAAAAGTCAGTGACCGAGCGCCCCAACTCTTCATTGTTACGACTTCCTTACACTTTGAGTTGTTCTTTCTGCATTTTTGATGGACAAGTAAAACTTCTGAATTTTATTCGGTGACAGCTCAATCCACGGAATGGAGCATGCGGAATCCACTGAGGTATGGATCATTGCTGACTTCAGCATCGGGAGGTTTGTTTAATTAACATATCAAAGCATTTCGATGATAACGAAGTCGTCTTAAATGGTGCAAATACGTTTGACGTCATCGCAGCTGCTCTACCGAGTTAATTGTTGGTTTACAGGGTGACTGAAGCTTCTCGGGAATGTTGTCATTGAAACCCCGAAACACTCTGCATGCCAACCAGGCTTTAGCATTTCTGTTTTTTGGCTTGCCTGCTCTACATAGTACGGTGATAGTTTTTTGCTCAGAGGCTTCCTGCTTGACTCGTGATGACCAGTACTGCGTCGTTTTTTATTTGTCTTATTCTGTTTGCAACTCATTCCAAATCAGAGCTAATTGAAGTTCATTGTCGCTGCTGTCGCATGTGTGAGTTTTTGTGCTTTGCCGCATGTGCGAAAGTTCATCGTGAATGAAGTCACACATTCGTCTCTGGCGGAAGGGGCGGCCTGGACCTTGGCGGAGTAGATTGTGGAAGCCGCGGAGGCGTACATAAGTACACTCGTGCGTTAAGTTGTATGCCGTGATTAAAAGTAGCAGCATGCTAGAACTAAATATCTTATAAGCTTCCTGCAATCAGAAGTGTAATTTGTGACCAGCTTTAGGCTTTTATCCCCTGCATACATGATGTATGTAGCATTACAGTGTCTCTGCATGGATCTTGTTAATTATGAAATCGGATTATTAATTTTTTTACTGGTATTTTTATTATACGGTAGTTTAGTTTAATTAGCAGTTTACTTTCGGAAAAAAGTTATACTCAGAAGGTAAATTAAGCTAAAAGTTTTGCTGCTAAATCACTTCTATTTTCTGTTGCGATGATTAATGTTGTCAGTCGACTATAAATTAATTAGTACCATCTACTTCTAGATGCATGTCTTCGTTGCCAAGCAGAGAACAAGCGCGATGTTCTTGGAAAGCAGGATTGCGTCGTCGTCTGGGGCGAATGCAACCACTCCTTCCACCACTGCTGCATGTCGTTGTGGGTGAAGCAAAATAATCGCTGCCCTCTCTGCCAGCAGGAATGGTCGATACAACGCATGGGGAAGTGAACTTACTGAATATAAGGAGGCCTGCTCCGCCACTCAGCCTGAATTGAAAATAGCTGACACCTAAATTGAATTGAAGGCAACAATTGTTTGTGATATCAGTTTTTTGAGTTAGTGAATAAATTCCATTTCAAATGCTATGATTTTTTTATTGTGTGCTAAAAAAATTCGTATACACTCGTAAAAAACAGAGCGCTCCACCGTGACAATGTACAGCGTACACTGCCGTGACCAGGATTCGAACCTGGGTTACTACGGCCACAACGTAGGGTCCTAACCACTAGACGATCACGGCTATTTGAAGCACGTGCTGACATGTCGCACATCTCGCCTTTTAATAGAGTGGCTCAGCAGTGCGAATCAAAAAAGCAGGTAAAACACAATACTACGTCCATGCCATCTGGAGTGCTTTGCATTTAGTCTTTTTATTGTTTTGCAAGTCAATACAATTAAAAATGTAAAGCAGAAGTAAGCTCTTTCTTTGAAGGCGTAAACCATGAAGCAGTATTGCCTGTATCTAATGTTTATCGTCAAGAGACAAATACATTTTGCTGAGAGAAATTCCAATGCTGAAATTTCAGTTGGAAGGTGTTTCAAGTAGTAAAAAAACCTTCATTTTAGAGAAAGCGTCAACTGAAGAAGACAAGAAAACAGTATATAAAAATACCTGCCCCGGGTGAGGATCGAACTCACGACCTTAAGATTATGAGACTTACGCGCTGCCTACTGCGCTACCGAGGCGTTCAATCTGCATTGGCCAACCAGTATTCCGTGTCGGTTGCACCTATTCTGCTGTTAATGCCAACATTTAAGAACAGCACGAGTTCTACCTTTCTCAGAATGAATTTTAAAGGAAAGAAAAAATATTCTACAGCAATTAGAAATCGTAATATGCTTACGAATTTATTAAGTTTTTTTAGTTTTCATGAAACTGTTAAAATTCGTTGTGTATCTCACGCGACAGGTAAACGTATAGGCGACCAAAAGCAGACTGTATGTATCTCAAAAATCTGAAATCACTTTAGCCTTTTTTTAAACTTTAGATTGTTAAAGTCGCATAAATAAATAAATAAATGAAAAGTACTTAAATAAGTTAATTTGTTCTAATCCAAAAGCTATATATTTCCCCTCCTGGAAGGGGAAACTCTGAATGAAACATTTAATTAAGCAAGTGACTTTTTACAAATGGAGGTCTTGGACGAAATATGTCTAGAGTGACAGTACAAAAACCATTCGAAAAATCCGTTGTCAGTATGTATATATATATTAGCAGGTACTTCCTAGCCTAAATAGGTTAATTTTCATGCATGAAAAAGCATTTGTCAAATCGTAGTTACAAATTATTTTTCATCACCACGTGCAAGACTTCTTTCTAAAAATTAGTGTCCTTTTGTCTCGATAGATAAGTACTAGAATTATCACCACCTTCTCATATATAATGTTTGACAGAAGACACAAAGTTGTCCCTTTGGCGCAGAGGATAGCGCGTTGGACTTCTAATCCAAAGGTCGCGGGTTCGATCCCCGCAAGGGATGTTTTTATTTTCAAAACACATGTCTGCCTTTATTGTTCATTCACTTTATTTAGTTTATTTTACTCCATTGGCGAAATTTACAATTCGGGATAAAACTAGTGTACACAACTATTCCTGGAGGGCCGTTGCATTATTAAGATAACACTTCTAAATACTAAGCAATTTCTCCAAAACTTTATCTAACTTAAACAAGGGGCAACGATGTAGTGGCGGCCACTGCCGCCGATCATAACTACTGTTTTTTCAGCGACGGCGGGAGATTGCGCTCCAACACGCTCTGCTGTAACTGCAGGTTTTCCACTCGCGTTGGATCCTTCTGCGCTTCTGCTTGCAATCGTTCATTGTTGGTTTACTTTATTAAGTTTATTTTACTCCATTTGCGAAATTTACAATTCGGGATAAAACTAGTGTACACAACTATTCCTGGAGGGCCGTTGAATTATTAAGATAACACTTTTAAATACTAAGCAATTGCTCCAAAACTTTATCTAACTTAAACAAGGGGGAACGATGTAGTGGCGGCCACTGCCGCCGATCATAACTACTGTTTTTTCAGCGACGGCGGGAGATTGCGCTCCAACACGCTCTGCTGTAACTGCAGGTTTTCCACTCGCGTTGGATCCTTCTGCGCTTCTGCTTGCAATCGTTCACGCCTAATCTCCTGTATGGATTCTAAAAATTTAGAGAGACCAGTTTGAAATGAAGTCGGTGAGTTACTCTGATGTCGACACTACTTACTTCGATGTCGGCACTACTTACTGCTGTACGGAGTGTACTTGTCAGACACTATATTCTCCACGTTGTAGCCAATAAAGCCAATGACAGCAGCCACGGGTAAAGTTATGTAAACTGCACTCGAACGCAACAGGGTCAATAGGAAAGGCCACATTCTATTAACGTCCGCCTAATAAATGCTATGAAATAGAAACCACTTGTTATGCTTTTACTAGGAACAACCGATATATATCTGCGCCGCTATATGGACTCGAAATTTAGCCGATATAAAATATCTTTCGGACCTTTATACGCCGACGAAATTTTTATAAAAAAATTTTTAAGAATGAGACATGGCCGGAACCAGCAAGTTGCTAAAATAGCACCTTTCTTTTACACAGGCGGTTTATTGTAACCTTAAGTAGTTTTAAACCTATTATATTCATATTTACAACACAGGCAATATTCACTTTAGGACAAGTGTCCGCCCACTGTCAGACCTAATATATAATAACCTGCAAGATTTACGACAGTGGTAGCAGAATGTTCACTTAAATCGGCGCAATTCTCTGAATGACAGGAATGCCAAACTAATTTTATTTGTCTGCCAGTGGTCAAAAGATGGCGCCAAGGCATCTACGGTAGACACTGGCAGCTGCCCCAAAAAATACTAGTGCAAATTTACAATGCACATTTTTTAAAAAAATTTTTTTTAAGTTTAAATGTCCGTAAAGTAAAATGTTTTTAAGTACCGTAATTTAAAGACGCCCGTTTTACCGTAAAAGTAAATAAAACTAGAAAAAAACTAGACTCTAGAAAAAAACTAGAAACTAGAAAAAGTTGACAACACGATTCCAAAAAAACTATTATTCTAAACTTCATCACTTAATATATTATGGTGTGCGACCACAGGATCGCAACCGCTAAACCTATTTGATTGAAAAATATCTTCTTCCATCTAGAGTTAAATATGCTTTTAAATTTCATAAAATGTTGAGTAATCTGCTGGAAAAAATTAGCACGTTTTGACAAGCTTCTTTTAATTTTTGAGTCCGCAGCCCAAGTTAAGCAAACAAATTTTTACATAGGAATAAAATATGCGGTTAAATATTAGCGAACAGACTGGTCGCTAGACAACCCCTGCTGTCGTTAGAATACGTCGTTCTCTAAAGCGTAAAAGTAAATAAAACTAGAAAAAAACTAGACTCTAGAAAAAAACTAGAAACTAGAAAAAGTTGACAACACGATTCCAAAAAAACTATTATTCTAAACTTCATCACTTAATATATTATGGTGTGCGACCACAGGATCGCAACCGCTAAACCTATTTGATTGAAAAATATCTTCTTCCATCTAGAGTTAAATATGCTTTTAAATTTCATAAAATGTTGAGTAATCTGCTGGAAAAAATTAGCACGTTTTGACAAGCTTCTTTTAATTTTTGAGTCCGCAGCCCAAGTTAAGCAAACAAATTTTTACATAGGAGTAAAATATGCGGTTAAATATTAGCGAACAGACTGGTCGCTAGACAACCCCTGCTGTCGTTAGAATACGTCGTTCTCTAAAGTGTATAAAAGGTGATATAAATTACTATAATCTGCCAGCTTCGAAAATCCCACATCTCGCAGAAATTCTACAAGTCATTTAAACTGAAGCACGTGGGATTTTTCTGTTAGAACTGGTAACTATGGTTGCACCTACCAAGGCATAATCTGACTGTTTTAACAATCTAGTGTGTTTTTCTGATGCCAACATCACAACCAGATGCCAACAATTAAACATTCTTCTCTGTTGAAACAAATGTCATGATTCAATCAAATTCTCAATAAATCTGAACTGAACTGAACTTCCAACTATTCATAGCTGGTGTGATAAAAATGAACCCTCTTGAGTCGGGCGAACATTTGTTGGCCTTGAAAGGTAGTATTTTCTCCACATACAAGTGCACCCTTTTCGCTGCTTCAAGATCGCTGTTCCATAGTAATGCGCTTGACGCGCCCGACCCTCGTCAGTCCACAGATCATCACTTGTGAGCCCAGGGACCTAGCGCAGCAGACGTTCAAGAGGATTTTGGAAAATGAAGGCAGTGTCGTCGTTGGCGCTGAGACACTTGCTGCAGGACAGTTCATGTTGCTGCCGCAGTCGTTCGGCAACATCTACCTGGGAGAGACCTTCTCCAGCTACATATGCGTCCACAATTGCACTGCACATCCCGTGGAAGCAGTAACAGTCAAGGCGGATCTGCAATCCAACACAACGCGTATCAACCTGCCAATGCACGAAAAGCAGAGGACGCCCGTGGTGCTGGATGCGGATGAGACGCTGGATGACGTCATCCGTTATGAGGTGAAGGAAATCGGCACACATATGTAAGTTTGAACTCCAGCAGCTGCATCGTTAAAACGGATGTTTTCAGACTCGTCTGCGAAGTGAACTATGCAACCCCAGCAGGCTTACCGCAGTATTTCCGTAAGTTTTTTAAGTTCCAAGTGCTCAAGCCCTTGGACGTGAAAACGAAGTTCTACAATGTGGAAATGGACGAGATCTACTTGGAAGCTCAGGTGCCTTACTGTTGCCTCAAGAAAAATTCAACTCACTTTGCAATCGCTTCAAATTTTTCAGATTCAAAACATTACAAATGGCACGTTTTGCTTAGAGAAAGTGGAGTTGGACAGCTCGGAGCACTATACAGTGACTGCCCTCAATACCCTGCCAAACGGTGAATCAGTCTTCACTTCGAAAAACATGTTACAGCCGAATAATAGCTGCCAATTCTTGTACTGCATCAAGGTACGTCACGGGTCTAAGGACCTCTAAAGAGTTGCTTGGTTACACGATTTCCAATTCCGGAATCCTAAAGGAATTTACTGCAAATATCTGCGCATTGGATCTGCTTGATCTAAAAAAATCAGAGTTGCAAAAGCTTCACACTGCAATTTACTTTGTTTTTATACCCTACACCCGAAGGTATATCGCAGAGAAGGAGACGTGATAGATATAGAAAAGTATATACGTTCTTGCTCAGCGTCACCTCCTGAATCGATTTATCCCTGTCCGTCCGTTCGTCTGTCGGACGGTATAATGAAAAGAGATATCGCAATGAAATTTGGCACAAATATTCTTTGTTTGGGATTGAAAATGGGCGAGATCGGTTAACAACCACGTCTACTTTACATACGGAATGCAAAGGCACCTCGGTTGAAAAAATGATATAATGTGAATATCTCATAATCCGTGCGAGGTATTAAGGTATAATTTTATTCCGGAACATATAGCCCCATTAAATGGGTGCACGCCCACTCATAACATAGTTGAAAATATGTCATGAACGGTATAAGATATGAGACGTAATTTTATCACGATATATCCGGAAGCATTAACAATAAGCATTACCAACGCCCACTCATACAAAAGTTGTCAATATCCCATAAACGGTTCAAAATATTTTATTAATACGTGATTCTAACCAGCAGTAGCTAGACACATTACAAAAATATTTGCCAAAAATATGCATGATCCGCTTACTTATACAAACGTTGCTAAGTGGCGAAATTATAATATTTTAGTTGCTTGGGTGTAGGCTAATTAGACTTCGGGCAGGACGAAGACAACACTTTTAATTGTTAAATATTTCCTTAAACATGTATTACTCACGAAGCTTTTCGACATGAACTAAATGCCAGGATTTTCGAATGTTTAAGACTTGTAGTAGATGCTCAAAATTATGTATCCGTATGCATAATTCCATATATTGAAGGAATTGCATACATCCGAAGGAATGTATTTCGTCAGGTGACCTAGTGAGCATGTTATTCTAGAGAATTTTAGAAGACTGGCTTAATTGCAGTGTTTAGTGATTAGTGTATAGGTAAAAGTACAGTTTGTTTGTAGTTGCTGAGTTGACTGAGGTTTTCGAGAAATAGTCTAACTAAAGCGGTAAAAGATTACATAGTCGAAATACAGATGAATAATAAATGCAATATTTACTCTGAAGCCCAAACCAGAAATAGCGAAGGACATCAACGCACTGCAAAAGGCGAACACGGTTGGCAAGCTGGACATAGTGTGGCGTTCCAACCTTGGTGAGAGGGGCCGGCTTCAGACTAGCCAGCTGCAACGACTGGTAAGGCAGTTACTGCCACATTAATATAGTTCCCTTTCAAATCATAAACTTTCTAGCCTTTCGAGTATAAAGACGTACGTCTAGAGGTCTTGGAGGCAAACAACATTGTCAAAATCGGGGAGCCCTTCACCTTTATTTGCAGGCTAACCAACACCGCACAGCGTCCCTTAGAGCTCGTGGTAAAGCTGGATGCTGTAGAAGGTTGTGTCGCTGAGTACACGGCATCGGCTGAGTTCACAGTCGGGACACTCGACCCTGGTCAACATAGAGAGTTTCCTTTGACTATTTGCCCGGCGAAATTAGGACTAATTAAAGTCAACCCACTGATAGTCACCAACGTTCTGCTCAGAGAAGAATACGTGCTCGAGAAGGTGGTGGACGTGTTTGTAGTTGATGAGGACTTCCAGGAAGACGAAACTTTCCAGATGAACAAGTGCGTGCGTTACGACTCTGCTCCTCCGCGAGCACAGCAGGAGTCACTGGCTCCTCAGGTGGTTTAGAAAACATCGTTTAAAGCATTTCTGGCTTTATAATTCAGCGCAATTAAATTCCACTGACAACAGCCAGAACTTTAGTTGAATTGGTTGGATTGCAAGATTGAAAACTAGACGGTTATCTGCCAGAGCGCTGTTGTGTCCTGTAAAATACTGTCAGTAATCGTTCCTTATTAATGGGAGACTGACACATGTACAATATTCCGAAATAAACTGGTTCACTGATTAGTATGCCCGCAACTTATTACATACATATTATATACGTGTGATAAAATGTTGTAATTTTTCGTTCCGTCTCATTTCGAGACTGCTGTTCGTCCTCGTTCTATGTGAATACGTTCTACGTATATAATGAGTTCGGGATGGACGATGTCTCCAAGGGTTGTGTATGGAACAGCTCTTGCTCGTAAATGAGAATTCTTACAAACATGTCAGTCCAAACATTTTTGAGCCTATTTTTTTTATCAGAATGCAGTAGCTACTAAGAGATGACTATTTTTTTATGCATATAGCACGAGCTTTTGTTAGATGGGAAGGGGAATCTCTTTTCTTTTTTAATTACGAATCGACTCGCGGATGAAATAAATCTCCTGTGCGTCAGTATGCATCGTCAACAGTATGTCATTTAGTGGCCGTAATTCTAGGATTTAAAAGAATGCCTGTGGAGTTCCGCAGGGCTCGGTGCTTGGTCCTTTCTTGTTAATGTTGCATTTAAATGGTTTAGTTGGTGTTATCCAAGATAACTCAATTAAGATATTTATTATTGCTGAAAACATTCAAATATAATTTTCGGGCGAGGTCCAATTTCATGATGTCCTGGAATTGGTTATCAATTATAATCTTTCTAACATTTCAACTGGATGACATCTAAGTTAAGTTTAAACCCTAGTAAGACCAAAGCTATTTAATTCCACCACGCCAATTCCAGGACCGTTTCCATTCAGTTTAATATTTGTAACGAACAGGTGGAATTTGTAGATAAAATTAAATGTCTGAGTAGTTATTGACCGAAAATTATCTTTGAATACCACATTGATGATTTGGGTCGCAAAATAGGCTCTACCTTAAGGAAATTGTATTGCACTAATTTATATTTGCCACTGCATGTGAAGTACAAAGTAGCTCATGCGATTTTGATGTGTAGAATATCCTATTGGCTTGAGGTCTTCGCAGGTACGGTCTCTTATAATGTCAGAAAGTTGGAAATTATTTTTAATAAGATTGTCCGCTTTGTATATGGCATTCACTGGCGTGATCATATATCTGCACATGGATATAAAATTAAAATTCCTACAGTGTAGCTTCTAAAATTACCGTTTAAAAAAAGTCCGTTTACTATTATCCTTTTATAAAACCATTAAAAATTAAGTTCTCTCCTCTTAGGAGAGGAATACTCCAGTTGTTATACCTAGAGGTTGTTATACCTAGAATTATTTCCTTTGTATTTGAACGGGTCTTCCTTGTTCGAATTGCCCGTAATTGGAATATAGTAATAGTGCACATTCTCTTATACAATATGTATTGTTCATTTATTTGTTACGTTTTCTTTACTGATTTTTATAATATTTCACTATTGCTGCTTTGTTTTCCATTACATTTCATATTGTTTTCCATTCCATTACATTCCAGTACATTTAATATGAATTACTCGAATGTTTTTTACTTGCAATATTTTATTTTGGGCAAGTAGGCAAAAATTACATATAGAATTGAAATAAATAAATAATTACGAATCGACTCGTGGATGAGATGAATCTTCTGTGAATTAGTATCCTACTCTGGTCTATCTTTGACACTTTAGGGAGTTCAAAGGGTTACCGCTCTCTCAGTAAACAACTCGAAGTTCCTAGTACTATACTATGATTCGCTCGACTATAGGAGCTGAGGCCGTTTTTCAGTAACAAACTACCGTCAAAAAGTGACGTCACATTTTTCTAGTTTGAGTTCTCCTATAGTTGGGGAGATTTTGTATTTTGGGAAGTTTTTGGAGACCGACCCAAGAAATTCTCCGTGATATTGTCAAGGACTAACTGCGCGCGGAATCGCACCCCATTTTTCAGGCGCCATTACAGACATATAAAACCGGCTAATAATAAGCACCTACTATGAACCTGTCCATTTCGGGTTTCTTAGGTCCTAGGTAATCTAATCCATTTCGGTCCACTCGATCTCAGCAGATAGTGCAGAAGTACGATTTTTCTGTGGTGAGTTAAGGGTGTTTTAGTCCTTGGCTAAATCTGCTGAGCGTACCATTCCACAGCTTCAAAACCGATCCTATGCGAAATCTCCAAAGTGCGCCACATGAACACACTTTTTTTTATGGCAGATAGAACCAAACTCAGGGATGCCCCCTATCCATGCCAAGCATTCGTTGGTTTAGAAGGGAAAAGGTTAGTGGGAACTTTAAGCCATTTAGATGGAATCGAGGATCTGTGACAGATGACGCCTGAATCAAGTACATCGCGTAAACGGTTGTGGGATCTTTTGCTGTGGAGAGGAGGTTCTTGGGATCTGCATTCGTGGTTCTACGATGATTCTGTGTAAATATTTTATTGGCCTTGCTCTGCATACGTTCGCGCAATCCGGTGCATAAATCGCCAGGGGCCATTAAGACCAGCGATTAAATTTATTCATAAGTTGCATCTAGTCTTGCGCTGAAGAGCGAGCCGCAACGAGCAGCTCCGGCCGGCCTCCGCGCGGCAGCTCCTGAAAATTAATGGAAGCCATTTGGCGCACAACGCTGATGAGGCTGCGGCCTGCTTTGCATTCCTCGCGGCCTCCACTCATGCGCGCCTGTAGACGGAGCAGCTGCAAATTGCAATGAAAATATTGTTAATTGTACGATCGAAATTTATTGGACGCGATATTTTAGTTTTGCTGCTGTGCACGGCCGCGGTAACTGTGAATCGGAGTAGCCGGCGGTAACTGCAACTTGCAGTCCGCGTAGAAATCCGAGACAACACTTTTGTCACATGCAGGAATTGCGGACGCCAGTCGTTGGCGTAGCGGTAACGTCCGTGTTGCCGCTGTTGCACTAACGGAAATGCGACTTAACAATTTGGCTTTGCGTGTAGTTATTTGCTTTATGTATCTGAAGTGGAGAGATAAATTTTAATTGACTTTCGAATTAATTAAGCCAAAAGCATACTCGACTCCGGCCAGGGCCGCCTGGCCTGCCGCAACGTGCGTGTCCCAGTCAGCTACGAAATGTGGCTGATGGCCGCTAATAATATTATACATTAGTGACTAATTTGTGTTTCCCATCTATCGGTGTTATCATCGCGTCGAAAGTGCAGTCTGGAGAAATTGTGTGATACCATATTTACGCCAATATTCTTTGGCTCTCTGATGCGCTGGCATATATTTTCAAATACATATTTAAATCTTGTGCTTGTGTCTGAGACAAAGTAGTTGTTACTTGTACCCGACTACAAGTAACTTAACCCTGTTTCGGTACTAGCAGCCAAAAAGACAATCTTTATAACGGCTTCTTTGTCCCGAAATCAAATCTCGTGCGATCTCAATAAGAATCTCTTGCGACCTAGAGTCGTCTTAACTGAGAGAAAACTACCGATATCGATTTCCATCTCAACTGCAAAGAATACCTTTAATATCCTGCCAGTCTCAATAAGATACTGTTGATCTTGCATTTATAAACCTGTCTCCATCTCCGTGATCATTTCGGCTGGAGGAGTCTCGATGCCCATTTTTGGTATTGACCAAAAATGGTTTTGTTCTATATTCCGAGAAATCTTATTGTGATTACGATCCTCGTGTTCACGCCATATATCTCCGAGTGAATAAAGCTGCACCAATTGGGATTCTCGAAAAAGCCGTTTAATCTTGGCGCTTGTTTTAAACCACAAACTACATTATCTGCCGGTACTTAATATGAAACCAGTATTTTTGGGACTTCAGTGTAGGATTTATTTGGGATTTAGATATCTGAGCGCTGTCATTAGTCGTTGCTTAAAAATACTGGTTAAAGTCCTGGTACGGCGGTACGTCTTCATTTGAGCTTGAAGCATTCATATACAAGAATTCTATTCCAGCTTCCAAACTTTCCAGACAAGCGCTACATCAGCAATTGTGGATACAGCACATTAAGGAATCAGTTGCCTTATAATTTTAAAATTAGTTTGTTATTATAGGATTTTCATAATTTTCTAATAAATTAAAAAAGTTTCATAGAATCTAAATAGGATTTTTATCAATAATAAATATTGAGAATTTGCCTTATTGAGTTATGAGAACCAACGCAGGCTATTTAAGGGTAAATTGAAGTTGAAGAACACTAATGCACTTTGTTGAACTGTGGCAACACTGGCGCAGATGCTACCTTAACAGCTGATCGGAATGTGACAGGAATCAGGAGTAACGGTAAACTTTTTTCAAAATACCTTTCAATGTTCGATAAAATCTGATTGAATCTTCAAAATATCCGATGTTCTTTTAAATGTGAAATGAAATAGAAGATGCAAGGTGTACGGTCTCCATCGCCGACGGCCGTGAATTCAGGGTAAGTAATAACTCTTCAAACTAAAGCTCTATATAAGCTGAGGAGATATCTTGCAAACCCGAACATTCGATATGAAGTCATTCAAAGTGTCAACGTCCAGCACTGATGCTGTCATCCATGAGTGGCCGTAGAGTTAAAGACGCTGTCACCGCCCTTCATCAGTCTAGAGCAGCCATTAAAATGCCGGCTCCTTACGGTCACTGATTGCGCCGCGCACTCGGTCCGTCACATGGTCCCAGTCTATCCTGACGCACAGTTCCTTTAATTGCCACATTATGTGCTCGTTTAAAAGCCGAGTGACTTATCTGCCGCCACAGAGCCGCGCATCTGTCGCCACGGAGCCGCGCACCTGTGTAGCGGAATTTCTGCATTAGCGGCTCTGCCAAGAAGCTGCAAGAAGAAGTGATGGACTCCATTCGGGAATGGTCCGCTTATTGAAGCACTCTGCAATTGTATCTCTTCATTGCGGCCCGAAGTCGGCATCGCAGATTATGATGTTAACTCGCCAATTAGAACAAATGTCGCGAGGAGTTGGTGAAAACTTTTAAATGGCCGGAGTGGGCACCAGGCACGGATGCTGATGATTAACTGATTACTGCATAAGGTGGACAGTCGCAGAGTGAAAATTGAGCAAACCACTGGCTTAGCTGCTTTCCGGAGCAACTGAATCTTTTCTTTAAGCCATCAAAAAATAAATTGCATAGAAAATTAAGAAAGTTTTATATTTGCAAAATTATTTTTATTTCTTTGAGGTGTACTTGGTTAAGATAAGGATTAGACGGCAATTATTATAATTTTATTATGCAATTAAAATATTACAGAAATCAGTAGTCTGGTTGCAAAATAACTGTAATTTGTAGAACAATATATTACTGTATATGTTTATATTTTCATATAAATTCGTGGTAGGATGTGGTGCACATTATCTGACTGCACTATAGCTCAGTCGGAACGTTCCCCACCTTGTTTTAACTGAATGTGCGTACGAGTTCAATCAAAAAAATACGCGGTATTTCTGTTTTTCTCAAATATTTATTTATCAATATTAATTTTGTTCCCTTCAAAGTAGAGTTCATCAGATAAATGCGAATGTGTCTGTAGCTCCTTCGGTCCTGCCGAATTTCGTCATGCACTCGGACGACATTTGCAAAACGCTCTTGGACAGGATTGAGAGATTCTGGAAGGAACTCGTGATTTTTGGTATCTTGTACCTGAATTTAACACGGCCGATATTAATCTGTTGACTAAAGGAATTGCCGGTTGCCCACGTTGTCTCATTTACGGAGGCATTGATAATTCGAGTGCCTTGTCCCGCCCTAGCGCACAATCTTCGCGGATTCATACATACGTACGAACCCATTGTTACGTAAATTGTAACATCCACGTAGCTGCTGACCACGCCGGTGTATGTGGTAGTTAATTGAAAAGGTAGTCTGGGGCTCTCGAGAGCTGCGTATACTCGCCATGCCCGAGTTCGCTGCGCGACTGGCAGCCAACATCCTCTTCATCGCGTGTGACAGACAACCGAAGTAATTCCCAAATGAAATGCCGTCAAATCCGATTGGACTGCAGGGCCCGCGAGGAGCCGCCAGTGCGGACGGACGGGCGCGCAGTAAATGATGCTTGAGCGAATGCGGACGTACGCAATGTTGTCATTTCTGAACGTCGTTGCCAATAATGCATTTATTTTTGCGCGGACCGCAGCTCTTATCTTTCATATTTCGTAATTTTTTCTTATGTTCTGCTTTTCTGCGCTCGCTGCGGCTAAAAGCCGCGCTTGGCGGCCGTCACTTCGGGATCCATCCTTTTAAGGCTTCGCAACGATAACTGAGATGCCTCTTAATTGTTTCGCAGCATTTCGTACTGGGTGCCACACAATGGACGCACCTCGAAAAACTGCATGGAGCAAGTGCACCAGTTCTTCGTTTCGCCATCTCCCTGTTTTGCTGCGGAGAACAAGATGGTCGAATTCGCTTTTTCTGCCCCACATCGCTGCACATCTTGCTTGTTTTGATTGCGTCCGACAGGGGGCGTGATCCGGGGCTTGGGCCGAAAGAGCGATCTCGTTGACATCCCTAAGTTGAAAGCCAAGCAGCGACTGAGTTCCTGGGACTGCGCGCAGCGGCTCCTTCTTCTTTTTAGTATATCACAGCGCACCGGAATGTTTTTATTTCCACTGGCAGCTCTTGTTGCAGTTTTGCTGGCTTTCTTCGCCTTCGCTCCTCAGCTGGCAATTAAGGCCGAGCTGCAAAAACAAAATCACTTCTCCACTCATGTCAGAATTACGCAGTTGAATCTTAATTTGCTGGAAATCGGTTCGAATCAATTCATTGATCATTAATGCAGCTGCGGGGCTACCAACGGACGCGGAGGAAAGGCGCTTTTGGAGGAAGTTCCGCACTGACCAGAGCGACGGTCGTGTGGAAGACTTCACATTCTTCCACGGGACCACAACCAGTAAATCGTGGCTACAAGGGCCGAGGTGTCTGTATGAGTTAAAGGCCGCAATATTCGTGCCGAAGCAGCTTCTAAGTACCCAGTATATGTACTGCAAATTTAAAAGCACCTGTACGTGGTTCTTGAGATTAAGACTACAAGTGCAAAGTGAATAACGAAAACTTCTGCACAGCAGAAAACCTTTTTCAACTGAACGGGCCTTGAGCGCACGCCCACGGTGGGTGTCGCGCCAGCTTTCTAATCACCTCATAAATAATTCATGTATTTCGCACGTATTAACTTGCATTGGATTGGAAGGCCTCTGGGATGTGGTGGCGGTGGATGCAGGCATGGGCGGTCCGCGAATAGCGGTTGCCAACTAATTACTCTCCAAACTGTGTCGTAAGCAGGCGAGAGCACTACTCGACGACTCCTATTTGCAAGTCGTGCAGCGTCTCAGTGCCTGGGTCCGTCCGTTGGCGCTGATTTAGCGCGGCGAAGTGCCTAATTGCGGCAAATGAAAATCGCAAAAAAGACGAGATGAAATGCCTGCGAATAACAGGCGTTAGAGCGCTGCGGCTCGCGCTCGAAACCAGCCCCATTAAAGCGTCCGGTGGAGCTGCGCAGGCAGTTGTCGTTGTCGTTGCCAGTTGCGGGCATCGGCTGGCGAGTAGTGCGGGTGCGGCGGGAGCTACACTCCCTTCTGTGCAGACACTCATCTGATTAATCATTTAAATGTCAGTCCTTATGTTTTACTGATTTTGCATGAAGATTTAGATGAGAGCGGCAGGACTTCAAACGCGATCCAAAGCCCAGAGATCCTTTCCCAGAAACAACTTACGACAACATGTCTCTTCACAAGCATGGAAATAAATCCTGAATTGTACATCCCTAAGCATGGAAGTGCTTAGTGGCAACAAGCAGTCTGCCGCACTCGAGCAAGGAACTGTAACTAGAACAGCTGGTAAAATCACTGGAGCAGAACTAGACTTCAGAGGATTTCAAGAGAGGTGCCAGGGAATGGTTGCAGTGTGGGACACCGATGTGCGTGCGTAGTGCGTTCATGAACCAAACAAGCAATTAATTACGATGGAGTACTCGGTGCTTGTCCACCAGTGTGCGGTTCAGATCTGTCCCCAAGTGCAGCTGTCCGAACCGCGTAGTGTACACTCGTACGACATCAAGCGCCTGCACGCACCCCCACGCTGGTGGACAGGACACCAGAAGAGAAAGGTGCTTCAACACGACCTCCTGTTGCTCAAATCTGCTGTTTGCTGCATCAAAAGCGGACGAAGCAAGCATATGGTCGCGCCGATTGCTGTTTAATTGTTCGAAATGTTTGTCTACTGATTTTGACTTATAGCAAAAGTGGTTCGCATAAGGGAGTTCAATAATATCGGCTTCTGTGAATATTGTGAGATGCCTGCGTGGTGCAAACTCAACTCCACTGAAATGTTGCCACGATGTACATATTGGGATTGGTGGACTTCTTCTCCAGGAATCATGTTTTGCAGGGCATGTCGTTGACTGACACCAAGACTGGTTGTTCTACGGTCCACAAAAGTCCAAAAAGTTAGGCGAATTACTTCATTTGGGCGCAATTAATCAACGCGGACGCAACCGCATTGCGTGCCAACATTTAATAAATATTCAATCCATCCTGTAGGTTCGTGAGTGCCTGTATGAATGGCGAGACAACTGCAACTGGCACCCAATTCTTCAGAAAGAAGCACGCAGTGGATACCGACGTACAAGTTGTACAGTTGTTGGCAGATTGAAGAAAATCTATGACCATCCGTGGGATGGATTATGTTCCAAATGTATTTTGAGCCGTCCGTAGAATACGTTTGTCTTCTACACCCGGTTTCCCCGTAAAATTTTCTTTTATTCCAACATCTAACTACTTGCCTTTAACTCGCACTTTTCAAGCCACTGAGTTTATGGAGACGATCTCTTTGATCCACCAAAAAGTCCTCGCCGCTGGAGATGAAGTACTGAATGAGAGATGAGGAAACTGCATCGTTGTGAACACAATGTGAGCTCTCCGTGCTATCATTTTCTGTATCCGTGGAATATTCTTCGCACTTTTCAAGCCACTGAGTTTTGGAGACGATCTCTTGGATCCACCAAAAAGTCCTCGCCGCTGGAGATGAAGTACTGAATGAGAGATGAGGAAACTGCATCGATGTGAACACAATATGAGCTCTCCGTGCTATCATTTTCTGTATCCGTGGAATATTCTTCGGCCTCGCATCGAATGCTGGCTGTAAATTTATGGTGTGTGCGGACCATTCCGTTATGGGAATGTTGTAATCCATCTGTTCACTGAGCTTTACAAGCAAGCGAGGAATCAACTTGAAAGGCTTTCGCAGAGCTACCCATTCTTCTCTGCGATAGCATCGCATCGCGTTATAGCATATCGGACAGAATCGTACTCAATTCGGCGATTCAAGCGTAAGTGATGCATCGATTGCACTCGCTTGTCGCTGCAGCATTCGGCTCCACGCCAGAGGCGATTTCAGATTTATGAACACAATGTGCACACATTCCGCGTTTGAACGTGACGTGAAGGAAGCCTAGATCTCCAAAGCCGCAATCTCCGATTGGCGTGGTTGATTTGTAACATGAACGTTTTTCACAGGAAGAAAAGTGATCGCTAAACTCACGCTCACCACTTATCTTGCACATGGACAGCAAGTTGCGATTCCGAATCTTTCTTCAGGATCTTCTTTCAAACTTTCACCTCTTATTGTCCGCATAACTCGAAAGCAACCTGAAAAATTACTCTTGTTAAGTTCCTCGGAATTAACAATGAAGGATGGAACTGATGACCGCGGTCATTTCTCACGCAGCCATTTAATTACGCGAAAAACTTCTTCCCAGTACAGAACAACGGCTCCGAGTAGCGCGCTGATCGGGGACGCTCGACAGTGGCTATTTTTCACGAGCCAAAGGCCGCGCTGAGCACAGAAGAAGAGCTTAATTGCTGGTGGCCGATTAGCGTCCGCAAAGCAAACATCCTGACAACGAGCATCTTTGACACAGCTGCAGTGCGAAAACAATTACCTTGTTTGCTTGCGCGCAAGAAATCAATTAAACGGTTTCATTAGGCGGTGTCCGGCTCGGCAGTTGGAACCCGTGGGCATCGCGGGTTCGGAGGATTTCGTAGTCCGACTAAGATCCGTGGCGGATGGGACGGACAGGAGTGCGCAGAGAGAAGCCGTAATTATCCAGACTGCACCGAGGATTGAATGCGTTGCCATTCATCACCGGCCAGGCACGTTGCATGTAGCGAACTGAGGAGTCCTATGCACGAAGGACGTGCGAGACCTAACGCATCCGTCTCTGGCATGTCGGGAAATCTCGCCGCAGGTATATGTGCTGGCCAGAAGAAATCTCAGCAGATGAATAGCAAAAGAAATACCGGCCAATTAATCATTGTAATTAGAAGGGAGACTAGCAACTGCACGCTCCGGCTGTTGAGCAAGCACTTCTTCCACGGTGCGGCGGCAACGGAGAGGCCGTCGAGTGGACCGCACTCGCCTCTTGGATTGGCAGCTCCAAAGTGCCAATCGGTTTTGTTGCGTTGAACGAAGTTGTGTCAGAGATGTATGATTGGCAGGTTCTCACTCTGTGGCGCAGAGGTGCCGAGGAGTCCGCGGATGAGAGAAGCCAGTGGGGCCTAACATGCGATGATCCTTCGTTGCCGGTGCATATGGCTTGGGGCATCCAGCGCCACTGGACACGTTCGACTACCGTGTTCAACACGAGAAGCGTTCGTCCACCGTCCGAGCTCTCTCAGGCTTAATACATGAGCCACGTAATCGCGGCTGCCGATAACAGATTACAATCTCGCCATATTTGCATTTAATTGATGCGAGGGGAATAAGTACGATACATCAGGAACTCGCTGCAATGATCGCAGATAGTAAGGAAGTCCATCGTATCATTTTGCTTAGTCAGGGAAGCCGTGAAGTCTCTGCTAGTGATAATATCAGAGTGAAACCATACCCCGAAATAAAGTGGTGACACCCTTAATTCGGTAACTATAACAGTCCTCGACGGAAGTTGCCATTGCAGACTCGCTTCGATAATACGATTCGTACACTGCTTACTTTCGACTGCATCTCAGACTTGGAGTATGACAATGACGAATTCAGTTTTGTATACCTAGTAACAGAGCTGCAACTAACAAGGTTTCGTGGAGTTCTGCCACACAAAGTGAAGCATCGAACGATGAAGATTGGCGCTTCCTCGATAATCGCCAAGGTACCGTACCGCCGTGCAGCAACTGACTGTGCGTCACGTCCTGCCCGGGAAGTGGATGGCGAGATCCATTTCGCTTTCGCTTGGTTCATTAGTATAATTAGGCCGGGTTGCGCAGAATTCACAAATTTATGCGCATTTTTCGTTTGTGCATCAATTGAATCAGAGGCCTCTTGCTGGCCGACTTTCACAGCGCAGATGTGGAAGGCCGGACGAAAGCCTTGGGCTCGGGCACTCAGTCCGAGCCGTTATTAATTGCTATATTGTCAGATCTCTCTGCGTGTTAAACCTGGAACATAGGAATGGTAATCACGGAAGTCCAACTTTCGAGCAGCTGCTGGTGCGGCCGAGAGTCTCCGTCCCAAAAAATTGGATTCCGAAACAAAAATAATTATAATTTACGCACAAAATCTCGGAAAACGCGATCTGTTTGGATCGCCTTAATTTATTCACGCATCATATTCTCGACCAAGCACTGGAGGGAAGACTGGTCACTCCGTGCAGGCCGCACCCTATGTTTGTTGTTTAAGGGTTGCGGCTGTAAGTGGCACAAAACTCAACCCTTTTGAACGACAATAGTGCTCTGAGCAAAACGCGTCGCATTTCCGTTAAATGTCCACAAAACAGCGAAGACATGACTGGCGATCGAGGAAAAGAAAATCCTGTAGCTTGAAGGTCTGGCGCGGTAGTAGAAACGGACCATTTGTCCGAGTGGTCAAGAAAACTGTCTTGAGAATCATCTTTACCACCAAACAGGAAATTCCCGTTTTGCGGGGCATTATTTGAAATCAGAAGAGCCGTTCCGCCAAACATGTTCGTGAGAAATTCGCCGGAATGAGTGAAGCACGAGTGAGGGGCCAGGGATTAAAGCCGAGACTAAATAATGGGAATCCCTTAACTGTTCGGTTATAAGCTCTTGTAACTCCAAACATCGTTGTTATTGCGCCTCTGCTACTAACATATCCTCATTAGCCAATTCATATCGCCTACGGCAGAGAAGTGAGCTCGATCCGGATCCCAAACTAGCACGGATTAAAAATCGACAGTAGAGTCTCAAATTGGAAAAGAAAACGAGCCCGCGATATCAGATTTCTAATCCTGGTGTTAAATGTAAAGAATTACCGAAACCATAATAAATATTCCTGTTTTTTTCAGACTCCAGAGATGGCTGTAAAACGAAAAATGCGGAAAAATAATTTAAGCTTACACACTTAAAAAACGAATCGCTTACCGCAACTGAAGTTATCACGCCGCTATTTACACGTGATAACTTTATGGTTTTGCAAGGACAAACATTACTACACCGATTATTGCAAGAACAGATCTTCTTGATATAATGGACTTTCAAAGTTTTGTCCATATCCGTTTAAGTGGAAGAGCCACACACATATTTGGGGAAATTATGCTAATATCGGATTAAAAGTTCGTCTTAATTTTACAGTATACGAAATGTACTCGTAGAAAAAGAAGAAGAATAATATGAGTAATCCGTTCGAAATGTAGGGTATTTAAATGGGTCGAGCACGTCTATTTTAAAACGTTTTTATTATGTCGTTTTCTTGTCTGTGCGGTTGAAATTTTGTAGTTGATTTGAAACCAACTTCCCAATGAGCTAGAGACTTGAAACTTTAAACATAGCTCAAAACTTAATGAAAACGTAATATTTGGTATAAACTGACGACCAACGCTCACTTTGAAGCAGGAAAAAAATTAAAATGTGCTTCACTTAGCATTTAATCACCAAGCATTTCGGTTTTTGTCTTGACTAAATTGCTTCCTGATTGAAAATTAACACTGTTCCATTGTGATATGTCAGAAAAAATGTGATACTAAAATAAAAAAAAAAACAAAATAATGATATTAATAGTGAATAGTGCATTAGAGACAATTTCCTCGATGGTCAAGAAGACAGACACCCAACGCAAGTGACGACAAGCGAAGGAGAAGCAAAAACGACGAGAGAGAATGTTAATGATAAATTTGAGGAAAGTAGAAACATCAACGAAATTGTTCGCAAAACTAAGGACCAGGACCGAACCCTGTGAAACTCCAGCATTAATGGAGTGCTCTTCAGATGCAAAGCCGTCTGTCGATATCCATCGAGTGAATGCATTACCGACACCATAAACAGCCAGTTTAGACACGAGTGCTTTATGCCACACCCGGTCAAATGCCTTGGAGATATCCAAAGCAACAACCTTACTCTCACCGATTTGGTGAACACAACTGTTCCACCGCTCAGTGAGGAACGCCATCAAATCGCCTGTGGAGCGGTGAGCACGGAAACCGTGCTGGCGATCACGGACCAATTGGTTGCTCTCCACATACCTCATCAAGCTAAAATTTATAATGCTCTCCATAACTTTGGAGAGCATCATTGAAAAGATGAAGCTACGAATCCTGCCAATTACAGGATTCGTAGCTTCCTGTAATTGGCAGGATTCGTAGCCTCATCTTATTTGGGAACTGGCTGCACACGGGCAATCTTAAAGGAAATAGGAAAAACTTCTGAAATATATGGTAAGTTAGAGAGATTGCGCAATGGGCGAGCCAGTGTTGAGGCGCACTTTCTCAACACGTGGGCTGAAATGCCATCCGGTCCCGAGGATTTATTGACGTTGAGGTTTTCAAGCTACAAACCAAATTTGGAAGGGATGACGGAAATTCGTTCCAAATATCTACATCTTTTAACCCTGTCGGAAAACACAATGATAGACAAGAAACAGACTAAAAAGTTTAAAATAAATTTTCCTTGTCTCATACAGATTTAAAACGAACAAATAAAAGTGTTGTTTTCGGCCAGGCCGAAGTCTAAATAAGTCCCTTTAACACCCGAGTAGCTAAAAAATATAGTAATTTCACCTCTTAATAACGTTGGTATAAGTAGGCGGACCACGCCCATTTTTTGCAAACATTAATAATGGCCCCCAATACCTCGGAATAAAATTACGACTTAATACAATATATAACTCTTTAAATATCACACACGTCAATTTTTGTATGTGGGGGTGAACCACGCCCATTTTTGGCAAACATTCTGGTTAAATCGCTAGATACTCCAGAATACAATTACGTCTTAATATCTCCTACCACTTTTTACGAGTGGGCGAACCCATATAGAATGAGTTAGCCGATTCTCTTGCTAAAGAGGGAGCTGCTGTAGATTTTTGCGGGCTCGAACCTAGAGATGGTTTAAGTAATGGGAGGATTAGGGCCTTCGGGGACGATTGATTGTACCCGTACAAGTACGTAGGTGGGAGGAACTGACCACTTGTTGGCAGGCGAAATTGGTCATTAAGAAACCGAGGGAGCCCTGTGGTCCGCTCAGTTATAACAGAGAGTCTTAATTTGATAACCGCATTATTAACATGGCATGGCAACTTCAAGTATCAAATACTGGATACTTGATGGGTCCATCATTTACAAAAGATGGATTTGTTGGGGATGATATCTGCAGGGTGTGCCAGGAGGAGTTTCAGACAACGAACCATATGGTGTGTAGCTGTCCGACATTGGCGAGCAGGAGGATCTCCATCGGTTGTCAACTAAATGATTGGGAGATGGAGGACTCTAACTTTAGGAACATGCTTGATTTGACGCGTAATCTGGTTATGAGAAGGTAGGCAGGCAGGAGTGGCTATCCAGCAAGGAACTTACTTAGGCCTCAATAGGCCCATTGCGTTGCCACAGAAAGAGAAAGCTCAGTGGTAGTCTTCCAAATAGTTGGAGTCTCAGGCTACTCGGAGGACTGTTGTTCGACAAGTAAGTTGGAGGTTTTGTCTGGTGTGCGTAGACGCAATTCCGTACTCCGCAATTCCGAATATCGTATTTGCTTAAATTGATCTAAACATTGCTTTATATAAGAAGGAAGAAAAAAGAAAAGAACCGAAGAAAAGCGAGTAAAGTGAAAATTGTAATTTTATTAAACAAACAATGGATAAATTAAGGACGAATATGCTTGATTTTTATCTCAGTGTACATTAAATGTACTATATGTTCCGGATTAAAATTTCGTCTCAATATCTCGTACAGTTTATGAGAAATTCATATATTTAAAAAGGTATCTTTACAATTGATATAAAAAGTAGGCGTGTTTACTAGCCCATTTCGCCTATTTCTCGTGCCAAACAGCTCTACACAACAAGAATATTTGTGCCACATTTGATCACAATACCTCTGTCCGTGCTCTTGTAATGATTTCAACAGACAGACAGCTAGACAGACAGACGGACGCAACGGACTAAGTCGACTCAGGAGGTGTCGATTACGAGCAGAGAGAATTACGAGCACTGCGTACGGATTCGTATGAGGCATTTCTCGTCGGAGTTTTATAGGAAACCGTCAAAGAAGCGGATTCGAAGAACTTCCAGACGACCTGGGGAGCCCAGCCCCTTTGCACCCGCTGCATGTACGTCTGGTAGTTGCTGTGGCCGACTATGCTTCAAAATACCTGCTTTCACTATTGCCGCCTGCCTCTCGGGCCAACAGTAATTCAGCCAGCGGACGGGACTGAAGCACTGCGAAGGAGAATAAAGTGTGGAAAAGTCAAAGGTTAATTGAGGCTGCGCAAGGGCGTTGCAGCGCCAAATAGAGGAACACTGCACGAAGCGGGAGAGCGTTTGTTTTACAGCAAACGCAGCGAACTGAGGACGTTGTCGGTGCAGTGAAGCTTGGCCCAAACCACGCAAGTGGAGAAACTCCAGCGGTGCACCAGCGAGCTGAAAGAAAGGCGCTCAAACACCGTAGTTTTTGCGCTGTTGAAGAATCGGCGTTCTCTCGGATATAATCAGATCCGCTGCGCGCAAGGAAGGGAGAGGAGCACGGAACGAGCGCCTGGTTCAACCGCATCTTGTGCATCTGCCGCTGCCGCTGCCACTGCCGCTGTCGCTGCCACTGTCGCAGCTCTGCAACAATTGAATTATTTATTCATCGATGGAGCAGAAAATCAGAATGTCAGCCAGAGCTGCGGAGATGAGGCGACGGGAGAGGAGAGCCGCGTACGCGTCGCCCCGCAGCATGTTCGGGCCGCGACTGAGCTCCGCGAACACCGATACAGGCACTGCAGCCAGCGCAGTCCGCGCCGAGCTGCATTTAAATAATGTTTAATTTATATACCTAACGACTCACAACTATGCGAAGGTGCTGCGCTCACGGTTGCGGTGCAGTGCACTGCGCCAAAAGCGACCGGCGGTTCGGCCGCGAGTTCGTGGTACGAGTCTTTCGTGCGCTATAATGAGGCGGCTCGTGAGGCTCGCTGCCTCCTTCTCAGTGTGGCCTCTGAGCCAACGCCAACTACTCGATGTCGCAGCGACAACCGCTGGCGAACACAGCATCCTACAACACTACAACGGCGATGTGCTTATAACAAGCAACAACAACGAGCAGCGACGGCATCAACAACGCAGCAAGAAAATAATAATTCGATACCCGGACTCAGACGTCAGACGTCAGATATTTTATCTCCTCTTCTTCTGCCACTTTTTTGTTTTTCGAAAGGAGACGGAGAGGAACTGCAGAGAAGTAATCAAACGAATGTAATAAAAGGAAAACATGGCCAAATGGGTAGAAAATAAATGATTGAAACGATTTTACATGGAAGAGCTGGCCGAGTGCAACCCGCGGCGGCTGCGTGTGTAGTGAGTGTACGTGAGAAGTCGCAACTGCGGAGGTACACGTAGAGTGTTCCGGCTGCGTGGTGTTGGTGCGACTCGAGCGAACTCGACGCAGCCAAACGCTAGGCGGCCTCTTCGATTCCCTTTACTTCCGCCAGGAGCGGCTCATGTTGCTTGAGGGTAGCAGAGGGCCCTCGCCTGAAACGCCCTGGAATTCATCCCGAGTTTTTGAGGGCACTTGTAATTTCCGAGGAGATTTTCCCTTGGTTTTGTGACGGGATCACGGCTACGCGTTGAAGTCGTCACTGCCTGTAGGCAGCGTTATGATTTTTGCTGACGTCACTGTGTGACGGCCGCAGTGTGGCGCAGCGCCCCTGCTTGAATTGGTGGCCTGTATCTTTGGCTTCTTGACGTTTTGCCTCCACGGTCTTTCTTGTGCGACCATTGCGCGGCTCGTTGTGGATGCGGGTGTGTGCGCAGTTGGGAATTCAAGGGGCGAGCAGAGTGAGTTCGCTGCTTAAGTCTTTTGTTGTGGTGTGGTGCCCGACGCCAGATACAAAGTGATACCTGTGCGCACGGCGCACACACAGGTGCACGCGGCAGTGTGAGTCCAGGTACGCGTTCGTGTAGTGTGCGAATGTGTCCGTGAAGTGAGCAGCCGATCGATGAATTTATAGCGTTTGTCTCACTCTGGCAACTCGGAGATGAACCTACTCTGGCTCCTCTGGTGCCCACTAGTGCGACTCTCCTACGTCGAGACATACAACTCACAACACTCACACTCTCGCATTGTGCTCTCCCAACAGTGTAGAAACAGCGCTCCGAGTCCAATACACTTGCGTTGGACGACTGAAAAACTCTTGGAGTGACTCGACCGTCGCCATCAACTACGAGTTTTTCGTACCTTTTGCGCAAGCGAGACATTTTTCTCCGGTAAATAAAGAAATTCTTGCCAAAAATCGGTGGTTTGAGTGGAGAATTCGGGAAAAATTGCGAAAAACAGTCGCCTGTAGTGCCCCCGAAGGTTCCGCAGCGATTTGAAAGGTGAAACGATCGATTCGGACTTCTGTTGCTTGCTGTTGCCTCGGTCGATGCTGTGACTGGTGTTGCGTCGATCGGCCGCCAGAGCGCGCAGACAACCAGCCTCGATCGGAGACGCGGAGCCCAGTAACAACAATTCCGCCAGCAGTGAAGTGACTCCAGTGCAAGAAAACTTGGAAAACCCAATAAGTGCCAAGTCGTGAAGTGATTTTACGCAGCTGCTTGCAGCTGAAAGGTCAGCCGAGTGTCCGTACTGCCCGAGGAGAAACTCGCCGACGAATCGAGTTCAAAGACGAGTCCTTCGCACACTCGCAGTGCACCGCGTCGCGAATGCAATCCGGTGGAGCCCCAAAAATTCGAGCACCCGAGGCGAACGCAATCGCCGAGCACTGACTTCGTGTGTATCTCCGGCTGCCAACGAATTCCACGGTGGCCTGAAGCGACTCGTGGTAGCTGCCAGTGATTCCATCGCCCAGCGAGTCCGCGGCCGCGTAGTGCTACCGGAGAGCAGTGTGGGAGTCGTCGTCGCAGGACGAGTCTGTAATGCCATATCAGGAGAGGAAGGAAGACCCAGTGCCAAATATACTTGCAGCCGCCTCACGCCCCCACAACCCCAGAAAGTGCCAAACGCAGATGCTGCCGCAGCAGAGGCCGACGCGCCAGTTCAATGTGAATTATGTAAGTGGCGTCCTTTCCGCTGGTTGCGCTGGAAAAGCGCTCCGGTTGCTGTTGTTCCATGGCGAGTCGTCGAACTGCCGAAACCGTCCCGAGACACGCAGTCGCAAGCGTAATCAAAACAAAACGAGTGGAAGGCAACCAGCCAGATCCAGCGCAAAAACCACTTGAGCAACCAGCAACCAGCAACCCCGCCCCTCGTGCTCGAGGGAACCAGCTATGAACCAGCAGTTGCTCTGCTGGTTGCGCTGGCTCGCCGAGATCGGGTTGCATTAGTTTGTCGATTTGTTTTCAGTGTCGTTCGCCCATCGCGCAGATACCTTCGCAGACTGCACTTTCCCCAATCTTTCTGATGCCTGAGCAGCGTCGCAGGAGCAGGCGCACCATGTAACCGTGTTGCGGCGGCACGTCGGGCAGCAGAAAGCCTTTTCTGAGTTCCTGCAACGTACGAAGCAACCAGGCCGGAGCGTGGCGTCCGTGAGCGGGGAGAAAACGACCAGCGCCAAGCTGAGCTCGGTGCAGCTGCTGAGCTGCGAGCCCTCTCGCGTTGGCAAAGACAAGCTTGGCGTCTCGAAGACGTGCTTACAGGGTGGCTAGCACGCCACGGCTACTCTCGGCTCCGTCTGACGTGGCCCGGAAGTCTCTGTATCTACAGCGCGGCGTTCCATCGCTCGGCAGCTCGCTTGCGACCGAGTTTTTGGCTGAAGTCTTTTGATTGGCCTCGCCCCTGCCTCCGCTCTGCGCACCTCCCGTGCGACGCCGAGCAGGCCCCTGCATCAATATTTTGACTCCCAGCATGCAGCGTGGCAACGGATTTGTGGTCGTGAGGCCCGAAAAGGATTGGCGCACGCAGACGTTGGCCGCGTTTATCGCTCAGAAGCATACCATCGCCGGACAGCGGCACTGCGGCCACTCGGCAGCATGCACTGCCGATCGCGGCTGAGCGGGTGGGCGGGGTGGTGCTGGTGGAGATCCGAGGTGACCTGATCTCCGTACGCGCGGACGGCGGGCGGGCGCTCCCGCCGCTCCCGTGCGACGCCGCGTGCTTGTGGCAGCAGCAGCGACTTGCCTCGCTGGCTGTAGCCGAAGCGAGTGTTGCTGGCTGATGCTGCGCGCTGCCTGCTGAGACTGTGTGCTGTGTGTGAGCGAGTTCGTGTGTGTGTGCCTTTTCACGTAGGTGTTGCTCTCGGATGCCTCATACCCTGCTCGCGTGTGTCTGTGAGATAATTTCGTCGGGCTCACCGATCGCCCCTCTGCCGCGTTTTTCGTTTTGAAACGAGCGGCTGTTGCTTGTGGTTCTGTATTGTGTTCCTTTTTTTTTGGTGAGCACCCTACAGGCCGCCTTCTCGACTTGTTCTGCACTTGTTGCTTTGCCTTTTCACATGAAACAACGAAACGCAAACAGTTTCCTCTGTGAAGTAATCTGCTTATCTGCAACCTGATTCGACTAATCGGTGAATTTTTCCCTTTTTTACCCTATCTTAAATAACAATCACATTATTTTAAACAATCCAACTCTGAATGTGACAATCGCGAAATCCAAAGTGTCGTAATTTGAGGTTTTTCGAATTATACGTCGAAATTCGGAAGTATTGCTTGCCGTTAGCAGTTATTTCTCTCAGAGTTTTGCACACATCTCGGTAGATATTTTCAAAGCGTTCGACAGGTCAAGAATATCCGTCGCGCTTTTAATTCTTGATTCGAAATCCGTTAGAATCCCTTCATCTCCGTATTAAACAGCAGTAAAGTTTGCGATTGAATTCATGGAATACGAGATTCCGAATTTCGAAATAATGATTTCCTTAATACTTGAAAGAGGAATCCATTTTCATCTGAAGTTTCTGTTAGGAAATTAAGTTTGGAATCCACGTGGCGAACTTTGCCAGGTGGATTCGCTTCTTTGCTTCTCTCACGGCCGTGCCGACCGACCGTAGCTACCTCGCTCTTCCAGCGTCCTCTGTTCCGTGCGCTGTTGGCGTGTCTTTCTTTGGTATTTCGTGTTATTCTGTGTTCGACTGCGTGGTTTTTTCGTTGTTGTGGCTTTTATTGCCTCGTTGATATGCCAGTCCTTAATGCCGAAAAAATGCTGCTGAAGTTGTTGTTCTTATCGCTGTCGTTGTTTTTGTGTCGTTGTGTAGTATCTGGAAATGTTATTTGAAACGTTTTCCGTGGCGCAGTGGCGGCAACGACCAACGCTGCTTCATCCAAGAGGGACCATTCTGGCTGCAACGGCGGAGGTTGAGGACACGTAGCTCTGGAGTTCAATTTCTTGCGTTCTGCGGCTGTGAGCTCCCTCCGTTTACTCGCAGTGTACCTGGGCACCTGTGTCGTCCGTCAGTTGCACGTCGAATGCTGTCATGGGCAGGATCAGCCTTTCAACTTGACCCTTCCGTGGTCACAAATACGAAAATGGTCACAAATTCCAAAATGGGATACAAGTACCTGCTTCCATCCTGGAACTTATAATCCCGACGTGCGAATTTGACGTGGTGGGGCTATAAACTGCAATAAGCCTTCTCGACACAGTGATAAAGTGACAAAGCTCTCAAAGTGGCAGGCAAGAATGTGCCTTGGTTGTCGAGGATTTAGCTTCTCAGCTTCCTATTTTCCAAGTACCCTCGAGCAGGTCTAATGCTGCTAGAGATGACCGAATAACTAGTTTGCGATTTGTAGAATACTACAGTTGACAATTCGATTCCTCCTCAAAATCTACCACTGAGAATACTGTCGTCCCTATTGGAGGGTTTGAAAATACTGTCGTCCAATTGGGGGTTTAAAAAACTTGTGTCGGCTCAAATTATCACCCATGTCGAAAAATAAAAAAATATTTGGCTAACAGAAGCAGCCGTTCCGTGTTTAGAATAGACAGAAGTACCTCTTCCGCGAATCCCAGAGGTTCTGAGACTCAGACTGAAGGTATCTCTCAAAATCCATTCGTATGTCGTATGTTTCCACTTAGGAATTGGATGTGTTTGGATTTTAGAATAGTTTGCACCTCAAAATGGCAGCCCTAAGATTCTACGAGGGCGTTTAGTATCCATAGTTCAACTCAGCGTGCATCTACATGGGATTCTACAAATTCTTTTCCCATATTTCTTCATTAGTTTTCTCCTCTTTGCCAGAACTAAAGAGGCGTTCATAGCTTTTCCTTGCAACTGCATTACACAGCATTTGTAGAGCGACGGCATCATCATGTGGCTGATAAAGGAATATTGAATCTACAAGTAACAATGTGTCCTCGAAGGCCAGAGCATTGTCGGTCTTAGATTCGGCCGAGGGCGTTTTTCGTAGACCTCTTTAGCCGTCCCTTGCAGGTGGGAGGCGGACGCGAAGCAGTCGGTGCAAAACACTGAAAGTGCGCAGCTGATGAGTGGTGCAGGTTATTATTAGCCGAGTTGCAAGTGTAGTACTGAGTGTGCGCAACTGCCAAACGCGGTAGTTAAGCACGGAGCGCTCGCTAGCTGCGCGGCGAAGAAGAGTCTCTGGGACTTTGACACGGCTTCGCTCTCAACCCGTTTGTGGCTCAGCTGTTGGCGGAGCACATGGCGGTTTGACTGGTGGTACAGGCTGTTGCTTGCACCTTCCCTGCCTCTGCTGCCTACTGGCAACTGACTCGTCGACTTGTTGACTGATTAAGGGCCACACGGCGAAGCGCCACTCGCGGTTTGTTTACCAACCCAAACCAGACGACGACGTAATCGCTGCGGTTATGACTGGCCCGATATCCAGTTTCATAGCTTCATAGCCAGCGTGATGGAGACGTGGTGCGCAAACAAAGCAACGATATTTACGACAAAACACGCATGGAGGAAATCGATCGGATTTTCTGAGTCGCCTTGGTGGCTGCGAGCTACCAACCGAGAGGGAGATGACTCCGTTCTTTTGGTTTATTGCATCATCAGCGTTTAAATAAGAAGCATGAAGTGCGACGAAGCGCAACAAGTCGAGTGTTCAGATCGAGTCCAAGAACTACTCGGCGGGTCCGATGTGGGAAACGAGGTCCGAATGCTTCCTTGAAGGTCCTCATCGGATACAATTAATGCTGACGAATCCCATAGTGGAACTCACCGCTAAAAGAGTTCCGGCTTCTTTTGCTGGCGACTCCATAGCAGTCCAGGCTGTAGCTCTTCTAAAGCCCGACTGAGCCGACGTCAGTGAGGCAGCGAGCGAACCATCTGGCAGTCCTCATTCCCGGAGCCATTGGATCCTTAGAATCTGAAACCGGAATGTCCACTTTCTGGTTACTTGCTCCGAGCGAGGCGAGTCCCGCATTCCGGACTCCTGCACCCACGCCGCGGTTCACGACGAACTGACCTCAGCCACCAACAATGAACTGATCGGCACGCGAGCAAACGAGTTCCGTCGGCGCCGCCCGCAGCTCGGCGGAGTGGATGTGTACGTGGTGTTGAACCGCGCTGCCCGATCCAGTATATCCGCATTGGGTCAAGGACTTGCGACCAGATCCAGTTTGCTCTCGCAGTCCAAGTCTTTCTGGAAACATGTTTTGTTACCGTTTTTATGTTGTCGTTTGTTATGTCGAGCCGCTTATAAAGCACAACCAGAATTCAGCAGCTGCGGAGCGGGAGGCGGGAGCGCGGCGAGCAAATTAGGCGATACAATTCTGGCTTGCCGTCGCTGCTGTGCCTGTCCGTTTGACACCTGCGAGGGGCCAAACCCGTTCGGCAGGCACGTGGCGGCGACCCAGAAACTCGTTTCAAATGTTATCCTGAACTCTACAGGTTTTACCTTCTGTGCCCCGAGCTCCTTGCGGCGCCCGCGCAGTGGGACCGACCGGCTGAACGCCTTCGTGGTTGGCCTTCGTCCGGGATGCGATGACGTCAGGTTCGCGGAGCATCCTGTGTTAATGGGGAACGGCAACCTGAACTGCAAACGAGTTCGGGTTGCCGGTCGGTTCATTCAAGCTTCCCGTGCACCGGCCTGCTCAGTGCGACTCAGGGAATTCAACAGGTTGGTGTAGTCAGCACTCGAATGCGTTGCTAGTGTTCGGAAATACAATAACACTCAACCTGTGTGGGTTCCATATAATGCCGACAGGCGACGCCTATTTCGAACTTCACTGAGTGTGAAGTTAAGCACGCAAATATGTGGTGTTCCTCGATTTCTTGACTGGTTTCCCAGATCTGTGTCCCCAATCCTGTTGCCCTCTTGTCAGATATGACCCACGATGCTTAGGGAGAGGCAAGCGGATGGCAAGTGCTCCGCGAGGACTGCGCTGGTACGTCAGCGGCATTGAGAGCCCAATTCCAACTCCAGTCATGGAGTTGGCACCTTGAGCGGAGGTCAATAAACCACCTACGTCTCGCCAATTGTTGCCCTGAGCACTGCTGTTGCTTTGCGCTTGTCGTTGCGGTTGTGGCTTCCTGGCAAGCAAGCAAGCGAAACCCCGAGGGAGCAGGTTTTCCCACTTGGCGCTCACTGTCATTTCCAGCAGTGATCGACTGAGTGCGCTTCTGCTTGTCTGGGGGCCCGAACGGGTTGTGCTGAGCTTATAAGGAAGGAGGACCGCTCCGCAAAGCAGATCGCGACCTTCACTCGTGTTAGAGCGAGAGCTTGCGTGGCTGCAACTTGGTTCACTACAGCAGCAGCTCCACATTTGGCGACGACTGAGCAAACGCCCGCACCTGCGCGCCATCCAGTCGACGTCGCTACGCTTGTTTCGGCGCTCACGTGCACAAACCAGATTCAGGAACCACTGGCGCCTTCATGACTGCGGCGGCTTTGAGCCGAGTCCGACCGCCTCACAAGAGCACGAGTTCCGTGAGCGTCATCTGGACGTGTTTCGCTTCCCTTTGCTCTTCGTTTCTGTTTAGATACATTCCACTGAATCGCTTTAGATGAACACCTTGTCGTGGTTCTCGCGCACATGGTTGTCAATCTGGTTGTTGAACGTTGAACTCCAGACGAGATTTCAACCAGCGGTTGTGAGATCTCGTTTGGAGCGATGCGCTCAGACCCCATATCTTCCCCTTGGCTCTTGCTAGCAAACCAACGATGAAATCAAAGCCGTTCAAGGGCCGCTCAGGTCTGGTTTAATCAGTATTCCGAAATCTACGTTACCTCGTGAAAACCTGACATCTCAAGGCGCCACTCAAATTGATCCTGCAGGATTCTTCAGTTGTCAGCTTCAGTGGCGCTCGGGCGGTTCGAAGGGCTTCTGTGACGTTCTCCTCATCCCCACACATGCTCACAGCCACCTTTGACTCATCACGTGACTTCTTCTCTTTGCAGATGGTTTCGAGACTTAAGCCAGCATCAGCTTTGGGCCAACGTTTGCTTTGCCAGAACTTAGCACTTCGACAAACCTTCTGAATGGTTCGGAGCTAGCAGCAGAGGTCGACGGATCAAGTGCCATAGAAGAAATCACAACCAAGAAGAGCGCGCGGGAAATACGAAGTCGAAAACTCCGAGCAAATTTCTGAGATTCCAGTGCCTTTATTTATTTAAGTAGTTTTGTAGTCTTAACCGTATTCTCGACTACAAGCAGAAGCCATATTCCTCCACGTCGCCGCATAAAACCTAAATTCCGAGCACGCCCAGGTACAACCCTGATCGGAATCCCGCATACCGAGTAATCGAGACCAGAGACGCCGAGACTCGCCGGTACATACAATGTCATCATCGCCTTCGTTCCAAAGTGTCATCACGTCAAACGACTTAGCGTTCTCTACTGACCAGAACATGCATCGCGGCAATCTTCAGACCGAAGCACCACCCAGTACAGCTCGCAACGCTACCAGCCGTCAAAGGCTGTCTCCAAACATTGCCGCGTCCACGAACCCGGCTACGTCGACGTCGTCCAACAACTTGCCGATTTTGGCAGGCGGCAGCATGCACCGCTCCCCCGACAGCCCCCAGCCGGAGCTGGCCACCATGACCAATGTCAACGTGCTGGACCTGCACACGGACTCCTCGAAGCTGTACGACAAAGACGCGGTCTTCATCTACGAGAGCCCGAAAGTTGTGATGCCCTCTGTCGGAGGAGCTCCGCCGGATGAGCAGGTCATCGACGCGCGCATGGTGGCTCAGCTGAATCAGCAGCAGGCCGTCGTGTCCGCCGCAGAGAACCAGCCGCTGGCCAAGATAGAGTTCGACGAAAATCAGATCATCCGCGTCGTTGGCCCCAACGGCGAGCAGCAGCAGATCATCTCCCGAGAGATAATCAACGGTGAGCACCACATCCTCTCGCGCAACGAGGCGGGTGAACACATTCTGACCCGGATCGTCAGTGACCCGGCCAAGCTGATGCCCAACGACAACGTCGTCGCAGCCGCCATGTTCAACCAGGCACAGAAACTGGCCAGTCAGGGCGTGTACCAGACCTCGCCGTTGGACGCGTCCGTGCTGCAGCATTACGAGGCCGAGAGCGCCGTCAAGACTGAGGTCGACATCTACGAGGACGTTAAGAAGCAGCAGGGGGGCGAGGGCGGACAAATCGTCTATACGACCGCGGCAGCCGACGTGTCCAAGGAGCTGCCACCCCTCCCGGTGCCCACGAAAATCGAACCGGACCTGTACGCACCCGAGAAACACATCGATCTGATCTACAACGACGGCAACAAGACCGTCATCTACACCACCACCGACCAGAAGGGACTTGAGATCTACTCGGGAGGCGACTTGAGCGGCTTGGTGGCTGACGGGCAGGTGGTGGTACAGGGCGGATTGCAGTACGCTGGAAATGGGTCTGCGGGGGACCAGTCTGTCTACATCGTAGCTGACGGCTCGCTCCAAGCCGGAGTGCAGGGGCACCTGCAAAGGTAAGTTTTGAGGGTTTCGTGGGATTTGCTTTTAAGAAGATAATGTTGGCGGGTGCGGTAGGTGCCTAGCGATTAAGAGATGCAATGCAACCTGGGAATTGCAGAGTAATGTAGACTCTTGCTCCACTTCCTGATTTACAGGATGACACCGTTTTGCGTGGCACGGCTTGTCCAGGCAGAACCACCTCCACCTCTAAATATGGGTGGTGTGAATATTAACGAGTCGAAGGCTCTTGATGTTCTGGGCATGTCAATCCAATGTGTTCTCCGTTGGAATGACCACATTTTTTAAGTGTCGATGGAAGCAGCCGAGTGCTTAGGCTTTCTTAAGCGGTGTAAGAGTTTCGTTTTTCGGTCGCGTCATTAGATTATGGAATAAAAAGAAAAAAAATAACCAGAGATCTCACCAATAACCAGTAAAACTAATCGTCCTCTCCAATAAACTCCAAAAATAACCAGAGATCTCACCAATAACCAGTAAAACTAATCGTCCTCTAGCGACTGCAACCTTTTCCAGTAAAACGCTGAGCGTCAGGCAACTGTCAGTTAATCGTCAGTTCGACCGCCACTTCGTGCTTTGCGAAGGATGTTGAAAGCCGTCCTTAAGCATTTTCTACTCCCAAATATTTTCTACTCACAGCTCGTCAATGGAAAGTTCTGTGCAGCTGATAATTTTTGTTAAATTCTGGAGAAGACAGATAATAATTAATTCTTAATGTAATTTGCAAGGAAAATTCCTTGATCCAGTAACTTTACAAATTCCTGCTAAAGTTTGCCCAATTACGGAACCCTTCCACATGAGTTATCGATAGTTGTGCGAAATTTCTCGATTTTTAGCCATTGAAAGCGACATGCAAGAGTCGAGGAGTTCGGTGATGGGCACGGGGAAATTTTGAGGTAAACTGTGCTTCCCTACGTGTCCCGATTTACGGACCTCGAGGTTTTAATAATCTAGAAGAGTCGTAGCAAAAATGAGGCGAGTCCTTGCGCAGAATAATTTTAGTAAACAGAATAAATGGCAGACAGCCTGGGCTCAAATGATGCTGGAATCGCTGCGTAGAAGGGGTTTCGTTGTGGTTCCTGCACCCGCAGAGGTGTGGAAACGCAACCTGTTTCAATTCCACCCGGAGGATGTGAACTCAGAAGAGCTGCGGTCTCGTGAAACAAGTGCATGGCTTCCGGCCAATTTTGCTCTAGACCTGCACCGGTTGCCGGCAGAAGTGCCACCGCTTCAGGGCAGCGGGCTCCGCAAGGAGCTCTTTTAATTATGATCGCATCGCAGCCAACCGGCTGACACCGCACTACGTGCCTTACGTGTCCTACGTGCTGCGGATGCTCCGGGAGGCTGCGGACGTCTCGAACATCTGGAGCCCCGCAAGTCTAAAGTGGAGTTCCACGGTGGCGATTAATATTTGCATGGAATCGGGCTAATTGAGAACTAGAAGTGAGCGGCAGCAGGCTCCACCCCTCTCGATATCACTTCGTTCTCTCGCGCCGTCCATAAATAATGACAAAATTGCTTCTCGAGCAAGCAGGACGAGTGCCTGGCCGCGCCGGCAAGCCAGCAGATGGATGGGCCGAAGATAGCGCACCAAGAACAAGTCAGTCCATTCATTCGCCGACGGCTCAGCACCCATCTGGGGCCGGTGTGTTCTGCTAATGAGTGAGGATCTGCGAGAACACGCGCTGTACGGGTTCCTCCTCATGCGCGGCTCCTGGCCGTGGTCTGGGGCAGAGAATGCTGCGAACGACGACGCCAACGACGAGTAAATGCATGCGAGGCGATTGGGATCTTTGATTAAATCGCAGCGTCGATCGTCCGACATTCGTGCGACATCTCTGCTCCGCCGCGCTTCCTGCCTGTTTGCCCTGCTTATCTGCGAGATTTATATTCGCCAGCTCCACTCCGGCCGTCGCGCGGCAGATGCTCCCTCAACCAGCGAGTGTTTCTACGCCGTGTTGCCCTGCTGCGTTTGAGATGTCGTGCGCGTCACTGGCGAGGCGGCCCTCGCGGACAGAGGATGCCGATCGCATTGCTGTGTCTTGTCTGTTGTCACCTGCGCCCAGCTCCGCAGCCCCGAGCGAGTGATAAACGAGCGCTGTCAGCTCCGAGATGAGCAGATCAAAGGTGCGCACAGCCGATCGAGTCGACCCCAACCCGACACAGGGTGCCAACTCTGACTGATCCAGTGGGTTTCCACGGCTGAAGTCCGAGCCCTCGATGCTGTTCTGCAGCGGGACGCTCGGAATAAGCGAGCACGCAAAGACGACTCAGGTGGACTTGGAGCCGTTGGCAGGAGCGCAGATGTGGTGCAGGGCTGGTGAGCCGCTGCCACGAAGTTTGTTAATTTTCTGTCGAGTTCTAATTGTCGCCTACGTCGGAGTGCGGCAGTCGCATTCGCTTGTGCGGCCGTTTTGTGGCGCTGCTGAGCTGGGTGGCCGCACCGCTTCGCGGCGAATAATTCGTTTCCCGCAATCCATTTCCGCACGTGTGAAAATTTATCGTCTTTCGTGGAAAATTTATGCGCGCCGCGATCTCTGCCACCGACGGAAATTTCATTCGCCCTGGAATCCTATTAAGCAGATTTGGCCTCTCGGTTTCTGGGACCAAATCGCTCGGCCGCGGTGGCGAAAATATTGCCGTGCACAGTGCCTCGCATCTGTCCGCTGACTTACTTGGCTTCGCGACCAGCGACCAGTATCACCTCGGTTCGCATTGCTTGCTGCGTATCGCAGATAAGCATCCCGCGGGAACACAGGACGCCAGTCGGAGCTCGCGTCGGCGCTGCCATGCTATGCAAATCGCGCGTTCAGCGACGCAACGTTGGGTGGACCGGCACGACGGCGCGCTGCAGTGTCCGACGCGTCCTGCGGCGTGCGCGCGGAGCCGGAGTTCATCGGCTTGCGCGGCGCGCATGTGGCGTCGCGCAGTGATGTTTTCCAATTATTCCACAACAGCGCTTCATTAATCATGTAAATGATAAATCTGCAAGTGCAGCGTGTACGACGTACGCCGGCGCGGCGTGGCGTGCCTGCACTTGAACTCGGACGCAGGGCCGATCGATTGGGTCCGACGCGTCGATCAAGTCGGCCGCGTGGCTCATCGACTGCCCAGACGCGCACGGCGCGTGATTACAAACGTTAATAACGACATTTAATAGATTTTCCCGCGCGGTCGTTAATTGCCAGCGCGGTGATTAATCATGCGCACGCAGAGTAGCGCCGAGCCCGCGCTCACTCGCTCCGTTCGGCATTCGCGCTCTCGCTTCCGCTCCTCAGCAGCAGCGGGAGATCGCCGGCTCGTCCTGGTGCTGGGCTGAGAACACGTGTGTGCCATTCAGCACTGGGAACAAACGTTCCCGAGTCACGACCTTTATTGAGGGGCCGTCCTTTGTCATCCTGAAGCGTTTGGACTCGCGTGCAGTCCGGTTTTAGGAGCACCAAAGTTTCCTCTTGGTTCCGAAGACGTTTCGCCTTTATAGAAATTCCCGCTTCTCAACTCCCATAAATCCCGATTTCCAGTGTGCGGTCGGCCTTTTGTTGCGCCGCGACGAATGCATTGTTGCTTTTGTCCAACTGAAAAATGGAAAAGCGCTCTAAACCGACGACCCCTGTGTCCCTCGCAGCGTTCTGTTTTCGCTCCCCACTCGAATCACAAGCTGATCTCTGCGCGAACTTCGCGTGTCGAAGGCGCGCAGTAGAGCCGCGGCGCACTGGAAACACTTTATGTCGCAATAAAACTCGCGGCGCAATAAAGCGACAAGCGCGCCGAACACACCCAACCTACACCTGCTTCCTTGCGTCGTTCCCGTCGACCAGAAGCGACTTGCCATTCCAGCGCGCGGCAATCAGCCCGAAACAAGTGGCTGCTGCGCCGATCGCAATTAAATCCACCGCGATCTGGTGCGCAGATTGAGCTGCATTCTGCTCCGCGTCGATACAGCGCTGCTACCGCACCAGCGACCGGTGCTCCGTGGCAGCGGACTGATCTGGCGACTCGCGCACCGACCTCAATAAATCACTCCGGCTGGCCAATTCGACCGTCCGGACGCAGCTTGATTTAGGGGTGCGCTCGAGCCGCCAGACCTCGCGCGCGACTCGGGCGGGCGCTCAGGTGCAGCTACGTGCGCGCACACAGGTGTCAGCGGCTCCCTGCCGCCGCGCTTTTCCCCGCGGTCTGCAGGCGCTAATCGACTGAGGCTTGCAAGCGACTCCGTTATTACGGCGGTGATCCAGTCGGGAGGCCTTCCAGATGGGCGGTCCGGGCGCGCTCCACCGTCGCGGGCTTCTGCGTGGGTCTGCAGCAGTCTGTGCCACTCGGGAGCAATAAATAATAATTAGGACGCCATTATGATTGGAGTGCCTGCGGCCGCCATGTCTTCGCTGCCCCCAGCACTGCCAGGCAGGTTCCGGAGCGATTTTCCGCCGCCCGACGTTTCGCCGGCCAGCCAAGTGAATTCGGCGTTCCCACCTCCGCGGTTTGCTGGCACCAGCGGCTGTCCGCTGAGTGTGTAGTCGACAACGCTAAGCTGTACTAATGATTGGCCGCCGCCTGCTGGATTTCGATTTATATCTGGGACGCCCGTCGCATCAGTATCGCGAAAATTCGCACTGCACGCGGTTCTCAACTGCTCTGGAAGCTCAGTCCGTCTCAAGGGCGCAATAGAATGGGAGACAACATCTCCCAACACCGCAGGAAGTCGGTAGCATCGTTTGTAGCGATGAACACATTTTCCGAATGTTTATCTGTACCCCTCGCGCTCACCAAAGATTCCATCCACTCCTCTGCCATGTAGCGGTACGCAGTCGCGCTTCTAATTAGCTGTTCAGAGTGGCTGCGCTCCTCTAAAACGCAACGATTGGAAGTCCCTTGACGCTGATGACTTATTGAAAGTTTGTTGCTAACGCACTCCTGTGTCGGTGGACAGCGTGCTGAGCACCGTCAGTGCGCAGAGAGGCGCGTACGCACGGGAAAACCGTTGTAGGCTTGCGGTACCGCCAGCAGCCCGGATCCCTGCGCAGCGCCATTGCTTTCGGCAGGTGTGGTGAGCAGCCTCTGAGTGCTGAGCCATCGCCGGATTGCTGAATTGACTTCGACGACCTCAAATTAGCATCAGCAAGAAGGCTTCAGCAGGCGACAAATTGTTGGCTTGCAGTCGCGCACGACGCCTCGTCTGTCTGCCGCGCGGCGTACAGCTGGCCAGCCGACATTTGGCTGCGTCGCTCCGCCTTGGACGTCCTCACCTCCTCACGGCGACGTGGCCACGGGCGGCGGCGGAATGAATTTCAAATGATGCATAACCCGCCGCGGCCGCGAGGCAGTTCTTCCGTTGCATGGATTTCGCCGTGGTCCCGTTATGTTTTGATGAAACTCGCGTCGTGCGCACGCCCCATGCCCCGCGCCCCGCGCTCATGCGCGTCGCCGACGGTGCAACGGTATACTCGGCAACGCGGGACCGACTTGTGCGCCATAATTTATCGTGCGCGTGTCGCGCCGCGCCGCGCTTCGCCGTGCCTTGACGTCGCTGCGCCGGACGCCGGACCATTTGTTGTTGTCACTTTTTAGGCCAGCCTCGCATGCGTTGCCTGCCATCGAGTGGCGACGACGAACAAGGAAATCCTTTCAAGTCTGCGTTTTCTCGTTCGCAACGCAACACGCAGCAAGCTGACACTGGATACGCATGCGATAATTCATCCGCCGCATTCTGTGTCCAGCGACATGCCTGCCGCGCATGCGATGCCTCGGATGCGCCGGCGACGCAGACGGCCTCGTCGGGCAGATCGGCGCGGCGACGGCGACGGCGACGGCGGCAGCGGCAGCGGACACGCGGCTACATGCGGCGGTGTGCAGCAATTAAAACCTTCGATTTGGATGCCGCAGCTCGCCTGCTTCTCCGGCGAAAGTCTTGCCGCAGACCGCAGATGGCTATCAAGCGGAGGCTGCACCGAGTTGCAGCGTCTTTGTGTGTCTCCGGAGTCCTGTCGCATTTGATCGCCGTTGTCTGTCTGCGGCTGTCAGTGTTGCCGTTGCTCGCTGACCCAGCTGCAGACGAGCGCGTGCAAGGCGGCAGTATTTCGGCGCACGCTGCACTTTCCAGTTCTGGAGAAGGATATCATTCGGAAGTTGATGTTGAGCGCAGTTGAAGTCGGAGAGCGACTTGTAAGGGCTCAGTTGGGCTCATTGGGAAAGTAAAAGTGAAAAGTGCAGCCAGAAAGCAGACCGGCACCACCTCACGCGATTGCGTTGATCGAAGGCTTTCCGCGAACTTCCGCCGTTGATTCGCGCCGTAGGTCTCTGTAAAGAGAGCGTGTTTTCCAAGCGACAGCCAGAGGAGGCCGCCGGCCACTTTTTGGAAGGCTGGCGAAAAGCATTTAAATTAAATGTCAATCACGGAGCTCGCCTGCGCAGCTGAAGGCTTCGGCGCTGCATGCAAGACGCGCATCAGGCGTCTGAAGGAAAAGTGAGAGGCTCGCGCTGCAGTCGCTCCGCCTGTTGGTCGCGGCCTTCGGAGACGCGGGGCAACGACATCGCGCGACTTGCCGACGCATGACACTCAAAATGGGTTTCGCGAAGGGCGGAAGCGAAGTGCGATCTCCCGACTTCGCTCATCCACGCACTGAAACTCCAGCCGGCAGAAAGGGGAGGGAGGACCTGGTTGCGTAATGACATCCCGCCATCAAGGCCATTTGAGTCGCGATTCGTTAGTTTTAACCACCAGCGCGGACTTCGTTCCGAGCGACTCTTGAAACGCATCGCGGCAACAATGTTGGCGGCAGCCGCGGCGCACCGACAGCGGCGAAGGACCGCATAAAGTGTCCTTAGTTACGCCCACGGCGAGCAGAAGTGCTGTGCGTAATGCTACTTTACGAGCAAACAGTCGGCGCGGCTCGGGCGCGAAACAGGTCCCGTGACGCAGCCCCACGCCGCCGCCACCAAGTCCTGCGTTTCCCACTCGTTTCCACTCGATTGGTGAAAACGGCGAACGCGGCAGCGCGATTTCTCCGTGCGCGGCTCGGCCCCGCGCCCCGGACGCCGTGCCAGCCGTCCCACGATGAGCGGCCAAATGGACGCGGCGGTCGCTGCGCAATAGAATTTAATGCACTGCGATTTTCCGCACGAGAGGAGTTTTCTAATTGAACACATTCGCAGCGGCCGTAATGCAGTCGCGTTGCGGCGCTCCGTGCGAACGGGCGGGAGGAGGTGCACCGCACGGCCGAGTCGGTTGCGCCGCCGCATCGCATCTGCCAAATGTAAATTTGCGCGATGCGAAGAGCGGAGCGGCAGGTGGACTTAATGGAAATGCTTTCGAGGCGGACGGCGCGGCGCGATGTGGCTGGATGTGATCGGGACGCCGCGGACGGCCGTGCATCAGATCGCGCATCGCAGTGTGGCAGCCGCGGCCGGCCGTAAAGCGTTTTATTTCATTTCAGATGCCGCTGCTTATCTCGGCCGATGCAGCAGGCTGCAGCGGATGCAGAGATTGCGATTCCAGGCAGCTGATGGCGCTGGAGTTGCGTCTGCAGGTGCACGCCAAGCACAGGCAGCAGGCCGCGCGAACAGGAGTCTCTGCGGTCGCGGAGGTGGAGCTGCGCACACCGGCAGCGCACTTCTAATAAATTTGCACGCTCGGCTTCGTGAAGCCTCTTGAGATGACGTGCTTCCCAGCGACGAGGAGTGCCACGAAACGAAAGCACCATCGGCCGCGGGGGAGGGGCGCGCGGCGTCTCACAAGTCGCGCTTAATCGATTAACGCGACCGTTGTGGACGCGCACTAGATTTCCCCGCCGGCTGTTGATCAAGCGGCGCGACATCTCCGGCTTCTCGTTTCGGGCAGCGCATTTCTTCGCCCCGGCATCACGCAGCCTCTCGGAGGCTGGCGGCGGACCCGGGGCGGCCCGAGCCGGCTTCCCACTGGAGGCCGCCGGAAGAGTCCTGCGCTCTAATGAAAACAACGTCCGACTTTACGAGATGCGAGTAACGACGTGATTATCTAGCGAGCGGCCAGTCGGAGCTCCTCCGAGCGCGGTTGTGCCGCGGCTGTCGCTGCTCTTCGTAAATTCGCACTAATTTATGCTTCCATTTATTGTCGCCGGCAGATAAGCGTCAGCGGGACGAGTGCACTCACTGCGGCTGCTGCGCCGCGAAGTCGCTCTGCGAGGTGCACTCTGCTCGATCAGCGTCTGCTTCCGCCAGGACGCCGGGGAGTCGTGCGTGGCAGGCGGCTCCTCGAACCCGCCACCGCCTGGTCATTCGCGGCGCGGCAGTCTCTGGGTTTTATTATCTCACACGCTGCGCTCTGAGGGGCAGCTACGAAACGCAGAGAGGGGGGCAGCAGAGGTGCTCGTGTCTTCCGCTTCACTTTGCGTTATCTGGAGTTGCCTTTATTTTGTGACCGACTTACTGCTGTGAAAGTCTCTTCTTTTACCTTCGGCTGAGGAAACGCCATCCTTCACCCGAAAACGTGCTTGGCAAGCCTCGCCTCTTCATACTGCAGGCCGAAGCGCACTCCGCCGACCTGCAATTAGAGTGCACGCATCGCGGCCTGCAACGGCGCACTCACGGCGGCGGCGCGGCGCGACACACTTAATTCGATCGATGCGAGCGGCGCAGTATCGACGAAATTGCAGAGCACGCGGCGAAATTGCGCAATGATGCGCCCTCGAACGCCGTCGAAGGGGTCTCCAGAGCAGCGGTCCTGCCCAGCAATCAGCCCAGCTGACCGCTTTTCGCGACCGCGGACGGCTTTAATTTCGCGCAACGATTTGTGCGTTAATCGCGCACTCGGGCCTCCGGCGCGCAGGCGTGAATTCGGCGGAGTCTCTGGACGGCTGGGCAGCGCGGAGAACCGACGTCTGCGTGAAACATTTTCACAGCCACGGTGCTCGAAGACTTGCACGCCGAAGTCGAAGGGAGACGCAGAGGGCCCGACGGCCTCCAAGATCACCTCCGCGGAATGTCCACCGCATCGGCATCGGCGTCGCTCTGCCGCCACCCCGCAGCACAGCGACCCCAATTACTGGGCGAAGTGCAATTTCGCTCGGGAATGCGCTCCTGGTTATTATTAGGGCTCGTGATTACGATTATTATTTCTGCGAATCGGCAAATTGCTGGCCTGCGCCGTGCGTGCCGCGCTGTCGTGTCGCACAGATTTCCGCGCAAGCAAAGCGCAGAACCGCTTGTCTGCCTTCGAAATTAGGATGCCCGGCTGCTACGAGGCAACCGTTTGCAAGGTTAACAGCAGCGAAACGGGATTCAGGATACGAGTGCGAGTAAAAGCCGCGTTCTGCCTCGGCCGTGCAGTCGGTGCTTGCTGACGACTGCGACTGCCAACATGAACTTCTATATTTGACTTCTGGTGTCGCGTCCGCTGCAGATATTCCCGGGCCTCCTCAGAGTTCTTGAAGACGACACTCGGAGGTGTGAGAGTCGCCCTCCGTGCGGAGTCGCCCGGAATCTAATTCTGTTTTCCCATTAAAAGATAAACGCGCGTCCCATCTGCGCGAGTGGCTTTCCTGGAAGGCGGTCGGCCTGCCGCTGCCTCCTGCCCGCCCACGGCCGACTTAATTGGTTTTCGCCGGACGCTCCGCGACTCGAGTCGCCTGCAATCGAGATCAAGTGCGCTGCACTGCCGCGTGGTCCATGTCAGGGGTGCCATTAAAGCGGGCTGCCGTGCCCAGCCCATCAGCTCCTGTGCGGCTGCTAATAACAATAGTTGCGGCTGCCGTCCGCAGCGTCGAGCAATCAAATCGATTAATGCCGGCGACAGCGCGGGGAGGGGCAGCTCCACGCACCGCGGACACGGCGGCGAGCACCTGTATCTAGTTTCGCCCTCATTCATCAATGCGGTCGCGCCGACGGCTCGCGGACGCGGCCGCAGCTCGGCGGATGCGTGCGTATCTCGTTAGCGTATCTGGATATGCGGTTCAGAAATAGTTAACAAGATTGATTGCCAGCTGCGGCCGGCAGAGCTGCCGCAGCCGCCTCGACGACAGCGACGTCGCGCGCACTCACGAACTGCGCGGCGAGGAGCTGCAGTGCTCCGGGCGCAAATCGCGCAACTCGCGCATATCGGTTGCGAGCCCGAGTCTCCTCCGCGCTTTCTGCAGCCAGCACACTCGCCACGCGGTCCTCGCAGACCCACCTGTGCTGATGCCGTTCGGGGTCCCGAGTCGCCCGCAGAGCCGGGAACGGTGACGCAGCAGCCGTTAAATTCTTTAAAAGCCGCCTCGACTGGCCGGTCGCGGCTTGGCTCTGCGGCCCGTTGGTTGTTGCTGTTGTTGCTGTTGCTGTTGCTGTTGCTGTTATTGAATGATGATCTTTATCAGCGTTTACAGTTGTTGTTTGTGGGCTGGACGCGTACATGTGTTTCGTGGCTCGCCTCGTGGCCGCTGCGATGCAATCGCCGAAACATTGAAAAACTGCCTCGCCAGCATTGATTTGCCATTAAAACGAAATCGATCGCGGCTCGCATCGCACGAGCGGCACCGCGCGAGGACTCGGCGCTTTGTTGCACCGCGCACAGGGCAACACTTGAGCCCGCGGTTCCTGGCGTGCTCGCCCACCCCGTCCCCGTTCCCGGTTGGCGTGGTGGCAGCGGCGATCAGCAACGACAGCGACGCCTGTTCTTCGTAACCATTCGGAGATAATTGCCGACGCTTGACTCGCGCGCATGCATCGCGTTCGCCGAATTAATCACGTCGCCGTTCGCAGTCGCGGCCGAAAAGCGCAACGCGCACGTCGACACGGCCACAAAACAGCAGCAGCCCTCGTAAAAGCCATCGAGCGCGTGTCGCAGCGAGCCGCGCACCGCGCACCGCTGCACGGGCGACCGAACGAGCGCCTGAACGAGCGCCTGAATGGCTGAGTGTCAATAAAGTTGATGGATGCCCCCTTAAGCTGTCAGCCGCGGCAGTCATGCAGGCATAAAACGGCGCGTCTTTTAATCCGATTGGCTTCGGTTCTGCATCGCATGCCGCTTTCCCATTGACGCCTGGTGGAGCTGCGTTGCTGCGGCACAGGGCGGCGCTCTCCGACTCCAAGGAAACTTCTTCACTGGCCCTCCCAAGCCACAGACATCTGGAAGTGTTCACGCCTGGCTGTCCTTTATCGCTCACGTTCAGAAATTATCTAACGCACGACGAACGACGGCCATTCTTCCTGCCTTCCAAGTCTCTCTCCTTCTGAACGAAGAATCAGAAACATTTTGAGCAACGTGAATGACATTCTTGCATGCTAACCTGCCACTCCGGCAAACGCAGTCCACTACATCAGGAATGCATTATAATGCATCCGGAGATGGATTTCGAGCACTCCAGCCTCTCTTTTTGCTCGGGGGCCGCGTGAGAAACGTGAACGACATACAAGTATGGCAAACTTGCATGACAAGTATGTATGGAAACTTTTCGTCCTGTTCGGCGAACGCTCAGTGCTTAAAATATCTAAATGCAGTTGAATTCTCGAGTTCTCTGCCACGCCGTGTCAAGTTTAGATTTTCATAAACGGACACGCGGATCCCATTCAGGAAGTTCCAGCATTTATGCGTACCATGTCGTGAAAAGTCAAAATTCCACACCCGCTGTTGCGTGTTTTGTCTGACAGACACGTATGACAAACATGCCAGATCGGCTTGGCACTACTGTGAACCCAACTTGGATGTGATAAACAACACGTGTATGACAAGCGTGTGGGACACACATGTGCGACAACAATGAGATGTCTGAAAATATGGCAGGCGTGGCCCACCGTTGGTCTGCGATTCCTGGACATACAAGTTCTGTATGACGGGTATCGTATGACAAACGTGCACGGCAAACGTACGTGTCAAACACGTATGGAAAGCGTGTTCGACAGTCACCTACGACACACATGTGCGACCAATATGTATGAAAACATCGAGTTTTATATGCCATCAACTGTATGAATGTCTGACAAGCATGACGGACACGCGCTGCATTCGCGCAACTCAAATACTCAAATATTCATCACTCGATCCTCCATCCCGCTTATCGCCGCTTAGTTCGGATATTATTGCAGCTCTGTTTGCAGGGACCCGTTTTCCCTAATTAACTCGTACTTCTGCAGTCCTTGTTGTGGAATTTTAGTCTTACGATTTCTTGCCAGATTGCCGTCCATCCTCCAGAGCCGCTCTTCGCTCCTCCCTCTCCGTGTCACTTCTCGCGTGCAGCAATCAACTTCGCGACATTCATTCCTGCGGCGCGAGGCCTCCACGACTGCCTCTGATGATCCGTCGTCTCGAGCGCACTTTCACTTCTCATCTCGGCCACGACGAGGCTTCCCAGGCGTTGGCTGCTCGCCGCGCTGCAGAGTGAAAGGCGTGGGCAGTCGCTGCGGCTCGAGGTGTCCTTCGCCGCAACCGGCTGGCTGTGGTCGTGCGGTGATCAGAGGCCGCTGGCAGTGTGAGCGAGGCGGTCGCTGACGTGGTTCGCGCGTACGACGGGTTTTACGCGATCTCCTGCGCGCTGCCATGGAAAGCCGCTCGCTTTCGCTTCTTCAGTCCCGTCACAACCGCGTCGAACAGTTGCGTCCAGCAGCCTCTTCGAGTTCGTCACACAACTCGCACGGAAATCCAGTCGACCTCCGCTGCAACGATTTAAAACTCCCTTGCAATCCCGTCCCGCCACGAAGAATGCCAGCAAAACGAAGTGGCGAAGTAGAACCCCTTTGACGCAGCCGATCCACTCCGGGTCAGCGTGTCTCCGAACAACTCCGGACTCCTGCTGCAGCGCCGAACGGCTCAATTAGCCGCGATTGAGCTCGCTGATTTATCGAGTGAATTGCGAGAGAGCGCTCGTAAATCAATTCAGAGCTGCTCTGCCCACAGCGGCCTTGTGTGCGACGTCTGCCTGCGAAGCGAGGCATTTCGGAATTCGTCCTGTTATGGCCGCGAGCGCCCCTTCGGAGTTCGATCTGCTGCTGGCGGCTCGACGGCGGCCTTCAGCTTCGCGCGAATGCAGCTCGAACTTCTGAGTAGGCGACGCCATGCTTCGTGCCTCGCTGGTGGAGCTGAGCAGGTGCGCAGCGTGCGACCCGTTCGATCGGAGACCGCACTCACCTGCGCCATCGAGCCACGATCGAGCCGCGATCGAGCCACGACTCGACGCAACCCGCTCGGCCGACGCGAGCCGACTGATCGCAATCGATAGCGCGGCGAATTGGCTGCACGCATCAGGTTTTGCGTTCGCGAGGAGTGGTCTTCAGTTGATATCGCGCAGTCGCAAAGCCAACAACAGGTTGCTGCACTGACGGGCTCGCAACTGGCTGCAATTACTCTGGAGAGCGAACAGGAGTCTCTTTCCTGTACACGGAACAACGCGCGCCACGTCGAGTTCCGTTAGATCGATCGTCGCGCCCGAAAACGCGTGGATTTCGAAGTTTCCTTGTGTCGCCCAGCCTGCGAACGAGTTTCAGGTCCGCAAGCGCGCCTCTGACGTGTCTTCGCTGCGTGGGTTCGTCCGCTCGTTCGCTCGGGTCGGATGTTACGGCGCCGGAGAAGAAACTCGGTCGGTGCGCGTGAAGTGACGAGTGTTATGTGAGCGGCGCTAGAGGCCTCATAAACTTCCTTTCCGCGGCCCTCGTAGTGCCCGCCCAGTGCCCGCCCAGTGCCCTCCCAGTGCCCGCCAAGAACCGAACCAGGCGCGGCTTTAATGCAACCAGTGCCCGCTGCACCAGGGACTCCATAATATTGGACCCGCAGACGCCTCTGTGGATATGGATGCCGGAGGATCCTTCTCGCTGTCCTACTCGGACTGGCTGCCGGAGCCGCGGTAACTCCCGCGACTTTTGTGTGTGTTGAGTGGACGTCGGCGGCGGCCGATCGCTTGCTGGACCGTTCATTCGTGCCGTCTGTCGTCGGAGCTCCTGAGGACGAGTTTTCTCCGAAAGTGAAACCTGTGGACGCGTCATGGACTTGGACGCCTCTGCTGTCACTGAGGACACGGAAGGACTGACGGGCGACTTGTTGTGCGTACGAACCTCACATTCTCATTCTGGCCTTCATCGGATTCGCAGGATCTCATTTGTCGTCCCCTACGAGAAGCGGACGACACCTCTTGCAGACGCCACTGCCGGGCTTAGAAATGCGCGGCTGCTTAAAAATCCGGCAGGGAAACACGGCTGCTGCTGCGCCATTCCTTGCTTCCACTCAAGACTCGGACGATCTGACATCCAACGGACGCGAACAGCCGGACAAGAAAGGGTCAGAGGGTCAACTACGACTTGCACGTGAATTATTATGCAAATCCATCTTTCTAATTTGAACACGTCTGCGCATCAGTCGCTCATGCGCGAAGTCGCGGCCGCAGCTCCGCACTCTCAGCTCGTCTTTCTTGTCGTCGCTTGTCTCCAGGTAGCCAGGCGATCCTACTGCGAGCGGCGCGGGGCGACCGTTCGGACGGGTCACTGCCAGCCCTTTGTTTGCGCTCGTCCCGAAGTCCTTGAGGGATGCACTCGCTTCGAAAGGCGGCCCGCAGAAATACACGCGGACAGAACCGCCGCGCACTCGCAGAGTCCCCTCGGTGGTCGCGGCTGCTGTCTGGATTCCAAGCAGTCCTCGTCCTGCGCGAATGCATCCTTGCTTCGAGTGCGAGTTCTAATTTATCACTGCTCGGCGCGTCCTTCGCCATTCAAACGGTCGTCGTCGTCGTCGTGGTCGTCGTCGTCGTGGTCGTCGTACCTGGACTGCTCGGAGTGTCTTGTCTGCGCTTGTCGAATCAGGTTCGTGTTGTTGTGCTCGCCGGGAAGGTCGGCGCGGCGGAAGGGGTGGCGGCCGTCGACTAGAGGCTGTCTGCCGCTATCGGTGACCAACGGTTCGCTTTAATCCTCGCACTTCGTAGGTGCGCAGAAGGCAGGGAAGCGCGCACCTCCGCGCCGCTGCTCTCGCACGCTTAATGCGATCGAATTATAATTCAATTTGTCCCCGAAACTCTTCGAAGCCGCGTGAAGTCGGCGTGCGTGTCGCTCGAACGTTCGAAAGGTCGCAGCGCGGAAGACGAGGCCGCGATCCGCGCCAGAGCGTCGGCGCGCAGGTCCGAGTCGGTGCCTCGATCGCGGCGGCAGCAAAGCCGCGCCACAATCACTGCTGGAGTCTTTGTGCGCCGCTTATCGCATTCCATTTCAGCCTCTTTGTCTGCGTCTCTCGCTGCCACCTCGATAAAGTTAATGAATGCGATACGGACACGAAATTTATTGCCGCCGAAAAGGTTTCGCGCCGTGAAACGCGGACCAGATACGCCAACGTCAGCACCACGACGAGGAACACCTGAGGCCGTCAGGTGGCGCGCACAGACTCACGGACACGCCGACGGACAGACAGCCGTGTGTACGTCAGCACGCGGCTCGCACTCGGCCGGGCAGCTCATTCCCGAGTTCCTGACTCGATTGCCCGCAGATCGAACGGACCGCACGGACCGCACGACCTCCAGTCGCCCAAGAACGCCGTGGAAGCTGAGTGCGGCAGCCACCGCGAAGCACTGCCAGCGCACAGGTGAGGAAATGCGTCGTGCCAACGGTACTCGTGTCCGCCGACGTCTCTATTCGCGCCGCGGCAACGGCATCCAGCGGCCACGAGGCTCCGCCGGCAACGACGCTCGCATTTTCCCACACTTCGCCAGGCCGCCTTGCCTCGTCTCCCCGCACGCCTGCCTGCCGACCCGGCTTCCCTCGTCGCAGGACGCATCTGGGCTCCGCGCTTTCTCTTGCCTCGATTCGAAGACGGAAAGCACGAATGGCAGTGGAAGCGAATGCGAGCGCAGAGCGCAGGACTGCGAGTGGCCGCCGCGATCGCACACTCGGATACTTCGCGTCCTGCGGGCTTTTGTTATGCAAACGAAGAACAAAGGCCGCAGGACACGTTATCCTTGCAGCGATGGTGCGCGTGAAGTCGGTCGGCCGGGAAGAAACGAGCTGCCCAGCGCGGCGAGCAGTGACAACACAGTGAGCATCTCACGGCGCCCCTCGACTGGGCAGCGCGAGGACGCCGTTCATCCCGGGCGCAGCCGTCGAAAGCATTACGCAAATGAGATGCAAATCAGATCGCAATCAGGTCTCTCGGAAGACGCAGAAGCGCGCAGGGAGACGACGAAGACCGTGAAGCATGGACGCTGTCCACGAACGCTGCGCTGGCTCACAGCAACGCAGCGCGGAAACACCGAACGCCAGAAACGGCTGCGTCGCTGCTTATTCGACGCCGCGAATTCGTGGATGTCGTAATGGCCGCGCGACACCTTCGAGGGATGCTGCGAGGTGCGTGGAATCCGTAAAGCGTCATCAGCGTCTGCTTCTGAGGCAGAGAGTGCGACGGTTTCTCGATCTGCTTCATTCGATCTTTAATTCGTTTTGGTTGCGAGGCAAACTTCGGTCCGCAGTACTGCCTGCTGGGCTTTCCAGTGTTTTCTTCTCGCTTCTCGACATGTCCGCTCTCCGCTCTCCCCTGCTGGCAGCCTTGTTGTGCTGCTGCTGCGCGCAGACGGCTGAAATCGCTTACATAATCATTATTTGTTGCTCCCAAGACGTGTGTAATCCGGCGGCGTTGTTGTTGTTCGCCGCTTGTTGTCGTCCAAACCAGAACTCCCTGGAATGCCTACGCCGCCGCCCGCAGACTCCGGCTGGCGGCGTAGAGTGGCGCGAACGTCTGCTAAGAAGAGCTGAAGTGGATTTAGTTGGCGTTTGTCGCGCACTCTCTCGTGTTTGCAGGGCTTCAGAACTCGCAGAAGAGCGCAGCGGTCTCTCGTAGACGTCGCGGGTAAACTTAAGAAATCCAAAATAAAGTAAATTTTGAGATTTTCCACCACTTCTTGCTCAAAGTGCTGAAGTCTGAAATCTGTGATCGGCGAAATATTGTCGGCTCAGCGTGCTTATCTCTGTCCCACATCTCGTTTGCAACTCGCGCGGACCGCAAGTGGCGCACTGCGCGGCCTGCTTAATGGAGCACCTAATGAGCCGCCGCGTGCGCCGATCCGGCCCGCATGGGCGGCGCCTCGAGTTGCCGGGAAGCCGCGCGGTTTGCTTGTGTTTGCTTGCATTCAAGTGGTTCCGCACGTGCGTGGGTGTTCGCCTCGCTGGCGCGCGCGGAGCTGACGGGGCCGCGCCTGGCCGTGAGTGGCTGGCGCGGGGAACTCGGCAGTGCGTGCGCAGCGAAGCAGAAAAAGTCGCACGCTAAGTAGGCCGGCAGGGGCAGGACTCTGCGGTACAGAGCGCATTGGCTCTGCGTGCGAAATTCGCAGGCAGGACGGCCGCGAACTCGGCGGGGTGTCTCGCACTGCGAGGAAGGGCGAGTGCGAGTCGGCTCGGCGCTGTGCGGCGCTTTCGCTCGCTCTCAAACTTGTTGCTCTTCCGCACGACGCGACCTGAGGCACTCCGACTCTCCGCGAGAGCCACGGGGGCTTCGTCGTCGCTGACGTGCGCCACGCCCCCTAACTGCGCTAATCACAGGGTCAGTGTGTGCAAATTGCAACTTCTTCCTCGGCCTACAAAGGTCGCCGGTGCCGCACAGAGCGCAGCGAGTAATTAGGGGCAGCGGCGCCGGTGCTCGCGGCGCCGGTGCTCACGTCGCGCGCTGCGCCGTCCGGCGGTGGGAATTTTTCAATTGTCGCAGCAAGCGAGGGGCGTGCGAGCGGTCTGGCCGACGTGCTAAACGCGGTGGCGAGGCCTTTGTGCCCCTAATTTGACTCGCGTTGCTAATCACGCTAAACGAAGACTAGAATTGGCCGGGAAAACGCGGTGAGTCAGTGTTTGCGCTGCTTTTTAGCACCTGCACCGCTCCGTGATGGAGTGAAAGCGAGCCGACGGCGTGCCGGAGCACCCGCCGCCTCGTCGCGCTGCTGCCCGCTGCCGATCCGCTGCTACAGATACGCGACGCGGCTGCGGCTCAGCAATTAAATTTCGAGTGGGTCCGCCTGCGATCGCAGAAGCCACGGGCGTGCTGGAGGGCGTATTGAGGGGGGGAGTTCAACTCCACCTCGCCGCAGCGACCGCAAGTTGCCCTCATTTGGTCCTGGAAGACCTCTCGTCCCTCTTTGCGTCCAGCGAGTGATGGCGGACGCGGGTGCGACGTGGCATCGCTGGCAATCCTATCAGTGGTCGAAGGTCACCCAGTCGTTCCTGCGTCTCTGGCGAGCGCCGCCAAACAACAAACGAAAGACTCAAGGCGCGAACCCGGCGCTCTTTGCCCGACTCTCCCGACTCCCGATTCTCTGCTCAGTCGCACTTGCAGTCACTGCGATGCCTCAGAGTTGCCAAGACACCTGCTCGGCGCTCCGCACAAACGCGAGGAGCGCCTGGCACGTCATTCACAACTGGAGCAGTTTGAAGCGCGACACGAAAGACGCCTGCGAGCCCCACCGCTGCCTCTTTCAGGGGCGCAGAGAGCCGCCCTGCGCCCGAAGAGGTGGCCAAGTGTTGAACTGCCGCAGTTTCAGCGAAAGCAGCGGCCGCAGCATCAGACTAATCGATGCACACCGCGCTCCCCGCTCTCGTGAGCGCACAGAAGTGCTGCCGAGCGCTACCAGTTCGTGTCTGCTGCTCAGTCAATGCACGGACGTCCTTCAACAGCGGCAGCGCCACCACACGTCTGCTCTTCGGTGCGCGTCGATTCGATTCTCTGCGCGGCCGCTGCGGACGACGCTGGTGGTGGTGGATTTTATTGCCCTGTTGTTGCTGCCATTTGCGCGGCAATATTTTATATTTTAATTGCTTCATTTATTGCTCTCGCCGTTGTTTTGTGCAGTCAGGGCAGCAGCAGCCGCCGTCGAAGCCGAGGGGCGGACGAGCGCGAAAGTGCGTCATGTTCGAGTCGAGCAGAGTGCGAGCTGCAAATTTTCCAGAGCTGTTTGCGTCGTGGCACTCGAACGGTTTTCAAGCGGCTCCGGTGACGTCAGACTTATTTAAAACGCGTTTGCCGTCCGCTGCGCTGCGAGTGGCTTCGGCGAATTAATTGAGTCTCGACGAAACTGCCGCCTCGAATTCGGGGGCAGCCGGAGCCGACAACGAGCACCACAGCATTCGCACGTGGAGACGGTCCACGCAGCTCCCACTCAAGTCCACGTGGTGGGACCCTCGTTGTCCTGGTGCGCGCGGGGACTGCGATTCGTCCCTCGTAAGTCGCGTCATGCCAACCCGGTTGTGCCGCAGAGCGTTCGGCGAGGAAGGTGCAGCTACGGACTGCGAGCGGAATCGAGGCCGCTCCGTCAATGCGTTTGCGGGTTTGCGTTCAGCAGCTCCGGTGAAGCGGAACGCGTTGACGCCACGAGGAAAGCGTTTCCTTGCTGTCTTCTGCAGGAGCGCCGGCGTTCTCTCAGCTGATTCAGCGGCAGCCAAAATATTGAAGCATGTGCACCGCCGGCTCTCGCAGCGGCGGCGCACCAACTGCGTATCGCATTTCACCGGCAACCCTCGGCTGTCGCTTCGCTCGCACCCCGGCAGATTGCACTTCCCGTCGCTCATTGCGTCCCGAAGCCCGAAGCCCGACGGGCTGCGAGGCAGTTTTTCACTGCAGGCAGCGACGATCTCGCTGCTTCTCGAAATGCAAATTTTTTCATCGCTCCCGACTTCCCGTGCACGACCGTGTGAATGCTCATGCCAGGCATCCGCAGGCTGCAGACGACGTGTTGACGGACGCTTGTTTGGAAACAAGAGCCGCACAACAAGCCGACTGCCACATCCTGCCGAAAGGACGCACGAGACCGACTGTCGACTGCCGACTGCCGATCACCGACGCACAGCCACGTCCGAGCCGGCGAGCGGCCGCCTCCTCCACGCGCTCAACACACACGAGAGTCCCCACTGCCAGCCTCTCTAACGTTCCATCACGCAGGCGGCGCTCCGTGCTGACGAACAGCGACCAAGCGTCCCCGCCGCCGCCGCCGCCCCCCGCGCAGCCAATGTCGCTGGCGGCGCCCAGCGGCCACGAGCAGGTCATCATCCAGCACAACAACGCCGGCTACCAGCTGCCGACGTCGGCTGCAGATGAGCGCTACTTCGAGCACCCGCACCTGACCACCGTCATCTCGACGGGCGCCACGCAGTCCCTCCTGAGCCTCGCGGCGCACGAGGCGGCCGGCGGCGAGCACCAGCCGCAGCACCACCTGCTGGACGCCGCGGGCGCCCCCGTGCACCTGGGCGCGCTGGGCCCCACGCACCAGGTGCACCAGCTGCAGACGCCGAACGGCGGCGCCTCCTTCGTGTACGAGTACTACAAGGTGGCGGACAAGGAGTGCGAGAACGAGCTGCACTGGAGGTAAGCGCTGCCCACCGGGACCTCGAGTGCGCGCCACCGCACGCACGACGTCGTCACTCTCGACTGTGCTCGCCAAAACGCCTCGAGAGTGGCGAAAAGTCTCCTGGAATTCGATCAAACAGAGCGGAGTTCAATCGCAATAGTTTTAATTATTTGAAATAGTTAATTTTAAGCTTTCTTCCCCTGAAAACCTGCACTGAAAACCTCCCCTGAAAACCTCCCCTGAAATCCTGCACCGAGCTCGTCAACAATCATCGCGAACTGAGGGTGAGCGAAAACGTCGCGCGACATAGCAACGACTCATCGAGATTCGGCGTCTTGATCGCGGTTCCCGTCTCGAACCCATCGCACCTCAAGTGCCGTCTTGAAGGGAGGGAGATTCTCGACCACTGCAAACGTAGAAGCGTCCCGAGTTCGACCGTCGCCTGGGCAGAAAATCGTCCAAAGCTACCGCCGCGTATTCGGGACTCACGTGGACGACAACGACAGTTGCCGCGTCGCGTGCACGTCATCAAACGCAATTAAAAACACGCGATTTCGTAGCATTTTATCGGGCGCGTTGGGTGGTTTTTTCAGCATACTTCAGTTTTATTCAGTAGTCGAGGCGGGAAGCTACGTCGAGACATCGCTCTCGAGTCGAGAAGAGTGTCGACAGTGTGTCGCCTTCGAATCCCAGCGAGACCCTGTTCAGTTCAGTTCATTTCGGAACGGGGGCACCGTTCTGATCGTAGGCCAGTGGATAATCCACTCTGTCGTCGAGGACGGTCCTCACGGGCGCCTATCAGGTGCACTCGCTCTACGTTGCGCCGTGCGACCCCGACGTGGCCAGCGGCCGCTGAATGCTTCGTGGCCGGGCAGCGGCGGCCGCGCAACGCTGTTACGCAACTCGGTCGCTGTGTAGCAGCGTGTGTTGCGAGACCGACGCGGACTGCCGTGCGACACCGTGTGTCGTTCACAGCGGAGTTCTCGTCGAGCCTCGCTATTTCCGCGGAAATCTCGAAACATCTAACACGGAGCCGCGTCCGCAGCCGCAGGCGACGACGGCTTCTTAATGGCGAGAGCTTGACACGGCAAGACTGCAGGTCGCAGAGCCGCACTGGAGTGGACGCGGCACACATTGCGACATCAGGCACGGCGGTTCCGCGAAACGCGCGCAATCGACGCTCTTTCTGGAGCATGGAAAAGGTCGCCGACGCACGCAGGGCTTTCGAAAGCCGCTGGGAAGCGCGGCCGCGAGAAGACCGTTTTATTGCTCACACAGACACGTTCGGCGTGCGGTTCTCACACAGACACGTACGGCGTGCGGTTCTCGCTTACTGAGAACGGCGAGTGGGAAGTTTCGAAAAGTGGGAAAAGCGAGTAAAGTCGTTGGGCGGTTGGGCGGTGGGGGGGATGTCGAGTCGTTCCTAAACTGCGTCGGGAATCGCAAGTCAGCCCACTTTAGACGAAAATTGCGACTAGCGTAGGATTTCGCCGAGGACGAGGTGGGGAAATGTGGTTCGAGAGCTCCGTCGGGTCCCTGAATCGCATCTCCGCCGGGCGGACTGTGGAGCTCGAAATCCCTGTTCAAGTTTCGTGCAATATAAGCGACCAAAAAATCGAACACACGCCACAAACGTCAGCTTGGAAGTTCGGCCGCATTCACGAAAGTAGACTGTACGATTTTAGTTCCTCTTTTCGTGAGGAAAAACAAACAGCGAAGTCGACTTTTGCTGACGTCCGCCTGGCGATTTTTATTAATGAGTTCATCTCGACCGCGAACGCTTGTCGTGCGTTTCGGCGCAGAAAACCACTTCGAGTCGCGAGTGTTTCCACGCAAGACGACAACAACGGCGACTCTTTCAGTGCCGTACAACAGTCGCCGCTGTCGTCCCACCGTTCGGCGCCCAAGGCGTCCTTTTATTCCACGTCGCAGGCCGAGGCTTCCACTGCTTTGTCGTTCCGGCTTCGTAGCGAATCGAATCGGAGAATCCGCTCCCCTCGACAGAACGCGCAGCACGAAACGGCTTGCGAGTCCCCTCGGACGGGAATCACGGCAACGCAGCTCGTCCTTGAAGAAAACGCAGGCAGCGCGCACGCAGTCCGCGAGAGGCCTTCGCGTCCATAAATTACCGCGCGCGCCCCGCTCCGCCGCAGCTCGCTCGATGGCAGGAGTGCCGCGCGTCCCTTCATTCGGTCGTCGTCGTCTTTCGTCTTCATTCAGGAACCCGAGTGGCTCTGCTGCGATGCGTCGTTGCCAGCGACAGCGCGCACCGCGAGGAGCCGCATTCAGCCCGCCTTCCCTCCGCGAGTGCTGCACCTGCACGCTGCCCTCGCTGCACGGCCATCGGCGCGCCTCCACCGCAACAGGTGCACCTGCAGCAGCCGAAGTCAGCAGCAGCCGCGTGCTGCTCTGCTTTCCCACTTTCTGGTCCCGAAAGCGCTCGTTGTGGTCGCGCAAACCAGAAACTCGTTCGGTTCTCGAGCAACTCGAGCAACTCGAACAACTCGAACAGGCGCAGGCGTCCCGTGTGTCGTGACCACCGACGCCGCCCCGCGCGTCCTCCGCAGAGATTCCACTCGCATTCCGCGCAGAATTGCAAGCACGCGTCGGCACAACGCGATCGCGGCAGAGAGAAATCAAAGACCGCAACAACGACGCGTGCAGCAGTCGTGGCTTCGATTCGCATCGAGGCGGCAGAGCAGCCCGCTGCCGGCTGCCCGCTCCCGGTCGCAACTCGGAGTTACCGTTGCGCCGAGTTCACCGCAGTTCGCCAACCAGTTGCCACTCGGCGTTGTTGTCGTTTTTCCTGATATTCTGGTTCCCGGCCCGCCAGTCGGCGCTCGGCGCTGCTCAGGTGTCGCTGCGGTGCCGCCGCACCGGCGCTGGCAGTGCACGGCGAAGCAGGCCTCCGCTCGCCGTCGCGGCGAAGCTCGCCCGGGACTCGCTGCAGGCGCTGCAGGCGCTGCGCTGTCGCCGTTCCGGGCAGCGACGCCGCGGCGGCCGCAGCCACCGCTTGCAATGGTTTTTCACGCTCTCCGTGCTTTCTTCTCGTTGCAGCTCCTCGGCCGGCAACAAGCTCAACGGGCAGACCACACCCCTCGACGTGTCCGGCCTATCGCAGAACGAGATCCAGGGCCTGCTGCTCGGCGCGCACCCCTCGTCGACGTCGGGCGCGGCCGTCCCCACCACCACCAGCTCGCAGCAGCAGTCGGCAATCATGGCCGCCGCCGCCGGCGCCGCCACGGCCGTCGTCGTCACCGCCGACCAGCAGCGCCAGCAGCACCTCCAGCAGCAGCAGCAGCAGCAGCAGCCGCCGCAGACCATCAGCATCAAGCGCGAGCCCGAGGACCTGCGCAAGGATCCCAAGAGCAGCGCTGCGGGCGCCCCCAACGGCGGCATCGGCGGCCTCGGCGGCCACGTTCAGAAGGTAAGTCAAGCCAGATGTAGTGACGCACTGCAACACAACACGCAACACACCACCACCAACAACAACAACAACAACAATAACAGCCGCTGTAGTCGTTGCTTTTCGCGAGGAGTTGCACGCAGCAGCGCGATGCGTTGCGTCCAGCTGCGCACTTCTAATTAGTGGCGGCGAGCAGCGAGCGCGGCGAGCAGGCGTCCGCACGCCGGCCCCGCGTGTCTGCGCGATTGGCTTGGTGTGCTCGCAACAGATGCGCGCAATTGGCCTGCAACTGCGGGTCTGCTTGTGTGTGTGCGTGGCGCCGTCGTCGCGCGGCCTGCCGTTCCATTGGCTGGAAACAGGCGCTCGCAACTGTTATACGTGCAGCCGTCGTACAGCGCAGCTGTTATAAACTCACCAACGCGCTAGAAGTCGCGATGTTCCGAATTCGCTGTCTAACCGTCTCGCTCAGGCGCGCGCGGCCGCTGTATCGCCGCCTCTCTCGCTCGCCGTGGTTGCGCCGGAGCTCGAATACAATTGAAGCGACGTCGGCCGATCGCGCAGTCTTGCAACTCACAGATGAGATTTCATTGGCGGAGCGTCGGTTCGAAGTTGCGACGAACGCTGCAGTCGAACCTCTCGCCGCTGCCACGGCCACGGGAATAACGCGCTGCGTGCTCGTGGCTGCACTTCCTGTGGGTCCGCGGAAATGAGGAGGCCGCCACTCGCACGAGACGGACGCGCAGAAAGGGCGGCCGTGGCGGTCCGACGTTCTTCCGGTCCGGGCGCTGCGCCGCCTCGCCAGCACACTTCCACTTCCGCCTCGCTGCGCGTTGCTCAACACACCCAGCTGCGGGCAGCGAAGCACTCGCGTCCGACCCACCAGCCGACGACTGCCAGCGCGCTGCCCCGGCCAACCACCGCCGAGTAACGGAAGTTCGAGCACAGCTGGCGCGCACACCTCGAGTGCCTGCGCGGCCGAACCTCGCCTCAGTCTGTCGCGCGACGTCAACCGAGTTGGGTCGGCCGCCTCGTGAACGCACGTGTGTACGCACTCTCGATCCGCGCCGCTTGCGTGGCCAGTTTCGTGCTTCTCTCAAGTCACCAGCGATCTCGAGTTTCCGACGCTGACACCGATCCGCGCAGCCGCGTGAGTCTTGCGCAGTCGACAGGTCGACAGTCTGCTGGTCATCGCGTGCTGCTGGACTGCGGAAAACAGACACCGAAGTGCAGGATTCGTGCGCGCGGCCAGTTCAAGTGTAAGAAGTCGCTCTGCGTCCCAATATTGCAATTCAGTGCGCGAAGTGCCCGCCCGCTCCTCGCTCCTCGCTTCTCCGCCCACAACCACCAGCAGCGTCATCGCCAACGCCAACGCCAACGCCAGCGCCAACAGCACAGCGAATGTCAAGTGTCAAAACAGCAACAAGTCGCGAGTGGGTGCGGGGCGGCGCAGTCGGGCTCTGCGATCGATCGCGCACAACCCAGTGGACGCGTTCGTGGCTTGAGTCTTTTGTCGAGCTGTGCTGTGCGCGGTGCGGTGCTGCCGCTGCCGCTGGCGCTGCCGTTGCCTGCTTCCCCTCCGTGCCGACGACTCCTCCCGGAACCCCTTCGCCGGGTCGGCCCGTGCCAACCAAGCATCCCCAGGACGCGAGGCCCGTGCGCGCCTCACACTCCCGCAACGCCACGCGACGACGCGACGCGACGCCACGCCACGCCACGCCACGCTCGCTCGCACCCGCACGACAGCCACGACACGCACACAGCCGCAGCCGCAGCCGCGACTTGCCACGGTTTCACTTTTCAAATCGCATTTAAATATGCGCTTAATTAGTCGCTAAATATTTACGGCCCAGACTCGGACCGCGCGTTAGTCGCTGCCCAATAAATTATTTAGTATACTTGATAAAATTTTTCCATTGGTCTGCTGCTGCTGCCGCGCGCTCCTCCGCTCGCCGCTCCTCCGTTCCGCCGCTCCTCCGCTCCGCCGCACCTAACGCGCGGCCCGCTGTTGCTCGCGATGCTCAAGGTCTCCGGTGACGCTCGCACTGCGCTGCGCGGCCTTATTATGCAAATCGCGCCGATCTCGCTGTCGTTCTTCGTTTCAAAATTTAATTAGCTCGCATCAAAACAGCAATTCGAAGATCAGTTATAAATATTTATAAGAGTGACGCGGCGCTGGGGCTCCGAGGGCCGCCGCAGCCCTCGCGCTGACGCGGAACTGTGTTAGCAAGCCAGTCGCCCTACTCTCCGTGTTTTGGTGCGACGTCAGCAGTTCGGTGCCACTTGGCTGCGGGGCGACCCGGGGCGAGGCGCACTTTTCGCCCCACTTCCCGAACAGACTTCCTGTGCACGGGTCCTCGGGGTCCTCGGGGTCCACGAAGCAACGGAAGGCCCGGGTTTGCGTTTGCCAAGTCCAGAATCCACGCCGATATTCGGATCCACACACGACTGCCACGTAGGCCTCTCTGTCGTCGGGTCTGGAGCGCCACGGCTGCTCTTCGCCATCGCAGTTTCCGGGCGCGCGTCGTGGCGAGTGACAGCTCAGCGCAAGAGTTGAGTAGCGGCTGCTAACTCGGAAAGGACTCGCTAATACCTCGCAGTCCTCGCAGCCCCTCACCGGCCTCACCTGTCACGACTGGGATGGCGTCCCGCAGTGACACGGGTCCGGATTTCACTTAATTGCAGTGGATCTGCTTCGTGCCTCGCGTTTGATTCAAATGATTCAAATTTTTTTACTCAGCCATGAGCTGAAAATATCGAAAATAGCGTGCGAATAACTAGTCAGCCTCGTCGCGAACCAGAACTTCGATGGAGGAGTTTTCGCCGCTCCATTTAGCTTGTGCGGATTAAATTGAAGCGGACTAAATTTGAGAAGTTGAGTTGAAGCTTGCTTAGGAAATGAGATGGAAAGCGTTCGGTTTTAGCAGAATGCAGATTCTGCGTCCCCTTTTGCTAGAACCGCCTAGAGTTCCCTCTAAATTGGAAGAATTCAGCTGAAACGAGCCGAGGGATGCAACGCCGGAAATTGGCAAATTCTGCCTCCTTTCTTCAGTGTTGTCGTTGGATGACTTGGCACCACAAATGTCGCTTTCCCTTGCACTACCAGCACACGTGTCCAGTGTCCCTCTTGAGCTCCCGGCGCTTTACTTGTCGCCCGACCTGGTCGCGCTGGGGATCTGAAAACCGAGTTCAGACGTCCAGTTTCAGTCGCGACTCCCCGAGAACTTCAGGAAGACTCGAGTGCGAGCACCACTCACTTCACACTTCAGTAGTGCAATCAGAGGACTCGCTTCTGAAAAACCAAAACCTGCTCGCATTTCATTCGCTTCTACTTCGCCGCTTCTGGTTTTCTTTCTAAATAAGGACGCGCGAAGTGCGAACCCTGACGGAGCTGGCAGCGCTGGTCGAGATAAGCGCTGATTCTCGTCCCCCCCGTTCTCTCCTCCGCCGGTGAGCGAATGCTTCCGAACTCAAGGTGACTGCGGTGGAGATGCGGTCACGGAAGCCGACCGCGAAATCCCGGCAGAGAGCGCTTCTCCGCAAGATCCGCAGATGCTGAAATCGTTTTAAAAGGATTTTTATTGACGAGAAATAACGAGTGGAATGATTTCGAGTCAGTCGCGATGCGCGGTGCATTCAAGGACACGCACACCAAATCACCGCGCCGAGCGCCAGCACTTCACACTCGGGGATTCCGCTTCGAGGCCCACGACTGCGCATCCACACGCCCCTCCCGAGGTGATTAGCGCTCCGCAGCGCACAAATTCTCTCAAACGCCCAAAATGGCGGCGCGCGAATAATTAACGGAGACCTTTGGCATTTCGAGCCCCGATGTTGACTTTTACCGAAATGCAATTTAATCGGATGCAGATATAAATTCGAAGCCTCATTAGTATGCGTTGTGCGGGGCCCGTTGTTGTTGTTGTTGTCGTCCACACTAACTCAGGCGACGAGCGATCACAAATTGTCACGGCTCAGAGCCAACAGATCTGGTAAATCGGATTCGGGGCGCTGGTGCACGCAGCCAAGAGCTGAGGCGCCTCCGCAAGAACGCCTTTGCTGAGTTTCGTCCCGCCAGCAGCAGCAGGGCATCCAAATCCGCAGGGACGCTCTGAAATGAAGGCGATCTTCACCCGGGAAAGTTTAAAGAACCTCCACACTGAGCCGCCGCTCCAGTGGTGTTTGAAACGCGGGCAGTTGCTGCGTGGTTGTGTCTCGCGTTGTCCCTCGGAATTCCGACAACCAAGCAGCCCGCGAAACCCCGAGTGGAAAAGGCCAAACTAGACCGTCCTTGAATCCCCACGACGAAAAGAAACGAACTCTAGAACCTCAGCTCCTCCCTTCCACTCGCTGAGCCCAACCGACTTCACTGCACTCTGCCACTGACCCGATCCCCTCCCACGCAACAGAATCTCACGACTTCCACTTCCGCAGGTTTTGGTCGTGCAGTCGCCATCGCCGTCGCAAATTCAAATTAAAGAGCCACCACCCAGTCCTGGAAGCCCCATCACTGAAACCATGTACGCCGGCGGCGGCACCCAAATTTACCTACAGGTGAGTCCATCCACTCTTTGCAGAACCAGAACTCACGAACGAGCCACGCGACTGGACCGTAACTGAAGCAGACCAAAGTCCGCACTTCGGAGACCGAGTAGAATGCCGAAGAAAAGTCCCCTACTTCGCAACTACGACGTTGTAATATAGTGAAGTGCAAGTTAGAGGGATTCGAAATCGAACACGAAGCAAGGGCAAAATATCCCGCTTGGGGACTTGAAGGGCTTCACGTTTTAAAGAATCAGTAGTGGGTCGTCTCAGAAAATCGACCGGAGTTATGACATGGTGGTCTCATTTCTTTTGCATTTCGTGCGATGAGTGCACTAGAAATAAATGCACGGGAAGAACAGCACTTCTCCTCTGCGTCTACTAGTTCTCCACTTAAGAGACTTCAAAGCCACCCACTCCAGATTTTGAGTACGAAGGGCCTGAGTACGAACGACTGAGCGACGACTAGGGACGTTGGTTCGGTGTCATTAATTCATTTCAGATTCACTGATCAAGCATTCAACTCAATCTCTCATTTTCTTTTCTTCTTTCGTTCTCGCCTCCTTCATGCTCTCGCTCTACACCACATACCTACACCCCGTCCACACTCAACTGTACCTAAATCAACCCATTGAACTGACCCGCTCTCTGACGAACTGCACGGGGCGCGACCAGGATCCCCATCAGAACAGCGGCGCTGGACCCGCGGCATCCGGCGTGAGCAATCAGACGCCCAGTCCAGGGCCGTACATCACTCCCGACAATTATGGCATGTACACGACCCGCCTTGCTACCGGACCCGCTTCCACGTTCATCTCGGAGCCCTACTACCGGGAGTACTTCGCCTCCGACGGCCAGGCCGGCTACGCGGCGCGCACAGTCTACGGCGAGGGCGAGGCGCCGCAGCCGAGCGCGTCCTACGAGGGTCGCTTCGTCACAACCTCCGCATCCACAGTGCAAACCACCAAGAACGGCACCCCGCTCTACGCAAAGGCGGTCACGGCCGCCGGCCTCACGGTCGACCTCCCGAGCCCCGACTCTGGCATCGGGACGGACGCCATCACACCGCGGGACCAAAACAACATCCAACAGGTGCGTGTTACACAAGTTGTTGCCTCCACATATGAAACACTGTAGCCTCCCGCAAGCGGCGACGTCTCCCTGTACACTCGACGCACGCGCTCGCAAATCGGAAAATATTCTTCTTCCAACCGAGATCTCCCGAACCCCGATTTTCGTACATGTATTCTAGCTTAATTAGGTTAAACGCATATTTGTGTTGTGTTGTGGTTGCTGTTGTTGTTGTGTTCGAAATACTTTTGTGTTCGGTCGTGGGTGTACGACCGAGCGCTACTCTCGACGCTCACTAACGTTTCCTTCTCTACTCCTTGCAGTCGTTCGACTACACAGAGCTGTGCCAGCCCGGGGCTCTGCTGGACGGCAGCGGCGCGATTCCGGTTTCCGTGAACAGCATCCAGAGGGTCGCGGTGAGCGTGCACGGCAGCCAGAACAGCCCGACCACATCCCTGGGAGGCACGAGCGCCAATGGAACAACGAGATCGAGGCCGTGGCACGACTTCGGCCGTCAAAACGATGCCGACAAAATACAGATACCAAAAATGTAAGTAGAACAGGTGCGAACGGGTAGCGCGTAGTGAATCGGCCAGCTTAAATCGCTGCTATTGACAGGGGATTTCCCTTAATTATACAATAAATAAAAACAAAGGCTTCAAACCACGTTCGGCATTCTCCTGAAATCTTAGGAACTCCCGATTCGGGAATGAAATCGAAGCTACTTCCGAACGATTTTTACACGAAATGGTTGACTCGACTTTCTCACAAAATTTCAGTACTAATGTCGCTTACAAGTACGAATTTTTCCTAATCAGAGAAAGATCAGATCAAAGACTCCTTTTAACTTGAAGACTCCTTCATCTAACGCAAGCCTTTCGTGTCTTTCAGTTTCTGCAATGTGGGATTCAGATACAACCTGGAGAGTCCGATCAGCTCGTCCCAGCGGAGAGAGGACGACAGGATAACCTACATCAACAAGGGCCAGTTCTACGGCATCACCCTGGAGTACATCCCGGACCCAGACAAACCAATCAAGAACACAACAGTGAAGGTAAGTGCGGGACACTAGGGGCGACACTAGGGGCGACACGAGGCGAGTCGCGTGGTGGTCTTCAACTCTACATTTGGCAACACGGCGTTGCTTGGTCAGGACCATCCTCAGCGTTATGGAGCTGTGGGTCTCTGCTATTTTTACACCAACGTACCTTCGCCCCATGGGACGACTGCTGCGTGATTCGCGGACGAAGTCCACTTCTGTACTCTGCGTAGCTCAATGAAAAACCGTCAGCGCTCTTCAGGTCCAAAGAATTTTGAGCAGATTGCAATGTAGTCGGTTTCGTAGGCCGCCGATCCAGCCGCCCAAGTCGGGTTCTTGAGCAAACATTGTGAAGCCTTAAGCGATTTCTCCCGCCACGTCTTCCTCCGATACGGCTGCCAAGAAAGTCTTCCCCCTTCGCACGGCCATGACGACGCCAGAGCGCTGACGTTGATAGATGATCTTTGCTTTTATTTGGATTCCGATTTGAATGTGAATCGCGCATCTTCGTCCTTGAGGCTTGTTTGTTCAGGACCCGGTGGCTTCCGCGGATCCGGATCTGATAGCAGAGCGGCCGCCTGTCAGTCAATCGACATCGCGCAGTGACGAATGATCCTCGAGGCACTCGACCCGCTCTTGCAGTGATATGCAAATCGCGGCACAAAGAATGCGACGAAAGGATGCGTGCTTCCTTTCGGCAACTTCACTCAGCCCCGGCTACTGTTACAGTTGTCATTTCCGTTATAGCTGTAATTGGAGAACGGGATTAGTGCGAAGGAAGCGCAGAAAGGCGTCGCGCCGGCCTGTGTGAACGCATTGCAATGAATCGCAATTTGTTTGTTCAACTGCCGCACCAAACCGGCTGCGACACAAGAGGCTGCCGTGTGCGTGCGGCGCGGCTGTTCGTCGAGGTTAATTGCGCCGCAGCGACTTGAGTGCCTCAGAGCAGCGCAGTGCGCGAAAGGGTTTCTGGTTCCGCGAGCTCTCAGAAGATGACCAGCTCACTCTCGCTGACAAGTAGCACTCGGTGACGGCGCTGTCCAGCGGCGGTGGAGGTGAACTTCTGGCCAGCTCCACCGCGTCCTGCTGCCTTGTTCGGCCCTGCGTTACTGTCAGTGGGAAAATGGCGGTTAACAATCAAGAATCTCATCGAGCATTTAATTGCATTTGATACAGAATACCTTTGGATTACTTTCAATTACACGAAAAGTAGATGAAGCGACCATTTTCCACACAAATCGAAAAATCCATCAATTACAATTTAGTGGACTGAGAAATTAGTCCTCAGTTAATAGTCGCGTAACTTTAGAGCGATTAATCGACCATTTTAGACTACCATCGTCGATTATGTAACGAAAACAACAGCAATATTGTCACTAAAACTGTCTGATTAATCGAAAGTTGCTCTTCTAAGAGAACGAAAGTCTTATCGAGAAAGTCGATTATTAGTCGGCGATTACTTAATTAATTCCAAGTGTCGATTAATCGAAGATTTGTGGAATAATTTCGCAGTCCAAAATAAAAAAAGGGATTCCTGAAAGTGGTCGCTTAATCGAAAGAGGTCGACTAACCGAGAATAATCGATTATTCGAAAGTAGTCGATTAGGAAAGACTTGCAATTTAAGCGAGTAGAACCAAGTTCCCAGGCTCCTCATGATCGTTCATCGCTGGCCCTCGAGCAGCCCCTCGCCTGCTCGTACTTTGCATAGAATCCCAATAAATTACGCTTTCTGCGAGCAGCGGAAGAAGAGAAGCTGACGTGTCAAAATTAATTTATATTTGTTTTCCCGATCTGCCCTTCCGCGCCAGCCGTTGCGCCTGCTCGCCGGCAGTCGCAGTCGCAGCCGAAGCGGGGAGCGAAGACGCATGCAAATTGCTTGAAGACGATTTACGAGGCTATCTTACGCGGCGATCAGCGAGCGCAGCTCTCCCCGCTCCCTCCGCTCGGAGAGGCCCTTCCTCGCCTTCGGATCTCATCTGCCAGCTGAGCAGCCGCGCTCAGGGGTTGTTGTTGTGCTTTGATTTAACTTCACATAAATCTTCCTTCTTAAGAACGGCTGGGGAAATAAAAATGCAAATTTGGAGAGAAGCTAAAGGATAAATTGTCCTGGCTGAAGGCTGCGACTTTCCGTTTTCCACATGCGTTGCGTCCGTGTGTCTTGACTTCGGAAAGGGCGTTGGACCAGAAACAATGACGGCTCTGCCGGGAGTGCCGTCGAATCCGCTCCAGCCACGAGGCGCTCCCAGCAGACCGCGGCCAGCGCTCCGCCGTCGCCCCTCGCAGAGTCGATGTCGCCGATGTCGCCGATGTCCCTCACAAAGCCATCTCGCCATCCGCTATTAACTCGGCTATTTACTCTCCCGTTTCTCCCACAGAGCGTCATCATGCTTATGTTCCGCGAGGAGAAGAGTCCCGAAGACGAAATCAAGGCCTGGCAGTTCTGGCACAGCCGGCAGCACTCGGTCAAGCAGAGGATACTGGACGCCGGTAAGTTGGTCTGGTGACTGCCATCGCAGCCCCGGAGCCCATAAAGTGACCGAATTATTGACGCAAGGGCAGTGGCGGCCGCACAGATCCTCAGCGATAAGCTGCAATGGAGCGGAGACCCCGCGGAGCGCCGCGACGCTGCTGACACCGCGCGGCGTGATTTAGACGGCGTGTCTCGCTGCCGCAGCCAGCATGGCGGACTCGCGCTCGGTACGCACTTTCGGCCGGTCGGGACACCGGCTATCAGATTGCGGAGATAGTTGTACCTGTCAGTCGCCGCGCAACCAACTCAATCCTGGGTTCCGTCGAGTTCCGACTCGGGCCGCCGGATCGATCGATCCGCACGCTGGCGGCGACCGCCGTTCGTCCGTGACTGCCAGCAATTAGGCGCCGCGGTGTAAGTGCGCGCGACGCACTATCGGCGTCAATCGATGCATGCTGCGATCAGGCGCGAGTGCAGGTCCAGGACGAGGCAAGTCCGCGCGCGCAGTGGCCCTCCTTGGGTGAAATTATGTACTTGTGCTCGGTCGCGTGCACGCAGTCCAAATTAGTTTGCTGGTCCGCGGTGCCTTGGTAAGCTCGGCGTGTCGTGGAAGCGTTTGACGGGGCCGGCGCGGTGTAGCCAGATGTGGTCGCGATAAAGACTCAGCATTTGTCACGAGCCGAGAGCGCGAAGAACTCACGAGCGACTAATAAGCGAGCGGAGGGAGATGCAATCGTGAGATAAGCATGCGAACCGCGCCGTGCCGCGAAGATTTTCGCCGAGTCGCTTCCGAAAGCATCTGTGCGAGCCGCCCTTCGTCCCGAACTTTTCCTCACACCCGCCCACATTCTCTTTCCAGACACGAAGAACTCCGTGGGCCTCGTGGGCTGCATCGAGGAGGTTTCCCACAACGCCATCGCCGTGTACTGGAATCCGCTGGAGAGCTCAGCCAAGGTAAGTCCGTCGTCGCTGGCCTGCAGCCTGCACAGGAGGTGTGCACTTCCGGCCACCGCTCCGCCGCACTCAGTGCGCGCCGCCGGGCCGGGATCTGGCACGGTGCACTGCGGCGAGCTAAACGGTAATGAAAACACATAAATACCGGGGGGCGATTAAAGCCAATCAAGCTTAATTGCGAGCCGCGCAAGGCAGTGCGGGGCCGCGTGGACGGATGCAGGCACGGACGCAAACCAACGCACGCAGAGACCGACAGGCAGACCAATCGACCGACAGGCAGACCAATCGACCGACCGCCGACCGACGGCCCGACCGACGGCACGACCGACGGCTCAATCAACTCCATAAACACTTGCAACTCGGCTGTCGGCCAAGCATTGCGAAAGCCGCAGAGGAGCCTCAGCGACCGCGTTGCGAGGGGCGGACACGCAATGAGACCCACTAGAATGCGCTACCGAATACGACGCAGGCGCGCGACTGTCCACGACACTTCCGATTGGTCAGGGGGGTCGATTTTGAAAAGGTCGTGGCCAAGACTCACGTTGATGGATGCGAAGCTATCTCGGAGCCTCTTAATCTCCTCAAGCCAACGGCCAGCGTGTGCGCCGCGCCCGAGCGCCCGGCCGAGGCGAATGCAGCGCCGACGTGCTTTCAGTAGTTTATTAGCACTCGTGGCAAATGAATCGCTCGTTGCCAGCGCACTTTAATCGGCGCAATTAAAGCCAAAAGTACGCTCACACTCGCAGTGCACTGGCGCGTTGGCAGCGCGACACTAGTCGCCGCATACGTGTGAGGCCAGCAGCGAGTGTGCGCGTGTGCTAAGCTGATTCTAATTTTTAATTTATTTGCGAATGCAATTTCGAATGCAAATCGGTGCAACTATCTGCCCCGCCCTGCCCTGCGTGTCCGTCCGCGCGCGCCAAGTCGCGGCTGCTTCTGCGCGCCGCACCGCTGGGCAGTCGCAAATTTATGCAGTTATTTGCAGCCTGCTTCTGCACTCTCGGTCTTAATGACTTACTCTGCGCTTTCGCAACCCAGCTTGCGCACGTCGTGGCTTCTTGCGCGGACAGCATCTACTCGAGTTACCTACTTGATGACTGATGAGCGCGGTGACCGGCCGCCCTCCGAGAGGGATTACGTCGACCAGCAATCCGCCGGACCAGCCGGGAGTACGTCACCCCATCGAATATCGTCGCGAGTATCCCAATAATTCCTAAATTCGGGCACGGAGCGTCCTCAAAACGATCCATGACGACACCTGCAATAAAAGTCCTTCAAATTTCAGTCCGCTTCCACTCTATTCTCAGCTGCATAGGAAATGGACGCAGTCCGCCCCTTTTTTCACGCCTCCTGCGGGGCGTCAGCTTGCCGCTGCCTTCGCGAAAAACTCCGGCGGCACAGGAATAATTTTGGCCCCGTTTGGCCAGCCTGTCCATCCGATGATGCGTTGGTCCGTTAATTCGTCCGTCTGAAATGGGATGGGGAGCCAAAACGAGCATAAAATAACCGAGAAAGACGCAGATGGCAAACCAACAGACGTCCATCCGAGTGACGCGGTTCGTTGACTTCCTCGCCAAATCAGTCAACGGCGATTAACGCTCTAACGCCAAATGCAGCGGTGCGGATGCACCGGCGCTCTTCAGCTGCTGCGAGACGCGCGACGCGGCTGACTGAGGCGGCGCGACTTCGAAGCGTCCGTGGGCCGCACTGGATTCCTTTCTCTGGCTGTCGTTTCTTCGCTGGAAGCTGTGCAGTCCGGAGTGCAGTGCGGAGTTTCGGTCGCTGACGTCCGTCAGTGCTGATGCGTCGCGGCGGCTGCGCAGTCGACTGGCGTATATGGTGCGCGCCGCTTAATTAATTCCCATTAAGCCCCGCGCGCGTCCTCGCGCGTCGCCTGCGGCCAAAGCCGCGTTGTGATGTCGCAAGCCGCCTCTGCCTTTCCTCGACTTCCCGCTCCGCCTCTGCGCTGCGCCGCATGCCTGAAATACTTGCAGACACATTTCCACTGAAGCGAACGCCGCGGAAACACGGCTTGTTTTCGCCGACTCTTGTGGACGCGATTATTGACAGATTGCATCTGGGGAAATCGGCGCAATTAGACGCGTACGCGAAGTCGCGAGACCGAGGAACGCACGAGAAACGTGAGACCGAACTGGACCAACCTGCGCCCCGCAACGCCGCGCCCGCCCCGACCCGCCTGCTCGGCTGAAGATGGATAACCGTTTCTTCTCTTCCAGATCAACATCGCCGTGCAATGCCTGAGTACAGACTTCAGCAGCCAAAAAGGTGTCAAGGTGAGTTGATGCATTTCGCAGAAATCGCAGCTGAAAAGCTGCCGCAAGGCCGTAGCGAGGAAGGAGTCTGCGTATTCAAGTTGTGGGTTTTTTATATACCCAATTCAATAGTCGTCACTCGCAGCTTGCATACTAAGAACAGCAAAAGAGGTTTCTGTCGATCTTTCTGGCTACGGTTTTGCTCTAGATTAGGATCTCCAGAACAAACGCCGTGCGAATCCGTCGTGTTTCCCATAACCCAGCAGTGCGTAGGACTGCAGGGTTCTCATGGAATCATGGGAACCGTAAGGAATTGGAAATGATTTCCCCTCGGCCAGCTGGACTCGGGGCAGACGCTGGAGGCGGTATTCACGCCGCGCTGCCGCACGTCCCACTGCCTCTCTCATCCAGCGTCTCTGTGGCCGCAGCATCTGCATCTGGAGGTGCTCGGCGCCCACTGCAGTCCTCCGCACTGGTGCCGCCCTCGGTCGTCTGCAGAACGCCATTAATAATTTCCCGACATGCAAAACTCTTGTCCAGATTGAACTGCTGTCGCGCGAGAAAGTGTCGCGCTCTCCGTGTCGCGTCCGACTGCGTGCGCTGTCGGCCGCACGGCACCGCAGGCCGCATCCAGACTTTATTGGCATTCATATCGGTGTTGCAACATTTCGAAATGCTGTGTGGTTGTCGAAGTCGATGTCGTTGTCAGTTCGCCTGCAGCTCCGCCGCGTTGCAGAGCGTGACAGCGGGCAGCTAATCTGCTGCAATGTATTCTCGCGCCGTCGCGCACTCGCCAGCGCTTTTGTAGGCCCCGCGAGCCGCCGTGCGTCTATGAGACCGTAGTAAGAATTAATCAGCGACGAAACCAAGTTGAGCAATATCGGGGCGCGATTTCGGAATTCGAATGATTGATAGCAGACGCTTTAATTCAGCGCACTTGCCGCACGTAATTAACGCGTCTCCATTCCCTGCCGCAAAGCCGTCAACAAAATCTGAATTCTTATACGCACTCATGCAAGCCGATCACCGCCGCACATCCATCTTCTCGAAGGCCGCCAACTAACCCGCTCCTCTCTCTCGTTCCAGGGCCTGCCGCTGCACATACAGATCGACACGTTCGAGGATCCACGGGACACGCAGGTCTTCCACCGAGGCTACTGTCAAATTAAGGTGTTCTGCGACAAGGTAAGTGACAATCGCCGCGTCACGCGCGACTTGGTTCGTCGATGCGAACTCGAGCCGTCGCGCAGAGCTGCGGGTAGGCGGTGCCGCCCTACGAGTCCGCGGGGCACGCACAGCGTCCGTGGCGATGCGTGTGGACGAGAGCGCTTCGTCTGCCTCGATTCGCCTTCGACAGCTGTGGCGCGATGCTCTTAAAACACTTTCAGTGTATGCATGCATCGTGCCGGCGCGGCTGCGTCGGCTGGACGGCTCATTGCGTCTGACCCGCGCGCCGTTGCGTAACCTTACCTCTCAGTAATTCGTTTCTAATCAGTGCCTCTCCTCGGCTTACAATGAGAGCAACGCGATACGCGTCGCGTGATCGCCTGCACCGGAGTGTAGGGGCGACTATCGATGACAGCAACGAACTGTCGCTCCGGTCGACCTTCTGGCCCTTCGGCGGCAGTGCGAAGTAGGGATGGCGGAATCTTGATGGCGAATACAGTTGAAACACTGCCAAGAGAAGTTGATTTCGCTTCCCGAGATAATTAAATGCTGCGAGCAAATGCGCGGCGCTGTATTCGATTATGACACCGACATTCGAGCAGAAAAGTGCAGTCTGGGTGGAGAGTCTTGCCTCGATTTGATTCCAATTACCCCTCACTAATTCGGCCTCCCTTCCGCGCACACCCAGCCGCGCACCGCGTTGCGAAATCGATAGGCGGGCCGGGAAGGGTCGGACTAACAAGCATCCATTACGCGGCCCTGGTGACCCCTGCTGCAGCGCGGCGTGCGCTCTTTAATTGCGAAGCGTGCACCATATGTTGCGTAGCTCGACTGGAGTGCGGAGTGCAAGAGGGGTGCGTGCTCGTCGCCCTTGATTGCCTGCGCCTGCCGCTGCCGTGTTGCTGGTGTCTGGGGCGACGTCGTCACGGACTACCTGTTTGGCCCACAAACGTGCGCTGTCGAGATGGCTGCGTGCGTCTCCTGGGAATCGATATTGCGTGTGCTGCTCGCTTGTGGTTCACTAGCTGGGTCTCGGGTTTCAGGTCGCAGTCGGCGCACAGCACGCAGCCGGCACTGGCCGACGCGGCGTCGTTGCACTTGTTGTGCCGCGTTGCGCGCACCGGCGAGAGGGCGCGGGTCGGCTGCCGAGTCCTTTGTTGTTGCTGCCTTCTGCTGCTGGCTCTCTGCCTGCGCACGTCAGGAATGCATGTGGGCAGCCTTGAGAGCTGGCTTCGAGGCAAGCCGTTCCCCCGACCTCCGCGCGGACGGTGGCGGGCGAGCAACGTGTGCGCGCAACCGGTCCTCGGAGCCCTTCGCTTGGGAGCTGCACATCTTCTGGATTTTCGGTTGCCTCAGCCGCCTTCGTTTACTGCCTCGGTTGCCTTGAAGTTGGTGGTTTTTTTGGTATATCGAGATGCTCTTTCTGGTTTCGCGGTTGCTGGAAGTCGCATTCGTTTGCTTCAGGTTCGGATCGAGTGACAAGTGCACTTCAGGGATTTCGATTTTGGGTCATTGTGGAGGTCCCTGGATTCCGGGTTTGTGAGCACAAGCTTCCCCGGGAAGGAGGAATTTCGCTAACCAGAATGATATGAGTATCTGTCCCTTCAATAGCTCGTCTCCCTTCTGAGCGCGCGAGTTCCAGCTAATGGAAAACCCGTGTATCCGCACATGTGTGACGTGCCATACGCGTGTGCGTCGGTCTTCCCTGCGGAAGGGTGGTGACGCCCTCGCGCCTCCCTGTTTACACACAGTTCAGTTGTTTGCTTTGCTAGGGCGGCGATCACCTAATGAATAAAGTACTTTGTTTTCGAAATAATGTAGAGCTCATTTGTTTCCTGAAATGGCAAAAAACCAACTAAGGGCTGCCTCTGCAGAAAGGGTGAGTTCGAAGCGCGAACAGATTCGCGCGAGGTTGCGGATCGATGCGGGAAGCACGACTGTTTATTTGGCCGTCTGCACCCCGGTTCGCGCCCAACCGCCGGCTGTCGCCAGTCGAGCCCGCTTGCTGAGCCAATTGAAGGTCGAAATGAAATCGTCGACCTCGATTGCGCACAGAAACCGTTACGCAGAAAGCGCTGCGGACTCGCGTAGAAAGCGCATGGCTAAGTGTGCCACTTTCGGGACGGCCGCACCCGTGTCGGCGAGGAAACGCGTTTTCTCCTCTTCGCTTTGCCTTCCACGGTTGCACTTGTGATTGGAAGTCAATTAAATCGTACAAAACGCCGAAGGAATCCCAGCAACCACCTGCTCTGCAGCTGTGTTGTGGCCGCCGGCGTTCGCCGTGCGAAAGCGTCACCAAGAAGGCTTGGACGGACGACCAGTCAACTTTCCCACACACGCGCAATGCATTGCTGGCGACGCTAAATGGATCAACGGAATGGGTTCCGCTGACCCATTTATCGCCGCTGGAAGTGGATCAGACAGGACACTCCGTCGAATTCCTTGCTACCTCTGCGTGGCTGCCAGAATCAGAGCAGGAAGGGGAGGGGGTGAGCTGCTCACAAAAAATACGTACGAATGAAGGTAGCAACGCTTCGCGTTCCCCTTTAATGCACCGTTGAGATCCCTTTAATGCACAATCTGCTTGATGGGGATTCGCTGAGCTGTACGATTGTCGTATCCACGGCGGCACATCGGTCACCCACATGCTGGGGTCTCCAACTATCAGCCGGAGCGGGGTGCTTGATGTCGCCTGAGCGGAGCGGGCCGTAGCAACATGAGTTGCGCGACAGCCGATTTCTGTGCTGGCAAGCAAGCAGTCACGGCGCGAACGCTGACAAGAGTCAGCAGTCTCCAGGCGAAACTTTGCAATTCGCCACGCCAAACGGCCGCGTTTGCAGCTGCATTTAACGCTTATTAGCGATTACGGAGCGCCGATCGTTGCATTAGCCACGTCATCGGCCAATGTGATATGATGCTCCGTCCCGAATTCCTAATGAGGACACCGATTCGAGACGTGGACCGTTGGCTCTCTACGACGGAACACACATGTGAGATGCTGGATGCTCATCGGCGAGTCCATTCGGTCGGGTCTCGCTGACCCACTGAGTGAACGCTAGAATCAACACCCCCATGTGCAGACGTTGGCCTCTCGGCTGCCTGCAACTGTACGGGGCACCTGCAGACAGCGTGCACGCGCACCTGCGCTCAGCAGCAGTGATTTCCCAACGCTCGCCGAGCAGTTCCTTCGCCCGACTATCCCCGCGTCCGTCACGCAGCGCGGAGTCCACGACCAGAACCCGTTCGCACTCGCAACACAAGCATCAGCCGCCCAGCGGGCTGGGAGGATGCGCCCATCCAACCACGTTGCGAGATTTATTAATAACCTGCGACTAAATTAAAAACCGAAATTGCCATCCACTCAGCGGCTCAGAGTGATTGCTAATTACTTGTCAGCTCAAGCGCGCACGCGCAGCTCGGCCGGCGCAACATCCGAGCCGCTGATTTACACGCCGAGACGGCGCTGTTCAGAGGCCTTCTTCCGTGACTTTTCACATTAGTTTTACTGTGCAAATTGATTTTTATTAAACGGGATTTCGGTTGACTCCGCTTATATCTTCAAGTTATTTTAATATCAACAACTTAAATTGTCGTCCACGTCGCCCACTTCGACGCTTTGGTGCCAAGTGAAGTGCAATTCGCGGCGAGTCTCCTGGAAGCGACAATAGACGGAAGCCGCACTGGAATTCGCTCCTAACTGCTCTCTTCTCTCCGCAGGGTGCTGAGCGGAAGACACGCGACGAAGAACGTCGGGCTGCCAAACGCAAAATGACTGCCACCGGCCGCAAGAAGCTGGACGAGCTGTACCATCCAGTCACCGACCGTTCCGAGTTCTACATCATGCAAGACCTTACGAAGCCGCCCGTCCTCTTCTCGCCCGCCGACGACATGGAAAAGGTAAGGATTCAGTCGGATTCGCCCCGCCTTCGGGATTCTCACAAATTCCCTCATCTTCCTCCGCAAACCGAACACCGATTCAACCCTGGGCCGATTTTCCCTTCCGCTCGTCCACAGACGTTCTATGGGCATGAGACTGACTCGCTGTCTGGGACACCAGATCTCAAAGGAACATCGCCGTTCTTGCTGCACGGACAGAAGGTGGCCACGCCGACGCTGAAGTTTCACAACCACTTTCCGCCGGACGTTCAGACGTAAGTAGTCCGCCTCCCGCAAAGGCTAGTGGGCGCCCTGCAGGGCGATCTATCCGTACACTCGTCATAACTCTCTCCTCCTTCCTTCTCGCTGATGTCGTGTCCGTGTAGGGAGAAGAAGGACCACATTCTCGACCAAGGACTGGTCGCGGGCGCCATGGGGGAGTTCGGGCCGCCGCTGAAGCGAGGCCGCATGACGCCACCGACCAGCGAGCGCGTTATGCTCTACGTGCGCCAGGAGAACGAGGACATCTACACACCGCTGCACGTGGTGCCGCCCACCACCATCGGCCTGCTGAACGCGGTAAGTGCATTGACGTGCACGTCGCCGCGCTCCCCTCTCATCCCAACTCCAACACAAGAACTCATCAAGTGACTCAGTTCAAACGCCGCCGATCTCATTACAATTAACTTCGTTTTTGTTCATTTTGGTTACAATCAGACCTCCAGGTCCAGTGAGCAACCGCCGAGTGCCACTGGGAACCGAGCCAAATCTAACGCAAGCACCAAAATGTCCAAAAGCACTCATTAAACTTACAGTCAGTAGAATGCATCCACAACCAAGCAACTCATCCCTCAATAACTGCTTAACCCCACCAGTAACTGCGACAACCCGACGAGACTATTAATCCAGAGCGCCGGCGTCTAACAAACTAGGTAACCAGCAGCAGTCTGCGGTCAGACCGAATAACTAAGCGAGGGTTGTGAAAGCACACCGGGGTCTCTGGCGCCGAGGGAGGTGCGAGTAGGGAACCCACGTGTCTCCCATTGACGCACTGTGTGTCGCGCGTCGTGAGCTGGCAAGTGGATCTGAACTCACGCCTGCTGTCGGGCAATTGCAGTTAGAATGCGTTCGAGGCATCCATCACACAATGGCGTCCGGGTCTACCCCACCATCGCACTTCCATCCAGCGCACGTACCACAGGCGCTCGGTTCGGAAAGCTCTCGGCCCATTCCAGGCCTCTGAGTTAGTCAAGTACTCGTACAAGAAGCGCAGGGAAGAAGTGAGGGGAGTGGACCATTAGTGGATGGTCCAGCTGGTTGTAGTTTGCGAAGCCAGCGTCTTTAACGAAAGAAATCCAGACGGTTTCGCTGGACCGCTTCCGGGTATTTTTGTTAGTCGGTCCAAGAGCTAGAAGTAGCACTAACGCAAAAGCACTCGCACCTCCCGAGGATCCAAGCCCCGGCTCCTCACCCACACACGCACACAAACACACAAAAGTGAACCCATTTCGATATGAAGTACATTCAGAAATGAGCGAAATGGAACTCAGGCTCGTAGTCAGCTAGCAAGAATTGCCCTCGGGCAGAATGAGTCATTCGGAGTTACTTATCGTACTCAAAATGAACAAAGATCGAACAAAGCACAGCTGGCGTCAGTTGAATGAGTTTTTGTTTTTTGAGGAACCCCAACAGCCACGACATTATGTTTCTCTCGTTTCTCAATTCCAGATCGAAAACAAATACAAAATCTCCACGTCGAGTATAAATAACATTTACCGTACAAACAAGAAAGGGTAAGTAGACCACCGCCACACAACCGGAAGGCCGTGAGCCGCCACGGACTGCGCACACGCCCTCCACTACACACTCCCACAGTCAGCCAGACCCACCCAACCCCACACGCAACCCGACCAGCGGTGACGACGGTCGGTCTCCTCCTAACTTACGGTTTCGGCACTAACGTAGTAGTGACTGGTAGACTCGCACGCAGCGGCACCATCACGACCAGCTACACTAACTCGGCCGGAGGAACTAGCGGCGGACGCCGGACTGATCCCTCCACCCCACTCCTCCCCATCTCCACCGAGCGTCACGTTTGGTTCTGCCTTCGCGCGTTTGTTGACTTGTGAACTCGAAGGGAAGCTCGTTCCAATTTCAAGTCTTCGGACAGAAGGCTTTTCTAGTGACTTCTTTAGTTTGAACCTGCGGTCCATTACTAGGTCGGGATTTGTCGAATATATCCCACCACCTGGGAGCGCGTAGACACACAAAACCCACTTGATCAGTCCAGGCGTCATGCGACCGTAGTTCTTCCTGCCAAATACCCCCTCGCTCTTCACTGGCTCACGCTCTGCTTCCCTTTCTTCCAGGATTACAGCGAAAATTGATGACGACATGATTTCCTACTACTGCAACGAGGACATCTTCCTGCTCGAGGTGCAGCAGATCGAAGACGACTTATACGACATCACGCTGACAGAGCTCCCCAACCACTGAGACGACTTCCGCCGCGAGCCGTGGACCCACGGCGACGAGTGCAGCCACCAACCCTTAGCAAACCACGTTACCGCAAATGCACTGCAGAGTATGATAGCAAACGTTCCAACATAGTTGCAAGGACCTGTGCGACGTGATTGGCCCACTGCCGGCCTCTGGTCGTGACGGGGCCTCTTCGGAGGGCTTCCTAATTTCAAATTCTCCATCACTTCGATATCAATGCAGCCTACTAACTTGAAGCCCTTCCGCATCGCAGGACGGATGTAAGGTGACGACAGAAAATCATCCATTTGGAGCGCCAAACAACCAGATTCCATCGGCATCGCTTTCATACACTAGTTTTAGTGCGCCTCGTGCGATTTGTTTATCCCTAACATTGTTAAATATAAGCTAGGAATTCGGCGCAGCTACGTGCGACTTCCGGGTCCACGTGGAAAGCCGACACGACCACGAAACCTGAAACCCAGAGATTATCAAACCATTAGAGGCGACCTCGTCCCCGTTAATTCTGTCTTTCCAGTGCTTTTCAACCTTGCATTTCGGTGACACACCCTCACAACTCGAACTCGGATTGTGATTGTAGAAGTTTGGTTCCTCGGAGCCAAATAACCTTGCAACCCTAACATAGGAAAACCGCGGGATCTCGACCTAATTGAAATGTACATCTTGGCCTTGAGCTCAATTTAAAGGACATGCGATCGCATACTTGCGGCGTGTGCCGCCACACCGCTCGCTTTAACCTCCGTACCCCAGCAATGGATCTTCAAAAGACGCCTTTCCAACGCAATCACGAACTCGGTGTGCTGAAACGAAGTACACCCACTTAAATTATGCGCGAAGCAACAACCCGTAATGGAGTCCTGGATTGTGGAGCGAGAGCCGAGGCACCTCGTGTGTACATACTGCAAATATTTCGCGCAAACGCCAGCGCATCACTGGCCACTCCACACCAGCTGGGCGCAGTCCTTCCAGCTAGAAGCTGCTCCCCATCCGGCTCCCCTCTCCAGGACGAGTAGATAGGTTTTGTAATTCTCACAAATAGTTTAACACGAATTAGGTAATTTTAAGACGGACCACTTATACATTTCGTAATCTTGCCGCATACCAGGACAACCGCGTCCTGCGCACGGACGACGCGTTCTGCGAATTTGCTATGTCAGTTAGTTAATTTTAATCTCCCTAAGAAAACTCGTACGAGTGGCGCGTAGCGGGCAGAGGAGGGGTTTTCGTAGAGGAAATGTTGAGAATCTAATTATATCTTAGCTGTACCATAAGGAGTAAAGTAATATTTTTATACATACATATTATTTTATATTATTATTTTATAAAAAATAAACGATTTTATTCACAGAAACCCGCAGAAGAGTGTTTCCCCTCATAAGTCCCAAGTAGAATAATTTTCGGCTTCGGTTTGTCTCGAGGATGGCGTTCTGTTCTTCCTTTAAGATCGCCACAGGTGGACCGACCGAAATTTATTAACTGTGCATCTTCACATGACACGCTAAAGATACGAAAATGCGCCTAAAAGGTGCAAACGTATGGCGATGAGTAATGGTGGCATCGGATTTTCGTCGGAAGACAGAGTTGGAGATGGAGAAGCGTGAACTGTCCACCGCCCGCCAAAATGAAAAATAACGCTTTGCATGTTTCAGTATTACTTTATTTAGTGTTTAGTATGTCAACAGGCTCGAAGTAAAGTAATTATGACATCGTTTGGTACGTTTATTAGTCGAAATATAAAAATATGAGTTGAGTACAAGAGTTTCGGCGCATCTTTAGTATCTCCGAGCAGGGAATCGCGCCACAGCTTCAGCTCGTAACTCAAACCAACGCATGCATTCATGGCAGTTCGCATTTGTAGACACTTAAAATAAAACCTGGATTATCAAACGTGCAGTGGGCTGAAGTGACAAATTTTTCTTTCTCATACACAGTTTCTCGAAGTGTCTAAGCTTAGTGTTATTAAACTAGGAAAGTTACGTTTAGAAACCTAAAATACAACAAGTGGGTATAAAAATATTTAGCTTTTGTACATCAGTTTAATCCTCGCGCGCACCGCTTAAATTAATTTAACTTTAAACTGCTTTCGGGTTCGGACCAGGTAAAGTTAACAATATTATCTCAAACATGGTTTTAACCAAAGTACATTGGCCAGACCTGAATAGTTGGTCATTCATTCAAAAGGAAAGCAGTTTGTCGGGAATTAAAGTTCGGTTCAATCGTGCAAGCGGCCTCGAAGCCAAATCCTTGAAGTTGCCGTCTGAACTTAATTTTAGTGGCAGTGAATTCCGGCGACTTCTTTGGATAAAATTGCAACTTCAGATCGGAGCAAAATAAGACCGGTGAAGATATACAAGAGGACAGAATTCAAGAAGACAGCTGAGGTGCTCAACACTTGGTCCAGTTGACAGCCAAATGACGTCAGCGGGTACAAATTTGCTTGAGTCAAAGAATTTCTCCTTATCTATGAGACTGAGAATAGAGCACAACTTCGACCCGTCCAGCACAGGAATCATTGCAAATGTATAATATATATGCATCCTGGTTTGTCCAAGTTTAACAGATAGGTTGCCACTCTTATCGCTAGTGTTCGCCAACTGCTGGATGAGCTTGCGTCGAATACTGCTGACGTGGCTTGTGCAAATATCTGTGCACTCTCTGGCGCCACACTTTCTGGCAGCTTACGGACGTGCTGATGAACCCATCAGTGCGGAAATGCTTACACCCCAACACGTCGCAATCACCGGTGATATTAGTATTAAAGCTAAATTTGGCAGCGGCCACACTCCAGTTTAGCAAATACAAAAACCTCGCTTATTCTACATAAGTACACAAATAGTCCTAAATAAGTTTTATTACAGTACGGCACAAAGCCGTATCTAAGCCGAAATACATGACCTGTTCGTGAAGCCGAAAGTCCTCCTCCTGCGCTCAGACGCCAATATGACGTTCTGACCTCAAAGGCAAGAAATCCGGTTTAAAACACGAAGCTGATTCAAGGAGAGAAGTACAGAATAGTCTTGACTATACTTAGTTAAGTAGCTTATCGTGTAGGGTGCTGTACTTGATGCAATTGTTGCTGTCTTCTTTGACGAATGCTGTTCTGGAAGCAACGACTGCATCATTCTAACGTCTAGAAACTAAGCTAGGAAGGATGTTGTCTCGTTACTCTTGGTTTTGCTGCGTCTCTTTGGTGCAATCCTGTCGGTTCCCGTTGAAACCCATTCGACCTGCGCACTCAAATGGGTTCCACCTACAGGTGTTGTTGGGTTTTATAAATACTTATTGCTTTTCTTGCTGAAGGAGTAGAAGTCTTGATATATTCCCCAAGTACTCCAGCAGCCTCCGAGGTTTATGTTTAAACAAACTTGAGTTATATTCCTCACGAACTAAAGTGTTATTCACCAGGGTGCTGTTTTGAACTTAGAGAACTTCTGTGCAAATACTGGCGTTACAGCGCTCATATCAATGTTCGTAAGAGCTTGGGCTGGGGTCTTACATGTGTGGTACTCGGTGCGCACGCGGAATCTAGGTGGGACTCTCGTTCCTTGAACCCGACGCCGACAATCCCTCCTGTAGTTGAGCCAGTGATTTGAACAGCTGCGAGTTTATAAACCTTCGAGAGTGATTGGCAGTGTCAGGAGAGTTGAAGGGTAGTGTTTGCTGTCTTACCTTGGGTACGAATCGCGGTGCATGAGGGTGTATATCTGTACTTGAGCCTCGTCAAAGGTATTTGGTGTAGGCTCGACCATGTTGCGGTTGACGATTTCCCTAACTCGAGAATCCAGGGACACTTCTTTGGGCGACAGTATAGAGATGTAGTCTTCGTAAATAAGCCGCGCCTTCTCCTCTATCGCCTCCGTACTGCGTTCTTTCTTAAGTTCCTCGCAGGCCAACCAAAACAGAATGTTTTCCTCACTGTATTCGCACCGCAGGAAGTCACGGAATATTTTGCGCCCAGCTTGAAATCGTGGTTGTAACAAAGTCAGATAGTTTTATAAAAGCAGACTCAAAGGCAACGTACTTGAGCTCTTCATAAGAGTATCGAAACTCTTCCCCCAACTACGAATCTCCTCCAAAGTGGGCCTGAAAAAACCCCATTTCAAATCAAAGACACGCTTATTCAGGCTGGCACTTACTGCTCTCCATCCAAAAGAACATCCGAACTCATTGGATCTCGCTTCGCTCCATTGTCCTCAGCGCTTTTAATGGCCAAGCTGCAAGTAAAAGGTTCATTAAAAGTTGCTTCGGTCTATGAAGGGTAAATAAATCCGGCATAATAACTTCACGTGGTGTAATTCCTCCCCAAAGTTCGTTCGATATAATGTTACCCAGCGAGCTTCCCCCATTTTGTAGTTCCCCCGGTCGCTTAATTGCACACACTTTGCAATTAACACGATCATAGCACTATTAAATCTCCTACCCCGCGATCGGACTCTCACCCGGATCGGCCTAACTATATATCGTGCGACGCATACACAGCAAGTTAAGGCCGGGCGACAACCAGTCAGCTAGCAGATTTCACCACTGCGAAGTGATTAAGCCGACTTTACTGCGTTTAATTGAAACCTCTACTCACCACTTCGCCCTTTTAAAGTGCAGATACAAGTTAGATGCGTCCACAAATTCCAGACCGTTCGCGCACGCCCAAGTGAAATGAAAAATAAAAGCCAGTTGAGTGTACAGTTAACGCATTTACTAAACGTACTGCAAAGATTACATTCTTCTAAAGTCCCCCTATTAAAAATAACAGTACTTGGCGGAAAAATTGTATCTTTGGAGACATTATGGAGACATTATGGAGCTTCATATAAAGTACCCGGGCCGTCCGAGTGCTTATTTCCTGGCCACATAGGAATAACCAGTTCTACGAGAAGCAACAACCGCTTCACTGCATACTGGCATCCCAACCCCAGCAAGATGCTTCCCTACTCACCATGAACAAGAGCAACAGCAGCACCAGCAGAAGCAACATGGCTTCTGTGGCTGCTGTCGTGGAAGAGGTGCTATTGAGTCCGACAGTGGGTTGTTCGTCGTTGTGGACACCGTCGTCGAGGGGCCCAATGCGCTGGTTGTGCTCAAGACGCCTCCCACGTGGACCCCACTGGCCGTGTTTCCCATCATGTTGCCACCTCCAGCTGCCGTGTTTAATCCTCTCTCGCCCACGCCTGCAGCACCCTGTGTTGCAGATCCCACACCCCGAAGGCGACAGCCCGACGGCAACTCCGATACGGTACAGGACATCCTGAAGGAAAACAAGTTAAAAGCATTTTGTTTGCTGTTCTAAATAACAACAAATATGTGAGTAAGAGACACTTAAATCTGGCGCTAACTAGATTTTAAAGCAGAGCTGGAACAGATCAGAGCCTGTTTATGTATGTGTACCTGTCGCTCCAGATCTCTTGGTCCCAGTGTTACTTCTCAGTAATACAGACGTGTATTTCTCAACAGGATGCTAAAATGGACTCATCCGAATCGGCATATGGACCGCGTGGATGCCCTGTAAGCTCAAATTCAACGACAATTTGCATCCCAATATTTACCGTCCGCCTGTAAAAGTAAGGGAAGATTAGTGAGGCTATAATTGAGAGTATTGCCAGATTTGTAAGGGTTCATGCGATATCACAAGTTAGAAAATCTGAATGAACAGTTTTGTGGCTTTTATTAGTTGGTTTAACTCTTTCGGAGACAGTGTATCTGCGACACATTTTGCCGAAACCGAGATTTCCTGTCCATGTACTCGTAATTCCAGATGCTTATGTTCCGTTATTGCTCTAAAATCCCTCACGCAAAGACAATGCATCGACCCCACATAACTATAAAATAGTTTTAAGAACTGTACTATGATTGTCTGTATAGAACCTTTTGAAAATGGTCAAGGTTTTCGGAAATATAGACGCAAGCAAAGTTGTGATACTATATAGATGCTTACTGAAGAAGACCAGGCAAGAGAAATTTTTATAGACAGAGCTAAGTAGTTTTAAACAGTTCAAAAAATCGACAATAATTTCTATAACATTATGCAGCTAAAATATTTGTAGTCATTTGATACTTAACTACCTTAATTAAGTAAACTTTCGAAATAATGCGGCATGCATACTACACAGAGTTGGCGGTCCTCTTGATTCGGAAAAGTTGCTTTATTTATTAATTTGGTTATTTCAGTTATTGAATTATTCATTTGCATATACAATGTTGAATGGGTTTTTCTTTATATTATAAATTGCCGGATTGTATAGTTAGCTGTAGGCCCTTACTATATATTATTATGTGTGGATTGCTGTGATCAAGATCAAGATCTGAACGACGTATAAAGACAGAGATGCCATTATATACACAAGCAATCGCTGAAGACGGTAACTATCACTAGGTTATAAAGGATATGGATAGTTTAATTTGAACAGGTGCATTGCGAGCAAGTCGGCCATGATAGCGAATACTTCTACTCCTCGCAACAGGAAGTTTATGCGAAATCAACTACGATTTGATTGGAGTTTATACCCGCTTTTTAGAGGGACACCTTATTTCTTAGTCGTAACTTGTTGGTCGTTTGTCCCGTTGTTTGTCGAGTTTTGTAACCCAGATTCATTCGACAAAAATAACCATATCATCAGTCGTCTCACCGAGCGTTAGTATATGTCGTACCTCGTGCACACAGCCAACTCTGCCACTCGTGCTCTCGTCCTCTGACTAATGTCTCACGTGAGAGAACAGATGGGGCTTTATTGCGGCTAGGTTTCCTTCCTGGAACTCTAAATGCGGCGCATGGTGGATGCAGTGTCTACTTGCACCGGCTTCTCCCTGCTTTATGAGGGCAGACGTTTGACGGAAGTATGGTATTCGAAGGCATCAAAATTTGTGCTCACGACTGCGGAATTGCTCGCTCTCTTAAAGCCTTTCAAGCGTAGTTGAGTACGGCAAGTCGCACCGCTACTGCTCAATACCGATTTGCTACAGGTCCGTGGAGCACAGAGCAGTTCAGTGCACGGAACGCGTTTCGAGTATCTACGGGGTCAGTTCTGCTATTTCGGCTGCTGCTGTTGTTGTTGGGTTTGTATGTGTAGACACCGTTCCTGCAGCAGTGTAGACACGTTCCGCGCAGCACCGCGCACGTCAAAGAGCCAACACGGGACGTCTTCACGAATACACTTCAGACTAAATTTTGGGAAAAATAAAACACTAACATTTGCCATTATTCAAGGCGTATACTTTGCTGCAGGTAGGAATTTCGAACTCCTGACAATTCGTTCACTTTTCGAATCATACTCGGATTTTGGGTTTTCTAAATTCTTGATGCGCCTTGACACAATTCAATGGGTACACATTTCAGGATGACCGACTGCAAAATATGGACGACCCATTTAGCCGAACTATTTCATCTTCTAGCACATCGCACTTTCTGCTTTGTTTCTTGGCCAAAATTAATGAGTTTGCATTTTTAATAATAACACCACGCACTTTCGAGAAATTCACAGAGTTCGCCTCATCCACCGAGCACTGACCACAGACCAACCGTTTATCTTGGATTCAGGAATTCACACTGTCTGAAGGCACAATATTCTATTCTGGATGAATAGAACTCAGCCTCCACGAAAGTATTGAGGAAACTTTCTGCCTGTAGAAAGCTTTTCGAAGCTTCCGAGTTCTCTCGACTCAAAAAGCGTTATTGGCGACCATATACAAGAATAGAAAGACTACTTTTCTTTTGTCACGACCACCGACAAGCTTTTGTATCCCTTCATCCCGATGAAAGTTGCCATGAGCTTTTCGACCGCAAATGTTGCGGGCGGTGCGAATTTCCATCATGTAACCTCACTAAATGTGCCCACCCTAAGAGTTGACAACTGCTTTATTTTGAAGATAGCGAATATTCCCACTTTTCTGAGACGTACGCATAATCCGAAGGAAGTCAAGAATATCCACATGAATATACAAGGAGCTTTTGCTTTTTATTAACTTTATATCCGTGTTAATATTAATATAAACTTGATTACTGAAAATTATGTTTTTCATTAGTTAGGCGCTACGTTTTATGTATGTACGGAGATTGAACAAATAGCTCTCTAGGTGTACAAACGGATAGTAGAGTCCGCACCGGTGGAGAAGATCCACGGCTGTACAGGGTGCCAATGGACATCCAACACGCCGAATTCTTCCCGCTGTTCGTGGGTTTGCAGCTTCTTCAGGGGCACAATCAGTGGATTCTGCAGCAAGTCGCTGAAACGAAATAAAAGCTCATCAGTACAAGCCGTGGAAGCTACGGAGTCCAACCCACTTGTAAACCATGCCGTGAGAAACAATTACGGCCTGGTCGTCGCTGCCCGAAGCAAAAAGAGGATATCGTAAATGGAAAGCCACACTGCGCACAGCGTTTTTATGAAGACGCATCGTCTGATACGGCTTCGTGGACAGATCCAGATCGAACCAAAGGATTTTCTTGTCGTATGTGGAGACCAGCAAGTTGTCGCCCTTCGGATGTATCGACATCCCCGAAATCCATTTTGAGTTGGTTAACAGCTTCTTAATGAGCTCCTGCTTGACTAAATCGTAGATGCGAATATTGTGCTGGGTCTAAAAAAGGGAGCATTATTAAGCTGAGCAAGGAAGTGTAAGGATCGCATATTACAGCAACGAAGAAGCACGGCTTTACAGGGTGGAACAGAACACACTGGATGAGACCCTTGCTTTTGGAAAACGGTATCTGGGACCGCCGTTTGGACAGCTGATGAATTAGTGCGGAGCGGTTGGCACCGTCTGGCATAACGGTGGCCAAATAATCTCCGCGACCATGCCAAGTCACCTGGCTGACAGGCTTAAAATGGTTTATCACCACACGTACGCCCTTCTCCTGCTCCTCTTTCTCAGCAGTCAGCCACTGCACAGCGGTTTTTATGCGATCCGTTTCCATAGTGTCGATTTTCGGCGCCTCTGAGAGCAGATCGTCTGTTTTCTTCACAAGCATTTTGTCGCCCACCTTGGGATTTATGAGCAGTAGACGATGGCCAGATGCCACTGCAACAACAGACAGCTTCGCGTTGGGACACCAAGCCACACAACGTACAACGTCGTCAGTTTCGATAGTGCGTATGCACCGTCCAGTCGCGATTTCCCAAACTTCAACCAGAACAAGAAGTCAAACTTCAAGAATTGAAAACCAGGAAAAAACTTACTTTTAACTGTCTTATCATCAGATCCCGACACTATGTACTCGCCTTTAGGCTCCACGCTGACAGAACGAATTAGATCTGTGTGGCCACGGTAGACCAAGCTCTCCACGGTGGGGAAGGGCTGAAGGTCCTTCGGCGAAGGCAATTTCGGTATCAGATACTCTGCGTCGATGTTCAGTTTCATACGCTTGGCTCGGGGACATAGATACAGATCCAAGCATCTCAGGAAGCGCTCGCGCAAGAATCGCGGGTAGGCCGGCACCTCTCGCAACGACTTGAATTTTTGCGGCATAAAGTGAAGTTTGCGCTTGTGAGGCTCGTCCTTCAGTTTCAGCCACTCTTTCTGTTCCTTCTCGTCGAATAGGTATTCAGGGGGTGGATTGTAGGACTCCGCATGTCCCGGCAGGTCGCGTTTGGGGGCGGAGACGGGATCGTGAATACGACGCATATGCTCTCGACCCGTGTCTGTCTCCCACAACATATAAAATTTGGGCCCCCGCTTGGCTTTCTTCTCCCTCTCCACTTCTTCCATGGTTTTCATCCAGCCCATCTTCAGAGCATGCACCATTTTAGAAACCCTCTTTTTCTCGGACACAGATGGAAGAAATGATCGCTTGTGATCCGGCACGTTCTTTATGGGCATCTTTTCCACCTCTGAGGTGAACCAATCGATCCAGGGTTCGTATTCCTCGTGTTCAGGATTAGGAATGCGGGCGGAATTTATGCGTTTAATCAGTGCGATATCTGCATCAGTCAGCACGACTTCCTGACCGGTTTGTGGGTCCTTGACGGTTCGCCAGAAATCTGGATCCTCAATTTTGCGAAGAAAATTGTCGATGTTATCTCCTTCGGCTGGTTTTATGATCTTCCTAGCGTCCCAGTCGTAGCCAATGTGCTTATATTCATCGTACCAATGCATGGGAATGTTGCCAACGGTGTTTCTGATATCCTCCTCATCGGAAGTGTCAGATTCTGCGTATTCGTCGAACTTGTGATCTCGGCATTCTAAATTGCCACAGTCCGCCTCCGTTGCTGCTTCATTTGTCGCTTTCTTCGAAGAAGTTCCAGGCTTAATTTCATTTCGTTCTTGACCTCTGTTTCTTGGATTTCTCTTTTCCCAGAGCTTTTTATTCTGCATTAACCTAATCGTGCCATCACTTGCTTGAGTGGCATTCGCTTCTAAGACTCCACCAGAGGCATCGTCACTGTCGATTTCATCTTCACTTGATGAACTGGGTTTCGCCTCTAATCCACCGCCTGCACCGCTTCGCTCTTTCTTCACGAAGTTGCCGTCTATATCACTTTCGAATTCTAGTTCATCGCTGTCATCCGAGTGGAAGTTCTGATCTATTCCTTCGTCATCTGTACTATCCTCTCCATCACTTATTTTTGAAAATAGATCCTGAAACAGCAATTTTGAAAGTTATAGCCGAAATAACAATGCGAATGAGATAGATTAGGCGAGCACTTATTCTGTTCTGAGTCGATGTTCACTCTGGTCGACGATTCATCTGGCCATATAAAACAAGCCAACATTAACACACCATAAAAACAACCCTCTGATGCTTAATAAAATTAAATTAAGTTCGCGGGGGTCGGGTATTCCAATAAATTCTGTGAGCTAGAAGTCATCATACAGGAATGTGTAATAAATCTTAAAGTAGCGAGAACTGTTGTTATGAATTATTAGTGCAGCTATTCAACCAGAATGGATTCCAACATTTCAAGCCAGCAACACGAGTCAACGAAATCCCACAATGGAATTTATGATGGAGAGGAAGTGCATAAATAACAACCCATTTACCTCCTCTGCACTTTGATCTTCCTCGCTGCTAGAAGGTGGCAGTCCATCAAGTTTACATCCATCGAGGGCTGGTTCATTTCCTTTTTCACCTGATTTCTTTTTCATTGTATTAAAAATTACAACTCGACCGAAAATGCTCAATTAAAAACAAATACACGTGTGAAGTCTACGTTCCTTTAGTAAGGTAATTATTGCCTAGCGAAATTGGGCTACTGAAACAGGGCGGCTCGTACTCGTCAAATTTAGGTGAGGACGAGGCATGTCGTTTTTCTCGCAATTAGTACCAACTACAAGCGAAAATAAATACAAGGGAGCAAAATAAATTATGCCGCTTTCAGTAAGTAAAATTAAAACAATTTAATTATTTTAACAATTTTCAATAGTTTTATTCCTCTGTTGTGTAATAAAGGCAAAGAAAACATTCCTTAATTTGATAAAAATGAATGTGTAGATTTGCAAAATACAATGGGTCTTTTTACAGCCTATGGAATTACCTTGAAGTTCTAGGAAGCCTAAAAAGAACCCACTTTTTGTTTAGGAATCTCACATTTATCAACTGAAAAAGACAATTATTGTTCTCATATCGGAAAAAATATGATAGAAGAAAGATAGATTTTGCTTATCAGACGGTTATAATTTTCAATTTCAAATTCCTATTTCAAACGCCGATTTCTTTATACCAGACATTCTTTATCATATTTTTTTAAAAACTACTTCCACAGTTTTTTAGCAGCTATTTTTTAACATATGTGTAGGTGTACCGGTTAATTCGTGCGGTTTTCTAACAGATGGCGTAACTTGACTTTTATTCCAGTGATTCACCTTTCCAAATATGTGTTGGAAAGCTACTGTCATATAGTTTCAGAATCAGTATGTGTCATTTAGCTGAAGCGTAAAGAGCAATCCTTTTTTTTACTCTGAAAATGTCGAATTTCGTGCCGAATAAAGTGTTTTTGCGGGGAGTACTTCTTCATTACTTCAATATGAAGAAAAAGGCTGCCGAAAGTCATTGTATTATGGTGGAAGTGTATGGTGTGCATGCCCTAGCTGAGCGTACGTGCCAGAAGTGGTATGCACGGTTTAAAAGTGGCAATTTTGACTTGGATGAACGGCCCGGATAGCCAAAAAAGTTTGAAGATCACGAATTGGAGATATTGCTCGACCAAGATCCATCCCAAACGCAAGAAGAACTTGCAAAATCACTTGGCGTCGCTCAACAAACCATTTCCGATCGTCTAAAAGCAATGAGAATAAAAAAACCGCACGAAATAACCGGTACACCTATATGTCGTACTTTAATATTACGAATTAGAAATAACTAAAGGTTTATTGATTTGTTTTAAATGAGTAGTTTCACACTCTTTCTCCAGAATTCAAATGATTAGTGTTGTATGTGACTTCAAACCAGGAAATTACATTTATGAATTCAAGAAAATTCTGCATCATATTAAAATTCATATTTTATGTTCTTATATTACTATACATGGACACATAGGGCAATGTGTATTAGGCGGTCACCTATCGGCCCATTATAGTGGGTTCATCTGCCATGGCGAGCTCGTCAGTGGGTGCCTTGCTGCCCTTCTTTTTGCCCGAGTACCAAATGAACATAAAACCGCACAAAAGATTGGCCCCGAACGTGAACCACGCCAAGATTACGCCATATCCGTAGCTGCAAAGAGTTCATCAAAAATGCAATGCGAGAAGTCTCCTCGAAATCGTATTATACCTTAACTCGGCTCTGGCAGGATAAGCGTAAAATAGGTGTTCCTTCGTATAGTCGTAGGAGGCTAGCAACACTTGGATGACCACAACCGCAGTGGAAGCGGACACGAGATGAATTCCTCCAGCGAGTCTCTTAAACATGTAGCGAGGGTTCATGAAGGTGTAAAAGGAAAACACCGCTCCCAGTGCCATGACGAACACAGTAATGCACGCAAAGGAGGCCTGTGTTCGGATGTAATCTGAAAAATGTGTACTTTATTGGTCTTTTACGAGGAAGTGCACACAAAAAGAAGTTTTAAACGAGACTTTTGGAAGGATTACTATAGTGAGTAATTAGAATATTTATATTAGTGAATTCGGCTTTCAACTTGGAATAAAAGGCTTGTATGCTTCTAGGCATCAGAAACTTTTTTCAGGTCCCTCGGCTGCTAGGAGAGGAACAAACTCATCACTGAGGGAGTACTATAATAAACTTAATCTTTAGTCCTCTCTTAATGTTGTCTTAGCACTTATCCAAAATAACAAGCCTTCATTTTGTAAAATGTGTCGAAAATATAAGTATAAGAAAATATAAGAATTCTTACAAGGTCTCTGGTCAAGTCTGAATCCAGCTCTGCCAGGCGTGACCATTTTCCGCACTTACCCATTAATGTGTCGTCAAATCCAGGTTCATTTCGCATTGAGTTTGCGTTTGGAAACATCTCGATGTATTTGCAGCGCCCTAAAATAAATTTCTAAAATACTGGAAAATTCGAGAATGAAGATACTGGTGTGACAACTCCTGGTACTTAAGAGGTTTTCTGGTGGTGGAAAAGAAATTCACGATATTTTAGTGCGAAACGTTATCCTAAATCTGTAACTTGGGCTACCATATTCCGTAGTTGTCAAAATAATAAAATCAATATTTAACTGCCCCCGATCCTACTGAACATCCCTTTCTGTCACTGGATAACCACTGAAAAACTTGGTGACACTGGTTTCTGAGGTTACATTTATTGTTTTGTAACGACTGAAATCAGGAAGGGATATTGAGCGGTAATCAGCATATCTTAAAAGAGAGTAACACTAGGAAGCTCGTATTTTTCTAAAGTTGAAATGTCCGTTTGGATGATGGACGTCTCATAATTTGTACCTTACTTCCGGTTTTGGAACCCCACAAGCTGGACCCAGTGCGGTTATTTTACAAAAATTGTGAGATGAAAAGCGTGTCATTAATTAGAAATAAGAAAGTCACAACAAGCATGAAGGTTTCGTTTCCTGAACACGGCTTTGATATGTAATTCTTTTCTACCTCACTGCAGTCGCCCCACTCGACCCCGCAGGCAGAAGTTACAGTATATAAGAAATTAAACAACTTTCGCCGATTAAAAAATAATGTAAATAAGCAGCACGTCTGAAGGCTGAAAATGCACTTACTGTTCGCCACGTAGTCATAACCATTCGACTGTTTCCCACTTTTTGGCGGCAAGGGGGGAACTAAGAGCAGTATCGCGTTGTCGTCGTTCACAACGTAAGCAGCCACGCCCAGGTCTCGCACATAGGGCCATAGTAGCTTTGGAACGTAGCGGTGCTCGTTCCATCCTTGAAATATGGCCAGCTGAGCGTTTTCCGGTATGACAAAGTAATACAAACTCGAGTTGATTGCCACCTTTTGCAAAGCGGGTCCGAAAATGTCTCCGGCCTCTATGCCGTCGACATCGAGGGGATTGACTTCAATGGGTTCCGCCAATTCCCCATCCGAAGCATCTCCCTTTATTAGGAGAACCAACTTCTCGAACTCACGCTTGAACATTTCGAAATCACTTTCCTCTTTCAGCACCCAGTGGGAAAACATCCGTTGCCTGGCTTGTTCGGTAAAATTTTGTAGAGGCAGCACCACGTCTTGCTCGCGAAACTTTCGTATGAAGTCCAACTGCGAGACGTTGGTTTTTGCGTCTCCCAAAATCGCAGGGTTCTGATATGCAATGGAGGTGAAGTTCCTCACCACGTTGGCGCTGGGAAGAGGATAGGGGGTGACTGTATATCTGCAATGCCTCCATAAACCTGAGTGCGATGATATGAAGAAGCGACGTGTTTCTGGAATAAAGATCCCTGGAGGCAGACAAACGCGTTAGCCACTTGGAACAATAGCACCTCTACGCCCCATGACTCAATAAGGTGTTCGGTTTACCCGAAGTGCGAACTGAATAGTTAGCTCTGGGTTGAAATTCGTGAATTCGTTACCTCGATCTCCCGATATCATTATCCAGTGATCAGTCGATATCGCCACGATCCACATGATGAGCGACACGACCATAAGCAAACTGCATCCCAGCAGTATACGTCGCTCAAACATGTAGGCCGTCATAAGTTGCTGGCGGACCTCATCGCGGCCGACAGTCGACGTTGAAACATCGCGCTTCATACTCGCTGGTGTCGGTCACGAACGTCTTGTGTTCTGGTAACAACCACCGTGCACGCACATGGGTATTGCAGCTGAACTGAAAATATTCAAAGAAGTATGTTTTGGAATTTAAATTCACTCAGGTTATTTTTGTAGATGCGAAAACTGGCGGGAATGCGGGCATAGTTTGGGCGCGAAACCATTGGAACAGCGAAATTGCCAAACACACGCGAGTACAACGCTGGCATATTTAGAACGCCTACGAACAAACATACATACACTTGTATTCGTACATATCGAGAATGTGCGGATATACGCGATATATGTGCGTGTATATACGAGAAAGGGTTTCCATAGAAAGATGAGAGACGGCATGTAGTTTCCTCTCAGCTTGTTAGCCTTTCGCTCGTCTCCTCTTTCGGCTGTGTTCGGACCGACGACTGCTGTAGACAAAATAAAGAAACAGATTTATTTTTGTGCACGGAACCGCACCGAGATAAAGATCACTAATGAGTCAACGTGCATGTTGACTCTTGCGCATTATGGAGCCACAATAACTCTAGTACGAGGTGGACAATTTGTCAGAATGCTTAGAACTCCTCGTGCGGAGGGATAGACAGCCAATATTTGACACGAGAGGAAATGGTTCAGCTATTTAGGTTTCTTGTGTTTCTTGGTTCCGAAAATACCAGGAACCAAGTTTATTTTTAGCCTTGCAACGCACTATTTACTGAAACCATTAAATTTCGTCGCAGATGTTCTCGCTAAAATTTCACTGCGGACACAACTTCTTCAGTTGATGATCTGAATAGGAAGCCGTCAGAAATTTAGGAAGGAATATTACTGTGCTATTAAAAAATGTGCCACCTCAAACTCAAAACAACTATTTCACTCTGCAGAATTGTACTGTTTAAAATTAACCAATTTAGCAATATTGAATTTTAATACTGCTTATAAATTCTCATTGTGTTCAGGCGGCCATATAAACTTGTGTTCATATATATATATATAGATTTTAAATTAACATCATTACTCTTAAATATTTCTTTATTTTCCCTAAGATTTTTATTCCTCCGAATAAAAAGTAACTGAAGGAATTCTCGATCACGTTTTCAGAAATGATTTTCGCCGTCCGTGCGACTGATTTTGACTGAATCTAGAAACATCAGCGGGCCGAGAATACTGAAACCTGCGTTCACATCCTCCGGCCGCAAACAGACTCACATCACACACATGCAAAGCTTATTCTTCTCCGATGGCCAAAACATCAGTTCAATGTACGAAGAGACAAGTCTACGAAGCTCTTGATATTTTCGTATGCAGTCGGCTGGTTGTTGTCAATGCAGGGTGGTCGGCCAGGGCAGGCGAGAGTTTACCTACTTTGCGGCTTTCAATATCAAGCAGCAACATCCCAAATTGATGCCTCGCTAGCAGAGTGGCAGCGGCAACGGCAGCAGCGGCACCAGACCAGCAGCTGATGGTTGCTGATGATCTTCAATTGTGAGCTCAACAACTCCGCCTTCAATTACTGATTGTGCAGCAGGCGTGTGACTAGCTGACACTCTGCAGGTTATTGATCGCCTCCTTAAGCTCTCAACAGCAGAAGCAATTTCAACTGTTGTACTCAACGACGCAGCCGACGACGACGATGGAGAGGGTGCGACGGCGTCGACCGACGTGTGATCGACCAACATCTGAATGAGAACTTGACGAGAGGACGGAATGATAAAAGTTCATCTGACACTTTAATTGTTACCTGGATTCGTGTAGTGTAGGATTTTCTTGTGGAATATGAAATGAAGCGATTTCTCGAAGCTCCTATTTTCAGCGAAGAGTTGTTTTGTCTTGCGTGAGGAGAGCGGGTTGTGAGGAGGTGATTCAGACCTCAGATCGGTCGCTAAAAATTCTTGTTTACCACCAGCAATCGACACATTTTCCGCATTCAACTCGCAATATCACTTCATTTGTTAATCGGAAAATAAATCGTAAATAATGAGCGCGGTAATTAATCGAAAGATGGATCGAGAGGGCGACCGATCGAGTTGGACGCGCGCAATCAACGCTGATCGCCGACAATCGCCACCGTGTTTTAGCGTTTTGTTGTGCGCTTTTTTGGTTTTTATGGCTGTCGGTGTCTGTTGGCGGTCTAAATTAGCCAATTTGAGGCTACAATGGATTTTTAAGATAACATTAAATTGTTTTTCGAAATTTTAAACTGTTATTTACGACCAAATCGACTATTCCGTCGGCGGACAAAGCATCGAATATTTTGATTGTTTTAAGTGAAAAGATGGATTACTTGATATCGAGCACTTCGTCGAATGCAAACAAAGTTTTTTTTTTACTATCTTAAAACCTTAAATTGTGTTAAAACAATGTATATTGCTTTCGACTTTAAAAGTTGAAGTAGCTTTTTGCTGTTATGGCAACACTTAAAATCCCTGAAAATCTAAACACGCCTCTCAAGAAACACATCTCACACATGCGAGACTCGTTTACGAGTATCGAAATTTTACTTGTTTTCTTCATGCACTGACAGCAGTATATTTTAATTTTTGCCTTTGCCTTGGCGACTTAAGTAGTTTTCTTCGATCTGTCTTGCAGTAAAAATTTTATAGTCCATAAAGGGTGAGTCAAATTTTCTTCAGATATGTTGAAATATTGTGCATTTCGTGATTTGGAGAAAAAAGTGAAGAGATCTAAAGATTCTCAATGTCAACCTTTGTCAGATATTTTTTCAAATTTTCTCGTTATCTGATGAAATTCAAATAGTGTAACCCAATTATAACTACACTAGGTACGCCTTAATTATTTTGGAAAAATTACTTTCTGGGCCAGAAAGGCCAGTCAAAATGGTGGATACCGAGTTTTGTTCAGGGAAAGATTTCGTGAGTCTGCTACTCGTAAGAATTGATAATCGAGTCGTACAACTCGTAGAGAAACTAAGCTTTCAAGCTAAATACAAACAGAATCGTTTATTGCATACATATAAAAATTGGACAGTGGCCTCAAAACCAAACTTGCTTTGCTTGAAGAAGAGTATCTATACGCGTATGTGTGTATAACTGCGACCTTTCTCCGCATATGAAATCATCGGAGTAAGGTGGATTTTCTTAAAGGTGTATAGCTGAGATAACTGGTTTTTTGTTCACCATTTATATCAAAAGTTAAATTCCAGTTGATTAGTAAAAAAAAACCATTAATGGCTTAAATAGGGAATCTGACCTGTAAATACACTAAATACAACCATCAAATAAATTCAGTAATCATAAGAAAATGTGTATACGTACTGTAGAAAAATAATTTTTTCCCTGAAGCACCAGGGTTGTCTTTTGTGGACAAGGATTGCTATAGAAAGTACAAATGTAGCAAGTAAACAACATTCGTAGAAGAATATGTTATTGTCAAATTTAGTCTTAATTTTCATGATGAGGTCAGTGGATTATATTGAAGGAAATTGAATGAAGTTATTTTGCTTAAAATCACTTTACTAATCGTACCTGATTTTTTCCGAAAAGTATATATATTCTAACTCAGCGTCACGTGAATCGATTTAGTCATGTCCGTCCGTCCGTTGAAATTGGGCACAAATTTTTTTTGTTATGTAGGGCTGTTTGGAATTGAAGATATCAATTCGGCAAAATCGGTTAACCACGCCTACTTTACATACGGAATGTAGAGGCCCTCGTTTTAAAAAATTTCATAAGGTAAATATCCCGTGAACCATGTGAGCCATTCAGAAAATTTAATTCCGCGACATATGGCGCCATTACCAAAGTTTTTGCAAATAATGGGCGTGGTCCGCCCACTAATGCGAAAGTTGTCAATATCCCATGAACGATATAAGATATTAAGACGTAATTTTATCACGCTCTATCTGAAAGCATTGCCAACCTGTTTGTCAAAAATAGGCGTGGCCCACCCACTCATAGAAGTTGTCAATATCTCATTAACGGTCATCGTTATCGTGAATGATGATAGAGAATAGATACACATTTAGCTCATTGCCTATGTACAAGGTATGCCACCACCTGAGGCTGGCCGGCCACACCTATTCGCCATTGTGAAAATGTTTATAAGGTGATTCAGCCATAGGCCTTCATTGTATTTCTAATCGAAATCTACGCTCTGAACACTATGATTAAACTTTTTAGACGAGATGTTTGGGAACACGGAGATTTATGGGAATACCGTGAAATTTGTTAAAATTTGTTACAATTAACTAACATCTTCGGATGTAGTCGTCTATATCACAGATTTTCGCCATTCAGTAAAATGTAAATACATTTGCATAGCATAGCAGTTTATTCTGCCCTCAGAAGTAGAAAGATTGCTTTTTCTTTTAAGAGGTATCAAATCGAAATTTTTAAAGTGCTGTCAAATGGCACTTTAAGAAACTCGTTCACGTGAGATTTGTAATTATTACTGTGGAGAAAATAAAACGAGTTTTTAAGTGTTAAGAAATCCACTGGCAACCTTCCTCCGGTATATAGTATGCGTTTGGCTGCTCTACGTTTTGACGAGATTCACACTGCGTCGACGCCTACAGTAGAACCTTGTGTTTTGATTAATATTGCACATACGTACTTAACATAGTATATGCACATACGATTTTCTGTAAACACTCCAAAAGCTTCGATGGAAAACAATAAAAAAGTTGGGTGATTTAATTTGAATATAAACTTGTTCTAGTTGAAATTTAAATCAGTGTTAGTTGCAAAAATTTTAAATTTTATTAATTATAAGATTTATTTGTGGAGTAATGCAGTTTTGTGTAAACAGAGCTGCGCCTCTAATAATTTATTGAATTTTTTTAGAAACTAACACAGGGCAACTGGATACAGAGGAACGAAAGGACCCAAACGTAACCAGTAAATACGCAGGCAGAACATTTTAAATTGTTTTAGTAGGAAATTAAACGCAGAGAAACATCTTTCAGTAGTGTAATTCAAATAAAAATTAAACGTCTTGATAGAACTTTCGTCTTAAGCTCAGAAAGACAAGTGATTGAAACTTTGTCCGTCACTCAGAATAAATTTTAGTGAAAGTAACGAGCGGGGGCTGCTCCGAACATTTTACCTCCACAAGGTTTAAAAAAAGACATCACCATTCCACATTCAACATTTGTCACTCCTCGCAGTCAGTCTAACGACGATCCAGCACAGGGTTATACCTACCGCAGAGAATTCATTACGAAAACGACCACAATTGAGGGAGTAAGCAACGCCAACGACATCAGACACAGCGGTAGTGGTGCAAAGCCTGGTACAAAGACGGCTAATCTGAACAACACTGAGTACGTCGTCGACGTCGTTCACAACAACCGAGGAGGAGGAGGCGGTGGCGTCAGCGACGACGGCCAATCACCGCCAACACCAAGTGTTGGAAAAACCTTGCTTAATACCAATGCGAAGCTTCTGCCGATTACAACTGCTTCAGATACTTTCAACAATCTAAAGAACTTGGTAAAGATCGACAAGAGTTCGAATCCGAGTAGTGGCGTGTACTCCGGTAACGTCAGTGGTGGTTATCGCTCAAAAGGCGCAGGGGGGCTCAAGGCCGGAGCGTCGAATTACATCGAAGCCAGGACCAACTCCAAAAGCGGAGGGGCTTCTGGAAATTTTTCAACCGGTTATAATAAAAATTCTGCCAAAATTCGTCAACACGATTCAGACGTAAGCCCACGGCCTCGACGTCCTTACCAAAGTGACTCGTCGTCGTCGCGTTACTATAACAAGAGTGGTGACTTATTGGGTCAAAGCGGTCAGTTCGGGCCAATCGGCAATGGACGCGTATTAACCAGTGAGTCAAGCGAGCGCGGTGGAGTTAACGCTGCTGAAGTGCCAGACAACCGTCGGCCCTATCAGACCGGTAGCGGTGGCCAATTTTCAGCAGACAGCAATCACAATCGCGGATTAAACCAGTCTTCTGGAGGGAGCTATCGTTCGCAGCAGAGCTCGAGGTATGAAAGTGGAAATGGACAACAGAACCAATATGGAAACTCTTACGGTGCTGGCTTCAACTCAAAGCAGTCGTACGTCACGCGAGGATTAAGGGAAGGCAATGTAAACGCTCGCAAACAGCAGAAGGAGGACTACAGTCTCCATCGAGATTGTGAAGAATCACCTCGTAAACGATACAACAACAACAACAGCTTGGATCGTGGCAACAGTGGTCGCCTTAAGTCGGCCGAAAGTTCTGTTCATCCTTCGTCATCGACGCGACAAACTGGCAACGACAGGCCATCATTCGAAAGGGGTTATAACACATCCACGTCGCCAACTCCGACCAGCAATGCTACTGCAGCTTATGCCTCTTCGCAACCAATTATAAGTAAAGCTAGCAATTCTCTCGGTGCTTCTGCAAGTGTACATCAACAACAATCTGCCGCATCGACACCGCCACCGTCAGCTGGTCGCTGGGTGCCTCCGTCCCTTAGACCCCAGCATGGACTAACGCAAAGTGAGAAAAATGATGCTGTGTTTAGAAAGGTAATTACGCCAACCTGTTTGCAGACTGTAAGCGACGTTAAAAGTTTCCAATTGCATTATGAGTTCTAGACTTTTAAAACTATTTTCCCATGTGAAATATTTTGTTATGTCCTTTAATTACAACGTATTTGATAAAAGACACTTTTCGTTTATTTAGGAGCTCATATGTTTTTACTGGAATTAAATTTATATTAGGATCATTTTTGTCACCCCGTTACAAATTTTAGGTCCGAGGTATTCTCAACAAATTGACGCCAGAGAAATTTCAAGAACTTAGTGACGATTTATTGCAACTGGACCTGAATTCAATTGTGATTTTGAATGGAGTCATCTTACTGATCTTCGAAAAGGCCCTGGATGAACCCAAGTACTCGTCTATGTATGCACAACTGTGCAAACGTCTTTCAGAAGAAGCACCCTTATTCGAAGAGGATTCTAAGAGTTCGTGCACTTTTCTGCGCTTGCTAATTGCTGTTTGTCGCGATAAGTTCAACAATCGTCTAAAGAAGGACGGTGGGGAAAACGATATTATCTACAAGAAATCTCACAAGGCCCAGTCGCAACAAAACTCAGAAAATGATTCTGATGAGGAAGAACGTCGCCACTTGGCCAAGCAGCGGATGCTCGGCAATATCAAATTTATTGGCGAACTCAATAAGCTCAACATGCTATCGAAAAATGTGCTACATCAGTGCATCCAAGAGCTGCTGGATAAGAAGAAGAAGCGTTCTGCCAGTGCACAGGAAATGTGTGAAGACATGGAATGCTTGTCACAACTGCTCAAAACTTGCGGAAAGAACCTGGATTCAGAACAGGGCAAAGAGTTGATGAACCAATACTTCAAGACACTTGAACGCCGATCGAAATCCACGGAATATCCTCCTAGAATTCGCTTTATGCTGAAGGATGTCATCGAGCTGCGTGAAAACAACTGGGTACCCCGCAAAGTGGCGACCGCTGAGGGACCAGTACCCATCAAGCAAATACGCACTGATGATGACACGATGGCTCGTACGCCATTTTCGAACCGAATGCGGGATAATCGAGGCAACGACCGTGATGGAGACAGCTGGATGAACAGGTTTCACTTGAATTTGCAGCCTGGTTTTAATGACATGTTCGGAAGTCTTAGCGTAACTGGGTCATCCCCAATAATGTCTCCGTAAGTATTTTTGTCGCAAAGTTGTCAAATTGTTCTTGGGTACATTTATGTACTGTGCGTTGTTTGCTATTTTTTCGTTACATTCTAATGGGAATAAATACATTTAATTATTTCTTAAAATCTTCTAACCTTATATTTCAAAACCATTTAGATTGAGAAGGAATAGAAAAAGTTTTCTATCTGAATTCTTATTTGATAATTTTATACTACACAGAAATTAATATTTATCTTTATATGTTACGAATTTACCGTATCTGTACCTAAAATTGTTTGTCCCACCAGATTTACAAACAGTCCTTCAAGCAGATCCTTTAATAATCAGAGAAATATCCAGAGCAGCAATTATAACAACCGATTTAACAAGGCAAATCAAAACAGCTTAAATGGGAATCGTGACGAGATGCGGAATAATCAGCACAATAGCAATAATCGAGACCAGTCTCAGTTCGGTAACCAAACGCTTAATAACAAAGAAATGGCTCCAAGATTCAAACGCAACTTAATGACGACTAACCAGGATTCAGTAGAAAATCTCCAAATGCGTCCTGCAGCTAATTCGCTGCTGTTTAAAGTAGCGTCACAGAACCATAAAATACCAGCCATGCTCCCAATCTCAACTCCTCCAGCTGCCAGCGCCAACATTTCTCAGGTGAAAGATTCACAGCTCTCCTCCAAGACGCAGTACCCACTGCTTGCTACACCATCTCCGCACATACTCCATCTCCCTCGGCCGTCGTCAACGCCATCTTCCGAATTCGAAAGCAAAACTTCTCCAAGTGGAACGTCGGATCAAGTCATGAAAGGTACATACTCCCACCCGAACTTCCCAACACCGACTAGCGGTACGAGTTCTGAAGGGGACGCAAGGAAGTCTTCGCTTGATAGGAAAACTTTAGCTTCTACGGAGCGACCAGCTACAGATCAAAGCACTGCTGCTAAAGTCAACTCAAATTGCTCAAGTTCGAACAAACAGAAGAAGGAAAAGCTTCTGAATAAAGAGGAAGTTATTAAAAAAGCATCTGCATACACAAAAGAACATTTCTTTTACGACGAGAAGAACTTCGAAAATCAAGACGGGAAGAGAGACGTATCTCCACTGTCTTCATTTGTCGATGGCTTCCTACAGCTGAAAATACCAGAAAAATGCATTAAGGATGTCTGTATTACCTTAGTGATGGACGTCCTGGACAAGGCGGAGGAAAAGTATTTCGATAGGGTCGTTGAGTTCTTGCAGTTGCTGCGCAAGCAGTCCATCATCAAACCAAATCTTACCCTGGAAGTTTTTAAACAGGTTATAAATAAGATGAATGAACGCGAAACGTTGAATGTGCGGATCACTACGCATGTTGCAAATCTTCTTAGTAAGGCGATTTCTGGCACTACTCTTTTGAAGCTTGCCGACATAGCGAACTTCACCGACAACGGGCAGCATTATCCGCTCCTTTTCTTGGTTTTGCAGCAGTTGCACAAATCTATTGGCAAGGAAGCATTAGAGGAAGCATTCTCTTCAAGCAAAATAAATCTAATGAACAGTCTGCCGGAGGTTGATCGCAACAAAGCGCGACTTGTAGAGATTTTAGACGACAGGAATCTCACATTCTTGTGCCCTCTAATTAAAGTGCATTCAGAAATGCTGAAGCAACTTAAAGCTGAACCAAACGCTGCAAACTTTTTCAAGTGGATAAAGTCGAACGTCGATTCCAAATATTACAAGGACCCTGGTTTCATTAACGCCCTCATGTCCGTTATTCTGAAGTTTATAACTCAGGTAACGTCAATTTAGTCAAAACGTGGTGACAACTAACTTGAACTTGAACTTTCAGGAAACAAGTTTGGCCGAAGGTGTAGACACAAAGAAACATCCGGAGAAAGCCATCATCGAGAAGGAGGAGTCCATGTTGCACAAGTACTGCCCAATACTGCAAACTTTCCTGGAAAGCAATGTAGAACTGCAGTTGATTGCGGTGTATGCAATGCAGGTATTTTGTTATAACGAGAACTTCCCAAAAGGTGTGTATAAATGCTGCCGACGAGGGGAGGTACAAATGTGAAACATTATGTTTTTCAGGTTTATTATGTCGTTGGTTTAAATATTTGTACGAGGCAGAGGTCATCGAAGAAGAACCATTTATTCAGTGGAAAGAGGAGATTTCCGACAAGTATCCCGGCAAGGGGACGGCTTTGTTTCAGGTTAATACTTGGCTTACTTGGTTGGAACAAGCCGAGTCGGAAGACGATGAAGATTAATTAGTAATTACGTCCTCCTGAAATCCATTGCAATACCAAGTAACAGTAAATTGTTCAGTTCGTGTCTCCGTCATTACTTGGCTAGGGAATATATGACTACAAAATATGTCCGTTAGTTTAATTTAATTTCATGTTCGCAAATACATTTTTAAAGAAAACCCTGCATATCATCAATATTTTTACTGGAATGCAAATACAGTTTCTAAAGCATGACTGGATTTGTTCTGAAAATGTGTTCGTAATCCCAACTGCATTATCAGAATCAATTTTCTTGATATTCTTTTTTTCTTGAGATGACGTGAGCACTTTTGCAACAAAAAGACACCGTCTCGGCAGACAATGACTGGATTTATATTGCGTCAATATTCAATACATTGCTTCCAATTTTGCTCGTGGAGACGTTGGCAATGTTTTTTTAAAGCAGATAAAAGCAAACTCAAGTGATGCTCCTAGGTAGGGAAATATCTTCCAACAATGCTTTCCAGGAAATATTTTGAGACAAGCCAACTTCATGACTTACACGAAACCGTTTTAATTGATGCTGAGAATTATGTTTGAGCAAGGAGAATACTAGCTGATAAATTTATTTCGGAGAAATGCATCTGTAAAAGATTAGCTTAATTATTTTTATTTTATTATAATTGTAACCAGACAATCGAGCCTTAATCATCTTCAAAATGGTTGCCACAGGCCGAAAAATGTGGAAAAGTCGCAATAATGCCTTATCTACGTTGTCTTAAAAATTAACCGTAGAGACGCAGTAATGCAGAAATTTTTGTTCGCATTACTGTCGGAACGTGACTGAGCTCTTGCTATTGAGGTTGGATTAAGTTAAACATAGTTCGTAATTAAAAGATATTTCATGGAAATTTTTACTCAAGAATGCAAATCGAAGCGGGACTTCTGTACTTTTCTTGTATTTCAATATATTTAAATATAATTCTTGTATTTCAACGAATTACGTTCGTTGCAAACGAAGGCCAAGTAAAAAGGCTTGCTCGACAACAAAAAACACTGTTTACGTTATCGAACTCTGTTTCGTTATCGAATTCTGCTTTCTTTATCGAACAATGTTTTAGTTTTCGAACAGGTTAGGAATTTTTAGCAAGTGTAAACCTCCCTAAACTCGACCACTGCGTGAGCTATCTTTACGCAAGCATTTTGAGGAGTTGGTAATTTTCATTCGGGGTTTGCAGCAATTTTCGGCAAAAAATTCAATGCTATGGATGCAAAAAACACGATACAAAGTACCAGCGGGAAGACTTCTAATAATGGGCACGACGGATTCAAAAGCTCTTGCGCCGAACTAGCTGTAGGAGAAAGCAAATACGTGCTGCGGATTCTGAAGATGAAGGGCTCGGTGCTGATCTTTGTTTGCAATTTTGGACAGGAAGTCTTAGAGAACATGGCGGTTTCAATGAAGGTTAACCGTTCCGAAATTGTCAGCACCAGTATATTTGGCTCACACACCAACCTCGAATCAGAGAACCTCGCAGAAAAGCTGGTGAAGCGCTTTAATCAACCGTTCTATGTCAGCTTTAACGTCCATGTGGATCGTCTTACGGGTCCTCTTCTGGAGAAGAAATTGATCGACTGCATTGCCAGTGAGATGCTAGGCGAGTGCTGACTTATAACAGGCTGTAACTAAAGTGCACCCTGGTGGGTCATTGCGGGTTTCTCACGGACGCATTGGCACAAGCATGTACACAAGCATTTATTTTTGGATTTTAAACGCATCCCAAGGAGTCTATAATATTGCGCTAAATAAACCCCACGGACTTTTTTAGTTATTGGTACACAACGTGTGTCTAGTTATGGTATTTTGTTGATACAAAGAGGTTGTGTGCAAATCCTTATCGAATTATTGGAGTAGAGATTTTAAGCAATATTCGTTAACGGCTCGTCCTGGCTGGCAAATATTTAAATGGTATTTATTTTAAATAGGCGACAAAGTTATTCAGTCACACAAAACATAACAAATTAGAAAATGTGAGCAACTAATTTAAATTGGCGTTAAAAGTAGTCGCTTTAGAAGAGCTATGTTATGTTGCAATTGGTGAACTGGTAGTGTTGGATTTTAAAACCGGTTTTTTATATGCAACGATTTTTTCTTATCTCCCACTGATTGGACGCAGAGTTTTGCTTGGGAAATAAGGGAACCAAAATAGTGTAAAAGTGTACTAGAGATTAAAAATAAATATTAGTTAAAATTATAATTAGTGGGAATTCAGCTTCATTTTTAATAGGAGTTCAGACTCAATTTTGTCTCGTGTTGATATTCTTTACGAGATTTAATAGTTTGTAATGAAGACAGTAATTTCCCTCAAAAATTTGCTTCAAGATAAACTGGTTTCGGCAATTCAAATTATATATTTCGGATTTCTCTGATAACTTGCTTTGCGGAGGCAGTTCTAATTTTATTTCTCTTTTTCAAACAAGAAATAAGCTTAGGATAATTGTGTTGCACAAATAGCACAACAGCCAAAAGTTTGGAGGTAGGAGTGGCGGTCACTGTCAACTACCAGGGACAGCTAAAATTCTTAGTGGCACCCACAGCGTTTATCACCCTGTATTCGCTTCGATCTAGAATACATATGGCACCCAATTGATAAAACGTATACCCATTAAATCCACTAGCATTGAGGTCTAGTCGTTATCACGCCCAACTGGTTTAAACTGGATTCGATTCCAAAAGGCGCAATGTGGCTGTGGCAAAGATTAAAATTTCTTATCGCTAATTAGAATTACGATTCGCGAACGCGCTGCATCTCACATAATTAACATATCGTTTTCAAAATATAACTTGCTAGGATTTAAAATCCAAACTGTAAGCTTAGGATGCAGCAATCATCATCCCGAAAGCTAGAGGTCGCAAAAATGATCGGATTGTGAGGACTAAATACTTTAGAATCAAAAATCATATTATACAGATGTATTCATATTGCTGCCAACATCCACTGATCTTTTACTAAGCATTAATAAGCTTTCCGCGTGTATGGGTTTTTCTCTGCCGAATTCTGTTTATCTAGCCCCAGATAAAAATTCGGCTCAAAGATGATCCAGGTAATCGTACAGAAGAAGTTTTAGCGACTTTTTCGAAACCAATGCCTTACCAGAGCAAAGTACAGCGGACGTCCATCGGCTTATCGCTGTTGGTCGCCCCCAGTCTCGGCGTGAATTCTATGCAATTTTGTATTGTGCACACGAAGATAATTCTGTCCGATAAGCTCAAGTTGTTGGAGTTGGTGTTTCCCCCTTCGCAACCGTCTAGCAGGAACCCCCTGGCCTGTCTGCGGACACGGTAGGACGTTGATAATGGCTGTTATCGCGAATACGGCTAAAATGTTAATCTGTGCCCGCAACTTTCTCATTTAGTTGCTCTGAATTCGCGTAGCAGACCACTTTGGGCGAATTCAATACTCATCTCCGCTTTTGAATTCGAAATTCCTTAAATAATGGAATTTCGAAACCCGGTTCTTTGCAAAAGACTCGTTGAAACGTCTATGAACCATTCTGCGGCCCTATCCCTCAACACCTACAACTATCGCCCCTGGAATGAATCGTTCCCTTCTCTATCATATCACCCCGCCCTTCCCGACGTTCTGCAGATGCATGCCATACGGTTTCCAACTCCACCGACGACTCCGCCGAAAGAGTCTGAGTTTCTGAGACGCCACAGGCCACAGCAAGAAGTTGCGAGTACCCAACGCACGCAATCGGTCATAATGAAAGCAGGACGGGAAGAGAGTCGAGATGCGGACGAGAACACAGCCAACTATAGTGAAAATCCAGCTACGACCAGTGTCTTTATGTGCCTATGGATCAAATGTAGAAGGTGAGAAATTTCAAAACGCCAATTGTGGAAATGAAATAACATTTTTTCATATCGTATTGTGTACATCAATTTCAATAGAAATGTTTACCACTTTCTGGTAAAAGGAGGAATTTGGCTTTAAAATTAAGCTCTAAAATGTAATAATTGATCTTATTTTTAAAACGTTTATTTAGTCTTCGCAGTAATATTTTAATCAAGGAACTTCTGGAAATCTGTAATATTAACGCTAAATAACAAAAGTCTTACATATAACGAAATTTAGATTACTTCTTATATCCTTCACGATCAAAAAAAAACTAACCAATACCGTTACTCATCATTTTTCAAATAATGAAAAATAATATTTTTTGTTTATACAAATTATAATAAGACCTTTTACAGTATTTGAATTCGTGACGTACAGTTCCTGAGATTTAACATCGCTTTCGTTTTTCAGGTTGTTTGAGAGTCTGGAAGCCCTAGCAGCTCATGTGAATAAAGTGCACGCTGTCGCCTGTGTGGATGACGGACTCTATTATTGTCGATGGGAAGGGTGTTCCCGCTGCGACCGCGGCTTCAATGCTCGCTACAAAATGCTCGTGCACGTCCGCACCCACACTAAGGAAAAACCACACCAGTGCCATCTCTGCGAAAAGTCTTTCTCTAGGGCGGAGAATCTGAAGATCCACATTCGATCTCATTCGGGCGAAAAACCCTATGTCTGTTCCTACGAAGGTTGTCAGAAGGCGTATTCCAACTCATCTGACCGGTTCAAACATACGCGCACCCACTCCATGGAGAAACCTTATTTGTGTAAAATACCCGGATGCCAGAAAAGATACACGGACCCGTCCTCTCTTCGCAAGCACGTGAAAACCTTCAGACACACCGAACAACTCGTGAACAACTCTCGGCCCATGCCCGAGAGTACTTATTTTGCCGCTACTAATGATTTGCCTGCAAATGAGAGTAGTTTCAATACGGTCCACAACGATGCTACTTTGAAGTCCTACGACGAACGTTACTATGCAGAGTCGACAGATCTTTGCTGCATGGATGTCAGCCAAGTTAACTACTTCTACGTGGCGGATAAAGTGGATACTGACCAGTACTGGATCAGGGACGACAGGCATACGATGTGCGAGGGTGGATACTATGTGCAGCCAGTTGGCATGGATGTGGACCGTGAAACGCCTCTAGACTTAAGAATTAACCGAATTATATAGTGACGTATACAAATCGATCATTCTAGTCTTGATTGTTCAGTGAATAAATTAGTATTTGTGCTTATTTTCCGACCACGTATAACTTCGGCGATCTTACTGTTACCTTATTACATATAAAAATATTAGGTATGAATTACACCAAATTCTTTCAAAAGATGATACCGGTTTCAGTGATAGTAATGGGCTTTTTATTTAGTGTTCTTGAGCCATCTTCAAGGACTTCTAGCTTGAGCATATACTCAGGTTTAGGCGAGTACTTGGGTGTTTGCTGTGGCTTTTTGCACTGCAGATAATTGGAGTCCAAAGTGTAGGCGCAGCAGACATTGTGCTTCTCGCACAATCGGCGTAGTCTCGACAACGTCTTGGCATAGTGAGTCTTCATCTTGACGAGCTTTTGCCGTGTGTCCTGCCAGTAGAATGCATCAATGTCGTCAATGGCGATCAGATTTATATACCGGTTTTTTAGCAGGATGTCTTCGGCACTGTCGAAGGACAAGTCGAATTCGTTGGCCGAGAAGCAGTTCAGAACAGTCACAGATTCCAAGCAGCTCTCTAGCACCACTTCACACTCTTCCGCAGAGCACTTTTCACCTGATTCCATAATAACCCGCTTTATGTATTTCCGAAACCTTGCGATCGAGAACTTGTGGCCCATGTTGATAAACAGAATGTCCGAATACTTGCCTCCGAAATATGTTGGAGGCAAGCAGCGCGCCATAATGTAGGAGAGCAGCATAGTCTTTCCTGAGTTCGGACGTCCAGATATTTCAACCAACGTCTTTGCCTTGGGGCCTCCGCATGCGAACAGGTTGTCGTCAAGGTTTTCGATGAGGGGTCGCAACTCCGCCAATTGCTCTACCAAGATTTTAAAAGCAGATGTCACAACTGCACGACCAGTCATTTCCGCAGTGAATCTCAGAGGAACATGGGAAACAAAATAGGCTGAACATTTGAAGAAATTATCACTTCTTTGTTTACAATTCTCGTGGAATTCCAGGTTAGAGATGTTCCAAAGCAAATGGCGAGTTTTAAAGTATGTGTCATCAAGGCATTTACATCACTGTGAACGGCTATTCCTGTGAACGTCAAAAATAAATGGCTCGCGAGCGAACAACCGAAACTCCTTAAATCAAAAACTCGTGCGATTATAAATTTACAAAGAATTGATTTAATTATTTTTCAATGCAAAAGAACTTGCCACGATTGAATAGAATACAACGTACTTTTCGTCAAAGCTACATCTGTCATTTCAAAATATTGAAAAAAACAACAAATTTAGATCGAAAGACGGTACTTATCTAAAATTTCACTTCGAGCGCTAAATAATCTATTCATGTTGGATCAGAGAAGAACAATTAATTCGAATATTATGTTATCAAAAATCAATACAAAGCCCAAAAACGTGAAACCAGACAACCCCTGCGTTCTGTTCCGTTACCACACGATTGAATAACCTCATGCGATCAGTGCTCGTATTCCTTCAAGTCGCAGTCGCGTCCACTACGTTACGCTCTCTACGACGAGTATGGTTTGGCCTTAAAAAAAGGCAACGACGCAAAACTATCTGGGCTTACACGACTTCAAGTAGTAAGAAACGTTTCATAATGTATGCGTTATTTGACCATTATTCCGCTACATAAGAAATTCAAAAGCTTTACGAAATTTTGTTTTTTATACGAAAATATATGAAATTTTTTCTCACAAAAATCTTAAATCGACGTTAAAATCGACGTTAAATAAGACTCATTGATTTGGCAGTTGTGATCTAATAAGCAAATATCTTAGATATAATTAGTGCTATAATTAGATATTAGATATAATTAGTGCTTTTAGCGTTGTCACAGGTTTCGACGTATGATCACGAATGCGTATTTTCGAAAATATCGAGAACCCAAGTGTTCACTGAACTTTAAATAAATGATTACAATAAGAGAATAACTCCTCGATGTTAGAGGCTGTATATATGTATAAGTTATCAAATCAGCGGTAGATTATGTAGAGACTATCCAAAGTTACAACGAATTGCACACTCGTTAATCTCGGAACAAGACTTTCGGGGACCCTTCCTGGCAGAGAGAGGGCTGCGCATCTGGCTGATCTTTTAACCAAGCAGTACCTCTGTAAAAATTTTGGAGGTCAGTGAAGTTCTTCGACATTACACGAAAACCTGGGCAATAGTTTCTAAAAAAAGGAAAATTGTCTTATTGAGTTCTATGGAATGGTCGCTACATACTCGTATTTTGTGACTAATTTGAAATTTCTGAATAAAATTGTAAAAATTTTGATTAAAAACACACAATGGGCAGACACAGTGGGAAGACACAATGGGCAGACAGTTCTCAAAATAGGAAAATTGGCCTATTCAATTGTATGATGGAAGAATTGTATGAAAATTCATTGGAGCTCGTGATTATTTTCAGTGTGTTTTGAAAATTTCATTGATTCGTTCCACTTGTTTACACAACACATTGTATGTTTTGACTCACAGTTATGGGACGTAAAGACCTATTTCGAGGCAGTTCAAGCAGAGGGCGTGCACGTGAAGGGTATCGAAAGTTATATAGCAAGTTAATGACTTCAAGAAGTCGTTAGATATTGCTGTAGCATCTTTTGATGATTGCAAGACTCCCGACTGCGATGACGAAAATTCGGTATGTTAAGGAAGAGTTTGGAGCGGCTATTACCTGCTCTGAAAATTCATTTCAGAACAGATAATAGCCGCTCCAATCTCTTCTTCAACAGACCGGATGTATGCCATCAGAGCCGGGAGTCTTGAAATGAATTTTCAGAGCTAGTGTGGCGCTTGCACACATTCCGTAACCTTGGCGACAGGTGAGCGTCTCTTTCATTAAAAAAAGTTGGAAGGGATGACTACTCTGGTCCTAAGAGTTTCAGATCATAAGCACGATATCTTCGCTGATTAAGTGTCTTGAGCGCGTCCTTGATGTGTGCATTCGGAAGGAGGCAGTTGTTAGAAGCCATCTGTCAAAGATGCAGCATGCCTATCAGCGTGGTAGGTCTTGCGAATCGGCCCTCCTAAATCTGGTTGGCCGTATTGAAGACTTCCTTCAAGGTAAGTTTTTTGCTGGGGGAGTCTTTATAGACTTTATAGAGATGGGAGTCATCCAGAGGGGGCTCTTGACCACGCTAGTTTAGAGTGTATGCACAATGCGTGCTTGCGCCGCGGTGGGAATCCTATCACAGCGAGATGGATCAAGGCTGTGCTCGTAAATAGCACAATTCGAATAGATGCAGATGTGGTCGACGCATTAAGTCAGCAGTAGACAGGGGATGTCCCCAAGGCGGAGTCCTGTCTCCTTTGCTCTGGTGCATGACCGCCGGTCCTCTGGTCGTCATCTCAAAGCTGTGCGGAGTATACGCACAAGCGTATGCAGATGATGCGAATAATGCGGCGGTTCTGTCCACAAGGCCATCGCTGCAGAGGGTTTGTACACCGATACAATCTTCTCTGCTTGCGATTGACTCGTGGTGCTCGGCAAACGGTCTGTCTGTAAATCCTCACAAAACGCGGGCAGTTTTTTTCACAAATCGAAGGAGGTTACATGAGCAGTTTTCGCCGAAGCTCAAGTGTATGACTATTCCGCTCTCCAGTGCAGCTAAGTACCTACGTGTCATTATATATAGTGGTCTTCACTGGAATAGTCATGTCCTACACAAGGCGTCTAAAGCACGTTCGGTTTTCTGGATGTAGGATGTTGGGGATTACTTCGTGCGGATGTAAGGTTTGGCGGCGGACGAGCATAGCAAATGTCCTGACGAGACTGCAGAGTCTTGGCAGTGGTGGGGCCCTAAAGGCCCACCTGAGACTGGCGCATAACAATATGAGGCGCAATGTTCCCAGCTGGAAGATGCAGGATATCTATGTGGGTGCTTATGCAAACTCGCCAAGTCTTCTTGTCATCAAGACAAGAAGACGCTATGCAGTCGAATTTCCATCTGCTAGAGGCCGGTTAACGCCTGAACCGTGTGGCGGCTGGAAGCGTACCTTCACTGATGGATCGAGGACTGATATTTTGTCAGAAGCTGGTGTGTACGTTGAGAGGAGAAGTAAAAATTTCGCTACTCTCTAGTGAGGCTAACCACAGTTTTCCAAGCAGAAGTGCTGCAAATTCTTAAAGCCGCAGACTGTATCAACGACATTGGCCGGGAGGGGAAAGAATTTGTTTCTGTAGGAACAGCGCATAAATAATTTCACTAAATAAGAGGGAATGCAGACTGCTTGTGGGTTACGAGGCAGAGTTCTTTTGCCGACCACTTGCAGGAGGTTGGTTTATATGTCGTGCCACTTGCTAGGATTGTGGGAGGACGACGGTACTACCATTTTATGAGGCGGTACGACCATTTATGACGGTACGACCATTTTATATTTTGAGGCACCGCCCGGCCGTCTCGAGGATCAGGCGTGCGGTTTTCGGCGCTGACGTGGTGAGGCTTGAACATCTAAACTCTATATTACTGGAATCTTTTCGACAAAAATAATAATAATATCCAAAATTATAACTCGGTGGTCTCTGAGTCAGACATTTGTCGGGTACCTCGTCTTGGCAGAACGACTGCTGCGAAGCCGGTAAACATTGCAACAGAGTCCAGCATTCCACTCCAGCATTTTTACAGAGGTTCGGCTTGAGTAAAATGTTGACCGGATTCACAGCAGGCGCTCTGCCCACGCATGGTACCCGAAATTCTTGCTCCAAGACCAACGAGACGTATATTCGTTATAACTTTGGATACTCTCTGCGTATACACGCTCTGGTTCAAGTGGTAACGACTGCAACGTCGTAGAGCTTCAAGTTCCGCTCTCAGAACTACAACACAACTTCGTCTGTCGACATCTCGGGAGCCGCGTGACGACGCCCAATTTGATTTCTAACCCCACACATTATTGCAAATACAATTCGTACAATTTTTGCCAATCGCCAATTTGGAAACTTTTAAGAACAGGAGGGGACATGTAAAATTCACCGTTACTCTCTCTCTCTCTCTCTCTCTCTCTCTCTCTCTCTCTCTCTCTACCCGGGAGCTCTTTAATCAAATTAAAAGATTTAATATAACGCCAAAAAGTAGTCAGTTGTACTTCCCGCAGTTGTGAATTTTTCGGAATCGCTTTTCCCTCAAGGATGCTAAGCTGTCCTTAAACGGTCGCTTCCTTGCTTTTCGCGATTCATGCAGACGAAAGCATACGCGTCCTCACGCGCTGACGTGCCCTCGCTATCATGTCTTCGGGAGAGTTCAAAAGCGCTAAACTAAAGCGGTGCGCGGGAGGAAAAGGCGGATTCCGGCCCACTCCTTCCCCCACCTGCTGCAGTAGTGGAGCAATAATAAGCGTTAATTCCTGAATGCTCGAAACGCCATTAATCTCCGCGGCGCGGCACTCGAAGGACTCGTGGAGGGTCGTGTGGGTGATCCGCTGAGCACACAACAATTCCGGCTACACGTACAAGCGATTATATGGCTTTTGTGTGCTGGTGACATGCAAGGGGTGCGAATGACTTTGATATTAGATGTTTTGGCAGCTCACTCTGACTTCGGAGTTATCGACGCGTTGAAGTACACTGAGAAGACTCTTGTGCGATGCGTGCACTCGGAGAAAGAGGAAGAGTGAGCTTTAAGCTGTATTATTTTAAAAGTTAACCCGCTGGCTCTGCTTTTGGTACCACTAATCTAAAGACAGCAACATCCTTCTCCAACTCAACCGTACGAAACGTTGTCTAAAGATAAATTCAACAGGGTGGCTTAAGGATCCAAGCCGCCACCCACTCATTTCACTTTTTCAGCAGCCTACATCAGATTTCAAGTGGGAAAAAGAGTCAAGCCAAGCAAATCAACGTAACTTTGACTCCAAGTTTTGTTCTGCAATCAATAGATTGTTTGTTGTCGTGCGGAACCGTTTACGCGGCGCTCGAAACTACTCTTCGAGTGTAGTCCGAACTCCGTCTCCGGCGCTCGCAGACGCCTCCGCGGAGGAAGCAATAAAATCTCAATGCGATTTCAAGCACGACCCGACTCCTGCCCTGAAACTAATTGCTTGAATGCAGCGTGGAAGGCTTCCGTCAAATGAAAAATGATGAGTCGAGCGAGCGGCGACCGAACTCTGGGGCATCGCAAGCGGCGTCCGTCAGCGAAATGCGTGCAGCGTTTTCACGGGTTTCCACGGGTTTTCACGGGGTGGCTGCCGAGCTCGGGCGCTTCCTTTGGATGCCTCGGACGGGATCTGGCGAAATGGGGTGAAGTGAAATGAAGCCTCGCCGATATTGAATGCCGCGCTGGCGAAGCGTGTGTGTGGCCGCCGGCCGAGGCTTCAGCGACAAGGAACACCTGCTTTATTAAAAAAGCAAATAAAGCAAAGCGGGCCGAAGGGTGCGCCTTGCGGGCTGTCAAGTGGTTGTTGCGCAGCGCAATAACACGGCGTGAGCGCCATCGCCACGACTACAGCCGGCTGCGCGCCGCTAGTGGAAGGGAGACGCGGTGACGCGGAGACGCGTTATCATGCAAAGGCGATTTAATTAAATTTTCAAACACTTCGCACTCTCACGTGCAAACGCACACCCATGAGGTCTCGCGGGCCGTTCATGTGCAGACTTATTATTGCAGCGTATTAGTGCCAATAAAGGTTGAGCGTGCGGCTGCGGCGGGCCGCGCGGTTCTCGTGTCCACTGCAAGGGAGTTGCATGGAAATGACGAGTGTTTAGTTGCCCTCAACACTTCGCCGAATCTTCAAGACAGCGCAAATGAATTCTCTGGAGCGCGGACAAGACACGAGGGCAAATATCAGTGATACCAAATAATACCGTGGAATAAACGCAGAAGCCAGGAGTGTGTTGTCACCAGCTACTAATTTATGCACTGCTGTCGCCATTCTGCCCTCTTTTAATGATTGCCGCACAGCAATTGTCAAGTGAAATCCTTCCGAAAACGCCTCCGATCGCGGAACGGCAGCCGTTGCCGCCGGCGGCTCTCCGTGCCTTCGCAGGCATTCGTCTGGAGGAGTCGCCGTCGCAGAAGGTTTGGGCGACTCGTTTGAAAAGTCGCCGCGAGTGCTCGAAATGGTTGCTTTACTTCCACAAATAATCCACGTGAGCCTAGAGCGAGAGTCTATTAATTGCGGAGGGAATCGCTGAGAAGAAACTGTGGCTTTCAACGCTATCGCCGGCAGTATTCATTCCGCAAGCATCATCGCGACGCAAACTTTACAGAACACCGATAATAAATCCCGTAAAAATTGCCAATCTGGAATCATAAAAAGATGGATTACTGGTCTCCTTTGAGGACGCGAATTCCGAGCTGTTTATTGGGAAATCATTGAACTTCCGGAGAACCCCGACTTCCCCAGAGAGACCGGTGAGACCACTGAATTCGTGAGGAAGTACATAATAGAAATCTGTCGCTTGCAACGCCATCTGGAGGGAATTATTGGAGTTTTCTATCAAAAGCACAGCGCAAGAAGTTGTGGCGCAGCTACAAAGTCGAGCAACGGCGAAAATGCAGTGCCTGGCAAGACGGGTGTCGGTTGAAAGGGGACACCAGGTAAATAGCGTCCCGAGCACCAAGGAGGGCGCGGCGCAGTAGCCCAGGTCGGCTAATTAACACGAAACCGTGACATGGGGGGGGGGGATAAAAAGAGCTTTGAAAGTCGGAAAGCCGCTCGAAGCCTACAGTGCAGCCGCTAAACTGTTCGTAAGTATGGCGGTGCCTTCACACGAGTGCACAGTTGGGGTCCGCGGGGCCCACTGCCGCCCCTGCGGTCCGCTGCTGCCGCAGTGATGGCCAATCGGAAGAATCTTAAATGCATCATCACGTTCTGCGAGTATCCGGTTCCAGCGAACGCCGCAGCCCGAAGAACAGAAATTAATTTAAAATTATTTCATGTTTGGTATTTCTAGCATTCCGCGTGCCTCTCAAAGCGGCCGCTGGCTGCGTGTATTCCGCATGCGGCCGCCGGCGGACGTCGTTCGATTCGGCCGGAATGCGATTCAGCTGCGCTCCCCACTTGTTCGGTGATACTGCGACTCGGACTCGAGTGCAGGTCCGCGGGTTTTCGGGGCTCCTGGCCGTTTGTGGATCCGAAAGGACGTTGTTCCAGATTGCTTCTGCGCCGATAGAAAGTCCGCGATGTGCGAGCGCCTAAGCGACTTTATTAGAGCCGCGTGTGCAGATGCGAGCCTCCAAATGCGATCTGCTCGGGTCGCGGCACGGAGCGGCGGCACGCATTTCTGGAACATGGGAAAAAACCTGGCCGTCGCACGCACCTTGCCGGCGAAAGGCGGTCGTGGAAGCCCAGTCTCGGGTCGCGAAGTCACAAGTTGTTCATGTCGTGTGCAAGTGCCTCGTCTCCAGAAGGCCTGAGCGCCCGTCCCCCGTCCCCCGACCCACGAGCTCCGCGAGGCAGGGTGTCGCAGCACCACTGCCAGGCAACCTCTCGGAGCTCGGAGGACCTGCGCGCGCCGAGCAGAGCGCGTCGGCCTGCGCTGAGTGCTGCGCGCAGCGAATCCACTTGTCTGACGAGTGCTGCAAGGGAAGCAACTGTGTAACGCGCAGTCGTTTTACCGAGAAAAACTTGAAAGCATTTTGCAATCGAGCCGACTCGTCGTGGATCCGGCACCGCGTTGCGGCGCTGCGGCGCTGCGGCGGTGCGGCGGTGCGCGATTTCCTTGGCAATTTAACGCGCTGCTGGGCTGACGTGCCTCGATTTGCGATCTGTGAGAAAAGCACTTCGCGGCTGCCTGCGCTCGGCGCTGCCGATAAAAACTGCCGATTACGCGCGGGCAGGTAGTGCGCAGTTCATTATGACGTTAGTGGGCCCGGTGCCCCTCCGCTGCTCGCTGTGTCATTTAGGGGATGCTGCACTCGCGAAGTGCGAAGGAATGCAACCTGCCAACTGTGCACGCAGCATCCGAGAACGGCGAGCGCGGTCTCCAGCGGCGACGCGCTTTGAGACGGCCGTCGCCAATCGCAGCGTGTTTCGGGAACTATTGCGGCGACCAATTTGACGATTAGATCGCGTTATCGATGAGTCGCGATGGCTGCACGAAGTCACTGCTTGGTTGAGCTGAAATTTCGAAAGGATTCGTCTTGCTGGAGCCTGCGGCGAGGCCCATTCTGGTGTAAAAGGCGACCAAAGCGTCATTCAGCGATGACACAGGCGTGCAAATGCAGACAACTGCACATCTGCAGCTGCCGACCTCCTTCCCCAGCATTCGTCGCGTCGTGTTTCTCCTCCGCAGCCACATCTAGTCCGCCGGCAAAGAATCTTCAAAGAAATACTCGCAAATCGTTTTCATTACTGCAATTTGTCGTGGTTTCTTCATAATAAGAGCTCGCCGGAGAGTCCTGCGAAGGACCTCCCCTCATCTCCCCTCAACTGCTGCCCCTCATCGCCCATCAACTGCTGCGTAGCGATGCAGAGCTCCACGTAGCCGCCCCCGTAGTTACGCACCCTCAGTGAAAACGCGTTTCTTCCGGGTCCTCGCGCGGCGGTGGGTGTGCGCGGAGTCGCGAGCCGTGGCGTGGGCGTCCAGAACATCACTCGCAGTCCACGCCTGACGTCACTTGTTCGCAAGTAAATCGAATTCTTGAGCAATATTTGCAGACAAAAGGTTGCCGATGCTTCAGATCGCTTCGGCTCATCTTGAGAATGTTTGGCTTTCGCAGGAATCCCTTGACGCGCAGGAGTCCTGAAGGCGCTTGGAAAGCCAGGCAGGACTCGTCGAAGGGTTTTAATTACATGCGCGATTGAAGCCGCATTCATATTAAAAGTGTCAAATAACTTGACAAAATGGCGATTGTCAATTACGTATTATTAAAGTCCCTTTTTCCGTGGAAATTTAAGCCAGCGCTTCGTTGAACTTTGAATACTGAATGAAAATTTGTCGGTCCAAATTCTGTCTGAAATTTCTTTTGTGAGGATGGTTTCGTCAGAAGCTGAGGTGGAGTCGTCGTTTCGGGGTCGCCGGAGGACATGCAACCTTCACAAAAATACGAATTTAGGTTTCGTGGTCCCACAACCAACAGGTGGCCACTCTTCGCTGAGGGTACCACCTGCGGCGGTGGTCGCTTCTCTTTGGATTCGTCGACCGCGGGAACAGATTATCGACTGCGGTCACGCATCACTCAGAATTTGAGACGGGGACTCAATTCGTGCATTTTTAATGTAGCCAAATGCGTCCGCGAACTGCCAGGATAACGAAATATCACTGCGAATAAATGGATTTCATGAAAGTTCCGCTTACAACGCGACAGTTTGAAATAAACGCAGTAGCTGACAGCGAATTGAAAGCTGGATCTTTGTTTCAAAAACTACAATTTAATTGCATTGCTTATTACCGCTGATTTGCTTAACGATCCCCTGCATGGACTTCTCTGCCCGCCACTGTAAGAATGTGTGTGCGCTAACTGTACTACAATTGAGGTGCGGGTCCGCTTATTCAAGAGCGCCGTACAAACCCAAGCAGCCGCCCGGCCCACGAGCAACCCAACAAAAGTGTTTCTTGCAAGCGCGCGCTTCCTGTTGCTCGGGCGTAAGCTGGATTTTCCAGCCCGGGTCGAAAAGGGGACTCTTAACCTGCTTTAAAAAGCCTTCCAGCTGCCTGACCTGGCGATTTTGGCAGATTTCTGTCTAGTTGTCGTCTGCGGAGCGCCGAATGGCTGCTGCCTCTGCTCGCATTGCGCGACGTCTTTCAAGATCCGTGACTGAACGACGAATATTGGGAAGGATTTAAAGTGGGTGGAAATGTAAAATCCTGCACTTCGGCACGTCGGCAAATTCACTTTATGAAAGGCTTGAGAGGCCTCGTTGCAGTTTTGTCGCTTGAGAACGACGTTTTCCCGAATCTGTCCACGACTTCTTGTAGAGATTCATAGATTTCTAGAACTTTTCTGCTTAATTGTTGAATTTTAAAGACGTTATGAACACGACTGTGGATTTGCGACTTATTTTTGTAAAGTGGACATGAAGGAGAAGACACGGAATTTTCAGTAGTAGTCTGGATAGTCGGGAGGGAGGACGCCTCTGATTGCCCAGCCTGCAGACGCCCGTGCAAGCAGTCGATTCGAAACCAGGCTTCCAGTGTCCGCGCTCTGCACTCTGCAGCGAGTTGCTGGGTGTGTGGCGGCCTTCCGCCATGCATGTGCAGTGGTGGCTCCGCCCAGCTCGCCACGCCCCTGCCAGGCGCGCAAGCACTCGCTCCGAACCAGTTCGCCTCGAGCACGAGCGAGAATGGCGGATGTGTGCGAAGGGTCGCTCTGCTCAGGCAAAGGACTCGTGGCCGCGCGAAGGAGTGCTCGAGCACGCACGAGTGTGTGTGCGTGGGGCACGCTGTCCGTGCCACGAATTCGCCATTTAATAAGACGTACCGAGGTTGGGTCCGTAAATCCTGCCCGGCTCCCAGTGTGGAGTAACGGGTAAATTAATCAATAAACGGCGTGTAAGGAGGCGGAAGCGCGAGGAAGTTAAAGTGAATTTCAGCTGGACGCATCACGCCGGGTTGCTCAACCGCAAAACCTCGCTGGACTGCAAAACCAAAGTTTGCCTCTGTTCGTGAAGCTCCAGCAACGTAACTCACCAGTTTTGAGGAGGAGCGATGGGGTGCATGTGCCCCCACCCCCTCCCGCATGTGCTCCCACCCCCTCCCCCTCCTTAAGAACGCAAAAATAATTGGAAGAACCGCATTTTGTCGTCAAAAGACGACACTGCGTGCGAAACGAATGTCGAACGTAGTTTCCACTGACTTTTGAAGGAATTTCACGTAATAAATAACTGGCTGCGGACCGCTTTGAGAAGAAAGGACGAAAGGACTTAAAAGTCTCCAGGAAGCCCAACCACGCCGAGCGTCTGGCGAGGGTTTTGCATGGGAAGCTTTGATGTTTCTCTTCAGATTTAATAATCTTGCGAGAGGCTTCGGCGCGCGTAAGAACTCCTGCGAATGTTAATGACGCGGCTGGAAGTAGATGACTGAGTTGTACGGCTTGCGTCTCGCCATTCCACTCCCGGAAACGCGAAGCCCTTCGTCCTGCGGTGGCCTCCGCCGCACACGACCGCCTTCGCCAGGAGACGCCACTCGCCGAGTACCTTCTTCGCAGCCCGCAAGCGAGTCTCGAGCCCGGAAGCAGTTCAGGGAATTCGAGGAAAGTGAAGCCCAACCAGCCCAGGCGGGGTGCAGCTAGCGAGAGGGTTGCCCGGCGTGGAGCTCCGTCGTCGCTGCTCCACCACTCGCACATCGCAGGTTCATCGTCTTCCATTATTTCTGATTATGCGAAAATTAAGTCGCCGCTGCCTTAGAAACCGCCAGAGCGAATGAGCCGGAGCCCGACCAAGAATGCCTGCCGCACTTCGAAGCCGGAAGGACGGGCGCGCGGTGCTCCAGCCCTCCACGCGGACGAGGAAACTCGCTGTAGTTGCCTTCCTGCGACGAGCCGCGCGCCCGAAGGAGGTGGCCGTGAGCTCCTTCGCAAGTGAACTCCTCGCTCGCTCGGGCGCACACAATGAACTCGGCCGCCACACGTTGCGCCGAAACTTCCGACTCCAGCGGACCCGCCGCGCGCTCCGCAGTGAGGCAGCGGGGCTGCAGAGGCGCTGGCTGCCGCGCTCCAGCGCAGCGGATGCAAATGCACATGTCAATGATCCGCAATGCAAGTCACAAATCGATTCCGATTCCCATTAAGCGGATGAAACATCTTTTGACCACATGTTGTCGCGCGGCCCGCCCCGGCCTCCGTGCGTCGAGCTCCGTCGAAGGAGGTGTTCGGTGGCGCGGCGTTCCACGGCGAACGACTGCTTTCCCAACGCGTTTTTCGGGACGCTGCGCCTTGCTATGATTTATTTGTCTGCGTCTGCGGTGTCGCAGCATCTGGCGCGGCGGCTCCGGCTTCTGTGTGCCGAACTCGCTGGTGCGCTGCAGACGCGACTCGGCAAGAAGGCCGAGTGAGTCTGAGTCGCCGAAATCCCAGTGCTGTCCGCTACCTGCGCGCCGCTAACCGCTTCTTATCTCTTGCGTGAGCAACTGGCGGGCTCGCCAAAGCATGCTGCGTCTCTAAACGGCTGGGTGACTCAACTGACGTGACGCGATGGCCGAGCGGTCTCACGGTGATCGCGCGCGTGATATACGCACCCGCAAACCGCGCAGAGACCGCGAAGTCAGGGCAAGCGGACGTTGCGTTCGACGCAGCGCGACAGGCGTCTCAGCAGAAGCTGCGTGCCCACGCCAGCACGCAAGCCACGTCAGCCGCGATCGCTCGGAAGTCGCCTGGCCTGCCGCCGAAGCAGCTGTCCCTCAGCACTCCGGAGCACCGCCGCACGGCTGGACGGAGTCATCAACAAGCCATGAAGCTGCTCACTTGCGAAACGGCGAACACCTTGACGACAGGAGCCCGGCCAACGCCAGGGCTGCGCGGCGCGGCGGGCGACTGATCGACGGATGCTTGCCACCAGGACCGCATTCTTATGTTAATGTCCTGCTTCCGGCTCGGCTGCTCCACGCAAGTGCGCGGTCAGCTGTGTGCGTGCAAGTGAGTGCACACATACAACGCCTGCGCGACCGGCTTGGCCGCAAATCGATTTGGCCGCTCCGTCTCCGCGTCCCCGGCGACTGCCGCAAGTTTTTAGTGTTCGCGACGCGGCCACGATTCGCACACTCGTAGTATTTTTTGCTGCCGGCTTTAATTTATGAACCGCGGGCGTGGGGCTGCTCGCTGCCCAGCAGTGACAGAGTGACCCACTCACAGTGCGGACTCCCTCGCCGCTGACCGCTGCGCAATAAATAGCGAGCGGGAGCATGACAGGCTGATGTTTAATTCATGACGAGGGGACCAAATGTTGCCGCCGCAGCTGAGCCGCGCCAGGCCGGCCGCGCGCCGCGTCCTCTTATTGATTTTTAATATGCGTCGCACAGAGGACGCACGCAGTTGCGAGCTCGTCGTGTAACAGCGCGTCAACAAGGCTGGACAGCGTCGGACGCCAGCCAGCGCTGGCCGGTGAGACCGCTGCAGCGATGGTATTTAAAAGCGAGATAGCGGTGAATGTAGTCGCTCTCGTAGACGATGACTAGTCAGTCGCAACTGATTGCATGATTAGATCTGCGCGGCGCTGCAGCTGCTTCGAATACAGATATCGAGCTGCTAATTTGGGACGCTGAAGTCGTCATTTGACATCTGAGATCGCGTCAAACTCTTAAACATCGCGCGGCATCGGCCGCCACACAGTCCGCGACTTTTCTTCTGCACAAATCGCGATGTTTTGCTGAGCTTGTCGACGAACAGCAAAATTCTTCATCAGCTGGACACTGAAAACTTCAATAATAATGCTTGCTGCACCCACTTGCGCTCCCCTCGCGACCCGCGGACGACGCCAACGATCGCTGAATATGCGCTCGTAAAGCAGGAGAGCGTATTTCGAGAGCAGGAGAGCGCCAATCCCGAGAGCACCACATGGCGTGCATCGCCGCAGTTGAGGTGGTTTCCACAAGGGGTGCGTGGCTCGGGCATTCTGTCCAGGTCATTCACCCCTAGACGTGCCATGGGACCACCTGGACGAGATAAGGAAGGACCTTTCGTCCAAACAGACGGACCAGTCCTGAATTTACCAGGTGTGAGGATTTCTGCAGAAACTTGAAGAGGCGTGTGTCGATTACGGTAGGCAAGAGAGGGCCAGTGGTGTTTCTGGTGTTCCTTTGTACGCATTATTCGGTGGGCTTTTCAGATCTACGCGTGGGTGATGAGGGTTTGTGGCTCGGCGTCGCGGCAAGAAAACCGCTAATGGACGCCCACACATTTGTAGTTGGTAGTCGTGATTCTGCCCTCTCGAAGACCTTCTTAATCCCCTAATCGTAGTCTTACTATTGAGTAGTTGAAAATAGTAGTCTATTAATGACAGAAATGAAAACTTCTCGGCAAAATCGTGGCGTTTAAAGTCCTTTTGTACCACGCACTCCCTCTACCCTCCCTCACTGCAACATTTGCGGTGCAAGTAAGACACGACGTTCTCATCAATGACACAATTTATTGAATACTATCGATTTAAATAAATTTACTTTAATTACATATTTTACACTTAACAGCCTGAGAAGAACTTAAGTCGAGAAGTACAACTAATACGAGTAGCTTAAAACGAGATGTTGCCGGAAAAGAAGATGCGGTGCAGCCGCTTCGAGGGTCACCGCCAGCCGCGGAGGAGAGCTTCAGACTGAAGATACTCCGGTTGAATCCGGACTCCAGATGGTGACCGTGGAGGCGGGAGCGACGAACTTGTCAGGAGTGGGCTGCGGTTGATCCGAAGTTGTACTCTTAGTGGGTTCGCCGTGGAAGGATTGCCGCTGCGCCCGATTCGGGGTGCGGGGAGCACGGCAGTCGACCGCGTCTCGCAGCCGAGCTAACTTAAAATATGCGTAAATATATATTGCTGCCGCTCAGGAAGGCAGCGCCACAGCAGCGTCGCGGGGCGGTCGCAGCGCTGTTAGAACCAGTAGAGGTCCTTCGAGGACTCCTGCACCTGCGCCTCCAAACCTGCAAGTAGAAGGATGGCTTATATGGTGACGCCACAGTGGGCGGTCGTGAGACAGCAAAGGTGTTGCGGGAAATAGCGCTATTTCTACATTTCTCAGTTTAAATAGTCCTTATGCAGTCCGCAGAAAGGAAAGCAGCGGACTGAATGAGGACTGAGGACCACACGACTGACGAGGTTTGCGCAACCGAAGTTGCTCCCCACAGATCGAGCGGCCCACTTAAAAAAGGCAGTGGGATGGCCAATTTGCAGGCCGTTAAAGACGCCCGCAGGGTGACACACATATTTGCACTCGGGGAATGAAGTGAATGAGGCTCACCTGCCATCGTGGGGTAGCTCGAGTAGGCCGCCGCGCTCTCCAGGGCGTGAGCCGCTTGCTGGTCGTGGTGCAGTCTGCAATACGCGAGTCAAATGATTCACCTGCTCGGTCAGCTGGAGGGGCCAGAGGGCGCTTACCTTGAACCGTGGCTGTACTGCTGGGGCAGCCGCAGCAGACTCCCGTACTGCGCCATGTTGTGGTGGTAGGCGTGGGCGTGCGCCGCGTGCGCGTGGGCGGCGTGGGCGTAGGAGCCGTAGTGGGCGGCGTGGGCGGCGTGCGGCACCCAGGGATCCGTCGCGTAACCACCCTCGGAGGCGTACAGATCGCTGACCTGGAAGTACGCGGGGCGAGAGGGAGGGTGAGCCGCGAGCAGGACGTCGATTCGAACTGTTCTAACTTTACCTGAGGATGTGCGGGAGCGGGTGCCGGATGAACGTAGTTGCTGTTCCAAAATGAGGGCGGAAAGTTCCTGGCGGACATGGGGTTGCAGGGCTCTTGAAAAGAAATGCGTTGAATTGTTAGTGGAATCGGGGGAGCAGGGGCAGGCAGGCCGACCTTGGATCCAATCGGCCAGACGAAATATTCACGAATTGGGACTTCAATATTCGCAACTACTAGAGACCTCAAATACTTCAATTCAGGATGGGAACCGATATATTTACGAGACTAAATTGCAGGTTTCGCCATCTCGGAGTTCGTCTTGACGGGAAATTCTACGATGTCCGCTTTAAGTTCGAATTTCGAATACGCAACCGAGTTCCTGAGCGCGCAGTTTCCCAAATTCGGTTTACCAACAAACAGGAATTTCCGAAGTTGTTTTCGTGTTCCACGCGTGATTGCGGCTGCAGTGGCTTGACAATACCGAGTGTAATGAAGTGACTGCGCGAACGGCCCTCCCTTGAAGAGTCGAAAAAGCCGCGAATTGGCTCAGAATTCGGCAGCGTTGACTTGGTATTGAACGCGTCATGCAAACAACAGACTTTTACAGATGTTGCTGCATATCAAGAAATAGCGGTACGCGCTGAAAACCCAGCAGACGGTTGTGCGTTCGAGTGTGCAGCACGTACGCCTGTTGAATCGATATACGTGTGTTAACCAGCCGCCCCCCAAACCCCACCTGGCCCTGTCGCCGAGGCGAAAGTCCCCCAAGGATGCTCTCGCAGTCCCCGCTCGTACGCAGAACCCGCTCCGAAAATAGCAAGAGGCATCCGAGTGCCGTAGCAGCGCGCCGCAGAAGAATGCTTCTGGGAGGAGACACGAGTTGCCTGCGCCGCTGCCACCGAACGCAGCATTCCGTTCCCGATTCCTGAAAAAGCATCTTATAAATTAATGCTGACGGTGTCTGCTCGGTGTTGCAAATGAAGTGACGCTCGTTGAATTGGTGATGCGCCTGCTTTCGCTTAAATGCCGCGTGTCAGCCGTCGCGAAGCAGGGCTCGACGACAAAGGAGCGAAGCCACGGCCACGACTGTATTTTTGGCAGGAATTCCGCCAGCAGCGCGGAGTCGCGGCACGTAAACTCGCGGCAGGACGCGCACCTTTCATCTGGTCAGCACTGCGGCCAGCCGAGGCATTTAGTACACGTTGATATTAGAATCGAACGGCTCCCCTAATCGACGCCCTGGCGCAGCGGAGCGGGCAGCGCGGCACGAGTACCTGCCGCGGCTCCTGCCATCACGGAGAGCGCCGCAGGAAAGGTCACGGCGTCGGCGATAAGGTACTCGTAGTCGGGCCGGCAATGAGTTCTAATTTATGCGAGTCGCCTAACGAATCGAGCCGCAGACCACACGTACGCGCCTATCTATTCCGAATCTATCGTTCATCTCGGTAAATTATTAAAGCAGTCGCCCGATTGCACGGTCCTGGAGGCACAGTTTACAACTGTCCCTTCGCACAGCTACTGTGCGGCAAACCATTGAGGCGGACTCCAAATTTAGGGCGAGTGGCAGCTGGAGTTCTTCGTCGAACACAGATTGCCACATTTTTGAAAGGACTGGAAGTTTGTACGCGCAAAGAGTGAAACAAAATCGCAACGCTGCTTCTCAAAGAAGCGCCCACTGTATGTGAATGCGTGGCTTGCACTTGCTTGCGTAAAATCGATTCACTTGGCATTCCTCACACCTCGCTAAACAGCTCGGATGCGCGAGCGAAAATTAGTTCAAATAGCAGACATCTGCGGAATACTTCTTGCGCTGGCCTCATCGAAAGTTCTTCGTTGCGAGGTATTTCGGCGCGCATTCCAACGAGGAGCTTCTGGTCGGCCGAAGCGGGGTCGCAGAGGCGAGGAGTGCTTTCAGCTGTCAACCGGAGGCTTCCTGCGACTCAGTATGCAAAGCTCGGCGGTAGGTGTGAGGTGCCGCAGAAGAGACGGGTGTGCCGGAGAGGAGGTCCCAGTGAGGACAGACAACGTAAAGATGTTTTTCTCCTCCGCGCACACCCACTTGTCAGCCACACACGAGCGGGACACCTGCAGGACCTCTGCATTGCGATTAGACGCGATTAATTATATATTTGGAAGGGAGGTGAATTCATTGTTCAGCTCATTCACTGCAGCTTCGTCGATGGACTCCGTTTTAATTAGTCTTCAGATTTACGAGAGTGCCGCGTACTTGCGCGAGGAGGCTCCGCTTTGACTCGCTCCGCTGCGCAGGGTGTGCCGTCTTCTCAAATTTAATTGAGAGATAAACGAATATTTGTAGCGCATATTTGCGCACACATGCAGCACCGCCAGATGACAGCGACATGACAGCGCAAGTTCTTCGGAAACTTCAGAGCAAGACGTGTTGTTCAAACGCTCTGGCGCGGCGACAAAGTGCGCGGTTGACAGCTGTAATTTCGTGCGACTCTTTCAATTAACGCGGCATTAATAAGTCGGCGGGAAGGCGCGAGGACTACTGTGTCTTCGCGGGCAGGAGGGCGTTCTTCCGCGTATTTCGCGGCGTCATAAGTCAAGTCAAGTGATTTCAAAGTGTGCTTGGCCAAAAGGACGAGATCCGGAGAGGGACGGGTCGGGGTGTCCACGCGTGCGTACCTTTGCTCTCCTTGCTGCTGAAGTTGAGTGCCCGGGAGAAGTGCTCGTCCACCACGCTGGCCGTGTCGCCCGAGTAGTTCGTGAAGACGACGCAGGACGCCGACAAGTACTGAGCCCTTCCCTGCTGGTGCACGCTGGCTGTGTCCATGAGGTGGCTCTTCGCCTGGACGCCTTGCAGTGTGTGCTGCGGCGACTCGGGAGCGGAGGAGCACGAGGAGTCGTTGTGGTGAGATGTCACAAGCCGCGCTGCAAGAAAGACGAGTTCTGATCAGAGGGGATTCTTGCGGAGTTACTTGACCAAAAAATGGCCTCTCGTACGCGCTATTTAACCCGATCGGGACCGAGCAGACCTCTCAGGCTTTAACATTCGAACATCTGAAGCGAAAATAACTACGAAATACGCGAAAAGTGAAAATTTACTCACGGTTTCTGGTGATCCAGTCTCTCAGTAAGAGAATGAAGATTAGCGATTGACTGAGAAAGCAGAAAATTTTACTTTTATGAGCTTTTAGTGAGTGGGTTTCCGCGAATTTTACTCGGATTCCTTCTCGTGTTTCTTTTGTGATGCGAACCTAATTGAAGTTTAATGCAAACCGAGGTCGACGTTGAGGAAACAATTCAACTTTTGAGAATATTCTGCAATTCAAGTGGACGCCAACCCGAACGCAATTTCTCTCTGAAGCGCACAGAAGTCTGGTACTTCCAGAAATGAGTGCCGCGCGAACTGATGAAGACCTCTGAGAATGACGTGCAGCCGAAGGGTGACTGCGAGTCTATTAAGAGACGCCAAAAGCAGCCTTCGAGGTCATAGTTTCGCCCGGTGGGTTTCAAGCTTCTACGAGAGGACACGAGACTGCTGTCGCGTTCGGTTATCGGTTCGGAACCCCGGTTATCGTACTCACCATCAGCTTCGTTGCGCACCGCGCCGAGGTCCTCTTCTTTGGTATGCGCTCTGCTTTGTATCGTGGTGCCGGCGCTGCTGCCGATGACTGGTCCACCTCCGCTCATGGGCAGCGTGGCCGTGGCCGCGGCGCTCGATGCCTGATTAGCGGCGTGCGCGGCTGCCGCAGCAGCTGCCGTGTTCTGTGCAGCTGCCGCCACCACGGCAGCCGCGTTCGCGCTCACCGCCGCCGGCAGGATGGGGCTGCAGGGGGAGTGCGAGCTGCCCGACGCGCTGGAGGACGCCAATTGCACTCCCGACGACGAGTATAAATCTTGGTTGAACTAAAAATACAAAACGCTCCCAACTGTGAGAAACTGGAATGACACGTCGTTAATTTATGAAAATTGATTTCAGCCCGACCGCTCGTGGCCGCTCGCCGCAACAGAGCCGCGCGACAGCGAGTGCCGGAGGGTCACCGGCGAGCCCCACCGGCAGCGCGCGTCGACAGCCGCGTGCTCCGTGATTTACGGCTGTAAAGTGTGACGATCTCTGCTCCGAAGCGGCGCACGCGGCACCAGCGCTCCCGCAAGGCCAACCCACTAATGCAGTGGGATAGTGGGATCTAATGTCGTTCTAAGTTTAGCTCGCCGATTAGAAACCGAGTGGCGTCGTAAATAATTACGAGTCGCTGCTAAACGGGCCCTAATGGCCCTCGCACACACACACACACACACACACACCCACCTCAATGCACACGCGAACACGTCGCCTCGGCCACGGGGTCGTGGGGTTCAGTGTCGCAAGTCAAACCTCAGTCGCGAAGAACGCGCCGCGGGCAGTCGGCCTCCGACGCCGGAGTTCGGCTGAGCAATACTCGTCTCCTCCGAACCCCGGCAGCCGTGACAGCCGTCAAGGAACCTCAGCGCCGCGAGTGAAGCCAAGCAAAGCGAAAGAACGACAGCAGGCAGGAATGCTGAGAACCGAATCACTTCTGCGCGGAGGCCTGCATGGAGGAATTCCGGCGCGTAGCGAAGGAATAAAGAGACCAACAGGTATGCGAGCTCGGCATTTAATTACTTTAATGACTTCGCGGACGCGTACACCGAATGTTGCGGAAGGAAGTGGACGTTAGCTCCCGCGTACAGGACTTTGTTTAGGAAGCAGAGAGTGAAAAGCTGGAGAGGAAGCTTCGAGCTTATTGAAGCACGATTACTGAACGCGCGGGGTTCCCCTGCGCACTCAAATTGCGTTGTTGGTCTCTGCAGCCACGGAGGGTCCAACGACACCACGCGCCTCCGACAGTCCAGACCTGGCAGAGCGCCCCTCCCTACGTCCCCTCCGCGCTCTGACTGCCAGGATGGCCCCGCGCTATCTCCAGACCGGATTCACCTACTCGGTTAGGGACCACTAATCGGTCCATCATCATTCAGCGGAGCCTCACCGGGAACTCTACGGAAGGGAATTCCAGTTCAAGTATTGGCATGCCACGAAATTTTATCGGGAGCCTCGGGTCTCGCTCGCGTTCCCCTTTTACTTTCACCGTTTAGTTTGATTCCAGGCAGACTTCTGAGCCAGTTTAGGATGTCCCAAGAAGCGGTTGACTCGAGACCCGTCGACCGAACCGAGTGATTGAATATGACGAAGCGAAGAGGCCAGTGAATAATACTTTGGAATAAACAAATAGTAATTCACTATCCAGTATTTCGAGTGCGCTGCTCGATAGTCCCTAATTTTGTATAAAACACCTTAAGTTTTCTTCTGGTGGCTCCTCTAAGGGACCAAAGAGGTGAATACAACGACTTTGTGTCGTCATAAGTTGTGATTTTGGTTTCTTTGTAATAATTTGTTGCTATTGCAGATACCATTGCAAGACATTTGTAATAGAAATGGAAGCACATTTCAAGAAAGCACGGGCAGAAACCAAATCTAATTGCCGCCCCGATTTGAGATATTGAGAGCCCGTACTGGAAATAACAAGATGATGGAGTTCTTGATCTACACAACAAGTCAGGTTGCGACTAAGCGTGTGTTGTTATATGGCGCTTCAGGACTCATGGCGATCAGGACTCATGACGCTTTAGGACTCATGAGGATGCAGGACTCATGGCGATTCAGGACTCATGACGATTCAGGACTCACTCACCTACGCGTTTGTAGCGAATTTCATAGCAGCGTACAGTTGATTTTGCTTTTTTGGTTCCGAATGAAGGGAACTTTTGTTCCCTATAAAGAAGATTGTCTAAATTTCGTTACAAATAATCGGTCTTCTTATTCATATTGAGAAAACTACCAAAAACCAATGGAAAGAATTCGATTAGAATGCAACTTTCGATTTCACGGTCAGTTTGTGAGTAAATGATAACAAATCGGCAATTGCAATGTGAACGCACTCGCATCTTCGTACGATAACTCCTCTCGTGCCTTCATGCGTTCATTCCTGCCACACTTCTGTGCGTTAATGTGTTCAGGTGTGCATCCTGAGGAATGGATTGGTAGGTTGAGGCGATTATTAGGAGCATCGCGGTCTACAGGTGGGGAAACGGCGTTCACGTAAAAATGTGACAAATATTGTAGAAACGCGTAGAAATGGCGAGCGTGTCGGCAAAGCTGTGCTCGTCCATTTTACGCTTCTTTCACTCAATTATTCAACGCAATGCTTCCAACTGATATTTCCTTGCCAGAAACTCTTTGTTCGAAGCTGGAAATGCCTTCACCTTCGCATTCCCCCACTCCCCGCCCATTTCAGTGTGTCACTCCTTGCAGAGATATTCGAATATTCGATGCGCTCTTCTGACAAAACGCTTGCTGTGCTTTCTGAAGGCGTCCTTCCACCGTCCGTTTCTTTCGCGTGGCTGTGTCTCGCACACTCGGCGCGGAACAAAGACTCTCCCACAGGAGGAAGGAAGAGCCAGGCTGCCCCGTGCCGCGTGCCCCGTGCACCGTGCGCTCCAGCGACGCATTACGGAGTCCTCCACCGCAGTTCTCGGACCCGCACTCGCGCTCAGATGGCGCGCAGGGCCGCGGCTTGGAAATCGCGATCAGAATGACTCCGGCTCAAATGAACAAGCGCTTGTTCATTCTTGTTATGTACATAAAAGGCCAATTTTGCTTAAGCCGCGGCCTTGTATAATTGGGCTTCAAGACGGCCGGAATGCCTTTGACTCCACCGACAGTGAGTTTTTCTGCGTGCGCTCGCTGTTCGCCGGGTGGTGGCCGAGTGGCGCGGGGGGGGGGAGGAGGAGCGGTGGTCGGGGTTTGTCAGAGTGTCGTTCGCGCTGCGGGCTGCGATTCCGCCGCGGTATTCGAGTGTGCGGTGTGCGGTGCGGACGGCTTGTGTTAGACGAAAAGTGTCTCGGCTGCGGACCATTTTGAGCGTGGGAAACGAACCTCGTCAGGCCGGCCCTTCGATACCTGTTCGGTCTCGTTCTGCCGAGGCCCGGTCCTCGGGTGTTGACAAAGCCTGGCGGGAATGAAAGCTCGCTCGGCTGCCTGGAGTCCGATTGTTCTTCCCAAGAAACAAACGAGCCTTCGCAGCCTCCTAAAGACTTTATTACAACCGAATTCGCGATGGGCGCGATATCAGCGGCAAGTTTGACCCAAACACGCAGCCATAAATCAGCGGGAGGAGCAGCGAGTGGTGCCCACCATTTGGAATTCCCGAACTCTGGTTGGGAGCTGCACGGGTATTCCGACGCACAACTCGCACCCGCGACCCGTGCGAAGTTCGGGAAGGTAGAGGCGACATCTCTCCTCTCTCTCTCTCTCTCTCTCTCTCTCTCTCTCTCTCTCTCTCTCTCTCTCCCTCTCTCAAGACGCACAGAGAGCGCTACTCACCCTTTCATACTGGTAAAAGGAGCGGCTGGGTCCAGCGCGGCCGTACAAGTAGGGGTAGTAAGCTCCGTACATCACTTCAGGGCAGGACACTGCCATCGTCGCTCCTGCTTCTCATAAATTCGGTTCGAATATTCACGCGGGTGTCTAATCCTGCGCAGCTCGCGGCTCTCGCTTCATCTCGCCGCCGCGTACGAGCGGCACTGCGATCGCACTGGCTGTCAATAAGTTTTCAGATTCGGTGCCCTTCTCGCCCTACAGGAACGTGCTGGGAGCGGGCGAAGTTCTTGGTTGGTGGACGAGCCGCAGTTCGTTACTGCGCGACATTTCCAGGAGGAACACAAAGCACTGAACTGGAATCGCTGAAAGAGAAAAAACGCATTGACAGATTACTTTCGGACTAATTTGAAGAACTACTAGTGCGAATGGGGACACTGGGGTCTTTTTTCTCAAACTGCATTCGTTAATCTCAAATATTGTTGGTGTCAGAATTCATAGAATCACATGCGGATTCAACTGCTGGGAATAAAACGCGATAACTTAGTTTTGATATTCAGAGGGTCGCCTTTAACCTGGAGTTCGTGGCTAAAATGAGAGATTTCAAGAGCTGCGACTGCGATGGACGGCTGGTTAGAAAGCCTTTTTTCTTTCTTTTTTTTCTTTAGAACGGGAGACGAATTCCTCGTCTAGGAAAGTCGGGTGTTTACTGTGAAATGCAGGGATTTATCTCAGGAAATCACTAGTTTCCACAAAATCTGTTCACCTGATGTAACTCTCGCGCTACCGACTTATTCAGAATTTCAGCGACCCCGACTTATCCACCCTGGGCCACCTCCAGGACCGCCTTGGAAGAAGGGAGCTCTTCGAAATCGGGTTCGGTGCCGTGTGTTTATCTCTAGTTGAATTCTCGGGCACGTGGTACACCGCTCGACCGATTTGCCCCATTCATGAAGCAATTGGACTCCTAAAAAAGCTGCCTCAGACCAGAATTGACATTTGGAGGCGACGTAATCAACACCGGAAAATGGGAGACGGTTTGTGATGACGGTGAGCACGTGCAGACACTGTGGGGACGGACTGAATGGCCCCGTGCCGGGTGCAGACCTGCTATTTCATTGAGACGTCGCTTCAGACTTTGCGACTATTTGACGATGGCGAGTCTCACAGAACATCTCAGAAAGCAATGCAAAACCCTGCAATAATGAAAAACTTGCACAAAGCGTAAGTCACGCTGTGCAAACATTGTTTTGAATGAAACTTTCTGGCTAAAAGTTGGCAAAGATGGCCGTAAAGTCGTCCTAATCAACGCACATTCTCATCCTCCTCGTTTCTACGGAACCCTGAGTTGTTCCGAACTCTCGCACCCCGTTTAGTCCAAATCTCGCAAAGGGTTTCTAGTAAATTGAGGGTTTCTAGTAAATTGCTAACCTCCCTTGCGGACACCGCAAGAGCTCCCCTTCTGAGTTCTGATAACGAAGATTGAAATGCTTCCTCTAAAATGGGGCCGTCGAGGGCTGAAGTGTTCTAGAAAATGTTACTGGCGAGGTTCTGGTGACACTTTCAGTCGCAAGAATGATGTATGCGATGGGAGCAACTGAAGCTGAGTCGGGTTCCCCTACTGGTGTCGATCGTTCTGGCTGCCTGAGGAGCAGCCTGAGGAGAGCACGTGGAAATGAGCAGCCTGAAGTTTCTTTATTTTCTTTATGCGGCGGTAAATCTTTCTTTCCAGTTAAAAACATGGGACGCAAATAATTGCCTCTCACAAATTTTAATCTAAAACAAGGTTGCAATAAAAGTTTCTTAGACAATCAGCCGCCTGAACAACGGACACTCGACCACCGACGTCCTGAAGGCGCTCAGGGGTCTGCTGTGGCCGAAGATCGAATTTCCCCGAGGAGGCTAGAAGTCTGTACATTCGTACCCAGGCAGCCTTCCTGAAAGTTGCTCGAAGTCTTTTAGAGGTTCAGGTCGCCAACACTTTTCGAGAAATTTTGCCGGCGGAAGTGAAGCAAATCTATTTGAAATTTTCGAGACAACTTTCATGGAAAAAGGAAAGTTTTTCGAGTGAAATGGCAAAATTTCGTACTGCGCGTCTCAAATGTTGACGAAGAATGCGTTTTGTTTTGTTTAAACTGATTTATTGCTACAAATCGGTCTTCCCTCCCCCTGCCGCCGTCCTGCTCGACGTCGTTAAGGAACAAAATGACTTTCTATTTTTCATCCGCCTTCACATCGAATTGACTTCAGTGAAAAGTGGGGAGGATTGTGTGTTCGGCCTGTCAGCGGTTCGACTGTGTCTCCGCTCCGCTTACCGTCTTCGCCGCTTGCGTTTGTAATCCCAGTGTAATCCAAAAGTAAGTCAAGATATCCTTAAAACGCGTGCGATTTATTGCAGGACCAAATTCAACACTACGCGATCTTTCACTTCACATTCACTGAGCCTCTCAGAAGGTTCGTTTTATCCACTGGAGCAGCGCGATCGTGTGCAAGCGCAGCGGTGGGGCGTCAGTTCAAACGCGCTCCCGAAGTCGCGGCCGTCTGCGTGCTCGACGGTGCATCCCTTCGCGGCGCGGTAAGTCAGTTGAATTTGTGAGTGAGGATTCGCACCAACCGCGAGAGGGCTCGTCTGCTGCGCGCGGCTGTGTTCTCGAGGCAATCACACGAACGCGGACACGACAGAGCCTGTGAAGACAGACGTGCGCACCAACCCTGTGGAGAAACCGAACTGTCCGACCAGATGAAGTGAGCGCATGCAACTGACGCGATGCCTCGAGCCTCGAGGGCGGCTGCATTAGCACAGCGAACTGAAAACCCGCTCTTCCGAAGTGGAAAGAGAGCCTTCTGTGCAAGCGAGACAAACGCTGGTCCAGCGAGCACTTCTGCCGAACCACCATTAATGTTGCGGCTCCCCATCAGAGCTTGCGATTGGCTAAGTTGCGCGAAGCATCATTGCGCGCACTCCATTGGTAAGTTCATTGGAATATTGAAAATGGCGTCTCCGCCAGGAATGTGCGAATGTGGGGTTTGGCGGTGTGTATATCAGCGCAATTGCGGGCGTTCTGTGTGTGTGTGTGTGTCTGTCACACAAAAGTCGAAGACAAGCCTGACGTTCGGAGTCGCAGGTGAGCTGCGACTCCGAAATGGCTGCAATCAGCCGAAGTGTGTCCACGCTTCCCAATCAACTGGAAAGTAGAAGATTGCTGCCAGGTGAAGACTTCCAGCCAGTGGCAGTCCTGCCCGGGAGACATAGGGGTGCAAACTCCTCCAGAGAGACAAATCTGCTTTGTAGTTGAGACAACAAATAGCAGAATCTCAATTAAACTCGTAATCTTGTAATAGAAAAGTCCGTTTAGTTAGTTAATAGAAGTTTTAAGATTTTAATTACTGGAGCAAATAGGCGAAATTAGAAAATATGGAATTAGAAATCCTGGTTTTGTCCACATCTTACGATTTAACTTAGAAAAAACGCCCTGTTGCACCCACTTCAATAGATGCCATTTTAGGACCGGATGCGCCGAACCGTTTGTTTGGAACCGAACCGTCCAATAAAGTAAAACTCGGTAGTTGTGGTGATTTGAAGGTTGAATTAGTATATTTATTGTGCACAGAGGATGGGCAAGTCAAGACCATTAGAGGTCTTCTTACTCGTATAACTACAAGAGACACAATTTCACACTTATTACACTCAGAATGCAAAAATGGTTACTTCATTACGCCAGTTAATTCATGACATCTAGGACTAGGAATTGACTTTGCTTGACCTGGGACTGACCAAGAGTTATAATAAGACTAACAACAGTTCTTACATGTGCGTGTACAATTGCAGTTAGAAATAGATTTGGATCAGAAAAATAGACTATAATTACGGACGTACGCAGGTGCGGAGCCTACTGTACTCCGATCGCATTGCTAAGCAAGCCCATGTAAATTCTATAAACACACACTTAACATTACGTTGTAGATATCGGATATATTGCACTAAGTTCGTATTCCGTGTAAAATAAAGCTCAGGACTTGGACCGCTCGATTCAGAAACGTCAGTTAAAGTGTCACATTTAGATCTGCAAGCATCTGTAATCTAAAACTACAAACTATCGTGCAAAAAATACCGAAACAGACAGCCGAGCCTTCCTCCGACTTCTAGGAAACTCTTAAAGTGCCAAATCTGCGCTGTATTGTTGCGAGATACTCGATGTCTTTTCCAAATTGTCCCTTTTCCGAGAACGAAGGCACACCTTTAAAGCAATAAACCAATTCTAATCGAAGCTAGAACACCGATCTACAGATACCGTCTGTCGATCGGTGTTCTAGAGATATGGGTCGAGTTGAAATTCAATTACAGTAAGTGGAAATTCACTTTTTCCGCTTTTACTCTGAGTTTATGGGGGATCTTCTGCTTAAGAAGGTGAGATCCTTGAAATCCACAGTTTCCGTGAGGATCTCAACCACAATCGCGCTCTATGAATGACGATGTGTGCATTCGTTCGTTTTCGTTTAGATTTTCGTGAACATGAAAACGCCGATCAGCTAGTGGACGTAAATCCCCTGTGTACCACTTTGCAAACTCGTTTCTCTATTAGTTCTAGTAGTCATAATAATAAAGCTATTTCCCTCTCGTTTCTAACAAAGAAACTCAGTCGAAATGTAGGTCGCTTATAAATACATAATATACAAGTAGACATGTTGTGCATAACCGCGCATCTGGTTATCTCGCTACAGCAGTCCATGAAATGATTAGGCTTGAGAGTCGGAAACCATGGGAGTCGAAAATCCCAAAAAGGTTCTCAGTTCCGAATTGAAAATAGTAACTCCCGATCGAAATAAACTGCTCTTGGACTAAATTGCAGCAGACGTTGATGCTTAGAAACGTCGTACTTGCCAATATAATGTGTGTAGCCACGGAAACCCTCAATTTGACCTCAAAGGCGGTGCATGTTGCAATCGTGATAGTGCAGTCATGAAATGTTTCTTGTCCACGCTCCTCGGCGTGTGTGTACTGGACGTGTGCTATATATTTACGTATGTGTGCACCTCTTAGGTGTGTGTGTGTAGATGTGCCAGTGACTTATGTGGCCCCCGTCGCTCGTGGCTTTGAACGTGCATTCACATTTTCCCTAATATTATCAGTTTCCGCCCCAACGTTGCGTTTAGGTAAACGGATTTCTTTGGTCCATTCTACTGAATCGCTTTCAGCAAAGTTATCCTTACAAACACTTATAATATAGTGCAATTTCAGACAATAATTCCGGGGTACCGTCACGCGGTCCCCATAGAGTCTTTGACTAGAGCTAAATTAGCGATCCGAATTTGTATCTTTCAAGATAATGCAGCAAGGAAGAGTTCGGAGTCTTGGTTACTTAAAGAAATATATATACGAGTAGCATCATGTACCGTGTATACATGTGTGTATCGTAGAAATTAAGAAATTCCCTTTTAACAGTTCTGTACCGCTCAACACCTGCAACTGTTTAAATATTCCGGACTCTATTTTTACAAACACTCGGATGCTACATCGGACGCCTCATGTGGGGGTGACGGTTCCGTCACGGAAACCACTGGAGAGATAATCACTTTCGGACGTACAGCCCCTCGCACTCGGCGCGTGGTCGTTATTGTCGATGGAAACCGCTGACGATTGGCTGGGATTCGCGGAGGATGAAGACCGCTGGTAGACTAGCTTGTGCTGCCTTGCCTGCTGGGGAATCACAATGAACTCCTCCATGGTGTCCGTGGAGTACCGAGAAGCTGACTGAGTCTTCAGTTTCTCCACGTATTGGCTGCGCAGGTCCTGCGAGTTCTCAGCGGACATTTCGCGTCTCAGATATGCAGGTGGCGCCTCGATGGAAATGCTGCCTACCACAGCATCGGAAGTTATAACCGCGGCCGAGTGACTTGCTGCGAGGGTCGACTCTGATGGACCGTCGGTTCGCTGCCTCAAGTTCAGTACAGGGAGCGTTCGTGCTCCGTGTCGCTCATCTAAGGGGAGTCGGCGCAATTCCAGATCCACTGACATGCCTTCCTTCTGTTCATCAACAGCTCGCGCACCTTCATCGGCGCCCCATTGCGACGTCCCAGCGGCACTTTCGCGCTAAAATGTAATCAAAGCTGGTCGTTTACGGAGTTCATCGCCGATTGAGCAATTCATACCTTTGTTCCGTGGTCCCTGACGTTCTCAGCGCTTTTGGCCTTACGGCAGAGCACACTCTGAGAACCATGGCGCCGCAGGAACTCAATGGAATCGAAGCCTTTCCCTTCTGTTGACACGAATATAGCCGAGTTTATCCTGCTGCGGGAACAGCGCTCCGAAACGGATGCAGAGTGAGCTTCTTGCAGAGTGTGAAAGTGCTGCAAATAGTAAAAAGCGCAGAGTTAAGGCTTTCCAGCGCCCTGATAAGGACAAGTAGCTGATGAGTTGGAAACCCACCGTATTATTGCAGTGCACTGACTGGTAGGTCCACGTGCCAGCCTCGTTCCCTTCGAACTGAAAAGAAAAACGCACTCGGTTAAAATTCCCACTCAGATATCTTCCGTTTTGACTCGGAGAATCTACGAACTACTAAGCGTCGTTGAGCGGCAAGTAGTGATGTGCACGGGACGAGGCAACATCAACCTGAAACCGGGTTGGTCTCAGGCGCAGATGATCCCTGTCTTTGAGGGTCCAGATGATCCATGAAAACTCTCGATCGTGCACGTCACTAGTGCCAGATGTCCGTGGCAGTGCTCAGCGTGGTCCATTCTGTTTATCTGTCGGTGTATCTAAAGCGTTGTAAGTGTACATACAATGTCTATGTGTACTGAGAGACTATATAAGATCTGGTGCGTGCTGCATTAGCTTTGGTGAGTTTGAAAAACAAAGCGGTGTATTTACATCAACGAATTTGATTTGTGCCAGATCGGTGCGTGTTCTGTCCCGCTTTTCCGTTGTTCCTTGCGTTTTACACCATTCCTCGGGGAGACCAACTCCTGACGTCCATGATAATGATGTGGTTCAAAAGACAACAGGGTCATTGAGATGTAAGGTTGTCTATAACGACGTGTTCGCTTGTAACTCTGGGCTCGCTCGCGTTTCAAGAAGGCGTGCGGGGATGGGGGGATTCACCCCCACAGAGCTTCGTACACTAGCTAATTGGCGTTTATTTACTAGGTCACAAAGCGCAAAGAGGAGGAGGCACTCCTTAAATGAATTCGATCATCGGGTGAATGACTTATGCGTGCTTCAAACAATAAGGTGACGGAACGATTACAATGATTCCCCGGACACTGTGGCAGATACTTTGAGGACCGCAAAAGAAAAACGCAATTGCAAACGAGGAACGTGGAAACTGAGTGCAAGATAGGAACCAAACCCGATCGAGGGCAAAGCTGGCTCGCTTTGAAAGCAAGCATTGGAATGGAAAAAGGAACTTACGCTGGAGCGTTTCTCACGATCGTGCGACACGGACGCAACGCATGCCCAGTCAATGGCCGTGGTGTTGAGGTTTCTGTGCACTAATGGTGCCTCTTGACTGTCCAACGGCGAGTCAAGACTCCGCTCAGCACAGGAAAACTGGCGTCTGTACTGACGACGGCGATGAAAGGCTCCGAGGACGGGCTGCTCCTTGGGACCGCGGCGTGATGTGCAGTAACTCGGATCGTAGCTAAACTGTTTACGTCTCCACTGTTCGTACTGCCGGTAGTGACTGAACAGACGCCGCCGCCTCAGGATCAACTGCCTCCGGGTTTCTGTCGCATCGCAATCGTCGTGGTCCGAATGGTTTTCCGATTGGTTTTCCGAGTTCCGGAGGACGCTGCACTGATGCGAGTACATTTTCCGTTTCGATGCTACGCGTGGCCTTAGACTAGGTTGGAGCCGGTTTTGCTGGCCCTGATGTGGGGACAGACAGACTGATGCTTCGTGCTCTTCCTCGCAGAACTCATCGGTGCCCGAAGTTCCTTCCTGTTTCTGTGCGGGGCGGGGCAGGCCTCTCGTAGACTCTCTGTCCTCAATGCGCGAGTTGAGATCACGTGGTGAAGCCTCGTCCCCTTGAGCTGATTGCTAGCTCTCCGCATCAGCTCGGTGGAGCAGAGCGAACTGGCATCCACAGTCGCGCTCTAGTTCCCGACGAGGATACTGGAAGCAACCGTCAAACAGTCCACAACCCTCGCAACGTGGCAAGCACTAATTTCAAACGTAAATTTTGAGAACTCAACGAAGAAACTAGACGAAAAGTGGTATAAAGTGTAGACCACCTCTACCGAAAAGTTGGTAGAAGTAATGGTACACGTAAGGGAGGGCACCCGACCCTTTTGTCTAGCTAAGAGAAATAGAAGTTAATACTTGTTGGTATGTGCCTGAACACTGCCTTAATAGGACTGATTTTTGTTTGTTCCCTTTCCAAGAGCGAATCTAGGATCCAATTTACCCCATTCGCAATAGGACAAAATTCTGATAATGTCTCCGTAAAGTGGTTCGAATGTGAGCCGCGGCGATGCATACCTGATGAGAGTGCTGTCCACTGCACACGCCGCCACTGCACACGCCGGTGCCGGGCACCTTAAGCTGCTCGTGCTTGTAGTCCGGCTGATACGGGAGCAGCATCCTTATCTTCCCCCATCGGTTGAAAAACAGTGCTATGGCGCCGGCCCACACCATCAACACGATGAACACTATCCCAACTTCCACACCTCGAATCTGAAAGGAAATGCAACCGTGTCAGAACCGAGAGAAACAAGCGAGGGAGACTGGTATATAGAAGATATACTCTGGTTCCCTTACTTGAGGTAGTTCTCTTCGCACGCTGTTCGGGAAGGTACTTGACGCAGTGGAGGTGACGTCCGAGTACAGGCTACCGTTCGTGGGTCTTGCTACGTTAGTCACGGGATCTCCCATTCCATTCGAAGGTTCCTGCTGCAGAGACATTTTAGGCGAATCTGTAAGCGAGTTTAAAGACGGAAGGTTACGCGACGATTAGAGAATTTGCATTTGTGCGAAGTCTAGAACTGTCTTACCAAGTGTTCTAAAGATTATCTGCCTGCTGCGGTACTTCTTCCCAAGCCAAATTGCTGTCACTGCTATTGAGTACTGAGTGCCCGGCGACAGGCGGTCCAGAATTACTGCTTCGCTGTTGCCCGCGATGTCCTGGACAACTCTGTAACTTGAATGAATTCCGTTAACACCTTCCACCACAAATACCGCTACCCTTAAAAGCACAGGCCTGCCTCATTTGGGAGTTTTGATGGTTTACGAAAGCCATTTCCGATGCAGGATCCAGAACTGTAAACAGGTTTTTCGTAGTATATCCAATTTTAGAGATGTGTCAATAATGCTATTTTTGGTCATCTCTCTCGAATATCTCGAGAATTTGACGTGCTACGAAGTGTCTGTTAACAGAGGTGGATTCAGCACGTTGAAATACATATATAATCTAAGGCAGCTTTTGAAGGGAAACTTTCTGCAGGCCTGAGTCATAATATCTTGATTGTGCGTCACGACGACGTTGGACTAACAGAAGATTCGGTTTTAGGGATACCGAGCTGAAGCAGGGGCCGCATCGTGTGCCGTAGTAAACAACACGACTCCTCGATCTACATACCTGTCATCTGCGGGCTTGTAAGTCACGATGTACTTCTCGATGGGGTGGGCCTTGAGGTCAATCAGGGTCTGCCACGCCACCCGCACTGCAGTTGGTGTCAGGAATGTCACTGTTATGTTCTCTGGCGTGGCTGGAATCGTTGCTGAAAGTAGAGATGAGAGAAACGTTCCTGCGTTAACTGCATTTTGGTTAGAACAAGAAATAGCACATCACTAGCCAAGAGCTCCGCCGTGAGCTTGAAAATTTGTCTCGTCAAACTCCGGAAGATGAGTAAGCTAAGTTGAAACGAATGCAGTTCTATAGTGAAGTTGCAAATGCGGTTAACGAGACTGACAACTAAGCAACGTTTTCATTTTGCTATTGTGCAATGTTTACGAAACGTTTCTGCAACGTTTACAAACGTTTCAGTTAGGATGTCTGGAGTTAACTCAAGCCGCGATGAGTTAAACCAACTCGTAAGCTCGACCCTTTCGCCAAACGAACAGCACAAATAGCACTTCGAAGAGTGACTGTGTATGAGTGCGGGAACTTTGTGGACTCCTTAATTATTCAACGCAGCCTGCGGGTTTGAAGGCAGTGGAATTTACAACACGGGCTTCTGCACTGCTGAAGGAAGGCTCAGTAACCAATTCTCTCATGCGGGGACTCCTTCATTTGAGGGTAATTCTTGTTATACTTTTGTATGCGGGAAAAGCACTCGTCAATATTTTCGTAGGGCCTTTTCAATTTAATTCAGGAGACTCCTTACTATTTATTACGACTACAACTTCGGGAACGGTTTGATTTAGTAACCTCGAAAGGAAAAGAACGCTTTTGCCCAAGTGGGCGGCTGCAGAAAGGACCTGTCAGTTGTGACTCGTGATGTCCGCGCTTCTAGATATGCATGCGCTTCCCTTTAAATGCCTCACACTGTACTGAAATACACACACGTCTACACATATATCGTGTCACTTCGTGCCGAAAATGCGTACAGAATTAATAACGAACTTACCGGCCCAGCAGACATTAATAATAAGTACTGCCAAGAAGGCCAACATCCTGCTGTCGCGGGGCTCCAACTTTCACTGTATTACGAGGAATTGCCGCAAGAGTTCCATATCACTGGCGCGAAAGGGGTGCAGCCGCTCTCCCAACTGCCGCTATGTCGCCACAGGGGCTGCCCGCCCAGCCATTGTATTCCTGCACACACAACCGAAGGCGCGAGTTCTTAGTGCGCGAGACCGACACGTATTTCTTCGAAACCAGTGCGTTTTTGGGAGTGAATATTTTCGGGACTAAACACTTCACTGCATTTCAGTATCTCAAGTCAAATTTCGCGCCGCAGTTCGGAGTTCGGATTCATCCGCGAATCAAAGTTTGGATTAATAAGGTCGAAGTCTGAAATTAAAGGAAACACAGAATAAGCCAAAACCATGTTACAGTGATAACGTAATTGGGGAATGACAAAAGCCCGAACTTTGGAGAGGCTTCTGTAAATGGGTCTACAGTTTTTTGGGTTAAAACTCGGAGCACTACAAGTTGTTCTTGACACGAAAGCCCTTCATTTCTCCTCCGTAGCATTTGCAAAATTGTTGCTTTCATGTTTCCAAATGCGTTTAGATAAATACATACAATTCCGGGCTCTTGCGAGACCTTTTGAAGAGGACAAGAACTTGTGAATTCAACGCCTACGAAAGCACTTGGCAGCCCATTGCAATGTCGCCTCTGTGCCTCTGTTTACTCTACGGCTGCAAGCTTGTAAAACAACGTTTTCGTCTGGCGCACTCGCCGGGCAAGTGCACGCAAGCATGTGTGCTTACTGCCGCCTATGTTCAGATATCGATTTCCTTGCTTCCAGCACCACAGAGTCCGGATGGGTCGGTGAGAATGTGTGTGCACCGTGCACAAGTGAGTGTGTCTCTGGGCTTGAGCGTGGCCCCTTCTTCGGAGGACTCTATCGAACTCTTGCACTTTCTACAGTCACCTTTCATCGCACAAACGTGGCTCGAGCCGCTTGAATGGGTCGCCCCGTGGAATATGAATGCGCGCACACACTGGCCGATGTGAGGAATGCATTCATAAAACAGAGCAAGTAATAACCACTCGTGTCAACTCCACTCGGGATTAGGGGTAGTAAATAATTACAAGTGCTCAGCATATCATATCCACATTTATTTTTACTTTTGAAGGCCTGCTTAGCGGAGCTCGGCAGCTTGACGAAACCTGGAGACCGTCCATCAATAAATTTAATAGTGTGGTAAATACGAAGCTATGACACCCCGCCGACTGACAGTTCGTAAGCAAGTTAAAACATTGCCTGTGCAATCAGAGAAGTCGGCGGCATGAGGCATTCTTGCAACGTTTGTTGTGTCCTCTGTGGCTGTTGGAGAAACAAGGGTCAGCCAGGAGTCGTATGTATCGGCTTATTTACAAAGCAAAAGTGCAAATCGGCATCGAATTGAGACACTCACTCTAAAGTCAATCAACTGCCACAAACCGATAACAAACAATTCACGTTTACAAACATTTAAACAACTTAATTTTCACCAAGTATGAAAATTTACTGCTCGTATTACAAATATTGGGATTCTGTAAGTCCGAGCAATCGAGAGGTTGAGGGGAAGAGAGAGATGGCTTGCTTAAGAGAGGAAGGGAGAGAGTGGCGGAGTTATTTTTAAAACGTGAGAACTACGTAGGACATTTAAGATACTGTTTCAATTATACACAAATTTCAGTTGCAAGAAAAACAAAACTGCGAGCGCTTTTCACTCTCCATTTGCTCCTGTTTAGGCACACATTTAACACTTATGATGGTCAGTAATATTGAAGTAACACTGAATCGTCTGCGGGCTGCATAAAGAAGTCCCTTGTCCATATTATTTGCCCAGGAACTGCTCACAAATCACATGGATACAAATGACAAAGGTCGATGCACGTAGTGCGTACATATTTCCCTATTCGAAGGAACTCCTGCTCGCCGACGCGCTTTGTTGTGGACTACCGAGTTGGTTCCAAAAAAGACACTAAAACAAGTATTCTCTCCGCAGTGTTACTCTACCTGGTTCACAACCAGGGAGAGCTACTCCATGAAATGTTTTACCACCAATGGAAAATAGAGATTCTCTTTTTCGTATTCATTATCATTTCGCCTCTATTGTGACAAATGAAAGGAATTTTGTGAGTTTAACCCACAAGTGTGTAAATAGATACCTATATAAAGAGGATATTTCACTGAAAGATAATAAAAAACTAAAGTTAATTAAACAAACTAAGAATTAAACAAACTTCCTACAAATGAATCTTGCGTAAATAATCAAAGTGTGATTTTCCACTAGACAGTACAATTTTTAGGGTATTTATAAGCACTAATAAGTTGAGACTTCCCCCCGCCCACCCCTTTTTTTATTTCCATCACTTATCCTAATATATAATCCCAATAAGCTAAACAATTTTGGCTAAAGTTTCATTTCCTGTCTCTATTTCCAAAAAACGTTTTTGACAAACTTGCATTGTTGTGTCCCTGTGCCGCTTCATTGGAAGCCGAAACGTCAAACACAGAGTTGCCATTCGGTTTACCCACACGGGATTTCCCACATTTTTCTCACATAATTTCAGTAGTCCACTTGAGATTTTTGTACTTCAACGTCTCACCACTAATAGAATTTTGTGAGTTTTTAATAGAATGTTTTCACATGCAGAAACCGTAAAAAACTGTCTAAAATTTCGTGAAGCCAAAATAAAGGACTAAAAATGGATTTATCACGAAGTAAACCAACTAAAATTTGTTGTGAGGAAAATTCGCCCGTACTTGGCAAGCATTCCTTTTTTGTGATCAACCTCTCTGCGGATTTGCTTTGACTGGATTTGCAAGTTTTCCAGTGTTGTGGACAAAGAAAGTTGTCTTTGGTTGTGGAGTCGTGTGGCTTTTTCTGGTGTTCTTGGTTTAATTACTAGACAGTTGCTAACTGTTCCAATATCTTAACTAACAAATAAGGCTTAACTAACAAATAAAGACTTCAAATTATTTTCGTGCACAACTCGTATACAAACAGCAAGTCAGTTGGGGACAAAAGAAGTTTTCCAGTCATCCGCTTTGGATGCACGTATGTATGTATAGCAGGAGCGCACATACGACTGCTCGCTTTTCAGGGTCGTGTGAGAATATCGGGAAACAAATCCCTTTGCAACGTGAAATGCGCTGAATACTGATCCTGTGGAGATACATGGACGTAAGCTAAGTTTGGCAGGGTAGAATCGGTAGGTGGACGCTGAGTTTGCAGCCGGAAGTGTGCGTCCGTCGACACAGTCAAACAATCGCAAAGATGGGTGAGTGCAAAAACCAGATGATATACAGAAAATCAGAGCTCTGAAAATGAATACGAGAATTACTGAATACCGCAGACAAAAACGAATTAAAAGGAAAGCGTTTTGTCATGGGCTCCTCATTATCGCATTTGTTCGGAACTCGTTTCTTCACACTAGTTCGGAGTTTTCTGCTGCATAATTTTGTTACTCGGGAGATCTGCAGACATTCAGACCCGGATTATATATCGGGGGTTCTTTTCGAAATGCAAAACCGTCTTCGAAAATTTTGTGTTAAAGAACTTGCTTCGCAAAATTTTTTTTTGAGTTATGAACTTTTAAAAATTTGGAAGAAGTTATTGGCTAATCAGTAGATTATAAAGGCATCATATCCGTGTTACAAAATAATTTTACAACCCTGACGATGGAGAGCTTTAATATTTTATATTATATATATAGTAGTTATTGTTTTATATAAATTATAGGAAAATAATTATGTTATCATGGCTTTATCCACCACCGCGGAGCAAGTGTGCATGACTACGCGCAAAACCTCAATTGGAACAAAGAAATTCAATACTGCCAAGTTTGTTCTTGGTTCATGCAGTTTAGTTTTGATGGTTACCGAAAATTTTGTAGAATCGGCAGCTTCAAGATCGCTTGGCTTCAAATTTTAAAAAAGACTCATCCAAGAGGTGTATATGTGGGCATACATACAAATATATGTATGCATGTATCCCGCTCTGAATCACAGGGTGAAAACTCGAAAGTGCTGCTCGACAATTTTTCCAGGAACTCTATACCGCTTCTGATGCATGCAGATTTTTTTAGAGGCTGACGACTACACATGTGCTCGCACCAGCAACACAGCGTCTATGAGCATGCTATCTGCTTTGCTGCTTTTTTATGCTCCTACTTGTAGAGCTCACCCCGGCGCCTCTGTGTGCTTCGGAATTCTTTTCCTGTACTTGGCTCAGGCTTTGAAATCCCTTATCGCTTTCCAAAAAACAGTGTGACTCAAGGCAGGAAATGTGAGATCTCAAATCGTCGTAATAATAAACAAGCAGCTACCCTCACAGATGTGTTGCTGTGTTCATTTGATAATTTGTCTTTAGAAGACTTTTCCGTTCAACATTCCTGACCGTATAACTTACTCTCGTTTCTAGAAGCCGCTCAAATCGACTTGTACGAATTTCTGGCGGAGTCCGAGCTCCAGCATTATTACAATTCAATCAAGTGAGTACTGCACCTCCTACAAAGTTGTCGCCTGTGCTCTAAACTGTAATCTTAGGAATGAACTCAAAATAACCAACGCGTCCCAGTTTAAGTACGCCACCGATGAAGACCTCAAGCAGATCGGTCTCTCGCGCCCCGAAATCAGACGGCTACGGAAGTACTACGAGAAGTACTTCCCGCACGGATACCTGAGCAAAATTAAACGTCTTTTGCAGGCGCCCACCACCATAGCGAAGCGTGAGGATGGTAGCCCTAACTTGTCGCAGTCATCCCCGAATTCGTCGGATGCGCACTCGGCGGCCAGGGTGTCGGGTTCGCCTGGTAAGACACCGAGCAACAAGCACATCATTCCAGCGGACTCGATCTGCGTCAACAAGCAGCTGGGCACCGGTGAATTCGGCATAGTGCAGCAGGGAGTGTGGACAAACGGCTCCGAACGGGTGAGCGCAACACTTGCCGTTACCTGCTACTGACTTACTTTTTAATCTTGACCTCCAGATCCAAGTAGCAATTAAATGTCTTTGTCGCGAGCGCATGCAGTCCAACCCAATGGAGTTCCTCAAGGAGGCCGCCATAATGCACTCCATCGAGCACGAGAACATCGTGCGCCTCTACGGCGTTGTGCTGGCTACGGACTCGTTGATGCTGGTTACTGAACTCGCCCACCTGAGGTCCTTGCTGGAGTGTCTCAAGGATTCGGGGTTGCGGGTGAGCTTCCTCACTATCCCGACTCTGTGCGAGTTTGCCATACAAATATGCAACGGAATGAGATACCTAGAAAACAAACGATTGATACACAGGTGAGCACTCGCCCCAGCGAATTCATTAATAATCCCCCATCCCTGCAGAGATCTTGCCGCAAGGAACATTTTGGTATTTAGTAAGAACAAGGTGAAGATATCGGATTTCGGTCTTTCACGAGCGCTGGGCGTCGGCAAGGACTACTACAAGACCAACTTCAACGTCAACCTGAAGCTGCCAATCGCGTGGTAAGAATGCAGTATCCCGTCGATCGGCTAGATACTCAAATACACGCTTCCAGGTGCGCCCCCGAGTGCATTAACTACTTACGCTTCACCAACGCCTCGGATGTTTGGGCTTACGGTGTGTGTCTCTGGGAGATGTTCTCGTATGGCTTCCAGCCGTGGGCTGCCCTGACTGGGCTCCAGATTCTCGAAGCAATTGACGCGCCCAATTTTCAGGTGAACTTTTTACGTGCACAACTTCTCGCTCAACCAGCAGCTCCATTTTCAGCGTCTCGAGCAACCAGAATGCTGCCCGCGTGATTACTACACGTTGATGATGAAGTGCTGGCAGGATGACCCCCTTAAACGCCCGAAGTTCAGCGAGATATATGAAATGCTTCCTGAAATCAAGCCGGAACAATTGAAGGCAGTCTTCAACTACTGCGAACTCAAGAAGGACCATCTGCTCTATCGGCAAGGGGACATCATAACTGTGCTGGATCGCAATACAAACACACCGTTCTGGAAGGGAGCTTTGAACTCCGGCAAAACTGGGCTTTTCAACCCGGCAAACACGGTCGCCTACCTAGAGTCCCTTCCAAGTTCAAATCGGTATGTGCTCGGATTTTCCACATCTGTGGAACTTGAGTAAATGCTACTTTCCAGGGACTCCTTTTGCCGCACGAGTGATCGCTGCAGCAAGAGAAAACTCCGGACCGAAATGATTTCGAAGCCGCAGAACGATCTGAAACACACGGGTCACATAGGCATCGATGGCGACTCCTTCGGAGACGTCGCTTTCCTAGCGAATTCTCAAAACGTAAGGCAGTGCTTGAGTAATTAAATTAGTCGCTACATCGTCGTCGTATTTCAGTACAACCATCTGCCACGACAAATTGTGACCCCATATAAGCCATCGGAGGATATCGAGCAAACTCCGCTGCTGCTGCCGCCAACGCCCACCAGCCCCGACTCACTGCAAACAGCCAGCAGTTACTTCGCGGAAGAGGCTACGACCTCTTCCACTAATCCCACATTTGTGCCGTCGAACCAGAACACTCCGAAGCAAATCGGAACTCTAGGGCAGACTTCCTTCGACTTCCCGGAGCAGCAGCAATGCAACCCATCCCACGCGGCGGCGGCAACTAATCCGTTTGCCAGTAGTCACCCAAGACTTCAAGCAAAAAGCAGCTCCCTCGCCATGCAAAACAGCAACTACGACTTGGATGCAAATGCATTCAGCAAAGAAGGCCACGTTGAGAACACAGCGGAAGATGCTGCCGCTTCGGTTGCCAAGCGCTCCGCTACCTCATCGTCCTGGGCATCGTCGTCCGGCAGCAACGCTGAAGAGCCGCACGAGTACCACGAAATCTCGGATGACGAGATGGTCGCTAGCAAATTCGACTTCGGACCTTCCCTACTCGACGAAATCAACTCGATGTTTGGCTCAATGAGTGCCAATGCATCCAGCGCGGGCCAGCCCAAATCCCCAAATCTGGAACACGTAAACAAGAAGAACGAGCTGACTGAGTATTCAAATAAACTGAATCGAAAGAGCAGCTCGGGCGAGTCCAACGATCACAAGAGTGGTACTTCCAAGAAGAAAGGAGCTTGTACCGTGAAACCCATCTCAGTGAAGGATGAGAAGATCCTGAATCAAGCTATTGAAATCGCAAACGAAATCAGTGCTAGGTAAGGCGTCCGTGTGTGTAAAAAATTAGTTCTTCCCGCTGCTTTGCGGAGATTTGCAGTCCTGCAGTTTTCACCAGCAACTTATTAACATCGCTGTTGCTTCTCACCCCTCGACGCAGGTCAATGACTGATTTAGTGTGCGAGCAAGCCCCGTCCACCCAGAGTCCCAAGCGCAAGTTCAGCTTCCGCTTCCCGCACTTATCGCACCACGGCTCGAACGACAAATCCAGTGCCGGCGGACACTCCGGCAACGGCGGGACGTTACAAGCCGGCAGCGGCACGGGCTCCAACGGAGGTCTGGCCAGCGCAGCTCCGTACCCCAGGGAGAAAAAGAACTTCACCGAAGAGCTGAAGAGCATCCCCGACCTGCAGGTAACTGCTTAATTCTGGTGTACTGCTCCCAGTTACATGCGTAGATACTGATTAGAAGATTCTCCGATAGGCCCGAATCATTTAATAAAGTTCTGTAAATATTTAGCCCAGTTTGCATTTCTCGATTACAACTACTTTTTATTTCATTTTTAATTATTTTTTCCGTCTTATGAATTTTCCTCTGGTCCCTCGTCCTCTGTGCATTTACGTCTTCCAACGTTTTAACTCTCTGCAACTTGCACGTTTCGCAAACTTCTTACGGCTGAAACTTCCGCTTCTGTTAACCTGTGTTACGTTTGTTTTGCACTTTGTAATTATTTGCTTTCTTCTAAGTTCGTCGACTACACGAAGGGCTCTTCTGTTGACCTTTGAGTTGTAACTAATTAATGTATTGCTTGTGCCTGCAACCACTCAAGTCCCATTGCGTTTACGAATAATATACGAAGCAGAGTCCTACACAAACTAACAATCTTGCAACCACTACGCTCTTCTTTCTTCCTCCACTTCACACCGTCTTCTGTTTTCTTTCGGATTTTGGGTTTGCCACTGCCACTCCTCTCCTTCTGATCCAAGCGTTTCCGTTCACTGAGCGAGATCGAAGACTTCCGCAAGTCCGACATTCGGATTCCTCTGTTCGACAAGAAATCCTCTGACTTCTGCTTCCAGAAGTCGCACGAGATACTAACTCGTCCTTTCGGTGGTATGCAAGCAGCCACAAGCGCGGACCTCAAAAGCCACAGTGTAGACCGCGATATTCTGGGCGACAACATAATGGCCATCGAGAGCACTTTGAAGGCAATCAACCTGGATTTCATGCAGACTTACAGCGAACTGGACAAAAGCGAGTCCGCCGAGACGTTGCTGAACGAGAAGCTCTCAAGCATTGTCACTTCGCTCGAAGACGAAATTACCAGCGCTACAGGCCTCAAGTCCGGCTACTACGCGTGTGGCAACGGTATGCAGACGAAGTTCGATTTCACCGCCGCCACCAGTCGTCTGGACAAGCATCTGCAGTACGTGAACTCGCAGAATTCCAACTCGACGCACTTGGACGCGGTCCCCGAAAACAAGTTTATAGATGACAAGCGTTCTAGCACGCCGGACACTGGTTTTGCCTCGCGCGACACCAATCTCTCCCTGTCTCGGCGAAGTAGCCAGAAGTCGAGCTACAGCCCCCAGGAGAGTTTCAACCCAAAAGAGGTCGCCCCTGGCGGCAGCGCCACATACGCTGGGCTCAAAAACGGAGGTATGGCGTATGCGCCTGAGCGCACCTCGGCGGCTTCAGCGAAGTATAGCCACAAAGCAGCCTCTTCGCCTCCCTTTAAAGCGGCGCACAGTGCAAAGAACGACGCGCTGTATTCCAATAACCGCGTTAGCCACCTGCCACGGAGCGGTGCTGAGCAGTACGCGAGTTCCAACTACCGCCAGCGCTCTATGTCGTTCACGGACAACTACAATCTTCCCTCGCCACTCATGCCTGAGCCTCAGCAGCACCCTATGCTGCAGCAAAGTACTGCGCTGGGCTTTCAGAAGGCGTTGGGCTCCATTCGCCGCAACACGCGCAAAAGTGAAGCGGCCATCCTACGTCATTCCGCCTACAAACCACGTTCCATACGTGCTCGCACGCTCCGCAGACTGAGCTACAATCCGATCGTATTGGACTCGAGTTCTTCCAGTCCGGACCAAAGCGACTGCGACCGCAGCATCGCACGTTCTGAGTGCGACATACGCAGCCGCGTCTCGAGGTCCTCGCGCCGACGTAGCCAGTACGTGAACCGCAAAGGGTTCTCAGCCAGCCACGAAGACCGCGACGATTTGCTCGCTACGGAGAAGCTGTATGGGTCGAACACTAGCATCAGATCTGCGCCGCATTACAACTATGGCGACTTACGGAACACGCCTGCCCAACGTTCTCACGTGTTTGAGTCGCCGAACGCAAGATATGACGAGAAAATATACGACTTTGGAGGTCGTGGACCTGGCAACAACTACAACGTCGCAGCTGTAAATAACTTGATCAAACCTCCGAAGGCGTTCGCCATGAACGCCACATACGCGGGCTCCGGGTCGGGCTCCTCTTCGGCAGCTTCCTCAGCAGCTGCATACAGCGGTAGCGCACATAACTACGTGTACGAGTTCGACGTGAGCAAGCTGACGGGCAAGAGTCCCACGTCTAACAACTTCACCAACTCTTCACCAGACGACAATGTGCCCTCGCCAAAGCCATCCTCACTGCCACTACACCTGGCGAATAGCGCGACAGCCAGAACTACCCTGGCCAACACCTCTCAAAAACAGGACGCCTCTGGATTCCATTGGCCGGAAAAAATCCACGCGTCCACTGTCAAGCAGAACGATTTGCTGTGGCGGAAGCAGTGTGCTACTACACCTCCAGCGGCCTTGTTCGGCGACAGCAACGCTGCGAAGCGACCCTACTCCAGTGACAGCTCTTCCACGAACAGCGGGGACTTCGAGTTTAGAAGGGGTTTCCTCCCGCAAATGCCGCCTAGTCCGGCCCCATAACTAAGACGAATGCTGAAATATATAATCAATTTACTCTTTGGCAACGTTCTGCCCGACGACTAGACGTGGACAGGAGGTGTTTTGGCTGTGGAGGATGTCCGGCGTCCGGTACGATTCTTTTTTGTGGAAATTGAGGTCTAATTCGTGGAGGTTGTGTGAATGAAGGGAGTGCCTTACAGTTGAACGCCCCATTCAAATGCAGTTGGAATTACAATGGAACTTTACATCTTACTGTTACTAAAAACCGTTTTGGTATCGCTCACATTGGAGCTTTTGTGTGAACTGAGCTAAACTAAGTACTTTACATAAATAAGGGGTCTTTCAAGCAAAATTTAATTAAGTCGCCGATGCATCTCTTGGAACCCACAACAGAGTCTTAAAACGCTCTAGCTTTTTCATCGTTATGCACAAGCTGCTGCTTACACCAGGATTACTTTCTAGCTCGCGGATCGATGATCGCATGCCCTTATATTTATACGCTGATTACACCATGACAATCCTTCCCAGAGTTTTCGAACTCCGCCGCTTGCAAGACCCGTTGCCGAGCTTACTAGAAGTCGGAGCTGCAAGGTTGTCCTCGCTGTGACTACAGCCCACCCGACCGATTTAGATATTAGAACGTGCGTCCACATACACTGTTGTGAACAATAACCGCAATGCCTGCGACTGAAGCAATAGCAATACAAACAAGAGCAAGAGAGAGATAGCGAAACAATCCTTGCTAAGTATAAATTACATCTTAAACTATTTTAACTATTCGAGTTCGAAACAGAATCGCATGCCTACCCACAAGTTTCCCAATGCGGACTCCACTTGAAATCTAATATATTGAGATATTTGCCTGTACTAAACTACTGTTCATACAAAAATGATTGTAATTCTTGTGAATAACATTTATTACGGCAGTGGAACGCCGACATTATTGGAATTTAGTATCTGCTGTTTATTAGACAACTCTGTCTGATGAACCAAACGTCTATTTGTCGAACGCTAACCGAATTGTTAATATCTGAAAACATTACGATATTTAAAATAAACTAACGCGTTTCTCAGTACTAAATACGAAGCTGCGTTTAATCGTCTGTCGTCTCTGTTGAAATGCTTTGGCTTCTCCTTCGGACTCGTTTGCGGAATCCTTGTTTCGCCTCGGACAGAAACGCTGAACTTTCACGCTTTTTAATTTTCCTTCCCTCTAATGTTTAATTCTATTAAGTTCCAGTAGCACTGTTTAAGTTATTTGATTTTCTCTCGATTAATTCTTGTTTTTGTTATGTTTAATGTCATCTCCTTACCACCGTTTCATTACGTCCTTCTTCCTGTTTTTACGCTTACAATACTTTATCATTTCGAACCTCATTCGTGCCGATCCTTCTCCCGCTTCCGTCCTTTCCGCGTGCCTGTCTCACTTCAATTCTAGACTCTCATCGGTGAAGAAGGCCGCGAAGCCTACAAGAGCCTAATTGAGCGGAAGAGCGCCATGATCGGAGCTGGTATAGTTAGTCCCGCCACCAGCCTGCTAACCCGGTTGGACACAAATGAATTCGAGCTGGCCTCTGCCAAGACCTTTCCGCGTCGCTCGGTGCACCTGCGCTGCGAGGAGGAACCTGACAGTGACAAAGTTGTTCGTGCCCACGCGGATGTGTCCATACCCCAGCAAGCTGCTCCCCGCCCCATGACATTGCCCACACGGGGAACTGCGAGTAGATTGCACCGATCTGAAGTTTCCCTGAGTAGTCTTAAGAAGCGCCCCGAAATCGGCTTGGAACACAGCGAGAAAAGCGGGGCCCCCGTAAGTGGGCCATCGAATGACAAGGATTCACCCTGCGAAAGCCCCAGCTATCTTACAAACACATTTTGTAAGTTCCCCGAGAATGCAAAAAGTGCAAGCTCGTCCTCGGAACCATCAGAGGGAAATGCCCACTCCAACCCAATTCCGCTTCCCTCGCGCGAGGGCAAGAAACACATAAAGTCCAATCCGAAGCGCCATGTTCGCAAGTATCCACTCATCATACCCGCCTATGGGGTTCAGCGAACTCTGAACAAAGTTACCGAGGTCACGCCGATCGATGACGATGAACCGAAAGCTCCGCTAGTGTCAGCTCAGCAGACTCACTTGCCCCAACAGCCACAGAGCGATAAACAGCCGCCGAGCAAGGTGCATCTACGTCGCTTCACTCATGAAGTCGTGGCCGCAGTGCGTCCTACTGCACGAAATTCAGCGACATACGAGAATACAGCCGGCATAACGAATGATGAGCCACAGCAGCGCACGTACCAGAACCTACAGGACGTCCACGTGGCCAGCACCAGCAATAAAGGAATCTCTTCAACCACAGACTCTGCTTCTCTGCAATTCGAATCCATATTGGAAGACGACATCAACAAAGTGGACGTACTACAGTCCCCCGACGTCACTGATGGTTTCTATAATTTCTCGGTTCAAAAAGAAGACGGCGGTAAGCACAAGGATATTGACGAGGAAATTGCGAAAGAGACTGGTCCTCAACTAAGCAGAGATGAACACAAAGACTCCGATAATGAGGTGTTGAATGCAACAGCAACCGGTATTGCTATTCAGGGTGGTCCACACCCTTCCATCGCGATGACTTCTGCGCCCAATTCATCAGTAAAAATGTCAGGACCAGAGAACACAAGCAATATGGTCGACAATGCTTTGCATACTAAGGACGTCGCCGCCATGCACTACAGGGGAGCCAAAAGCAAGCACGCAAACGAGTTGGCCGGCCACGCGCTCTTCAAAAAAGTCCGCGAGTCCGTCGACATGGCTATGAGTCACAGCGCGAACGCCAACGCTGATGATCATCCCCTGGAACAACGGAGTGAAGTTGCAATCAATTCAGATGTGGTGGACTCAGTTGTGGCAACAGGCGATTCAAGAAATCCGAAAGGCCCTCATTCCGAAGCGGGATATTTCCCCAGAGCTACAAAACTCCTGAAAGACTCCAACTCCGTAAGCTGCGAAGACTTACTGGAATTTTCAGATTCCAAACCCAAGGGACGGGAACGCGGCGTCGACTCGGATGAAGTGCGCATCATGATGAAAGTGCTGGGCAAGGATGTGAGTGTACATTTCAGACATCTTCCAGTTAAAACAAGTTTGCTCTTTTCAGACGACTCCCACGCGTTGTTTGCATGCCTTGGAGTTCATAGCGTGGGATGTTCACAAAGCCATCAAGCTGATTAGGCTGCAGAATATTCTCGGCACACCAGAGCTGTGCTTGGCGGGGTCTGCCGAAGCTTTGCAGAAGTTCGATTGGGACCTACAAATGGCAGCCTTGAGGTTAAAGTCCATAAAGTAGCAAGAAGGAAGAGAAAGAAATTCGTTCGAGAAAACATCTCCGAAGGCGCTTGCTTCACTCAAAGTGTCCCTGCCTTTTGTGGGCCATCAACAAGTGTCTGATAGCGCACAAATCATCAGGTTTCCGAATCATATACAGCTGCTTATTCTCTCGCATTCACATTTAATTATGGCATTGTTTCAAATTAAGGGCTCGAATTTTACTCTTAAATTTTATATTTTAGAACGCAATCGAATTATCATGCATACATACTCAGAACTTTATGATCAACTTAAGTCTGAATCTCAAGTACTTATATGTGCACACTGCGGAGCATTTTATTGTAGCAGTTAACATTTTATTGTCGAATTATTAATAAAGTTAATGGCCGCCTAGAACTTTCCAATATCTGGCTTCGTACTAACATTACCTTCATTTTGGCAATGATTACAACTAATTTTGAAAGCAAAACTTCCAGGCTTTGAATTTGAAGAAACACATGACAGTCGAGTGGGGTCAGAAAAGTACCGAGTGTCTCATGCGCTTACACGATGTGTTCTTGATGTAGCAGGGGAATCAAAATAGTTTGATGTGGTACGGCAGTTATATAAGACCACACACGGAACGTCTTGACAGATCATGGCTTGATAGTCGCTATTCAGCGAATTTTTCGGAGTTGGAACCGTGCCAATCGCCTGCCAAAGGTTTTTTAAAAAAGTGCTGAAGGATTAAGTCTTTTATGTATTACCAATCTCGATAATACTTTGAAAGACATGTGCGTATTAGGGCTGTAGGAATATAAATAACATGGAGTTTTCTTCGTCAATACTAGCAAAACTTTCTAAAAGTGAAATACTAGCAGTATTACTAGTCTCTAAAATATAAGATTTCAGCGATGATATTTGCAAAATTTTTTTTATTCGTATTAGTTCTGTCAGCGATAGTGAGGTGAATGAAAGGATGAACAATCATTGTTCGATCTAGTTCCCACAGAGGCCTAGCTTCTCCAATTCCGACTATATTTTGATATATGTTAACCTACATATAACCGTCGTACGTTTTGGCGTAGAAAGTCCTTCAATCCCAATATCGAGTATCATATTGCAACTGCAATGGTAAGTTTCCAGCAAATGGAAAGCGAACTCCGTTAATTTGCTTAAAAAAGTATTTCAACAACGATTTTTTCGAAAGGTTGCAAAATGTACAAATATGTAAGACATGACCTTTCCTCCAAGACACTGCCTTTCACTTAAAGGTGTCTTGGCGTCAACAGAGGAAAAAATTTGCTCTGCAATGGGATGCGTTCGGTACCCATGGATGTACTTTTAGCAGAAGTTGTCGCTTCTAATTGTAGCCAAAACATTTGGTAGCTGTGGCCGATTTTTCAAACTGAGATATGCATTCCATTTAGTTGTCTAAAACGCTGTACCAGATACACAAAAAAGATAAAAACGCATGCAGGAAACTTCCTCGGTGATGATTTCGTTTACTGGTCGTTGTGCCGTAAGACAAAGCTTACCAAACAAACACAGAGGTTCAAAAATTAAGTGTTAACGATCTCAGATGGACTGGTACTTGACTTCGAAATTTATCAGCGCAAGGCGACTCCTCTTTCAAACACCAGCATAGATCTCGGTCCTGCATTTGTACTTCGATTTGTGAAAATGGAACTAGTACAATAAAGAAAAATCTAATCAATGGTGTACATATGACCGAAGGAAAAAATTAAAAGTGGTTTTATGGAGGAGTTCTATCGCTCCGGCAATAAAATTGCAATAGTTTACTGGGAAGATGGAAAGTGCGTTTTATTAGCATCTTCTCTATTTGGTTCCAATCCAATTAATGAGATATAACAATGGTGCAAAAAGGGGAAGAAGTTTATTCAAGTCCCATGTGCAAATACTGTGAGAGAATACAACAAATCTATGTGTGGTGCACTTGCGACCAGCTAATGAAAGCATAACCGAATTTTTCCATAACACGAAAATGGACAGTAAAAGAAATTATTAATATTTTGGATCCAGCTTGCTGCAACGCAAGGCATGAATGCCAAGCCATGTATAGAAGGAAATGAAAAGCCACCCAAGGACGCGCTCGATCTCTTAAACTTTCGAATGAAAATTTTTAATAAGCACTCGGATCTAAAAGGGTTAAGACGAGTTCGATTGCACCCCTGGTGAGATTTTTTAAACGCTGAGCACTTCATAATTGCCACCCTATTTTTCGCACAAAAAAATTTTCCTTCCGAATTGTGGTGAAAACATGATACCATTTTTATGAGTCCCCATGTTCTGTCGTCATGGTTAATAAGTAATATTTATTATAATTAATTAACAAAAAAGTAAACTCTAATTACCTGAGTACTTTAATACGCGTGGAATATCCCTTCCTTGTACAGTTACGCAATGCTTTTTGTAATACGGTCTCATTAATCAGATCTGGCAATATTGATCACCAGGAAGTAGTCATTAGATCAAAACAAAGGTTCGTCCGTTCTCGAATTCATAAAATGATGTGCGTACGGTTACCAGCAGCCATCACGCATGCAAAGAAAGCTTTTCCATTGGTATGTTAGGCAGGTACTGGCGCTAGTACCCCCAGTTGCAGCCATCGTGGTTACGTAAACAACGCCTGATTGTCACAACACACAAGTTTACTCCTTTAGGTGACGCAGCTCTCAACGGGAAGCTTCGCTTGGAAACACACGGATGCAGGGCAGCCATGTGAGGACATCGCGCCGCCATGGAAGAAAGAAGTCCAACAAAGAAGGTGCTTCTGCTCCAACGCTGCAGGTGTGGTAAGCACCCAGGAGAATAAAGGGCCCGGGATCTTGAAAAAGGTTCTAAAAAAAGTCAGACTCGCACCGAACGCCAAAACGGTGAGTTAATTGCGCTACACAAGTCCTACCAGTTAATCCTTTCATCACTATACGTAGCAAATGAAAGTTGCCAGTCACATCCTATATGAAAGCGTTGCAGACAGAATCAACTATCTGACTTTCTTCCAATACTTCAACATGCCGAACACCTTCAATTCTTGGTTCCTGGTCACTGAGCTGCATGTGTGGATGTTGCTAGTACGCGCCATGGCTGAGGGTGCCGAGGCGAACGAGAACGGACGTTATCTGAGGAATTGCATCGTGGAAGTGATGTGGAGCGATGTAAACATGCGAGCGAAGAAACTTGGGGCAAGTTGCTTACTTGCGTAGTCGTGAACTGCGTAACTTTTCTGTGCTTAAGCAGGCAGACAATCCATCGCGCACACGCCAGCAGATCGAAACGCTTTCGGAGCAATTCCAAGCCGCCCTTATAGCATACGACGAAGGTTTGGCATCCGACGACCGCGTCATGGCCGCCGCACTCTGGAGAAGGTTTCTGGAAATGCGCGCAGAGGACTACGCGAGTATTGAGCTGCTGGTGAAGTACGTACGTGAGCAGATGACTCTGCTGGATGAACTTCGGAGAGAAGAATTTCTTGGCAAACCAAAAGTACATTGGCTGGATATTGAAAAAGAGAGAAGTGCCGTATAGAAGAGTTCAATGAGGACAAATAATTTATAACCGCCTGTTTTATTTTGCGTGTTATTGTTCACAAACTGAAACAAATTCAGTAAATTTTTAACGAAGTACAGAAGTCTTTTGTTGGGTGGGGTTCTGGAGGAATGGGTTATATAGTTAGGTCGTCCACGTCTTCGTTTACTAAAGCTCTTAGTTGGCATTTGCAGAGAAAGGCCATGATGCGTCGTTCCACACGCATACGGTTTTCCATGTCGAAGCCATTTAGCAGGGCGGTCATTTTGCGCGCATTATTGGTGAAGTCCTCCTCTGTACAATGGATCTCGTCTTGGGCCATGCACTGAACCACGGCCTGTTCGTTCTCGTTGCTTATTTCAACAGTTTGACTGTTGTCGTCGCTAAATGATTCCCGTCTCCATTCGGGACTGCTTGCGATTTCATTCTCCTCTTGCTTAGGGACCGTAGGTTTCGAAGGCCTGTGTGGCGGGAAGGACACATACAGTCACTAGCAAATTAGGTTCTCACTGCACTCACCTGTTGAATACCACAGTATTTTCCAGGAATTTCAGCCGGTGCAGGTAGGGCCAGGTCGACTTCTTAATGACACCCAGCTTTGGGCACAGATATCTACATTGTCGCAGCTCTTTCTGGAATTGGTTCCTTAGGTTGTTCCATCGACTGATGCAGAATTGAACTGCAAGGAATTCTTGTTATATGTGTTAATCGAAGTTAGAGAACCCACCGTCGGCTCCCATTTTGGCGGCGATCTCCTCCCAGATTCGCGTCTTCGCCTTCATGTGTTTGTATGTCGAAAGACCATTTTGCCGCTGGTAAAGTATTGGATGAGGTTCTATCAGATCTATTATCTTAAAGTCGAATGGACGATTCTTCACATGGCTGGTTTTTGTCATTTTCGCCCGCTGTCAACTTTTGCCTTCGCAAGGTTTCCAATAGCTTTTGAAAATCAGATTATAATAACAATAATGTACTCAACTAAACAATTGTAGTGCAGAGAGAAATCTTCAGCTTTAACCAATGTTATCGATTTTAAAAATTCTTATCGATAATTTTTAATATCCTAACTAGTTGATTTCACATTATGAGTATAGGAGTGCATTCAAAGAAAGTTCAAAATGCCGGATGAACTTTTATTGAGTTTGTTAATAGAGGTTGAGAATGAAGGCGAAAAGAAAAGAAGATAAGCCTGCATCTTTATCCATTCATTAAACGAATTCGACTATTTCGTTGTAGTTGCTTCTGATCTTCTACCAACATCAACAATAAAAAATCATGCAACTGTTAAATGGTAATGTAACGCCGATAGAAATATCGACTACAGTAACTCAAGGGCTACTCCAAAAGCAGCGTTGCCACACACTTCAAATTTTAGTTATCCCTAAGTAGTCAGAATTATGGTGGTTCTTAATAATTTGTTGAAATTTTTAATACCGTTGCAATTTTCTCTCACGTTTAAGAGCATTTGTAATTTCATTGGCATTTGTAATTTCCAAGCATTTGTAATTTCATTATGAAAGCCTTTTACTTGCAGGTTACATCGCTTTTGGCATATAATGCCAATATTCTCAACTTCGGCCCAAGCATTTCGGAAAGAAATTTTTATTTCATATAAGTTCAGAAAAGCGTTTATTTTTTGTTTTGTTTTCAAAAACAAATACGTGTAAGCATGGCAAAAAACATTCATTTGCAATATTACCATTTAATGATATTATTAATTAGTGGACTTTGTTCTTAACCGAGTTTCCTTCTGAACTGCCAACGCAGATATGTTGAACCATATCTGCAAGTAGCAAGTTATTTAAAGTACCTCCTCAGGGTGATTATTAGATTTCAGTCGATTTCTGACGTCGCTTCAAATTTTGTAGTTTTTGGTAACACGTTTATTTGCTCTGCTGCAAGTTATTTAAAGTACCTCCTCAGGGTGATTATTAGATTTCAGTCGGTTTCTGACGTCGCTTCAAATTTTGTAGTTTTTGGTAACACGTTTATTTGCTCTGCTCAAATGTTAAAGTAGCAGTTAGTTTCAGCTTAAATAGTTACGTCGTCCACATCTTCGTTATTCAAGGACCTTAAATTGCACTTGCACAGGTACGCTACAATCCGCCGCTCCGCTTTGGAACGATTAGTATCATCGAGGCCTTCGAGGAGTGACTCAATTCGTCTCATGGTACCTACTGGGTGGCCGTATGTCGTCGATGTTGCCGATGTCACTACGTCGCATCGATCGCGTTCAAAGTTGAACTGCTCTTCCATCGGCTCTTGAAGGGGATCGTCGTCCAGCACTTCCTCGATGAGATTCTCCGCATCCATGCCGCTCCATGTTACCGAGTGTTGCTGAATCTGAATACTCCTGCTCTGCTTGCTACTCATACATATTTGGAAAGCAATAAGGAGGATCGTTTAACAATCTCATTTCTTACCCGGGACTGTAGCACTTTATGTGGTCCTGCAGGAACAGCAGGTGGTTAAACAGATTCCACGACGTGTCACCCCTCGACTTGCCGCCCGTTTGCTTTACCTTCTGCAGCTCCCTGCGAAACCTGTCCCTGAGCGACTTCCAGCGCGCGATGCAATACCCAGCTGCATAGAGTGTTAGAAACGGGAGCTAGAATCAAGCGAAGGATCCTACCTTCTGCATTCATTGACGATGCAATGCTATTCCACAACTCGATCTTCTTCTTCATGGACTCGTAAGGAGATGCACGCAGATCACTGGTGTACAGCTCCACATTGGCCTGAACCAGTTCGATCAGCCTGATGTCGAACTCATTATTTGCAGCTATGGTAGCCATTCCTTACCGGACTGTCTATCAACAATGGAAGGATGAAAATAAATTGTATTTGTTTGTAAACAATTGGTTTAGGGATATATTACTAGAACTTGGTATCGATTATTTATTAATCGATTATTTTACGTGTAATTTCCTCTTAAAATTTTACGGATTCCATAAATTTTCCCAAATCTCAATAAGCCGCTTTTATCAATTTTATCGACGAACACTCTTTTATATTACTTCCCTCTCTCTCTCTCTCTCTCTCTCTCTATCTCTCCCTCGTTGCTGCGTGGTTATGCAAGTGGTTATGGAAGTGAAATGGGAATGATATTTTTGTGGTAATCATTACTCCTTTTTGCCACTGTAGGGTATTACCATGGGATTTTCTGCCGTATTCATTTTCGTACGTAAGGTAATAAGGGATTTTTGATTGAATTTGTTAAATTTGGGGTTGGTGACTATGGATGTATCTTAGCAACATTGTTGCAATGCATCAACTACTTTATTTCTCCAACTGGAAGACGTCATTTTCTGGTGGCAAATTTCAAGAAACTCTAAACAATTCAAGGAACTTTGGAATTCCTTCCTTATTACCACAATTTTAAAAAAGCTTCAAATTATTACGCAGTAAATTAAAATAAAAGAATGTGCTGATTCGCTTGATGCGAAATCCGATGGCTGGGTCTTCGCTGTTTGTTTTGGTTCTTTAATCGAGGGAAGTAAAGGCTCACAATAAAAGATTTTGACCAAGAGAACTGGAAAGCGACCAGGAGCTAATGATCCTTTGGATTGTATGAAATTGAATACTTTCGGTAAACGAGTGTACGCCACAAAACGAGCGCCAAGAACAATCAAGGTAAAATGGATGACGTGGGCGGAGTAAGAGCTTCGAATGAGGGTGCTCGGGTTGCCAGTGAAAGAGGCGCGCGAGTCAACTGGAATCGGTAGGAACACCGCAAACCGCCGATTTATACCCAAATTGATTTATAATCTTGCTTGTCTAGGTTTGGACTTGGCGATGACGGCGAGCCCAGTTTTCGGCAACGAAGCAACACAGGTGGCTTCGTGGACCTGGGTAACGAGTACACGTACGCGGCTGGTGGACACCAAGCCTCTGGTGCCAACGAGATATTCGCGGAAGTTCAAGGAGACAAACCATGGTAACAACGCACTTTTCCGTTGAAATTTGTGACAAAAGCATGACTCATCTACAGGTGGCGCACGAACTTCTTCATTTCGCAACCGGTTTTGTTCGGCACGTGGGACGGCGTGTTCACGTCCTGCCTGATAAACGTCTTTGGTGTCATTGTATTCCTGCGCTCTGGCTGGATCGTAGCACAGGCTGGCATTGTAAATGCCATTCTGCTCATATTTTGCACCGTGGTCATTGCTCTGGTCTCCGTTTTGTCGGCCGTTGGCATCTGCGAGCGCTGTCGGGTGGAGAGCGGCGGTGTGTACTTTCTGATAGCGCATACGCTGGGGTCGCGGTTCGGTGGATCGCTGGGTTTGCTGTACTGCTTCGGACAGGCGGTTGGCTGCGCGCTAAATGTGATGGGCTTCGGAGAATCCATGGCAGGTCTGGTTGGCCTCGAAGGCAATAAGTGGGCTATACGTGGATTCGCGACCGCAGCCGTGCTGCTCCTGGGGTGCATCAACGTGGCTGGTGTCAAGTGGGTAATCAAGCTGCAGTTCGTCCTGCTGATGATTCTGCTTCTGTCTGCGTTAGACTTCATGGTGGGCAGTTTCATAAGCGACGACGCGGGTAGGCTACTCATCGATTGAAGCGTGCGCTGATTTTTCTTCTTTCACATCGTTTATTTTTTGATTCCGCAGATGGTTTCCGGGGCTGGGTGAGCAGCAGCTTCGTCGACAACCTTTGGCCAAAGTACGAGCATGGCTATTCTTGGTTCCGCGTTTTCGGCGTCTTCTTCCCGACAGTCACAGGCGTTCTTTCCGGCATCAACATGAGCGGCGATTTGCGCGCTCCTTCCACCGACATCCCCAATGGTACCCTGGCAGCTTTTGGTACTTCGTAAGTAGTTCCTCAGGATTTGAGGCACATTCATCGCAAAAGCTTTCGCAGCACATTCCTCTACTTGGTATTCGCGCTCTTCTTGGGGTCCACCTGCGACCGTGCCACGCTCCTGAAGGACTACATGATAGCGGTGAAGGTGTCGGTGCTGCAGTTCCTGCTGCTGGCGGGCGTCTACGTGTCCAGTATGTCGTCATGCTTGGGCGCCATGTACGGCACTCCACGCGTACTGCAGAGCATCGCGAAGGAAAACGTTATTCCAGCCATAGAGCTGCTCGGCAAAGGGGTGCGCATTAAATGTCCTGTATTTCTTGCCTACGGTGTAATAAACCAACAGATTTCTTTAGCGTGGTCCCAATAAGGTCCCCATTTACGCCATGGGTGTGGTCGCTGTGGTGACGGTGTCCTTCATCATAGTTGGCGACATAAACTTTTTGGCGCCAATCGTCACCATGCCGTTCCTGCTGACCTACGCCTGCATCGACTACTCGTACTTTGCGCTCGCGCAGACCTTCGACATTCAGGAGAAGAGGGAGGAGCGATTCCGCATTCAGGCATCAAGTCCTTCCTATGAGACCAGGCGTTACGGGTCGTTGCAGGGCGAGAGTGATTTAGATTTGCTCTTCCCGGATCGAGTGCGACATAAAAACTTGAAAGTAAGTTACGTATTCTTGGAGGACCTTGCAAACCACCGTGCGTCTCTGTACCTTTCTAGAGTCCATGCACTTCGCAACAGAACTCGCCTCAACACGTGCCTTCGAAACCAGTAAATATCAACTCCACCACCGAGATCGAGCGGAACCACATTAGCACGGACAAGAGTCACCATGAAGACAGCAACTCGAGTCACCCCGACGTTTGCGCGAGCACCAACAGTGCTGACAGTACAAACACGGAAGGTGTGTTGGAAGGTGCCACTTCCAGCAAAGAGGAGACGGAGCCTGTGGCGCCCATTCGCCCGCCGATCCATTCGAAGACGAAAAACTGGTACTCTGGCTTCTGCAATCGTTGGGCGTCTCTTCTCGGGGTGAGTGAACCGGAGTCCTCGGAAGGTGTTTGTTGATGTCATATTTGGCAGGCGGTGACCAAGGTTCTCGTGATGCTACTGGTGAACTGGTACTACGCTCTGACGTGCTTCTTAGTCGTATTCATCACCTGGTTCTATGTGGGCACAGCTAACCCGGCCGTCAAGCCGGGCTTGACTGCGGAGTTCAACTTCTTCGCCTGGCTGAAGAGCGTCATATTCCGCTGCTTCGGGTAAGTCTTCCCAAAATCTCTCTGATGCCGAGCTAATATTTCACCCCCAGCAAACGACTGCATGAGTACGAGCAGATCGTAGTGACGCCTTCCTGTCCTGGCGTACAGCTCTCGGCCTCGCATATTAACGATGAGAACGAAGACTTTTCACAGAGACGGCGATACCACAGCTCAGCCCTGGTGCAGGGCCACCTGGTGGAGGATATCTGAACCGTTTGGCTCTTTCTTCTGTACCAGCAACAACTTCAGAAGCTCAAAATCCTTACTACCAACAGTCGAAGCAAGAGGCAGGCATCTACTAACAAACCGTAGTCAATAAGCTTTAATACGCACGTAAAAACTAACAAGCGCAACACTTTGCATTTATATTTCAGCGCTGTTTAGCTAACTTCTATTTGCCCTTAAAGTCTAATGCGACACTTTTACCATATAAAAGAGTGACAATTTAACCATGTTTGTAGTAAATTTATAATAACTTAAATTAGTCCAAAGCAACCCTGTTATATACCGTGATTATACACTTGTACCAAGTTTTTAAATGTGTACCCTCACATAATCGTAATGTGTAAGCTGATAGTGTTGAAAATATACAAGTTCTGTACAATAAATTATATCGGGACCATCTCCGACTGCCTCTTCTTGAACTTGATCCAGATGCCGAGCTTTGTCGCGGTGAGGAACGTAGTGGGTACTAGGTCCAGCCGACGCCTTGAGGGGTCCGACAGATGCACGGAGTACTTCGTCAGCAACGCCGCCAACCCCGCTTTGGTCTGAAGAAGGCCGAATCTCATGCCTGGAAGGAAGCTACTAAAGAAGGTATGCGTGGGACCCGCCTAACATACCTGGGCACATGCGGGGACCCTCGCCGAAGCCGAGGAATGCGCATCCCGGCTTCTGCTTTTGGCTGGACTCGCAGAACCGTTCAGGGCTGTACACTGCGGGTTCGGGGTATAATTCCGGGTCGCTGTGGGGAAAATTGCGGTATGAAATGCGGTAAAGCAGATTAGCAGAGCTGTAAAAGACTGCAATCATTATATCAATCAAATTGATCGCCGAAGTCCTTTCAGATAACTTAAACTAGCTGAGGACGCTGATTTCTGTGGAAGACTTCAAAATACTTCGCCGACTTCAGTGCAGAACAGAACACTTGAGCGACATCCACCCACTTAAATTCCTAGAGACTTGAACTGGCTGCAGTGTATTAAACTAACTCAAACGGTTCTGTCGACTTGAAGCGGAAAAGGATTTCCCACTTCCCTTTGCTCTTCCTTGGAATCGCTTATAATTCATACGCGATTCTATTATGATTCAGTCTTGTACAGCTCTATGTGTGAATGCGTGATGCAAACTTGTGGATCGCATGTACGGGGATCACGAAAGTCGTGCCCTTCTGCACGATATGTGGTTCGTCGCCTGGGACCTGCGGTGGCAGCTGGAAGGACTTCGTGCAGCGCTTGAGTAGTGCCAGCATCGGTGAATGCATGCGCAGCGTCTCTGTAAACGATGATGCGGACTAAAGGGCCACAATAACTGGCAGTCTGCGGCTCTTACCGAAAAGCGTGGCTTCCAGATAGGTCATCTCCTGGAGCGCTTCGTAGGTCAGCTTGCGGTCGTGCCTGGCTAAGACGTCGTCGATCTCCTGCAGCACGCGGCTCTGCACTGCCGCATGCGCCGCGTACTGCCAACGCATGAGTGGAGGAACATAGGGAGAAAAGGGCAAGTTAGTGGACGTGGAGAGCGCAGCTCAAGGGCTCCCTACCTCAAACAGAGTGTAGGCCATCAGCGACGAGGACGTTTCGAAGCCCTCTAGCAGAAAGGTGCCGCTGTGTCCCACGATGGTGGGCACGCTCACGGGCTCATTCGACTTGCGCTTCGCTTCCAGCAGCCACTGTATGAAGTCGCTGGGTGCTGCTGCGGTGGCATCGCCGCCCAGGCGCTTCTCCAGCACAGCGCCGACTATGGTTCTGAGCCACTGCTGCACGCCGGGCGGCACGAAGCTGAAAGTACGAAATGGCTTCATGATTCATTTGTGGCTGGTTGTCTTGCCTCTGCAGTGCTCAACTGGTATCTGAGGAGGCCTCCCAGGCGCGGTGAGAACAGCAGGGCGATCGTCTCGAGCAAGCTGCTGGCGTGCGGCTGGAACAAGTTCTCCACCAGCAGCGTGAAGTCAGAGTTCGTGTTGGTAAAGGCCTCGGCATCCAGGCCAAATGCAGCAGAGGCAACTACGTCCAGCGTGAACTTGGAGAATAGCTGCGGAGGGTACAGCGCGGTAAGTGATCGCGCGGTCACTGGGCCCAACGTACTCACATTTTTCGCTTCGAAGCTTTCGCTCAGGTGGGTCTCCACGAAGTCCACCAGCTTGCTGCAAGTGGCCTCGATGTGTGGAAAGGACGCCTTAACCTAAGAAGCAGATCAGCAGGCTGCAGGCAGCAACAAAGGACTACGAATGCCACCACCTACCTTGTTCGGGCTGAAGATGGGCACGATTTCCGCGCGCATGTCTCTCCACTTCTCCCCCGCAGCCACGAACGGGTTGCACGAGGTGATTGGATCGCGTCGCGGATCCACCCAAATGACGTTGTCGTGGAAGTGCTGGAAGCTGCGTACCATCACCTCCTTGACCATGTCCAAGCTGCGCAGCAGAATGGCGGGCTCGTTGAACACGCGGTACATGCCGACGTAGGGCAGGAGAGGGTGGGCCCTGCAGCGGGAGACAAAAGCGACGTCTAGAGCGAGGTTTCGCATTATAGGCAAACCTACTTGTAAATGGCGTGGTACACCTCGCCGTAGTGCTTGCGGCCGATGCAGAACTGAAACATATTGCCGACCAGTGGGACCCCGCGGGGGCCTCTGATGCCACGGCGTCGCCAGAAGTTGCTCGTCCAGGAGGTGAAGATGCAGAAGGCGACCAGTGCCGCCGCCAGCAGAATAGCAATCATCGCGCTGTCGAAACTCGGCTCCGCGAACGAACGACTTCAACTGTAGGCGGCGACATTCGGCGGGCTGCTTTTATATGGCCCATCGGGCACGCTCTGTTGACGGTGGGCAAAACAGAAGAAAACGCTTGTACTTCCATAAAAGACGCGCAATCACCCGGCGGCAAATGTGCGTGGCCGATTTCAGGCTTGTAAGCCTTGGCCAGTCCCGAACTGAGTCGGAAACTGCCCTCGACTTTCATACAAGAGTCCTTCGTTTAGCACTGAAAGTTTTAAAAGCTCCAATTTTCTCCACTGTGCGGCGCTGTTCAGCCACCTGCTTCGGTTGTCTTTCTACGTCAAAACATCAACTGCACGAACCCATATCATGCTCGGCCAATTGTGCGCGGGCTCCGCGAGGGCAAAAGCGTAGAAAAGGTTATCTCCGCGCTGCGCTCCGCGATTAGATAGCGGCTGCCACTGTCACGCTCAGGGAATGACGCGCAGTTTGCTGCTTGTCGTGAAACGAATGCTCAAGTCATTTCATTGCTTCCAAAGGCAGCCGCATGGAGAACCAGCCGCTGTTTGCTCTTCACTTGTTGGCGTGCTTCTAACAACCGCAGCGACTTGCAGGCGCCTCCTCGTGCTTCAGCTCGTGCTTCAGCTCGTGCCAGTGGCGGGTGGTGTGTGTACGCAACATTAACTGCTTGTTTGCAAAACGGACTTCCGCAGTCAGATTGCTTCCGATGAGGAGGTCGCTGTTGCACGTTGGTTTTCGCAGCTGAAAAGGTTTCCCTCGGGTCCGGCGGCTCGTTCGCGTGCCGCATGCTTGCGATCCATTTACGACCATTTAAACCCGCGTTGAACAAGTCACGAGACTATTAAATGGTCTAATTAAGTCGAACTAAGCCGTCGCGTCCGCCCGCGCACTGAGTTCGCCGAAAACACTCGGCCAAAAAGCAATTAGCGTTGCCCCGCAGGGATTAGCGTGGTGCACCACGCAACTGATGTCCCGGCTGTCGCGCGGTGAATCGATTCGAGCACGCGGCGAAGAGTGGAAACGGAGGTGCAAACGACATGTCGAGTCCCTCAATTAATTGTGGTGAACAGGCTGCGACGCGTGTGACTGTATTTCTAGCCGCGATGCAGTGGCGAATCAGGTCGAGACTCTCACCAGTTAGCCTCTATTTTTTATTATTCTTTATTTTTTTTATTTACTGCAGTTGAGTTGAGTTGCGTAGAATTGAGTGAAGCGACGCACGGAGTAACGGAGCGGAGTAACGATGCCGCTCTTCCGCTCGCATCCTGCGCAGAAGCAAGCAATCACTCACCAGTTGCTAATTCAGCTATTGAGGAGGGAGTTTTTGAGAGACAAGAGCTCAAGAGTCGCTCTTGAGCTCGGCGCTGAGTGGCAACCGACTTTATGGCCACCTGCTCATTTTTTCACTCGAGGTGTGGAGCTTCCACCTGCCTCGTGCGAGCGCAAGAACGCTTTCTGTCTAAGGAAAGAGCCACGCCCTGAGATCAGATCCTCCGGATCCTTCTTGGTCTTCGGGGGCGCATTTTGAGAGGTGGCTGCTGACGGTGCCGCCGCAGGGACGCCGTGACCCGCGTTGTGCGCTGGAATTCCGTCAGCGTCGTGGACAGGTAGTCTGGCAGTCTCTGCGTCCAAGGTCACTTTCTCGTGGCCCAACCTGAATCTCGACATGAACGGACTCGACGTTGGCTTGTGCGGCCCGCGGGATGCAGAACGCCGCGCTCCTCCGTCGCTCGCGCCGCCAGCTCCGTGTTTTGAATACTGACGTCCGAACAGAGCGCGACAGAGGCACCAGAGCACTGCACGCAGCCGGCTGTGAGCCGAAAAGTATGCCATAAAACGGCAAATTACAGTTAATTTGCGGGTCTCCTTTTATCACAACGTGTACTTCTGTGGCGAGCGCGATTGCGACACATTAAGTGGCTTGAAACAACTGCGAGGGGGCGCCGCGGCCGTCCACGGCACGGCATGCACGGATTATTCCCTGCATTTACCGTTGTTTACACTGTTATTTATGCCCTGAGCTTCCACTGCCGTGTTCGCAAGTCGGGTTGGACTGCCGCAACTGACCCGAATCATGGTTGCCTTCAGGCCACGCGAGTCTCCCCGATGAGCGCCTCTCGATGGTCCGCCTCTCGATGGCTCGCGGCTTTCAAACGACTTCACGAAATGAACGAACGAACAACTCAAAGCGAACACAAATTATCGTCGGCAGCAGGTCAAAGGTCACAGGACGCAAAGGCTACTTGCCGGCGGGCGTCTGCAGCAGCGGTCAGCAGGAGCCAATTCTCCTCGATATAGAATGCAATTCCTGCTGATTTTCCCGCGAACTCTTATTACATTTTTAAGGAATCTTTCAGGACTCCTGAAAATCTCGTTTTGCGGGAAAAATGGCTGAGAAAGAATGTGTTGAACCCCTTAAAGGGTGGGAAGCGCTTCCCTGACTTGGCTTGCCTGCTGCGGGCTCCACATGCGGTGGCAGTGGGGCCTCCGATGAGTTTGTGTCCTCATTACACATCCTCGAAAATCGATGCGGGCCGTGTTCGCAACGCAGAGTCCACACACTCCGCTCCACCCACGAAGGGACACGCGTTGCTTGGTTACCACGAACTACAAAATGCAAAGCGGCAAACGGCACCGGGGAGGAAAGCGAAGGTCCTGGCTTCTCACAGCCTCCGGGTAGTCGGCATACGGGGAAATTAACGGGATTCAGTTCCGAAGTGAAGTTTTAACAAGAAATTACTATTATTTCATAAATGTTGTGTTTTTTATCGAAACGAACCAGAGATGGCAACGGAATTCAAAGACTTCGACTGGCTTTCAAGACTTCAATTGAATTCAGCCTTTTTGGCCGAACTCCTCAGAGGCAAATAATAAGAATCAACAACTTTAAATAATCAAAAGGAGGTGACTGAACAACAAATCGGAATTCGCTCGAGGAACCTGCAGATCGACGACAGACTTCGGAGAATCTTGCAATTTGTGTGAATAAATTTGCGTTTGCCACTAAGCTGCGAATCCGGAGAACGGAGAGCTCGTGGGGCGAATGCTTCTCGGAATATATTAGGATTTGAATTTCAAATGCCGCCTGAGAACCTCGCTGGCTGAGGGAGATAGGGAAAGCGCTGCTTCCGAGAAGCCACACGTACACGCACGCCGCGTCGTCCGCGCTTGTAGGCCGGGATGTCCTTCCCACACCTGCCGCTGAGTTCCGACGGCATACAATTTTACGACTCTCTGCGTTAGTTAAATTAAGAAGCAATTTAAGCCTCTCAGTTCGTACGAATGCCTTGCAGGGACCGACGCTGGAGTCTTCATCTTCATCGCGGCGTTAACATCATCGCCACCGCCCTCGCCATCGCCAGCACACGAGCGCACTCGCACTCACGCACTCACACATGTGGAATTCCAAGGACCGAGGATGTGGCCGACTCTGCTACAAGCGGGAATGACTTATGAGCGCCCCGGGCAGACTTTCGGAAGGCAGCGGCCGGCTTCGGATGCAACTGTGCAGCTGAACGCAGGTGCGGCGGACGGGGCGGACAGGAAGGAGTCCACTTCAGAATGCAGCCAGCGCGAGGGGACGCAGTCGTCTGCGAATCGAAATCCTTTGAAAGGATTGCGCAGCGTGTGCAACGAAAGCAAGGAGTCGGCCGTGCCTTCGGTGCCGGAAGTGGCTTTGAGGACATCCTGAGAGCAGCAAGGGACGGGCGACGGATTCGGCTGCAGGTAATCAGCATTCTTATCAATTCTTCAGTCAACCGTCTGTTCTCGTTGCGTTTCAATTCGGAAGGCTTTCGGTTCGAGCAGCCACACCGCGTGGCGGGCTGGGAACGACGCCGGTTGTAGGAAGGACGTAATGGGAGCTGCAACTAAGGTGTCCTTCGGCTTAATTCCGTGTCTTGTCCTTCCAGAACAGCCGTCTGGTGATGGGGTTGGGAAATAATCGGATTTGTTCTCGTATCCACTGCGGAATTCATCCACTCGATCCACGATCCCGACGTCCAGAAAAGTCAAGAATAAAGAAGGAGTTTCCCCACTCCGAAAGTTCCTTCGCACCCATCCGTCAAAACCCGCTTAATTTTTGCGGACGTCTAAAAGAACGTTTAGACGTATTTAGGATAAAAAGTCCCACACAAAACGTATGCGGGACACATTAATCTTGAAGTGGCGAGATCCAGAACTGTGTTGACGTTTTGACGTCTTGAATCACGGGAAAGCCCAGCGGGGCGACAGGGTTGGGGGCGGACGAGGTTACTGTGAGCAGGTGTAGCTCTGGGAGGGAAGTTTTTGCGCTTCGAACGAGTTCATTGTCTACACTAATGAAGTGGCAAGAGTCACCCGCACAACCCAGTTTGCTTTTGTCTGCGACTCGCTTGGAATTCGGCGGGCATTTTCGTCCTCAACTTCCTGAAAACGTTCTCACGGCGAGGCGTCGACAACAAGCGCGCCTGTGAGTGATGGGTCGGGAAGCCAGGATGCCTCCGCCGCGTGTACGTTGCGTTGTTAGTGCGCTTCAAGCGCCTCATCTTTGTGTGCTTCGAGCACCGCGTCCGCGCTCCCTGTTGGTGATTCTCGTTGACAGACTTCGCAGCGTTAAATAAATTTACTTCTTCAGTGCAGCTCTTCGGTTCAGATGCCTCGCCTCCCCCGACTCCAGTGCAGCTGCTGAATTTCTCAACCAAATTACAGTACATCGGAAGCCGACAGAAGAGGATTCTGCCTCCGCTGTGATTGTCTTCTCTGCGCTCGCCGGCACAGCGCCCTACAGTTGGCATTGGGAGGCCATTTGCATTCCTCGCTTTCGCGCCAACACTCTTCACATTCCACTTTAACCTTTCACTTTTCACCTGAACAACACATGCAAAGTATGCGTGGAAGGTCGCGCGTGGTGCTCGGCAGCTCAGTTTCTCGTGGAAGTACGAATTCCTGCCTCCGCGAATCTGATTATCAGACACCTTTCGAAATCGCATTTAAGGCTGCTGAACCAAATTGCTTTTCAACTTCAGTACAGTAGAAAATCGCAAGCACAGCTGGCACATTTCAGCTTGCTAGGGCATTCCGAAGCAGGCCCTTGATGCGAATTAGAGCACCAGGACTTCGCCCCAACTGGCTCATCGTCTGCCATGCTTTTCAACTGGATGTCCTCGTTCCGGGAGTCGCTTGCAAGTGAAATTCTCGTGTTGTGATTAATGCGCGAATCACGGCTGAGACAACAACTCGCACCCACGTCGCACATCGCGAACCAGTTGGCCGCAAACTAGGAAATGCGTTGGACTCACAGCCAACACTTAATCGGCATTGAAGGAGACGCTGCTGCTCCACTTATAAAACAAAACCGCGGAATTCAGCGAAGAATCACCGAAGAGAACTAAAAGCCAGCGGGAGTCATAAAAAACGCGGGATTAACAGGATTTGTGAGGTCTGCAAGCGCCGCAGCAGACGAAGCGGAAGGCCTCCGCCTGAACGTTCGACTCAAGGATGGCAGCGTCGCGAGGTTCGCTTAGAGCCGCGACGGCGACGGTGCATCCGGATGCCGGAGTGGATGCGTCGGGTTGCCGCCGCAGTAGCCGTGCATGCGATCCGCCCGCGTAATGAGCGCCGCTCCGGGTCCGGAGGTTGTGTCGGCGGTCCAGGCTGCCTCGAACCTGAATGCGGTCTTCTGGGCGAATATTGGTAGGTGTGGGGGGGGGGCGTGAAGACGGTGAGGTAGAAGGAGCGGAATCGCCCGAATAAATTCCGGCCCGAACGAACTTCCGCCACTCTGCCACCCCCTTTCAACCTCATGCGCGATTTGGAGCCTTAAACGGAAATTTAAAGGGACGATTTATGGCTGCTCCGTGCAAGGAGCTGCGCAGTAAAAAGCGCTTAAGTGAGATTTAGCAGCGGGGAGCGAGGATGGAGTGCGCGAATAGCAGGCCAATTGAATATTCGAGCGCACTGCGGACAGAGTATGCAAATCCCAGGCTCGGTCACCAGCTATTCCAGCCCCTCCTCCTCTGAACATTAGGGCGCCACTGGAGCTGAAGAAGCCGCCCGATTCCCCGGGGCTGAGAAAATGAGAAAATGATCTTCCAGCTTTTATCCGAATCAAAGTGGGCGAAGTATTAATTTATTTATTGGGCTGCTAACGCAATTCATAACAAGCGAAGCCTTGCAAGAGCCAGAGCAGGAACTCCAGCCAATTTAAGCAGCGAGAAGTACAACGCAACTTCTTCTGCCACTCGTTCCCTGCGGATTTCAGTACTTCCCGCTCTGCGAACGCTCGACCGTCCGTCCGCCCGTCCAACGGTGACCTTCACGCGGCCGTCAAATGAGTCAGTCTGGCCACGCATTCCGTTGAGGTGGCGAAATGGGAGCGACCGCGGAGACAACTGGACGACCAGGCGGGCGTGATAAACGTCGTCACGTCCGTGCGCCTCCACGACGGACGAAAACGTGTCGCAGTCAAGCATGACTTCGCTTCTTTCCTTTTCTCTTTCGCTGTTTCTGTTGTTGTTGTTGTTGTTGTTGGTATTTATGGGACTGTCACAACATAGGAACCGCAGGACCGACATACGGAGCGAATTAGCTGCAGGGCAACCGAAGGGAGGGACGAGCAGCGTTTCGTTGCAGTGGCGCAGAAGGGTTTCTGCACACCTTTCTGGCTCTCCTTCGATGTTCGGTACTTTTTCGTTCCCACTGAAATCTGGCGGGCGATGAAATTTTACCAGAAGTAGGAGTTCGGGATTCATTTGTCACATCTGAAATCGATAGAAAAACTACAAACAGAAAATAGAAAGCCGAACGACATGTCGCGCGCCAAGAAGAACAACGTTTACACCGCCCGCAACAGCTTCACCGACCGCGCCAAGGAAGCCATCGAGAACTTCTCCGCGCTCACTGCCAGGATGGCCACGCTGGACACGGCGCTGCTGCTGCTCGGCTCCAAGGAGGACGAGGTGCTCACCACGGTCTTCAAGCACATCACGGAGTTCGTGCGGCAGCAGGAGGCCAACGTGGCCGTGGTGCGCGAGAAGCAGCTGCTCGACATCCTGCAGGAGAAGGACTTCTTCATGGAGTCGGAGAACCCGATCGTCAGGCGCTTCGCCATGTACCTGGCCACCGCCATCGTGGAGAGCATCAACGTCCTGCAGGAGCTGGAGGTGGACCAGGCGCGCCGCATTCTGTCCGTCTGCACGAAGGTGTACGTGAAGGAGACCGACGACTTCTGCCTGGAGTACCTGAGCGTGGCCATCAACAGGTGCCTGCAAGACCCGCAGGCGGCCCTCGAGATGGTGGAGCGCGAGGGCTACTTGGAGAAGTTCTTCCAGGTGACAGCGGGCACCGACAACCCGGACGTGGTGCTGCACTCGCTGGAGGCGATGCACAAGATTCTGCAGACGCAGAGCACCGCGGCTCTGCGGAAGGCGGTCGCCGACCCCCTCTTCCCTCTGGATCGCGTGCTCTGCGAACTGGTCAACGAGTTCCTGGAGGTGCGCAACGCGGCGCTGCAGGTGACCAAGATCCTGATCACGGACACGGGCGAGACGAGCCCGTTCGCGGAGCGCCGGCGGGCGGCGCAGGTGCTGCAGCAGCTGACGAAGACGTTCTGCGACGACGCTCGCGCCCCCAACGCAGATGCGCTGGTGGACGTCCTGTCCGCCGCCCTGATCACGGAGAGGATGGCGCAGGTGTTCTTCGAGGAGAACCTGTTCGACAAGATCGCCCAGAACCTGGCGGCCCACGCCGAGGAGTACCCGCTCGACACGAAGTGCCAGATCGGCCGCATATTCGCGGAGGCCGCCAAGTACGCGCAGTTCCTGGCGCGTCTGCACGGCGCGAAGGTGACCGGCCAGTTCCTGGAGTGCCTGATGCAGAGCAGCCCGCCCGCCGCCCACGTGCTGAGTGGCCTGACGCGCCTGCTGAAGAACGCGGACGCCGCTAACGAGATCGTCGACTGGCTCCCGCGCGGCTTGATCCCCAAGCTCATTAGTAGGTTTTGTGGCTGCGCGCCGTCGTGCGCCAGACTGTCAGACTGTCAGACTGCCAGACTCTGAGCGCGTCGTCTTTCAGGTACCATGCTGAACAAGGAAGTGCCGCTCAGGAGCCGCGAGCAGGCTGCGGACTTCGTGGCCGGCCTGCTTGTGTGCGCCTTCCTCGCGACGGCTGCCCATCTGAAGGCCGTGAACTTCGCCAACGTCCTGGCCGAGATCTTCTCGCAGGGCACGCAGGAGCTGTCCGTCGACTTCGTGCTGACCCTGCTGAGCATCGTCGAGCAGCTGGCGCAGAACAACGAGTACCGCGAGAGCCTGGTGGAGTCGGAGCCGCTGATTCAGCACCTGGCGATCCTGCTCAAGGTGAGTGTGGCGCCCCGCAGATGTGCGCGAGCAGATGTCTCACGTCCCCTTCCAGAACTCCTTCTCGACGGCCATCGTGGTGGCCAACATCTTCCGCTGTCTCTGCACGCTCATCGAGGAGGACACCGTACGCGCGCGCCTGATCTGCAACAACATCTCGGCCTCCATGAAGCGCGGACTCAAGTCGCTCTCCAACGCGGTGAAGATCGCCGTCACGAACTTCGTCATGCAGACGGCGCGCTTCGCGGAGTGCGTGCACGAGTACGTGGACGCCAACGTGCTGGAAGTGTAAGTGTGCAGTCCCCCCACTCGCGAGGAGACTCAGAGGGGAGCGCGGCCGCTCCTCCATTCGGCACGCGCTCCCCTCGTGAGTCGCCCCGTGAGCGTTCCCGCCGCGCCACTAACCGCCCGCCAGTCTCATCCTGCACCAGAAGCACTCCTACTGCGTGCCCACGTGGGGCCCCGCCATCGAGGCCATCCTGGCCAAGTGCCCCAGCCTGAAGTTCTGCATCCGCAACCAGCTCGGCTTCACGGACTCGACCGCCGGCCACGACTTCATGGTGTCGAAGAAGCGCTTCGGCGACTTCCGCGTCTTCCAGGACATCCTGAAGGAGGAGGTGTCGCCGCTGCAGCCGATCCTGGTGGCCAACTTCGAGCGGCCCGAGCCGCCGCCGCAGCTGGTGGTGAGCGTGCCGACGGAGTGCCTGCTGCCGGAGGACGGCAGCCCCGACCACTGGTCCTACTGCCGCAACCCCGGCGACCCCGACCTGCCGCTGCTGCTGGACGCGCTGAACGCGCAGCTGAAGGCAGGCGCGATTCGCTCCTTGCTCCCCCCAATCTGACGCTACCTCCCTACCTCCCGCAGGTCCACGGGTTGGTGGAGAACCCCGCCAAGGTGCGGCGCTGCATCGACTTCGACAACATCGCCAAGCGCGCCCGCGTGGTCGCCGAACTCGTCGCCCGCGCCATGGGCAAGGACCTCAAGCCGCTCGACCTGAACACCTCGGACGCGTGCTCGCTGCACGCCGTCAAGTGCCACCTGCACGAGCTCAGCGGCGCCCTGCACTGCAACTTCATCCCGCTCGGACGCATCCGCACGGGCTGCCGCTTCGAGCGCGCCGTGCTGTTCAAGTGCCTGGCGGACCAGATCGGGCTGCCGTGCACCCTCACGCGCGACCTCGACGGACGCGTGCTGTTCAACGAGGTGCCGCTGCCGCTCGAGCAGGAGCAGGACGTCCACTGCGACCGCAGGACCCTGGAGTTGATGCCGTGGCGCTTGCTGCGGCCCACGCACGTCGTGGACCTCGTGTGCTACCCGGGCGCGCTGTACCCGCTGCAGAGCCGCCAGGCACTGCAGTACCTGCGCAACTACTGAGGACGCGGACGCGGACGCGGACTACGGAAAGCAGACGTCCACGGCTATTCGAGTGCGACTTCAAATATATTTGTATAAAATTTTTGCTCAATAAATTGTCTCAAAAAACTGCTCTTGTCGGCGGACTCTGGCAACAAACAACGCTTCTGTTGATAACAGTTGCTCCGCTCGCTGCTGGCAACCACTCTCTGTGAGAGACTCGCTCGCTGTTAGCAGCAGAGCATCAACAGAGAGAGCGCCAAGTGCTTTCTGGGGAAAAGTCTACACTGACACTGGAAGTGAAAATCGCATGCGAGAGTGGGGCGAGAGAAATGCGATATGAACCGAGAGAGGCCATAAAATTATATGCTCTCGGGAAGGAAGTTTACTGCGGCGAAATGGAAATGGTGGTTTCCATACTCACACACACACCTACACAACCAACTTTCTACTTGCGTTGTTGTGTATAAAGCCGCCTGCTGCCTCCCCCTCTTCCCCTACTAAACGAGCGGCTGGTTTAATTTCTGCCGGTAGCCCTTGAACCGCATTTTCGAGTGTCAGTCAGAAGAAGCGACCGCGGACAGCCGCGTACACTCGTTGCGGCATCCGCAGCCACGACAGCTGTAGCCGGCGATTCCCGCTCTGTCAGCTCAGCTGTCAGAGTCAAAGCTCCCGGCTGCCGAACTCATTAAAGAATGCAATTAAAGACAAACCTCGTTGCCGCGAATTAAGCAGCAGCACGTCACTTGCGTGGAGTGACGACACGCGGATGCATCATCGCCGCCTAATGATCTCATCTCGTCGCGCTCCACCACACAACACACAACACACAAACACGCACACAACACATGACGCGGCACACGAACGCGAGGCGTACTCGCGCGACACGCACACACTGCGTCGCGGGAGCACAAATGGAAGGCGTGTGTGAGCACAAACGGAAGGCGTGTGTGAGGGTGCTGCAGGAGAGCCGAGTCGTCAATGCATGCACTGGCGCACCATTTCAGGCTCAAGTCTTCGGCAGCGACGTGTGCCGGGTGGGGCTTCCACGGCTCCAGCCACCCAGAACAGCAACCTCGTGGAGTTTTACTCGGTTGCAATCGGAGTCAGCTTCAGCTGCTCCGGCAATCCATTCCGTGTCCGTCTGCTAGAGACGCTGGCATCCCTGCAGGAAAACTTGCAACTTGCGCCACTTCAGCTGCTCTGCGTTCAGTGTGCTGACACGCATACACATACACTGAACCTCTGCGGACACGAGCGACGAGCATCTGCCGTCGCGAGGCTCATCTGCAGTCCCAGCGGCGCGGCTGCTGTTTGCGCCAACGAGCTCCCGTTGCGGCCACTTTGTGTCTCGAGAAGCTCGACAGTCTCACAGGTGGCGCTGCAAACAGTGGCAGGCGATGCACCGACAGTGAGGATGGCCGACCGCCGCACTGCTGGGCCGCCGACTCGCTGAGCAGCGCAACGCGGTGTCGCAGTGTGCTCGCGGACGTTCGCTGCGAAGACGTGCTGCGTCGCTCGTGGCATCGGGCAGCAGAGCAGCAGAAGCACGAGTGCCCAGCGCTCTCAGAGTGTCAATATTGAGCTTAATTGGCCGCTTTTGGCCGAGCAACTGGCGGCAGAAGTCAGCGTGAGTGAGGAGCGCGACTCGCCGCGTACCACCGCCGACCCCGCGCTCCTTGACGAGTCGTTCACTCGTTACGCGTTGTCGCTCCATTAAATCCGCTTCAGTCGCTTGTTTGTCGCTCGCGCCGCCCCCCCAGCCCTCAGCAGCACCAAGCCGCCTCTGGTGCCCACGCTCGGTTTTCGGTTGTTGAGCACGAACGCGTCCGCGGGCGAAACCTTGGCGCTCGTTAAGCTTTAAGATTCCCGCCCCGTCGCGGTTTTGACTCTGTCGTGGCTGCCGCTGCTCTCGTCTGCGGCGCGTTTCGACTCGAGCGCGCACTGGGTCGCGTCGCTGCTGCCGTGCTCTGCACGCGCGGCTCGTCGTCTTGCCGCTCATCTCGACCTTGCGATTCCTGCTCAGGCGACCCATATTTGCTCTTCTTATCTTCGGGTTGACGGCGCACTCGGCCTTCGTGGTCGGCGTGCTTCTTGCTCAGTGTGCACGCGTCTTAACCCGCTGTGCGTGTGTGTGTGTGACTGAGTGCGGAGTCCCTCCATGATTCCAGCGATTAAAGTATCTCGTCACGGCTCTCCAGTAATCGCTCCTCTCCAGTAATCTTCGCTCTTCGGGCTCCTAATCGACGTCCCTTCACTCCGATGCTGCACTAATAAATCAGTGTGTTGTTTATGTGTGTCTGTGTGTGTGTATGCATAATGGCATCTGTATCGAAGCAACAACAACTCGCAGTTTAAGGCAAAAGTGACACAGAATTTGTTGGGAGATGAAAAACTCGGGAATCGTTTATTTTTTTCTTTTATTTCTCTCTTTTCCCCCCACGTGGAACTCCTGCGCTTCCTCTCACTCACACAGCGGTACGCGCTTCATTCCGTTTAGAATTCTAAATTGCGAGAGAGCTGATTTCCCCCGGCACGAAATGAATATCTTGAAATCTTTTCTCTCAGTGCGTCCCCAGCATTTCGCAAGCAATTTCGCAGCAACTCCTCCCCCGCAACTCCTCCCGAGAGGACGCTTCGCGGCGCTTCGTCGGTGCCGCGCTGTCTTCATTTTGGCTTCGTCCTTGTCGAGATTTCAGTTCAGACAAAGACTCCTCGAGGGCTGCGCGGGGAGGGCGGGGCCGCCCCGCTCCCCTTCAGAGAGCGAAATTGAAGGAAACATCAATCGGCAGCGCGAAGACTGCTCGTCAGTCGCCTCTCAGCGGATGACGGATGACAGGCTGCCAGCTGCTCGTCGACAGCTGCAGTCGTCGCTCCCGTCGTGTGTCAGCGTTGGCGCACACACACACACACACGCACGCACTCCCGGAGGTGCCGAAAGTTAATGAAGAGGGACGGCAATAGATTACTTCAGTCGACGCTCACAGCGGGGAGCTCAATTTTCCAACGTGTCAAATTAAAATCATTTCAGGAGCCGCGAAGAAGCGGCGCATTCAGCTGCCGATTATTTTACGCGTCGACAGATTGACTATCGATAAACTTGACCATCGATAAAGTTGACCATCGATAAACTTGGCTGTCGTTAATTCGGTTGCTCACCACTTGGAAAGCTGTGGAGAAATTTAACTGTCGGCGGATCAGTCGGTGGACCTTAATTTGGCTATCGACAAATCGGCTATCGATAATTCGAATATCGATAAATTGGCCTTCGCTAACTCCTCGAATGGCGCAGTTAAATTCAGCCATCGGTGCTGCGAAATAATTTGCGTTTTTCAGCTCGCTTCCGTCAGCGTTTCTGAAGTCGTGCAGTCGAGTCGCGTCAGAATGGACTCGAACCCAGAATGGAGTGAGAATGGACTCGAACCCAGCCGTGACTCCCACCCGGCCGACCGCTTTGTCTCGTACGCGAACCACGAGCAGGTGCAAGCAGACGCCAGAAGCAGCTGTTTCCGGTTGCCGCCCCGCTGCACGAGACGCTTCACTGCGCATGACTCGTGACTCGTGGTTTGACAGCCGCTGTCAAGGAAGTCCTTCGGTTGGACGCTGGTTCGCCTGCAGAAAACGAAACCACAGCTTGTGCTGGCATCCGTGCTCCGGAATACACTTCGGCGAGTCCCAGGATGCGTCTGGCGCTCCTCGTTCCCGTGTGCGTCGTCTTCTTCTCCCGAGTCGCCCCCGCAGGTGAGTGTGAGTCGCGTGCGCCGAGCGCCCGCCGCCACTGCAAAATCGATAACGCGTTCCTCCGCAGCGGCCGGCCAGTCGCTGACCAGCGCGATCCACCGCACGCAGGCCGCCACGGAGCGCGTCAACGACCTCTGGTGCTACGACTGCGACACCGCGGACCACGGAGCGGCCTGCGTGGACGTCGCGGCCACCTCCGCGCGCAACGCGTCCGCCTTCGCGCGCAAGTGCAAGGACGAGGAGTTCGTCTGCATGGTAGGTCGACCGCTGGCACTCAGACGGCCGCCGTCACTCACCGCCACTCCGGCTGCTTTCAGGTGAAGCGCTTCTCCTACACCACCAGCAACGAGAACGCCACCAGCGCGCCGAGGATGTGGTCGCTGGGCCGGCGCTGCGCCGCCAACTGCGAGGCGGGCTGCATCGTGATCGGCGAGCGCACCAAGCTGTACGCCTGCACCGCCTGCTGCGAGGAGTCGCTGTGCAACGTGGGCCGGGGCGGCGCGCCGCACGCCGGCGGACTCGCGCGCACCGGCACCGGCATCGGCATCGCGCTGCTGGGACTCGCGCTGTGGGGCCTCCCGGGCGGCTGCTCTGCTCGTCGTCACAGGCGCGCGCTGTAGGGGGGCGTCGTGCTCTCGCGCTGCCCTCTCCTCGAGCACCAAACGCAGATCAAAGACAGAGCGACTCACGCGGCTGTTGCTGCATTTTACACGCCAGACGAGTTGTTTCGCCAAGATTTTGCAATAAAATTGGCTCGCGGCGGAAATCGAGTGAATCTCATCAAGTTGTCGGGTTCTCTCCAGCAGGTACCGTTATCGAGAGAGGAGGTCTTCTCAGGGAGAGCAGAACGGAGTCGAGGTCAACGTGTTTTCAGGCAGCTTTTCCAGTGGACGAGTGTCATCAAATTATTTCCACGATATTTATGTTTTATAAAATTTCTCAACTCCTGTTTCAAACTAAAATTTGGAATTTCAATAACTGTCAAATAACTGTCATTTTTTGCCATTTATTGCGTTATTTATTATTTCACTTTATTTGTTCAGCGAAAACTTTGCAGATTCAATGAATCGATTGCACTTTTTTTAACGAAAAGTTGTATTGAAATCTTCTAACACTTTTGCGATTTTCTCCTTATTTTTCACACTTACGAATACTTTCAGAGCGGCGCTACTGGAGAGTCTGAGCAGCTTGAATGAGAGCCGAGAGTTCAACTCACTGAAAGCAAGAGTTTTCGAAACACCGCTGCAATTCGGTTTCGGTCTTCTGGTGACTGATAACCAGACCGCATTGGCTCCGTGTCGTGGTCGTATTATAATAGTCGTCGAAGGTCGACTTAATCCATCCCGAATCATTTTTATGCGGTGCCACAAAAACTTTGAACTGCAGCGTGCCGCGATCGTGTTTTCCAGCTCTGCTTCCAGACACCTCCATCCACGTCAGCGAAGTTCATCTTCTTGAGACTTCGTCAACAGAGAAATCAATTTCATCTACAGAGAAATCAATTTCATCTACAGAGAAATCAGTTGGATCCGCGTTTCAGCCGTTCTAACCTGGACATTCACTGTTCACTGTGGCTGTTCGACCTCCTCCAACTCCTCATCAACGCGTTTTCGCTCCTCACTTTTGTATCAACGGATTTCTTGAAGCTCAAGCGATACCAATTTTTACGCTCTTCAGCAGAAAAAGCCTTTCGGAAGCCTTTGAAAGCTCAACTGGTGGCTGCCAGAGAGCTTTTGAAAGCTTTTCTGGTGGTTCAAACACCGGATTTGTGATGACAGTTTGGCAGCGACTGCGAACGCTTCGCTTGCTCGTGTGTTGCTGCCACCTTCAAAGTTTTGCGAATCCTGCGCGTTTTCACTTGCTTCACTCCTTGGCGACCCTCAATTCCGAAGTCGTCGTCGTTTAGAGAACGAAAGAGACTTTTTATCTCTATTCTTGCCGCGTTTTTCACCCACTTTTCATCTCAAAATTGACGACCTTAATTTCCGAAGCCATTGAGGTCTCCGCAGACGGTCTCCGAGTCCCTTAAAATTAGTTCGCCTCAGCGCTGCGAACGTTTAGCAGTTCTTAATTCCGTTGTTGTTGCCTGCGTTGTTGTTGTGGTAAAGTGACGGAGGCGGAGACGGAGACGGCGATGCTCTCCTTGAACGTGGCTAATAAATCACAATTCCGCGGCAACCATTTGTCACCGGACTGCGCTGGACGCCATCTTCGGCACCGACGTCAAAACGTCTCCGTTGAAGGACGCGTCGTCAGCTGCCGACGCGGGCAGGACGTAGCTGGGCATCACTGGCAGGCATCGAAGTGTGTTCCGGGTCCGCTTCAACCTCAGCGAGGGGCATCCGACGTCTTTGCAGCCACGTATCGGCTTCGTTGCACGTCCCGCGCGCCCCGCGCCCCGCGCCGCCTGTCCCTCACTCGAGCTGCTGTCCCACCTTCTTGTCGCCCACTTAAATCGCTGCTAACGAGAATCTGGGCGGAAAGCCACTGCGAGGCCTCGAGTGGCGAGCACAGCAACTGCCAGCACGGCAACAATTAAAATCAAAACACAGACGCCATCTGGACGAACATGATCAAGCGAGGCTTCGGCGGGCGGCGGGCGGCGGGGAGGCCGCGCTGGCAGTCCGCTTGGATGCCATTTCTGCACACACAGCCGGCTCTTGGCTGCCGGCCATGTTAGGCGAATTAGTTTCGAGCCACATTGGAGTGGACGTCCTCGGCTCGGCAGGATGCAAATAGGCTGCCACGAAGGCAAACAAACAATCAGAGTCTGCGGCGGCCTCACAATTTTGATTGCCGGGCGACGGGCGGGACGGGGAGCCGCTGTTGACACCGCGCCGTCCTTGCTGCGAAGCTGCGTCCTGGAGGGATGCGCAAGTTGTGCCGAGAATTGAAGCACTCTGAGGCTGCGGTCGGAGGCCTCAAAGCACTCGTAGCGGCGTGGAACTCCTGGTAATCGAGGACGAAGCGAGAGCCACTGGAACGGAAGAAAACGTAAATAAGACCGGATAAAATCTCGAAGATAGGAACGCACAATGACGCACCCAACACCCGGCGACGGGAGGAGGGGGCGGCGAGAGTGCGGGAGGCGGCGAAGGACACTGAATCAAGAGACTTCAATGAATCCTCGAAGTAGAACTCGCCGAAATGAATGAAACGAAGGCGCCGAGCAGGAACGAAGAGCGCGTTCGCTGACACAGAGACTCGGAAGGAGTCTCTTCAGCCTCCGAATGTGGAGGACGCGTCCGTCTGTCCGCCCCCCTGTCTGTCTGTCCGTGAAAACCACGATCACAGCAGCGATTTCGCAATGAAATCCGGCGAAAATGCAATTTGCTTTGTATGGCAGTTGGAGACGAGGGAAACTCGGTTCGTAACCACGCCCACCTTGAAGGGCACGAGAAGCGCGTGCACGCAATAGTATCTCGATCTCGATCCCGATTATCCTTCCGAAGCCGTGCGGCGACTGTATTTCGCGTCTTGTGTCCTGCGGTCTGCTTTGCGCAGCAGAAAACTACTTTCAGCAACTTCACTCCTCAGAGAAAATGTGAGAAAATTGCGTTGGCATTGAATTTATTGAGTTTTGTAAATTAGAATTCCGTTTTTTCCATCTGTGAAAGTCGAACCTTTTCGGTGTCTTCGGAAAATTTCTTTCTATTTGTAAAATCAGAGACTTCCTCGGAAATCGTCGGGGAAAACCAGCGCAGAACAGCATTCGTGGACGAACAGTGCGAAATTGTGATTTGGTGCAGACGATCGCCGAGAAATGGGCAGCATTTACGAATTTAAGTTGCGTAATGCGCCGGACGGTAAGTGGGAGGGTCGCCGGGAGGGGTTGGGGTGCGAATACTCGTGCTGCGCGAGTGTTTCGCAGAGACAGACATTCAAGAGCGACTTCGTGCTCTTCTCGCTTCGAGGAGAGAACTTCTAATCTCTGCTCGGACTTTCTGCTTGCACTCTCTTCTATTTTCCCCGAAGGCCACTCGACTCTCAAGCTGGCCCGCCCGCACATCATAAACTTCCGGGTGGAGGGGAGGTGCATCGTGGGACTCCCGCGCGAAATCAGATTCCGCCTGCCAGCGCGTTTCTCGCGCGCCTGCGGATTGTCGCCGGACCAGCCGGAGCTGCCCTTCGTGTGGGAGTGGCGTCGTCCGTCGCCAGAGCAGCTCGAGGCCGCCCGTCCGGGCCAAATTTGCTTGTTCCACGTGAAGCTGATGTACACACCGAAGCCGGAGAATTCCTAGAAAATGACGTTTTTCTCAAATGCATGTTGATCTGATATATTTTCGAGCAATTATATGAAATGCAAACGAACTCAAATTGCCTTTGATTGCGAATTACAACTTCATTTGATAAATCAAAAGGGTCGCCGGCGCGCGAGGGCAGGCGGGACGCAGACGTGTCGTGCCGCACAGACCCACACACACACACACACACACACACGCACACAGACACACGACGAGTGCATATTAATTGGATCGAAGTACGAGCGAGTCTGCGAATGTCTACTGCTGTTGCAATTTGTTCGAACGCGAGGCCTTTAATTGCCGAAGAACTCCCCTCGAAATACGAAGGAAGGAAGGAAGGAAGGAAGGAAGAGTCCTTCGCACAAACGAGGTCCCCTCACGCCGCACGGAAGGCGGGCGGCAGAGGGCGGCGAGAAATCCGAAGCCGCTTGCTTCCCCCGCCGACGCGAGTTAATCGTTTCGCTCAGTTTTTGCAAAATGCGTCCCTCAATTCGTTTAGAGTCCTTCGAGGCTGTGCAGCGCCGCCCCGCCCTGCGACGCGTCGGCGGTCGCGGGGTGCGGCGCGGGAGAGCGCGTTTCATCATGTGGCAACTCCGCGATACGAATCTCCGCATTCGCAGGTCGGGCGCGCTGTTATCAGCGCGTAAAACACGCTTTTCGGCCATTTGTCGCTCTGCCGCAGAAGCCTCGTCAGTCAGCTGTTGTGTCCGCGCACCCCCTCGCTGGTTGGCGAAATGCGACGGAAATGAAAACGTTGTCAGCTGAACTGCGAGTCGGCCGGCAGCACCCTCGCACTCGCCGCGCAAACCCACGCGCGGCGCTGCTAAAAGCATTCGGGACTCCATGAAAAGTTTGTGAATGCGTTGCCTTTGTTGTTGTTGCTGCCCCTGCTGTTGTTGTTATTTTTGAATCGTTTTTATCCTGTTTGTATTTCGTGGAAGGAAGTTGTGTTTTTTGCCCCTTTGAAAGTCGTCGAGGGCTGCGCGTCACCCTCGGGATGGCGGAGGGGGACCCACACACCCTCACACACCCAACCACCGTCGAACCCCTCGTATCGATGACCAATAACGGGACAAATGTCCTCTCTGCGGACGTGTGTGTCCTGCTGGTCCTCGCCAACTCGGCTGAGGAGGCCGCACCACGAAGTTGCCGCATAAATTAGAATATTTTATTGCTCTTCTTAGCAAACTTTTTACTAGCCAATTTGTGGGCGTCTTACGTCCCCCCTCGCCCTCCCCCTCCTTCGCCCCTTCGTCAGAAACACAAGCGAAGACATCACTCGGGACAGACGAAGCTGTTGTACGTCTCTTCGCGGCCTGCGTGGAAACTCCGCGGAATCCCTTGGCCGTCTCAACTCGAAACGAGTCAGCAAATTAGCACTGACGCACCCGCCCGCCCGCCCTCCCGCGCGCTTCTAATGTACGCAAATAACTGTTTAGCAGTTTGCAGAGAACAGCTTCGAGATGTTCGTTGTTGCTGTTGTCGCTATTAATCCTCTTATCACGCCAGACGTCGCGGAATAAAACATTTTTGCCCGTCATGCCGTCGTGTATTCTGCGGATCCCAGCAGTCACTGGGAGTTGGCAACGCTGCCACCCAACGCCGAGACTCCCGTCCGACGCCGCAGCATCTCGGTCGCCATGGAGCGAGGAGAGCGAGGAGAGCCGCGCGCGAAGAGCATGCAAAAAACAGTCCAATAAATTAGAGGAACTCCAACAAAGCGTGCTGTCGCGCTCAGAACAAAGCAGTCGGAGTCACTAAAACGTTGTTGCTGCAACAACAACAGGCGGCGTGTGCGCTTTTATTGAAATAAAGTGCTGTTGGGCGCGGTGGGGCGGCCGGAGTGAGTCGCCGTAGAGCTCGAGTTCACAATGCAAAGTGATTCCGCCGCTCATAAAATTTTATATGCTCGCGGCCATAAAAATCTGTGCCGAGCTTGGAAAACAACGGCAGAGAGCGAAAACGCGGGTCAAACAACACGAGTGCGGGCGGAGAAGGAGGGGCGGCGCGGCACGAGTCCCCGTTGAAAGCGAGCAGCGCGGGCGTGCGCTTACTTTTTCATCTGGGGTCGAGAAATTGAAGAACGGAATGAAGAGAAAACGGAGACTCAAGTGAAGCACCTTCAACTTGCAGGGAGCAGGCTGCCCCCTACTGCTCCCCCTTCGTGCGCCCTTGGTGACGACGAATATGTTTGAGTGAGTGACGCGCAGATGCTCGCGAGGCCGACTTAGAAATCCCTGCAGCGGATGCTGGTGGGGCGGCGGCGTCACATTTGTTCTCTTGCGCTAATGCAGTCCCGCTGCCCGGCCTCCCCCCCACCAACAGTCTGCTTCACCGGCCTCCCTGGTGTGTATTTTAGTCTCTCCCGTGCAGTGGGACGCTTTGATTTTTTGGAGAGCAGATGTGAGGAGAGGATGACGTGGCGGCCGCAATAAAGTCTCTCAAATTGCAGCTTATTGCGGCTCCCAAGGGGCGGATTCGTGGCTCTCTGAGGACGATTCAATTCGTAATTAGAAGCAACAAAGTCCGAGATCAGAGGGGATCAGAAGGGATTTGGAGTCCCCCGACTAAAGTATGCGAGACGCAAGGACGAGACTTACAAAGTCGTGCGGTCTTTAATTGGCCCGAAAAGGACTTCGATGTCCCACCCCGATGCCGGCACGACTTTCCGCCTCCAGGAGCTCTCGAAGTACAGTCGCCACCATGCAACGCATCGCAGCTGAAGCACTCCTGGCGTGTGGGGAGGCGGCCGTCGGCACCCCACGCTGCCGGAAAACCAGCGCCCCAGCAGTGGAGGGGACCTCCCGCCCCCGGTTTGTGTCACCGGCGGAAGCGAAGCACGTCTTGACCTGTTCATTCGTTACGAAGCTCCTGCGTCGTTGGCTCGGCTCGGCTCGACTGCGGCCCACTGAATCACCGGCCGCGCGGCGGGCGAGGATTAGTGCGGCGCTTATCTGGCGCAGAGTTACGGCCGAGGATGTCACAGGTGGCGCTTTACGACTTCGGGCGGCATTCAAATTGGCCAGCTCCGGCTGCCCGCTGCACGCTGCGGGGCGCGGGCGGGGCGTTCCTGGCTGCTGGGGTTCCTGGGACGAGGGGCCGCACGAGATTCCCGATACGAGGGACGCGTTGTTGCCAGCGGTGACCGTAAAGCCGCCGCAACAACGTCGCCGGACAACATAAATCTCGGAAACTGCACGCTTTTTAGGACGTCTGGCAGTGTTTTGCCACTGCTAGCCGAGCTGAGGCTGCGGAAGCCACGCGGCGGCCGCTCCGGAGGCACGCATTCGCCTCTGCCGCGTGGGGTGGCGTGGCGCGGCGCAACTCTGCTGGGTGAGCGTTCACTGACAACAGATGCGCGCTCCCACGCCCACTGCACGCGCCCGCCCCGGCGCCCCGCTGCCCCGCTGCCCGGTGTGGCGAGCGGCCGCGGGCGAGGACGGCACTCGCTCGGGCGCCCCACCCAGCCAGCCTTTGATTGCTCAGGTGGTGCGGTTCGCACATGCATCTGCATCGCAAATTAAATCGAGGCGCGCAGCACTTCCTTCCTTCCTTCGTCGGTGAAGGGCGAGCAGACGCTTCCGCCACGACAGCGCTCGACGCCGGGGATCATCGCTCTCGGATGCTTTTTGCGCTGTCATGCCGGCGCAGTCACTCACTCATGCTGGCTGCCGGAGGGGTGCTGCGGCGACACAGCGCGACTCCTGCCAGCTGCCGCGAGAAGACTCGCGACTCACGCTGCGAGTCATGATGAGTCTTCACGCGAAGGAGTTCAATACGCTGCGCGAGTCCGCGTGACACATCGATGAACTCGGCGCTGCTCACGTGAGCGAACTTGACGGATAACAACAAGATTTCGACAAATGGAGAGCAAAAACTTGCACTCGTGTTGAGCGTCGCTGAAAGCAGTTTTCAGTTGTTGTCGCGGAGTCGTCAATGCCAGTCGCGCCCGCTCGTGTGTGGCGACCTCCTCTGCTCGCTCTGACAGAAACAACAACTCGCTGCGAGATTTGCACGGCTGTCCTCCCACCTGCTCGCTTCTCCACTCGAGGAGCGACTTGGTTCCGCTTGAACTGCCTCGCTGCGCCTCAATCCTCACTAATTTGATCAGATTGCTCTCTGTGCCGAATTAAGGAATCCAATTACGAGAGACGGCTGCGACCATCGCAGGGCAGCGTCGCTCTCTTCAAGTGGCGGCCCAGCACTTGCCGACGGACGCCCAGAGCCCCGTTTCGAGCGCAGTTTCTTCTCCGGATGTCAGAGCACGAAAGAGCGCCTGAAGGACGCCTTTTTTATCTCTCTTCGAATTCCGGTCCGAAGCAGTTGCAAGCGGCTCGAAATAAAATGACAGGCGGCCACTCGGCCGTCTCATCGAGCTGTCAGAGTGGCTGCTGCCAGGAATTTTCATTAAAATCGCCACCAATCGAGCTCAGATCGTGTTTAGCACGAAAAAAGTATCGACTGACAGGCAAAAATTCGCTCACCCCGCCACGCGTCGTCGTGAGTGGGAGGGGAGCGGCTTGAATTCAACCGATTGAGCTGAACAGCGGCGGAAGAGAGACGGAGAGAGAAACGGCGAACTCGCAGGGAGCAGAAGAGGCTTGGAATTGAATTCGGCAGAGCAGCCAACTCGAAAGGGTTTCGGCGCACCTCCACTGGACCCGCTGTGGTCAACGAGGGTGACCGGGATGGTGGGGGTTTGCGGGTGGGCCGCGCCGAGGCTCCGCTGCATGGCGCCCGAGATAACTCTCGCAACCAATACTTTCGAATTGGATTCTGCGGCGCATGAAATGAATTTCTTTGCGAGAGCGGCGTTTTTTCACCTTGAGCGCACACACACGCACACGTCTGCTGCCTGCCCGCTCTCGCAGCTGCTCTCCATCACAGCATGTCGCGCAATGCAGAGTCCGGCGCCGGATTTAGTGTTCGTGCCGCAGTTTTGAGTTCTCTTTTCTCAGGCGCGTCAGAATGCGTGGCGCTCGTCTGCGCTCGAGTGTGTGGACTCCAGCGGCAGCAATTGAAGTCCTTCGCTGCCACGAGTCGCCGTCTGCTGGAAACCCGGGGGGGGGGAGAATCGCCTCCCCTCCTCGCCGACCAAAGGATGCCCCAGTCGGGAGTCATTCAAGCGGATGAACGTGCATGCGAGGGAGTCGGTTGCTCTCCTCGTTTTCCTCCTGTTTTGTTGTTAACGACGTTTGCAATGCGGTTTGATTCCCGCTTTCAATCCACTCCTCCGTCTGCTGTTTGCAGGCCGCACACGAACTTAACGAGCAGCCGAACCAGCGACGAGCGTCAACCGCAAAGTTGTTGCTAGCAACAACTCGGCTTTCCACGTCCCATCCCGTTGCACCCGCCGAATTTCGAACGGAATCCTTCGAGTTCTAATTATTCATTACAGCAACCAACACGACCGACCAGCAATTTCGCACGACAACAAAAACGCGCCGCAACTGCAATAACAAGCACGGCACAACGGCACTAAAAACGACGACGTCAGCACCACCTCGGCCTCCGTGAGCACCACCTCGGCCGGCGTCAGCCGAAGATCCCCGCCGCACGTCGCGCACTCGGCACACATGAGCAACCGAGCTACGCTCGCCTCAGTTTCGCACACTTCAAGCGCGCTGTCGACGGCAGACACGAGGACGGCTGCTTCAGGTGGCGGCCGGGTGGTCGGGCGCTCGGGCGGCGCGGCCCCCGAAAGGTGAGCCCCGGCCCTACCCGGTCCACGGCCGTTCCGTTCCTCTGCCACTGACGTGCATGAGTGAGTCTTGCTGAAACTGAAGCAGGTTGCGCGGCAACAGTTCGTTGATGGCGCAAATTCGGAGCTCCGGCATTTGTTCTCGAGGCAGAGGCGGCACCGGCAGTCGGGGGACGGCTGCCTGACGCACACAGCGTCCGCCGGGCTGTGGGGGGCGCAGAGGACGCGCTGAAGTGGCAATATTAAGCATTATCCTGTTTTCAACAGTCGGCGCGCTGCGCATCTCGAGCACACTTCAGCCAAATCAACGCAAGACTGCTGTGAAGGCGCGCCATGGCTACGCGGCCTCGCGGTGGACGGGGCGCCGGGGCAGCGAGCGCAAACTGAAATGAATTGCGGACGAGCAGAGCTGGAATGGCTCATCTTTTGTAGTTAAGTAACCTGAAGTGGAGTAAATCGAATTCCGAAGTGAGAGCCGCTCTCCACGGCTTTCAATAAGCGTTGAAGAGGGAGAGAGGGAGCAGCAACAGTGAATCCGTTATGATTTCGCTCCCATCTCCGCAGAAACTCTTGTGGAAGCACTTTGTTACGATTCGGCGGTGGGTCGGTGGCTCTTGAAGTTGGTCCTTCAGTCGCGTGTCGACAGAAGTGGTAAACATCCGACCCTCTGTTGCCACGGACACCGAATTAATTGAGTACCAAGTTGTGCCTCAGCTTTGGGAGGAGAATTCTGAGCTCGAATGTGGGCCACTCGCACAGAATTTCTCCTCTCCACTCCCGCGATGGAAAACAATTGCATTTCACAGACATCAAAATGAAGCCTTTGATCTCAGCTACGCGTTTGTTGTTCCGCTGCTCGCACTCGAAAGGCTTTCAGCGAAGGCAGCGTGGAAAACTTGATACACTCGGTGGAGCGGCAAACGAAGCTCCTGAGCGCCAGTTCGCGCTGTTGTTGCTGCTGCCAACACTTCTGTCTGAGTCTGGGTCAGAGCGAAGACGCGGGCGAGAGCGAAGGCGATGGCGATGGCGAGAGCGTTGGCGAGGGCGAGAGCGCGATCCACCTTTTGAGCTCCAGACGACAACTTGCGCTCGTGGCAGCCGGCGCGAGTGGCAAATTGCTTTTAGTTGCAGTTTCCGCTTGTTTTAACTTTGCTTCCAGTTCAGCGTGTCGGCGGGGAGCGCGGTTGCCGAGCCCGAACTTCTAATCGGCTGCGTCAGCAAGCGGGAGCCACGAAATTCAATGCCGTCGCGACTGACAGGCTTCGCTAGGGATGGACAACTGAGACCAGAAATCGATTGTTGATTTCGCGAGCACTGCGATTGTTTACGGGTTGTCGTCTGCTTTGGTGAGCAGAACCCAGGACAGTTTTCGTGAAGTTTTACCGACTGCAGAAACCGATTTCAAGTCTACATTTCACGGAAAACTTTCACTGAATCTTCCATCCATCATCGAAGTCGACCGCTGCCGTCACTAGCGTCGACAGCGGCAGCGCTGATATTTACTCGAACTGTTGTTTCAACGTCAAGACGAAGAAGTTCGCTCAGTTCAGAGTGGCGCTCGCAAGAATTCGCAGTTTTGCTCTGAGTCAGCGCAAGGAATTCGAACTCTCCGATGAGATGGCTGAGGGTGGGCGAGTGAGGGGGGCGCGGTGGGTCCGGGGAAAGTAATTGACTTTTGCGTTGCATTCCCCGCACTGGCGGACAATGCGAAAAATTTGCTGGAACTCCAAGGCAGCACAAAAGACGGGCGCGGAACGACAATCAAGTGCGGCAGCAAATCGAAAAACTTTCCCGTCCGTCGCATTTTCACAGACGAGCTCTTCGATTCGATGAGATCGCGCGACGTCGAGGAGTTGAGACGACGCTCCGGTGAGACGACGCTCCTCGCGAGCTCGAGGGAGAGGATCGCCGAGAGAGGGAGGGAGCTTCGAGCACAAAACTCCGTCATTCCCCGCGGAATCCCGTGAGCGTTTTTGTCCTCCCAGCTGCTGTAGCACGTGGAAGCCATTCGGTCCCGCAGGTTGAACCCGCCAACTAAACAAGATTCAGTGCTTGTTCTTCGTCTTCGTCTTCCTTCCCCAGCAACACACGCGTCATCGCTGAAAACGAAGACGTCGCATTAATTCCGCTCGCTGCCTGCACCCGCCCCTCGCTCGCTCATCGCTCGCCGGCTCATCGGCACTCAACGGAACTCCGGAATGCGCTTCCAAAGCACGCCGAAACGTAACCCGAGAGCTCCAGCCGACACCTCAGAGAGCCGCACGTCGCGCCGAACCCTCGCACCGCTGCAACCCTGCGGTCGAGACTCGCCGTCGCTCCCGTCGGCTGCTTTTTGCCGGCGTTTCAATTAGCGCTCGCGGTGTTCGCTCTCCTCCTGAGCACGACGTCCCTCCACGAAGCTGCTTCACTCTCAACCGTTCGTCGTTGCGGTCTCGCCTCTCTCGTCTCGCGGGGAGCGGGAACTCGTCATTTTTGCTTGATTATGCTGATTACGTCGGGTGTCGTGTGTCGGATGTCGGGTGTCGGGTGTCGGGTGCCGAACAATCGTCTTTCGTGGCTTCCGAGGCATCTGCTGCCGGTCGCTTCAAAGGCAGTCGCCTGCAAATCGCTTCGTCAGCAGGCCGCCGCGCTTCGGTCGCGTGGAGGGGCGCGCCGCGTCGCCCACTCGTCGTTCGCTTCGTTCAGCGCGCGCCGCCGTCAGCGCAAATGAAGGTCGTTGTGTGGAGTTCAGCGCGCGCGGTGCGGTCGACGACTGCATTCTGCGATTTAAATTCCGCCGTCAGTTCATCTCTCGTCCAGCAGCGAGTTTTTCTGCAGCCGCCGTCTGAGGAAGCGACGTCGTCCTCGCCGTCCGCCGGATGAGCGTGCAGCGGCAATCATCGCAAATCCAGTCTAAACGAGTCCGCAAACCGCAGCTTCTCGACCTCGCATCTGTCATCCCAGTCGGGGTTGGAAGCGCAGGCGGGGCGCGCAGCTGGACGACACACAGATGGATTCGTTGGCGGCTGCAGGGATGAATTATGAAGTTGGCGAGGCATTTGCTGGGGCTGCAGGTGCGCAGGAGGGCGCGGAAGGCGACGACGGATGAAGAATGCGCTGCCACGTGAGCGGGAAGCCGCGACACGCAGCGCCAGAGATCGCGTCAGTCAAAGTCGCCGCAGCGTTGCGTCAGACAGGAAATAAATTGCTTTCTTCAACGAGCAGCAGCAGCAGCAGCAGCAGCAGCGGATCGGAGAGCAGCTCAGCTTCCCTCAGCTGCCGTCCGCGACCTGCGAGGAGCGACACTCGTGGCAGCCGCAGACTCCGACTTCATTTCGCGTTTCCAGCAGCCGCCGCGCGCTCGTGACAGGTGGACCCGCTGGCGCACCGCGATGAGTTATGGACGCCGCTTCATCCGCAGCTCGTTGAGGAACGTCTGGTCCTCGCGCGGCGTCCGGGAATCCTTGCAGGCAACTGGGGTGCGCGTGTGTCGGCGCGCCACCCGGCAACCAACGTTGGGGCTGCGAGCGGGTAGTGGAATCGCCGATGAATGTCTCGCTCACTCCACGGAGCGCCGGCACGCAATCCGGCCGACGCGGAAATGCAGCCCCGCCGCGCCCGCCGCCGCCGCCAGCGCGCAAATTAAGTTGTTCGAAGCAGCGAAATTCATGCAAATTGGTTCCGCTCAAGTCAGAGGCGGCGTTTTATGGCGCTGCGACATGTGAGCCCGCGGAGCACCCGAGCACCCCTCGCCACTCCTCGCCACTCCTCACGCAAGGCAACGAAAGAGTGCGCGGACTTGCCAGAGTTCGTCGTTACCGCTCTCGCCGCGCTCACAACGTCGTCACTCGAGACCCACAGTCGCTCGCCGCTCTCGCTGTGCCTCCCACGGAAGCCGAAACAACGAAAGGGTGTCGCAGTGTGCGAGTGTCGCGCGCGGCACAGAGCGACTCCAGCTGCGCTGCGAAGTCATCCCGCTTGATTGAGACATCCAGCGCGGCGCGTGCGTCGGCGTCGGCGTCGGCGCCGGCGGTTGTGGCCGCTAATTGAGCGTGTGGACGGCTAATGAGCGGAGCGGCCGCTTGTTGCTCTCCGCCTCCAACTGGCGTTCGTGCTTCCGATTCCGAGAGGCCGGAATTAACGTGTTTAACTCAACGACGAGTTGCGCCGGAACAACGCGTCGCAGTGGCAGCGCGAGACGCCGAATGCAATGAAGTTATTAGCGCGCTGCAGGCGAACGCGCACGCTATGCTGGTGCTGCAGCCGGAAGCCAGCAACCACGACATCGATGCGATAACATCAGTCGAGGGCCGCACCATCGAGGGGCAGCGTGACCCCGTTTCAGCTGAATCCAGGATCCCCCTTCAAGAGACAGAAAATCCCAAACCAAGTCGTCGTCCGTCTGGAAATCGGAATCCTCAAAAACACTTTCGTCGACAAGACGCAGTTCGGCCAGCTTTGGTGCTGCTGAGGACGAGAAGGACGAGAAGGACGACTTCTTGCAGCCCAAGCGGCGCAGGAAAACTGCTTTCAATCGCCGCGGAGAATTCTCAGGCGGCGGGGGAACTTGAAACTCCCGGCATCGAGTGAATACGCGAGTTTGAGGCAGCGTTTCTCGGTCGACAACAGCAGTCGCTCGCTCCAGAATTTTCGAAACAGCGAGGCGGCTGCAATCGATGACGAGCCGTCGATGTTCGAGTCAAAACGGGTGCCGATCACACCGTCCATCGCCGCGCGTTGGCTGCGTGACACACGGAAGTTCGCTTCGAAAACATGGAAATTTCCACGCACGGAAATCCTGGCATCTTCGTCACCGCAACCGAGCCTCCGCGGCGGCTGCTTGTGCTGCTCGAGACGCCCGCAGGGATTGCGGCGCGTTTCACACACACACACACCGGCTTAATTAATTGGCTGTAATTGCTGCATTTGCTACAAACAGCCCGAGCACACGCACACACAGCCTGTGCATGTGTGTATCGTGCGCTCCCCACCGCCGCTCCGCAAATCGTTGTGTGTGACAAGACAACAAGCCGTGAGCAGCTTTTGTTCGGCTCACATACGTCAGCTGAGAGCTTTCGAAGCCGCCCTCCCCCTCCGTCCGCGTGCTTATCACCACGTTGACATGTATGCGGTGTGACGTGTGGTGTGTGGAGCAGAGAAGCGAAGGAGCGGAGTGCCAGTTTGTTTGTGTTGCACTGGCGAGTGCAAATTTATGGCTCTGCCAGGCAGAACAATCGGTCGCTCTTCGGCTCCGACAGTCGAAAACGGTGGCTCAACCGGGGAGCCACGAGCGAGTGAGCGAGTGAGCGACATCTAATCTCCTCCGACCACTTGAGCCGGCCTGGAATTTCTCATTACGTCAACAATACATCTCGGCGCGCAGACAGCAGTCACGGCCGACGGACCGTCAGTGTCGCGCGCGCGTGTGTGTCGCCGGGAATGCGGCCGCCGCAGTTGTCGTTGGCGTCTGCAGGCATTCCAGGAGACACATTAGGCAACTTTTGCGTGGCGTGAGCGGAAACTAAGCGACTCTTGGCGCGCGGCGAGGGAGGAGCGAATGCAGGTCTGAAAGGGACGGCGGAGTTCAGCCGATCGGAGGACGAAGTGGCTGGAATCTGCATTCTGCATTCGCAAGCAGCAGAGGAAGAACGCCTTCTGCAGAAGATAAGAAACTGCGAACCCTTAAATTTCACTTGACAGAATTTCACTTGACAGAAGCAGAAGAGGGACGCGTGAAGCGAGGACGCCTGGCGCTGCCTCTCGCACGGATTCACCGGTCAGCGGCAGCACTCAGCAGGACGCGGACGGGCAGCGACTGACCTGCAGCCCCCTCCGCCGAGAGGCAGGAGAAGCAGTCGCGCCGAGTGACAAACACACGCGAGGCGATTTCTGTTTGTGATTTCCTCGGCTGAAATTGGATTTCAGGCGGCTGTTGTTGCCTGGCGCTCCTGCAGCTTCGCTGGTGCCGCTGCGTCGAGGAGAGTTTTGGATTTTAATTAAAACGGGTGGGCGAGCAGCGGCTGAGTGGCGAACTACGCAGCGAGGGCGGCAGCGACCTGCACCGCGAGCCCTCCCGCGACTTCACCGGTCGCCGTCCGGAAGACGAAGGACGCCGTCTTCAGCAGGCACGCGGCGCTTAATTACGAGCTGCGGATCCGCCAGCGGGCGCGCAAATCGATGGTGACTGCAAAATCCTCGAATTCGCGCCACGCTGAGTCTCACCCACCGCCAACTCTGAAGTCCTGAAGTCCCTCGGGCCGGAGGATCGCGGGGAGGACGAGGAAAGCCGCGAAGGTGGGCTCGACTCGCCGCAGAAACGCGAGTCGATGGAAACGCGTTCGCGCGCCCGTTTCTGCCGCCGCAGCTCGGATTGGTGAGACTCGCACGAGCGGGACCGTCGAACGACGCCAATAATTGCGCGGAAAGCAGCTCGTTCGGCCCGAGGGCGGCCGAAGCAGTCGGTGGACGCCGTGAGCAGCTCGTAGTTTGCACCGACCACGCGGCACGCGGACTGCGTTGACTGAGTTGGCTGAGTTGACTCTGAGTTGACTTCTCGCGGCGGACTTTGAATGCCGAACGCGCAACCCGCTCGCCCCTCGCCCCTCGACCCCTGACCCTTGACCTCGACCTAATGATCCCTTCAGGAGTCCATTAGTGGCGGTGCTGCGTGCACTCTGAGCGCTTCTAATGGCCGTGAAGCACAAGCGAGCAGCGCGTTCGGCTTCGATTTCTCGATTTCTTCGCGGGTGTCGCGGGTGTCGCGGGTGTCTCGTGGCGGGCAGAGCGGAGTGCGGAGTGGCGCTCGCTGGGGTTCCTCCGAAGCACGCCAGGACTCGCAGATGCTCGGATCAGAGTGACGCCTCGACTCTTCTTCGTCGTTCACTGCTGCGGACGTTTTTTGTGCGCGCTGTTGAAGCCACCGCGATGTCCTTGGCGGACACTGAGTGCTGCAAACAGGTGCGGGGGAGGAGGCGGTGGAGGGGTGGAGGGGACGCCTGTCCGTCGCTTTTGTGCGTCCCGTGGCTGCGTGGATGCTCGTGACACCCGAGAGTCCTTCAATCGCGCGATACGCGGCTTCTGTTCGAACTTCACTCAATTTGTTTTGTAACGCTGCACCACCCACCCCACCCACGCCACCCCCCGTCGACTTCTGCTTTATTTCAGATAACAGCTTTCCGAACTTCACTGACATGTTTACGGAGCGAAATTGGACGCGCCACGAGCCGAGTGAGTGAGTGCGTCACGCTGCTGTCAGCCGCCGGTCCACCCTCGTCTCTGTCGAGCGACACAAGCGGCGGCGGCGGCGGCGGCACGCAACGGGCCGACCTGCCACTCCGCTCTGATTGCCGAACCCCGTCCGCCGCAACGCGCTGCACCGGCCGCGCGACGCCTGCCAACCCTCGACGACGCCCAGCAAGCGCTTTCTGAGGAGCGCAATTTGATGAATCGCTTTTTTATGCACTCCCTGGAGTGTCTTGAGAGCAAATAGCTGTTCCACTCACACACACTCCGCCCGCAGCAGTTAATTAGAGCGACGATTTAAAGTGCTGCGTTCGTGCGGCGGAGCGCGGCAAACTCTGCGCTTCGTTCGGCGTTCGGCTGCTGGAGCGTGTAAATTAAGACTTCCAGCAACTCACACACACGCGAGCACGTATTTTCCAACTCATTGCCTGCGACTTACGAGCTTCTAATGCCTGCTTGTCGTCGTTGAAGTCGTCTTCCTCCCTCGTTTCGCCCTCACGCGACTCTGCTGTGCGTCGCGCTGCCTCGGCGTGTGCGGGATGCGCCGCCAGGACGTCCCGATCGAAGGCTAATCAAGTCGCCGAGCCGTTGTTGTTGCCGGCGCCAACTTGCGAGATTCAATTACATCCGATCTCGTGAAAGCGAATCGAAAGAAAACAAAGCGTCGCGCTTCATTTACGCGCTGCGGCAGTCGCAGCCGCAGCGGGCGCGACACCGTAATGCAAATCCGCCCCCACTCAGCAGACTCGACTTCCAAGTTCTGCGTTGGGCGGAAGTTTATCGGAAACTTTTAGTCGGCCGCCCCTCCGCGCCGAGCGACTCTCCTGACGCGGTTCGGTTAGTGGGTCTGCAGCTTCGTCCTGCACGGCCGGCCTGTCGTCCCCGCAGCCGCCGCACTCGACTGTGATTTTTATGGCATCTGCGACGCTGATAGCAGCGCCACTCGGTGGCGCGCGGGCTGCGGGGCGACGCGCTTAATAGACTGACTTGTCGCGCCCCGACTTGGCAAGCGACGGCTGCCGGATCTGAACGGATGCCAAGAAGTGAGTGTTGGCGCATGATTATCTCTCGAGTTCATAATTCCGCCCATAAAAATTAATGCAAGGCGTGCGGGAGGAGCAGCTCGCGTGTGGAGAGAGAAACGAAGAGCGCGTGTGGAGAGAGAAACGAAGAGCGCGGTGGCGGGTGGCGGGTGTCGCAGCAAACCATCTCTGACATTCGCTCGTCACAGCTGAGCAGAAGAGCGCAGAGAGACTCGCACTGAGGCAGTCACAGCAGTTTCGGCACTCAGAGAACCCTGGCATCGAAGTGGACTTTTTATACCCTACACTCGAGGGGAGAAGTATGTTCACTTTGTTCTTCCGTTTGTAACGCAGAGAAGGAGACGAGATAGATATAGAAAATTATATATATTCTCTCTCAGCGTCACCTCCTGAATCGATTTAGCCCTGTCCGTCCGTCCGTCCGTCCGTCCGTCTGTCCGTCTGTCTGTATGTCCGTCCGTCCGTCCGTCCGTCTGTCTGTATGTCCGTCCGTCCGTCCGTCTGTCCGTCTGTCCGTCTGTCTGTATGTCCGTCCGTCCGTCCGTCCGTCTGTCTGTATGTCCGTCCGTCCGTCCGTCTGTCCGTCTGTCCGTCTGTCTGTATGTCCGTCCGTCTGTCCGTCTGTATGTATGTCCGTCCGTCCGTCCGACCGTCTGTCTGTCTGTCTGTCCGTCTGTCTGTCTGTCCGTCTGTCCGTCTGTCCGTCTGTCCGTCTGTCGTCTGTCCGTATGTCCGTCTGTCCGTCTGTCTGTATGTCTGTATGTCCGTCCGTCCGTCCGTCTGTCTGTCCGTCTGTCTGTCTGCCTGTCTGTCTGTCTGTCTGTCTGTCTGTCTGTCTGTCTGTCTGTTTGTCTGTCTGTCTGTTGAAATCACGATTACGAGAGAACGAAAAGAGTTACCGCGATGAAATTTAGCACAAATATTCTTTGTTATGTAGGGCTGTGTGGGACTGAAAATGGGCGAGATCGGTAAACAGCCACGCCTACTTTACATACGGAATTTAAAGGCACCTCGTTTCGAAAAATGCTAAATCCTGAATATTTCCTAAACCGTGTGAGATATTAAGGTGTAATTTTATTCCGGAACATATAGCGTCATTACTAAAATGTTTGAAAAAATGGGCGTGCCACGCCCACTGATAACAAAGTTGGCAATATCTCATGAAGAGTGTAAGATATTGATATGTAATTCTAGCAGGATATATAGGGAAGCATTACCAATAAGCTCGCAAAGAATGGGCGTGGCACGTCCACTCATACAAAAGTTGTCAATATCTTGCAAACAGTCCAAGATATTAATACGAAATTTTATCACGAGGTGTCCACACGTATTACCAATTTGTATGAAAAAAAGGGGCGTGGTCCGCCCACTCATAGTCGCCCTTTTTATTCATAATAGACATCTACGACAATCACATTAAGACTCTCCAGATCTTCTACTGCTTCTGAATTTTCGGACGCCAGAGACCTTCAAGAGAATTGAATTTATTTTATATCTCAATTTTGTAACTAATACGAACGGAATATGATCGGGATATTATTTTTTTTAGCTACTTGGGTTGGTATTTAGACTTCGAGCTGGCCAAGAACAACACTTTTGCTTGTTATTTTGCCATTTCTGCGCGTGTCTTTTATAATTCCAACGTTTTATTGATCCGATAAATTGGTTTATTGGTGTTGTTTTAAGATAACAATTCTCACTTAAGCTCAAGAGTCTGAAGCTTCTAGAGCAAGCGTTTCCTCAGGCGTTTCTTTGACCAGTTATACGCTCTACGCACTTTATGACATCTCAATCCAACTGTGGCAAGTTAATGAGGAGGAGGACCGTGTGCAAAATTGTGCCATTTGGGGCACTGATAAGCAAGCCCTTCCCGAACCGATATGGAAATTGATTTCCTTATTTATGCTATTTCATGGTACGAAAGAGTATAAAAGGCTCTCGGGTCGAACAACAATCAGTCAGTCTCACTTAGTTTTCCCGTATTACGATATGAAATCGTGTATACTGCTGACTTCGGTTTTGTGGGCTGCTGTCGATTGCGCCAGCCTGAACTTGGGCCGCATTATTGGCGGCCACGACGCCGAAGTGGGCGAGGCACCCTACATCGTGCAACTTAGGGCTCACGAATCCTTCTGTGCCGGCTCAATTATATCTCCCCATTGGGTTCTAACCGCGGCTCATTGCTTAACCCTGTTCGAGCGCTTCGGGGTTTTTGCCGGCATGCACGCGGCGAACGGTACCGATCCCGGAGTGCAGTTCCGGCAGATTCGCAGTTCGAAGCAATATGTTCTCCATAAATATTTCGCCGACGGGGTCTACGACTCGGTGGACCTAGGGCTGCTTTACGTCGACCCCCCTTTCGATGTAGAAAATTCCGCTCGCGTCAAAAGCATCGCGCTGGCTACCGCCAAATATGCAGAGAGTACACCAGGAAAGCTCTACGGATGGGGCTTGACGGAAGGCGGTGCGCATCCCACCAACCTGCGTGTTCTGGATGTGGACTTCGTCAGCTACGAGCGCTGCTGGGATTACTACCCGCTTTCAGCGCCACTGATGATATATGACGTCTGCACCGAAGGCCCACGCGGCGCATGCTATGGCGACTCCGGCAGTCCACTGATACACGAAACTCCCGAAGGCGTCGAGTTGGTGGGCGTTACTTCCTTCAGCGGAATGCCCTGCGACGAAGAAACCAGAGATCCCTCAGTCTATATAAACGTGGCCATGTTCCCCGAATGGATCGCTAACACCACAAGGGATTTTGTGGTACCGTCCTAATTGATATTGTGTGCATAATCATACGTTGTAGGCTTTGAGTTGACGCTTATCAATACAGTTTTCAGGTCAGACATAATTCTAGAAAGTCGTACCACAACCTTATTATAAATTAGAAGTTTTCCAATAAATTTACCTACTCTGAACTGAAGTTTCTTCGTTTTTGAATGCTTTATTGCTCGTTGGAAGAATCACTTCCACCATTCATCGCATCCAACAGGTATTTTCCATGATTCCCTGTTATTCCTGAACCGCAGCACATTTCTAGTCCTATAAAAGTTTACGATTGTTTAGGATCTCAGAACGGGATTAAATTGCAAACAATGAAATTGTGCAAATTTAATTTTAACGACGGGTGGGTGATGGATTGCATGCCAGACTGGCTAATTGAGGTGCCAAAGGGTGAGTGAAATTAACACAGTAATTTCAACTAAATGAGTTGCAGCAGTGGTGTGTCTCAAATAGCGAAGAAATAGCAGTACAAAAATGAACAAACACTTCAAATGTAGGCATTTACATGCAGCTATGAAACACAAAACCTATTTCTTCCTTGCCCTACCTTCTTCCTTAAGAAGTATAAAAGCCTCAAGAATATTTTAAGATCTTCTATTCCTAGATGTGGTGTACTGTAGTTGAAGACTACAGAAAATCAAGCGCTCCCAGCAGAAGTTCTTAGACGCAGAATGATAGTCTGAACTAGAAGTGGCCCAGAATCACCTCCCGAGTAGATTTAGCCCTGTCCGTCCGTCCGTCTGTCTGTCTGTCTGTGGAAATCACGATTACAGGAGGACGAATAGAGGCACCATCACGACATTTGCCATCAACGAATATTCTCTGTCATTGTGGGCTGTTTGGGCTGTTTGGGATGGGGCGAAATGGGTGAAATTGGTTAACCCCGTTTTAAGAAATGTTGTAGTGTGAGTATCTCACAAATCGTGTGATTTATTTATTGATTTACCACCCCTTAGCGAGTAATTAGTGGCAACAACGTGCGGAGTTAAGCACTCTCAAGCTGAGGCACTCCTCGCAATTTGCTATTTGAGCCACATTTATTCAAATAACGCCATTCAAGTTGGTGAAGGTGGTGGTACTGCTGCCCCCCATGGGTCTCCACGGGTGACTCACAAGGTGCGCCTGGACAAAATGATTCTGTTGAACTCGACGTTGTGGGGAGGCAGAAGTGGACACACAATTCGTATTTCAGGTCATCTGTCGCCGCTGAAGACCTGATGTACTACATTGAGGGACTTGCTAAAACAGATAAATCCCACCTATTTTGCTTCAAGTTGGTTAAGAATCCTGCTGACATTGATAAGTTAAGAAAGGCGAGCTTGAGTTCGAGTCCCTCCTTCCTTACGTGGACGACTTTTGGATCCTTTTATTCAGCATATGGAAGTCAGTTGAAACCCTTGCGTTTTTTACGAAAGCCGTCGCCTGTTCAACTCGCCGCGTAGCCAACAGACAGCCAGATGACAGCTTTCGCAATGAAAATCAAGTGCACGCAACCGCGGACCAGAAATCCACTTGCACTGCCGGCAGAGCTGGAGTCCCTCCACAACAATTTCCGGCTGCATGAGTCGACTTGCGATGGCGCGTCGCTGAGATGACTTCGCAGAGGTCGTCCTCGCCTGCGACGCAGACGGCACCGCCGTGCAACGAGTCGCGTAAACTGGCGGAGGGCGGCAGCATTCGTCCCGAAGTTCGCAGCGTACGTCACGTCAACAGGATTGCATTCGCCTCGATGTGCTCGACGCAAGCAAGACGGCGTCCTGCCGCACGAGAAACGAACTCGGGAGTCGCGCAGGAGGCAGGAGACGGTGGCAGGGACGGGCAATTTTAATAATAGCGGGAGTTTGTGTCGCCTCTGGTCGGCGGTTGAGGGTGGCGCGCAGTCAAGACGCTGCGGCTGCTCGATTCGCCGTCGATTGCCGCCGATTGGAAGGAATCGAGGGGCTCTGCGGTCCGCCGTCCTGCAACCCGCTTCGAGACGGCGGATGTCCGTCGCTGGCAACGAGGAAGAAGCAACAAGGACGCCTCCGCGTGGCTCGTCCGCCGCCCGCTCGCTGGCTGAGTCGGCCACGTGCTGCTCTGTTTACTCTCCGCGTTGAAGTTCTCGTTTTATTGCGCTGCCGGCCGACGATTGCGTCTCTTCGTTGAATCGCTGCCGTGCTGCATGCAGCGCTCGACGCACTCCGCGCTGCCGCCAGAGATGCCGCGGACGCTTGGCCAGACGAGTTCTTCTGCTGCAGCAGCTGGTCGCAGGGGTTGGTGTGAATTTTCGCACTTTGTCGCTTCCGCCGCCACTCAGCGTCCGCTGCATGAGCGAGCGCGCGCACACGTGTGCGGCTGTGTGTGTGCGGATGATGTGTGTTTACCTTCCTCGTTCTCTCTGCTGCTGCCGTGCGGCGCGGAGAGCCGCGGTGTGTGCGCCGCTCATTAAGTGGGTGCGCTGGATGTTTGCGTTGCAGATAAGAGCGCTCGAGTGAATTTAGGGCGGATTAGTGGCTCGTAATCACGGAATAATGCACTCCACGCCGGCCGCTGCCCGCTGCCGCTGCCCGCTGCCGCTGCCGTGCGGATGAGCGTGCGGCAGCAATAAATTCGCCTCGCGTCTCCGCTCTCACTTCACGTCGAGATGCTTTTAGTGGCGCGGCGGCGTTTAAGTTGAGTTAACTCTCGTCCGGTGCTCAGCACGTGTCTGCTGTGTAAACACGGGCGTTACAAGCCTCTCAGCGGCTCTCGTCTCTCGCCGCCGGCTACGATGACGTTTCTGCAGGCGGCCTTAACCGCGGTGACCCGATTCCTCCCTGCGGCGCAGAGTTGCCATTGCATCCCGTCCGGATTTGAGCTGCGAGAGCGACAGTTTTAATTTTATGCAAATTCCTCGTCTGCTGTTTGTTTGTTGTCGTTGTTGCTGCCATCTACGATGCTCGACTGACGCAATTCATCAATTAATTTGAGGTTGTGATTTGCCAGGGTGAAGCTGGAGGCCGAAGAGGGAGAGAGTTGAAGAGGGAGAGAGTGGTGTGGGGAGCAAAATGAATTGTTTAGTGAGGCGAGAGTGAAAATTGAGCGAAGCAAATCTCCAGTGCAAAAACTACTTTTTGCTGTACTCGACAACTGGAAACTCCAGCGCTCTTCTTTCACCGCCGAGATGAGCTGAGGTGAGAGCGTCAGCAAATTCCGCACTCCACTTTATCGCTGGAATTCAAGTGAGAGCGCCCCGCAAACGCTGCCGTCGTCTCCCGATCGTTCAGGAAAGCAAAAAGAAAAACCCGCAGACCAACACAACTTGGGCTCGTCCGGGAATTGAACCCGGGACCTCTCGCACCCGAAGCGAGAATCATACCTCTAGACCAACGAGCCAGCGTGCGCTCCACCGTCAAGCGGCTGGTTTTCCGACAGCGCTGAGCGACTGAGCGGCAGCTTCAGCCAAAGCGCAGCGGCAGAGAACGAGCGACAGCAGGCGAACTGATACTCAGCAAAGCCGACTCCGGTTATTTTTAGACTTGGAATTGTTGTTGGCCTCACTTACACGTACCCGGTTGCACACCAGCGTCGATCAGCTCGTGATAAACGCTCGTACTTCGCTCTCTACGTCGTCTGATAGCAGCGAGCGGGAGAGCGACTACCGTTGATATTTATTGTGTGAGAATGTTGCGGGTGAAACTGTGAGAAAGACGTCTCCGCCAAGGTTCGGACTTCATTGCCGTTGCCTGCTCTGAGAAGAAAATTGTTTGCATGCGAGAAGTTCTGTCATTGATTAGAAGTCTTGCAGAATTTAGTATGTGTGTGAGAATTATAAAAATAAACTCGGGAAAATTGTGGTGTGACTTCAAACCCCGAAAAAGAGTTTCCATCCCACACTCCGTCACCGCAGAAGTCAACTGAGCGGCTTGCATGTGTGTGAAAGTAAATCGTGAAATGAGGCGAAGTTAACATGACACTCTCAGCTGTCCCTCTCTTCCCCGCAACGAGGTGGACCGACCGACCCGCCACCCGTTTCAACGACCAACTTCATCTCACTCGTGAAAACAAGTGTCAAACTCATTTTTACAGAAGCTTTCCCGAACTTATTTAATTAAAAAACTCGGCAGACGGCGACTGCTTCGTCGAGCGCGTCTCTGCTGGACCTGCTGGTCGCTCCTGCAGCGTGCGTGCGTCGGGCTGCGACGCGTCGCTGCCAATCATTTTAATTAGTCGTCACGAGCCTCAGTTTGGGGCGAATTACATTTCAGTCCTTTTAGCGGAAATTGCTTCCTCGCCGAGTCAAAAGACTGCCGTCCTGCGTCCCTGTAATTGAATTCCAATGGGTTTCCCAGTGCGGAGGAGGGTGGGGATTTAATATTCAAGAGCGAGTTTAGCTGAGGAGTGCGGAGCGCAGCAATCTCGGCCTCCTTCAAGGGATTCTCGGATGTGAGTTGTTGTCTCTCCGCTGATCCCGCTCGAGTGCGAAGGCCGCACACACGGCGTTTATAATTCGCAGCGCAAACATGTTGTTTGTTTCCTCCGAAGGACGTGCTCGGCTCGACGCGACTCAGCTTGCCGCCGTCCGCCGCTCCACTCGCCGCTACACGGCCGCTGAGAGCGCCCGCTCTCCTCTCACCCACACGAATGCGCGCTCAGCGAAGAGCGCCGCAGAGAAGGGAAAAAAAGCGCAACAGTTGCGATAACAGCGCCGCCGTGTTTGTTTTGAATCTCCGGCCATCAGCAGCCAGGGTTGCCAACTCGCCCGGAGCTGCACCCGCCGAGGACGCGCTGGAGTGCTGGCAAGCGGTTCGCCGTCTCGCAGCGGCTGCTCTCGCGCTTGGCAACCCTCTGCTCCGCTCACTCGCAGCTGCCGTCGCCCGCGTGAGCGCCGTTCTGCGCATGTGACCTCTGCGGCGCTCGGCTGTTATGTAAACAACGACTCGCCAACCCCGAGTTCGTGTTTCGTGTTTCGTGTGCCGCAGCCCGGACGCCGAGCGCCGAGTGTCGAGTGTCGAGTGTCGAGCAAATCAGTTCGTCAGTTCGTCGCGAAGTCCTGAAGTCAACGGTTGTCGGCGCGGACGAAACGAGTCGCGCAGCTCCTCGCAGTTCCTTCCTCTCACTACTCAACTAAACGCTTCAGTTTCCCGTCCGCCCGCTATCAGCCCCCCTCGACCGACGCTCGTCGGGAGTGCGAAGTACGAAGTTACGCTGTCCTGCTCGAGGACACTCCTCGCCGTTGCTTTCACATCCTGAGTTTCTCCGAAACGCTTCCACTTACAAGTTTCTTCGAGCCGCTTTCGACTCCGTCCTCGCCTTCCTGTGGAGTGTCGCGTGTCGCTTGTCGCTTGTCGCGTGTCGCGTGTCGCGTGTCGCGTCCCAGCAGCAGCATCCGCCGCGGTTCGTCTCAGAGTCGCGCGTCCTTGCGTAACCCAGCGCGACACTTGAGGTGTCGTGAGCCGCGTTGTCATCGCGGGCGATTCACACGCGATTCGCAGCTGACAACCACGACGAACGCTGAGCGATTAGAGCGGCCAAAGTGCTGAAACGCCCTCTCGCAGCTGAGAGGAGCGCGGCCGGGTGTCCCTTGCAGATGTGTGAGTGAGTGTGAGCTGCTGTTCTTAGCGACATAAACTGCAACAACAACAGCAACTCATTAGCAGCGAAATACAATCCTGTCAGTGCGGAGTGCGGAGATGAGAGTTCGCAGCGTCTGTTTTGTGTTTGAGTTGAGCGCGAAGTCCTCCCGCGCCTCGCAGCTGTAATCGGATCACGCGGGACGCTGGGGCCGCGCAGGCCATCCACTCGGAAGTCGTCACAAAGAAAGGACACCCTGATTGAGATTCGTAAGTAGGAAGGACGGCAGAGTGGAGGCGGCCATCGAGGCGTGCGTGTCGAATCCGTGCAGAGGGATAAAAGCTGTCAGTCGCGTGTGTTGCGGCGACTAACGCGCCGAGACGCCATTTCGGCTCAACGCACTTCGACAGACAGTCGCATCCCCTCGCCGTCCCTGCGCACCCTTTTGCACCCTCAGGCGGCGCAGATAAAAAAGCTGTAAAGTCACTTCCAGCGACCTTTTTTCGGACCCAACTGTCATCCGGCGGCGCTCTTGCGTGACCTGATAAACATTTCGTAAGCCAGCAGAAAGGACGTCGCAAAGTATTTCGGGAACGCGTCCCCCCCCCCACCGCCGCCGCCGCCCTGCCTGCGCTCGAGTGCACCGCGCGCTGCAGTGCATCCGGCGTCCGAAGTGCGTGCGTTTTGCCGCGACCTCATTAAAGCTGCGCGCACAAGCGATTCCATTAACGCGAGTTGGATTTATTGTCGTCGCTTCGATTACGAGCCGCTCGCATGCGACGCAGCGGGGTGCCGCCGGCGTTCAGCGGCTCTCGGAGCGGGGATGCAAATCGGAGTCCTCGTCGAGCGCACGGAGGCCTCCGAATCAGCGACCGTCAGCAGGGTTGGCCTGCCCTCTCCGTGGCTCCGGAGTGTCTCGCTCGACACTCTCAAGTGACGCATCGGACGCGCTGCAGCCACGCCTTCTCGGGCTCAACCGCCTCTTCCAACGCGCCCGCTTTGCTCAGAATTACGACGGAACCTTCAACTGGTCTGTCGGTCCAGTGGACACCTCGGAATGCGAAGCCCCATCGGAGGAACTGCGGTTCTCGAAAGGGATCCGCAGTGATATTAATTACATTCGCGTTCTGATTGCAACCTCTCAAAAACGGATTCTCCATTTAACAACAACAATATTCAGCTGAACCCCGCATCCTCAAAGAACGGATCCGCATATTAAAAAAACTTGTTGCCCGTAATCACCGCCGCCGCAACCTGCGTGGAGGTCACGCACGCTCGTAAAACCCACGTTGGACTTTCACTTCGGTGGCCACAAAGGACGCCTCGTGGGTTGGGGTGGTCTGAGGTGTCCCACCAGCGCTGCGTCTCCCGAAATGAGCCTCGCGTGGACACAATACGGTGCCGAGTACACCGCAGGCAGCAATCGCAGGCCAGGCGAGGTGTGCGCGCGGTTGTGGCGACCGATTTTAAACCACCAATAAAAGAGAATTCTCACATGAGAATTCCATCCCCAGCCGCTCAATCGCCCTACCATGCAATGCCCGTCCCAGTGGGCGGCGTGTTATTGGTGTCATGAATCAGCTTCCCGAAACTCCCTCCCGAAACTCCCTCCCGAAACTCCCTCTCGAAAATCCCTCCCGAAAATCCCTCCCGAAAGTCCTCCCAAACCCATTCAACCAGCCCTGAATTTCGTTTTAATAACGGATCGCCATAAATCAGCCGTTATTGCGTGGAGTGGCCAGGCCGAGCCGCGCGCTCCCCCTCCTCCCCGCCGCAGCCCTGAACCGCGCAACCTCACTGAGGGTGGAGTGAGTGGTGCTCGCAGGCATTGAAAGAACGACGAGCAGAATGTAACGATGTCATCACCTCGCGCAGCATCTGCGAACAAAGCCGCGCTCAACGCAACACAACGCACTGGACGCCGGACGCCGGACGGCTGCGGTCTCCGTGCGCGAGGGAGGATGAGTCGGTGCCGAGCACCCAGAACTCCCGTAAAAGTAAAACGGAACGTTGTCACCTCGCGAAGGAGCGGAGGGACTTTCACAGTCCTTGTTGATCCCCTCTCGTCGTGAGTCCCACTCTCGTTGCAGTTGTTTGATGCCCTTGTTGCGTCTGCTGAAAGTGGCTGCGGCAGCCACCACACGCCGCCTGCGCCGAAAAGCAGGCAAGCAAAGGCGTCCCGCTTGCAGCCGAAACTGTTTCCACGGACACTCCGATTCTGTTCGGCGGTAACTCGGTCTGCAGTGTGCTGGCACCAGTCAGCAGTCAGGGCGGTGACACTGAGTGGGTTTCGAGGACTCGAACCCCTCCAGGCCGACCTGCTCGTGGACCATTTGAACGACGTTCACGAGTTTATTATTCATGAATCGGGAGTTCGAAATTCGCTCCATCCGGTTTCCACCACGTGGACTTTTTCAGAGGGACGGAAGGCTTTTCTTCCCCTTCCGTCAGCCGGTGACCACCGCGACCACGCGCACCTCCTCGTCCTGAATGCACTCGGAGTTCCGCCCTTCGACTTCGATTCGAAACGAATTGCGGAGGACGACGCACGGCGCACCGAGTGATTCTCCGCGGCTGGTGGCTTCAAATTTGTTGCCAAATATTTATGACGTAATTAGTGCTCTCGTGCCAAGCGGAAGCTGGTGGCCAACCGCGGGGAGGCCCAGCGAGGACCGCCAACGGTCTCGGTCGCTCGGGTTTTGGAAGCGGCGCGGCTTTGCAGTCGCGTTCTCGTCCCAGCGCGAGCTCAGTCCGCCCGCGGAATGCCAACCGGACGCCACGTTCGACAGCGCGGAGCTGACGACGCAGCGCCTTCATTCGAATGAATTTTGATTAAGTTGCAAGAGAGCAATTCGAGGCGCGCCTCTCACGACTGAGCGCAGTTTTCGCTCTGCGGTCGGAGGACAGCGGCGTCGGCAGCGGCAGCGTCGCAGAAGGGAGGCTTAATTGAAATTTATGGCTTTATTGCGGCTTTACGAGGACGTATTTTGCAGCCTCGCGGTGATTTATGGGCGACTCAATACGGGGTTGAGGCTGCGAGGGACGCGCGCGCAATTCTAAAATCGGTTCGAAGCCACTTTCAGCGCTTCAGCGGTGCGAAATTCAGGGAGCGCAGAGCGGCGATTCGAGGACGAAGCGGCTGCCAGTGAAGGCGAACGCGGGGGATCCACTGTGCGGCGTACAAGTAACCAGTTGAAACACGACAAGCGAGGGTGCGGCGAGGGAGGTGCTGAGCGGGGGCCAGCCGTGCTGTGACGGGGATTCGCCGCGTCTCGGGACGATTTGCGCTCCCTGCGACGGTGGGACTTTGAAGAGGACTTCCAGGCCGGGACTCCCTTTGCAGTGCCGGCATTTCGCGGGCGTGAATAGCGACTGCGGAGTCAGGAGTGCGAGTCCCGTCCCATCTGGAGCACGCGATGTAACTGCAGCGAAGACAACTCGGTTGCAGAAGCTGATTTCAAGCACTCCAGTCGGCCTCCTCGAACTCCTCCTCGAACTCATTGCAAAAAAGTCCCCTCGTCGCCACCTCAATTTTCGCCGCAGGCACACGCAACTTAATTCTCTGCGCCGCCTGGATTCGCCGGCGACTTGCGAGAAGCAGAAATAATTAAAGTTGCGCTCCTCAAAGGACTCGCCGAGCTGCGCCGGAAACTGGGAAACTTATTAACTCGCTGTTTGCAGTTTCCAGCGCCTCCGACTCGCGGTTCCGCTCGAAACAATCGACGCGAATGCGGAGCGGAAGTGTTGGCGTGGCGGGACTCCAGCGCCGCTCCTTCGCCGCCACGCAGCAGGCGAACGCAAGTCGTGCCACGCAGCAGCAGCAGCAGCAGCAGCAGCGGCTTGTGTTTGCCTCTCCGTCTGCGCTGCTTCCGCTTCCGCTTCCGCTGCGAGGAGTGCAGACTCGACTGCGCTTCATCATGCGACGACAGCGATGACAACGACGGCGGGACTGCAGCAGCCGACGCGCGTTCTGGAGGACGCTGGAGAACGCTGGAGGACGCCGCGCCCTCGTGATCCCGTGCTGGTGCGGATGTTCTTAGCGCTGCGACAACCGCGTCAGACTTCACTTTCTCGCAGGCGGCACGCGACGGACACGGAATCGCACGGACTGAACGGCGGCACCGCGGCGCGGAGTGAAGCTCGACGGCAGGAACGGCAGCCACGGCAATTTAGTCAGCAACTGAAGTTCCGCGGACCCGCGCACTCCTGCCGCGCGCGAAATTCACTCGCTTTGGTGGCACAAACTGGGGCGGCCGTCCTTCCAGCGAGACGACCGAAGCGTTTCTTGCTGGCGCTCCAGCGAGACACGTGCGGCCGCGCGACGCGAGGAGGGCAGGCGGGGCGCTGTTTGTTGATTCCCCGAAATGAATTGCTTCCGCTGGGTTCGCGAGTTCGGGTTGAAATGCTTTTCTGCGCCGTTTATCAGCCGACAACAAGGGCGTCTGAGGAGGCAGACAGAAAAAGGGTCCGAGTTTCCTTTCCCGCTGGTTGTCCTGCCGACAAGTCGACGCTAAGTAGTCCGCTAAATAAAAACGCCGGTTTTCTGACTTGGAAGCCCTGAACGAAATGACGAATGCACTTCCCGCGATTACGTAACGAAGCAAATATTTGAATGTGAAGTTGTTAAGTTTCCGGGAGGCTCGCACTCGCTCGGAGAGGGACTTCGCAGCTCACATCCGCAGTTGCTTCGGTTGCTGCGCTTCTCACTGCCAACTGGAGCGATGAAGTCCTTCAGGGGGAGGAAACTCCAGCCGCTCGCCGCTCGGTGGAGTTCCGTCCGCCGAAATCAACAGCCTCGCGAATTCCGACCCTTTTAAGCCAGCATGAGTTCGCATAAACAACCGAAAATTGGATGCTGTGAGCAAAATGCTTCCGCTTCCTCAGCCGCCGGCGAATCCATTTCAATTTCGCTCCCGTCCGTCTTTCGCCGGCTGACTCGTCATTCGCTGACTCGTCTTTCAATGAGTCGTCGTCGTCGTCGTCGTCGTCGGCGGCGCTGCGTTCGTTTTTTACTGCTGCGCTCGCAGCCGGAAACGATTTGCTTGTCGGCCGAATTCGCAGCGAGCACGCGGCTGCTGGGAGTCGGCGAGAGCGGCACGCAACTGTTATTCATTAGCTGCGACTCGACGCTCCCGCCGAGCTGCCCGCCACTGCCGCCGCCCGCAAGACGACCACGCGAAGGCTGAGAGGATTCAGTCTCCCGTTTGCCGCCGAGGCGTGCTCTGCCTCTCTGCTGTGCCATCCGGCGGCTGAGAACCCCACATGTGCCGCTCTCTCGCCGAGGCCTCCGCAGCCTCGCAGCCTCGCAGCGCCGATGACGTTGCCGGTTCTGCTCTGCGTGAGTGAGTGAGAGTCCGTCGTGCGACGAATGTTTGTTGTTGTTGTGGCTCCATTACGAGCTGGATGTTCAATTTGTCTGCTGAATTATTAATGACCTTCGGAGCGGGGGACTCCTGCGTCTCCCGGCCCGAGAGAGCGTCGATCTTCCATTAAGCAGATTAAATGGGTCTGCGATGTCTTAATGGCTCGTCTGCGTTCGATGCCGGTGCCTCGTTGCGGTCGCGGCGCGGGAGCCGCACGTTCCTGACGGACGGGAGCCCGTCTGCGATCTGCGAGCGTGATTATGCAAATTCGACGAGCTGAAGGCCGCTCGTGCGCAGGACAAGGAGAGGAGGGCAGGCGAGGAGCGAACATGCCAGCAAACAACGACTACGAAACTGAAATTCATTAAATTTTGCGCTCCATGAATTCCCATCGAGAGCAGCTGAGTTTTTGAACCGAAAATTATGCGAGTTCCAGTTCAGATTAACTCGTTCGATGAACTGACCGGGACTGGATTTGGTCCCGCAAACTCGCAAAAGGGCACCGAAAACAGATTCATTGAGAGCGTCAACTTCGAGTTCCTCTCTCTCCGTCCTTCCTTCGAGTTCCTCTCTCCGTCTGCGGCCAAGCAACTGCTTCTCCCGCTCGTGTGCATCCCGCTCTCCCGTTCCTTCACTCGCTCTTCGTTCTGCGGCAGCCGCCGTCAATTCGGAAAAGTTTGCAGCCACGACAGCGGCACCGTCGACCGGACGTCCACAGCAGCGGCAGCGGCAGCGGCAGCAAATTGCATGTTGCCGCAACTCCGACGTCTGTTTCGCACTCTGAGCAGCACGTCCAGCTACCGGCGCGTTCGGCTTGCATTCAACTCTCGTGCTCGGGCAACCTCGCCAAAAAGTCCAGTTTATAACTGTGCTTCGAAAAGCCGCAGAAGTGTTCGGCTCCACACCACACGCACGCACAAACTCTCAGAAACACACACGCAGCTGCAGAGGTGGTGCAGGAGACTCCCTCCCAGCAAGCAGGCGACTGCAGAGAAAAACAGACGTGTGGGGTTCATCTGTCGAGAGATCATAAGAGCGAAAACTCACAACTACTCACAAAACAGTCCATTCCGCTCTCTCTTTCTCGACTCTTCTCCGAGCGCAATTAACGACTCCCACTAGATGCCTTCGTTTTAAACTCCTCTTTCATGACGCTCGTAAACACTGCCGACGGGTCACTCGGCTTGCGAATAACTACAACAAAAACTACAACAGCAAGAGCAGCTGAAGTTAAGGAAAAACTTGTGGCGCGAACTCTTGAGCTTGCTAATCGCTTCAACTCTTTAATTACTTTTCGAAAAGTTTGAACGCGTCATAAATTGTTGCAGCATTTTTGCTGCTGTCAGCGACACACGTACGCGTTGCACACACGCACACACGCACACACGTCTCTCCGCCCGCATCGCCGTGAAGTGAACTCTGAAAAGATTTTTTGCACTGACCGTTTTCTCTCTTTTGTTTCTCCGCAGACAGACGCCGCAGCCGAGCTCAACTCTGTCGACGGGAGTCCGTGCAGCAGCAGCCGCGGATTTGCCACAAAGCGTCGAAAGGACTCACGGAAAACGTCGCCAGTCGCTGCAGTCGACCGCCCACCCCTCCTCGCCCGGCCAGGCCAGTCCGCGGCACAACCGCATCACAAGCTGTTTCCTCCTCCCGGAAGCAACGGCAGCCACTGCAGGGACAACAGCCTCGCCACGCCTCCTCCTCCACCGCCGCAGACGCCGACTCATCAAAGCAACTCGAATCACAGGCGGCTCTCGCTGGAGCGCGCAGAGCCGTCGACAGGCGGACACACAGCCGGTCAAGCGAGCCAGCGGGCGGCGATTGAGACGGCGGACCACGCCAGCCGTCCGAGCAGCATCTGCATGCGAGCTCGCATCCCCCGCGCCCGCCATCGCAGAGACGGACATTTAAATTGGCTGCCGCACAAAAGAAAACCCCGAGAGGAGCGAGAAACGCGCCGGCAGACGACCGACCAACACCAGACGGCGGCCAGACGGGCGGCGGAGGCGACGCGCGCTGAATCGCGGGCCCGGAAAACCAAGCGGAAGAAGCCGTCCTCCGGTCCGAAGGCCTCCCGCTCGCCGCGGAGGGCAGCGGCAACTGCGAACATGACGAAGCTCTGGATCTACGTGTGGGGCAGCTTGGTGGCGTGGTGCCCCCAGCTGTCCAGCGGCTACCTGAACGTGTTCATCAGCCACAGGGAGGTCATGAAGCTGATGGGTGAGTTTCGGCGCCCCGCGCCCCGCGCCCCACGACTCACGAGACTCGCGTGCCCTTCGTGAGTCGCTATCGGTCGCAATTAATCTGCAGCACGACGCGCACGCTTATCGCGACTCCGGCACGCCGCGGTGGCTCGACCACGCTGATCCCGCGCGCATCCGTAAGCCGATTTGGCGGCGAGGCTGACTAACTGCGATTATCTGGCCGCTCGAAGTGCCGAACGCGAACACTTGCTTCCCCCGGAGTAATTAAAGTGCGGTGAAGCGGATCGCCGACTCAGATTGCCGACTCACGACGTCCCAAAACCCAAATTAGCTAATTTGAAATCCTGCGCGAGCGCGGGGTTTCGCAACGCGGAGGGGGAACGAGGAACTTCCTCGTAATTATTAGAAGTTCGCAGTCTTTCAGTGGAGTCCGCGGTCAGTGGAGCGGCGAACTCGGTCCAGTCCTACGCAGAAAAACGACTGCAGTGCGTAGAGATGCCGCAGTTGATGGAGGACAAGCAAGGACATCGAAGTCCCGCGCGAGTCGCGTGAAGGGACTCGAGAACTCGTCTGTCCGACTTGCGAATGTCATTCCTTGACATCACGGGCGACATCACGGATTCCATTTAATTTCCGTGTGCTTTGCACTCGCTGCGCTGATCCGGAGTGGACCGCATTAATTCCCGAGCTTCCCCATTTACTCCACCCGGCTTTCGCTGTCCCCACCGATTCACTCAAGGCCAGTCTCCCCCACCAGGAGCCACATTACGACAGATAATCTCGGCTTCTGCTCGAGGGACTCTCGATCCATCAGCAGGAAGACAAACAAACAACCAGCGCAACGTGCACGGCACGCAGTGCGAAGGACGTTCCTCCCCCGGCACGCGCCGTCCTCGCATCCCCTAACAAGCAGGCGTGTCGACGCAGGAAGGCAAATCGATTTCCGGCTCCGTGCCGCAGCCGTCGCGGCTTCCACGCGCCGCCACACGAACGCAGTGAATGGGAATTCATTTGTCCGCCGCTGGTGTGACTGCGATTTGATTGATGATTGAAATGTCGAATCGGCAAGACTTTCTGACGTTTGGCGAGAATTGCGGGAGGTGCAGTCGCCAGAGAGGGGCGTCGTCGGCGTCGTCGTGGTCGTCGTCGTTGTTGTTGGAGCTGCCAAATCACGTGGAGTCAATTAGATAAAAGCAGCGCGGCCCCGCCACCCGAGCCGGCGATCTGAACTTGCAGCCACTTAATAGTTGTTGCACTTGTTAATCCCGCTCGGGCGCCCCACCGCCCACCGCCGCACCGCCGCACGACGTGACAAAAAGCGTCCACAAGTTTCGCTCGTTCAGAGGCGTCATAAGCCGCGAAATCGTCGACTTGCAGCTCCCTGAAAGTTGCTCCGCAAAGTGGCTCTCGGCGCGCCACCCCGCGACGCCTGTTGCAGCCGTGGAAGCTCGTAAAACTTCTTTCGCAACTCGTTCGCTGGCTCACTTCGAGTCGTCGGGGTTTCGTGCTTGCAAATCCTTTTATCCTCGCTCGCGCGGCGTCGCCATCGCGATGGAGCTGCGAGCGGGAGGAGTTGCTGCTCCGGCCGAAGCGCCAAATGATCGCATAAACTTAAAACAGATAATTAGCGTAATTAACTCGCCAACTTCGCGCGCGCTCGAATCCCGCGCCAAGACGCCGGCGAGGCGGCGCCGCGTGGCGACGGAGCGCTACAGGCTGCAGTGCTCGACTACGTGCTGAGACTGCAATCGCGGCCACACACTCGCGCATCGGGGTTCCGTAATCCGGCGTTTCTACAATCCCGTGATTTCGAGTCTCAAAATTTGCAATTTCTGAAAATCCGTCTCAAGTTTCATTTATTGATTCCCGTTGTCGTGTCGATTTCATCTCAAAGTTGACAGTTTTTATCGTGATATTTCATTTCCAAATAATCCAGGCAAACGGAGAAACAGCGGGATTGCTGAAAACTGCGAAGGGAACCCTAACGCACTCCGACATCCGCGCTCTCACACTTCCAGCCGCGAGAGGATCGTCCGCGTCTAATTAGAAAATCGCGGCGCCGGAATTCCGGCCATTCAGGTGTCCCAGGAAATAATCAGGAGTCATTTGCTCACCTTATCACGGGGTGGGGACGGACAGGACGTGAGCCAAGTTTGCATTGCTCGTCCTTTTGGAAGATGCAGCGATTTGCACCTGGCAGCGCATGCAATTTTCTCTTTTATTGCGACGGTGGGAAACGCGCGCGGTTTCTCCACTCCACACTTCACCACTCTCTTCCTCTCTCTCTCTCTCTCAGAGATTGTGTTCTTCATTGATGTGTTTGTGTCAATAACGGCTGCGCAATTACGAGTTCTTCACAAGAAATTCACTGTAAATTGAGATTTAGCGACAAGAAATTCACTGTAAATTGAGATTTAGGAAATTCTTTTGATCTGCAGATCGCAATTCTCTTAAAAAGTGATGATGGCAGGAAGGAACGCTTTGGTTCTCCACGCACTTCATAATTTTGTTAGTGGAGAACGACAAAATGAAACTTTTCACGAAGCGAATCCCCTGCTCCCGCAATTCCTCTCATGTTAACGTAGTTTTACACGCTCTTTGCTGGAATGGAGCGCCTGGGGGAGACGGGGGACTTCAAAGGACTCTTCATTATTAACGCATCCCTGCGTTCGCCGCCGCCGCCGCCGCCGCCTCGGGCATCCCGACGTTCGTGTGCCGGTTTGGCGCTGCTGAGCCCAGTTGACGATTGGCAAATAATTGCAGCGCACTCGCGCAACTCTGCTTGCTCGACAACGCAGTCAGCAGTTTCGGTCTGCTGCGGGCGTCGCGCTCCACTTGGCAGCAGCGACGCCGCGTCGAACTCACGCGAAGGAATGCGAAAATGCGAATCGCGGCGATTCACGCGTCATCCGCTCGGAAGGTTTTTCCGAAGCAACGAGAGGCAGCGCGAAATCGTTTGATTTTCCGCTCCACTGTCGCCGCGCCAGCGCTGGCAACGCAGCAGGAAATCGCGTCGACGAGGCTGCGAGAAATTAAAGACGCGCGTGCACGCAGACCTTCAAACGAAGACCTCGACCCAGTTGCGCGGGAGCGGCTCCTCTCGAGCGAGTCAATTGAATCAACGAGCCGTTTGAAGGCTCTTCGCGGCAGATGACTTCAGCACACGAGAGAGGAAACCACTCGGCGTGAAAATAACCTCGCAGTCCGCTTCTGCAGAGCGCGTGAGGCAAAATCAGAGGGACTCTCGGCGGTACACGAATCCCCTCGCCAATCTGAGAGAAGAAGTTTCCTCGGAGACTCAGAGCAGCGTGTTGGGTGGAACTCGCCGGTCTGCACGTTCAGCGAAACCGCAACTTTTGGCTTCCGAGTGCAGCCGGGTTGGTGCGTCCCGCGGAATCCCCTTGCACACCCTCGCGACAACAGGCTGGAGCGGCGAAACGGGACGAAAACCGGCCGTAAATGAATGTGAGAGGAGGGAAGCTGCCTCGAATGCTGTTCTCTGCTCCTTAATTGGATTTAAAATTGCTTCAAAGCGTCCCTTTGTTCCACTTGCGGTCCCCTCGGCCGTCGCGCCGCGCCGCCCATCAACCGTCGCAGAGAAACGCAACAAACGGCGTTTACGCGTCCTCCTCTTCTCACTTCAGCCTGCTCGCACGCACACACACCAACACACGCACCCAAGCACGAGAGAGGACTGTGTCGCTGCTCCGCTGCTTCCTCAGAGCAACAGCGACGCGTTCGTTCCCGTTGTCGCGAGGGATTACCGATGATTCCGAACGAGTAAATAAAGCAGTAAAAATTTAATTTGGTGTCTTTGGCTGCGACGGGATCGTCGTCCTGCTCGGCTGCAACGCGGACCCGTAATTCACTCACAGCGCGGCGCGAATGAGGGACGACGACAGCGGGGATTCAAATGTCACTCGCCGAGCGCAAAATGAAGGCGACCGGAGCGCCGGGACGAAGACTGCCGCTCGCTGGCAGTGGAAAACGCAGGCCGTCAGTCGAGTTTTAAAGTGGCTGTCAGCCGTCGCCCTCGAGCTGCGAGTCTCCGCGTGCGAAATCGAGTACCTGCTGGCGAATGTCAGGCCTTCTGAGGGACGTCAAAACATCGCTTTCACTCAAATCGTCGTGTCAAATCGATTCAATCGAAGGGCGCGGCAGTGAAGGGCGTCCCAGGTTTCAGTCGCAGGCTGGGTGGGCGTGGCAACGTCTTGGTGCGAATGTCTCGACTACGCGAGGGTTGCGGGGTGAGGCAACGGCAGTCCCATTCAAACGCTTTTAACAGATTCGCGTCACAAGCGAATTCCTTCCCGGGCGGAAACCAAAAGTCCGCCAACATAAAAGCGAGAGTCCTTCGCAGCAACTGCGTCCTCCCACTCCGCTCACTCATCCAATCGAAGTCCCTTCCCATTCACGAACTCAAGCAGCCGGAACACTGCTGCTTCCTTCCTCCCCCACCCCTCCGCCGAACCTCCGCCACCCTCCGCCACCCCGCCTGCCGTCGATCCTTGCGAAGACAAACACTATTAAAACGCAGACTGGCTGGATAAACATCTCGAAGGACTCTGCTCGCACTTCACTTCGAATGCGCTGTTTTCGCTCGGCTGACGAAGTAATCGGATGCCGCCGCACGTCGAGCGTCGAGCGTCGAGCGTCGAGCTGCTGCAGCGAGCACGGAGACGCAGAGACGCAGAGACGCAGAGCACTCGAGCCAAATGCGCGGGAATCCCTTCTGAAAAGCGATACAAGAGCAAATTGCAACTTAATACGGACTTTTATTTGTTTTCTCTTCTCTCCGCTCTCTTCTCTCACGCAACGCCGCACACCCGCCGGCCTCGCAACGACGGCCGCGACGCGTAACTCAACTGGACTCAACTGGACTCAACTCGACTCAACCGATGCCGCCGTCGCGCCGCAGGCCTGGAAGCGGACCTCTTCTACGTGCACGAGGGGGCGATCAACACGTACGCGATGCACTTCACCGTCCCCGTGCCGGCGGACGTGCACGACCTGGAGTTCTCGTGGCAGAGCCTCACCTCGTACCCGGTAAGTCGGCCGCCGCCGCCGCGCCCCTGCTTGTCGACTAATTTGCACCCCATTCTCCCCGCGCATCCCCGCAGCTGCCGTACAGCATCGCCGTCGAATACCCGCTGGAGCAGACGGCCCTGGCAGCGCCCAGCCTGAGCATCCCGGCCAAGGGCTTCGTGCCGCAGCAGGTGGAGACCTTCGCGGTGCACCTGCCGTGCACCGGCAACGCCAGCGCGCAGGTGCCGCTCAGCGTCAACATGCAGGTGCGCGGGCCGCCCCGCGCCAACGACACCCACCTCAACTTCAGGCGCAGCAAGGTCTGCCTGCAAGGTGAGTACAGCCGCAGCCGCAGCCGCAGCCGCAGCCGCGCAGTTCAGCCAGCCGCAGCCCAGTGACGTCCACGTGCTTTGCAGGTCTCTTCCCGGCGCCCAACCAGTCGCCGGCGCCCGCTCAGGCGCCCTCGCAGGGCCCGGCGCTGCTGGGGGCCGCCGCGTGCGCCCTCGGCCTGGTGCTCGTCGTGGGACTCGTGGCCAGCGCGATGTACGTGCGCGCCCGCAAGCAGATCCGCCAGGACTCGCTGCAGTAAGTAACGGGGTGCGCTGCCGGGTGGCGTCAGTTTAAGTGGTTCGAGCAGGTCGCGGCGTCCCGTCGGCAGACACGGGCGGGGCCGCGCCGGGCTGCAACTGGGTCAACACGGTTGTCAATCAGCGAGATTCGCGTTCGTCACGCGCCGCATCCATCTGCGAGTGCAAAGGGATTCGCGGAGCCTCACCGCACCCCGCCGCACCGTCAAAACGGTGTCAGCAACGACCTTCGTGTGGGGAGTGAAGGCAACAGACGGACAAACGGATGGCAAGCTGCTGCTCCGAAGCGAAATTCCCACAGGCATCCTGATTCTCGCGAGCTACTCAAAATCCCCTCCACACCGGGGGATTTTCGCGCCACATCCACCGCCGCGCGACAACGAGCGAGGAATTTGAATTGCAAATGAAGTGACGACGAGGTTCGTGTTGGTTGCGCCTCCACGCGCGGAGCTCCAGCGCGGCTGGAGTCACGTCGAGCAGCAGAGGCGCGCTGAAGCTCCTCCGGGACGAACACGGCTCGGGTGGGCCGACCGTCGGCAAACACGCATTCGTTAGAAGGACGGCGGCGCAACCATTTATTTGGCGCAACGCGGAGCGGGGATTCGACTCGATCGACGCCGTGCGCCACCGTGTTGACCCGCTGCAGCCCGCCGCGTCCCGCTTGGCGGCCACAGGGAGCCGGCAGGCATGCTAAAGTTTCGCTTTCTCTCCCCGCAGCACCAGCTTCACCACGGCCGCGTACGGCAGCCACCAGAACGTCTTCATCCGCCTGGACGCGCTCGGCCGGCCGCCCAGCGCGAACAGCGGCTCGTACGCCACCATCGCCAGCCTGCACAAGTTCCCGCTGGAGACGAAGAAGTCCTGCAACCCCTTCGAGAGTAGGTAGCCGCCACGCCCCTCGCCGCCGCCTAACACGCTTTCTCCCGCAGAGTTCCGCAGCTCGCCGACCCCGTCGCCGTACGCCACCGCGCTGCTGCCGCTGGGCGACCCGGCGGCCGACACGATCTACGCGAAGCCCGAGTCCGCGTGTCCCTCCAGGATCTCCTACTACGCCTCGTCGCAGCTCACGCAGGTACGTCATTCACGCATCCGCGAGTCATTCCAGCGCGGACTTTGCCACTTTTAAATTTCCGGCGCGTGTTGCAGCGGATGCGCACCACCGGCCGCCAGCTGTTCTTGCGAGTGAAGCGCGCCGCGGGTGACTGGTTCGCTACCGCGTTGCCGCCCGACGCGCGCCAGAATCCCGCAGACGAATTCGGCAGATAAAAACTTGACTGGTTTATGTTTCCGCGCGGATGCGACGCCGATCGGCGGCCGCAGGGAGACGGAACGCGGTGCCGCGCCCGTCTCGAGTGCGCGTCTGGCAGCGCGGGTTGCCGGCTCACAGTCGTCGGCGGGGGTGCAGCCCGGCGAGGAGGGTGACTTGGAAAGCAATAAAATGCTTCTTCTTACGACCTCCACACACGCACGCACTCGCCGTGCGCTCGTGTGCGCTGGTGTGCGCGTACCTCGCATCGAAACTAGCAAACTAACGAGCATCCATCCCGTTATTTTAATTTACCGACCCGAACCCTTCCGCAGCGCGCGACGAGCGCCAGACTCACCCTGCGCAGCCCTTCGCGATGACGGCACTTCAGCGATTAAACGGCAGCCGGGCCTCGTAGATTCTCATCGGCCTGAGAAATTATCGGGCGCAGCACGCGAAAAGAAGCGCCATCGTACTTCGCTGATTGCGAGCGAGTGCGAGCGAGTGCGAGCGCACTGAGCGCGCCCTGCATGAGTGCGTGGAAAGTGGGTTGAGTGTGATTACGGATTCATGACTGTCTCTCGATTCGCGGCAGGCGTTCCCAAACTGCCATCGCGGCGGCAGTCGGGCGTCTCAGCTACCGCGAGGCTACACGACGCACTCGTCATCGACGCTTTTAATGAAGTCCCTCCACCAAATAAAAGAGCGAAGTCACACTCCGCGTCTTGCGTCCCGACGGCCGACGGCATCTTCTCATCGAAATGGCGACCCTTGAAGCGCGAGAGTGTTCAGTTGGGAGCCGCACTGCAGAATGCTTCGTGACATAAGTGAGCCTCTCGCCTCCCGCTCGCTCGGATCCGATTTGAGCGCAGCACCGCGTACTCGACTGCACTGCCGACGCCTCGAATCACCCCGCAGACCCAATTTCGCTCCTCTTAGACGCTCGATGGCAGCAATCGCTGAGTGCCTCTCCGAAACTAGAGCGCGTCGAGTTTTAGCGATGATTGCTTCGCTGACAACGTTGGCCTTCCCGCCCTTCCACGTCCCCTCCAACCAACAGCCGCAGGCAGCCGCTGTGTTTTCTCTTAATCAGCCTTTAAATGTTGAAAATGACTGCGAAACAATGAGGAGAAAAGCAAACAAACTACAACAACAAAGACAGCCGTCTGAGCGCGCGACCATCTGAGCGCGGAAGTGAGAGCAACAGCGTGGAAATTAAATGGTAGCGAGGAGAGGGAAGCCCGCCGCCGCGAGTGCAATTGAAGAGTGGATCTGCTTCGGTTTTACTGCGGCAGTCAAGAGCGGCGTCGTAATTGAATGCAAACAGCGAGCGGGGAGCGCGCTGGACGCCCTCTCGCCGCTCGCCCGCCCCGTGACCCACTTGCACTCGCAGCCAGCAGGTGCTAATTAAAACTGTTGTCGCCTCATTAAAGATTCCTCGGCAACGACCTGCGAGTGCCTCGGGTCGGAGTGGCGCTGGACAGCCGACCTGCCTTCGGAGCGAAGCGCTGGACAGACGGCGGTGCGGCGGTCGTTTTAATTGCGAAGGCGACGAGAGCGGAGCAGCCGGCAATAAAATTAAATGACACCGCGAGGCACATTCGAGGGTTGCTCGGCTCAAGGACGCGGGTGTCCTTGGCGCAGCAGGTCGAGTGGGAACCGAGGACGGCGACCCAGCAGAAGACCATCTGTTCAGTCTCGTTGTTGTTGGTGGGGGAGGGGGGTGGAGGAGGAAGGAGGGCTGCAACCCCTCGAGTGAAGAAGATTGCAATCCAGCGACGCAAACATCGCTCCTCGCTGCTGAAATCAGCTCGAGTGACTCCGACCAGCAGGCGCAAACTTGCATTCGGCTCCGCAAAACGCTCGGAATCAACAAGCGGCGCCCTCCGGCGGCAGAAACCGCAACCTCGACTTTTTTTCTTGGCCGCAAAGTTGTTCCTCCGGATGCTGCGTCCGACGACCCGCATGAATTGCGAGCGGCCACCGCAAGTAAGGAAATAAATTAGCATCTCGCAGGGGATGCAGGAGTCCGCACAACAGCGTCCTGGCGGTCTTCTCCACCGCCGACCCGCCTTCGGTCCGCCAACACTGACGACGTGCAGCCTCCAGACGGCGGCGGCGAGCGACTCCGACTCGGCTGCAGTCGGCCGCGCCTCCCGCCCACCGCCCCACCCACTCTCCTGCCACTCCTCGCTCGTCTCTCCGCGCGGCCGTCGGCAACAACGGCGACTCTTTTGTGCTCCGTCGCACTATTGATGGCTTCCTGTCAGCCGCAGACAATCGATTGTCCGAGCGGCCGTCCCGTCGTCTGTCGTCGCAGCGGATGCCGCGTTGCGCGCGTCCACTGCGAGCGAATTGAGTGTTTCGTTGCCGCACAAATTCTTCCGGTCGCCGAATGGGTCGCGCAGCAGCCGGCAGCACGGAACTCCAACTCGCCGCGCGACTACTTCCGGCCGACTGGAGCTGGACCACCGCGCCCCACTCGCCCCACTGCGGTCGCACTTCGTGTTTCCGCTTCGTGTTGCGCTTCTTCGACGATTTGGTTGCCAGAATCGCTTGTTGCCGAGAAAACTTGTGCGTTGTTGCTGTTGTTGCTGTTGTTGCTGACGGTGTCGGCTTCGGCGTTGTTCGCGGCGAGTCGTGCGGCGCGTCGGCGGCCAGCAACGCAGCGACAACTTCGAGCCCGCAGCAGTGTGAGGCGACGACAAATTGGTTGGCCTCCGCGTCTCAGCTGAGAGAGTCGTCGACGAGCGCGGACACGAAGAGTTGGCAACGCAGTGCTCGTCGGCCGATCTGGGTCAACGAAGAAATGGAGCGCGAGTAGCAAGAGAGAAATGAGCACCCGAGCAAGAAGAAGACAAGAAACCGGAGAAGAAGACAAGAAGAAATGAGCACCGGAGCAAGAAGAAGACAAGACAACAGTTGTGTCGCACGCAACAGTTTTGTGGAGCGACCGACGACACCGAGCTGACACATTTTACTGGCGGCCCCCCGAGCCCCGCTCGACCCACACAAAAACTCAACACAGCTGCGATTTAATTACGACTCGTTTACACGAAGCTAATTACAGACTTCGTGAAATGGTTGGCAATCGACGCTCTTCCACTCGCTCCCCGCTCACCGCTCAACCCGCAACCCACAACAATTCGTTTTCGACGTCTCAAGGCTGCCGCGTGGGGCAACAAAACGAAGCGCATCGCGGAAATCCTCGGGGACGCGAAGCCAACGCCAGTCAGTCGTGCAAATTGAATTCTAATTGAAGGCCGGTGGGTGATCGTCGAGTGGGGCGGCCGGTGTGCGGGTTTTGGATGCGGCAGCACCTGGATGGCTGTGCTGAGCCGCCTGCAGGTCAGTCAGCCAGACAGACACGTCACTCCGACGCACATCCGAGTTTGCAGCCAGGCCTCCGCCACGCGGCAGCGACAACAACGACTCTGGCCAGCTCACGATTGCGTGTGATTTGAGAGCGGCAAACCCGAAGCACCCGAAGCGCGAGTCGCTCTGTGGAGAGAGAGATCGAGAGAGAGAGAGAGGAGCACGCACGTCATCCACACGCGTCGACTTCAGCGGGTGTCTGGACGCTCTTCTCTCCGCGTAGTCAGTCAAGTGAGCACGAGTTGACGTGAGCTGTCGCTTCGGCCGCCCGCTCAGCGCAGTCAGTTCGGCGCCGACAAGCCGCAGTGACGCACCGAAGCCCGAGTTGACAGGCTGCTTGCTGGTCGCCCTCGTGCTCGGTTGGCGCAGCAGCAGCCGGTCAGCCACCGCAGCCGTGTCATCCGTTGAGTCGGATGCACGTCAAGTGAGTTCCTGACGTCGAGACGGAGGTACCCCCCTCGCCCGTCCGCTCCGCTCGGTGGCTGGCTGGTGCAGCGCCCGCTTCTAATCTGCTTGTGATTTATTGAACGAGATTGCAGCCCAGCTGAGGAGTGCAGAGCGGACGGACTGCTTCGGTTGCGGCTGCAGAGGCTTCATTAAATTTGAATCGCAGCGTTCGGCTGACCGAAGGCCGTGCATAGCAATCCGGTCACCAGCTGACGGCGTCAGAGGGGAAACAAGGAAACAACTTCAGCCGCCGCTTCATCCGAGGGAACCGCAACAGTTTCCAGCTCTGCTGCTCCGGCGCGACTCCTGCCGCCTCAGAAGTCAACTCATTTAAACTCGCGGCATCCCGCCGCGACGACGCTGATTTATCACCAGTTATCGCCGCGCACGGCCGCCAACGCGCGACAACTTGAATGCGTTGCGTTGCTTTAATTGAATCGACGTCTTCGTGAGCAACCGACGGCAACCAGCGGCAACCAGCGGCACCCAGCGGCCACCAGCTCGTCGTCGCTGCCCTCCGCGGCACCGCGTGCGCTTTGAACAGCCGCGCCGCGCCACAGGCGGCCGCGACAGCAGCATTTTTGCGAGTCGCTCACACGACGTCTCTGTCTGGCGGCTCCACTCAAATAAATTCAATTTCTGTCCGCTTTTTGCCGCCGTGCGCGCTGCTGGTTGTTCTTCTTCTTCGCTGAAGTCCCGTTGTGTTTACGGTGGCCGCAAATTTGCCCGAGTGGTCCCGACAAAGCAGTCGCAAGCAAAAAGCGGCTCAATTTCCACCTGATCGCGATTTTCAGCGGCCGCTTGGAGTTCACGTGAGTCCACCAGAAGATTCCGGATGCCGAGGGCGGCGCAGAGTGCGGCAGCAACGACTTAATTTGCAGGAGAGGCTTGTAAATCAACGACGACGCCTTCAACGAGGCTGACAGCTGGTCGAACTCGGCGTCGGGTTTCGGGGTGGCGATGGTTTCCGCATTACGAATCGATTTGCTGCGCCCTTCCGGGCTGCGCCGGCTGCAGAGCAGAAGGAGTGGCAGGGGAGTCGAGGAGCGGCAGGGTCGTCGGCGAGCGTGTGTGCTGCGAGTGGATTTCGAACGGATGCTGCCGCGCCCTCCGCCCGAATGTTGACTGATCTGCAAACCAAATTGAGACGCCCAAGTCGCGCGCTGCCGCTGCCTGTCGTGCGCAATTCACGCCTGGCAAGTGTTGAGTCGCCCGGCCGCCCGCTTGCGGTTCCCGGCTGCCAGGAATGTAAATCAGCGACCTCGACGCACGGGACGCCGTTTTGCCAACCACTTGGCAGGCAGTGAAAGTCCTCGACGCCGAGCACTTCAGCGAGCGTCGTGTTCACGCCGCAACGACGAGGGTTCGCACCACCCACCCTCACCAACCCTCACGCAGCCTCCCCCGCCCTGCTGTCTGCGCGATTCCTCGGGGATTCACTGCAGCCATCGGATGCGACGGCCGCTCGAGCGCAATTTAAATAACATCGATAAAATTAAGAAGCGAATTCGTGTCCGGGAACCCCAGCATGTGCGCACCCCGCTGTCGCGTCCCTCCCTCGCCCACGCGACTCAATCGCGCAGTTGTGACCCGCGATTATCGTAATTTTATTTGACAGCCGGCGTGACATCGCGGCGCTGATAATTGAGTTCTCTCTCTCTCTCCCTCTCTCCCGCAGGTCTACAGCATGTCCACCCCGAAGAGCAGCCGCGGCAACGGCAGCGTGCACGGCGGCGCCAGCAGCGGCGGCGGCAGCGGCCCCGAGCCGCAGGACCAGCTGCGCCGCCTGCCCCGCGTGCAGCCCGGCGCGCTGCTCTGCCAGCACCTCGTCAAGGAGGGCACCTTCGGGCGCATCTACGCCGGCCGGCTGGGCGACTCGTGCGACTCCTGCGACGTGCTCGTCAAGACCGTCGTGGACGGCGCGTCGCTGACGCAGGTCGCCTGCCTGCTGCAGGACGCCTCGCTGCTGGTCGGCGTGAGCCACCCCAACGTGTTGGCGCCGCTGGTGGCCAACACGGAGCTGCCGGGCCCGCCGCAGCTGGCCTACCCGCACCCCGCGAAGGGCAACCTGAAAGTGTAAGTCGGCGAATCCCCCCCTCAATTCCGCGCGAGCGACTGAAGTTCGGCGTCTGTCTGTCTTGCAGGTTCCTGCAGAAGTCGCGTGAGATGAACGCGCCGCTGAGCACGCGGCAGCTGGTGGAGTTCGGGCTGCACGTCACCACGGGTCTGGCGCACCTGCACGCGCAGGGCATCGTGCACCGCGACGTGGCCACCCGCAACTGCTAGTGAGTACCCGCGCCGGTCCGCCCGGTCCGCCCTGCTGACCGCCCTGCTGACCGCCCTCCGCTTCCTCTTGCAGCTTGGACGCCGCCTTCCGCGTGCGCATCTGCGACGGCGCCCTGTCGCGCGACCTCTTCCCCGACGACTACGCCTGCCTGGGCGACAACGAGAACCGGCCGCTGAAATGGCTGGCGCTGGAGGCCCTGCAGCGCCGCTGCTACTCCGGCCCCAGCGACGTGTGGGCGCTGGGCGTGCTGTTCTGGGAGCTGGCCACGCTGGCCCTCCTGCCCTTCGAGGAGGTGGACGTCTTCGAGCTGGCGGCCTACCTGGCGGACGGCTTCCGGCTCGGCCAGCCCGTCAACTGCCCGGACGAGTTGTAAGTATCGGCGAAGCGCGAGGTGTCCACGCTCCACGCTCACCAGTCTCCCTCTCGGTCTCGCGCAGCTTCACCGTGATGTCCTGCTGCTGGCTGCAGGAGCCCAAGCAGCGGCCGTCCTTCGCGCAGCTGCTCGCCTACCTGCAGGACTTCCACGAGGACCTCGGCAAGTACATCTGAGGCCGCGACGAAATATCGGATCTCCTCGGACGAAACATCGGACGGCCATCGGCTTCCCTTAGCTAGGATATTCAAGATTCAAGATTCTTCAACGATCCCCTCGGATCCCCACGCGCTCCTCTGCTGTGTATAACGGACCTCGGACCCGACGCTCTCCCGAGCGACACCGACTCGGCGTTGAGAGTGGATGCGCGGAACGCTCTCTCGTGTTTGTAGCTGCGATAGTTAGTGTTAATTTTAAGCGGTTTCTAGATTTTGTAAGCCCTCCGCGCGGACCGCGGTTCCCGGGGACGCCGACAGAAGGACCTCCGAACTGACGACGTTGCAGGCCGCTGGACCAACGAACGCGTCCGTCCTCGTTGAAATCCCGCGTTCGCGAGCGTCACCGGTCTCCCCCTCCCACCTGACGCGGCTCGCGGCCCCGACCTACCAACCCCTTCTAGCTGTAACTGTATGTGTGTCCACGTTGCGTCGCGTTAACTGTTACTAGAAGCGCAGCGACGCAGCGCCGACTGCGTCCTGCGTTTCGCCGCCGTAGTGTGTTTTAACTGTATTTTGCGATAAGTTAGCGAGTAGGAAAGCGTTTGAGTCCCCCTCCCCCTCCACCTCCCAGACGCACGCCGTCCGTGTTCCCACCCCCCACCCCCCGCAGCAGTACAAAATCCGACCGGAATCTGTTCCTGACAGCTCGTCAGCCACTCACAAGTTCCGCTTTTTAATGAAGTGTCTGTCTGTCGGCGCAGGCATTAACTGGTAACTGTAAATACAACAACAACAACAACAACAACAACAACGTAATTTAGGCAAATGTAAGCTAGAATTTAACTGTAAATTTAATATTCGTGGAAAAAGTGGTTCGTGTCTACACACTCAGTGTTTCTCTTCCTCTCTCTCGCGCGCGCGCTCACGCACTCACTTTTCGCTCTCTCACTCAGCCAGTCGCGCGTATTTGTTGTCTCTTTACTCCTCTCGATGTTTGATATTGTACACAACAACAACAACAAGCACACAACAGCAACAACCACCGCTACAAAACCAACGGCGAAAATGCTTGCATGGAAATTTTGTCGAATACACTGAATGTGAAAATAGTTATTGATATTTGTGAAAGCTCAAACACAGACACGCACACACGCACACTTCCACAAATGCCTACAGCAATAACAACTCAAACACGATTTGAACGAAGCCTGCGAATGCGAAATAAACGAGAAAAACGATTGAAATCAAAATTAAAATAAAATAATTCGGGTTGATTGGGGAAAAAGAAGAAAATAAACGGCAACAACAAATGCAATCGATGTTGTTTGAATTTAAAAGGTTTTCTCTTCCATCTGATTGAATGCAAACGCAAATGGGGGGCGTGGCGCGACCAGTGCTGCCAGCTTTAATTAAACTGCACGCGCCAAGTGGCGTGTTTCCGCCGGGGATGGGGGTGGGGTGGGGGTGGGGGGAGGCGACGAGGTCGAGGACGCCGAGTGGCTTGCCAAGCAATGAAAAATTCACGCCATTTCGGTCCGGCGGCAGGACACGTGCGCCGGAGCGTTTTAACAGCCGGCGGCGGTGGCTGCGGCGGACGCCTGCAGTGCGAGACCGCGGCGGTCGAAGGTCACGACGCGTCTGCCTTCAGCTGGAGCTTGCAAGTCACGAATCGGACGCTCATTTCGAAGTTCTGTCGAGCTGCAGCCGCGCGCTTCGCCGCCTCCTCCGCGATTCTCTCGGCCGCCGAGTGTAATTCGTGACTTTTGGATGTTTTTCGAGTTCCCTGCAGGCTGCCGACGACTTTAAATGGACTGAAACATCCGTCCTCCTCACGAGTCGCACTAACTTCTCACAATTAAGCTCGTCGCACTGAAAATCCTCTACACGGCACACACACACACAAGCATCTGCACACGAAAACGGGAATTCCATTCGAGGCTCGAATGTCAGCACGTCGACGAAACACTCGCTGGCAGCACTCATCTCGATCACTCATCTCGCAGCTTTTGCCGAACGAGCCCGTGAGCGCCAAGCGACTCAGAAGATCTCTTTGTCGCGAATGCTGACGCCGCAGCCACGCACCACCGCGTCCTCCACACGCGAGAGGAGCTCGCCGAGCCTCTCTCTCTCTCTCTCACTCTCGTCGTAGGCAACTCTTGCTGCGCTGCGACGAGCGAGCAACAGCGTCGGCGATTTAATTAAAGAGGCATTAAGTCGGCAATTAAGTCGGACGCGGCGCACAGCACGGCGGCAACAACAACGCCAGAGCACCATCAACAATTAAACGGTTGCTACAACTCTGTTGAGCGCGGCGTGGTTCGGCGGGAGGGGAGGGGCAGCTCGTCCCCTCGCATGTCAAACGTCAAGCCGACGCATGCAGGCGGCAGCGCTGTTGTTGCTGCTGCGTTGGCATGACGACGGGTGGCGTTGAAGGCCGACAGAAGTCGCTACAAACGCACGCCCGCCCGCTCGCGTCCCCCGACGGCAATTGAGCGTCCATGAGAAGCGCGAACTCTGCGAATTTCACACACACAAAACGCTTCATTCAGCGGGCTCGTCAGCGCGGCGGGAGCGAAGTGACGAGGCGAGGGAGAGGCCGCGCTCACCAGCTGCCAGCGGGGGGCAAATTGAACGAGCGTAAAAAAGCAAATCGATTCTCTCCCGCACGTTGTTGTTGCAGCAGCCGCTCCGAAGAATGCGCTGACTTGACAGACTCGTGGCGGGCGGGGGGCGGCTGGAGCTGTCAAAGTTCGCTTGGCACTCGCGACGCGTTGGCAGGAGTCGCTCTGCAGCAACAACAACGACGCGCTGAACTTCCTCGAGTGGCAGCTCGTGTGTTGATGTTTGGCAGCCACTTCTGGGTCGCTCAGTCGCTCTGCGCTGCTCTTGAAGGCTTCTCTGCGCTGACTTGGACTTCGTTAAACTGTCGACATGCGGCGCCGGCAGCCGTCATCCTGCTCACCCACTCCGCGCCGCCGCGCTCCGAATTTGAAGCGTTTTCACTGTGACAACCAAGCAGCAGCAGCAGCAGCCGCCACACCAGCGAAAGCTGCTGCTTATCGAAGTGAGAGCAGCGCCAGCATCGCAGCTGCGACGTCCTGCCACCACCGCAGCCTGCGTGCAGCACAACGACGCCACTCGACGCGCGGCCTGCGAACGCGTTCGCGACTCGCATCTGCAGAAGAATTGAAAAGCAGACGAGCGAGCGCGGCTTCTCAACAGTCGCGCCCTCGAAATCCTTCTTAATTCCGTTCAATGGGACGCCGGATTATCAGAGAGGACAGTTAGCTGGTAACGGGACCCTCGTTGCGAGCGAGTGCTGCACCCGGACGGCTCTCGTAATCGCAGTTTGGCACCCCGCGGGGCGACGAATAAAAATTTAAAGTTTTATTGCTTCCCGCCGAAATCCCGATCGACAAAACGCCGCGAACGCAGCGCAGCGCATTGTGCTGCCTGACAGCGAGGATTACGACGCACACAATGCCGCACACAGCCACCCCTCCGCTCCTCACCCCCCACCCCTCCACACACAGCTCACGCGACGCAGCAACTTCGAGCGACTCTAAATTCAGGATCAGCGAGGACGAGTTCTTCTGAAGCGCGAATTGCAGGCCGGAAGATGCGCTCGTCATGTGTTTCCACTTGCTGTGAGAGAGACAGAGAGAGAGAGAGAGAGAGAGTGTGAGTGCGTGCGTGTGTGTGGTACAAATTCCTCCCGAGTTCCTCTCAACGGAAACTCAAATGCGGACAAACGATTCTTGAAAGAAGCTTCGCAGCAAATTTCCGCTGCCGCTCGCAGCGACTCGAAGCGTCATCGTCGCCCCGCTGCTCCTCCGCCGTCGTGCTGGAGCGACTGCTTCCTCTTCTTCTTGTTGGCCGAGAAGATTTTGTCACTCGCGCGTCGAGGGAGCGGCGAGCGTGCGTGCGGAAACGAGAGCGAGTGGAGTGGAGCTCCTCTCTTGCGGCTGCCGTCCGTACACAAGCTAAAGAGGTTAACACGCACACACACACACACTCGCGCGCGTTCTGCAGGCAGAGTCGGGCGCCGCTCGGCGTTCGCAGGGAGGCCGCTTGCGAGTCTCTTCGGCAAATAAATAATTTTAATTAAAACTTTTCGGAACTCAAGAACTCGGAATTAAGCACCGCAGCAGAAACTGTTTCCAGTGAGACACTGAACGCTTCCCTCTCTCTCTCCCTCTCTCTCCCTCTCTTCGTTTCTCTCCCTCTCCATCTCTAGACTAATAAAAGTTAATCAAAATGACAAATCGATTTAGCAGACAATAAAGAGACGCAAGCGAGTCGTAGCTGGTCGCCAAACTGAGAATTCGAACCGCTTTGCGTCGGCAGGGGCAGCCGGTGGACAAAATCGATCAAAGCGACCGCAAATCAATCGAACTGAACTCGAAATCCCGGGCGAGGAGATCACGGAGCCGCGGAGGGCGCGAAGGACATCGCAGGCGACGACTAAACGATTTTATTTAGAATGCAATGTTTGCGAAAATAAATTGAATTCCAGGGCGCACCCAGCGGGGGCTCCGGAGGCGCGAACGACCCTCCATACGGATTCGTGCAGCTCCAACCGAATCTCTAGAAAGTCTCCACCTCCGCCTCGAAAATCCGCCCGCGGCTGTGTTTTGTTGTTGTCTCGCAATTAAAAGGGAAGGAAAATTAAACGATGGCGGCAGCAAAATGGACGCGTCGTCCCCCCCTCCAACTGCTGAAGGCGCCTCTGAGGGGACCGGGAAAAGTTCGACAAGAACTGAAAAAATCGAAATCTGCTTCGCATCACGTGGGACGGCAACGAGCAGCAGAAGCCGCGCCGCTGCTGCTTCACCGAAGCTGCTGCCTGATTTTACCGAAATTGCGAATTGGCACGTACAACAACAACACGCGAGCGGCGAGAGCAACAGGAGAGTCGCGGCTGCTGCTGCCAGCGGCGTCGGTGGAGCAGAGGTGAGTGTGCGTGCGTGTGTGAGTGCGTGTGTGCACACAGCTGCCCCTGCCGCCGACGCAGCATCGCTGAATGCAAGCGGCGCAAACTGGCCGCCGTCTGCTCGGCCGACCGCAGCACACGGCAGCGAAATCGGCGCGGCCGTCGTGGAGCCGCATGAGTGTCGCTGCTGGCGGCGAATCCTCGCTCCTCGCATCTCCGCGCGAGCCAGCCATCCACTCGCACACCGAACGCGGGCACGAAATCGATTTTTAATAAACTCGCACAACACGACGGCAACCACGGCAGCGGCGGCGGCAGCGGTGGCGGCAGCACGCAGTGGACGCGACAACGCGTTTCAGATGCTGCTGGCGGAGTGTGAACAACTAAATCTTGCGCGTGCCGCCTCCGCCGCCGACGCGACGCACTGCTGGCCGCACCAAGAAAGACGTTGAGGCGTTGAAATCGCGCTCGTCACGTCCAGCTCGCGCGAGAACTTGAAATCAGCCGACCGAGCGGAAAATCACCTCGTTGACTGAACGACTGAAAAAGTGGAACGAAGACGTGGCACACTTTTGCGAGTTTTAGGAAGTTTTGAGGGAAAGTGCGCGCACTCGCCTCCCCGAAACCCTTCATTTTCATTGCAAAGTCGACTTACGAGGCCATTTGAACAACAACTTCGAACACCGCCTGGCAGACCTCGAGATCGCCGCTGCGAATGGAACGACAGTCGTTCACACGCATTTATATTGTTCATTAAATTCGGCTTTTTAACTCCAGCTTTTCTTCCACGATTACATTGATTTCGCTGTCTCGGGTGATTTCGATGAAGACGAAATACAGCAGCAACATGAATGAGATTCTCGTCTCGTAAATCTTTAGAAATTCGAAAGAGAGAAAGGAAAACTGTTCTCGCCGTCTTTGCAAGTGAGAACAGTAAATTCATTTCTCGCAGTCGGTTCACAAACTTGGTTCGCTTCCCGACTGCACGAAGCTGGTTTCTGTCTCGGCTTTACTGAGAGTCAACTGTCGTCCGCGCTCTCCAGCAGATGGCAGCACGCGGTTCTCGCCTCCGATAAACGAAGCTGGTGGAGGTCACGGATTTGCTGCGCAGTTATTTTGCGCCGAAAGCGGAGAGAAAAATAAAGAGCGAGCGACACCCAGTCGGAAATACACGTCGTGCGCACTCGCCGGCGATGCTGAAATCGCAGCTTGCATTCCCGCGCCTAATTAAATAATCCAATTAATTACTAGAAATAATCCAATTAATTACTAGAAATAATCCAATTAATTACTAGAAATAATCCAATTAATTACTAGAATCAAATTAATCCAATGTATTAAAAAATAAATTAATAAAAAACAATCGAATTAATTCCTGTTTCGAATTAAAAATTAAACTCACGATGATAAATTTGAATTGGGCGTTGCAAGACAACAACAACAACATAAACCTCCCCGACTGCGTGCTCGCAACGCTGAGTGAAGCAGGAATTACGAGTGGCTTGAATCGAGTCTTCAATCGTTGAAATCGTTGAAATCGAGTCTTCAATTCATTTTAACGCCCCAGACGACATTTTGACGCCCCAAATCTTTCAGTGAAAACGCGCGAGGCAATATTTTCGATACTTTTCAGAGCGGTGGAGTCAATTATTCTCGACCAAAACAGTAAAAAGTTTACAAAATCAAAACACTCCTTCATTCTTTTAAGAAGTCGGCGTAGTTTCAGTTTAAATTTTATTATAGTTAATTTTTATTATAATTATTCCTCGCACTCGTCGTGTTTTGAAGCGGAGAATTTTCCCAATTTCTTCAGTGCAGGCAAAATTTGTCCATTCTTGTTTATTAATATGGAAATTAAATTCTCTCCACGCTCAGAAGTAATTAAAACACGAAACAGTGGAGCGTCTTTCGCGCTGCTCGACAGGGTCACCAGTGTGCTTGTAAAGTGGTTCTAAAATTAGTTGGGAGACCAACAGGGAAACCAATTAAAACTTCAAAGAACCGTTATTACAGATTCTCACGCCGACCCAATAAAATCTCCTCTCACTCTCGCGGTTCTCACAGTTAGAAGGCCATTTTTCCCCAGCTGTTTTGCGATGTCGCCGCAACCAAGAGGGAATTTCTGCGGCTGCGACATCAGCATCTGCTGTGCCGACAACGCCACACAACTGCGACTTCGGGTGTGTTCGGCTTGCTTCAGGTAGCGCTGACGCCCAATTGAAATCCCGGAAGGCACACTTCGGCCTCCGAGTTCGGCAGCCGAACTGCCGACCAATCAGCGCGCGCTCTCCGCAACTACGCACGTTCGAGGCGCGCTCAAGCCGAACGCCGCCACGCCACGCGGCAGCGAACGGGAATCTGCTGTGCTGAGCCACCACGTCGACGAGGTACAGTCAGCACTTCAGTCGCGCGCCAGCCAGCTGCCTGACGGGTTGCTTGCGCTGCTCGCGCTGCGGCGGGTGCGGCGTGAGTGCGCTCGGTTGGCGCGTCGCTGTTCTCCATTTTCGAAATGGAATTAAAAAATGGCTCTCGGCAGGCAGTTGTGCCGTTTTGCGTTTCTTTGGTCTGCTTTGGTTTTTTCGCGTTTCTTTAACGAATGTTTGTTCCTTCGACTAATGAATTCCGAGGACGGCAGTTTCGTCGTCGGCTGCGTCAGGCAGAACTGAAATGCCTGCGTGGCGAGTTTTGCCTCAGCGTCCGTTTAATTCAAGGAATGCAAGATTTACGTCTTCCTTCCGCGAGTCAGTTAACGACAAAAGCTGTTAATTACTCGTCTCTGCTCCCTCTCAACGAAGTAATCAGTAGCTGCCATTTTCTGCTTCCTCGGGGTTCCGTCAGTCAGTCAGTCGGTCGGTCAGCTTCTGGAAATTCGTTCGCTTTTCAGGTTGGCTGCTGCTCGTCCGCGAGCGCTACGTTGCCACGTTTCAGCAGCAGCAGGCGCGCCGCTCCGCCGCCATCGCAGCCAGTCAACTCGGAATTTAATGAGATGGCGAGCGTGGCGCTCATTAGAAGCACCGTAAAGTTGCTCGCGACGCTCATTAAGCGCGCTCGAGCGGTGGGGTGGGGCAGGGGGAGGGGAGAGGAAGGCGCCTCGGCGGGCCTTTTGGAGGAAGCGGAGTCGCTGCGCCCCGCAGAACGCGAAGGACGGAGCCGCGAACGAGATGAATCGCCGGAGACCGAAGCCCCCACCACGCGCGGGGACGGCAGCCGCTGCGGATTTCAACAAGGAAAAATTTGATTAGTCGGCTGCTTTGAAATTCCAAAACTTGCGGAAGTCTGAAACTTGCAGCGCGCAAGCGAAACGCGATTCCAAGCTCGGGTCGCCGCCTCCCCTCGGCTTGAAATCCCCCTGCAACTCGACGCTTGAGCTGCGTGTTTGTTTTTGTAGCGAATTCAAGTTGGATTTCTGATTCCTCTCCTCTTCCTCTCCTCTTCCTCTCTCTTCCTCTCTCTTCCTCTTCCTCTTCTGAGCCGAAGAAAGGCGAAGATTCGAGTTCAAGTGGCTCGCAAGCTACTCGAGGCTGCTTGTGAAGCTTTCAGGAGGAAAATGCGTGAGTGTTGCCACTTAATTACGCTTTTTCTGGCCAACGCGCTCAAGATGGCTGAGCGACTTCTTCGCGAGCGGATATTTTCGCGGTGCAGGACAGCTTTTGAGGCCGCAAGAGCGTCCCGCACTCACTGCGAGCAACTCAGAAGCACTTGAAGTCGCCTTCCGAGACACAACGAGGCTCGTGAACTCCAGCGCGAGGCGTCGCATCTCCTCACCACTAAATAAGCAAGAAAAAAAAGGAAATGCAAGTCGATGTAAACGCGACGCCACACGAATCAACTTCGACTTCGTTCAAACTTCGCGAAAATCGCGAGTTTCCACTGCCATTTCAACGGTTTCGCGTGCAGTTTCGCCGCTGCTTCGATCTCCGAAAATTGAGCGCCTCGAACGGGAAGCGCGTAGAAACCGTTAGTTTCTCTCTGAAAACGAGTTCGTGAGCAGAAATGAGCAGCCTTGGCGAGCAATTCAGTCTTTAAAATTCGTTTTTGCCGTTACTTCAACGAGTCAAAACAGCGAGTCGGCGAAGCTGGTTGAAATTCGCAACAAGACGAACTCGCGTTGAAATTCGACTTCCAGCGACTCGCTGGCAGGAACGACAAGTTCGCGCCACCCACACGCGGACCCCGCGTTGCCTGATGGTCGAGGACGTCAAGGACATTCAAGGATGTCAAGGATATTCAAGGATGTCAAACACCTTCGCTTCCATTTCGTCGCCCCGCGGCAGCAAAACAGAATTTCGGGGGCGGTGAGGCGCCAGAAGAAGACGATTTAGCGCGTCCTCTTCACTGATGAATGCGCTGCCACACTTGGATTGCGCGGAAATGCATTCAAATCCCGTGCCGATTACCCGGGGGCGGGAGGGGAGTGGCACTGGGAGCCCACAAGCTCGCTTTCACGCCACATCAAAGTTTGTTACGTAATAAATGCGAAGCACATTGTTTGCGCTGCCAACAAAAGCGGAAAAAATAAACACGAAGCGACGCCGCAGCGGCAGCGGCAGCAGAAGCAGCACATCGCGTGCGGTTTCATAATTTGGCGAAACTTTTCCACAGATACACACGCAGGCCGAGTTTTCCTCTCGAATAACTTTTTCTCGTTTTTGCTCGTGCAACGCGGCGCTGAACAAACAGCGGCAGCGTCGAGCGACGAGCGACGAGCGACGAAGCAACTCGAACAGCAACAACAAGAACGGCGACGAAGTTCGTTCGAGTGTACCGAGCGAAATGTGGCAACGTGGCTCTGGTATGACCTTTTTCGCCCGCCACTCACTGAACTGGCCGACGACGAACAAGACTGGCGAGATTCTCTCGCCGCTGCCGCTCCCGCTGCCTCTCGCGTCCCTCGACGAACCGGCAATTCTCTCCACACCACATTGTGTTCGAAATTCGAAAAGCCAGCGCGCAGGCACTCTCGCCGCACTCACACACCGGCGCAGCGCGAATTCGCCTCGCCGGCCGAGAGCGCGTTTGCTGGTGTGCGGCGTGCGGCGTGCAATGATTTCGGCGCTGCTGCTGCTGAAGCGACGACGACGATAATGAAGAAAACACGACGTACACGAAGTACAATTTAAAGCGCCGCGTTTTTTCACGCTGTTGTTGTGTCGTCGCTTTGCGTTGGAATTTTTAGCGCAAACAACGCCGAAGCTTTAACTGAAAAGTGGCAACGTGGCGCGCGTTCGCTTCACTGCATGCAAACGAATTTCTGGCGTTCGGTTTTCGTTTGCGATGCTCTTCACTTAATTAAAGTCGAGCATCGCCGGTCGCACGGGACTCGCTGACGTCCATTTACTCGGTTTTGAATCCAAACGGATTCGCTATTTCACTCGCCGTTTCGACTCGCTCGCACTGCAGCAACAACGTTCTCGTTCTCGTTCCCCTCTCAGCGCTTCTACTCGTTCTTCCAGTCGCGTGGGGAATCGAGAACGAGGCGGCTTCTGTTAGTCGAGGTCGAGACGGCAATCTTCAGCCGTGACGACAATCGAGATCGAGACGCGAACCGAGATCGAGACGCGAACCGAGAGCGATGCAGCGTCTCCTCGTCTCTACTTTGAGGCGACAATCGGGATCGAAACGGCAGACGAGAAGACGCGACGACAGCCGAATTCGAGCCCACGTAGTTCTCGGAAGACGTCTCGGCGGCTCCACTTTTCGGACGGCAACTGACGTCCGACGTCGCCTCCGTAGTTGGCTGTCCGGCGCCACTTGGAGGCGCCGCGTGCGGGTCTCCGTTGTCAGTCTTGCGTCCCTGGAGCGTCCAGGTCGGAGTCTTGTATTTCCTGGAGTTCCGCGGCGAGAAGCTTCTCGAGGAGACGGAGGCGGATTCTGCACGCGCGGCAACGTGACGCCCTACAGGCTGACTTCTCATCAGGATTCGATTCCTGCAGGACGCGTCACCCGCTCTCTCTTCGGTGCATCAGAGCGTCGTCTGAGTATCCACTCCGGCGTTGGCTCTCCACCTGCGAACTCGACAGCTCTTCCGCTCAACCAAGCGGAATTCATTCGAGTTGAAGTCTCGCAAACCGAGTTGAAGTCTCGCAAACCGAGTTGAAGTCTCGCAAACCGAGTTGAAGTCTCGCAAACGTCTTCTCGAGCCGTGCGGACCAAAACGATCCCACCGGCGGAGTTCCGCTGGTCGCACTCTCGTCCTGAATCGCAGATCCTGCCAGGTGCGTCTTCAGTGGAAGTGATCATCGTATCGGCTTCGATTTGGGGAATTTACGCGATCTCTTCGACCGTCAGGCACACACGAGGGTGGGGGCAGCTGGTCCCCGAGGGAGAGTCGAGGAATCCCCGACCCCCTTCAAGTCGAGTTCGAAGTCCGAACCCGCAGACAGGCAACCACAAGCACGTGAAGCCGCTCGAGCGAGAATGTCATCGATTATCCGCGCTGATGGAGGCGGGAGTCGGCCGTGACATTCACAATTTCTCCGCTGAGAGTCCCGCAAGGACGAGCCGTTGAGGCCGGCAAGGATCTCGCTAATAAATCCAATCATTCGTTCAGCTCGAGTGCGCGTTGCTGGGAATCGCAAGGATTGCGAAACAGAGACGTTGACGGCTCCTCATTTATCATCCCCGGCAGCGCTCACCCTCCGCACCCTCCGCACCCTCAACCGCCCCACTCGGCTTCTGACCCCGCGACGACTGCTGACCGCAGAGCTCTCGACCGCAGAACAGCCGCGCCGCAACCCGCCCGGCGACGCAGCGACGCGTCCTGAATTACTTGCGTGATTGCTTGAGTTGTCAATGCAACGCGCGTTAGCGACGGGTGGGTGGCGCAGGAGAACAAGAGACGCAGGAGAACAAGAGACGCAGGAGAACAAGAGACGCAGGAGAACAAGAGACGCAGGAGAACAAGAGACGCACGAGAACAAGAGACGCACACACAAGCGCGCGCGGCAAAGAGAAGAGCAAACAACACGCACCAGCGAGGGTTTGGCAGCCGCGTCGTGTGCGTCGGAGAGACGAAGACGGGCCGAGGCGAGGTCGGCAATAAATCCTCGCGTAATCCTCGTTATATCGCTGGAAGCCAATAATAGCAGGCTGAGCCGGAGAGCAGCCGCGGCCGGAGGGAGCGAAGAAAAATGGTGCTGCTGCAGCCACTTGGCAGCTGGTCGTCGGCGAAGACGGGGGAGGTGGAGAGTGGCGAGGGGTCGCGTGAGCTGAGTGAGGCCAATTAAAAACGAAGCGACGACGACTTGCGAGAACTTCACGCTGCTGCTCGCTCCGCGTTCGCACTCCCGCCGACCGCAAACGAGCGCGGGAAACTGTTAATCTCGCCGGAACGAAGAGCGCAGCGAGCACTTCCGGGCACGCAGACGCTCGACGTGGTCGCCGACCTCAGTCGTGCGAGAATGCAGCTCCCCACAACAGGCTGCCAGGAACAGTTTTCGTTCAATTGTCCGGAAAATATCTGCATTCGCTTCCGAGGCGAGCGACGCAGTAAAAAGTGCAAAAATGTTTTCTCCTCGAGTGGCTGACTGCGTCCTGCGAACGCACTGCCATCCACCGACGCCGCTTCAGTTGGACTTATTTGTTGTTCTGCTGCCGCTAGAAGCCAACAAGTGGGAGCGAAAATAGCTAAAAAAGGTGTTTTGCAACCCGTTCGCTCTGATTCGGAGCCCAAACCAGAAATCAGTGCAGAGCTGCAGAGCTGCAGAGGGACGCCGAGCGGGCGAAGGGCACTCGCAGCCACTCGAAGCACATGCGACCACCGCGCGACAGAAGCTCGTTGAATTGCGAGTGCGGCAGCGCGTCCTTCGATCCAAGTGGCTGCAGGAGCTCGACGGTCGACGGTATCCGATTACAGCGCCGATCGCCCCTAAAAGCGTCCGGAAGCAGCGTCCAGTCAAATGCAGACTCAATACGAGTCGCGTGGTGCGCAAAAATGGGCTGGAAAATACACCTGCAGGACGAAACACTGCACGAAATAATCGCGGTGACACACAGGCATTCGAAATGACTTCGAGGAAGGACTCCGCATGAAGGAACAGGACGCCCCACCAATTTGTTGCTCCATTTGAGTGTGTAACTCCATCCAACACTCCAACCAACTTTATCGCTGTTTTAATTACGATTTTTGAAGATTCGATTCGCAAACGCGTCCACCAAGTTGGCTGAAAACCACCGGAATTATGGAGCGTCGCGAGGACCATCCAGTCTCTGCACTCGAAACCCAACCCTGAAAACTTCTCTCCACGTCGGGTTTCACTTGAAGCACTCAAAAAGCTCGCTGAGGACACATTAATTGGCGTCTGTCGTCGCTTCTCCCGAAGTGTGCGTCACAATGCGCGATTAATTAGGGTTACAAGTTAATTAGGGACTTCCAACTGCAATGAAACACTTTGTTCGAACTACTTCGCCTCCAATTGGTGTTTGAATGCACTTGCAGAGCGACAAGACGTCCCGTGGCAGTGGCGACCCGTCTTGTCTGCATCCGACCGCAGGAGGATCTGGAACGCAATTCGGTTGGCTGCGTTCAGTCGTCACTTCACTTGAATTCAGTGGTAAGAGGAAACTAGAAAAACTAGACCGACCGAAGTCTCTAGCCAGGCCGAAGTCCGAAGTCCAATATTTGACACCAACAAAGTGGAAAAGCTGCCTTCGACGCGTCTTAAGGCCTCTGAAGTCCCTCACGACAGCTGGGGAGCGCGAAACACACCCATTTTGCGGGTATTACGTCGTCGTATACTGCAGAAATACTTTTGGGTGTTTTTAAAGCGGGGATTTAGTGTGAAAAGTGGACGTACTGATTAACCGATTAATTCGATTTTGAGTTGTTGAACCTCGCGTTTCTCCACTTTAGAGGAGTCACTGAATTAGAAGTCTTCTGTCAGCTCAACTCTATTAAATCCACCTCAACGGGGAGGATGGAGTCTCCATTAAATTGCTTATCTCTGCCACCTCCTCCCTCCCCGTCTGTGGGAGCTGGCAACTGTTATTTCTATTCCTGGAAAAACGTCACCCATGGCGCTCCTTCTGATCTCCGTCCCATTAGCATTCTGTCGTCTTTGTCTAAGTTTGTGAATCCCCTATGTTCGGCCAAGTTAAGCCTTTACAACCTGGATTTCGCCGTCAGCAGAGCCGCTGCTGGCTACTCGAGGCTACTGACGGACGGTATACGCTGTGCTTTCGATGGAAGACATTCCACCTAACTTTGCCTTTTAGACTATTCAAGAGCGACGACATCTTCTGTCCTGTCCGTCGCGTTTCCACACATGATATGTCGGTGTTTAATATTTGTCAAAACCTGGGATTGTGGATGACTTGTGCTACAAGGTGAATGCGGACCCAAAGTCCGCTCAGAGGGAAATTACTTGCAACTGAACGCCTCCAAATCGCTCGTTTTGCCTTCATTTCAGAGTCCAATTGAGGTCTAAATGTGTCTCCCTCCTAAATTTCTAGGCAGAACCGAGCTTCGATTTGTATTTAAAGCAGTAAATCGTGGTATTTGCTTGAGTTCCACCCTGACATGTGCTGACCATGTGAACTCTGCGTCGTAGGTGAGGCCTACTGCACCCTCCGCAATCTACGGTGTCCTGCCGAATTTGCGCTTTTATCTCTCCCAATCCTGACGTATTCGGATGTAGTTTGCTGAAATAAACTGAATGTCCTGCTCAATAATCGATTATCCACGTTGAGGTGTTCTTCACTCGGATGTTCTTGCTAGTTATCTGAATTATCGAAGCTGTGTTTTCTTCCATCGACTTGTGTATTCTGGTTGCCCAGATGATCTTTTGCAAGAGTTGCAGTTGGGACAATCAACTCCTTCTAAATGTTTCGTCTGGCCGAACTTTAACTGCTTAAATAGTGTGGACGATTCTTCCTTTTCAGCACCATTAGACTACGGAATAGTTTGCCCAGTGGCTTCATGAATATTCGTGAAGGGCTGGGAAGAGCTGGGAAATACTTTTCAGATTAACTTTGACAGTCATTGGAAACTCTTCATCTCGGCTACCCTTGCTTTTCTCTACTCATCACTTCTCGATTCCTTTCTTAATGCTTTTCTTTCCCTTCTACTTTACATTAATAATTTAGATTTTAAGTTTGGTTAAGTTTTCTCTATAATTTTGCTCTGTGTTTCTCCACACAAATAGTGCTACAAAAAGCTCGTCTATTAGTGTCTGGTAAATTATTAGATATCAACAACTGAAATGAAATGAACAACGAAGAACATTTGAGTCGAACGTCAACGCGATTTCGCTATTCGTTCGCCTGTGAGGATGATTTCAGCAGACAGACGCGTGTCTGTCAAGGACGTTTTGAGGAGGTGAGGCGGGGCGAGAATATACGATACTAAATTGCTTCTCGGAATAACTGCCTCACCAAAGAATAATCTATTTTCTTGTAGACAACAAGTCGACTGTTTGCGCGGTTCTAATATTTCTGGAGAGGCGTGTGAGAATGCCGCGCGTTATCCGAAACACGCTGGAGTTGATGGACGATGACAAAACACTTGAATGGTCGATGAACGGACGATGAATGGACGATGAATGGACGATGAATGGACGATGAATGGGCGATGAATGGACGATGAACGGACGATGAATGGACGATGAATGGACGATGAATGGACAACGAAACACTTGTTTGTGGCTACAGGTGGTCCGAATGAATGGTTCGAAACGTCCATTCAACACTCGACTCACTTGTGGATCGACTTGCAACGTTCGTTCCGCGTCTTGTCAACCGCATCAGCGCGGCGAAACTGCAATTTTCCACGGAAACCTGTGATTCCGGCTTTTTATTCTATTGTTTCAAGCAAAGCCTTCGTCCACGACATCGAAGCTCCTTTTAGGAGACTGAAAGGCATCGAAAGGAGGACGAAAATCGCTCTATGGATGCGCAGAATGCACGGAAAAGGCAAAACAGCGCGATTACGACTGACTGAGGGCGTTGCAAGCGTTCTTCCCTCTCTGAATGCGCCGAAAGCGAGGAGTTTCGGAGTGGGGAACCAGGCAACAGCTGGAAAATTGCAGATGAGCCCGTAGAACGCAGACTTCCTTCCTTCGCGCTCGTCAAAAAGTTTGCCCGGACGGGAAGCGAGCGACAGATTCGCCCGAAAAACTGCAACTTGTATTCCGCACGCTTTCGCAATTAAAGAGCAACTTTAACACTGCCGTTGCCATTTCCACGATTAAAATCCTCACTGCCGGGCCGGCATCCCGCATCCCGTACGCGGCGCGGCGTCCCCCGGCACCTGGAGCGGCGAAGAAGGAAGCGTGCAGCGCTGCGAACTCGTTTCCGGCTTCTTTGTTCGGCGCTGCTGGGGCTGCTTGTCACGGCTGACGTGGGGCTCCGGCCTCGACGTCCTCTGGAGCGCAGAAGCGAAGCTCGTGGAGCCGCGGCGGGCGGACGCACGACGCCAGCAACGCCGAGTGCGATGCGAATTAACGCAGTGAATGAGTTCGTCGGAAGCGCCGGGCGGGGCGCGGCAGCTCCGTTCTGCGTGGACGGACAGACTGGCTGATGCGGCAGACGAGTGGGTGGCCGGCGAACAGCGAGGCGCACTCGACTGCTGCTGCTGCTGCTGTCAGCTGTGAGCAGCAACAGATAAACTCTGCGCTCGCAACAATACTCCATTTTTTGTTGTTGTGGTGGTTGTTGTGGTGGTTGTTGTTGCCGCTGCCGTTGTTGCCTTCGTGCCAGCGCAGCCTGAGCGCCGCGGGGGTCGACGGGGACCCTCGGCGCGGGCGCTGCGGCACGAAAAGAGCAGCAACTCGGTTGTCGTGTCGGCAGCGAGCTCGACTCCGTCGGGTTCGTGATTAATGAAGTCGGCAGCGCGTTCCAGTTGCCCCTCGCGGACCCCGGATCCCGGAACTACTCGGTGTCGCGTCGCGCGTCCGACGAGGTCGGCGGCCCGAGTGCGAGACCTGCAAACTGGAGGCAACTTCCGCGGAAGCCTTCAGCGGTGGCTTGAGTGGACGCTTCCCGCCGGTGCAATCGACGCCGCTCAGGGAAGCGCGGAGTGCCACGGGTGCGTCTTACATAATTTTTCCCGAACTTCCAATCCCGTTTCTGCGAGTAGAAGGGAGAAACAGAGAAGCAGGAGGTCGCGATCTTGACTAGAAAGTCGCCTGGAAGCAGGTGACCGTCTCAGTAGCCGATTACCGTCCCCAATCCGAGGCGAGACTGGAATTGTCTTTTTGAATTTAATATCTTTTTGAATTAATCGAGGTGTGAAGTTATCGGAAGCCGGCAATCAATCGATAAATTGTTCCATCATTCATCGATAAGTCCGTCGTTAAGCGCGACGGCGCGTCCGTCGTCTCAAAGTAGCGCCGCTCCATAAAATTCCCATAAAAGTCTCGAAAGTCGTCGTGTATTTTCTTGCCCGTTGCTTCGCTTCGCTCGGCCGCGGAAGCTCAGCGCTGCGAAGCTGCTTTTGTTGCGTGCGTTTTGCTCGGTTTTTCATTTCGGACGAAGTCAGCTTCGCGTTCAACGAGGCGCTCGCGGCTCGCGGAGTGTCAAGTCGATTTAAGCCGCTGCAATTTATTCAGAGCCAACTAAGCGAGCGCCGCTGCACCGCTTGCGTGTTCCTCTTCGCTTCTGGTGTCGCCGCAGCGGCGATTACGTTGCCTCAAGTTAATGGACGCCCAGAGCCCCACTGCGAGGGCGCAAGCGGCGCCGCGCCCAGCTACCCTTGATGCTGCATGTGTGCGCAATTAATTTTGCGGATCAGCGGGGCAGCCAGGCAGCCAAAGTGCGGGAGGAACGATTACGAGACGCCACTGGAATCACACGAAAACCGTGTGTCGCCTCCTGCTCCCCGCTAATCGAGGCGAGACCCCGCTTTCGGAGCCGCCCATCAGCGCCCAGCTTTCCCTCATCAATCTCGAGTCCCGTCGTCCGCCGTCCGCCGTCCCCGCCGACGCGGCGCTGGATGGACTGTAGGACTTCATTTTCGAACCGTTCATTCGGCTTCATTAGCGTGGAAGTCGTTGTGCGAGACGTCGGCCGGCGAGCTGCTCCCGGACGCCCGTCGCTCCACGCTGTTCTTGCTGGCTTCTGCGGTCAGCCTAGAGATGCCCTTCGACTGCTCGGCCTCTCCGCTCTCCGCGCCGAAGCGATGAAACAGACGGCGTTCATCGAAATGCTTCTCCAAGCAGCCCAGTTTCGCGCTCCGCACTTGCATTTCATTAGCATGCTAATCAGACGGACGCGGCCTTGGATGTCTGCGCTCGCCGGCGGCGGCACACTCGGCTGACTGGCGCTGACTGCTGACTACTGACTGCCGACTGCTGACTGCTGACTGCTGACGGCGCCCAAAATAGCCGAGTGACGAAGCAACAGCGAGGGAGCGACGACAGGAAGCCTAGAAGCGAACCCAGCTCGTGCCGGCGTGCCAAATCGAGCGGCCGTAAATCGCTCCCTCGTTTTCAGCTCGTGTTAGGCAGTCTGCAGAATTTTGCGCTTCGATTTCTTCAAATATCTCCGTGTTTCGGGCACAGAATTTGCCCACCGATGCACGTTCATCTCGGGGCTTCGCAGCGAATGTCTGCCGTGTTTCTACACGCAGCTCATCGGTGCGGAAAGTCAGGTGCGACGGACGGATTCTCGTGCAATCGACACACAAAATCGGGAGATTCCTTGCTTTTTGCGGACCTGTTTTCGCGCAGACGCTCGTATTTCGTTCAGCATGAGAGAATCGACTGGTTTTGGAGTACTGAAACCGATTTTCGAGACGGTTTTCGCCGCCCACGCACTTCAGGCTTCACTTCAAGACACATCGAGCAGTCGGTCTTCCGTGGAAAACATATTTTCAAGAAGCTCCTATGCCACGCCCTCTCCTGTATTAATACTGCCACGCCCTCGCCTATATTAATGCCATTTGCGCCTACATTGATATGCTTGCATTCTGAAAAACAACCTCGACTCAGTTGCGTCCGCATCAAAGTTCCGCTCGACGATTCCTGAATCCTGTTCAACCCCGAAATCATGAGTTTGTCTGCTGCCACGCCCACCTTAACAGGGCTTTTTGTGGATCTAATGAATCTTTTTTTTTTCTATTGAAGTGTTCGTTACGAGAATTTCGCCGAAAATTGGAAGACGAGCATTCTTGGCACTGCCACGCCCCTCTACGAGACTTTATATCTCCTTCTACGGCATTCTCGTTAACCCGAACCAACGAGTTACTTCGCTCTCGTCAAAAGTAACGATGGGGCAGAGCAACGAACGAGTAACGACGGTAACCGTAACTCGTTAAGCGAAAGCAATACTTACTCGATACTTCTTCGTTCGTTACCTGGAAAGTAACGAAGTAACAGTGAACGAACGAGTAGCAACGAGAACTGAAAGTGAGGAGGTAATTTTTCGTTACTTTCGTTCGCGTTAAAGTAAAGCGAGAACTTTTTACTTCCTTCTAATCGTCAAAAGCGAGGAAGGAAAAAGTAACGAAGAAGCAACGACGTTTACTGCAAATAACGTCGACACTCTTCGTTCGTTACTTTGTTTCTTCGTTCGTTACTTTGTTTCTTCGTTCGCTACTTTGTTTCTTCGTTCGTTACTTTGTTTCTTCGTTCGTTACTTTGTTTCTTCGTTCGTTACTTTGTTTCTTCGTTCGTTACTTTGTTTCTTCGTTCGTTACTTTGTTTCTTCGTTCGTTACTTTGTTTCTTCGTTCGTTACTTTGTTTCTTCGTTCGTTACTTTGTTTCTTCGTTCGTTACTTTGTTTCTTCGTTCGTTACTTTGTTTCTTCGTTCGTTACTTTGTTTCTTCGTTCGTTACTTTGTTTCTTCGTTCGTTACTTTGTTTCTTCGTTCGTTACTTTGTGTCTTTGTTACTTTTAACGAGCGAGGCAATTAGTTACTTCGGTTTAACGAGAACTTGGTTACAAGTGACGGAGTTGAAGCAACTTTACCGAACTTTTTTAACTAGTCAGTGTTCTGCGTTTCTAGTCGGTCGGTGACGCTGAAAATGTCTTCAACTCCGATGACTGCCTCCGCAAAAACATCCGCCGACCGCAGATGCAGTTTCATGTTCGCTCGAAGCCGAGAGAAACTTCGAGTGCCTCGACAACGAGATGTATTTCGAGCAGAGCTGTTTGTGAAGCGTGTCATTGACAGGATGCGCGAGCACATATTTACTTCGCTAGTGTGTATGCGAGTGTGTATGCGAGTGTGTGTGTGCAGCTCGGTGTGGCACATACAACAACCTGCACGGTTGCGGGTTCGGGTTGCGGGGTCCTGTGGGCCGTCGAAGTCTCTGGCCGTCCCTGCCTCGCTCACTCGTTCCTGCCGAAGCGCCGCGACCCGGAGGAAGCAGAACGATGAGCCGGCCGGAGACCTCAAAGGACGCCAGGGTAACACAATCGGAAGCGGAAACACGAACGAATTCCACCCCGTTCAGCGCGGCCGAGTTCGAACTTTTCCTCCATCGCTGACGGCGGCCTCAAAAACAGACAGCTACAGCAACGACAACAACAACGACGACAACAACAACAACGACAAGGGCAACAACAACAACAGCAACAACGACAAGGGCAACAACAAAACCCTCCGGATCTGAAAAACCCTCATGGCAAATCGTGAAAAATTGCCAGCCACCACCAGCACCGCCGAACTCTATCGGTCGGCTGGCAGCGTCCTCATCACGCAGCGCGGCAGGAGTGCTGCTGCCCCTCCCGCGACCGCCGTCCGGGCAGCAACTGTTTTCCTCTTTCTGGTGGAGCGACCGACTTCAGCCAACACTCGCCGTCAAGTGCAACACTGAAAACTGCTGACAGCACAAAACAAAACAGAAGTTGAAGTCCAGAATGTTTTTGCTGGTGCTCCTGCTTTGCTTGTTTTCTTGTTTTCTTGTTGTCGCCATGTGGTTGTTGTTCTTCTTGTTGTTGCCATGTGGTTCTTGTTCGCGTTGTTGTTGTTGTTGTTGTTGTTGCCTCCATGTAACAGTGTTGTTCGCCACAATGTTGAAATTATCTACATGAGCGTCGCGATGACGCAGAGGTGACCAGACGTCGCCGAATCTACATGCGGGACGCGAGTAGTGGAGCGCATTCGCGTTTCTAGTTTAGAGATTCCAGTTAGCTAGTTGGGGTTGAAAGGGGTGGGAGGAGGGTTAGTCGAACACTTTTAAAATAAATACTCAGCGTTCATTCCTATCAATCTGCAGAGTTCCTGTTTTATCGCCGACCTCAGAATGAATGGGAACTCAACACCGTCTCTGGTGAGAAAGTGGGGACGTTTAAAGTAAATGTAATCCGTAGTGGAAGAAGAAGAAACCCGCGAAACCTCACACGTGTTCACTCGTTTGCGGCGCCCCGAGCGGGAGTTTCCAGCGAACTCTTCGATGATGTCCTCCCGCGAGAGCATGAACTGAAAAATCAATAAAACCGCGACACCTGGTCACCTCTGACCAGGACAAAATGGAGAATGAGTTCAGTTCAGCTCTGCAGCTCCCTCCCTGCTGCTCCTTCTTCTTCTTCTTTCGCGTTCTCTTTCGTTTCTTTGGTTCGCTCTTCGATTTTTTCGCTTTGGAATCCAGAGAATGAGTTTCTGTGTGTGCAGCGCGATGTGTGAGACGCAGCCCGACACGAGTTCACCCACACAAGGCTGGCGTCCTCAGCCACTACAAGGACTCGTGGCGTGGCAGCCTTTCGCACGAAAAGCCGCCACAGCGCCCGAGCCCCGCTTGCCCGGGAGACCGGCGAGCAAGCCGTCCTGATTCCGAAAACTCGCCTCGCTGGTGCTGAGTGATTGAGCGTGTAAACATGGAGTTACGCAGCTGAGTGTCTGCGTGCGTTTGCGGCGCACAAGTGGGTGCGTGTGTGGGGCGTGTGTGCTGCCCGTCGCAGGCCGCCCTTCCCTCCACGACACCAGCTGGCTGTGCGCTGCTTGCCCGGGTGCGTCCGTCCGTCCGTCGTGTTCCTCGTTAATGAAAAATATGCTGCGTTTGATCCCTCGAGAGCCATGAAATCTGCGTAAACACCATTTATAACTTCATTCCGGCGGGTAATCGAATTCGCCCGCTTCATTGCTGCCGAACGCGGCGTCGCGGCGCCCCTGCAGCGGGCGACCAACACGAAAGTGTTGACGGACGTGGGGGGGGGAGGGAAATAATTACCGGTTTCGGTGGCAGTCGACTCGGGCGATGGAGCGCCGCCAGGACGAGAGCAGCAGCGGCTCCCTAGGCAACCCGGTGGCACAACAAAACGAACTCAGAAGCTGACCGGCGCGAAATAATTACGGTATCGAACGCCTCAGATTGGCAAGTTTCAGCAGAACTTTCGGGAAAATTGCTCGCCAGGCAGCCCGCAATTGAAGGTCGGGACACACAACTCCGATCCGGTGAACAGCAGAGTCTGGGAATCGTGGCGAGAAAACTTCATCGTTTCCGACAAACTTTCGTTATCGAGACTCCTTCAGTATCCGTTTCAGTTCTTTCGAGAGGCGGGAGGGTTCGCAGTGCCGAAGGGGGGTGAATTGGGTTGCTGCTTCTGCCTCAGCCTCAGAAATCTGCAATCAATCTGGCAATCTTCGTCCTCTCAGATTTGGGGTTGCATTTGCACCACAACATTTCAATTAATCCTTGAAAAGGCAGCGAAAAGCGAAAGAAGTCCATTAGCATCTGCGCGCCCCAAAATCCAAATGTTCCCGAATCCAGAAGTGATGAAGTCGCCACGCCAGTCGGCACAGATTACCGAAGTCAGTGCTGAAGTAGTGAGGACGTCGTGGCGACGTGAAAGCAAGAATTGCTTGAAATTGCGGCTCTGAAGCGAAAAACGCACTGAAGTCAGTTGCCTCCAAAGCCTCGCATTAGAATCGGTAATTCCGAGTAACTCTTGCGATGCAGAACGCGCAAGACCAACCAGCATCGCTTACAATTCTGCCAGCATTCAGTTCGGCATTCAGTTCGGCATTCAGTTCGGCATTCAGTTCGGCATTCAGTTCGGCATTCAGTTCGGCATTCAGTTCGGCATTCAGTTCGGCCTTCAGTTCGGCATTCAGTTCGGCCTTCAGTTCGGCCTTCAGTTGTTTGCACGCAATTTAAATACCAAGTTTTGGGTGATTCTTAGAATCCTTTAATACCAGGGAATTCAGTCAGATTCGCAAAACCTCGTTATCAGGAAGGACATTCATGACGCGTCGTCAGAGAGTCGGAAAACATTCGTGTCAAGCGAGGAACTTTAGCGTCAAGTTAAAAGCGTTTGCTTCAAACAGAAAACGTTTGCCCAAACATTACGCTAAAAGTTTGGAGCGCAGAAAACACAATACAGTTTGCGGCAAACATACAACGTTTGCTTTAAAACTAAACATTCACCTGAAGCACTCAACGTCTCCTGCAAACATGTAATGTTTGCGCCAAACTGCAATGTTTGCCTCAAACACAAGGAGGAAATATTCCACCCGGAGAACATATTTGCACACAAGATAGCGTCTTCGCAATCATAAAACGTTTGGGCAGAAGAAAACCCGATTTCGCCAAACATTAGTTGTTCTCCCGAAACATTCTACCGACCTGATGAACCTTGAACACCAGAAGTTTGCTGCAAACATCAAACGTGTTTGTCAACTCAAAAAAGGTTCACCAGGAGGAACGCAGGTGACGTTTGCACCGAGCGAAAACGTTTCTGTCGAACATGAAACGTTCGCCGCAAACATTGTCAAAAAAATTAAACATTTTCCGTGAATGTAAAATGCTTGCGGCGAACATAAAACGTTGGCGCCAAACAATAAATGTTTGCCACAAGCATAAAACGTGTGGAAAACAGAAAAGTACGCACGGCAGGCTGAAATCTTCGCACCGATTTGCCGACCTGGTAGTTTTCATCACAGCTAAGATGGCCCTTCCAGTTCGCGGACCGCTCGGCTCGCCCGCCAAACCAACACCCAAGTTTGTTTGACCAAACACAAGTTTGTTTGACCAAACACAAGTTTGTTTGGCTAATTGCGGGCTTGGAAGGAAGGACGTTTCTTCGCTTGTGTGTCCTCGGGCGGTTTTGTTGAAGACTGCGAATGAATGCGTGCATCCTGGAAGCGGAGGCCTCGAAGAAGGTGGACTGAATGATTGGTAATAAACGAGGATTTCTCCGTCGTTTATTTATGAATTATTAAATGGTTAATAATTCCTCCAACTGCTTCTCTAGGGGCAGAAATATAGTTGACTTGGTTCCTCCCACACTTATTGGAAATTTTAAATATTGCGCATTGAAAAGTGTGCAGGATCTTGAATTCTTAGTGAATTCAGAGCGAACTTCTTATGATCGCGTGACCTATGCGGTCTCTGAGATCTACAAAGTCATATTTGCACCGAGACCGTCCTCTGGAGTCTCTTCGTTCGTGTGAACCAAGTTAAGCAACTCGTACCACCTGACATTTCCTGCTTTTGTTGTGTGCTCAGCATGCCGAGCTCTGATTCCGAGTGTGAGCTTCGTATTGCGTCCAGTGACGCCGTCCGAAATGCTGTTCGAGGTGGTGTGGGTTACCCGGACCACGTAAGTGAATTGTGTAGCAAGTTATTGGGGTTCCCTTAACCCTCACGTGAACAGCAACTGCCTAGGCGATTATTTCTCTTCTTGATTCTTAAGATGATGAAGACTTTTAGAATACAAAGTGGACCGTATGCACGCAGAACGAGGTGTGAAGGGTACGGCCGGCGATAAAGTCCTACAATTATTTCATGATTAAACAACTTTGAATTTATATTTTCTTATTATAAGTTAAATTTGAAGTTGGTACAGGAAATAAGTAATAGATACGCATAAATGAAAGCTAACTATATAAAAATAAATTTATGCCATCAACAACGCGTCAACATTCAACAGCTGATACAACTCGAATGAATCGGCCGATCGAAATAAAACTTTACATGTGTCTATATAAGCGACGGAACTTTCCAGTACAATTGTGGTTTCACAGTTTCGAACGCCATTTCATGGTTAGGCCGAGAATTTTCAGACTGCCTCCGTGCAAATTGAGGCGCAGGTGAACCTTGAGGTTCATTATCCAGGTGGCGTTTTATCCAGGTTGCGCGGTACAGCGCTCATTACGAACAATTAAAAATTCGCAAAAATATGTCACAAAATATATTCATTTAAAGTATTCTTGGAAGTTAGTTTGTCTGTCCGTCTGTCTGAAGGTGGTTTGAAATCACGGATAAAAGTGGAAATCACGGTTAACAGTTGTTATCGGCTGATCGAAGTCCAGATAATCGAGGTTCGATTGTGAATAATAAAATGATAATGTAATTGTAAATATTGTAACTGCACTGTAATATAATAATAGTAATTGTAATATAATGCATTTGTAAATATATTGCAATATAATGTAAAAATAAAAATATAATGTAATTTCTGTACATTTTATTATTAATATTTGCGGAGTCCTGTAGCGATCTCAGCTGGTGATTAATATTCAAGTGGACATCTAGTGTCCGCATCCACTTCCTCCAGCACCAGTTCGCGCCCTTCTCTTGCTCCACATAATCGTCCACCCACGCCGTCGTCTGTTGTCGTCGACGACCGAAACACTCCAACAAACTGCTGCAATGATGTTGAAGGCAGCAATGAATCGCCCGAAATTGCGGGCATCAATAAAAATACGGCAAAATTATCAAGCAATGCAGCAAAAACGACGGCGTGTTGATAGGAAAAAAGCGGCTGGTGATCAGACAGTTGAATTGCAGTGATATTCAGCTGCAGTGATATTAAACAAAAGTGAACCATTAATTGAAGAAAATCCCTCCATAACTTTAAGAAACATTCGTCAGAAATTACAGAATCTGAACGTACGCAACAGTAAGTCCCGTTCGAATTGGATTACATTGAAATCCATTTGCGGATTACATTAAAATGTGCGTCGATAGAAGTTGATGTCGCTGAGAAGAATTGATGACCGCGAAGTGTGTGCAGCACAATTTTCTCGCTCGCCCCGGGAGAGCGACAGAGCACAATTTTTGTTGATGAGGCGGCGGGTTTCAGTTGTCATCTTCGGTGGAGAAAAGCACGACCGAGTGTCGACGGTTGGAAGACGCGATGCTTCTTTAATCGCGGCGGGGGAATAAAAGGGCAAAAAGTAATTCACCAATCAACAGTAAACTCAATTATTTTCTGCGAACTCCTTCAGGGGTTTTTTCAGAAATTGGAGGAAGATAGCCTGGATGAAGTTGGTTGATTCTGTTTTATTTTGCTGCTTTATTATAGTAAATTCTAGCTTATTTTTTAAGCCAGAGATGTCTGCAGCTCGGTGAAATGATGACACCGAAACAACAGCCTTCTTCTTCTTCTTTTTTGCTGTATGCGAGCGCAATATAACGTGCTCTCGAAAGCCAAATAGAGGCGACTCTCTGCTCTCGCTTTCTTCAGAATTCAGTACCTACTGAGAGTAGAATCTTTCTTGTGCAGTCAGCACGAACTACTGTTGTGTTGATGGAGGCAGGGAGGGAGAGGGAAGGGATTTTTTGTACAAATATTCACATTATCTGAGAATTCCCCATTAACCCAACTACCAAAAAAAAAAGGTCAGGCTCGAAATGATCAAAGAAGCATGCGAACACCCAGAGAAAAAGCAACGTAAAATCAAAATATAAAAAACCCACAAAGTAAAATCGTTAAAATGTCATCCTCAGAATCTAAAATTCATGAAAAATTGTATGATGGACTTTCTAATTCTTCGCAATAATAATAATAATAACTTCGTTATTAGACTTCGAGCTGCTTACAAGATTCATTGTGCGAATTTGTTTCATAATATTTTCAATTCTTTCCTTAAACGCTCGCATCTGAAATAAAGAAGATGCTGCTTCCAGGATATAATAATTTAAAATCTATATTTGTCTAAAAAATGTTTCAAAAGTTGCTGGCACATTCTCTTCCTCCCAAAATGAATGTAAATTTACCGGTTCTGGAGCGCGCGCGGCGGTGTAGTTCGACCAAGAGAAGAGAAATTCCACATGCCATTGCTAAAAATCCCATGCAGGAGAAGACGAAAAAGAGTTCCGCTCATCATCATTCGGTGACCTCGCTCCCTGCAAATAAGTTTTCATCATCGATTCCGAACTGAAGAGAAATTTCATTTATATAAAAAATACTGTAATGAATTTTACAAGACAATTTGCTTTATAAACTTAATAGGGGTCGCTGAAGTAAAATTATAACGATTTTATAAGTTTACCTCGGTGTTTCTCCACCTAAAGCTTCTCGCGGAATTCTGCTCTTCAGCCAGGAGGTGGAATAGCTTGCTTGAAGTCTTTTTTTCATATATTTTAGACTCCTAAATGTAATATTTGAATCTGAAACAATACTTTTAGAATGTAGTTATATTTTTTATAAAATTTCGACTTATCCAGTTGTTATTTTTGAGGTATTTTAAGACACTGAGAAGGTCGGATTTTATTTATTTTAAAGGCTTTCAGCTCTCTTCATCTTCTTCTTCTTTACTTTGTTCTAAAATGTTTGGGATTTTGCTACGTTGAAAATTTCCTGTTATTTTCACCGTGCGTATTTTCTAATTAGAATATAAAAAACACATTTGAACTCAGAATCTTCTTCCAAATCCATTTTCACTCTACACGCGCTCGCAATATAATTTCACAATTGTTTGTCGACGATGTCTGCATTAAACAAACTGAATATAAAATACGTCGATTTTATAAACGAATCACAACCGAACGACACCGTGAATGGACGCAAACTGTTTCTTCTGGAGGAATAAATAATTTGCAAGCTCGTGCAAAGTTTGCCGAAAAGTTTATTTTGAAATTGTTTGCATTTAAAGCAAGAATATTTTTTGCATTCGAAGCAAGAATATTTTCTGTATTTAAATCACGCTGGCACAACTTTAATTTAAATATGTTCGTCGACATTTTCATTGACGTCAGTAAATCTTACGTTTCAGTCGAAGTGGAACAACTTCAGTTTAAATGTGGACACATAAAATTGTGGAATGTGGAACCAACGTTTTAATTTACAGTTTCAAATTTGGAGATTTCTCTGGGTGAAGAGATAAAAATTCAGTAGAGATAATGAAAAATTTGCGTCGGTTTCTTCAAAAATACTCATGGAATTCTCTTCTCTACTCGAGTTTTAGGATTAAATGACGGTTGCTATAAATTTTCACGCCAATTAAAGTGGAAAAAAGTCGCTTTATGTCTAAATGACGAGTGAAATTTGTGCAAGATCTCGACAGTTTTTAGTCGCACTGCAAAACCTCTTAATTATGTGTTTCTCTGCTAATGTTACAGGCTTTGGAACTCCCTTCCTATTGAATTAAAGAGCGCTAAATCAGGACTTATTTGACTTTTATAATCATGAGACGAAATGATGGTTTCTTCTAATTCTTCCATCTTCACGTTGTGATGTCTCTTCTAATTTCTCTATCTTCACGCTCTCCTATTTGCTCACTTGCAGCTTGCCATGAGTGATTCCCGCAATCCTCTTCTCTTCTCTGCTTATCATCATTTCATTTACTCTTTTCAATTCAATTTGTTCTTCTGCTTCTCCTCTTTTGCTTGATGTGTCCACAGTTGATTTTAGTTGTTTAATCTGAATTTGAATTTGAGTAAATCTTTTTATGAACTTTATTATATTCTACTAATATTAATTTAATTTTATATTAATTCATATGTCACCATCCTTGTGAACCAAGTTCTCTGCTTCACAAATAAATAGGAAATACGAGAGAAGAAAATAAGGAAAAGCAGAGTGCGACGCATTCTTCTCTCACCTGCGACTGCCACCCAAATTACGTAAACAAGTTGACTCTCTCAGAGACTGCCAGAGCCGCAGCAGGAGGGGCGTTCGGCGCAGCAGTGCGGCAACTGGAGCGAAGTCAGAAGTTTTGCTTGCTGCCGAGCAGAACTTTTCCACGTGTTTCGGGCGGAAGCCGGGATGGGATTCTGCGCTTCGCAAGGCCAGTTTGGTGCTCCAGTGCGGACGGAGGCAAATCAGTTGATAAACGTCATGATTGCTGGTCGCAGTGCTCCCAAACCGCTTCTCCCACCAGCTACCGGTGAACGAGGATGCTGATTACGGTGCTTTCCGAACCCCGTCCGCTCTGAGCGCGCAAACGATTGAAATCGAGCGAAGTGACGTGCAGCCGAGTTGCGCTGCTCGGGGGAGCCGCTCGGGGGAGCCGCTGAGGGCGGCTTCGGACTCGAAGCAGACGCGAGAGCAGCCCGAGGTGAACTCTAGCACTTCGCGAACGCTAAGTCGCACTATAAATCGCGAAGATGCTTCTGGAGCAGCGGCCGCCGCGGGCTCTCCTCGCTCTCAGCAGTCGGAACCAGTCGAGCGTGAAGGCAGAGGAGAGCGCTCGGCGCTCACGAGAGGTGGACAAATATTTGCGTCCCTAATGGAGGCCACTTCGCTCGCGTCGCCAGTCGCCGCCTCGCCGCTGCATCCACTTGGGACGCCGATAAAAGGAGCGGCGGCGACGAGCTGCAGTGACGCGTCGTTAATTAAAAATACTTGCGACCAAATGAAATTTAATTGCGATTCAATTCGCGATAGCGCGCCACAGCGAGCGAGTAGCGGCGGCAGACGCGTTGAAGTGGCGAAGTGCCGCCGCCGCCGCGCTGCTGGTGGAGGCTGCAGTGCGGCGCGAGTGTGCGGCGGAGCGCTCAAAGAAGCAAACCTGAAATTCCTGCCGGCCGGACGGTGATGGAGCGACTGCCTCCGCGTGCTCATTCGGCCGGCGACTGCGGCATCCGGCGACCGGCAAACAGGTTGCGGCGGCCGTGGATGGCGAAGCAGCGCGGCGTCACAGCAGCACCGCGTCACAGTAGCGCGAGCAGACAGCGGCCGCCGCGGGCTTCAACGCGAGGTCCTCGTTAAGCAGTCGACATGCTTTCGGTTCGGCCGGCTGCCCCGAGATCCGCGTTCTTGCGGCGGAGACTCGCTTTAATCCGCTGCGCGCGGACTTCTTGCGCCGACCGACTTTGATCTCGCGTGCATAAAGATTCCCGATAACAGGCGACCGCGCAGCGCCTCGCGAGCCCTCTGCAGCTCCTGAACTTGCGAAAATGACGTCGCCAGTGATCTGCATTCCGAGCCAAACCCCTCCCGCTCCTCCCCTCACCACACACGTCATCAATTAAAGCGGCCACTCAGTGTGACCCCCGTCCCTAATCAGCCCCCCCCGGCTTCGAGGACCGACCATCACTCTGGTGTGCCGATTGAGTGACGACTTTCAGTTCCTCGGTCGACGAGGAGACCGCAGAAACCGCAGCGTCGCGGCCCCGGCGCGTATTTATTGGCCAGAAGCGCGTGCAGAAGCTCAACCAGCCGCCGCGCCGGTAGCTGACGCCGCGGCCCGCTCGCCCCTCCGCAGCCGACACTCCAAATCAGCGCGGCGTCGCGAGCAAGACGTGATCATCGCCGCTGAGCTGCCTCCTCCCGCCACCGCGCCGTCGCTTCATCCGACGTCATGATCATCGCATACGGAATTAATGGTCAATAAAATCCAGCGCTTCGCATGCCCACGACCACCAACCGACCGCACCGACCGCGCCGACCGCGCCGACCGCACTGAGCTCTCGGTCTGGCTCGCTATTTTTAGATCGCGAGATTCTCCTTCGCAGCTCCACACGCTCTGCTCACGGCGACGGCGGCCTCGTTGGGTCGCTCGGTCGCTCAGTCGCTCAGTCGCTCGGGCGCTCGGGCGCGCGGTCGCCCGACGACCGACGAGATCCCGCGATCGCCGCACAAGAGTTGCGCAGGCACCGCATCGACGACAGGAATTATAAATAATTTATGAAGAAGCATTCGTCGATCAGCAAGCGGCGCGCGCGTTGGAAGAGCGCGTCCGGCGGCGGCCGCTCTGCAGAGCGGAGCGACAGAGAGCGAAGCCGCATAATCGCGCCGAGCAAACAAGCCTCTCGTTGCGACCACGTCGACCGCACGGCCGCGCCGCCGATCTGCCGATCTGCCGCTCCGCCGATCTGCAGTTGATTTATTTACGTACCGCGAAGAGCTGGCGAGCGGCGCTACTTGAGTGGGGGACGCGCGGGCCGCGGACGCCGCTGACGTGATCAGTATGCGCGAGCAACGTCTTGACAGCCGCACAACGCGTCCATTCATTACCCGTATCTGCGGCGCGGCGATCGACTTGCGGGCCGAGCAGCGCGCCAAAATGCCCTCCGATCCGTGAGACGCACTGCAGTCCCGCAACTGTGAAGTCGAGTCGCAGCTTGCGACCACGGAATCCCACGGACGATCGCTGGACCCTCCAGTAACGCCTTCGGAACTCTGCGTTCCCATTGCAGTTGTGTGAATTATGGAGCTCCCGATTTGCATCAAGGCACTCGATCGAAACTCGGCCTCACTCGGAATTACGGACTTTCGAGAGCAATGGTCAGCTTGTACCTGAAGGAGGAAGGGAAGTTCAAGTCGTCCCTGTATTCCTTCGATCCTGGGTGCTCTTTGAATGAAACGAAGAGTCCATTCTGCTGTCCAGTTGTTCGCTCCTCGTTTACAGTTCATTCCAAAATTTCAGACTAAAACTAACGAGGCTATTTTCGTGCTTAAAACGTTTTCGTGCTATCTGTCCCTCGAAAACCAAAGGTTTCGGTTTTGAAATACTGAATCGCAGGCGGTCCCAAGTGAAGAGGACTTCGAGACGAGACCGACAAACTCACTCCAGTCGGCGTCCTGTAGACCGCTCGTGCGTGACGGGGCGATTCTCGTCCTTCTCCCGATTGGGATGCAATTCGAACGCGACAGTCGACGCCCAGACGGCGTTTTGCAGTCGGGCTGAAATCGAGATCGAGACGACTGTTTTTTTAAGTCGGCGCAAGAACGGAGACCGAGACTCGATCGTAGGCGTCACAAGTGGTCACCACGAGCGCAGATCATTCAGTTATTGAAGCCTCCATCGCCTCCTCCAGAACCACGTGAAATAGGCCTTCGAACTCGCTTTTGACTGGACTTGCAGTTCCCACCCAGCAAGAGGAGTTCAGGAATTGAAGGCAGATCGATCTTTCTTTCCCCCGAGAAGTTTTCTTTCGCGCTCTCACCCTCATTTCCTCCCTTCCTCTCTGAAGTCTCGCTCTGTTTTCTCCTGCATTCGGTTCGCCTTCGCTGGTGTTGCTTTCGTGATTCGCGTCACCAGACTCGAACCTCCCTCGTTCTCCCCGCAAACACGATCCGATCTTCCAGAGGCCATTAAATCATCAGCTAATGAGATCACGAGGTCGCGAGTGCGGGTGGCCGCTGTCAGTCGCGCGTCACCGAACTCTCTCGATCTCGATGACGCGCCGAAGTGCTGTAAAAATGGCGATTTCACGTCGTTCTCCGAGAGAAGACTTTAATGACGCATCGCCGGAGGCAGAGGCCGAGGCACAGGTAACGCTCGAGATCATTCAAGCCTCCGAGTGCCGCACCTCACCACGCAGCGCCGACACTGGCCAGCGGCAGTCGGCCGGCCCGAGAATGCGGTGGCAACCTGGCAACAACAGCACCCAACCGCAGAGGGACCGAGCTGAGCCGGCAACCCGCGGACGGCGATTCGCTCGACGCCTGCGTTGCCAGGTAGAAAGAGCGCCAGGGAGGCAACGCTCAGGTCTCGCTGGCAGGGCAGCCGCACCGCAGCCGCAGCCGCAGCCGCAGCCACACAAAACACACCCGAGATGTGGGTGGATTCTTCGGAGCGCCGCACGCACCGGCCGACCACGGAAATTAAACTCAAATGGAGGCGCGCGGGTCTGAATGGCGCGCTGGGTCGAGCCGGCCGGCCGCCTGCGATGGCGCGGGCGGGGCGGCAAAAAAAGGCCGGCAAAAAATACTCCGCAGTCGGCAGGATTCGAACCTACGCTCCCAGAGGGAATCTGATTTCTAGTCAGACGCCTTAACCGCTCGGCCACGACTGCTCGCACGGGCTGCGTCGGCAGGCGGCCGCCGCTTGCTTTCCGGCGACGAATGGCGAACGAAAGTCTCAGAATAACTGGGGCTCCCTGAACGGTTGAAGGGGCAGCTGAGGGGCAGACGGTGGAGACACAGCATGAAAATAACTCTTTCTGGATTCCTCTTCCCGAATCTCTTTCCCTGCCGTCCTCTTTCCACCTCGTTCGCCAACTACTTCGCCAACTACTTCGCCAACAAGTCAGACAGCGACTACAGCAACAACGACAACAACAACAACAACAACAGTAGTAACGTTCATCTGAGAAACGCAATCGCATGGATTTTTTCTGCTTTGCGCTGGCATCGCACTTGTTTTCGTATCCACGAGATACTCGAGCAAGCATTTTGTTCCAGCAGATGCTCGGTTTTCGTATGCGAAACACATACTCGTTCAAAGACATTTTAGAGAAGAAAAGTCAAGAAAGAAGGAAAATCCAACGCAGTTCGTGGCTGCGCGAGAAAACTCCGGACTGAAGCGCGAACCATCTCGGGTTCAAATCACAGCTTGGAGCGCGATTTTCCATCTCGTTTGAACGTTTTACGAGATCTTTTCGACGTTTGTTGTTGATATTTTTTGTCCTACTAACATTTGAGTGGCACAAAAACGACGATCAGGATTCAGTAACTGAAGCGAAACCTAAAAATTCAGCGAATCGAGATCGAATAGAGTGGGATTCCGCGATTTGCGGGGAATTGCGGGATCGAAAGTGGGTGAAATCGTTCAAAGAATCCCGCTTCCTCCTTCCGGCCCCCGAAATTCTTCAAGGGAAGTCAATTAATGGCAATGAAAAGTCCATCACAGGGTGGGGGGGACACGTTGATGTTTCCCTGTGTTGACGTTGATATTTCCACACTCGAGTTGCCTGTGATCCCCGCTTATCTTCGTCATTCGCTGATGGACTTTGGGTAACAAACGGGCTTCGGACGGATAAGTTAGGCAAACAGCGAAGAAGTGGAGTTAAACTTCGCGTTCCACACCAGAGTCAGCGCATCTGGAGCAATCCGAGGCTCCGAAAGCGGGTCGTGCGGCGCTTTTAATACCGTCGACCGACCGAAGACCAGAGCGCGCGGCCGGACTTCCTATCGCAAGTAAAAACGCCACCTAATTTTGCTTCAGCTTCCATGGCGTCGAGTGGAGTCTCGTTTCTCCGCAGCCATTCATCGCGAATGTGGCGACCACAGCAGGCGTCGGTTGGGGGGGGGGAGGGCAGGCTACGTCGTTCCTCGCTGCTGCTTGCAGTCTGCTGTTTGTGCACTTCGTTGCCCCATCTTGGTGCTGCCCGTGCGCTGCTTGCGTGGCGTAGCGTGCGCTGCCATTCGTTCGCGGGAACCCCAACCGCAACCGCAACCGCAACCGCAAATGCATACGCGGCAACCGCAACACAGACCGCGCGGCAGCCGCTGCGCTCCATGCGAGTGAGCAGACGGGACTCGGCCGTCGCATGTCGACGCTAATTACGTGAAATTAGATTCCAAAGCGTTTTTATTTTTGTCGTTCGAGGTTGTGCGTCGCGCGCTGCGCCAGAGTTGTCGCGGCAGTCAGCGTCGTTGGCAGTCAATTTAATGGGCAGCGCGGTGCGTAGTTGCGGCGGAGCTCGTGGAGCGGCACCGCGCGCGCGGCTGCAGCGACAACCACTTGCAATTTATAGCTGCCGTCTGCTCCCCGCCGCTGTGCTGCGCCGAGCGAGCTGTGATGTCGTCAGCCAATAAATTAATTAAATCAGCTGCGAATTAGAGGCCATTAAAACCGAAGCAGCGGAGCGGATCTGCTGACTGACTGAATTCTCTCGCAATTCGCAAGATTAACGAGGAACTCCTTGACGTCTCCGTTTTTCCACTCATCCCTTCCCTGGAGGTCTCTGGAGGTTTTGCATCAACGCCTTCAGCGGATACAAAGGTCACCAGGAACTCCTTCGCGGCCGGGAATGTCAGGAGGGCGGAGAACGAGAGTGTCTGTCGTTCAGAAAACCCGGACAAACACGAGAACTGAACACCACAAGGAGGGATTAATATTTGTGGTGCAGAATCAATTGAAAGCAGTAAAAGAGGGAAACATCGTGAGGTGTGTGGTGCCGAAATGCCACCCAAAATGAACACTGAGGTTGAGATCCCGGTGACAATTCGCTTCCGAAACGCGGAAACAGTCATTTCATTGCTTTCCATCCTCGGCTTTTCACTCTTCACGTGGTAATTCGTGGGTTGCTTTTTTAATTACGCTTTAAATCCTCCCACACCTTTGTAATAAAGTGAAATATCGAATTTAGAGGGATCTCTTCCAGCTGTTCTCCTCTGTTATTTCTTCCAGCTGCCCCTCCTCGACGTTCAAATTCAATCCAAGAGCGATTCGTAGGTCTCCAGTGGCTTCTTGGTTGGTGGCCCGTGTAGCTGCCCCTCCACAATTGCGGTCATGGCCGCAGATTCCACCATCACTCGAACAAATTCTTCTACGTAACGAATTCGCATAGTTTTCCTAATTATTACTGGGATATCCGAGTTAAAACAGCGTTAAAACTTACGTATCGCACGCTGATGGTGCGAAACCTTCGATGGCACATCATCTTGCATTGTTGCCGGACAATTTCGAGAAGTTATACAACTCAAAACAAATTGTTTAGAGTTTTTTAGAAGCTTAGAATCCCAAGCTGCTCCCCAAAACAAAGAATTTGTGACAAATTTCACGACAATCCCTCTGTTTGCGAGTCTCTTCCCGAAATCTCTTGCAGGGGACAGACGGACAAACGGACGGACAAACGGACGGACAAACGGACGGACAAACGGACGGACAAACGGACGGACAAACGGACGGACAAACAGACGGACGGTCATAATCAATTGAGGAGGCGATGCTGCTCCAAGAATTTGTACTTTTCTATGTCTATCCTGCCACCTTCTCTGCGTTTCAAAGGGAAGAAGGAAGTGAATCACCGGCTGGATTACTGGGACGCGCCTGCATCTGCACACTTCGAGTACTAGAAATATAAATGCACTGAAGAGGAAGCGAACTCGAGGTGGACACCAGAGGATATTGAAGGGACTCGTTCGTTGCCATTCCTGCCGCTCCGAACTCAGCTGGCGACGGTCCGGCGCTAATCAGTCGCGCGGCGGCGTCTAATCAGCCAGCAAATCGTCCTCGTGAAGTTCGAGAGCCGATTAGGATTTGATTGCGATTCGATGAGCCCGTCCTCGCGCTGCAGGGTGCGGGAAGCGATTGGCACCAATTGGCAACCTCGACCCGGCCGCCGCTCACGAATTCGCTTCGATCGGCTTCCCCGCCTGCCGCGCGGCACGCAACCTGCTGCAGCACTTAAACGAGTTCCGCCCACAATGCGTGCGGCGGCGGCGGCGGCGGGGCTCTCCATCGCTGAACAGCCGCGGGCAACGCAGTCCACGAAGCGAAGGACGGAAACCCTGCGTCTCCGCAAGCGGTGGCTGGATGGGCGACGCGGGCAGGCGGTTGGTGGGTCCGCAGCGGGGGGACCAACAGCCAGGTAGCGGATCTCGCCACCGCGCGCGCCCCGAGCCCGAGCCGAGTCACGTCGGACGTCGGTGTGGACCTCGCATCCACGGAGCGACTGGCTTCACAGCGCCCCGACCTCGCTTGACATCCAACGTAGCGCGCCGCGCTGTGCCGTGCAAAATGGCAAATTGCCAGATTGCAGCCGCGGCACAGCAACAACAGCAGCAACAGCAGCAACAGCAACAACAGCAACAACGCGAACCCGTGGGCAGCCGACACGAAATCGAACATGCACGCTCGGCAGATACACACCGCACGCCTGGCTGCACTCCCGGGCCCTCGGCGTCCCCCCACCGACGGGTCCACGGCTGCCGCGAATTGAAATTCCGACCCGTTCTGGGGGAAATGAAAGCTACGTGCAAGTCGCGCGCTGCACTTCGGAATGCGCTGGGCGCGGGTCGCGGGGCGGCAGGGGCTCGCGTGAGGCCAGACCGCGAATGCAAAATAGCTTCCACGAATGCTTTCGGATGCAATCAGACACGTCTTGAATCCCAAGTGCTCCGCGAATGTGCTCCTCCGTGCATCGTAAAATGGGTTTACGAGACGCGCGACCCACTCGCACAGCTGCGTCGCGGCCGCGCCGAGGAAGCTATTAAGTGGGACCTCGAAATCGGCCGCGAGTGGATGTTACGGCGGCTGTGAGGCCGGGCCCGGCGTGCGAGTCGGGCACCAGGAGCGGGAGCGCTCGAGACGTGTGGCCGTCAAACCGGTTCGACGAGTTGTGAGTGCAACACGCTGCAGAAGCATCTCGTCCGTCGCTTCCTGCTTGCAGCGCGGCGAGGACGGCCGCAGTTGTGCGGCTGTCGGGTCGGCAGTGACGGTCGCTGCAAGCAGGGATTCCAGGAACGGGCAGATTGAAGTGAATCCACCGACGCCGTACGCATCTCTAGAGCTCTCGGGAGAGACGTCGGAAATCTTTGTGATCCTCCTCGCGAGTCGTAGATGGAGACGGTGACGAGGACACCCACTGCGATTTGTGAAATCTCGGGTCTGCCTGCAAATTTCAGACTTCCCACTTTCACTGATGTCCAGTGGTGGACACGGAGGAGATTTTGACACCGTCTTCGTCTTCGCCTTCGTCTTTCCACGCCTCGTCTGAAAGCGGCTGCCTGGATCCCGAATCTCGTCTCGACCAGAAACGAGCGTCTCTATTTCGATTATTGCGTCGAATTCTAGGTACGGATTGGGGAGGGACAAATTTTTTGTATTTGCAAAGGAATTTTTCGTCCAAAAATCATCCCTACGAATCCCAACATCCAATTTTCCGGTGAATTTGCCAATTTTCTGGTGAACACATAATTCCGTTCTCACTGAATAATTGCGGGTTCATTGCAGTCATGCGACTTCTGGGTGGAAAAGCTTCTGTTTCAAGTATTGTATTTTCACAGACCTATTTTCAATGCGAGGCTAATTGTAGGCCAATTCAGTCCTGCTGGCCGTTCTCAGTCCCGTCAGCTGCCAACTCCGCGTCCCCTGAAACCAGCAGGCTTGAGAAAACACTATTTTCGTACTTCTTGAGATCCAAACTACGGATCCGGCGATCTCTCTGATTTCACGTGGCACGTTTTCGCCAGCTGGTAGCTTAACAAGATTTAACTTAACAAAATTTGACCAACTTCAAGTTAAAGCATTTAAAGGCTTTTGAAGGATTTAAAAAAGGAGAAAATTGTGTGGCCCCGAAATTTGTTACGAAGGTGTCGTAAATTTATAGAATAATTTGGCATGAAGAGCGAAACTTTATTGACAACCCGAATGTGCGCCGCCTGGCTGTGGACGCCGGGCAAAGCGAAATCCAGCGAAATGAATTTATTATCCCATTACGACCCGTCGACCGTCGTCGACCGTCGATGGCCGGGGACGCCGCTGTGCAGGGTGCACACGCAGCTGTGCTTGTGTGCGTGGATGCGAGCTGGTGGCGGTGAGCCTCGCCAATGGCGGTGAGGCGCCTGGGGCGGCGACGGCGACGGCAGCCGTGTAGCGTGCAACCCTTCTGCGGCTTCGAGTCCCGAACGGCGAACGCGGGCTGCGGAGCGGAGTCCGGGCGGGACACGTGGCCACCCGGGCTGCACATTAGCATACGTTGGCCTGTCGACGAGAAGCTGCAGCCGAAATCACGGCGCGAGTCCTGCGATGAGCGCACCACCGAAACGTGATACTTTCGAGGACGCCTTGGACGGCGCAAGAATGTGTGGCGACGGCTTACACGTCCGTGCAACGCAGCACAGACTGGCTGAATAAATTTGTTTAAGGATTCCTCGTCTCCGCTCGACGGAACGACGGAAATCGGACCAGGAGCCGGTTATCGCCCGAGATTCCCGCCTCATGTCGCACCCTTGGTTGTCATTTAACTGACTGCAAATCTGAGTTGAGCTTTTATTGACAGGATTTTTGGATTGAAGGACTTTAGAAGAAAATGCGTACTCGTAAATTTTTGGGTGAAATGCCGCCGTGGTCGCTTTTACGGTGACCTTGGAGGAGTCGGTGAGTTTCGTCTTTTGCTGGGAACCGAGCGCGTCTCTCTGTCTGTCCACACGTCTGTCTGTCTTCCACCCGGCTGTCTGTCTGTCCGCCCGTCTGTCTGTCTCTCCGCCCGTCTCTCCACCCGTCTGTCTGCCTGTCCGCCCGTCTATCTGTCTGACCGTCTGTGGAAACCTCGACTACAAGAGAACCAGTAGAGGTATCATCATGAAATTTGCCTCTCATCATAAGAGTTTTCTCTCTCATCATAAGTTGTTTGGAATTGAAAATGGGAGAAATCGGATTAGTGCCACGCCTACTTTTGTAGCAGACATGAATGCATCCGTTTTAAGAATTGAATTCTCAGCTAGTAATTCAGATCTAAAGTTTCCCCACTAAAAAATGGGCGTGATCCGCCCACTGAATTACTACGCAACATAGAAAAGTTTTATTATTAGGATTCCACTGTGAATTTGACTTCGTGTGTAAGTTTTTACTTTACTTGTTTTTGTTATTTCTGCGGTTTTTATTGAAGTAGATTAATTAATTTCACTTTATATTATTTTACCTTATTTTTATTTTAGAGGGGAAAAAGAGGCAGCAATTTTATATTGAGGAAGTTGACCTGCTGTCCCGTGGTTGCGCGCTTGACTGCGACACTTGAGGACCCCGTTAAATCGCGTCAAAACGGCGATTAATTAACCACTCCAGCCATTTATTTACTTCTTAACGTGATCGATGGCATTAATGGATTTTTTATAAATTCCCGCCTGTTTCAGCTCGACAGGAGGTCGTCTTGGTGGTACGACTTCTTTATTTTGGAGTGTCGTTGGCAGATAAAGCGTCGATGAAGCTGGACGGATGACGTATATAAATCTGTTAAATGGCCACTCCAGTCGAAGCTACTGCGGTTACATACAAGAAAACGTGACTCCCAGCTGAGCTGCGAATCTCTCTTCGGTGTCATTTGTGGCGGAGTGTGTTTCCATTATGGGATTGAGAGCGACGAGATTAAAATAATCCTCTTCTCTGGTCCACCGCTTGACTTGCTAGCTCTCGCTGTCTCGCTTGCTGTCTTTCGTGTCTCTCTGCTGAGTCGAGTGGTCAACACGAAACTCTGGAGCGGCTGCAGGAATTGGTGAACGAAATTATTAAGGAGCCTCCCGACGAAGGCAATTGAAGGGAATTCCCACTGCTAAGCGAAAGTTTCGAGGCAAACAAGGTTACGGATTTCCTCCAAAAAAAGTTGTTCACATAACGTGAAGGATTTTCAGGAGCACTCGTGTTTCTTTGTGGTTTTCGGGTGCTACACGACGCAATGCAGTGCCAAACTGTCGTACGACGGCAGGAGGGGACAGCCTTCCCCTCAAACCACCTGTGGTATTCCGCATTACGGATTGGAATAGAAAAACAAAGCAATTCACTTCATTAGCATGCAATTAACGCGTCCGGGTTTCTGCTGTTGGCACCCGAGTGAGATCGAACGACGCCAGAGGAGGCCGCCGGGGGCCGCTGAGAGTGCAAAAACACACATAATTTATAACACTCTAAATACTCCGAGCGGAAGCACGAACACAGAGCGCTTTTTCACAGATTCCCCTCCGCTCAGACTAACACACCGTTGTTATCTCATATTTGTATCTCTGGGAAAGAGAGTGCTGCACTTAGTGGCCCGTTATTACAGCTATTTGAGAGATTTTTAAATTACTTCTGAGACGAGACAGAAGTAATTTTTTCATGTTTTGAGGGACTTTTTTCATGTTTTGATAGATGCAAGATTTCGGATCGATTGATTTTTGACTTCTTGCAGCAGCAGCCTCTCGTCGCTCCCACTGAATCAACACGGCTGACAACCTCACCGCTCTCACATCGCCTGACAGTTACAAGATGGCATTTAATTGCGAGCGTCAGCCGTTTCTCTCGTGTGCCGAACACGTCGATTTCTCAATCGGTTCTCCAAGATTCCCAGTAAAGTGTGAATTGTGGAGCGAAGAAGCAGCATTTTGCGATTTGTCGAAATTTGATTGAAAAACTCCACAATAATTTGTGTATTTTGTGGTGGGGTGAGTAAATGTTTACTTAGTCACCCGGATACGGGAGAATTTACGGGAAATCGTGAAGAACCCAGATGTTTTATTGATTTTGTCAACTAATTTACTGAGAGCGGAAAATGTTTTCTAGGTTTTCCGCCCCGTTGAAGAGCGGCCAGCGTGAGACTGGAGTGAGCAGCTCGAATTATGGTGGCCACTTTCGTCGAGTGGAGAGCCATAAATACTTCCGCAGCCGCTGCTCTCCGCTGTAATTGAAGTGTTCCCCGTTTTTATGTTCGTTGGCTTCGCGGCGTCGGCTGCGAGGCGCTTCGTGGGGCACACGAAACGAACCCGACGCCTGCCCGAGTGGCGCCCCACCCCCCCTCCCACCCAGTGAAACACAGCTCGCTGTATTCTGCTAAACGAACTTTATTGGTAATAATTGCATTTAATTTTCTATTCCTGTTACAGAGCGAATCTCGATAAAGGGCGACCTCGCGGCGCGTTTTGGCGCGTTTTGGCGCGTTTTGGCGCGTTTTGGCGCGTTTTGGCGCGTTTTGGGCGCGAGTGCCGGCGTCGTACATACAAACTGAGTGCAGCGAGGCTGCTGGTCTCGATATCTAGCGGATACAACGGATACAACGTCCGACGGATGCATATCTAGCGGGTTCGGGGTCTGCTATTTGCTAGAGGGGCGGCTTACTTACTTGCTAATGCTGTTCTCAACACAATTGCAACTTGCGAGACTTAAATCTAAACACGAAGATTGCTGGGGGCGCCGCGCAGGTGAGCGCGCGGCCTCCCTTCGCTCCACTCAGCGACGAACGACGTGTGGAGCGAATGACGCGCAATGAAAGGCGGCCTCCGCGCGAACGAGTGCGGCAAGCAAAATAAACTCTCGGTGCGGAGCACCAAAAATAGCGCTGAACTGAGAAATCGGCACCGAACAGGTTTGCGTCCGTGCGTGCGCGTGTGTGTGTGTGTGTGTGTGTGTGTGTGTGCGGCCCGCAAGCCGCACTAATTAAAACTGCATAAATATCGATTGAGCGGCTCGACGGAGAGCCGCGTCGCGCGCCGCGGCGGGTCGCCTGGCGTGGGGTGGCGCTGGGCGGGACGTCTGCCCACGCCGCTGCAGCGCCGAGTTGCCGCACTCGCTCGCGCGCAGACTCGCACTGACGCACGAGCGCACGACGGCAGACCGCGAGCGTTTCTTAATTAAAAACTCGAGTGCTAATGAATGAGTTTAAAAATAGAGTTAATTATTTATGGTACAGATAAATACAGATGTGTGTGTGTGTGTGTGTGTGTGTGTGTGTGGCTATACACACACTCTTACGTGCTACTACATATATACACATACATTCATAAGTGAGTTCTAACAGTCGTCTATCAGTTAATAAATGCCGCCGAGGCTACACTGAGAGAAAAGCCGAACGTCACTGCGAGTTTTATTCCAGATTTTGTGTTGTGAGTGAGTTCTTGCGGCGGAATTTACAAAGAGCTTTCTAACTCCCACCCACCCTCTCTACTCTCTATCATTCTATCATCTCAGTAGTTTTTCTCTTTTACTACAGCCTGCATGGCCGTCTCTGACTCTCTCCTCTCTCTCCCGCACGAACGGAGCGCATGGTTGCCATTCTCGCTTCTCTCGAAGCTGTTTGGCTTAGCAGTTTTTTGCTCTGAGTGTAGAAGCGAATTTCGATTGAGAATCTATTGAGCTGGCAACCGCGGCTCCATCTTTGGCGCTGAGCGCGTCTCCTTCGAAGCGTTTAAAACGGCCAAACGCGTCGACAAAGCCGTCAATTTATTTAATACGATTGCTAAAAATGTCGCTACAAGTGTGCGTGCGTTCTGTCTGTCAATCTAACTCTGGAATTCTCTTCCACTGTCTGTTCGCTCAGTCTGATCATGATGAGCGTCTGTAGTTGTTGTTTTCGCTGCTGTTTGCGTCTGATTACTCGGCGCGTCGGCTGATTTCGTGTTTGAGTTTCCGATGCAGATTTGATTCCGTAGATGGGGTTGAGGAAGGCGTGCGTGGAGGCGAGGGGGACGACGGGGAGTGGGACGACTACTTGCAGTGTTGCCACATCCTAACAAATATTTACACGAATGCCTGAACACACACACGCGTGCTTACAAGGTGTGAGTGCATCACACGGCGGCTGCGACGTGTATTACGTAAAAACATAAAAAGTATTTTAAAGTGAGGGAGCTCAACCCCTCCCCCCTCAGCCTCTACGCCCCCGGCAAGCAGCTCTGCGGAAGGACGGGACGCGCAGAGGACGAAGAGACTTTAATATGCATTTTAACTTGCGCATAATTTGATGAAATCCTTCGAAATCCTTCTGGCTGCTGCTGTTATTGTTGTTGTTGTTATTGTTGTTGTTGTTGTTGTTGTTGTTGTCGCTGTGGGTTTGGCTGGAATCGCGCCCTCTGCTGATTAAGGGAAGCGACGCCGCGATGAATTATTTATGAGTGGCTACGCCCGCCGAGTCCGAGCTCTGCCAGCGCACATGTGTGCGTGCACGTCTGCGTATGTGTGAGAGTTCCGCTTCCAACATCCTGGCGATCGTCCACTGACTGGCTCACCTGCAAGTAAAGAAGCGAAGCCTCGTCAAGGTTTGAAGTCTCGTCAAGGCGAAGAAGGGATTCGGAAGAACGAGGACGGATTATTGAAAATCGCTTCCCGTTAATTTGCGCGGCGCCAGCAGAGCGCCAGCAACGCCACATCAAAGAAAGCAACGTGAGTCGCGCTGCCATCGAAATGCGAATTGCGAGTTGCTAACTGAATTTTCAGCAGAACAACTTGTTGTTGTCACTTTCGAGCCAAGCAGAAGGACGCGTTTCCCCTCACACTCCGCCGTGAAACACGCGAACACACGAACACGCGAACACACGAACGCACACACGCCACCAGTGTGGTTGCGCGCCACCCCTGTTGACTCGAAAAACACCCTCCGGCGTTTGCTTCCGTCAGCGAGGACGCAACAAACAACTCACGACTGGCAGGAGCTGCCGGAGCGGAGCGCGGGGCGCGGGGACGAGTGCTCGCCGGAGCTGCGACGCGCTCAGCTGGCATTGGCATTCAGGTGTTCGGGGTTGACTGGACGGAATCTTCGCGTTGCACACTTCGCGCCCTTCGCGATTTCGTCGTTTTAGCCTGCACTGAGTCCCGGAATTGCGAACTCGCACAGCCGCGGGATCTGCGGACTTCAGTGGGAAACCCTGGATCCGGCAGTCGGCCTCGCAATAAATCTTCCCGCGAGTTCTCTCAGCAACGTTTTACGTGTGGAGCAGAAGGGAGTGTGAAGCAGTTTAGAAGATGTTGCTGCGAGAACTCGCGACAGAGTCGTTGTGTGTGTGAATTGAGCGCCCAGACCGATGCACGGAGCGACTTTGGCGGGGTGCCGGGAAACTCTGGTGCTGCAAACTCTTATTCGGCTCCATTTTCGAGACGAACAACAAGTGTCATTAACTGAATTTCGGGACTCCCCGAGACTCCCCGAGACTCCCCGAGACTCCCGTGCGGAAGCAGCGGAAAACACATCCTTCAACAGTCTTTCTGCCTTCGTTTCAACTCAAATGAAAGCGGCTGCCAGTGCGGGAAAGAAGGAAATCGCATTTACACGCAGAACGACGAACAGAAGCAAGGGATTTTGAGCTTCTTTAGGAATCCGAGAGCTTGACAGCCACGACAGCCGCTCCAAATTGGGCGGGAGGATCGCAGCGGCGTGTTAGAGCGCGCCGAAGTCACTCGCTGCCTCATCTGTGTCGCGGCTCCGACTAGAAATCGAAGAATGACGTCAGCCAGATTGACGTTTTGCAGCAACCCTGAGCTTTCCGATAAGAATCCCCGACCCCCCGACGCACACCGCGGCTCGACGCCAAGTCGAACTGGAGCAGAACGCAACCTTTTAAATGGTGTCGGATTCCCGAGCGAGTCCGTCGCCTGCTCGACTCCGCACGTTGCACGGTGTTCGGTTTCAGCTGGCGGCTCCGAGTGCGCACAACGCGGGCCAGCAGTGCAGCCCGAGGCTGGAGTCGGCTCGGACTTGGCTCGAGCTCCGGTTGATCGCAGAAATGGCGACTGACGACCGCCACTCCGTCGCGACGCAAGTGAATTTGCTCGATCAACCGGAATCAGTCGGCGGTGGCCTTCGTGCCGCGTTTGCGTGCAAGCAAAAGTTTCTCAAATCGCAGTTCGCCGAAGCCGCATGCTGGGTGCAGCTAAGCGGGCCACGAAAGCGGCTACTCAAGCCGCCGCAGTTGCCGCCGCGTTTGTGCGCAGGGCGCGGGCTGCTCTGCTGTGATGAGTTGGCGCGGCGACAAACGCGACAGTGCCGTCTGCTCCGCACCCTTTTCGGCTCCCCGCGCCACAAAAAAGTCTACAGAAGGCTGATCGAGAAGCATCTCGAGTTCCTTCTTGCGCTTGCCACTCTGACGCTACCGCGGTTAAACTCGGATGCCCGGCTCGTGCAGAGAATACGCGCGGGGAAAAGCGAGCAGACCTCGTGACTCAAGCAAAACGCAACCCATGTCCAGACCTACCGGGAATTCCGAGGGAATGAAGGACTCCCTCGAACGGGCGCTGGGATTCTAATGGTCAGGGAAGTTCTTTCTCACGAAATACTTGTTCGCGATGAGGCGCGCTGAGTGTGGATTGAAACGAGACTTACCTTCAGACGGAACTCGCCACGACGCTGGCCGTGGACGACGTGGACGCCACCAGGGAGGAAATGCTTTTGAACGAAGTCTTCGGCGTCGCTGGCGTGGGCGAGGGCGAGGAGGCACTCGCAGTTGCAGTCGTAGACGCGGAGACCGGCGCGCTGTCGGCCGCGGCGCTCGTGCTGACCCCGGGGCTGGGGGCGGCCGTCGTCGCTGCGCTCGACGACACCTGGCTGGAGGAGGCTTCCGCGACACTGGCGGCTGTGGACGCCGGCTGAGGGCTCTTGAGTTCGGCTGCAGACGTGGACGACACCAACGACGACTCCTCCAGAGAAGCAGCCCGGGCCGCAGACGCTTCCGCTCGGGCCGCAGATGCTTCCGCCTCGGCTGCTGCGGCTCGCATGTTCAGGTTGGCCGCCACTTGGTCGATCGACGGGTGCTTCTTGGTGCGCGGAGATGTTTGCTGCGGCGTGTTCGGACTCTTGGGCGAGCTGCCAACCGGAGCGGACAACGACAGCGACTTAGCGTCCGCCGCCAGCGACGGCGGGTTTACAGTGGGCTGCAGTGCGGCGCACGGCGGACTGGCCACCGCCGCCAGCATCGAGAGCGGCGGCTGGTTGCGGAAGGCCAGCGCGGACGGATTGGGAATGCTGCGCACCGACGCGTTCTGCTGCCGCACCACGGACGGCTGCTGCGACTTCGGCATCTCGAACAGCTTCTGCGACGACGGCGACCCGATGGCGATCTTCTCGCGGCTGGTGGCCGACTCGGACAGCATGTGCAGGTTCTGCAGGTCCTCGCTGGAGGCCTTCGCTGCGGCGAGCTTGCTCAGCTGCAAGCTGTTCGCGACCGTGCAGGACGTTATGTTCTGCTTGATCTTGTTGAGCGCCGCCTCCAGGCTCGTGCCGATCGAGGTCGAGGTCGGTGTCGGCACTGGTGCGGGTGCGGGTGCGGGTGCGGGGCGGGGGGCGTCTTGCGGCTTGCCGGCCGACAGGTCGAGTATCTCCACGCTGCCGTCCTTCGAGGTGGGCCTGAAGTCCCGGAGACTGGGCGCCTTGGGCTTCTCGTGCGCGAGGGATCCATTGGTCTTGGTCTCCACCGCCCGGGCCGCGTCCTCCCTGCAGGGGACGGCCTTGCCAGCCGCGCTCAGGGGGATCGTGTTGCGCATGTTGATCAGAGCCGGCGGCGACTGCTGCAGCGAACTCGAGGTCTTCATGGCCGTGGAGGTCGCCGTGCCGGGCGGCGACCTGGCAATAGGCGGGGAGCGCGAGCGCGTTGCAGTCGACTGCTGGCCGGGCTTCTTGATCTTCAGGAGCGGGATGGGCGGCTGCGCGGGCCTCGTGCTCTTCGGCGGCAGGGGCTGCAGGTCCGCGGGCACTTGGTTGGAGGTGATGCGCACGATTTCCAGCGCGGGCTTGTTCAGCGGCGTGTACGGCAGGAAGTTGATCATCTGCTGGGCCGCTGTTTGCTTCGGGTGCGTCGTGATGGTGAGCGCGGGCTGCGCGGGCACGCGGGCGCCGCTGTACATGGAGAAGGCCTCGCCGATCTTGGGGGCGCCGGCCCCCGGCGTCGCGAACGGCAGGTGAGCGCGCTTGCTGAGGTCGTGCGAGCAGCTGGACAGCGGCGAGTAGAACGACTTCTCCGGCGGCTGCGACTTCGGCTTCTGCAAGGGGAACTCCTTCGGGGGCCCGCTGTTCAGTCGCACGGCCGTGGAGACCGCGTACGCGTTCTTCCGCACCGCTTTCTCCTGTTGCTTCACCAGCGCATTCTGCACGCAGCTCTCGTCCAGCGACGCAGAGCGCTTCAGCTGAGCGCCCAGCTGCTTGTGCGCGGCGCTGGCGATGGACGTCGGCAGGGCGCAGAGTCTCGGGGAGCTCGGCACGGAGCGCGGCGGGTTTGGAACAGCGAAACTCTGTGTCTTCGCCAGCACGTTGTTGGCTTTAGCGGCACCTGCAACAAATACACGGAGAAGTTTTTCTAGTATAAGCCAAAATTGGTTTAAATTAGCGGAACTGGAATTACGCGGCTGCTACGTAAACCAAAACAATTTTCTAAACCTAAACAATTAATTAATGTAAAATTACCGCAATGATTTTCGCGGTGGACGCTCGCCGGCTGCACCGGGGAGGGCGGCTTGGTGTCGGTCTTCGGCGGCGGCTTGGCGGCCATCGACGTCCCTGAGCTCGCTGGCGTCTTCGAGAGGTTCGAAGCGGTTGGTGGAGTCGCGCTGGTTAGGGTCAGAGGCGCAGTTTTGAACAGGCTCGGCGGCAGAGGCGGTGAGGAAGGTATTTTGATGTCCTTGATGCTGGAAATGGGTTTGGGCAGCGGAGGCTGCGGCGGAGGGGGCAACGCCAAGTTTTCAGTGGGGCTGGAGAACAAACTGATGCCGGGGGAAGAAACTTCAGAGGGTTCCTCAGGTGCACCGCTGGCACCCCGCTTGCCAATCATCAAGTTGCTGATATTCAAGGACTCCTCGGAGAGGGTTTGGTTGAGCGCCGACATGTTGACACTTGGAGAGCTTTTCTTGTTGCTGTTGTCGTTGGTCGTCTTGTCTGGCGGGCGGAGGTCTTCAGTCGGCTCGTCCGCCCTTGAGTCCTCCGCCGCAACCACCCGCGACGCCTCGTCCCCCTTGGCGGCCGCCAACTCAGGCAGTCCGAAGTCCTCCTGAGTCCTCGAACTAGACTTCCGGCTCTCCGCTCTGTGCGCCTTGTGGACGTGCGCAGCCGTGATTTTCACCTTCATCTTCAGGCTCTCGTCCGCCGGCTGCGACGAGATTTCGGCGTGCAGCTTCCTGCGCTTCCCACTCGGGTCCTTCGAGTGCTTCTTCTTGCGCTTCTTGTGCGACGAAGAACTTATTTCCGAGGACGAGGCGAACAAGAAGTTGCCGTTGGACGAGGAGGTGGTGGACGAGCTCGAGGACATCGGCGAGGCGTCGGAGCTGTACTTGTCCTTCTCAGCCGCGTCCAGAGCCTCCGGGGCGGTCACGACCTCTATCGGCTTGAGCCCGATGTGCTTGACGTACGTCTCCAGATCCACCTTGTCCACCGTCGGCCGCTCCTCCAGCGAGTACTTGCGGTGCTTCGACTTCTTGTGCAGCGGCTCGCCGCCGTTCGCGTCGGCCGACTTGGGCTTCGGGATCGTGATTTTGGTCTTCAGGCTGCCCAGTTCGATCTTCAGCTTGGGCACGTTCTTTGGCTTCGGCGATGACGGCGCGGGGGGCGACGACTTCCTGCTGGCTGTCCGCAGCTGGGAGAACGAAGCGTCGTCATCTGCGGGGCTCGGGGAAGGTGGCAGCTGAGACTGCGGTCTGCTGACCACAATGTCGCACTTCGGAGCCTGATGCCGCTCCTCCGCCGCCTCCGCCGCCTCCGCCGCCTCCGCCCGGCCGGCCGAGCTCTGCTTGCCCTTGCTCGTGCTGTTCGAACTTGTAGTCGACGTGACCGTGTAGTCGCTGTAGCGCAGGTCGTTGCTACGCAGGCTCTTGAAATCGTTGGCCACTACGTACGAAGCCTCCTCCGACGAGTGGGAGCGCTTCGGAGAGTTCTTCCTCCACTCCGAGGGCTTCCGCGCTATGATTACCTTGACGGGCCCGTTGCCTCCATTCAACTGGTTCTCGTCGAAGTCCTTCTCCCCTGAGTTTTTTCTGTTCGCCCTGTTGCTGTTGTTGTTGTTGTTGTTGCTGCTAAGCGCACTCAGGCGGCACTCCTGCGCCTTGGACTTGAACACGGTGTAGGTCATGGGTGGGGGAAGCGAGCTGTCCCAACTCGCACGCGAACTTAGCTTGTCGTCGACCACGCGGACTGATTTTTGCGACGGGGACGCGGGGACATTCTTCGGGTTATCCGAACTCAACCCCCTAGTTTCCTCACTGTTCACGGCGCTCGACTTAACCTCCACGACATCCTGCGCCGAACCGCTGTGAACGAGAATCCTGTACGTGAAGCGCATCGGTTCATTCTGCGAGGGAGAGCATAAAGAAAGAAAGGGGTAGGAAAATAGTCTACTTCAAGGGTTTTTTTGGGGTCAAACACATGTCAGACTAGTTAAAAGACAACTTAACGCGGGGTAGCTTAACCTCTATCCTCTCGACCCTGGGAAGGCGACCCACTTACAGTATCTGAATATTGTTCCGTGCAGTTGCGGACGCTGGAACCCCGACCAACTTACCCGTTTCCAACTGTAGCAGTAGCCCACGTCCATCAACGTGAAGTCGTTCGGCAGCACCTCCTCCTCGTAGATCACCTCCACCTCCACCTGTCTGTTCTCGGGGTCGATGTCGTACTTCGAGCGCAGAAAGCGTTTCAGGTGGTGGACCGTCACCCCCGCGGGGCACTGCAGGTACCGCACTGGCGGAACCTCTTCCTCACTGCACGCGGCCAGCAACGCGGGGTGGTACTCCAGCGACAGGCTACCGAGTGGTGAAAAGGGGGTGAAAACGAGTCACGGTCAACCGTGGGGTGTTCGCTGGTTACCTGATGGCTTCGGTCGGTGCAAAGAACTCATCTTCCAGTTCGCAGAGGCCAGCCTCGTTAGGATCATCCGACTTGAATGTGCCGATGAAGTGCAGCGTCCTCTCGCGCTCCTGCTGGTAGAGACCGGGAACCAACTTAAAAATGAGACCCCGCAGGATCTCGTCTGACCTGCAACGGACGATTTCGAGTTTAGTTACGCAGACCACAAGCGCCCCGCACTCGCTTACTTCAAGTTGGCCACGCTGATGGGCTTCCCGCCCGCCGACTTGCACTGCGGACAGAAGTCGTCATGCCGGAGGTGCTGCACGATGCAGCTGCGACAGTCTGGAAAAGAATTGCGTTTAGTGAGGCTGATTGACAATGCAGTCTCCTCGCAGTTGCGTTGGCCAGCGATATTTATGAGGCACTCGTCCCCGTCCAGACACCGAAGGCTGCCGCCGCCGATGCATACTAATGAGTCTTCGCTCGGCGTTCTTCTGCTTCCACGCTCAAGCAGGCTCGGAACGTAGTGAGCACTTGCGTGCTCCGACGGAGAAGCCCACGCACAGACCCCAACTTACTGAGACGGTATGACGGCGGTCGAGCTGTGGGCGACAACAGCGTCGCCGGGTTGAATGCCTCCAGTGGGTCCGCGCAACTCGAAAACGTTGTGCGCAAGACCAGAAAAGTTGGTGGTGATCACAAATCTGAGTCGGGTGAGTCAAGAGGACGGTGGGCAGTGGGTGCGACTGAATGTGGCTCCCATCGTCCCACTTCTGTCTTAAAAACCCTCTTCTGAGACCCCTGAGAACGGTGACTTATACATGATCACTAACTTTGGATCCTTGCGATCTCTTTTCCTGGTCTGAATACTTCATTCAAGTTTTATTGCACTGGCAGTTGGGTTGCGGGCTGCAAGTTAGACTAGATGGGCCCTGTATTGTGCCAGTCTGGCGTACTGAAGTGGTACTCAATGGCATATGAGGCCAGAGATCATTACTGAAGAGTGTTCACACAGGTCTCCTCGAAACTTTGCGTACGATAGAAGTCACTAGAGTAATGTTGAGAGTCTGCTAGGAACTTTAGGAAGATTGGTTCTGCAATGTTTCCTGCCTACTGATGAAATGACGGTCGAAATGAAAAGCGAAAATCGTTGGCACTTCACTGCATATCTGCCAGGTAACAAGAGGGCTTAGAAAAGGTTCCCAATTTCCCCAATTTGATGCCGTTCTAGACGCCTAACACCAACTTCTAACACTAACTAACTAAGAAGACATGAAGGGATTCGTGAAAACGAAGTCACATTTCCGAAATTAGGAGCGGCCGCGAAATTAGGAGATGAGTTCGGTTTCGGGAGATATGCGGGGTACAAGCGGGGCTCTTGCAGTGGACTCCTCAGGGAAACGAGGTCGTCTGTTATTCACTAAGGCTTCCGTACTTACACGAGTGTATGCAGTTGTCGACGGTGGCTGGGTTGATCAGGTAACCGCGGCACAAGTAGCACGTTATGACGTCATTGAACTCTCGCACCTTCAGGCGTCGCTGACTACTCATCGGGCCCGAAGTCCACAAGTGCTTCGCGTACTGCATGGTGTGGTTTGCGCGGTCTTCAGCTTGCGCGTTCTTGCGGGTTCTCGCTTCGCCAACAGTCTCAACTTGCTTCAGCTTCCGCGATCAGGCTTCCATGCGGTGACGACTTCGGCGACTTGGCTCCCACTGTGTCTGCAAGGAAGAGAGACGTTTATGAGGATCATTAAGACGCAACAATTAAGAACGCCGCAATATTAGCCGACGCGGAAGGCACGAGCCGCACGCCGCACACAAAGTTCCACGCGCTCTGAAGACTGAACGACTAACTAAGCGGCTATAAAAAGAGTTGTGCGAGGCGCTGGTAGCAGCAGTCGTATGTTTGCATGGCGTGGCGTCGTTGGCGGCAGTCGACGATGACCAGTGTGCAGTCAACGTGCGAGGGAGAAGAATGAGTCAGGCTTCCACGCCGGAGCGACGCCGGACTGACGTAATACCTGGTGCTCAGGGCGGCCTCGAGGAGGGCGTACAAGTGCGAGGAAAGGCGAATTGCAATGGCGAATTTATACGCGAGTTAATTTTTGAACTTGTCATCCTCACACAGGGTTGACACACCACCGCGTGCGGGCCCCGTCTTCAGTTTGACCAAAAGTCATCTTAACACGACGTCGATCCAAGCAGCAGATGCCGGAGGTAGGGACCACGCCCCTAAATGAAATTCGGGCATTGGCATTACCAGGTCTGGCCCCAGAAATCATCCAGACCTGCCTACCTCTTCGGTTCTCTGGCTCTGAGCGCCACATGCTCTCAGTTTAGAGAACAAACTGGTGGCGGGATTACAACGTTCACCACACCCCGCCAATGTAGCCCTCAATCCGTGGGGATCCGTGAGAATGTGGGCGCTCTGCATCTGTTGCTCTATCAGGAACGAGTGCGTACCGTTTGACGGAGTGGTAACTTCAGGTGTCCTACTGTATTAAGTAGGAAAGACTGTCAGGAACATTGCGGACGAACTTTGCCTCCCCACCCACCATTGCAGACATTTCCTCGTTATGACTGCGTGAAGCCCCGTGACGTGGCTGGCTTCATCCTTTTGTCCTCTGCGACTCAGCTTTAATATCGAAATGAAATGTCACCCCGTGGCGCCTGCAGATTGCCCGGAATCGAGGTAATTTTATTAAAAGCATGACTGCGGAGGGGGCGGTGTCGCCACGAGAAAGTCCTGTGCTGCGACGAATACGTGGCGGAAGGGCGACGTGGAATTCCGTGTTGTGATCGTCCTTGCACGCGCTGACACTTGATATGTCAGCGCGGCGTGTTGCCAGCGTCAGTCGGGGTACGCGGGTGTCCGTGCGGCGTGCGGCGTGCGGGGTTGAGTGTGCATTCTGTGTACCCCAGCAGACCGCCGAACAAAGTCAATCTCATGCGCGCGCATGAAAACAAAACAAAACGCTGACGGTCGTAGCTCATCGTGTCACGGCGAAACGAGCTGCTCGTGCACTGAGTGTGAACACCACCCGTCTCCCCATCCGTCCGCTCGCACTTGCAGCCTCCCATCCTCGGGTTGGCGTCCTGACGCAGTTGTTATGTCATGTGGAAGCCCCAAAAATAGAACTCGAGCAGGATGACATTAACAACGAGCGCAGGGAGTAGAGCGAGAGAGGCCTACGTCACGAGCAGTACCCTCTGGATGCCCCCGGAAATAGACGCTGCGTGTTAATGGCGCTGCGAACGGATGCGAAAGGCGGGTTGGCTCGGATGCCATTAGTTTGTCCTTCCGAGGATCAGAGATGTTACGTCTCAAATGAAAAGTGAACTGAGCTTGAGTCGAATTTTCAGAAATGAAAACATTGGGGGCTTACAAACTCTAAAAGTTCCCCCAGATAGGGTTCGGAGATAAAATGCCCCTTTTTCAGAAGCAATGTATGATTTTATTTAACTTTCTTTCCAGTGCGCCTGAATCTCTCCGACAAACGATTCCGTGGGGTCGGAAGGGGTAAACGCTGAGATCATCACTCGAGGAACCGCAATATTCTGCGCTCCACAATTCGTATTCCATCAAAACAGAATCCCTCCCCAAGCTGGTCCGAGCAATTTACAAGTACATAAATGATATCAACGAATTTCGGATCTTCTGAAGTCGATATACAATTCAATCAACTCACATCAGCCGGCAGCCATTAAATCTGATTGAGGTCCGCAATGAAAACCAGAAGCAGGCGGAATGTAGGAACCTCATCAGCCAGACACTCCAAAGCACTTCTGACAGCAAAGAGAAGCACCGAGTGGCTCGTAAATTAAAACAGCCGCGGAAACTACGAATGGAGGAAAAGCAACGCAGAAGAAGCAGAGGAAGCCCCAGAATTATTGTGAGACCAGCGATTCCCATCTGAATTGAACACCGATCTTCCTCTCTCGCTTTATTCTCTCGGTGCTGCTTCGGAAAATCCCTGAGACCACATAAAACACACGCTGGATGTCTGGTGAGGTCAGATGTACACGATCACGATGTGCTTGCGGATGCCGGCGCTGACGGCGCACATACGCTGTACCGATTCTGACGGAAAACGATCGCGCCGACACTCGATCACGATTATTGCTGTCGATAACTGGCTTACGGCTGCCTGATATTCGGTAAACCAGAGATCTCCACATTAAGTTCTACATTATTTTTATCCATAATGAAGTCCAGACTATTTGAATCAACAAAACTTCATATTTCATTATGTTCGTAATTAGTATCGTACATTCGTAATATTGGGAGTTCATCAGATATCGCTTACATACCAACGGATTGTGGGGTAGACTTCGGTTAAGACACGGATATTTGTCTGAGTTTACCACCGCGCATCGAAGAACGAAAGAGGTCTGGGATAAACCCGTGCGAATATTCGATCTCTCTAAATCTCCAAGTCTGGGTTTTCATTTTTTTCGGTCAAGACTTCGCAATAGTCGGGATATCGTCCCTGCTTTAGCCAATTATCATCATCATATTTGGTTGATATTTTTGACGGTAACTCTGGAATCAACGGATCCGCAATGTAAGTTAATCCATTTGATATTGCAGAACATCCATGGAATGACAATCGTGCGGAGATTAAAGTCGGTTACTTCTGTTCATTTCAAATCACAGACTTCGCTGATCTTCACGACGGATTAGAGTCGAAACTTGTCTAAACGAATCCCAATGGAGTGAAGATCTCGCCATCCCAAGCTCTACTAAACACCAAACCTCTCAACCAAAGGTTTCTGCAATCTGTGTGTCCTTCTCAGCGCATCCTTCATTGCGTGGACGACCGTTGAAGCGGCGTGCATGAGAAGCACCTGAAGGAGTCTCGTAAATCATCGAGTGCTAAATCAATTATCGTTTTGACGAGCCGCGGATTTGTGTATCGCGTGGCATTCGTCTTCATTAGCCATCGTCGCTCGCATTTAGCGTGTCCATAAAACAAGAAGAACCCAAAGCGAGCAGAGCAAGCGCAGCTCCGGCAGCGGCTGGCGGTCCAGAGCCACTGATTTATCCCCTCGAATGCTCGGCTGAGACGCAGCAGACGAATGCTCAGCCGCGCGCCCGCTTCACTCCGACGTCCCGATCCGGTCCGTCACAACTCGATTTGTATGCCGAGGCTGAGTTTATCTTCATCTCGTTTATCTCAAACGCAGACGACTGTGGCAACCGATGACGCCGTCAAGTGATGATCACGACGATCATTTCGGGGCTCATCAACACCTCAGAGCTCGGGATGTGAATGCTGTTGTGATTTTATAGCACAGCCGTGGAATGCTGGTCGCTGTCGTCGGCATGGAGACGGGGAAAGCCGAAACCCGGAACGTGCTTGACACTTAATGACACTTAATTTGGTCTGGTGGGCTCATTAAAATGAGCGACGATGTCACGGTCCGTATTTTCCAGCGGCGCACACTGAATCAGGGCTGAAATGGGTGAAACCGATCCATTGCGTCGTTTTCAGTTGGTTTCAGTTCAGTTGGTCGCGTGGTTGCAGTCGAAATCTCGAATATGACTTCAGAATCCTCGCTCCACACTACTATTTTTTACACTGTACGTCAACTATTGGACGGAGGACGAAGCCCAAGATTATCGCGCTGTGGGTTCCTTATTTACCATAAAAATTATGTATTGGAAACTCCGAAATGCTTTGGTTCGTCTGTCTCCCGGTTGTTGAACTCTCTCAGACTACATATCGGCGTGGATGGCAGAGATACCATCTTGCGGAGGATTGCATTAGTAATTCCCAGTGAGGCGACGGAGATACTGAAGTCCATCACCCAGAAGAGGACTACTGGAGTGGAGTACAGCTTCAGGGAGGTCCTAACTAACTTCGTATGATTACACATCGCCAATTACACGTTTAACGATACCTCTCGTCTGCAATTTCGGAACGAAGCGTGTGATTTCGATGCCATTTCAGCCTTCCGTTGGAAACGTAAGCCAAGATCTTCCGCGCTGTGGCGTAACTTCCTGGACTGATCGGAATAGCAAATGGTGCAGCATCTAGAACTCCCCATTGCAATCACCTCACGGGAGATTTGATCCGAATGAGCTTCCCAGCAGTCGCTTTCGTGACCTGTGACCACCTCATTAGAAGGTCGTGTCTCCTCATTGCACGTGTAAAGCGGGTGATTTGACTGAATGCCTGGCTTCCCTCCGAATTTCTTAGCTTCCCACCTTCCTTGTCTCCTCCCCTGTTACCTCATGACCGACCATCGCAAAGGGACTCCCGCATCATTGCTGTTCCGAAGCAGGAAACTCGACACGCGGTCAATTGCTGTCCCGGCTTTGATCGTCGAGTATGTCGATCCCTCGCTCGCCCCACCCACAGCTTGACGAACCCTTAACCAGCTTGAGATTGACAAGGACGCTCAGCCCAACCCGGATCCCCGTCCCCCCGGGACCGTCAGTGACACATGTACGGCGTCGTTTACCGCTGGGGGAACTCGGGCACGCACGGAGCGTTTGAAATGTCAAGTGAGGCATAAATATTCATCAGTCATGGATGAGTCCCGCGCTCCCCCACCCCCAGCTGACGGAGTATTTCGCAAATTTAATGCCAGAAAGCTCTTCGCTAAACGTTTTACTGCTCCGTTTGCCGAAGAGCTTTCTGCGACTCCGACAGGACTCTCGCGCGGTGAGCGTGTGTATCTGGATGCAGCGTGGGCTCGGCTGCTGCGGGGGGCGACGACGGGTGCACACAACGCGTGGCCGCAGCAGAAGCACTCGCCTCCGATTCCGGAGAGCGCCGCGTCACCCAGCGCCGTGCCATCCATCAGCAGAGCGCAGGTCCGCGCGGGTGGGGGGCGCGGAGTCTGCGGGCTCGAGGGCGCCGAAGTAAAGGGTTGCGAGGAGGTGGGGCGGCGAGGAGGTGGCGGGAGGTGGCGGGAGGTGGCGAGGAGGTGGCGAGCACAAAGCAGAGACACGAAAGTAGTTCAGCACTCGAAGCAGCTCGGCGTGAGCGTGCGGGGCGGCGGGCGGCGGGGCGGCGCGCTTAACCGCAATTGCAGAAACAGCGAGAGGAGAGGTCGTTGGCTCCAAACCAGTCAGCTGAGGCACGCTGGCAGCGAGCGACAGACGGCGCACTCGGCGACTCCAAGCAGCGCGAACACGCGGCGAGCTCCACGCTCGAGAGCGAAGCACTCGGCCGACTGCCCGTCCGACGGCGTGCTGGCTCAGACGCTCAGACGCTGAGGGCGCGCGTCAGTCGGCCAGCGCGACGTCGGCGTGACAGGCCGCCCGCCCGTCAAGCGGCGCGACAGACGCCAGCGCGCACCGCCAGAGACGCGCGGCACACCGACAGCCGATGGGTTGGCGGCTCCGAGCCGCGCCGAGCCGAGCCGAGCCGAAAACGTGTCGCAAATTACTGCAACGACAGCGCGTCAGAGCGCCGGCTCGTCGTGTCGTCGTGTCGGCGGAGGTTCGAGTGTGTGGGTCCCCGCATCTGGACGCCGCATCTACGCGAGCAGCTGCAACAACAATCGCCGGCGAGAATCTGAGGGAAGTGAAGGGAACGCAGGGCGGGCTGGGGAGCTTCGAGTGCAAGCCGAGCGAGCGACGTCGTGCCCCGCAGCTATCTGTCTTCCATCTGCACACGTACAGCGGCAGCAGTTCGAGCCAGTTTCTCTATCTCGGCCCAAACGCCGCGTCGCCGGCAGCGCAACAGCAACCGCCGAGTGCAAACCAGCGCCGAAAACCTCGAAGCACGGCGAGGCGGCTCGAGAAACGACGCGCTGGCGAGAAGGAAATCTAACTGAGCCGAAGATACTTACGGCAACAACAACTCAGCCGACCGGAGCATCCATCCGTGAATTGCATACGTCTACAGCAGAAGCTCTCCGCTCTCCGCTCTCCGCGCGCCAGATACAGACACGAATGAGCGAGCGAAGCGTAATCCACGAAATGTTCGCTCGCTCGTTACGTGGCGCTGGTGGGGCGGCGGGCGAGGGGCGGCGGGCGCTGGAACTGGGAGCGCACAGGGCCGCCGGCAACAACGAACGAACTTTTTTGGGGGCTACGAGACCCCGCTCACCGCGGAAGACGCGCTCTCCAAAATTCGGTCGCGCTCGCCAAACGAACGAATGTCATCAATTAAGCGACGCTTTTGTTGTTTTGCTGCTTGCTGTTTGCTGTTTGCTGTTTGTTTACACGCACTTCGCGACAAACACACTCACGCGATGGCGAGAGGTACACGCACACACGACACCACTGCCGCTGCTGGCCGCGCTTCGCCAACCGACTCCAAAATCCAAGTCGAATCGCAGATTCTTCCACCGCGCTACGCTTCGCTCAGGCAACTGCGAGGTCCGAGAGACACCGATCAGCTGATGGGCGCGACGGACGCGGACGGCGGCGGAGCGACTGCGCAGCTCCAAGAGCAGAGACTGTGGCGAAGTTTCACAACAGAGCGAGCAGAGTGGGCTAGCCGAGCAGCCGACCGCAGCTCTTCGTGAGCGAGAGAGTGTGAATTGTGTCTGTGTGTCTTTTGGTATCTATTCGCTGGGCTAGCAGTCGCGCGCAGTGCACAGATACACAATTAAGCGACGATGAATTCGCCGGCGCTCGCTGGGAGCGGATGCCTCCAACGCGACCAAAACACGAACACGACTGCACTTGTCACGTGTCCGTGTGCTCACCTACACGTGTCGGTGTTCCGCGGAGCCCACACAGCGGCAACACGACCAGATTTCTCTCCTCTCTTTCGCACTCTCCACGTCGCGCTTTCCACTTCGCTCTTCTCACGAACGCAAAGTGAAATCTTCGAATTAGAAAAACACACGAAAAGCGTTCAATTTTCCACACGCTTGTAGGGAATTTTCCACGGTTTTTCACGACGTCCGTCGAGAACTGAGAAGACTGCCAGGCTGCTGTGAAAGTCCCTCGTAGATGTGCGTAGTTCACGGGCGAAAATTTTCCGAATTTTCCACGATTTTCCACGATTTTCAGCGAGCGAACTCACTTCACACCGGGTGTCAGTCCGCTCGTTACTTCGCTGTCAACCCACACGTGCACCTCTCTGCGCGCTCTCGCACGTATTGCACTCGCCTTCGCCCTTCGCTCCCACCGAAGTCTCAGAAAGCAAAATCAGTTTTCTATCTGGCGCTTTGTTGTTGTCTCTGCGATATCTGAACGCGGAGCGCACCGGCTTCTCGGAATTCAACTGTTTCGCACGAATTCTCTAGCTCGACTGGCTTCCACAGCGGCAGCCGAATCCACAACCCTGCCGCCGCTCGTCTTCGGCGAGTGGTAAATCAAGTCGGCCGCACTCGGGCGCTCGGGCGCTCGGTCGCTCGGTCGCTCGGCGCTCGGCTACGCACCACGTCAGAGCGCGTCAGAGCGAGACGCTCTTGCTGAGAGAACTCGTCCGTCGACGCGCCGGCCGCCGTGCACGCGCGAGCGGGAGCGCAGATGCTTGCGTTTCGCCATCGCAGTGCAGACCGCGCCTACCCTTCGGCCGAGTTGTGGCATGATTGGCTGCGTGTGTGTGTCCGCCGCCTTCGTGTGCGGCCGAAGACGGCCGAAACGATCCATTTTGTTTCGGCAGATGAGGTGCGTTCAGCAGGGTCTCGCCAGCGGAGGCAGGCAAGCACGCGGCTCGCGCGCCATGCGAGTGGCGTGGGAGCGAGCGAAGGCCAGAAAGAGAACGCGTGGGTGTTTGGCTGTGTGAGTGCACGGGGAGGGAGGCCGCATGACCGCAGTTCCCGCGACGCGGCACAGTGACGAGTCGACGAGATGTGTGGGGTCGTCAGCGTGTGTTTTCCGAGGGGGAGGACGGGAAATTCATTAATTTTGGCTTGCAACTCCGGAACTGCGTCCGCGGGATTTGGGGAACTTGATTCGATGATGGGGTTTCCCTGCAGTTCACTTCTGTCGCTTCCTACTCGCTGAAAACTCCGGATTCCCGCGTCGTTGCCAGAGTTCGCTGTTCGCAGTGCACCGCCAGAACTTGGAATTACAAAGGAAAGATCAGATCTGGCAACACGTCTCTTCGGGCGGAGTTGTGTCTTCCCATTTCCAACGTCTGGCCTTTGAATTGTAAATGAGAAAAGCAAAGCGAGTTCCTAAAATACCGTTATTGCCCTGAAAGCACGACTGAGGCCGCTAATGGCGCAAATTGCGGTGCTCTACAGGGTCCCCAAGGCCTTTTTCGGTAGTCTTTTGCCGCAAATGCGGCCCACAGCGGCAATTTCTCCTCGTATATTAGGATTTAATGACTTGGTTGTCCTTGGCATGCTCGAGTGACTTCGGATAACAGCACATCAACCGGTCTACAGGCACCAAATCGCCTTATTTTGTTCAATTGCATCTGTAATCACAGCATCTGTTAATCACATCGGTAATCCAGCGCGTGTTCCTCACCCTCAGAGACCGATAGTTGCTCCGGGACCGCGGAATAAGTGCGCGGAGTCCTCGGTGTTCGTGGAAGCTGCTGCACGCTATGAGAACCCTAAAATTCGCCACACTCGCCTCCAACTAATCGTTGTATTGCGTAACTGAAACATTTCTGGTGAGTTTAAGGCGAGAAACGCCTTCACTGGCCTTCGTTTTTGCAATGCTTCACGTTTATAAATTAAATATACGAACTTCTTGTTTCAATTATAACTGTTTTCCAGTAGAAATCAGTTCACAGCTCGTTGATGCCATTCAAATCCACTCGTTAACAACCCGAACACAGTGGAGTGGCGAGTGAAGCGACGAGCGAGTGGAGTTGGCGAGCGCCGCCGATTAAACGCGGCGGCGGAGTAGCGATGAGCGACGCGCTCTCATTTGCTTGGGAAAACAGAGTCTTGAAAATATTTCAACCGCACGGAGAGCGACGACAGCTAACACAATTTTGGTTTCTGTGGTTTTGAAAAAGTGAATTGAGAAAGTGGAAGATGCAATGCATGGAGTGTCATTAATTTCAAAATACCATCAATTGTTGGATGTGCAATCTCGTGCAAGCAGGATGAGTCGCCCAGTAAACTTGTCGCGGGATGAACGGGGATTTTTCGAGACATTTTGTCTGTCTGTCTGTTTGTGGAAATCACGATTACGATAAATTTGGCACAAAGAGTCTTCATTGCGTAGCGCAGTTTGGTATTGAAAACAAGCGAAACGAGATGATAATCGCGCCTGCTTTTTATATCAACTGTAAAGTCACTTTTCAAAAACATGTATATCTCAGAAACGGTTCGAGATATTAAGACGCAACTTTATTGTGGAATATGGAGCGATATTACCAAAATGTTTGCCAAAGATGGGCGTGGTCCGCACACGCCTTCAAAAGCTATCGACTCGCGAAATTCTAACCGAAGATTTGATGCTTAATGTGCTCGGATATTAAAAGTAAAACACTTTATATCGGGGAATTGCTTTTATTTCTTTATTTATTTATTTATTTATTTTATAGTGCATAATCAGTGCTTTCAAATTTACACAAACACAAATTGACGCACTTTAAGATGAAACTGCTAGGATTTTTTATTTTCTTCAATGCAGTGGGCAGAGATTTCCAAAGTCGGACAACAATAATGAAGAGGAATCTGCCTGCATTTAGATAGCTTGGAAGTTTTAATTGAAATGATCCAGATGACTGAGCGAAATTTAGCTTTTCATACAAATAGGCTGGCGTTTCGCATGACAGTAATTTACGCAACAGTAGAACATCACGGAGATCGCAATATTTTGTTAAAGAGGAGCCAAGCAATCCTGTCGTGCAATCTGATGTCTGATCACAACAGGAAATCCCGAAAGTACTTCTAGTAGAATTATTAAGTGCAACATAGATAAACGTATAAAAATAAGAGGCAACACGAGTTGTTTAACAAGGATAACACGAATGGTCAAGAGGGTAAATTCGGAGGAGCCGCAAAGTGCGCATAAAATTCTATATGTTTTCAAAACTACAAAGTTATCACGATCAACACAAGTCAGTGGAAGCCCCAAATTGTCTTAAATGCAGAAATTCGCTAGCTATGAAGACGATATTGGACTTACTGGAGGATTTAAATCCTTCATACATCCGAAGGAAGCAACCCTCCAGTAAGTCCAACACTTACTTGGTTGCCAAAGTTCTTTTGCAGATGAAGTCTCTTTGCATGAATTAGGAATTAAAACCTCCAGTAAATCCAACAGAAACGCGACTATAAGTTCTTCTGCACCCATAACTTCTCTGCATGGTAATACAATCGTAAAGTAACAAAATCTTCTTGAACTTGTGGTGTCCTGAAGGTGTCGGGTGTTCTTCAGTTGTAAGCGGTAACGCTGCATGTGCAGATAGGCGTGTTTCAACCATTAATATGCCCTGCATTTTATGAGGGAACGCTCACATTGTTGTTGTCTTCTGCGAGTTGTACGGTGATGAAATGAAGACGAAATTTTACTCCGATATTAGTATAGTTTCCCCGAAATTGGGTGTGGCTCTCCCACTTATGCGATTATAGAGGATTTCAGAGCCCTTACGTGCGTTCTAAATAGTTTTTGTTTAATTCGCGGGTGTAGGGTGTTCAGACTGTGGCCGGGTGTAGGGCATTCAGACTTCGGCCTGGCCAAAGACGGCCTCCTGACTAGTTCAATATCGTTTTTTCAGTTTTCCTCATCTGTACAACCTTCCGAAACCTGCAAAACCGTAATGAAAAGGTTTAGAATATTAAATCTGAAGTAGGTCGTTGGTCTGTCGTATTACGTGAGCTTTGCCCGGATGACAAACTTCGAAGTTATGTGGACATCCGCCGTTTCTACTAAACAGAAGAACGACATACTGAGTCAGTATCGGATCCACCAGAAAACTATGATTTTCAAGTGTCCGCTCGCTCCGTGGAGCGTGATAATCGTGAAAACGTGATATCGAATATTCCGTGGACCCGGGAGAGGACCAGGAATGAGTGAGGAATCTAAAATAAACCTCCTGTTGCCCCTTGACTCCACACAAAACTGGCGAATCGAACGTGGATTCCGAATTTGTTAAGGAAATTATATTTGGAGCCGACTTATTCAGCAGATAATCAGTTGTGTTCATCGGACTAAAGCGAGTCAGTGAAATAAATTAATCGGCGCTGAAAATCCGCCCCATGAAATCTTCAATTCTTCCGAGTTCGCCTCTGAGGCCGATTTCTTCACGAGATGATAAGGTTACGAGCTCGAGCTCGCCATGACGCGTTATCGGGACGATTGAGTTCTCTCCTCCGCTGGAGAGTAAACTTGTGAGGCGAACAGGAATTCTATCAGCGAACGAAACGTTGACTGACTCTGTGAATACCATGTAACGCGGTGGCCGCTGGAAGCTCTCAGCGCACGCTATAACCGCGGAATTATATCGGCCCCGCAAATCCGAGCTGATAAAGTGCGGTTATGGCGCGGGGTGACGAAGTGAGTGGTGAGAAACGCTTGAATGGCAACTTTCAGGTCGAGCTGTGACTCGCTTCTGGGTTCGTTGGCATTAAATCGAAGTCGGGAAAGATCGAAGTCCAGTTCTGCCAGCTGGACCACTGTGTGACGGGGCAAAACGAGGAAACGACCCGTAAGTTTGGTCATTTCGCTTGAAGTGCAGTAGCGCGGAAGGGTCTGTCTGTAGTTTGAAGTCCCAGATGGACGCAGATCCGAAGAGTGACTGCCAACATGAAAAGTGGGTGCCAGCATTCGACGGGACGGGACGTCCCAGGACGCAGGACGCCGCACCAAAACCTTCAGCTTTACCAGGAGTCGCCTGATTTTAACGCGGTCTTCGCCGCAACTTGCAGATATTTGCGAGTCTGAAATGACCTTCTCTAGGGTCACCAAATCCGCCACGAGAATGAGTCGTCTCTGCGTCGTTGAGGAGTAGAAATTTGAGGAAAAAGAAGTTTGCACGAGTTTGCCACGGAAAAAAGGCTTGAGAGTCGTTTTCGCGATATCTGCGAGAAAATAGGTCTTCGAGATTTCTGAAATCCTCTGTCGACGGAAGCTGACGAGACTTGCATTCGCTAATTCAAACATCTGGCAAGAGTGGTGCGAACTCGACCTCTTTTCTCTGATTCCCCCGTTATTAAGAAGTCAAATTTGCAAATAAACGCGCTTCAATTTGGAAGATTTCAACGTACAGACGGCTGCAGCAACAGCCGGCGCGGACCAACGACCGACCCACCTCGGCACGCATGTAAACGCTTTTCACTCCATTCCGGACTCGTTAATTGGGAAGCAAATCCACTTAAAACGCGGCCACGTTTCACCCCGATGTGCGCGCGATGTGCTGCGCTTCCCACTCCGCGGCGTGGCCACTCCGCTTCGGAGGAAATGAATGAATTCGTAATGAGCTCCGCGCGCCGCATGAAGTACACCAAAACAACAACTCCGAACGCACTCGAATGCAGGCGCTCTCGTCAGCTCTGCGTTCACGTAACGCACCCTGTAGGAAAAACGACGACGGCTTGGCATACGACGACATTTAGAAACCCACGAAGGACAGCTTTATATTGCATAAATCTGCTTAAATGCGGGATTTTGGCGATTGCTGAAGAGGATTATGAGAAAGAGAGAGAGAGAGAGGCTCTATCAACGGGGGAGAATTGGTTGGAGAGGTAATTCTCTAGTAATTCTCTGCACTCTCGATGCCCTCTTTTCCTGCTGGGACGGCGCCGTGTCAGGTTCGCGCACTCCACTGCCGCCGCTGTTGGGCGAGTGCCAGACGCCGGAATATCTTTCCATCCGCGAGGAAATCTCGGTCGCCGCGGAAGGGCGAGCGGCGGGCGGCGGGCAGTCGGTGCGTTTGCAGGCAGCGAACTGACGTATCCAAACACACGAACTGCACACACACCCGCACACGCGCCGTGTCGGTGTGCGCGTGTGGGCTCGCGATAAGTGGTGGTGTGTAGATACTCGCAGCGTGTTGTTGGTGGCTGCTTTTAATGCTTTTTCCTATTTGTATTTCTATTTCGTTTCCACATTCCGTCGACGGAGCTCATGTTTTGTTGCTTTTGTTGCTGTGTGCTAAATTCCGCGGCTGCTTTTGTGTGTTTTCAGGGTTTCGGCGCACGAGTGCCATGGAGGTTTCCGACTATTTGTCGTTCTGCTTTTCTTCTTTTGTTAGTCGAAGCTGCGAGCCAGCTTTCGCTCTTTTGAGATGTAAAAATTTAATATTATTAATGGTTTCCACTCCTCGTGCCCGTCAACCAGTTTTTCCTCCACTTCAACCCACCGAAAGAACCTCCGATCACGAGGTTTTCAATTCCCTTTCGAGAATTCGGTCGTTAGAAAGACGCAGCGTGGTTCGGATTCAGACACCAATCGGTCTTGCATAGCGTGTGGCAAAAGTTGTCCCTTCTCATCCACCCCGTTGTCGCGTATCAAAGCTCCTTCAAGGAGGTTCCAATGTAGGCCCAGCTTCCTCCACCGCACGCGCTCTTCAGTACAGTCACGGCTTCACACTGCGATGCCGCATGCATTCCCTTGCAACGCGTCCGTGTTGCCCCGGGGCACCGCCGGGTTGCGAAGTGTGAAGCGCTCTGCATGACATGGACTTCGTTCAGAAGCTGCGGAAGCTGATTTTCTAGAAAAACTAAGTAACTCTCACTAGGTGCCCCCCAGTAACTTCATTTCGGTGCACCGTGAAACGGGTCAGTGAAGATTCGCCTCTTACTTCAGCCCACACGTTGACGTTGAAGCGATTTTGGGACGATTTTATCTTCCAGCGTGCGGATTTTAAACAGCGCATGTGAAGATATAATTTAGAAGTGAGGGTCACCGAAATATCTCTCCAGCAATCAACTGCCAACATCGAGACGTCGCGGAAGGTCGGCGGAGGCGGACGTCGTGACATGACACACAGTTCTCCCCAAGCGGTGCTTGAAATGTGCCGACGGGACACATCCAGCTGAAGTGGAAGTCTTCGAATTGTGCGGCTTAATGGACGGATTTCGAAACTGCGTCGGCATTTTCAAATACACGTGGCACTGCTATGGAAGCCAGAAATTGGAAGAAAAGACCCGCGACTGGATTTTGCCAGAAGTAGATGCCAATTTTCCTTTCTTTCTTTATTGAATGACAAAGGGACACCAAGAATCGAACTCTTTTATAGCGCGTTTAAAGAGCAAAGAAGAACTTTAAGTTTGATAATGTTATTTAAATATCTGAACGAACTATTAAAGTTTGCATGGAGTATTAATCGGAATATTAATGTAAATATCAAGGAGTATTAAGAGTTATTGAATAAAAATAACAGAAGCCAGAGGCAAAGTTGCAAACAGACCCAGAAATCGAAGGAGTCACAACTGTGAGACTTGCTGACAAATTGAGTACAAGAATAATTAAGTTGAGAATTGAGTTCTAAACAGCTTTTTGAAGAGAACTCTCGCACGAACATTCCCGTAGTTGACGTAACTTTGGAGGTTACATCGCAGTAAAGAACCTCAAATATTAGAGGTGATCGAATTTCTTAAGTCCAACATAAACTTGTTATATTACTGAATAACACATCAAGTTTGTGGCACGAATTAGAATCAACTTGGGATAAATCAGCTCCGCATACGTCAAGATTGGCGTGATTAATTGTAATATTAATTCACGTCCAACAGTTGTAGGAAAGCATTCTGCGGAATGGCGCAAGTAATAGCGTAAGTACAACCGTATATTCTAACCACGGAGTTGACATGATCCGTGCACGTTAAAGACGAGTTAATAAAGACACCAAGATTTTTAATTTTTAAACTTAACCAAGAAATATGTGAGTTACCAAGAAATATGCGAGGAATACTGGAAATGTCTAAAATAGCCTTAGAAGTGGGTAACACAAACGACTTAAAAGAATTTTATTGAAGAAGATTATCATCAGACCAAATTTTACACGCTTTAAATCGTCATCATCATCAACATTCACACTGAAACACAAGTCATCCATCAGACGGAGACAATTAGACGGATACAATTGAACAGAATTAATGCACTACGGAGAAAATATCATTTCTGTAAAAAGAAAATGGGGCCCCAGACAGAGATCGCTTGGAAATGGTGCGGAATTGACTGCAACTTGATGTGGAGGACTTCTTGAGTTTGTTGAGGGACTTCCAAATAACGAATAAAGGAGAGAAATTAATAGGACAATTGCTAACAGGAAGGCCACATGTCGTTTCATGTCGATGTGTGCTGAAAACAGAACTCAGCTCTGAATTACTTTGTCCTAAAAGGATCCCAGGGATCGTCCGCTGCCGGATTGGCGTCCGAATCCGGACCACTCACCTGAATACTATAGATGTGTTTTAGAATGTGTGTAAATATGCAGTTGTATGGTACCAGCGTCCCTTTTCCTCTAGCGCCAGGTGAAGTGGAATATCCGCGCGTATTCCCGGTACCATCGAAACGGGAATGGTAACAAATTGCAGGTTGGCACACTCGTCTCTCAAATCACCTGAAAGCTGCGTCCAGTTCCAGCGATTACAGTAGTTTCGGGATCCATTTCCAAATGGTGAAGAACTTGGTTATCCGAACATTCTGGGGGGGAGTCCATCACTTTGATTAATTCTTCTCTGTAAAAATATAGAAAATCCTGCCAGAGGGAATCGGAGAGACAGAGGAAATCTGCCCCCGTTCGATTCCATGTTCCCGAACCTACTTGGACTTCAATTTTCACAGGAATTTCTTGAGATTAAGCAATTCAGATAAACTAGCGGTTAAACTAGCGGTTATATTAGCACTTTCTAGTTTCCACGTCTTACAGTTCGAGATATTTTGGTGATTTGAGGTGCCGTTCGGTCAGGAGTTGGTTCTTTCTCAGTAATCACCAGGACGTCTTTCCGAATTTTACGTTCCTTGGTCTTATAATTCGCAAGATTTAGGTTTTCGTTGCAGTTTTGCTGTCCCATAAGGGATTTCTGGGTCCAGAAATTCTTCCTCCCTAGTCATCTACAATCGAAAGGATTTTTGCGCAGGTTTACATTTCTGGGTCTCATAGTTGTGGCGATTTTTGGTTTTGGGGTCCGTACGGGAGGGATTACAAGTATCAAAAATCCGCACTTGGTGGGCACCGAATACCCAAGACACTCAATGACGCGTTTGTTGTGTCTGAATAAACAAGTGAATGGAATTCATAGCGAACTCCTCTCCCAATCCTTCGATATTCTTTTCCCTAAAAACCTCTTCAATTATTTCGGCCTTTACGAAAACATTCAGACCAAGTTTCGTCCTGGCTCTCCGTAAGAAGGCAAAAGGTGACCTAAAAAATAGAAATACCACCCGAGCAGATTAGGCGCCCATCAACTGTCGCATCTCGGGTCGCCGCATAGCAAGCGATTCGTGGAAATCCTCGTAATCTCACGCCTCACGTCTCATTGCGTCCGACATCCGTGCCGCGTGTTTACCGGAAAAGGTGACCCGCAGTCGCCATCGGGGAATGAGGAGCATAAAAAATCCGAAAAGGACGAAGTGACGGGTAGAATGGCAGCCACGCTGCGGATCTCGTCCAGCTAACGTCCTGTTTTTCAGCTAAGAGCTTTAAGTGCGGTCAGCTGGCCTTAAATACGGAGATTCTCGGCTCCGCAGATGAGCGGATATTTCAGGTGGAAGCATTCAAAGGGGCGGGCGGTGAGGGGGAGGAATTCTACATTACTGGGATTGCATCCATCGTCTCGCCCACCCCATGATTGGTCGTCAGTCCAGTGTAACTCAAAGACGCTCCGACAGCCTCCAGAGTTGCATTGATGCCACTAATTCAATGCATTTAATTCGCGTAAGTTTAACTTTAATGTAACCGAACGAAGCAGAGAATTTTCATTTAAAGTGGAACGAGAACATGAATACAGTGGACTTCAATATAATTTCGCAATATAACTTCGTTGAATTTCGTACGGCAATAATTTCCGAGTTGTAAAGTAATCACAACGAGAAAATTGTTAGAAAATATCTGAATCTAGCTTCGGCGGTAAGTTTCGGCGCAGTTATTCAATTTATTTCAATCTTCTCATTTACAAAATCAGATGAGAAACATAGTTTTTTCTTTCTTCAATCTTTTTCTGAAGATTGTGGGAGTTGATGAGGTCTTCGTATTTGCATTAGTTTGGTTTTCGATGAGTTACCAACTGGACCATTATCACGGCACCATTGGACGGTCTTATCCACCTCCGACTGCATTTGCTGTGCTGCAACCTCCGAATTCCTGTGTCGAGTTACCAGTGTCGAGTTACCAGAGTCATCCGCGTACGCGAACGACACGCGAACTTTATCAACAACTCGAAGCAGTTTTTGGTATATAAAATGAACAGTTTTGGGCCAAATTTGCGTTTGAAACTTGCGTTGCTCCGTATTGAATCCCTCTTTCCCCCCCCCCCCCCCCCCCCTTTAAGAGTCTGTTAATTTCCCCCGAAAGCCTCTGTCTCGCACATAATCTCTGCACCAATTTAATAAACTTCCTCTGATTCCTGCTCTCCGTGGCGCTTCTATTATTTTTTCGATGGTTAACCGTGTCGAACGCTTCACTGAAATCGATAAAAACTACGGGAACATCTTGGGTTTGATTGCGACTTTCATTTGCAAATTCGCCGAGAAGTTTATTTGTGCTTTTATTTCCCCGAAACCTCGTTGATTTTTGTGTATAATTTTCTGTTTGTCCATAAAGCGAATTAATCTTCACGCTACAACCTCCTCCACACTTTCATCTACTACAGACAATATTGAAACAGGTCTACAGTTTTGAAACCCCAATTATTTATTTATTTACTTATTTAACAATATATATAATTTACAAAATTGGGATTTAATTAGTAGGAAAAAGAAGAAGAGTAGGACAGCAACGGGGAGAAGAAATGAACTTCAAGTAACTGGATGGCTAAATGACGGAATAGCATTCGCTTGCAGTGGGCTGTGCTGCTGATGCATTTAATAGCGCGTGGCAAGTTTAATCGCGTTAATGAACAATTGACGGTCGGACCGAAGTCGAGGGTCTCCAGGACGTCATATTGTTGCAGCGGCTGCATCTTGAAAAAGTGAACAAATTACACAAATGGGTAGAGAAACCTTTGATTATAATTTCATCTAGTAAGACGAGAGTTCCGAAAATGTAGAGTTTGTCGAGGTTAAATAGATTTTTAAAGCACAACTCGACACACGTCCACGCCTTCGGAGGCCAAAAACGTATTATTGAGAACAATATTTAGTTTTCTTTTACTGATCCAGTCACAGTTCGTGAATTTCTCACAGCCAAATGAGGGAATCGGCACGAGATTCTCAGGCCTTCCGCAGCCTGAAATTAATGGGAGTGGAGATTTTTGGAATCCCAAGTACGCCCAACACGCCGTAGATCTGCCCAACAACACGATTAATACGAACGTCCCGAGATAGTCTGTCGTGGAAAACGATGCCCCGATTTTTGACTTCCTCTACGAGTTCAATGACACACCGATTAAGGCAGAGAGATGAAAGTGCACCCAAATATGGTTTCCTTGTGCATTTAGCTTCCTCAGGATTTAAGAGCCGGCCATTCTCACGAGCCCAGTCACTAATATTAGTGAGATTATCGTTTAACCCAGCAATCCACTGATCTTGCGGTGCTCCTCGTTTTACGGGAGGGACTGGGGAGACCTATTGTCACCGAGGCAAGCCGATTGCCCTGCATCTGTGGAGGAGGATTTGGTGAGGATAATCGCAGACAGCGCATCCTCGACGGCTTAGTTAGCAGGATGTCGTGGACCTCTGAGTCCAAAGCTGAGGTGTGATCTGAGAGGACAAGGAAAACGTTGCGTGTTTGTCCTCGAGGGCAACTCGAGGAGGGAGGAAAGCCTTCGGAAAGATGGGATTGACATCCTCCAGACCCGTGGCATTCAATAGCTAAACTTCAAGACTGTGAGGCAGTCGAGACATTTAAAGCTGAAACTACGAGATGAATTGAAGTCACTGCTAACATTGGAGTAGAAGTTCGAGTTTGCGCCAGAGATGTTCAAGTTGATAAATTTACTGTTAAACTGCTCGCAATCAACTTCACAGTTAGTGAAACTGTAAAACCGAATTGTTTTTTATCATACCAAGTTTGCGAATGCAGTTCCGTGTTTTTTTGCTATCAATGATGAAACACAACTTGGAACTGCAAAAAATAAACTTTAGCGGTTTTTATTACTTCACTAACTGCATTCCTGAGCCGTTTAAAAACATTTCTCTTGCATCGTTTCCACCGCAATTTAATTAATTATTGCAGATTAACTTCAAATTAATGCAGAAATCTAACGACGGCAGCCAACTTAGCCGCGCCGCCGCGACAAACACGCTTTCAAGCCTCCGGCGAGAGTTTAGTTCGGCTCAGAACTCGCTGAAGTTTTTGTGGAAGCAAAGAAAAAAGTGTGACTTTTTTTATTCGCTGAGAAAGTGTCGCGGCGGCGAGTAGGCGAAGCAGAATTTTTAGCGGTGAGTTGGGAGTGGGGAAGTCAGACTTCGTATTTTTGCATTTTCGAACACTTCAGCGAGGAGCTGCCAGCTTCTGCCAGCTTCTGCCAGGCGACTGCCGAAGCCCAGCTGCTGCTCTTCACATTAAGCAAACACACGCGCAAACATTTCTGAGCGCGTCAAGTAGAAGGCGGCGAGCGCTTCAAAAACCGTTATTAGTTGCCGCTTGAACTGAGAAAGTTCGCCGGAATACATTTAAAAGGCGGGAAAACATTCTCGCGGCTTTTAGAAGTTTAGTAGTGAGTTTTGAAGTGCAGTTTAGAAGTGAGTTTTGAGCAAATTACATGTAATTCGCGAGAAATATGAGCGAAATTCTTCGCTGGACGTTTTCGGAGGACGTTTGACGTGTAATTTACCGCTCTGTGGGGTTTTATATTCCCCGAACGGTACACCAAACGACTTCTACGGCGAACAAAACTCGACTTCAAGCTGCACCAGCGTAGCGCCGTCCATTTCGTCAGTCCGCATCTCGAGAGCGAGCATTCGCAGTTAACTGTAGTTTGGTCCGCTCAGAGACTCCTGAGCGCTCACGCTCCTCTCTCCGGCTCCCCGTCTGCGCTTCCGCACGCCGTTAGTTGCTCGCCGAACACGAAACCGCGATTTACTGTCGGGTGCAGATTTTCTAAATATTTACTGGGTAAACAGGGAATCCAGTTTCTCAGTCGCCAGAGTCCACCGGAGGTTTTGCGTGACGCGTGGACACCGCAAGCGACATTCGAGGAACGGAACCCGCAAGACTTTCCAGGTCTCGAGTTTCAAGCAAGCGGCGGCCTGGAGGGGCAGCAGGCATTCAACTGCATTCTTCCTTCCCCGCCGCGTTTCGGCACCAGTTAACCCGCTCCGCTCCGCACGTTCGTCCCACAAGCGCGCGAACGAATCGCTCAACGGAAAATTGATTCAGCAAAACACTCGCCGCTCGCTGCGCACAAATAGAATGCAAGACAGTAGCAACAACAACAACAGCGGCGTAAGCACGGCATTTATTTTCATTCCTCGGAACTTGACGAGGCGCGACTTCTCGCGATTTTCTCGCCACCACCCCGCTCCGCCCAAGAGAGGCCGCCGCCGCCGCCGCCACCTCGTTAAATGCGCTGCGTTTCTACGCTGCTTTTCTAAGCTGTGTGTGTGTGTGTGTGTGTGTGTATAAATAAGCGTGAAGCAGCACTGACAGAAATTGCTTTGAGAGCATCATCGCACCGCAGCCGCAACGCATCGCGTCTGCCAAACACACGGGAGACTCTGCGGTCGCACGCGAGGCAATCAGCGCGCTCGTATCTCTCCGCTGCCAGCCAGCCGAGTGAAGAGCCGCGGCAAAGCCAACGCAATCACACACCGCCGGCTACAAGCAGCCAGATGCAGATAAGCAGACGTATATAACGGGTGTCTCGGTGCGGAGAGCGCTGGCAGTGCAAAGTGTTTGGCGCGGTGGTTGGTGTTGTTGGTGCCGCGCTTGTTCGGCAGCCGCTCTCCACCTCCGCAGCCGCTCTCCACCGCGCCAGCTACGTAGGCATGCAATGCGAGTATGTGAAGCCACACACACACGCGTCTGCTTGTCCCACAAACTGCTCGGCTTCTGTTCCACAAACGCCGACGACCGTATGACGTCACTGCTCTCTCTACACAGGCGTTCGCTCTCCTTCAGCTCTGCTGAACCCGATTCGAGGCGAAGAACTGGATTCCCAACCGCATCTCTCTCTCTCTCTCTCTCCGGCTGGCAGCACAGCAACGACGAACCTTTGCAAGCCGCTGCTGAGGACGCCGAGCGGCAACGTAATTCGAAGTGTTGCTCCACCCCGCTTCGCCGGAGGCTGCTTTTATTGACTTCGACTCCGCTTTGCGGCCACTTTCGCCATCTCGTGCACCCTACAGCTGGCGTTGTTGGTCGCCTGGTCGTTTTCATTCACTTGCGACGTTCAAATCCAAGTTCAGGTTTCCTCAAATGGAAAATCTTACTGCCGGCGAGGACAAATGAAACGCAAATGCATTCATCTGGGACTGGGACTTCAATGTCGCACCGAACTTTGCAGACTTCGTTGCGCCGATTTAGGAGTGCAGCGTCCACAAGCGAGGGATTTCTGCACCTCTGGGACATCAATTTTTATTCTTCCGCAGCTGGAGGGTGGAAGGAATCCCATGCAGACCGGCAGTCTGTTCAAAAAAGGGAACCCGAGTGGCCTGCGAAGTCGTCATTCGTCCCGATGTAGCGCGGCAAACCACACGGAACTCGAATTACATTATTTTTAATTTTTTTTTTGAAGAATTATTGCCTCACTCGCTGTAGCTCCTCGTGGTGTCGCTGCTGCTGCGTGTTTTCCGCTCTCTGCTCGTTCGCTCTGCTCGTTCGCTCTGCCTGCTCGTTCGACCCAACTGGGAATTCTTGAACTCGTTTCGGCCGCCGCTGCTGCCGTTTCGTGCTCCGCACTCGTTGCTGCTTCAGCGTTTTATCGCTCGCTCTCCATCCCGAACCGCTCATTATTTTCAGTGCCGAGCGTTTTTGCTGACTACTGCACGCGTTTGTTGTTGCCGGAACGGGGTTGGAATCCCATCAGGGAACACAAAGGGACGGAAATGCAGCCACGAGCACTTTGTTGCTGTTTACTGTGCTGGAATAGATAAGCAGCGAGTGCGTAATTAGCAGGGTTGCCATGCTCGCTGCTGCGTCGACGGTGAACAGCAGCAAATCCTTGTTATTTATTATTCAGTGTCAACGTCGCACGAGATAAATTAACGAACGAGATAAATTAACGACTTCAATTTGTGGAGGTGGCAGTTTTTCAATACGATTTCATTTCACTGCCTTCGTTCGTCGGAATCCGAATTCTTGGGCTTGAAATCTGAATTCAGTAGAGTTTTGCAGTCACACGGACTGAAGACGAAGCCGCGTCGAGAACGAAAATATTTTTCTGTAGTCGAATGCGAGGTTCTTCAGTCATCCCGACTGGAAAGCCGTGCTTGGCAACCCTGCCGCTCTTCACTGATTGCCTGGCTTTGCTGAGCAGCCCAGCCGAGCAAACATCTGCCGCCGTCGCGTGTAGCCGTCGCCACTCGTTGCGCTGTCCGTGACGTCATTATTTACCTCTGGCGTCGGTCGTCGGTCGTCGGGCGGCGAAGAGTGGCTGCGGGCGAGACTTCACTCACTCTTTGCCGCTCTGCTCGCGCCCACTGCCACAGTCCGCACGCTCTCTCTCTCGTTCTCTTTCCAGCCAGCACAGGCTGTGGCTGCGGCATGCGCGCTGGCAGCTCAACTGCCGCCCGCCGCGCGTCCCGCCGCTCCGTGGACCGCATAAAGGACGACGATTAAATTGGAAGAACAAATTACGGCGAACATAACTTGGCTGTTGATGTGTTCGTGCGAGCGGCGTCGGGCGTCGGGCGCGGAGCGGCGCTCGCAACATGAAACGTGAAAGCAGCAGGAGAATCAGAGTGGAAATTGAGCTAATGAGAAGTCGTTGCTGAGCGGGGCGCGAGAGCGGCGACGAGGCAGGCGTGCTCGCTGCTCGCTGCTCGCTGCCAACTGCCAGCGCTCGACGAGTGGGTTGGTCGGGTCGACTCGGCTGACGGCTGCGGGGTTCGGCACTCGGCGAACTCTGCTTTCTCTTCGTCAAGACGCGATCGAGTGACCGGCGGGTGTGGAACGCCGTTGGAATGCTGGAAATGCCAGCGGATTTGGCGATGCGTGGGTCGAAATTAGCTTCCTCCGGTTCTACGAGCGTCAGACGTTTGGGAAATCGCGGCTCTGGAATGCGAGATATTTTCGTCTGAACGCGGAGTCTCGAGGAAGGAATTGTCGTGAAAAACCGGGAAAAGTCTTCGAAAACCAGGACTTTACGCGATCTCGGTTGTCGTCTCAGCTGGAAAACCCGTCCTGGTCTCGCTCGTCGTCTCAGAAGACTAGAAATCCCGCGACTTCCTTCAAATTGTCGCCCAGCGCAGCTTGAAGCGCAAATTCTGCCTTTCAATTCTGCAATTTCCTGTAATTTTTCTCAATTTCTTGGGCAAAAGTGTCGCAGTGAAACTTTGGTCAGCAAAACCTTTCAAAACTCACTCTCACGAGCCTTAAAAATCCATTTATAAGCAGAAATTCAAACTGTCAATAATCTTCGCAGCTGTTGAGAACTTTTCCGGCTTCAAATGTTAATTTTACTGCATTTTCTGAGCGATTCTTCTCCCAAAAACTTGAGATGGAAATTCAATTTCTGAGTCAAATTTTAAATTTTGGGTTTGAAAGGCGGAGAGCGTGAAATTCAGCGGGCGACGGAGGGCTTCTCAGCCGCCCCGGGAACCTCGAACTGCTTCAGAGTTTCGGGAGATTCTTCGCATTCACGTTGGATTCTGCGGCGCGATGAAAACGAAGGACTGAAATGCAGTCGTGCGGCTCTTGCGAGGTCATTCTGGCGCTTCGGGGCTCCACGTGACCCTCGGAGTCCTGCGAGTCCCGCCGAGGTCGGCACGTGGAGCGGAAAACTAGTTGAATGCGGAGAATCGTCATCACGCAGTTTGGGAATCCACGGAGTTCCCTCTCTCCCTCCCTCGCCGCGTTAAACTGGCGAATGGAAGAAATGTTCGGCTCCCATTTCGCGAAATCCCCGAAAATCCCCGCGCCGCACACGTCAGCATCGAGCGAACGGAGGAAACACGTGACTGCAGACGAAGATTCCACTCAAAATTAGCACGAGAGCTCCACGTCGAGAGCGATTGACTCGCTCGCTCGCCACCTCGACGCGCGATTGACTCGCTCGCCACCTCGACGCGCGATTGACTCGCTCGCCAACTCGACGCGCGGGAATGCGTTTCTCTCCCCTTCACTCGGCTGGCTGAAGGAATTCGGTCGTGGAACGCGTTGGCGCCTCACGACTGCTCACTGCGAAGCCCTCTGATGTCACGTCTTGCGTGAGTCACACCCGCTCTGCTAATAATATTCGAATAAATTCGAATCCTTGCTAATTATCATCCTGGATCGCTGAAGAAACGAGATTCCCCGCTGTTCGCTCGTCTCTCCCGCTTGTTTGCTCGTCTCTCCCGCTCGAACCACTCGACGAATTCCTCTGAAGTTCGGCACACGAGCGACGGACACCCCGAAATACACGATCAACTGCTGAAAAGCTGCGAGAGGCGGCCACCAGAGGCGCTCCACTCGCAAAAACGCTGCTTTTCGTCGCATCTTCGTAACTTCGGAACGCGCAGCGCGATTTTGAAACGGTTTTCACCAAACGATTCAACAAACGCGCGGGATTCGGCTGGAGGGGCAGCTGGTGCAGCCGAAGCCGCGTTCAGTTTTAAACGGAAGTCGGGTCTGGATTTTCTGCTTGCGAAGGCATTTCAAAGAGCGGAGGGGACGGCGTGGAGGACCCCCTTTCAGCACTCGTTTTCAGGTGCCGCGGCGTCTCGTTTCTCCCGATCCCACTGAAGTTGGGCGCTCAGAATGTCGCTGCGTACGTCAAACTCGGTGCTGGATGGCCGCCTCGAGCGCAGCAGGTGTTCCCGGAGGTCCAAACAGCGCAGTTCAAAAATAAACTCGATAAACTGCGCGGCCTCCAGATTGCTAAACGCAAATCATGCGTGACTCGCGAACTCGCACCGCCGCCGCGCTCCGCTGCAGCGCGAGAGCGCGGTGCTGCGCTGCCTGGCAAGCCATTGCACGGCGCCGAGAGCGGCAGCAACAAATAAACGGCCGGCCAGCTACCTGGCTGCTCGTTGATTAGAACAGCAAACACGGAACTAGAAGTACATATGTGTGTGTATGTGCGTGAGAGGCGCTCGCTGCCCTATTGTTGAAGTAGATAACGAGAAACTGGGAGCGGGGCCGTCGTGCAGCGGAGAAATCCTCGCTCTGCTCGCATACATAACTTCGAATGTGTGCACGCAAACACGCCGATTATGTGCTCAGCCTGCCTACATACATACGTGTGTATGTACTGCGCTCCGTCGCAGCAACGACGACGACGAGAACCACTCGCTCGACGGCTCGCGCTACACGACGAGCTTCAGTCTCTACTCGGCAACGGGTGCACGAGGTCTTAATACGGCGAGAGCGGACGCGTAGTAGCTGTGTTACCACCGCAACAACAACTCCAACACTCGGCGCTGAAGCACACTAAAAGGAAATCAAAAACTCCTTAATTTCCCTCTATATACCGACGCGCAGCGCAGCAGACACAACAAAGCCAACAGAAATAAAGAGGTTTTCGCCCAGGGGACGAATACACACCGAGCTGGGAAGCAGCAGTGACGTGGTACATAAGTGGACGCTTTCCAAGAGAAATTTGATACACACACGCACACACCACCGTATGTATTTCTTCAGTGGAACGCCAGGAAAGAAATCAATGCCTGGCTGTGAAAACTCAGCACACACTGGTGCGCTCGCTCAATGGCTGTCGGTAGTGTGAGAGTGGGAGAGTGTGAGTGCAAGCGAGAGGTAGCCGACGCTGCTCGGAGTACATAAGCGGAATTCGTGGAGGGAAAATAAGCGCGAAAGAGCACAAACTCATATAATTTGATTCTCTGGTGTACATAAGTGGCGTACATGCACAGCGCTGGGCTGCGAAAGCCAGAAGTGAAGCAGCGCGCTCTCAGTTGAGCGTGAGGTTTCGGAGAGTTAGGATGCTCGCGGTGAATCGGCGGATTTAGAAACAAGTTTTGCAATATTTTACTTTTTCACACACCAGAAGTGAGAATTTTTTAAATACGGATTTGTGTAATGAGAGCGAAAATCGGTTAGAGAAATCGGCTCCGTGAGTGCGATCGCAAATAACGCTGCCTGCCTATTAATCGAAACCCATTTACTGGATTGTTATGTACGACGCGCGTTGTATATAAGCAGCGCCGCACGCTGCCAGTCGCGAACGTGGGTCTGTCGCGCCGTCGCACAGCAACGCTGAAGTTTCGCTGGTCGCGCCGAGTCAGCGCGAGTGCGCGACGTTAAAAAAGCAAAAAAGCAACGGGACGCAACTCGTCGAGTGTTAATTAGGCGCGCACAGGACGCCGCACGGAAAGTGCTTCGCTCTCGCCGCACCAACTTCTCGAAACTCGCTCGCCGCCCCTCGTGGATTATTAGGCGCTCCTCGCCGCGGCCCGGAACTCACCTCGCAGTGGTAAGTAAAGGACTCGGCGGCGTCTGCAGGCCTTGCGTGCCGAACGGGTTCACCTTGGCGAAATTGTTAAACACAAGAGAACGGAAACGACGGCGGCAGGCCGTCACACAACAAACTCCTCGCCGCGCTCTCCACAACCAACAGCAGCAGCAGCAGCAGCAGCATGCAACTCTGGCCCGACTCTGTGTTGTTGCTGTTGTATTCTTCCCTTCACTGCAGCTCACGACGAGCTCTCGCTGCTGCGGCAACACTCGCTCCCGTGCCTCTCTCGGCTGCCGTAGTTATTCTCGTTTGCCTCTGCCAGCGTGTTCGCCGTCCATTACGGTCGCCATGTGCTGCCCTCGCTCTCCGCGGCGCCGCGCGCTCTTTCGCCGAACGGCTGCTCGGCTGGCTGAGCGCCTGGTACGCAGTTCCTTCTCCTGTGGCCAGATGCCGCCGTTCCATGCCGTGCCGTGCCGCTGCCCGATTCCATGTGCAGATGCGTGCCTCTCGCTTTTCTCCTGACACAACACTTCGCACGAACTCGAACACCAACAACAACAACCAGTCGTCCTTTCTCTGTTCTTTCCGCTTTCCGGCAGCGCAGTTCGTTTTCGCTTCTCCGCTTTGCTTCCCCTTCGCTCAGTCGCGAGTTTCCACAGCTTGCTTGTGCGGCTCGTTTGTGCCTCCGTCGTCTGTCGCGCACACCGGCCGTCCGTCCGTCCGTTCGTCCGTCCACCCGTCCGTCCGCTCGCTCTCAGGCAGTCTGAGAAATTCGTTTCTTTTGTTTTGACTTCTGGGATGCCTGTGTGTGCCGCGCCATTCGCAGTGGAATTATTTTCCTGCTCTCCGCTTTGTGCTCAGACATCTTGTGCTCTCCTGCGCTCCTCGTCCTCCCCGCGACGAGCGATGGAACGGTTTTCGAGCGCCTTCACGAGTTGAATGGGAATGGAATGGGATTTCGCGTTTCCACAACTGAAGGAATGGCTGCGGGAGAGGGTTTCGCTCTGGCTTCGTGTTGTTGTTGCTCGCTTATATTGCTCGTTGTTCGTCAGGATTAGCGAGCGGGATCGCATGTGTGTTGAATTAGCAGAGTTGGCTTGACTTGGAGTTGGCGGGTCGGTGTTGCAGATTCGAGGGGGAGGCGATTGAGTCGGTGGACTGCCTGCACACCAAACACAATCAACACGTTAAGCGCCGCTGACGGACGCCGAACTTCCCGCTCGCACCGCGTCAGTCACCGATGACTGGCTGAAACACGGCGGTCGCATGCACGTCATTCTCGTGTCTTGATAGAATTCTGGGGTCGAAAAAACGTTCTCAATTCTTCAAGATGGTGAACGCACTTCTAATTTGAATGCTCGTCTTCCTGTTTGAATTGGCGTTTTGCTACTCCTTCACTCTGGAATCGACAACACATTCAAAATCGCAATGAAATCCTTCATCTTCGCTCTCACTTCGAAGGGTTTTCACATCACTACGGCTTCGGTTGCGAGAGTTGCTGCGTGAATCGACTCGACCGAAGTCCTCCCTGACAACGGAGTGTCCAGTGTTACCCGCCTCTCCAGCTCGCGTTGGCTTAAAAGTCCCCCAACTCCTTGTGGCGGAGTAAACTGGCTCGAAGTGGCCCACAAAATCCGCGAATTACTCTGCGATCTACAGGTCGGCGCACGTGGTGCAGACTGCGTCGAGCTTCACGCAGACACCCTCTCGAGGTTCCTCCGCTCCAGAAGGACGCGTTGAGGGGCGGAATGGGATGAAAACACGGGAGTTCCAGTCGGTCGGACGCGTGGGGAGCGCGGCAGTCTGAACAGCGTCTCTGTGTTCGGCGAGGTGCGTGTGACCGAAAACCTCTCAGAGCCGCACAACCCGCCGCTCGCTCATCGCTCAGCCGCTCCCACCGCCGCTCCCTCCGCCGATCCAACGACAGCCGACTCGCGCTTCAGATTACACGACGCTCAGCGGCCGCACAGCGCAGGAGAACATAGCGGTCGCTGAGCGTAACGCGCTCATTTGCTCGCACACACGACGGAGTACACGATTTCCCAACAAATCACCTCCGACCTCCCTTCTGCGAGCGCCGCGCCGCCGCTCCTTCGCCGCCTCAGCAGAGGCAGACTGGAATCTGCGCGCCGGCCGTCCGTCCGTCCGTCTTCTCGTTTGTCGTGTCGTGTTGGTCCCACGGCTTCCATTCCTTCGCTCTCGAGTGTCTGCCGACTGCCTTCCGCGCCGCTCGTCCGTGATCGCGCTGCCACGCACACACGCACGACTCTCTCTTCGCCCTGCCCGCTCTCGCTCTGGCATTCGGTGAGATTCCACGTTTTACATTTTTACATTCTTTTAATGCGCTGCTTCGCTCGGCCGAGCGTGGCTTCGGGCGCTGCTTCGCGTACCCGTGCTGCGTTCGCTGGAACTGCGACGCGTCTCCGCTGAATGAAGTCGTTCGCCGTGCTGCTGCGCTCGCCGCGGCGACTGATAGTGCAGAAGACGTCTCAATTCGGCTCCCAGCGAGCTGTCATTCGATATCGAGAAGCAGCGCGGCGCGGCCGGCGTCGCAGGCTCGCCTCGGCCCGAGAAGCAGACGAGACGAGGCGAGGCGAGGCGACCAACTGTTAATCGAAGCAATGAATTGATGACGACTTCGGCGCCCTCGGCAGTCGCTGCTCGGGGTTCCGCGTGCCTGCAGCTTCGCTCGGCTGCCGTGGCGACCCTCGCTGGCCGCGCTCGACATTCCTTCGCAGAAGTTTCGCCCGCCGGCCTTCCTGTCGAAGTGCGTTTCGCTTACTTGAGATTTTATCGAGGCGAAAACTTTTCGGGAAGACCGAACCGGAACGCGACGAACGCGTGCGGGTGCCCGCTGCAGCTCCGCCGCCGAGTTGCGTTGCGCACGGTTATCCCGCGCTTCCTGCGACGTCCGTCCGGTCCATCCGGTGGTGGGCCGCGCATTGACTTCGCCAGCCTCACTAATCGCAGCTCTCCCTCTCTGCTTTCAGCGCCCACGCGGAAGTGATGTCACCCGTGCCCTCGCCGCCCGCACCGGACGCACTGATGGATGCCACACACACACCTGCGCAGCTGCTGGCTGCGGCGCCGTCCTGCATCCCGCCGGCGGCCACTGCAACCGTCTGCGACCGCAGCAACTCCACCCAGTCGGTCGCCACGACCCTCGCTGGCGGCACGAACGACAGCGACGGCATCGCCAAAAACAACAACAACAACAAGGACGACGTTGGCGAGAAATCTGCCGTGACTGTGTCAATGCCAGCGCCACCAACTCAGCAGCAGCAGCAGAAACGCCAACAACAGCAGCAGCAGCAGCAACCGCAACGTAACAACAACGACTTCGTAACGAACTTCTTCAACGGCTTAAGAAGCACAAAGCAGCAGCTGCAACAACAACAGCAGCAACAACAACAGCAGCCACGTGAAAGTGACACTAAAGACGTTCGACAGCCGCAGTCTGGAGCGACAACCACAATTAAAGCCGAAGTCGAGTCCAGAACGACATCTACGACGGCAAGCGCGCGTTGCGATAGCAGCGGCAGTGGCAGCGGCAGCAACAGCGACGGCAACAGCAACAACACGGATCGCAACGACGAGAAGAAACTCGTCGGCAGCGCCAACGTTGCGGCGAAATGTGAGCAGCAGCCCGCTGCTCCAGCTGCAGACGCCAAAGTTGTCATTAAGACGGAGGACGAGGCAGCGAACAACGAGAGCAGTCGGCCGCAGACGTCGCCGGCATCCACTTCAGCGTCGACGTCGTCGTCAGCGACCGCCGCCGGCTCGACGGCATCTAAAGCGCGGAGTAACGGCAAGAGCGGCGCGTCTCGCAACAACGGCAAGAGCAACGAGAGCCACGACAGCGGCGACGGCGACGCGGACACCGACGACGGCGGCAAGTCCATTCTCGCGAAGCCGCGACCGGTGCTGCTGAGCGCCGTCAACCCGCACATCATCTGCAATCTGTGCCGCGGCTACCTCATCGACGCGACGACCATCGTGGAATGCCTGCACTCGTGTAAGTAGAGAATGCGCTCCGCTGCTCGGAAGGGGCGAGCGACGCACCAACAACGGGCCAGTCGCTCGTCTCTCTCCCTCAGCGGAGTGAAGTTACAGCGCCCGTCGCTCCGAAATGCCACACATCTGGTGTCGCACACACTCAAGAGTCCGCGTAACACGAAAAATCCACACGCGACGGTTGTGTTGGGCGTTCAAAGTCGAATTTAGAGAATAGCAAATTTATTAGGTCTCCCGGCTGCGGATTCCCAATGTAGGGCGTTCGGTTCCCGTAAGCCGGTCGCGTGTGATTAAGTCAGCACGACACACTGTTGAGCCTGCTGTCTGCTGCTGCCCTCCACGGCGCAGCTTGGCCGTGACACATTTCCGCTCTCGTTAATTGCCGCTCCTGTTGCTCCAGCCTTGGCGACTCTTGTAGAACTCCGAGCGAGAAGCAACAGTGTGAGAGCGGCGACGGCCGCTCGCTGGTCGCCTGGTAATGAGGCGTCGTGAGAGAGGAGGCCGGCGAGAGAGGAGGCCGAACTGCCAGCTGGCTGGCGGCAGAGACAGCAAATCTGCGAAAATCTGGCATTGGCAACTCATTTACTGCGCGCTCTCCCGACATCCATTCCACTCCACGAGACTCTCGCAGCCCGACCGCCGAGCGCGGCCACTTGTGTGGGTGCGAGCGCACGAAGCAGGAGCGAGGCGAGCGGTGAAAATGATTGAGCGTGTCTTCCCGAAGCAGCCTCGGACGGACCGAAGCGAGCGATGCCAAGCACGAGTCTGCCCGCCGACCACCCCAGCAGCCGAATTCGACTCCAGCCCGTGCTCGCCAGGAATCCACGCAGGAACCCATCGCCCGCTCTCCGCTCACCGCACTCCGCCCGCTCTTTCCACTCCACACTCCACGCCGACGCCGCCGCCGCCACCCACGCGTCAGTCAGCCTACTGCTCGCAGTGAACGGCGGTCGGACGCCCTGCGCTGCCTCGCGCTGCCTCGCTGGCTGGCATTGACATTAAAGCTGAACGCAGCAGCGAGAGCAACAACGACTTTAACGAAGAACAGCAGCGGCAGCAACAAGAACACAGCAGCAACAACAAAGGCTGGCTGTGAGAGCCAAATTAAAGTTGCTCCTGCTTTCCAAATGTCTGCTGGATATTGTGGAGAGTGTTGTTGTTGTAGTGTGTCGTCGGTGCTGCTTTACAGCTTTTTAGTGTGTGCGTGTGGGTGGGTGGTTCTCGGCAGCTGGAGTGGGCCGTCGTGCTCGTTGTTGTTGCTGCTGCAAATGGACGACGCTGTTGTTTGCCTTTTTGTGTTAAATTTTAATGAAAACGAGCGCAGCTACCATTTAATTCATGACGAATAAAAACGCTGCGTCGACGGGTGCGCGCGGGCGGACGGCCGTCGTCGCATTTGCAGCACTTTAAATAATAATAAAGTCGGCGCAGCTCTTCGAGTCGGTGGCGGGAGGGAGAGGAGCGCCTTCTGCGTCTCTCTCTCTCTGCGATTCCGATGTTTTCGCGGAACAAAACAGAACGAGAACAGGTTTGCGAACAAAGGCGTGCGACATAAATTCGCTCTGGCAGCTCCTCCGCTCAGCCTGCTCGCTGGGTTGGCCGTGTGTTGGTTGCTGTCGCTGTGAGGAACACTAATGAAGATTGAGAAACACTTCCCGGCAAAGAGCGGACTGCAGCGAGCTGCCACCTACTTTGACAGCTCGTTGGAACGTGGATAGAAAACTTTCACTGAAGTCCCGTAACGAAGAGTGGACGCGAAGAGTGGCAAAGAAGGGGGAAACGATTAGTTGAGAAGGGGAAGCGTTTGGTGTGGTTTTTCTCTACTTTTTCGACCCACAACTACTTGTAAAATGTCTTGGAAGCTCACAGAACGAACCCGCCTTCGAGCTCCACTCGCATTTAAATCAAAGAGAGGAAAGCGTTCAAGTCAAAGAAAGAGAAATTAATTTCCTCAGGCGGTGCGCGACTCATTCACACCTCGAATGCTTGCTGGGGAAACACGAAGATTGAAAACCTTTCGGGTGGCAACGTCGCCAAAAGACTTCAAATCGCAGCAAAGCGCCGCAACTCAGTACCCCAAATTTGTCACACTTTGCTGGCTCCCCTCGACAGACAAAAAGTCGTCTAGACCGCGCTTCTGCGGTGGGGACTTCGAAATGTTTGGATTTGCGTACGTAAAACAAAAACGTGTCGTCCGGCCGGCGGTCTGGAAGTGTTTGCGGCGGATTGACGAGCGCTGGACGCTGCTTGAGTTCTGCTTGGGGAAGCAATCGCGCTCAATAAATCAGATCCTCTCAACGAGTCCCTGTTGACGCGACGCACACCACGCAATCTCGGCACACGCATACTCGTCCGCATGTGCTTGCGGTACTCCGACGCCCGCCGCCCGACGCCTCCCGCTCACCGAGAACACTCGCTCATTTGCGATTCAATACACGCGGGCGGGCGTCGCTGCCCCAGCAACACACACTTTCTCGCCAAACAACGCGAGCGGCAGACACGCAACCACAACAACAACGAGGCCGGCGGGAGCAATTAATCAGGCAACAAGTGAGCGCAGCTTAAATGCTAATCAGGCCTCGCTCGCGCTCGCCGAGCACGCGTCGGCGAGCACGCGAACGATTGGCGCTGCGCTCGCCTCCGCCTCAGTCGAGCAGCCGGGCAGCGGGCAGCCGAGCAGCGAGTTTAGATTCCAGTCAGCGAAAAATCTCTACTTTTGCTCGGTTTTAAACAATTCAACGCCAACACAACCAGGCATTTCAGTGAGCGTGAGTGTGAGTGCGAGTGTGAGTGTGCAGCTCACTCAGTTGTGTGGTGGCAAATTCAAGTTTAAGCACGAAAAACACGAGCTTGGAAAACTTTTCACGCTAGAAGTTCTGCTTTTCAGCTCTCTGTGAAATGAATTCACCTTGCGACACAAACACCAAATTTGTAGTACATTTCGTGTCTTCGTTTCGTTTAACTTTTGCTTTTCCTCTCAATTTGTTCGCCGCATTAATCGATCTTTCTCTCTCTCTCTCTCTCGCTCTCTTTCCAGTTTGCCACAGCTGCATCATGAAGCATTTGCGCACTGAGCAATACTGTCCGCGCTGCGAGATGATGATCAACACTGCGAAGCCGAATATCAAGTGAGTAATCGCAACAGGACTCCACTGAAACTCCTTTTCTCAGACTGCTTTTCGCTCGCGAACGCCAAAATGGCGCAGAGCAAAACAGTGAAACCGCTGGACTCGCCGTCTGAAGGCCGCTCGTTACGAAACGACGAGTTGTGCTGTACTTTCGTAGCGAAATGACAACAGAAATGACAACTCCGTCTTCCGAGTGTCGAATTGCGGGCTCACAAGAGACGCGCCGACACTCGGAGGGTTAAGTAAACTCGAGTTCCCGTTGGCGGTGTCGCGCCCTCGAATGCTCTCTTCTCCAGCTCCTCACCACCGCCACTTCTTACTTGCTCTTCGTTCACAGTCCCGCTATTCCGCTCTTTGCCCTTCCACTCTCCACAGCAGCCACCGCAGTAGCCGCGAATTCAATTCCATTTCGTCGCCATTGAAGCGGCCGGCGGGTGAAGTTGAGAGCGCTCGTGAAGTGCCGTTGCGGCGAGTGTTTGCGGAGAGCGTTTGAGGAGGGGAGCCGTTGACGTGTGATTGCGTTCGATTTGGATTTTCGCACATTAGCACTCCGTGCGCAGCTCTCGTCGAGTCGTTTTTTAGATGCTCGTGACGGACGGACGTGACTCGTTGTGGCGAACGACGCACCAGCAGCCCGCTGAGATGCGGCGCGGCGCGGCGAAGAAAGCAACGAATGGCCGGACTCGCCGCCAATTAACGACTTGCAAAAAGACGGCTTTCAGTCCTCGCGAGCCGCAATTAAAACGGCTTCGACGCTGTCGGCCACGATGTCCGGCGTCGAAGGGACGCCGCGACGGCTGCGGCAACCATGTTTGCGTCGCCGGTGGTTGGCGGAAGTTGCCATTGTTGCAGTCCAGTCGACTCGGTGGAGGGGCCCGCGCTGCCCCCGAACAGCAGACGAGACCCGCGGATCCCCTCGACGGCGGCGGCGACGGCGGCTTCCAAGAAAGCGAATCAAACGAGCAACGCCAACTGCAGCGACAGCGGGGCGGGTCTTCGATTCGCCGCCGGCGACTGAAAGCAGCTGAGCGCGCGGCCGCGATTCCCACACAGCCACTCGTTCGTTCGCTCGCTCGCACGGGCTGCGAATGACTGGCCCTCCAGCCCGTCGAGGAGGTGCTGTTCGGCCGGCTGTGCGAGCCACGAGGTGCTCGGCGACCGCGCTGCAAGTAGCGCAAACCTGAACTGAACCCCGACAATGCAAGCAGCGCGACCTCTGCGTCAAGGCGAAGCTGTGCCGTGCAGTTGGTGCGTCGATAACGGCGGTGGCGGCGACGACGACGGCGGCGGCGGAGGAACACCAGTCGAGTGTGCTGGGAATGTTAATGCGCCGGCCATGCACGCTCTCTCTCGCCGCTTCCCGTCTCGCGCAAGTGTGTGTGTTTTTGCTGACTCTGCAGTTAGCTGTCGTGCCCTCTCTTGCAGTCGGCCTTCGTGTTTCCCCGCTCACGCCAACGAAGCCACGACTGGCGTGAGTAGCGCTGAGCAGTGTTGCCCTCCCACTTAATATAAAACAGCGCGCGGCGAAAAGAAAGACGGGCGCTTTCTTCGTATGCACGGAACTACTTCGGCTTTTCCTTCGATTCGTGTATTTTTTGCCGAGTGATGACAAACAGTCGTCTTGACTCTCGCTGGAGTCCCAGAAGTGCCTTCCGAACTCCCTGCAAGGCGTCGGATTTCGGCAGTCTTCTCCAGAAAGTGAAAACTGGGCTCGAATTGCACTCCCGCGGCAACACTGATTCGCTGCACACGACCGCTCTTGCCGTGTGTCGCTCCCAACCCGATTTGCAAGCTTCGCCGGGTGTCCCTCTCTGCCTACCCAACCGAGTGCCCCTCTCTGCCTTTCCAACCGAGTGCCCGACGCACTGACGTCGCTCTGCTGCATACAATTTTGGCCGAGCGCGTTGCGTCGCCTCGCTGTCGTCGGCAGCTGAGATTTCGCGATTCCCGCAACGGCGTTCTCCGCCGCAACGAGATGCTGACGCGCGGCGCCGGAGTTCGCAGTGATGACCGCGATGAGTGCGCGTTTTCTGCGGAGAGCGGCGCTCCTCGAGCCCGAGTGGTGTGCGTGCGACCTCCACGGAGACCGGAGACGCCGCGTTACCGCTGCTCGTCACCGGAGAATCCTGCGTGAACGCTTGCCTGGCGTGCCAATTCGTCTCGTCATCCCCGCTCGTTCGGCAGCACGGCGAACAATAGCGGGCCTCGTCAGCCGGCGAAAGCAGCGGATTTATGTGTCGTCGTCGCGTCCTTCGCATCCGTCGCTGCCAGGCCGCCGCTCCGCATTCCCGCACCGTTCGCTCCCTCCGCCGTGAGCGACGTGAACTCGTCCATTGTCTGCGCGCTCCATTGTCACTGCTGTCGAGTGCGATTTCTTTTCGGCGTTCCGCTCCGACGACCTCGCCTCGCACGGCAGCTTGTGTGCGGCGCAGGACGGCGGTGCGGCGCTCGACGCTCCTCGAAAGGGTTTTCGTATCGATTCGCACACACAGAGCTCTACAAATCCCCGAGTAATTGACAGCCAGTCGATGCTTCCGCCGGCTGCTCTCGCGCTCCACGTGCGTCGTGGCTCGAGGAGCGGCGTGCCAGTCAATCTTGTGTACGAAGGAATTTATCGATCCCGGCGCACCGAGATGACTCGGGTGCCTCCGGAGCTGCTGGTGGATGGCGCGCCCACACGCAGTCCACTCGCAGTCCACTCGCTCGATGGCCCACGAAGGCCGCCCAGCTGACGACGCTCTGGTGACGCAGCGTGTCTGCTTCGCTCTCAGATCTGCCTTCAAATGCATCCGCTCCGTGCTCACAACCGCAGCACTTCTTTGTGTTCGCAATTGCGTCGGACGCCGCGGCTGCTTGCGACGCGCAGCTGTTTGCGCGTCAATTGCAGTCGCCGTGGCAGCGCGATTGCTGGAGCGAACGTTGCGTGGAAGACGCCGGAGCCGCACGCAGCTAATCAGACGCGTTGAGTGGATGTCAGTAGTTTTTGGAGTTTAATAGAACTCGTGTTGCCAACTCCGTTTCAAGAGAGAAACCTTCAGAAGTCGTAAGAGTGAGCGAAGGATGCTCGGCGAGTCCCACACTTCAGATCAAATGAGTCCCCATTTTGTGAGAATGCGTGCCAGCCAGCAACCAACAAGCAGCAACAACGTGATGCAATCTCACTCGGTGTCCGTCCGCCGTCTTATCGCTCGCGCCAACTGCCTTGAATCACAAGCAACCGCGCGGAGAAGAGCTCGGCAAGCAGTCGTCTTTGTTGCTGTGTTGCGCAGCGACACGCACGCCGGTGTGTGTGTGCAGCGCTCTAGTTTATTTATTGCCGGCTCCGATTTGTAGAGCGAAACCTTTCCCGGGTACGCAGCGCGCTGAGCACTCGGGGCTGCCGCTCCGCACAACTTTAATTATGTACTCGAATTTGCTTTTGTAAACCTGCCTGCATGTGTCGCTCCGCTCCTCTCCGCGCCAAGTCGCGCTCCACGTCTCGTCCCGCTCTTCGCCTCGTCTCGCTACACGCGTCGTCTCGCTTCACACCACGTCTCGAAGTCGCTGCGGATGAGAATTCGGTGCAGTGTTTCCACACCATCGCGGCGGCTCTTCGACGAGTTGCCTTCTCCTCGGTAGTGGTGGTGGTGGTGAGTGAGGCGGTGTGTTTGTGAGTAGTGAGGAATTCCGCCGCTGTCGAGTGTGCTGCGGAGGCCGATTGCCTCAGTGGCTGCCTCGGCTAGTTTTTGTAGCGCTCGCAGACGACACTTTTTGCCGCACGGCGCGAGCGGCAGTTGGTTGAGCGGCGCGCAGCAGCAAGGGTGTCGTCGTCCGTCGTGATGAATGAAGCGCTCGTTGTGGCAGGCAGTCGTCGTAATTGCGCGACGCCCAGCGCGGCATTCCTGCGCTCGTTAATGGGCGCTGCAGGCGAAACGAGTCGCCACGGGTTTTGCTCTGCCTCGCTTTGTAAATCACTTCGAACAACTCACTTCGAACAGCCTTTCTAAGACACCGCGTTCGCTTCTCTTTCCAGGCCGGACACCACGCTGCAAGCCATCGTCTACAAACTCGTTCCCGGCCTCTACGAGAAGGAACTGATGAGGAAGCGCGCCTTCTACAAAGACAAACCCGCGGAGGCCGCGCTGGCCTCGCCGGAGCAGCGCGGCGACGACACGGAGCACTTGATCTTCAGTCCGTCGGAGTGCATGTCGCTCTCGCTGGAGTACGCGGACATCGAGTAAGTTTCGACCGCTAGTTGGTTTTTCCCCTTGCAACCGCTCGCAATCATGCCAGCGAGTCTCACTCGCCCCTCCGACTGGAGAGAGAGCATGATTGCACATTCTCTTCGTCAGCAGAGAACTAACCCGTTGCCCTCTCCCTCTCGCTCTCTTTGCAGAGAACACATGGGCCACAGCGCCGAGGTCGAGTTCGTGGAGCTGCTCAAGCCGAAGTTCCTGCAGTGTCCCGCGATCTGCACCGTGGCGCACCTCAAGAAGTTCGTGTTCGGCAAGTTCGACATCGACGCGAGCCGCTACGGCGTGGACATCATGTACAAGGTGAAGACGATCGTGCTGCTGGACCACTACACGCTGATGGACGTGGCCTACATCTACACCTGGAAGCGCGACGCCCCCATGCGCTTCTACTTCCGCGTGCGGGAGGCGCCGAGGCCCGCGAAGAGGGCGCGCCGACCGGAGCCCGTGGTCGAGCCGAAGAAGGAGCTGCTGTCCGACCACGAGGAGCCGCAGCTGCATGGAGCCTCCATGCCGACTGCCCACGCGGCCACGCCCGCGCTGCCCCTGGCAACGATCAAGGAGGAGGTGGAGCTGGAGCTGGAGGCGGAGGCGCCGCCACAGGCGCAGCTGGCGGAGGAGAAGACCTTCGAAATCATTCCGCAGAGCAGCCTGGGCGCGAGCAGCGTCCCGCCCCTCGAGCCCTCCAAGGTGGACGCGCTGAAGATAACCATCGTCTCGAAAGGATCTCGAGACAAGCCAGCCGGCGGAGAACTGAAGTCGCCCGAGCAGAGCGAGGCCGGCAGAAGCAAGAAAGAAGCTCCGGCTGTGGAGGCCAAGGCGGCCAAGGAGAAGAAGGAGGTTGCGGCGCCGGAAACCAGGCCGAGCAAGGAGAAGAAGGACGTGCCGGCTCTGGAGCTCAAGGACGAGCGCAAGGTGGAGAACATAAAGCTGAAGATCGACCTCTCGCGGCAGAACAGCTTCACCATCGTCAACACGTCCGAGGCGGAGCGCAAGGAAGTCGTCAGGCCGCCGAAGGCCGAGCGCGAGTGGAAGGTGAAGTCGAAGAAGGAGAAGCCGGACAGTGCGAAGTCGTCGCCCCACGCCGACAAGGAGCGCAAGCGGAAGACCCCGAGTCCCCTCACCGTGCCGCCGCTCACCATCAAGGCCGAGCGCATCAGTCCGCTCGCGAGGACGAGTCCCAAGTTGCCGAGCCCCACGTTGCCGAGTCCCAGGGGCGAGTCCAGCCCGCGTTGCACGCAGCCGAACTCGGAGGAGGAGGAGAAGTCGCAGTTCCTGAAGTCCTTCGCTCTGACGCCGCGGAAAGACATCAAAATCGAGGCGGCCGAGAAAGTCCCCAGTCCGCCCATGACGCCGCCGCCGCCCAAGGAGTGTCCGAGGAGCACCAAGCCCGCGCAGAGCCCTCCGAGCACCGCGATGAAGCCGCCCAGCTACATTCCGCCCAAGCCCAGCGTCTCCTCGAAGCGCAAGAGCAAGGAGCCGCTGAAGGCCGTCCCGAAGAAGCCCAAGCTGGCGTCGCCCGCGCCGACGGACGACTTCAGAATCAAACTGCCGCCGAGTCCCAGTCCGGCCAACAAAGCGGCGCCCTCTTCAGCCGGCTCGACCAAGGATGCGGGCGCTGCGAAGCCACTCATGCCCCCGCCAGCCCCCCTGGCCGCCATGCGAGCCCCGACCGCGCCGCCCAAGAAGCCCAGCAAGCCTCTGCACAAATTCGCGCCGCCGGGCTGCCTGACGCCCCACCCGTCGCAGGCGTTCCACCCCGTGGCGCCCGGCAACCGCACGCCGATCGCGAAGCGCTACCAGCCCATCCTGCCGAAGGCGACGCGGCCCAACCCCTTCGCGAACATCCCGACCGACGTGAACAAGATCTTGAAGGACGCGGGGACGGAGATAAAGTCGGTCTCCTCCCACGAGCCCGTTCCGCCGAAGGTCGTTTACGGGCCGAAGACGCCGCAGACGCCGCAGAAGAACGTCATGGGCCCGCCACCCACTCCTGCTTCGGCGGCCTCCGCGCTGCCGCACTGCAGTCGTGGCATTCCGCCCCTGAGCGCCAACAGGACGAACGGGTCCAACAACTACCTGAACCTGGCGCTCTTCAACTCGTCGCGCTCGAAGGGCAACGAGGCGCCGCCGGGCTGCCGCACGCCCATCTACAGCCCCAACTCGCCCATTTACTCGCCCAGCTCGCCCCAGTACGCGCCCAACTACAACATCTCCACCTACAAGTACACGCCGAAGCCCAGCAGCATCAGCAGCAGCTACTTCCAGGGCATGCTGGGCACCAGCAGCCAGCTGGCCAGCTTGTTCCCCTCGCCGCCCACGAAGAAGCCGTGCGTCGAGAATGCCTCGAATGCCTCGAATGCGGCGCCCAGCTCCGGCTCGGGCTCGGGCTCGCCACTGAAGCCGCCCCCGCAGGCCGAGCAGGCGCCGAAGCGCGTGTATCCCTTCGCCAAAAGCCCGAGTCCCGTGGAGGACCCGCCCGAGAAGCAGCTGAAGGTGAAGTCGCTGCTGACGTCCTGCAACATCAACATTCCGTCGTCGCTCTCGATCACGATCACCCGCGAGGACGCCGAGTCGCAGTCCAACAACACGTCGCACCCGAAGCACAAGAGTCCCGTGAACAACTACATCGAGATCCTGAAGCTGCCCGACCAGCCGGCGGAGTCCAGCGAAGCTGGCAAGCGGTTGTCGCCGCCCAAGCAATTCGCGGCCCCGCAACCAGCGAAGGATAGCCTCGGCGCCCCACTGCAGCCCCTGCACGCGCCTCAGAACCCAGCGCAACCACCACCAACCACACCAACACAAACCACCGCCCACAGCGCTGCCAAACCATCAACCAGCAGCCACCTCGGCAACTTGAATCTTTACATGAACAAACCCGCCGCAGCCGCGCCCACTGCGAGTCCCCCCCACGCCGCCTCCAAGTCCACGCCATCCCCCGGTGCGAAAACCGCCAAGACTGCTGCTTCGAAGGCGAGCCCTCCCGCCGCAACGGTCGCCGCCACCGCCACTGCAACCGCCACCGCCACTGCAACCGCCACAACCACCGCGAAGCCTCAGTTGCCCTCTCCACAAGCGAATCCCGTGGGCGCCAAGACACCCAAGACGGCTGAAGCGCCGGGCAGCGCGGACAAGAAGACGCTCAGCCCCGAAAAACGACCTGCAGCGAATAATGCGGACGCAGTGACGTCAGCGCCCGGCAATCACGCCGAGAACAAGTCGCCCAAGTCGCCGAACTCGGAGTCCGCGGCCGCGCAAGCAGCGAAGAAGTTCCGCCACATCTTGCCGCGCCAGAATCCCACGCCCATCTCGGAAGTCATTCCGCCGAAGGTGGCGGCCGGCAACATCATCGGCACCTACTCGTCGCCCAGCGGCGTGGCCGTCAAGGTGCACGCCAACAAGAAGGTGCCGCCGTCCACGAAGAAGTCGCCCACCGCGTCGCACTCGCCCGAGGGCGTCGCCAGCGGCGCCACCAAGCCGTGCCCGCCGAGGACGTCGCCCAAGCCGCCGCCGCTGCCCCTGGCCAAACCGGCGGCAGCTGCACCTGCATCTGCACCTGCAGCTGCACCTGCACCTCCCAGCGCCCTCAAGAACTCCAATGCAGGCAAAGCGAAGAAGTCTGTGGCTCCGGCGGCTGCCAGCAGCACCAAGCCGTTGCCGCTGCCGCTGCCACACGCAGCCCTGAATTCGCTGCCCGAGCTGCCGCCCCACCCGCCCCACCCGCTGACGACGCACATGCCCGCCCACCTCGGCCTGGCCGCCGGAGCCGCGAACCAAGCCGAGCTCGGCCAGATCCTGAAGGACAACCTGCTGCGCGCGCAGGTGCAGGCGGCCGCCGCCAACCAGTCCAACATCTTCTACTCGTACGCCAACGCCGCGGCCCAGATGAGCCAGTTCGCGCCCTCCATGTACAACTACCAGCAGGCGTACATCATGGAGCAGCTGTCGCGCATGCAGCGCGCCGGCAACGAGGCCTTCATCGACTACATGACGAAGCTGAAGAGCGGGGCCGCCGCCGCCGCCGCCACCGCCGCCACCGCCACCGCCTACGTCGACAAGCCCGCGCTGCCGGTGCCGGGGGGCGCGGCCGGTCTGAAGGCCTCTCCGCCGGCGGTGGAGGGCGGCAGCGGGCAGAAGTCGCCGAAGATGCCCGCCAAGGCCAAGGCGAAATAGAGGCCGCCTGCGCCGCTCCGGAGGAGAAATCGGTGAGTGGGACCGCAAGGCTGGCGAGTGGCGCGAGTTGAGGGTGGGTGGGAGACACGTGGCGCCACCACGCCAGCCGAGCTGAGGTCTGAATTGGAGGAAGCAAAGCTTCGCGCTCACGATCGGGTTTCCCAGCGTAGCTTGACTTGCAGAGGAAAATGCATCTGCTGTTCATGTGTTGGTCGTCCCACGCACACGCACACACGCACATGTGTTTGTGTTGAGCCGGAGCACGTGTAAATACCTGCAGTCGCTGGATTTGGCTGGTTTGCCTGGTTTGCAGTCAACCAGCCGCCAGATGGACGACCGATCTGTACATACGAAATGTAAACTAGAGTAATTTTACGCGTATTTTTACACTCTCGAGTCTAATTAGCGTTTAAGCCGTAGAAAGTAAGGAGGGACCAACATTGTTTATCCACTCGCTCATCGTGAATGTTAATGGGAAATAAATCTCTAATTTTACAAAGCAAACGTCTTTTCTTTGTGCTTCGGTGGGGGAGGAAACTGGCTTCACCGGGGGTGGAATGCGAGGCAAATCGCTGCGATGCTCGGCGGGAAGGCTGAAATCAACCCCGAATCCGGTTGGCGAATATTTACACATTTATTGTGGACCTACAAGAGGCTGGGCAACCAGATCGTCGCGACCGCGTGAGTTTCCATGCTCGAAATTGACGCTGACCGACCGCCCAACTGAAAAGCCGGTCGCTGCCAGTAATCGAATTATCGCTCTTCTCTAGTCACTCGCCACCGCCGTCGCTAAATAGTAACAGTGAAACGGCAGAGAGCGACAGCGAGAGCGGTATTTTTACAGTTTTAGCGAATGACTCTCAATTTTCGCAGTGTTGCAGAGTTCTTAATTCCGAATTTGCGGATGTTTGAATGTTCTGTTTCGGCGGAGCGACACTTGAACTCGGTCGCGGAGGCGCACCTCTTGAATTCTTTCGTTTCTCTGTCGGAGCACCGAGTCTTCCCACCCTCCGACTCAAGGTGGGTCCGTATTCACCACTCTGAGGTGGGAACTGGAAGCCCGACCAGCGCACTTGACCTTCTCTACGCCCGAGGAGCTCAAGTTGGGGCTTCCGAAACGTTTGCCCCGGCCTGGCAATGCGAATGCCAGCGCAAAGAGGAAGAAACACAACTTCTGAGGGACGAGGACGTCCTTGCTTGCTGTCGTGCTCACTGCCGTGAGTCGCGCGAAGGCGGCAGTTGTGCGGCAAGAAGTTGAAGCAGCTTACGTCGTCTTAGGCGGCTCCCTGTCCCCACCACACGCCGCGCGCACTCAAAAATCAATCGATTCCTCCACATCTGGCAGTCGTATGTAAATTCCAAGCGGCCAGTAAGCTGCTTATTGACACCGACGGCCGACGACCGACAGCCGACAGCGTGGCCACCCACACCCGCGCACGCACGCTGCAGGAGCGGAACCGCACGCAGCATCTGGCTTGAGTTACCGACCGACGGAAGTTTGGCAGCAACCGCTCGCCGGAGACCCGCGAGCACTCCGACTGAACGGGAACGCGAGCACTCTGCGTTCTGTTATTCGCTCTCTCCTCTCCTCTCCTCTCCGCTGAACGTCGTGCTCGACTCTGAACGGTGACAATCGCTGGTGGTCAAGTGAGCGGAAACTGCTGCACCGACTGCGCCGAGTTACTCGGTGTCGTCTTCAGTAGCAACAACGTGCAGCCATCGATTGCCACTGCAAAGACGGCTCGGCCTCGGCGTCTCTCTGTCGGTGAATTCGAGGCTCTCGTCAGCACGACGCACGAGCCATCGTCCACCGTTACGTTTGTACTCTTCGCTCTTCAACTCGACGGAGAGAGAAGTGGTTGGTGGGAGAGGAATAACGTCACTCTATCGTCTGAATTCTCAACGATTTCACTGATTATAATTTCAGTTTGACAAATTCAGCTTTTATTTTGGCCACCTCGAATTTCGTTTTCAGCGTGCAGAGCAACAAAATACCAGACGACATCAATAAGTGCGAATTTTTGTGAATTTGTGAAAAAGAGAAAATCGCATTCTGGAAGCCAAGCGAAACCTTGAAACAGACGAACGATGCAGCCAACAGTTCGGTCAGCTAAAAGTTCCCCGTAAATATTTCACGATGCTGATCGCATGAATGTCTCTTCGCAGAAGCGCCGCGCCGCAACTAATACGATCCGTCAACGCGCGCACCCAGTGCAGTTGGTGTCCGAAGCCCGCAGGTGGGGTGACGGGGTTCCTCACAATGTTGCGAAAAGATTTCGCGTGAAACACACTCGAGTTCCTTCTTCACAAACTGCTGGATTCCGCTTCGATGAAACGTCGAAGTGTTGAGCGCGTCGTCTCTCTCCTCGTTAGCGGACGCTGACAGCGAAATCTCGGCGTGCTCGCTGCTGCGGACGCTCGAGGCGGCTGCCGTGACGTGATTTGCGAGCAGTGGACGGCGCCGCTTATCGAATGAAGTAACGAGATTAAATCAGCGCAGTTCGTGCGAGCGCTGCAGCGGTCCATCGCCTCGTAGCTGCTGGCAGAACGACATCCCAGTGCGTCGCGCTCACCTTCTGAGGTCTCGTTGCGGCGTCGCTCTCACCTTCTCAGGTCTCGATGCGGCGTCGCTCTCACCTTCTGAGGTCTCGACGCGGCGTCGCTCTCACCTTCTGAGGTCTCGTTGCGGCGTCGCTCTCACCTTCTGAGGTCTCGTCGCGTCGTCGGAGGGGAGGAGAGCAGAGTTACGCACGCCATTCCAGTGCAACGAGTAGCGAACGAGCTTCTCGCTTCTTCTCTCCTCTCTGAGTCCGGCAGCAGCTCGCTGGGGTTCGCGCTGCGGTCGGATGTGTCGACCAAATATTTGCTCTCATTGCCTTCTTAATGTCGCACTTAGCGTCGTTTATCACCAGCCCTCGCCGGCCTCCGCTCGCCGTCTCGCAATCACATCGTGGCGGCCGTCCACCCTCGACTCGGCGTTGCTGCAGTCGGTCCGCGTCGATGCGGCGCCCCGGCGAAGGGTGTCGCGCGGCCGACGACGCAGCAATTAGGACGGGAGTGCAATAATGACGAGTGTTTGGAAGCAACTTAGCAGGGGCGTAGAGGAAACGCGCTCTCCCTCCTCCCCCCCCCTCTTTTTCTGCTGTGGATTCGTGTGGGGAGTCGTCTTGTCTCGTTGTTCTCTTCGTCCCGCCCTTCGCTAGCAAGAACTCAACTCTACACAAATAATTGCAGAAGAACATCCAGCAAGAATTCCGTGTGTGGAAAAACAGCACTGAAGCAGCAGAAGCATTCCGAGTTCCGAGCTCCCCTGGCTGGAAATCAGAGAATTGAGGGATCAAACGAACCGGCAAAACGAGCGACTCGCTGCCGGAAGTGAAAAAAGCGCCTTAATGTGGAATTGATGAGCTGAACACGACTCCGCGTGCACTTTCACACCCTCGCGCCGCCCCGCCGCCCCACCAACGCGCCGCGCGACAACAACACGGCGTGCGCAGCCTCTGCAGATGTCGCTGACTCGCGTTGGCCTCGGTTCGGCGCTCCTCGCGCGCGGCTCCACCGGAGCGCACTGGAAGGAGGAGAGTGGGATCCGCTCGCAGTGCTGGAGCGAGAACTCAGCTGAAACAACAGCTTCGCTGAGGCAGAGAGGAATGCGTCCCAGCTCTCGAAGCAATTCACACAACTCAACACACGCACCGCGTACGCACGAGTATGTGAATGCATGTACACGTAATCTCTTTAATGCGTTTGGCGTGGTTTCTGCTCTCACCACCGCACAGAATCACACATCCATGGAGTCGCAATGGAAACACTAAGTAAGCCAACAACAACAGTCGCCGCTTCCTTGCCCTCCACTCGCCGCAACATTCCACACTCGCGCTACATATCAAGTTTCCTCTTTGCGCTCGGCTTCGTCGCTCCCGCAGCGCACGCCGCTCAGTTAATTAAGCACCCGCACGACTCACAACAGCCTGCTGCCGAACCACTCATTAGCGTACATAACAACCTAAAATATGTATTTCATTTCCCTTCTGCTCTCCCTCTCCGCTCTCCCTCTCCACATTCGCTCGACAGTCTCTACTGAATTCATGTGTTTTCTCTTTATTTATTCATCCATCCATCCACCCAGTCATCCGTCCACTCATCTCGCAGCGAGCACTGTTGTTCCAGCTCGCAGCGCTCACACGGTCGTGCGGCGAACCCGTGGCTGGATACACACACGACGCACATACATACAGTGAGCGAGCTCATATACACTCGCTTATGTACACCAGCAGCCATGTAAACGCGAAGAAACGAGAAGGGAGCGGCGAACAAAGCAGAGAAACGGCTTCAATGCAATTACTTCGGTTTATTGCTCGCCTCGGGAGGGGAGACGAAGGAAGCGTAACGACAACTTTCCACTCTGAAGGCCTCCGTGCTCGGCTGCGAAACAGGGTGGCTGTGCGCTGGAAAAAGTAGGCAGAGTTGCGAGTTAGTAGTGGCGGCAAACGCCTTAAATCGATTTTCGTGCGAGGGGTGGCGAGGGGGGGGGGGAAACTGGCTCCATTGTGTCCCCATTGAAAAGAAGCGTCGGTTGCCACGGCGAAGGGCAGCAACTCTCCCAAAAAAGATTTTGCACTTGGACGTTGTTATTGCAATGGCTTCCAAATCGTCCGCTTTACGCGTTTCTTGCTTTTGCACGACGAAGTCCACTCCGCACTACTCTGGGTCACAAAGGGATGCCGAGACTTCTGTAACAGCAGACTGAACAGGAGGAGGAGGAGTGGCAGCAGGCCGGGGCCGCAGAAATAATCAAAAAGGCCGGCATACTTCGACGATATACGACGATATACGACGATATACGATGATATACGACGATATACGACGATATACGACGATAATGCTGATGCTGGACAGCACCGATTCCGGGTTGATCGAATACAGCATCGATTCCGAGTGAATCGGAAGCAGGAGTCTAAACACCCGACACACCAGAGTGGCTAAAAAGATAATAATTTCGCCAGTTGACAACTTTCGTACAAGTAGGCGGACCACATTCATTTTTGGCAGAGACCGGTGATTGGTCTCCAGACACCTCCTGAGAAAATTGCGTCTTGATATCTTCAACCGTTCATGAGATATTGGAACTTTAGTGTGAGCGGGCGTCCGTTTCCTGCAAACATTTTAGTAACGACGCTAGATATTCCGGTGTAGAATTGTGCCTCAATAACTCTCGTGGTTTGTGACACCCCGAACGCTCTATGAGGACACAGAATATTCGCACCAAATTTCATGACGGTACTTCTATCCGTTCGCCGGTAATCGCGATTTCCACAGACCAACCGACAGACGGACATGGCAAATCGACTCAGGAGGTGATTCTGAGCAGGAATGTACACACTTTTCAATATGTGCCACACCTCCTTTAGCGCGCTACAAACGAAGAAGAGTTCTCTGGATACTAGAAATCGGTGTCCAGTACATTTGGCAGCAATTGGCCTTCATTTTCGGCCACACTTATCATTTAGTCCTTCAGATTATTGGAGAAACTGTCCGATGTGACCATTCGAAGGACAGTTGAATCGTGGGAATGGCAGACGACGATTGAATTCTACAGAAATCGCTTCATATCAGCGACAGACTTCTCCAGGCAGTCAGATATCCCTACGCGATACATGTTCAAGTGGACTAATAGCTGGTCAAATGGCTCAGCGGAGTGTGGAGAGGTCGCTATCACAAATTCCGTTCTTGTCGGCCCACGAGAAAGCGGCGTCCTGCCCTCCGATCTTCTGGACAACTTCTGTAACCGGATTTACAGGATGCCAAGAGAGCAACCGGGAAGTTAGAGGGCCTGCGAGGATGAATTTCTTGAAATGTGACTGCAAATTTGCAGATATGGCTGGCGCGACAATGAATGAAACAGTGAAGAACACCCTGAACTACCCTGAACACCCTGAACCCCTGAAGACAGACCTGCTTAACTTAGCCAGAAAGTGCGAAGGACCTCCCTCAAGCGGTCCTGTACCAGGGCACGCCTGCGAAACCTCGTACAACATTTGGACAGCTTGAAAGTCCAGTGTAAAGGAGAAGTTCAAGAAGACTTCAGTCCTTACCAGCCTTGGAGAGCGCGTGGTGCAGGAGCTGAGGGGTCTTCCAGCATTTCCTGTAAACTGGGTCCACACTGTGATGAGGTGTGGTCATCGTGGGCAGATGGGAGACACACGGGGATAACGGAAATCATCCTTCTTCTGTTGGTGCAAATCCACTCAGTCTGATGTCCCTGAAATCGTCCGAGGAAGCCAGTCTGGAGCTGAGGGAGCGCAGGCCAGTTCAGCTGTAAGTCTGAGCCGAGGAAGCAACGTGGAACGAGGGTCGTCTTGTCTGCAGTGACGGCGTCAGTGGCATAAAAACACCAAATGAAAAGCCACGAGGAACGTTGCTGGCTGAGTATGCGAACACTCGAAGTTGCGATCCCCGCATCGCAGATTGGATTCAGTCAGGGTGGTGGAGAGAATTTAGGGACCAGCAGAGCCTGTTAAGAAGACCAAGAGAGTGCAGGTCTACTGGTCGCTCGATGCCCACGCATTGACGGCAACGCTGCAGGCAATAAAAGGACGAGTGGGACATAAAAGCGCGGAGAAGAGATGGAGTTGAACTCCCGCCTGTGAAACCTCGAGGATGCTGTGGCATTTTATGTCCGCGAGCTTGTGGGGAGATGCAGCTTCCTTGCATGGGCGAGACAACTGGACACACAGATGTCCCGGCGGGTCTTTGAATCTCGTGCTGCAGTCTGGAATGTACGAAAATTCCTTAAGATCGTCAAGTGCGGACGCTCCATGCGCGGTCTCGTGGCGTCCACTGGCTTTTCCCCGATCTAACTTAATCCGTCCACCACAGAAATGGTCTCCCTTCTTCGTTTTTCTATCGCGTTTATTTATTTCGCTTTTTATTCCTTTTTCCCTGCCTTCGCCGAGTACGGAGAAATTTATTATCTGTCTTTTCGGTCCTCACGGCCACTCCGGCTTCTCGTGCACGGTAAATAATTTGCAGAGAGCTGGAAACCAATGGTAAAAAATGTCAAATGAAGCAACAGCAGCAACGACACACAACAACAACGCAGAAGGAAGATTTGAAATGGATCAACGAGCACTGAAGAGAAGGCAAGACGAGTTCCGCACCAGGGATGCAGCTGACAACCTTCGTTGCTCCCTGCCATCGGCGCCCCGATGAAGCTAAAAAGTCGCTTCATAATTTTTGCAAACAAAAATTGCTTCTCTTGTCATGTTCAGAGTTAAATTTTTAACTGCTCAGACAGCTCTTGTTGTTGTTGTGTATCAGCTGTAGCTTCCATTTTGCATTCACTTTCGCCTGAGGGGCGCTGCCGGCCTGAGATTTTTGAAGCGGCCCTGACTTGTTTTCGAAATTCTGCTTGCTATGCTGTGAACAGAATGTTGTTGTTGTTGTTGTTTCTTCCATTATTTGCTGTTCCCGCTGCCATCTACTCCGGATTGCTGTTGGTGTGTTGTTGCATTATACAGTACTACACAACAACAACAACGACAACGACAACAGAGAGTCTGCTGTGCCGTGGAGTGGAAGTTTCATTTGACATATTTGCAGTGTTGTTGTTGTTGTTGTTGTTGTTGCCTTTGTTGTAGCTGGCTATGGATGGAATTACTTGCCGTCCTCTGCTTTGTAGGCTGCATTCGGCGCGTTTGAGTTGAGCTGCGGACGTTCTGCTCGTTGTTGTTGCTTCGGTTTTCTTTTTCCTCTCGGCATGAATGCGGCGCAAATACAACTGTACACACATCGACACGCTATGTGTGCGCGTAAATAAGGTTGCTGCAGCGTTGCCGCCGTGTTGCGTTGTGTGTTGTGTTTGCTAATAAATTCCAAATGCTGTTGCCGTCCCCGGTGGTGCCTTTATTGGATTTCCATTTTGATAGCTTCTTTAGCACTTCTTGCCGCCGCATCCGCAACAACAACAACAACCGACAACAACGATTACATAAATTTTATTAACCGAGTTGTTGTGTTTGGCGAATCTAATATAATAAAAAAGATGGGAAGATAAAATTGTAGTGAGATTTCATAAGAATTTTAATTATAATTCCAGATTGGTTAACAAATTATAATTTACGATAAGAAACTGTGGACAAAGCAGGAGGCTGAAAAAGGAAGCAGAATGAAAATCAGGAATCTTCGTCCGATGAGTGGAATTCCTGAACCGCCGCCGCCGCGCTTCGGTCGCCGTCCCGTTTCGTCGCTCTTCGGTCACCATCACGTTTCGCCGCTCTTCGGTCGCCATCCCGTTTCACCGCTCTTCGACGTCGACGTTGTCGAGTAGGGGCAACAACAGCGCACCACTTCTCTCGCACACGAGTCAGGGTTGCCGACTCCGGAGCGCAGCGAAGAAGGAGTGAGAGTGTGTGCACCAAGCAGCACAACACTCACTGGAAGTAGTGAAAGCAGTACATTTCCCGCTCCGCCGGCTGTCTGGCGCACGGCCGCGGCCGCTGTGATTGAGTGCGTGCGCGTGTGTGCGCCTCCCACCGGCGCTGAACACATGACGAGTTCGCAGTGGTGTGCGCGGCCCACGTGACGCGCGGAGGCAGCGCTGGCGCTTCTCGTGGTGGTGGTGGTGGGAGTGTGGAAGCAGTGGAAGCCTGCGTTGCTCGCTTCTCGCGTCCTCTGCGAGCACACAAGCACATCCTGCGGCGGTGGGTGGGTGCGAGTGCGAGATCCTTGTCTGTCTGCAGAGTTTCCTAGCCGACGGCTGCAATAAGCTCGGCGAAAAGTGAAGAAGAAGAAGAATTCGGCCCGCCAGGCCGGCAGTCCGGGAGTCCTTCGGAGTTCTTTGATTTGTTTTCCTCCTCAGCTGGGCTGCGGACCGGAAGAAGGGAGCGCTGGAGCTTTAAAGGGTCCCTTTGTCGAGTTCGAAGCACGCAGCTCGGCGAAGGTTTCCTCAGAAGTCGGGGGAACAAGTTTTCTGATTACTTTTAGTCGAACTCACATGCGAAGACCGCTCGTCCGCCCTCGCCGCCCTCTCAGCAGCCAACCAGCGTCAACCCAACCAATTGAATTCCGCATCCGCGCCGAGTGCTGCTCGTCGTGCCGGCGTTCCATCAAAAATTCTTCATTATTGAATTATAAATCGCATTTTCCTCGCTCGCCCTCACTTCCGCTGCCGGCCGCGCTCGCCGCGTCGCCGTGTCGCCCACCCGCCCCAGCACGGGGCGCCGGGCGCTGCGTGAGGGTGGCTCTGCGCTTCTGTGCCACGCCGCTCACGAAGTCACTTCGCGTTACGCAGCGGCAGCCAGCAAAATGAGAGCACTCAGCCGTCCCTCCGCCGGCGCGGCGTGCATTTCGTTGCTGCTTAATTAGAAAAGCGCTCCGTGCTGCCGCGCCGCGCCTGGAATTTAATCTCCATTAACTGCGCTGCGCCGGCCGAAGAGTGACGGGCTTCCATTACGAGCGACGAGTGCTGAGCGACGAGCGGTGAGCGACGAGCGGTGAGCGACGAGCGGTGAGTGACGAGCGGAGAGCGCCGAGCGGTAAGCGTTGAGTGGTAAGCGACGAGCGGAGAGCGACGAACACTTCACACCTCAGCCTCGGGTGCTGCCGAGCGAGCAACGAATTGCAGGTGAGCATCAAATGGCGCTCCGGCCCGACGCGGGAGGAGCAGCTGGCGTTGCCCTCACGACGGCTGGAATGAGCGACGGCGACTGCAGAGAGACAAAGGAAGCTGCGTGGAAGACGTCTTTCCGTGCTCGCGCGCTGAAGGTTTGCATTTCCAGCCGGCGCGACTGACAGCCAGCGTATTTGAAGCGCTCGTCGAACAAAGCGCGCGACTCTTTGTTTTGCAGCAGCAACGAGGAGGTTTTCGAGCGGCGTCACGTTGTTCTTCCCGCTTGTGGTTGCCAGCTGGAGCATTTAAAGGGAGTTTGGAAGCTCCAGCGGCCCCCGCGCAGCTCCGCCGCTGAATTGTGCGGACCTCCGCTGCTCTGAATTCACAGCAGTCGACTGTTCGTCGCGCGGCTTCGAAATTTCCAACCTGTGGCTTGCGAAAAGTTGTTCGTTCAGAAGTTTCCGCGTGTCATCCAAGTTTCTCGGGAGAACTCGAGCGTCCTCGAGGGGGAGAACGAAAAGTTAAGCGAGGACGAAGGCTGCGAGACGCAACGTCAACAACTGCGTGTTTGACTTTCACAAATCCTTGCCATTCCTCGCAGGACGAAGCAAGTTCCTCGAACCCGTCTTCCCCTCCCCTCGAATGTCCTTTTTTTACAACACAACTCGACTTTGTTGGCGTTCATGCGGTTTTTAAGAACTTTAAATATCATAAAATGTTTTCTCTACTCTAAAATGAAATTTGCAAGCCTCACAAGGTGATGAAAAAGTTTACGATACTTGTTGTTGTTGATTGTTGCAGACGGAAATCCAACTCGTAGAATTCAAACGTTTTTTCTAAGCACGAAATCTTCAGTCAGTTAAAAGTTTTGCTATTCGGAAGCAAGAAAATCGAAAGAATCAAAGAGTTCAAAGAACTCAACAGTCGCAGATCATTTTTTGACCTCGCAGACTTCAGAAGTCGAAGTCGGGAATCCGAAGAAAAGCCGTCGGGATTCCGCGGTGTGTGAGAATCTCAGGTTGCAGCCGATTCACGCCTCAAAACGGCAGATTTAAAGATTTCCACTGGCTGCTTCCACACTTCAATGCGTGGCGAGGCGAGGATTCCAGTGCTGCTTCCAGCTACTCGTCTGCTTCAGATGAGCGGACTTGAGCAGCGCGTAACCGAATGGTTTCCTCTCTTGCCTCCCGTTGCTCGTCTCTTCCGAGCGAACGGGAATGAGAGGTGCGTCCTCGAATGGCTTCCAGTTTTGCTTCCCGTTGCCAGTCTGCGCTTTCCGACGAATATTAGAAATTCAATTAGAAAAAGCAAGGAAAATGCGTGTTAAATCTGTCATTTCATCTCGATCAATGGCTGGATTTCACAATCAACTCCACTTGTTGCCGCGGGCTGCCTGGCAAATCAACTGAATTTTAGCATTTGTTTGGATAAAATTGAAAAAATTATGCAGAAACCTTCGCGGCGGTGAGCACAGCAACTCAGCGAAGTTTCATCGCAACCGGATGAATGCTAGAGGAACAAAGAAACAAACGAATGAAGTGCACGGAGAAGCCACACTTGATATAAGAAGGGGGCGTGGCATAGTTATGAAGCGATTTTAAACGCCAACTTCTTCCTAAAACCAGGAATATTTGTGTCGACTTCCATTCCAATATTTCTCTTCATTCCACTGTAATCACGAATTCAACTTCTGTAACGATTTTCGGCTCATTTTTCGGGCTCCACAAAATAGTTTTTCCAGAATTTTTTACAATAGTTTTTTAAGAATTTATGGAAATTGAAGAATTTATGGAAACTCCCTCGGATTCACTTCTGCGGCGCGGCTCCGGCGCTCTGGCGCTCTCTGCACGGGCAGTTCAAGTTCTCCCGGAACCACGTTTGCCGACGGCATTTGCTGTGCTGAGCGGCGGCCTTCGTGCTTCGTGTTCCCCTGCCATTCCAACGCCTTCCAGCCGGCGTTGGCTGTGCCACGGTTGCCGTGATTTTCCACTAATATTTGGCGTTTCTCAGCCAGTTGTTGGAGCTCCAGAAAATACTTTTTGGCCCGCCGAAGAAGTCACACTCGCTGCGCCACCGCTGGAAGTTCTGTTAAGTAAAACTTCAGCGGTCTTGAAATGGCAGAGAGTCTCAAAATAATTACTTACTTCACCGAGTTAACGGTAACGTGGAGAATTCGTGATGGTGTGTGTTTCCTGAATTGCTGAGCGAGTTCTGGCTGGCATTTCGCGAACTGCGACGCTGAAACGAGGACGGAGTTCTGTAGAGTCAATCGCGCCGCGCAGTTGTGTGATTCGGAGTTTCAGAGCAGCAAAACTCGAAATGCGCGTCACCAACGGCTGGCATTTCGACGAAACGAAACGAAAACGAGTTGCAAGTTGGTTGTCAAGACGTCTTCTGAGAATCGCAGGAAGCCATTTTGAGAAGCTCGCGTTTCTCACAAAAAATGCGGCTTTCAAGGGCGTCGGCAGAAGTTTTCTGCAGGATGTGCGACATTTTAGAAAAAAGTAAAAATGTTGCTCTTAATTTCAATGCTTCATTCTTTCGTTTTACATGTAAACAGACTGAATTTTCTAAAATTTTTCTATTATTGCGCTGTAAAAGTCTTCCATCTTCAATTTCTCTTCTCGTTTTTCTCAGTTGTTACTAGAAGAATTTTTGACAAGTAGTCGTTGCAGGATTATCATTCTCGACTTTGAAGCGAACTAATTTCGAAGACAATCTCGTGAGTTGAGAAACCACGCAGTGAAAGTTTGTTTCACTAAAACTGTTCGTTTGTTGTTTTATTCTTCACACAAAATCAAGTAAGAATTTCTAGAAAATACATTTTTGTATGCAAATTTCTTTATTTAGTTTAAATTGTTGTGAAATTCCCTGAAATTCCCTGAAATTCTTCTTAAATCGTTTGAGTTCTTTGAATCCCCCAAACTTCACCCCTCGACGCCGCCTTGCGTGCAAAATTGCACAAGTTTACTCTGCACACCGAATCCCGCTCTCAATTCCATCGTCGTAGCAAGAGAAAAATTTCAGGGTTCCGTAGAAGATCAATAAAATCCCTGGCAAGCACAACCTTTTATATATTTTAAAAATTATCCAGTGTTTCCTCGAGTTATTCGAAGTGTCGGGTGTTCAGTGAGATCTGAATAAATCGAAACCCACTGAATTCCGCTTCACGCTCTCGCACAGAAGCTGCAGTCGGCCAAGTTGACTCCACAGAACTCCGAGTCTTCCGCTTTCGATCGGCGCTCGCAGTCGATTTCAGAGAGAAGTCCGCCCCCTTTTTATACTGCAGTAACTGCTGACTGAACTCGAATGAGTGAAAAAGTGCTGATTGGCTGCAGCCAACCAATCAGTGCACAGCATGCTAGTTATTGAGTAAACTTGCTGCAGGGGAAGTGCGAGCATTTTCGAATACAGAAGAGAGAGAGAGAGAGCCCTGAAAAATAGTAGTAAACACACGAATGAAAGCAGAAAAAGAAGAAGGAGAGACAACAAAAACAAGGGAGTATTCAGAGCACAAAAAAGACGAATTGTAACTCCGCAGACGGGTTTTTAACAATGGCTGGAATGGCTGGACACGACGAAGCCTCCGAAAGACGCGCAGTTTCACTCCATCTCTCCTCACACACACACACACACACGCACACACACATGCGTTATGCAATCGCACGGCAGTACATAGCGCTGCTTCGACTAGCGGCCGCCAGCTGTCGCTCGTGCGTGCGGAGATTATTGATTGTAGCTGCCGGCAGTTCGTGAGCGGAGTTTTTGTTGTTGGCTTTTAGGTGCTTTTTTAATGGCTCTCCAGCTGACTCAACCGGTTTGTCAGCGCGGTGGGGAGAGAGGGAGAGAGAGAGGGAGAGAGATTGGGAATTAATTATGTGTGTGAATTATGCATTTGTGTGCAACGACAGCAGATTAGTGGAAATAAATTGAACAAACGGGATTGAAGGCACACCGTGCCAGCAGCGTTCCAGGGGCGTTTCGGGGTTGCAAAACTCCATCCGTAATTTTCACACATTTATTTATTAGTTTCTTTCTTTTATTGGGCCAAAGAAAGGTTGAATTTCGGCAGCTTGAAGCAGCAAGCAGATGCATCCGTGTTGCGCTCCCTCGTTGCTTCCTCCGCAGCCGTCGCTCCGCGCTCAGACGCGCACGAGGACCTCGTAGTCGTGCAGGCGGACCTCCTGGCCGCCGAACGGGATGTAGAGGCAGCCGTGCGAGGGCTGGACCTTGCCGGGCGTGGAGCTGCCCTGGTAGAAGCCGCGCCCGATGTAGAGCGGCTCGCCGTCGCAGGTGCGGCCGCAGACCACCGCGCCGGGCGGCAGCGCGCCGTTGGCCGCCGGCACCCAGCCGTAGCCGTGGCCGGCGAGCAGCTCGAACTCGTGCTTCGCGTGCTCGAGGCCGCCGTGCGCGACGTAGGCGCAGCCCTTGCCGGGGATGACCTTGGCGGGCAGCAGGTCGCCGTCGTGGTAGGCGCGGCCCACGTAGATGGCGTCGCCGTCGGCGTCGGCGCCGGCGTGGATGGTGCCGGGCACGAGGTGGCCGCCCGCCGCGGCCACCCACGTCTCGGGCTGCACCAGCACCTCGTAGCTGGTGAGCGCGTGCTCGCCGCCGCCGAACGGGATGTAGAGGCAGCCGTGCGAGGGGTGCACCTTGCCGGGCGTCAGGCTGCCGCCCCAGTGGCCGCGGCCCACGTACAGCGGCTCGCCGTCCGCCGTCGCGCCGATGCGCAGCGCGTGCGGCGGCACCGCGCCCCCGCTGCTGGCGATCCACGTGTAGTGGTGGCCGGTGAGCACCTCCACGTCGTGCTTCTCCACCTCCTCGCCGCCCCAGGCCACGTAGGCCTGGCGCCGGCTGGGCACCACCTTGGCGGGCAGCAGGTCGCCGTTGTGGAGCGCGCGCCCCACGTAGATCTCGTCGCCGTTGGCGTCGTGGCCGGCGTGCACGGCGAAGGCGGGCAGCTCCTCGTACACGTTCGTCTGCACCCAGTTGTGCTCTGCAAGACGAGAGAGAGAGAGAGAGAGGGAGAGAGAGGGCAATGAGAACCAACAGCACTTCGTGGCGCAGAACTTTGAACGAATTTTAAGATATGAAATCGTCGCTCGATGACTTTGACGACTCTTCAAACACCAAAGGGAGAGCGAGAGAGAGGGAGAGAGCGTCGTCCACAAGTGCTGCCACTTGCTGGAACGGGCTGGAATCTGAACTGTCCTCTGCTCCCGCCATGAAACGCGCTGGCAAGCGTGTTGTTGCTTTATCTGGAGCAGTTGGGCCGGAGAACGGAGCCACGTTGCGTTGTTGCTGCCTTCGTCGTCTTATCGCTCAACAGCTCGCTGGCAAGTCGGCTGCGCGGTTGTGCGCGAGAACTCGGGGAGTGCAATGCGGCGACGGTTTCCAGTTGAAACTGGAAATTTCCATTTCACTTTCAGCAGTGAAAACTTTAATTCTCTCTGCTTCTCTGTTCTCTTTCTTCACTTTTATTTCATCTTTTATAATTCTCGATTAAATAGAAGAGCAGAAACTGCTTGAGAAGATCGATAAATGAAGAAAGGATCGATGGGAGGAACAGAGTCGCTCGGCGAAGTCGCCTCATCGCCGCAAACTCGCCCCTCGTCGTCGATCGAAGGCCTCCGTTTTGGCCAGTTGGAACTTTTTGCCCGCCAACAAGCGCAACGCAGGCTTCCCGCTTCCCGCTTCCCGCTTCTCGCCCTGAAGCTGAACCGCGCAAGTGGACGCAGCGACGCCTACTCACCCATTCTGTGGCTTGCTCGGGCTCCGCGCTGGCAGATGAGTAGATGAGTAGATGAGTAGTTGGCTCGGAGAAGTTGGCTCGGAAGACAAGTGCGACTGTTTGCTGCTGACGGCGCTGGATTCTCGACGACTGGAGACCCACGCAGCACTGCAGCACCTTAAGTACGCCGCGCGTCCTTGCGTCGCCGGTCTGCGCCGAAGCGCTGCGTGGCGTTCGTTATCGCGTCGCTGGCTGATAGCGAAAACGAGGCGAGCGGTGGGCGGTGGGTGGCGGGTGGCGGGCACCTCTATCGGCTGTTTTATCGGCGATTGAGCGGAAACTTTCGCTGCTGCTGCACGAAGTCCATCCGTCCGGCGGATTAGGAGGCGCTGGCTGCGCGCGCAGAGGAGCGGCTGCGCGAGCAGAGGAGCGGCTGCGCGCGCTGAGTCAGAGGGGGCCGCCTATCTTATCGCAGCTTATCGCAGCTCCGATCTCCGCGTACTTCGCTGCATGGAGAGAAATCGGCCGTGGAATGCGCGAATACGGGACTCGCTGCAAAACGTCTGGAATGCTGGGTCTTCAGATTAACACGTCACGACTTTGGATTTCCAGACTGCAGGCCTCTCGCACCCTCGCGATCAAGTTCACGAGTACTCGTGCGTGACTCCCGTTCCATTAAAGGAATGCCAGCGTGTGTTTTTCTCCGTGTGCTCACTTGGAAAGTCGATAACTAAGCTGGCTGCTCGAAATACAGTGACATTTTGAGCCGTCGGCGTTCTTCCACGGCACCTGAAAACACCGACAGCGGAGAGGACTCGGGCGCGGCAGCGTGAGACGAGCGGACGTGAAGTGAGCAATAAAACAAACAACTTCAGCAAACAAAGCTTTTGAACAGAAAATACGTTTTTCGCGCTGCGGGTTTGCTGGGAGTTCATAAAAACGCGGGTTTTCTCGCACCAGACCTCCGAAATTACGCGTTAACCAACTCGTCAATGAACTGGAAAAAAGCTCTCTTGATATCCCGTTCTCCGCTCTCCGCTCGCCACCACTTCCCATTTTTGCACTTTCCAGAGAAGAACAGAGAGAGTTACTGGGAAAATCGTAAATATTTTTAAATGGTAAATATGGTAATTTTAGATGGTAAATATCACCATCTTGAATCATTGAAGTTCCTACATTTCCAAGCATGAATCATCGAAGAGTGACGTTCGTTCCACGAGTGCAGTGCGGTGCGATGCGGTGTGAGATAAGAGAAAAACAGCATTGCAAGGACGAGGTGGAGGACGGAAGCGAGCTTTTCGAGTGCCTTCTGAGCCTGAGTAAATGTCGTTGCCTGATTCGGCGCAGGATGCACTCTACGCTCCGCCAGTATCAGCTGCACACGTCGCCCCACCTGCACGCGCCACCACTGCTGTGCATGTGTCCCGTTATCGGTGTGAATGTGTCCCGTTATCGGTGTGAATGTGTCCCACTCGCGCGCTCTGATAACAGCGAAGGAGTTGCCAGCTGAGCCCGGTGACGCATCCATTCGCGATTATATATGGCGGTCATCGCGGAATTCTAAAGCAGTGCGAAGAACGCCATCGACGCGCTTACAACCGAAGTTATTATTGACAATTTAAGCTGGTTCGCGCTGCGAGAAGCTTTGTGGAGCAGTTTTCAAGTTCGTTTCAAGTTCGTTTCAAGTTCGTTTCAAGTCAGAGGTCCACGCAGAAAAATGGGTGAGCAACAGATTTCAATTTAACGCCGGCGACTCGGAAGGGTTTCGTGTGCTCGCGTTTACGAGCAGCCGATGCGCCGAACTCAACGAGTCTCTTCTCTCTCTTCTCTCTCTTCTCTGCTTGCCTGCTTTCAGGCGCCACACAGTCGGGCTGCGTTATTAATTACGGTGACTCCCCGCCCTCACCTGGCGCCGCACCATTTCTCGTGACGCAGACTAACCGGGTTTCCCGTCTCTTGCAGAACACAGCTGGGTGCACTGCGCTCCCCACACGCCGCTGCCGCCGTCCGCGGTCGTTGGCGGCCACGACTGCGACGGCTCCCCGATCTACGTCGGCCGCACCTACCACGAGGGCGACCACCTGCCGGCCAAGGTGGTGCCCAGCAAGGGCTGCGCATACGTCAGCTGGAGTGGCGAGGAACACGCGAAGAGCCACTACGAGGTGCTCGTGGGCCACCACTTCGCCTGGGTGACCTGCCACGGCGGCCACGTGCCGCCCAACGCGGTGCGCAGCGGCCACGCGAGAGGTGGCGAGCCGCTCTACGTGGGTCGCGGCCATCACGCCCACAGCCTGACCGTCGGCAAGATCCACCCCTCGCACGGCTGCCTCTACATTCCCTTCGGAGGTCGAGAGGTGCGCGTCAACACCTACGAGGTGCTGGTGCACGAACGGCGCGACCAATGGGTGGCCTCCGCGCCCACCTACACGCCTGCGGGCGCCGTTGTGGCCGGACACGACACCGACGGCGCCCCCATTTACGCGGGCAGGGCCACGCACGAAGGTGAGTTGCTTCCGGCCAAAGTGGTTCCCAGCAAGGGGTGTGCATACGTCTGCCACGCGGGGTACGAAGTCAGCAAACACCAATTTGAGGTGCTGACGGGGGGCGGGTACGGGTGGCAGAGGCCCCACCACCACGCGATACCGCCGCGCGCCGTGATTTCGGGGCTCTCGCGGCGCGGGGAGCCGCTGTACGTCGGCCGCGGCCACCACCAGGGCAGCCTGACGCCCGGACTGGTGGCTGTCAGCCAGCGCTGCCTGTACATTCCGTACGGCGGACGGGAGATCCGCTTGGACCACTACGAGGTCCTGTGTAGGCACTGAAAAATGGGCTCACATCCACCCCCGATGCGGCGAATTAGGCTTCGAAGAGAAGTGGTAAATAAAGACAAGCAACAAATAGAAACTTCGCCGTCTTTTGATTTCCCCGTCGACGTATGCACGTCCCTCTGCTTTTTGCCGAACGCAGGATGCAGGATGCCGGCTTCCCTCGGTTTAACCGCCACTCTTTTCTTGCAGCGCATAGTTGGGTGCCCTCGCACGCGCACTCCGCCCTCCCTCCGCACGCCGTAGTGGGAGGCAACGATGTGGACGGCGCCGTGATGTACGTGGGCCGCGCCGTGCACGACGGCGACATGCTGGTGGCCAAGGTCATCCCGTCGAAAGGCGTGGCTTATGTTTCGTGGCGCGGCCAGGAACTCGCGAAGCACAACTTCGAGGTGTTGTGCGGCCAGAGTTTGCGTTGGCGCAGCTGCTACGGCCACGTGGTACCCGAGAATGCCGTCTCGTGCGGCAACACGGCGCTCGGCCAGCGCGTCTACGTGGGCCGCGGCCACTTCGAGGGCAGCCTGACGGTGGGCAGGGTGTCGTCAGTGCACCGGGCGCTGTTCATTCCCTTCGGAGGAGCGGAGCGCCGCCTGGAGTCGTACGAGATTTTGGTGGAGGAGCAACGTGGGACGGGCTGGTGCGTGCCGAACGACGCGAAGCCACTTCCTCCACTGGAGACCAAACATCCAGTTTATCCCGCGATGCCGCAACCGCTGCCGTGTAGATCACCGCCACACTACGCACCCTCCTGTCCGCCGCCGCCGCCTTATGAAGCCGCACCACCTGTACTCGGTCCGGTTTATCCGACAGACGTGCGAGCTCGGGACACCTGGGTCAATGCCGGCCCCAGCTACACTCCTCGGAACGCCGTGCAAGGCGGCCACGACTGCGACATGTCCACGATCCTGGTGTGCCGCGCGTTCCACAACGGCGACCTGATCCCGGGGAAGGCGCTGCCCAGCCGAGCGCGCGCCTACGTGTCGAGTGCGGGCCAAGAGGTGCCGAAGTCGGACTACGAGGTCCTGGTGGGCGATGACTACCAGTGGGTGCCGTCGAGCAACGGCGGCGTGCCGCCAGGTGCCGTCGCAGCTGGACGCACCGCAGACGGCGAGCCGCTCTTCGTGGGTCGCGCCCACTACGCTGGCAGCCTGACTCCGGGGAAGGTACAGCGCTCGCACCAGTGCCTCTATATAGCCTTCGGAGGCTGTGAGAGACGCATTCCCCACTACGAGGTGTTGGTCAGGAAGAGCGACTACTGTCACGACCACCAAGTGAGGATGCACTGCTAGAGAGGGGATGACATTCGAGAGTGAGACCCTCTCGAGTGAGAGGGTGTTCACGGAACGAATGGTCTTCTGCAAGCCGACGCGGGGTCGGGATGAGAGCAATAAATTTTACTGAAATATATTAATCAAAGCGCAACTTTTTCTTGCTCTAACTGGGCGGCTGTCCTCGGCGGGAATGACTGCCCTCGGAAAGATCTTCCGGAGTTACAGGAGGGACATGACAACTATGACGACCTATCAAAAATTAGCTGATGGCCTTCCGCTTAAAATGCCCCCAATCTGATAAAATCTCATTTCTGGCGAAATCTTTTATCGCGGCGTCATTAAGTTTGTTTGCTCGGTTTGCTTTTCCGAGAAGTGGGTGTCGTGGACAACCTTGCGACGACCTTCTAAATCGGTGCTACAGACCGGCGCTGAGGGTGCCTCACAGATATCCTCGAACGCTGCTTAGCAGAGCTCGCGGATTTCACAACCGACGGCTTGACTTCGACGAAGTTCTCAGCAGTTGCGTCTCTTATCATTCCCATTACTGTTCCATAAAAGTTCTATAGAAATCGCGGCGAGAACTGCGAGGGGCGTGGAAGTCAGTAGTGCGGAGAGTTAGGGGCTGCTGTCCGCTGAAGGGTGCCGCGGGGAGGGCGTTATCTGATTCTAAGTTTACGATACCTTTTATTACCAGATTGCTGGCTATTTAATAGTGAAACCAAATGGCTTTGATAACAAAATCGATCCGAGCGCTTGTATCTTGCGCGAGTTATCGTCTGATGTCAAACAGTCGAAAGATTTCAGTTTTGCGCCGGAGATTGCCAAGCGCTGACGACGCTCAGCCAACAAGCAAGTAAAGCGAGAGTGAAATCTGAGAAAACTCGTGGTAACGCGCCCCGGACTCTGCCGTAACCATCAATTTATTTGCAGTTCTTTTATTGGTAAACTATTTCCATCTAATGCGGTGATAAATAGGGTTTCGCAATTATTATGATGATGTGAATGGATGAGTGAATCGGCAGTGAGGTTCGCATGCAAGTTGAGACTGCAGTTGTCGCGAGTGTTATTGTGGGCCAATAATTGTTGTGACTTAGCTTGCAAAACTTGTTTGAGGAGTCACATAATCAAACCTGGTTGCCGGACGACATGGACCAGTCACCCATTCTTGACCGCTGTCCTCGTTCGTTTAGAGTGCCAAATATCTGTTTTTGGTTATCGCCCTCCTCTTCCATCCCCTAATTGATTATTTGTTCACTGATAACGTTCGATTCGAGGTCTGATTAGGCGTTTCATGGCCAGGAATTTTCCTTCTGTATTATTTGTCGTGTTGTTCAAGTTCAATTGTTCAGTCGCAAGCTGTTGATGAGTTATTGTGAGCATTGAAAGGCCTGTTTCGGTTGACACCCTCACCTGAGTGCGAAATCAGGCCAAGCGATTGTTGCATTGACGCCCTCACCGCTTCTCCGCGGCTACGGGGAGCTCGACGTGACTTTTCATCCATATCTACTCATCTAACGTGAAATTGAGGTGGAATCCGATCACCTTTTAGGTTCCGTGAATGGGACTTCTGGAGCTGATTTTAGTTTGAAGAATTTGTAGTTGAATCTCGACTTGACTTGGCGTTCAACCAACTCATTTGATATTTTGCGTTACCGACCAAATTTTGATGACTCGAGTTGACTTTTATTGAAATTTCCGCAAGTTCAATTCTATTCGAAAATAAAAAGCTGCCCTCAAATGTTGCCTTGCGATTCAGGAAAAAGTCTGTAGAAAATCGCGCGTCTAGTTGCTGCAATAATCGTGTAGCGCCGATCCGCCTCCTTGTGGCTCCCCAGAAATTAGTTTACGTGCTGCAGTTTTAAATACCGACTACTTGGTGGTTGTTGCTGTTGTTGTTGGAGGTTGTTGCTGTTGCTGTTGCTGTTGTTTGTTTGCCACAGTTTTGACAAGTGGGCCGTCTAACTGTGGGCAATAAAAGTTTTACGACACAGTGGTGCAAATAATCTGCGTCAGCACTGAACTGCAACCTGATTTACGGCGTCAGAAGGCGAGGCGTCGCCGCAGTGGATGTCGTAGCTACGCGGGGTTCACGAGGCCTCAGTAGAGGGGGGGTTAGAAATTTTGTCGAAACAATGGCGCGTTTTCATTAACTACAACTCAATTGTAAAGCGAAGGACTATAAAGTGGAAATTGAATTTTATTAGATTTATCTGTGGAAATGTAATCCAACTTATTTCTGTCTGTAGAAATTTTGTTGTAGAAAATAATGGCTGCCAGCTGGCTGACGCAAAGAGAGTTGAAAATGTGTTTTGGGATGCCCATTAATAGCCTTTTTATGAAGTTTCTTGGCCTTTCTTTCTCCCCTCATGAGAAGGAAGAGACTGGCAACGTGGAAAGTCGGTGCGTTTCATTTGCACGATTAAGCGTGAAATTGTATTTAACAGAGCAAAAGAGAAAATCACAGAAGTTAAAATTAAATAATAAAAAAATAATCTGTTAGTCGAATTTTTCCCTGAATCGTGTTATGTTTCTCTTGAAACAATCTGAAAGCGTCTTCACGATTCCAGCGCCAAATTGAGAGTAACGAAGTAAGAGAGCGAGATTGTAGTCTCCAACAACAAAACACACAAAGCAATTTTCACAGGGAGAGAATTTTAAATGAAAACTGCGGGAAAATTTCGTTACGGTCGGGCTGAAATTGTTTTTGAATTTCCGAGCGTAATTCTTACAACTCAACTTTCCGATGAATCAATTTCGCTTTGATTGTGAAGAAGATTTTTAAAATGCTCCCGGCGCCGCTTCCAATAAGCTGAGAAGAGAAGAACAACTGCGCGGAGCGAATACCTCGATGAAGGGCTATTTTTAAATTGAAGGGTGCTATTTTAAGAAATTACTTAACAGTGACCTCTGCCTGTGCGTAGCGTATTCGACGATTTCGCCAAACGCACTTTTAGTCGTGAGCGAGCATGAATTGATAGAGCAGCCGGCACCGGAATCGAGACTGGAGTCGTGCACGTGAGTAGCCTTGAATCACGAGCGGGTGTACCCGACCTGAAATCGAGGAGTCTGAAATCCCTTCCACGTGCCGCGAGATCACTCATGATATTTTAATTAATCATAAATACTCAATGTTATTTGATTGTTCTGAATGTGATCGCAAAAGCTCGTCGGTTGTTCTCTTCTTGGACGTGAGGACGGTTTTATTCTGTATTTTGGTGTGCTGAATCTACAACTCCAACAAAATTTTCGTATCACGTCCAGTTTTCAAGACATTCGAGGCCGATATGAAAGGGATTTTCTACACTTTCACGTGGAATATCCCGAAATACAAGGCGACTAACAGTTTTTTTCATAACCATGAAATCCAGAAAGTCACAATTTGTAATTTTCACTTGCTGTCGAGAATAGAATTCAGTTTTCTGACTACCGAAGCCTTTCTAGAAAAATCAACGCTTTCACTCAGAATCGTTGTCAGTCGTGACGAGTGATGTGGGTCTCAGATATTTTGTATGAAAGCTGTTTTTCACCGATTTCGAACCCCTTTGCTTGGCAGGAAACCCCGTACGAAATTCTTATCTGACTGTGAAGTGCTCTCCGGGAGACACCGCTGGTCTGAGATCCACCGCATCTGCCTCGACACCTGCGATCCGGCGTCCCCGGCCAGAAATTCGCTTCCTAACCAATACATCGCCCGATGGTTGGCGAGACCCTGAGCTGAATTAGTGACTGCATTCGTCGCCAGTGGTACAGAGGTTCGCCAGCGCGATGGCCCACAGCAGTCGCAGCATATCGCGGCTGGCCAGCAGCGGGCTGGACTGCGAGGACCCGTGGATTATGGCAAGGAAGAAGTCCTTCGCACTGCCGGGTGTGGACGACTTCAAGAGGTAAGGCAGCAGCAGTTGCGCGAGGTGGCGGCCTTATTAATCGTTGTAATTCGCAGCAGCGACTATTCTGCGACAGGAAAGCCGGCTCCGACGACAAATTTCTTCCACTTGGTAGGTATTCTGCCTTCACTGACTCAATGACTGAAAGGTGGTCCTCTCATCCTTGCGTGTCCTCGTTATATGTAAACCGGACACAGTTTCGCTACTCGACGCCTTGCGAGCGCCTCCTAGTGGTGGCCGGAGTGGTTCTGGCGTCCATCGCTTCGACGGGCGTGCCGTTCTCCAACGTCATATACGCCGAGTTCACCTCGCTCTTGATAGACCGTTCGGTGGGAGTGGGGACCTCGTCGCCCACCTTCATACTGAACCTGTTCGGCGGCGGCCGCAAGCTGTAAGTCTCCCCTCTTCCCGCATTCGCACGAAATCGGTTGTAGTGAACTGTTGCTCCCTCATCCAAAGGACCAACGCCTCCAAGGAGGAGAACATGCAGGCCATCAAGGAGGACGCGCTGGCCTACGGCGTGGGCAGCTTGGTGGGGGCAGTAGCGGAGCTGGTCCTGATCGCCATGGCGGTGGACATACTGAATCGCGTCGCTCTGAAACAGGTTTGACTTGCTTTGAAGCCCTCTGCCAATATTTGTGTGAACTTCCTCGCTTCGACAACAGATTGGGCGGATCCGCAAGCACTTCCTGGAGTCCATTCTGCGGCAGGACATGTCGTGGTTCGACACCACCTCTGACAACGACTTTGCCAGCAAAATGACGGAGTAAGTGAAGTGAATGCCTTCTGGTTCGCTGAGCCCGTCCGTCCGGAAGCAGCTAATTTGCTTGCTTGCAGGGATCTGGACAAGATGAAGGAGGGCATTGGTGAGAAGATAGCCATTTTCACGTTCCTCATCATGACGTTCGTCACCGGCGTCGTCGCGTCCTTCTTGTACGGCTGGGAGCTGACCCTGGTGGTCCTGATATGCTGTCCCTTCATCATTATCTCCGCCGCGCTGGTGGCGAAGATCCAGAGCTCGCTCACGCAGAAGGAGCTGAAGGCGTACGCAGGAGCCGGCGCCGTGGCCGAGGAGGTGTTCGGTGGGATTCGCACGGTCCTCGCGTTCAGCGGAGAGCAGAAGGAAGCCGAACGGTTCGCCAAGTTGTTGGTCCCCGCGGAGAAAACGGGTCGCCGGAAGGGTCTCTTCTCCGGCCTGGGTGCCGGCGCCATGTGGTTCATCATCTACGTGTGCTACGCCGTGGCGCTGTGGTACGGCGTCCGGTTGATACTTGCTGAGCGATACGAGGACGACCGCACCTACACGCCCGCAGTGCTGGTCGTCGTGTTGTTCGGCATTATCATGGGCGCCCAAAACCTGGGCTTCTCGTCGCCGCACGTGGAGGCCTTTGCGACGGCGAAGGGAGCCGCGCAGAATGTGTTCTCGATCATAGACCGCAAGTCCGCCATAGACCCCATGGACGAACGGGGCCTCAAGCCCGCGGAGGTCGTGGGAAATATCGAGTTCGAGAACCTGCACTTCCGCTACCCGGCCCGACCGGACGTTCCGGTGCTCAAGGGACTCACTTTGAGTGTTAAGGCCGGACAGACGGTGGCGTTCGTGGGCGCTTCTGGCTGCGGGAAGTCGACCTGCTTGCAGCTGATGCAGCGCTTTTACGATCCCTTGAGTGGCACAGTTAAGTTGGATGGCCGAAACGTGCGCGAACTGAACGTCGGCTGGCTTCGCGCCCAGATTGGTGTCGTGGGCCAGGAACCAGTGTTGTTCGCGACCTCAGTTCGCGAAAATATACGCTACGGCAACCCCGCAGCCACGCAGGCGGATATCGAGGCTGCAGCGCGCCTGGCCAACTGCCACGACTTCATCACGAAACTACCGAAAGGCTACGACACGATGGTGGGCGAGCGAGGCGCCCAAATGTCTGGCGGACAGAAGCAGCGCATCGCTATAGCGCGTGCGCTCGTGCGCGATCCGAAGATACTGCTGCTGGACGAAGCGACCTCTGCCTTGGACCCGACCTCGGAGAGGCGTGTACAGGACGCGCTGGAAGTGGCCAGCAAGGGCAGGACCACTTTGGTGGTGTCGCACCGACTCTCCACCGTAACCAACGCGGACAAGATCGTCTTCGTGAAGGACGGCGTCGTGGCGGAGGAGGGCACGCACGAGGAGCTGATGGCGAAGCGCGGTCACTACCATCAGCTGGTGAACATCACCAAGCGCCAAGAGAAGACGGAGGACGAGGACGGCGCGGCGGGCGTGAATATCTTAACTCAGAGAAGGCCACCAGTGACACAGCAGGAGTCAGATAGCGACCAGGACGAGGAAGAAGATGACCAAGACTCAGGCGGCACTACTGAACCAAGTAAGTGGAACTTGCAATTCACAAGATCCGCAGTAAACGCGTCTCTACTCTGCTTTTGCTCTGCTCTGCTCTACTTTTGCGTCTCTTGCACTTTAGGGAAATCGAAGAGCAAGGGGAAGGAGAAGCACAAGACCACCATGCGGCAGTTGATGAAGCTCAACGCACCCGAGTGGAAGTACATCCTCTGTGGGTGCGTAGCCGCCATGCTGCACGGCGCGACGTTCCCGGTCTGGGCCGTGTTCTTCGGCGACTTCTTCGGGGTGAGAATGCGCTTGTACTAACTCAGTCGCTGCCATTATCGTGTACCCCACTCAGGTGCTGTCGAACGCGGACAACGACTACGTGCAGTCGCAGGCCAACTTGTTCGCGTGCATCTTCATCGTCATCGGGCTCGTGGCAGGCCTGGGCACCTTGACGCAGACCTACATGTTCAACATAGCCGGGGTGAAGATGACTTCGCGGCTGCGCCAGACAGCCTTCAGGACCATCCTCAGGCAGGAGGTGGCTTACTTCGACAACGAGAACAACTCGGTGGGCGCCTTGTGCGCCCGTCTGGCCGGCGACTGCTCCAATGTGCAGGGAGTAGGTGACCCCGGTAGAGTAGAGGTGATGTCGCGACTCAAGCAACCGTCTCTTGCAGGCCACCGGCGCGCGCGTAGGCATCATCGTTCAGGCTCTGTCCACCCTCATCGTGGGCATCGTGGTCGCCTTCATCTTCTCCTGGAACCTCACCTTGGTGACCCTGATTACGGTCCCGTTCGTCTGCCTCTCGATCTTTTTCGAGGCCAGGTTCATGGAGTCCAGCGCATACGCCGAGAAAGTGGCCATCGAAAGCGCCTCCCAAGTGGCGGTGGAGGCCATTTCGAACATCCGCACCGTGACGAGTCTCGGCCAGGAGAGGAGTGTCTTGCAGCGCTACTACGAGCAGATCGATAAGGCGGACCGCGCCTGCCGCAAGAAGATACGCTTCAGAGGCGTTGTGTTCGGCTTGGGCCAGGCTTCGCCCTTCGTGGCCTACGGCATCTCGCTCTATTACGGAGGCTACTTGGTGGCTAACACCGGACTGCCATACCAGGACATCATAAAGTACGCCGCGCCCTCGTGTGCGACCTAGAGTGAAGGATGTGTGCGTCCTTCAGTTTAGGTTGTCGATAGAAGTGGACAGGCTTTCCTTTACCATTTCCACCTTGCAGGGTATCGGAAGCTCTAATATTCGGATCGTGGATGCTGGGACAGGCTCTGGCTTTCGCTCCTAACGCCAGTGCCGCGATCTTGTCAGCTGGCCGCTTGCTGAAACTGTTCGACCGGGTCCCCGCAATGCATATCCCTCCGGTCAAGCCATTTACCACCGAGGAGGTCAGAATACGTACTTCCCGCGCGATAATTGCATCTAACGCTAATTTTTGCAGAAGTCGGACGGCGACATCACGTACGAGCACGTCGACTTCCACTATCCCAACCGCCAGGGCCTACCGGTGCTGCAAGACCTCAACTTGACCATTAAAAGTGGCACCACCGTAGCTCTGGTGGGTCCTTCTGGCTCTGGGAAGTCCACGTGTGTTCAGCTCCTGCTGCGGTACTACGACCCGGTCAGAGGTCACGTGAACGTGAGTGGCATTCCAACCACGGAGTTTTCCCTGGACGCGCTGCGCTCCAAACTGGGTCTGGTGTCGCAGGAGCCGGTGCTGTTCGACCGCACGATCACCGAGAACATTGCGTACGGCGACAACTTCCGCGAAAACATCCCCATGGCGGAAATAATCGAGGCTGCCAAGAAGTCCAACATACACGACTTCATCACGTCCTTGCCCAAGGGCTACGACACCGCGCTGGGTAGCAAGGGCGCCCAGCTCTCCGGCGGCCAGAAGCAGAGGATCGCGATAGCCAGAGCTCTGGTTCGAAATCCGAAGATCCTCATTCTGGACGAGGCCACGTCGGCCTTGGACATGGAGAGCGAGAAGGTCGTGCAGGGGGCACTCGATGCTGCGCGCAGCGGCCGGACGTGCGTGACTATCGCCCACCGCCTCACCACAGTTCGAGACGCGGACCAAATTTGCGTGCTGAAGAGAGGCGTTATCGTCGAGCAGGGCAGCCATGATGAGCTCATGGCGCGCAACGGCATCTACGCGGAGCTGTACTGGATGCAGCAGGTGGCCTAGTGCGGTGAGAGTGGGGCAGTAAGGCTTTAAAAGTCTTCTTCAGTGCCGTGACAAGCAATCAGAGAGAATAAAGCTAAAAATTGTATAAAACTCGAATTTAGTATTTATTGACTGCTACAAGAAGACCCGTACAAGTTATTCAGACACTTCGTTTCGTTTTATTAAGGACCGTTCAAATAAGTGCTTTCCAGACATATAAAAACTCTCCATCTCTAAGAAGAACACAAGTTGCGTTTCTAATCATCCATCCACGCCATTTGAACTTCATGCCCGAGATAATACTGCGTAATTCATAAATGGCTGTCCACCAGAGCGCCGGGATTGGCCAGGGCGTTGCGGCGTTCCTGTATTGCAAACGTCAGCTTACGGAAGGGGCCCAGGGGCAGCCCCAAGGACCTGAGGTCGGCCTCAGTCAGGAGCATCAGAGTGTCCAGGTCGATCTGCTGTTTCTGAAAGCTGGTGGAAGGAGTGAGTCTTCAGTTCGAGGGTGCTTCTTCGCTACTCACACTGCCAGGTACTCCTCCAGGCCCCAGACCACTAGGAAGCGCTGTATCGGGCTGCCTGCGTCCTCCCGGTCGTCGTCGCTGAAGCCGTCTCCGTCGGAGTCGCTGTCCGATATGTTGAGAAACGCACGCGGCTTCCCCACGCGGGGCTTCGAGTTGCCACGGAAGCCGTTCGAGCTGGAGTTGCAGGAGCCGTCGATGGAACAGGCCTCCGGATGGAGCTGGCTTAGCGCTGCTGTCACCGACCGCCTGAATGCAATGCTGCCCAGCATTGGTCTCTCGAACAACCCTGCCGTGCGCTGCGTGGCCATCTCGTTCGAAAACTTGTCCTCGGTTTCGCGGTCGCCGAGGATATCTGGCTGAGAGAAGGAGCGGGCTAGAGTCCCGTAGCCGACTTTACTCGTGTCGCGCTCTGCCTCGCTGCCCGCCTCGTCCACCTCGAATACGTCGCAGATCTTGGTGCGCCTTGCAACGTCTTCGTTGGAGCTGAACGTGCTCACGTAAAGCACCTCGGAGTCGCGTTGAAGGCCGGCGAGCGAGGTCACCGTGCGTTTGCCGTCCGCTTCGATTTCGCCGATCTTAAAGCTGGACACTTCCGCGCCGTGGTCTCTGTTGCGACTCTGCGACCTGAACTTGGAGACGATGGTCTTCCTCTGACCCAAGCCTGAGCGGCTGGCGATTGACCCACCACTGCTGCCGCTCGCGGAACCCACCAAGTCGCTGAATTTCGCGTTGTTCGCAGCGCCGACGCTGCCGCTCTCTCGCGCTGGCTTGTGGAGGTTGCCCTGACTGGACCAAATCTTGTGCTTAATTGCGGTCAGCATGTTTGGGGGCTTCTGTGAGGCAGTCGGTGCCTTCGCCTCGCTGTTCTCGGCTTCCTGCTTCTGCTGACGCCTCGTGTACTCCCGTACCCTCTTCTCGCAGTTCTTCTCCGCCAACTCCTTCCATGCACGTGCTTTTTTCCTACAAGCGAGATTATTAATAGCTGACTTCAAAGGTTTTCAGCTGTGAGTGACAGCGGTCTGCACCTGTCGTTGGCCTCCAAGCTGGCCGTGGCGGAGTCCAGATACCTCAAGATGTCGTCGCGATTGTTAATCGCAGCCAGGTCCTTGGCGTTGTGCTTGTCGATGTCCAGCGCGTAGATGTTGACGCCGAACTTGACGAGGAAATCCACGCTGGACAGGTGGCCCCTGGCGGCTGCTAAGTGCAACGCCGTGTTACCGAACTGGTCGCATTTGTCTGGATCGCCACTGAAAGTGAATCTTGGTTCGGCCGTGGGTGCTAAATGGGCGCAGCCTACTCTACTCACCCCCTTCCGCACAGCAGACGCAAGGCGTCAAGACGTCCCTCAAAAGCAGCCCACAGAACCGGCGTCATCCCGTCGTCATCCTTCGCATTGGCGTCTTTACGTGCGGCTTCCTTCAATACGTCGAGGAGGCCGTCTTTGGCCGCCCTGAAAGCAATAGAAAGCTTAATTATCGGATGTAGTCGAGGGGCCCGTCGGTCCCGATCGATGCTTGTAGAATGAGGTTATCAAGTTTACGAAGAAATATTTGGCTTTCGAAACTAACTTCACTAACTAGTGAAACTAACAACGAAATTTTTAGATTAGTAAATTTTGATTTTGTAAAACAAAATGCTCACTTGTGAAATCGGTCGACAGACATGACTGGCAGACCTGAACCGGTCAACAACGAGATAAAACAAAATGAGAACGAAAATATGGCCTGGTTAATGAGGCCAGTGGCTGGAGCCCGACCGCGACTACATCGAGTGCCGTGTCATGCCAACCAGTGGTAGCTTCCAGCTGGAGCAACAATTCGTGGTGTGCCACGGGATTCCCTCCACCTGTATTCTGTCCCGTATGCACGCAGGCAGTGATTAGCTTTTAACTGCTCTGGGAACTCCGAAGTGTTGCGCGATCACGAACACTGTGAAGAACCGGCCGTAAACACGGACAACGAAGGAAATGCGCAGACACTTTTTGTTTACAACTTGTTACGCGGGTCACGGACTCTCTCAACTCAGTAGAGCGGCACTCGGCACTTGCAAGGCAGGTACTGAGAGCGCGACGCATGCGCTCTTTTTCCCCGCGCCCAACTGGTCGGCTCAAGTTCACTCAACCTTGCTGGACTCGGTCGTTCGGCTTCTGCTTTTCCAGCGCAACGCCAATATCTTCGACATTAAACTGCAGGCGACAGGTTTTCACAAAATCGGTGTACTAATTCTGTAGTTAGTATCTAACAGATGTAATTTTTCCTCCTAGAAGAGACACCAGTTTGCTTTGACCAGCTCAGATACACATTCCGTTCATCCCAACGACGCGAAGAACGCTGCTCCACCAACGAGCAAAAGAAAGCTACTAAAAACGCTAGTCGAACTGGTGGTTCAGTGTGGTCAACGGACAAGCAAACTAAAGGGCAACTGAATGCAGAATACAGAGTCGAAGCGCTCGTTCGCCTCTGTTGGCCCTCCATTTATTTGAAAACTCGTTCGTCAGAGTGGCGGCTGATAGTTTGATTCTACTGTCGCTGTCAACCTGTCACTTGAAGTTTAAATTAAATTTACTGTATGTGTTGAAAGTTACTTTCAGGATAATTAAAGTTTAAGTTCAAAAAGCTGAATTTTTGCAAGCATTTTAAAATTTTGGAACATTTAAAAACGAGTTCGGAACATCCGGTAGGTCAATTGGACTTCAACTTGCAAACGGATGTCGTTTTTTGGTTATGTTGGCTTAATCCAAATTTCTTTTCTACGACTTCTAATTGAAGTACTATAATTAAGTTCAGATTACAGTATTTAATTAATGGAATTTGAATTTAATTTGATGTAATCGAGCGAAAACCAGTAATAATTAACCATTCACTAAACACATCTGATTGTTTGTCTACGACGAGTGTTGCCATATCTCTTTAAAAATCTTGTTAATTTTACATATTTAGGCGTAGAAATCATAATGCTTTCGAAACTTATTTGGCTTTCTTCGCAAGGAATGAAACCTCCTTGTGTCTAAAATGGAGTTGATTCAGAAAATTACTTAATATGCTTTTAACACAAACTCAGTAACATTTAAAAATTAGGTTTTATATCGTTTTTTACGCTTTAATATAAATTTGATTACATACTGAAAAAACCTTGAGCTCTCAAAAAAAAAAATTGCACAAAGCAAATTCCCTTGCGTCATTCTTGAGAAGGATTATCTAAACAGCCTCTTAAATTATCCATGTTCAATTCCACTAGAGCAGAAAATATGAAGGGAGACATAATGTGGATATTTCAATTGCCTCAGTAGAAAATTCCCACAGAGCTGTGGCAACATTGATGTCGGGTTTCAGATTTCATTCCGTTCCAATTTCTAATCGCGGGGGGTCCATGGCTGCGGAAATGGAATTAAAAGTTTTTTATTTCTAATATTTACGTGGGATCCTGTAAGATTTGTCGAGATCTCCAGAGCTTTCAAGAATCTTAGAACAGCCGACTGAACCTTAAGGATTTCTCTCTGCATGCTAGACGAAAAAACTACCGCGGAGGCAGGCACACCAGTTCTCCACTCCCAAGAAGATGCTTCCATGTGATTCTACCGCAGTACCAGCAACTCAACAACAAAGCGCACTGCCAGCACGCACACGAGAAGTCAGCCAGCCCGCCTTACCGAATAACACTGCTATGGTCAGGTGAGGGGTGCAGCTGTTCAGCACGGGTCAACTAATCCACGTTCATGCTACAGGTACTTTGATGGTTTCTCGCGGTATGGAACGCGTTAGCTGCTAAAAGTACATCGACCACAACCAGCGTCACGCGGATTTGCTCCTAGTTTAGGTTATATTAGTGTTCTTTTTAGATTCACGAAGCTTAGTGGCGGCTTCAACTGGAGAATCTTTCCGAGGTTAACACTTTGTGCCAATCACCTACTCACAAACTACACACACTGAAGTCATAAGTCCCACACACCGAAATGCTTACAAATTCCCAGTACAAACTCATGAAGTGAACAAATCATCCAGAACATCTTCCTGCCTGCCCTGTGAATACCAGCCGCAGCTCGATTAGGTATGGGGAATTGTTTGCCCTGTTTTCAGGCCTCGCCGCGCACGAACACCTCACTTTCAGGGTCGGCAAGCCTGGCGCCGACTATCCACACAACTAATCTCGTGAGCAGATTTGGGAGCGGAGGAATCGCTGTCGAACGACCTGCCTACAGCGATCAAGCTCGTGGTGAGTTTCTGTCTGGTGCTCGAACACGACATTCATGACACTCGTTTTAGAAACAGACGAGCTGCTGTCCGTGAGGAGTCCACTGAAGAATACAAACACTTGTGATACCAAGCGAAATAGTTTTAAGAAGTCCATACTTTTACTCAACGGAAATGCCAACAACATGAGTGATACAATTACTACTGGTAGGCGTGTGCATCCAGCAGGTGTCCAGCGCCGCACTGACCCCAATGTTCTCTGCTTGCAGTTAAGGAACCGCACGAGGTTTCAGATAACACGTTAAACTTGCTGTTCGAAGAGTACAAAGATCCCGAGGAGGACATGATCTTGTCCGAGGGAATCGAGCGTCTGTGCCGTGATCTCAACTACCAGCCGGACGAGTTCGCCATTCTGGTGCTTGCGTGGTGCCTGGACGCCTCGCAGATGTGCCGCTTCACCAAGTCGGAGTTCATCGAGGGCCTGCACAAAATGTCGGCAGACTCCATCGAGACAATCCGGATAAGACTGGAGCAGACCATCGAACTCTTAGAGGGCGATTCGGAAATGTTTAAGCAACTGTACCGATTCACGTTCAGGTGAGAGAGCTTCACCAGCCGTCTCTGTATTCACTGCTAATGCATCTCCCTCGAATAGATTTGGTCTGGAGCCCGACCAACGCATTCTCTCGCTGGATATGGCGATCTGTCTCTGGAAGCTGGTATTCACAGTGCACCAGCCGTGTATGCTCGACAATTGGGTGCGCTTCCTAGAAGAGCATCCGAGTATACGCGGCATACCGAAGGACACCTGGAACATGTTTCTCAACTTCGCCGAGCAGTTTGATATTGTCAACTACGATGACACTGAAGCGTGGCCCAGTTTGTTCGATGACTTCGTTGATCACGAGCGGGCGGTTCAAGGGTACGCAGAAGAAATCGCTTCGACGGTGGATGATGACAACAACAACGACGCCACACGCTTGCATGCTCAGCAGCCAGATCAGTCTCAGCAAAAGCCAACTGTGTTATAGTATTTGGAAGGATCTCTTTAACTCGAGAAAATAAGTTTCTCGATGTTAAATATGGTTTCCGCCTTCATTTTGTCCACGCACGTGTGATTTCCAGCCATACACACAAATGTTTATCCAGACATTCCATCATTTCGTCAAAGAGCGTCAATTGAAGACGAGCACTGCGTTTTTGATTTTTTCACAAGGTGACCAACCAGCAAGGCTGACTTAAAAATACGGATTGGTTCTGTTGATGGGCAACTGGACTTGGCTTTGCAGTGGCTGGCAGGACGACGTCAAGTACGTAACAGCACACGTTTTTACGCAGAGACGATACACAAGTCAGTAGACTGCTCGCGCTCCAGAGAAATTAGACTTCGCAATTGCTCGCTCCAATTTGGCAAGCGCTCAACTGTCCTCAACGGCAGCTAATTTCATGAACTGGACAAACAGAAGCGAACATACATCAAGGCCAACTATATTTCTGAACTCATTTTTAAACCCTTAGTCCTGTTCTTTCTGAACACCGTAGGACTCAATGTAACTGTATTAGATAATCATTTAGAATTGCTTTACATACATCGTGCATTACATTGTAAGTGTAGTTGTAAGTCTCCGAGGACTTAGAAGTATGCTTAGATTAAATTCCTAGATTAGATTTTAAATGAACACACGATTCAACTTTTTATTAGATATATTTGTATTTCCGCGAAGAATACACTCAATATGCGTTTTCGACTTCGCATAGTAAGTAGAATAAGAAATTTCAACGATAGCGTCGCAGAATAGCATGAATTAGTTAATTTAATTAGTGTAAATAACGAAGGTCCTTGAAGAATTCGTCGAAATAAGAAGTAAATAAACCCTTTTTAAAAAAAGTTGTTTGACATTCTGAAGACATCGGCAAGTATTGGAATCGGGATCCCGGAACCGTTGCTTCCATCTTTAATGCATGTAGTTCATACATTTGAAACCTTGCATTCTTTACAGCGCTCTGAATTTCCATTCCCTAGATTTACTTCCTGTTCATTTCTACGAGTGGATTCAAACGTTGCTTTCCTATTTGTAAAACTACTAATGAGTCGTAAGGAGCTAACTGTTGTTTATGCAGGCAAAAGGGTTCTTGCGCTCATTGGCACAGCACTGGTCTTGTAAACCAGATTCTGTTCCTTAGAAAAAAAGGGAAGCTGAAGATGTCACGGCGCTGAAACCGCAACCAAACCAAATATAACGAGGGACGACGATATTTCATTCCAAAAACCACTTTTTGTAGCTTTTTCTGATCGTTTTGTTAACGTCAATAAATATTGTACTTATCAATGGAGTTAACCAACAGTCACTCGCGTAAAAACGCTTTACGCTGCGTAGTGAAACGTTTTGGCTCTATTTGCCGTATCTTTACTTCGGTTTATTTGACGTTTCGCTTCCGTCAGCAGCAGAGCAAAGAGTAAACAGGACAATCGAGAAAGGTTTTAAAGTTAATTAGTCCTACGCAGCAAATTCTTGTGAATAAACAGCGGAGATCGTTTACTTGTGCGCGACATTCCAATGGCAAACTGGATGCTGTAACGCGTCCAGAATTCTAGTTTCTAGTCGTTTGCACCAGAGTACAGTGCGAAGCGCAGTCAGAGGAAAGCGTGATTCATTGCCAATTGTGTTCCAGCAAAATCGATACCAGTGCAAGGTGCAGAGCACAGACTCACATACGCCACTTCAGCAGCTGGTTAATCAGCCCAATCCAACTTGCAATCTGAGGAAGTAGGTGTCTACCGGAGATGCCCTGCGAGGCCTGCAACGTGCAGTTCACGGTGTTTCGACGGAAGCGCTGCTGTTTTGCCTGCAAGTGGGTACCTTGAGTGGGCAACCTTGAACTTGGAGCGTTTTCAAGGCTTTGTGATGTCACGTGTTTACACTGTTTTTTTCAGACGCTTTTACTGCAACAACTGCTTGAGTGCGTCGTCGCCAGCCGGAAGCCCTGTGGGTCCTCTCTGTGCGCGTTGCTCAGTGTTCGCTAAAAGGCCGCTGCTGAGGGTGGACTTACAGCAGTTGAAGCCGAAGGACCTCATATTTTATCTTCAGTCCAAACACATCTCCACCGCTGGCTGTGTTGGTATGCACTCGCGTGCCAGTTTCGCTCAGTCGATTTAGTAATCATTTGATTCCTTCTTGCAGAGAAAGATGAACTGGTGGGCTTAGTCCTGAACCACGTGCAGCAGTCGGATCTAACACCTCCAGCGACGGGCGCCTCCAGCCACGAAGGTGCCCCGCGAGATTTCGAGTCTGCTCATTCGTTCGAGGCATTGAAGCAATCGTGTCAAAACTTCTTCAGCAATTTAAGTGAGAAGGTGAACGAATCCTTTTCGTTCGAATCAAAACCAGCTGAACAGGAGTCTCAAAACAACCGTCGCTCTTCCTCTGCTTCCAATCAACTCGGGGATCACATCTCTGAGCAGCCCAGGGTTTCAACCAGGAAGATACCTACATATGCCAGCTCGCAACACATGGCAGCGGCTGAGAAGAAAGGTGACCGTCCGGTAGATAACGATTCACTAGACAACAGGAATATCGTGCTGCCACCCCGCGAGCAACCAGCTACAGATGTGGATTCCAGTAGTACGAGCACACAGACTTGTAGCCCTCTTGCGAGCCTGAAGTCAAAGACGTCCTCTCAGTCTTCACCCGATGATGCACAGCAGCGAGATTCGCACTCGCTTTGTACTCCGCCGGAAACCCTTAGCCATCTTCGCGTCGAGGACAGAACCACGAATGGCTTCGTGTCGGGGTGCGATTGTTCCGATGACGAGATCATCACCGTGTTTCGAACGCGCAATGGGTGCCGCCTTCAGTCTTCCCAGTCCACGTTTCCAATGGAGAACCCCGTGGCCGGCACTTCTGGAAGTAATACCGCGTTGCATTCTGCATCAACAGCAACAGCGGCAAAGTTGTATCCCAGCTTGAAAGTCGAAAATTATGACGATTCTTCCGCATCCTCCTTCGAAGAGCTGGGTGCTATCGGCGGCACCTCCGACGACAGCAAGACGGGTGCGGACCACAGTGCGCAGTCAAGTGAGCCGTGGCAGCTTGTTGACAGGGAGGCAATGACGTATGACGTAGGAGAGGAAGAGCTCGGTAAGGACGTAAAAGGTGGTTTGGAATCGTCGACGGCGACTGTGATGTACACAGAAAAGAATCCAAACGTACAATCACACCGATCTGTCCCCAAAACAACGCGTACCAAAAAAGTTACACGTCGGCGGTCGGATGGCTTCCTCAACAGGAGGAGGCGACGAGCTTCTGATGACGAATCACCAACCAGTCCGGATAGTTACACACCAGTGGTCCCCAACATAAAGGACGCACGCACAATCTTCGAAGTGAACGAGACCCATAACGAGAGAGAAGTCGAAAATGATGTCCAAGGCGTTAATGACGGAAGGAGGGTGGAAGGGGCCAGACGATTCCACTGCAAACGCTGTGGTAAAAACCATTTGAATATTAAGAGACAGGTTGAAAAGATGCGTCACGACTTGGAAAACTCGCACATGACCGAGGCTGATATAAAGCGTGAGCTGGACGAGTTTCTTGTTTACTTGGAGGAACGTACGAGGTCAGTCGATTGCTCCGACTCGGAAACTACGGCGGCGTCTTCAGTGAGTGGCACGCACGACACAAGCAGTCACATCTTGCCACCTTTAAACTCGCCGACGCAATCTTTCGACGAAAATGAAGGAATACACGTATATGCAGCACCTTCTGAATTTAGCGCTGCTACGACTGACTCGCGTTTCATTAACCTGGAGGATTTCGGGTCGCTGTGAGCTCCTGGTTTTATTCAGACCAGGTTGTGTGATTTTAAGCGTCTCTTTCTCTTTGCAGGGAGGAATTGGAGCAACTGTGCGTCAAGCAGCTGAAGGAGATCCTCATGCTCAATCGAGTGGACTACAAGGGTTGCTGCGAGAAACAAGAGCTGTTTGAACGCGTGGTTCGTTTATGGAAAAACCTGAAGTCTACGCCCGGTAAGCAAGTGGAAGACATGCGCAGCCATTGCTCTAACTCTTGTAACTACGCAGCTATCGACAAACTGCAAACGGACGAGCTTTGCAAGATTTGCATGGACGCGCCCATTGAGTGCGTCATTCTGGAATGCGGCCACATGGCCACCTGCACCGGCTGTGGCAAGGTGCTGAGCGAGTGTCCCATATGCCGGCAGTACATCGTGCGCGTGGTGCGCATCTTCAAGGCGTAAATTGGTCTCGCTATAATTATTTACTGAATTCCAACCGGAGATGAATGGTAACGATGCAATTACAAATGCCAAATATTTAAAAACAGCTACCTGAATTGAATTGTACTCGGATTTTGTACACGGAGACCTAAATTGTACGCTGAGCGGTGAAGTTTCGAGATATTATTTACCTGATTGCGAATACAAATGCAGTCTACTGCAATTACCGATCGTTTCGCGATTATTGCAAACTAATAATATGTGGTGATTAATCTTTTAAGTATTTTAGTTAATTTCCAAATTATTTTCTATCGTTTATTTTTTATATTTTTCGGTGTTTGCCCGAAATTCCATTGAAAATAATGAAAAGTGGTTGAATGAAATTGGTTGTAAACTTTAAAGCTTTGATTGGAGTTTTTGACAATGCTGGACACATTTAGAAAGTGTCCTTGTGAAAAGTGTCGCATACTTAAAGGTACTTGTAATGTAAATATTTAAGTACATTGAGCAAATACTTGTATTTGATAATATTCTTTTAAATACTTATTATTTGTAATTGCAAGGCATTTCGTCGCTGCAAACAACAATAGAATTCGGTTGGAAAAATCGGTTATCGGTTATTGATTGTTATTTATGCCTATATATGCTGTATTTCTTCAGCAAAATTTGTCTGTGAATATAATAATGTTTGACATTCGTTCTTAGATACTATTTTCCCTATCGTTACTAAAGATTTAACACAAAAGATTGCCGTATGTATGCAAAGCAATTTCCAGGGTTTTACTAGAAGAGGATTATAGTTGAAAAGAACTGTTACTTGGATAGTACTTCCGGTTTGTCGGATCGACTTTCCTGTACATGAAAATAAACTTCCTTGGAAGAAAGAAACATATAATTACGCTTTAACACATATTTTCCATTTTATCAAGCTCTGCGAATCTTTCAGTTTCATGGCTGATCTCAAGACTGACAAATCATTCCGAAAGTTTTAAGCCCAACAACGAAGGATTGCACGTGTTAACATAAGTGTAGAAAATATATATCCCATATGTGCGAGATACATCATCTGTTAAGATACTACAGTAGGCATTCATTATTAGCTGCAACTGGCAAACTTGAAACACAGAAATGAAGTTTACACGCTACCACCCCTCGCTGAACGCCTTAAAATACTTTAAGCAAAATCGTCTAGTTCTAGTGATTTCGTGCCAATTGCTTCGAAGTATCTTCTCAGCTGGAGCTGCAAGTAAAAATCGAGCGTTGTCAACGTATATTTCACAATTTATTCTTTGACTAGTTGATCGTCTTAATACTAAAATAAACTTCTAATAGAAAGAAGTGCGAGTCCTACCGTCTCGAAAATATTACAACGTAAGGAGAGCGGATGTTCAAAACCTAGTGGGGCCCGCGGTACTTTATAACGCTACTTTTAATACTTACACAACATATAGAAAACAAAAAAAGACTAAAAGTAAACTTCTGAAAAGTGAAAACATCGATATCGTCGGGACCAAGCAGGGAAGAGTAAACAAGCTGACGAATCGTGAAGAATCTCCTAGCGAACTCCTGATTTCCAGGCGTATTCCTTCAGAAGTGCTTCAGTGCGAAAGCACGCTTCAAGTAGAGACAGACGGCGCGGTGTATCAACTCGTACTGCTCGGAATTCTGCACCATGCCACCGCGCTGTAGTCGCAGATTGCAAACGATTCCCAAGACGTCTACATACACATCGGGAACCTTCGGTAGCTTGCTTAACTCCGGCAGCTTTTGAGGATCGAACATCGTGCTGCTGGCGGAGTCCTGAGTGCACGTTCCAGGCACGTTTGCTTCACGGGTGGTGTGATCAGCTTGGTTATCCTCCATCTGCGGCCCTCCGCAGCTGCTTGTGCTCAGAATGTAGTTGACGTATAACAGCGTGTTTAGCGAGAAGCTGCTGTTAGTACTCGTGTGGCTTCCGATGATTTCTTCCCTCTGAACGTATTGCACAGGCAGCCGAAAATCGACAGGGTTGGTTTCCTGCTTGGACACGGAGGCCGCCATTGAAACGAGGGAGAAGGCAAGAGACTGGCGTAGCTGCCGCACGCCGTTAAGGATCGCCACCAGGCAGCCGGTGCGACCGATGCCTGCCGAGCAGTGTATCACCGGCAACGGTTGGACATCGTTAAAGATGTCCTGTTGGTATTGGTCCACGTGCTGGGCGCGTCTGCCCAGCTGCGGGGAGGCTTCTTGGCTGCGGAAGCTTAAAAACTCCTCCTCACACTTTCCCAGATTCAAGATGTGCAAGCACATGTCGAGCAGGGTGTTGATGTCCTTCGGAAAGCGATGGTCGGGCCAGTCGGGGTACCAGTAATGGTAGCAACAGAAGGAACGCAGGAGCAAGGGCTGTGAGCCCTCCTGGGTGGGATGGACTGCACTGGAGCTATTGATGCAATACACAACTCGAAGTTTTCGGACGGAGAATCCGTTTTTCCTGATGATGCCGATGTTCTTGATCACGAAGTAGTTCGTGTTCAAGGGGAGAACTGTGTGAAGGTGCACTGGCAGCTCAGTTTGGGTGTACTCAATGCACTCCGACGTCCCGACATCGTTTCGCATCTCGCTGTCGGCGCCCTGACTTGGAACGAAGAACTCGTGGAAGAATTCTTCCACTTGCTGGCTACCAACGACTGCTGCTTGATTTTCTGAAGCTACGAACACTTCGTTTAATTCGATCGGGAAGTAGACGGAGCACTTCTGACGATTGTTTTCCAGGAAATTAGTGAGCATGACGATTTTCTGATGGTACTGCGCCATCTTTCGATCAACCTGCGGCGACGAGTCGTTGATTTCTTTGTAAAGCTTCTGATGTTTCTGCGTGTTCTGGTAGATCATCAGCCAGAAATCGAAAATGGTGTTCGGCAAGGGGCCCTGGGTAGCCACGTAGCATCTCGAAGTAAAGTCTGGTCCCTGTGAGTAAAAATGTTCGAAGAAAAGTGTTCCTCTTATATTCAATACAAATTCGAAAACCTTTCCTTTTCCGAGCCCACGCTCGTAAGAGAAAGGAGTAGCTTTAGTTATTCCTCCTTTGGAAGAAGACATACCTTGATATAGTTCGCATTTATATAAGGCGCTTCTCTGGACACCACGTGCTGCTTCCTTCTGCCTGCTGTCAACTCCAGTGTGTCGTCGCTGCCTGCTGCATTCAGCTCTCGCATCAGAAACTTGCACTCACTCTCCAGAACGACTCGTGAATTCTCATTGGGCAATATTGTCTTGTAGCGGTTTTTGCTCTGCGAGCCGAAGACCATCGGCTTCTCCTGGTGGTTCAGCGGCAGATCCCAGAACTCCTTATGCAAATCTCGGAACATGCGTTTCTGCTCCTCGTCGTCCAGCTCGATCGACGACAGCTTCTCACTAACCACCTGCTGATAACGCGCTGAAATCTCACTATCCTCCGAGGTTGTGAGCAGGTTCTGTGCGCCAGCCGTCTCCCTGCTGGCCACCGTAGTCAGTAGGGAGATGCTCGCCGCCAGCCGGCCGCACGCGGTGGAGTAGCTGTTGTCGAATATGTAGTTCAGCTTGATCAAGTCGTGCTGGTCCAGCGTGTTGGAGGCGTTCTGCAGCATCTGAATATTTGCCAAGTAAATTTTAAACTCCTCGCTCGTGGTCTGAGGAGACAGTGGGCGCGTTGTTATGTTCCGCACGCCAGTGCAGGTGCACACCGTGCTCTCCTGGAAGTCCAGCTGCTCTCCGCTCAGGCTGGCGTGGAAGGTCAGTCCGGCCGGGGTCTGGTCGGAGGCTGACCCACTGGGCTTCAGGTCCAACACCGAGCCAAAGCACACCTGTTGCGAATTCCTTTTGTGCGCGTGGTTGAGATCAGAGAAGTGCGTGTTGGCCTTAGTCAGGTTTTCACTGCTGAAAAATTTGCGCTGGTGGGACTGCGAACAGGACTCCGGCAGCAAGTTGGTGTCCAAATTCACTGCTGCGTCGCGATGAGCTCTGGTTTGTTCAACGTCTTCGGTGGTCACTGCGGCATGAATATGCTGATCGTTACCTCCCACGCTTTTGTGTGAAGCGCTCATGTTTAGCGTTAAGCTCTGATTGGAGCCACGACGTTCCAGTAGGCCACGCTTCGACGATGCGCTCCCGCTCGCGGCATTATTTATTGGTGTTACGAACGAAGTGGTTCTGGTGACTCCTGTTGAGGCCATTGCTTTGCTTCCCTCCGAATCATGTGAGCTTTGGCTGGCGAAGGTGTTGAGATTTCCGCACGAGGTGGCGCTCAGCTGCAGCGTCAAGCTGTTGTTGGAGCCGCGTCGCCGGAAAAGGCTCTGTTTGAGGCCTTGCGGAGTCGCTCGTCTGTCTGGATGGCCTGCATTCAGTGTTTGTGCTTTGGACGTGGTGCTTACATGGCTGCAGGTCGACTTCACATCCAGGTTTGTCGTGGAATTGGCCGCAGGTCCCAGGCTGTAGTTGGACACGCTCAAGCCGCTGCGGTAACTGCCCAGAAGATTACTGCAGGAGCCGTGAAGGTTGAGGGTCAAGCTGTGGTTGGATCCACGCCGCTGCAGCAAGTTCGTGGCTGAGTTCGAAGTTGTACACTTGGTACGGAGAGTTGAGTGCTGCAGAGCGCTCGTCGCTGTGGAAGCACTAGGCAAGTCGAACGATTTCTGCTTGTACGGGTAATCGGGGCTGCGGCACTCCGCATTTGGGCTCGTGAATTCAACCAGGGTCAGGAATTCCGGCAGCGTTTTGAGATTCGTGTTTGAAGCGTGCAGCAAGGGATTGGGCTTGTGAGAGCCCCTTAGCGAGTGCGTCATCGCAGCCTGGGGATGGCTGGCAGAGTTCTGGATATGTTTTGGGTGCAACGTTTCGCCAGAGACAGAATGGTCCATCCCGGCAGCTGACTGATTTGCTTGGCAGTCGGATGCGGCTTTCTTCGAAGAAACAGCTTTCAGGCTCTGCCTAAAGGCCAATCCTTCTGATTGCGGATTGAAAGGATTATGTTTGCGGTGGTAGCTGAGCCTTTCGTGGCTGCCTGCTGCGAGAATCTTTCGTCTCACTGCTTGTGACGTATTCGCTGACTTGTATGTGGCGGAAGATGAGTTGGTGCTAGAGAGAGCTGAAAGCTGCGAGAGGGACGTCGACCGGTTCGTGGTCACTACTTCGTGAGTGGCAGCAGTAATCCGCTGTCTCGAATGCGTTGCGCTCTTCTCCAGATTCGGGGAGTCGATCTCAACGCAGCTCACACAGCTGATATCATTCTCGCTCAACCCTGCAGCGCAAAGGGCGGTTTCGCATCCAGCGGAGTCCAGTGACAAAGCCTTTTCTTTCGTGGTCTTTATAGTCGGCGTCTTGGGCTTCGACACAGGGGAGTGTGGCGGGAAATGGGTGGTGTTTACTTCGGATATCTTAATCGTCAAGTTATTTTTGTTTTTCCGATTTTTCCGAGTGTCTGCTTTAATTGATGCCGACGGTTTCGAGTTCTCCGGTTTCTTCGAGCGTTCGGGTTTCTCGACACTGTCGCCTCTTGCACTGTCGGGTTTTAATCTCGCTTTGTGGTGTGTAGAGGGCACATCGCTTGGTGAGCCTGCAGCGCAGATGCGCACATTTTGCCGGTTTCGTAAGTGATTGTCGCAATGAGTGGCTGGGTCTTCGTCTTTGACGTCCGATGTGTTCTCCTGAACCACACGGTCAACTTCGGGAAACTTAAAATAGTTCCCGCTCCTGTAGCCCGCAGAGCTGATGACGCCCAGTGGTGAACCCCCCAGGTTGAGGTTGTTAATGGTGGTCAGGAGCTTCGGCGAGTACGGCAGGCGACTCTCATTAACGGTCATTATATTCGGTGAATTGGTGTCCTCAAAGAGCGCACTGGGAGAATTGCTTCCACTCAGCGATACAAATGCGTGACCCTCCTCCTTCCCGCGATCAGCAAGATTTGGTTTGGTGTTTTCTTTGTCGTCTACGAAATCAACTGTGGCAGCGGAAGTGCCCGACTCTACGGAAACGGAAGTGCTCTTCACCAGCAGATGCTGGGGCGAACACGAACGTCTTTCGTACAAGGAGAACCTTCTTAGCTTACGATGCACCGCGGGAGAGGAGGGCGGCATCACTTTGGAATTCACGGCTGCAAACTTTTTCGGCGTGGCAGGTTTCTGAATCTCTATTGCGCGCGGCGTTTCGAAGCCATCGCAGTCGGAAGTGCCGGCCGCCGGGGACGTCGGAGAGCCCTCGATGGCGCTGATGTACGCTTTACAATGTGACGTCTTTTCCATAGTTGGCGATGGAAACTCAAACGAGCTCTGGAAAAACTCCAAAGGCGTGAAGTAAGGGGTGCTCTTGTTGCTCTCCGTCTCGTCGCCACTGTGAATCGGATACGAAAGCTGGAAGGTCGCGCGGGCGGGTTCCTCTGCCACCATCCGATTGCTGCCCATATTGTTGGAATGGCAACTGCGGTTATCCATGGTCGCAACACAACTGAGTTGACTTCTTACTAAGTCTTCGTCAATGGAGTTAGTAGACTCTCAAAATGAGTAACTTCATCGCTTCAGTAGCTAAGCTAAGGGAAGTAAACGATGAGTTTGCTTGGAGATCCAAAAACTCTCTGTGCGATGAGGTACCTGGTTTTCAGTGTGCAGGTAATCCGAATTTTATTCCGTTTCCACTACTTTGATTTCACTGCTCTTACGTTTTGCTTCCATGAGCACCGTTTCGGGGTGACTTCATGCATGAAGTCCAATAGAGCTGCGGACTCAGAGTGTGACGAACACAGTGTATCCGAATGATTTCAAAAGTTCGGGTCGATTCATCTGCAGTTTTGATGCTGAAAATTAATTGCAAACAGTAGAATCTGCTGGCTGAAAAGAACTCAACTAATATACACAATTGTGAACTAAATCCTGTGACAGCGAATATCTGTGGGGAATAGATACAAAACTAGAGCGAGCATATACGTATTGCAAATTGAGGCGTTCAAGAAGTATCAACCTTTACATTGAGTTTGCCTAGTTGGAAAAATACCAGGACTTTGAAAATTTCCCAGGAAACCCTACGATAATTAAAACCAACGAATAAGTTTAACGTATTTTTGAAATTATATGTTCCACAAATGTAAAACCGCTTTTAAATCAAAAGAATGTCTGGTAAAATTTCTCGCTTTTTCTTACATGAAACGATAAATATCTCTAAAAAATGTAATGACGGAAATTATTTTCAATTCTTAAGCCATTAAGTTATACATGAAAAAGGGTGTCACAGAATTCCCTATTAATTAAATTAAAATATTCTCGTACTGTTACCTGAATGTTTTTATATAATTTTTAAATAGAAGACTTGTGGTGCGGACTGAACGCACCTTGTAATTGCAGCTGAAATTTTTTCGTCGCAACTTGATGCCGGCAGGTACTAATAGACAGGAGGACTCTATTTTGCCATCAGAAATCCAAAGCCGAATGACATGCATTTATAAGAGATTTGAATATTGCAACTACACCCAATTAAAAATAGTTTCGAATAACTGGGTGTTATTGTGTTTTATTTATTACTTTTAGCTGTTTGAGTATATATCTCATTTTATATGATGGCATTTATTATGTGCTTGATTTGCGGCGCATTCAACATATCGCCGGCATTCGCTAATTTTGGGCACAGGGCTCTACTAAGCCTTCTTTTCCATTTGTAGCAACCAACAAAGTTTTTGTGAATCTTTGGTTTTCACATCCGTGAGATATGTGACGAGATCAGATCCATTGGCCACTGGTGACATTAGAAACCAATAAATACGAGTTTCTGTGCAGTTAAGGCAAATTTTGGATTCATTCGCCAGCTCTTGGGGGACAACGACCTTATTAGTGAACCATGCAAGTCGTCACGTTTGCATAGCCAGCCAGCTTCAAACCCTTCTTCTGCGCCGCATATCCGCAGGATTTTAACAGGATCATTTCTGAGTTTCTGGTAAGAAGTCGTTTTCCTGACTAAATTCCGTTATCGGATTCTTCATTACATCCCAGTTTGGTGATTTCGCAACTTATCATCTCTCTTTTGCCATGGCAGCGTCCCATGACGATTGGACTGTATCATCGTTGAAACTATTTAGCTCAAATCTTTGTCGCCTGATAAATCCACATTCTATTACCAGTTAGACGTGAAAGTCTTCCTCTGGCTTTCGTTCCCCTCAGAGATTGCGAAGTTTTTAGCATCGCATTCCCCCTTTCACCCTGGGTAAGCCGTTAACGGTGCAACTGTTTGACAATTTAATTAGCATGAGCCACTAACACAAACGAGAGCTGCGAAGTGAATCACAGCCATCAACTACAACAAGCTGTGTTTGTGTGCTGTGTTGGCCGAGATTGGGAAGGGTAAAGATTTAAAATTCTGAGTTTTCATAAAAATTGCCACATTCGAATGTGCTAAATCATCAGGAAATTTGCAGGCGGTGCCGTTTGTAAACCTTCAGGACTCATAGAGAAGAACACGAATGAGTTGTCTTTTCAAATTCACTGGATTTTCCTCGATGTAAATGGGCAGCCTTTGGAGTCTCGTCTGGCAGCGAAACTTTAGCAACTGCTTTAGGGTGGACTCTGTCAAATCTTAAATTTCAGTTACGATTTGGTGGATTAGGATCCTCCGAGCCGAATATACGGGGAATTAGTCGATTGGATCGATTTATTTGCCATTGTTTCGCTCTACTTCCAGCGTGAATGGACACAACATGGACTTGGTAGACATCGACCAGGTACTTGACAACTTGGAGCTGCGTGAAGCTGCAGATGAGCACAGAACAAGCTCCAGCTCGCATTTGGCACGCAGAAGCCTTGCCGGTGCGCGGAACGTGGCTGTCAGTAATGGCTCTCCGTCACATGCTAATGCAAACACCTCAGCGCAGAGTTCGCCGAGCTCCAACTCCAACTCGACTGCCAACAGCTGTAGCAAATCGTTCGTCGGCGTCTCGCAGGTTTTCAACAGTTTGGACGACTACCGCAAGAATGTGGAGACGCTGGAATCGGCGTCCATGCGACGATATGACGACGAGTGTAAGCTGATCGCAAACACGGAGGCTCCAGAAGATCCGCTTCCGCAGTCTCCTATCACTGTGCCAGTCTCTGTAGAACCTGTGGTTCGCTCAGTAGAACAACCTCCACCAGAATCTACAAACGAGCAGGCATCTGCTCTCCAGGAAGAAAAATACGCTGATGACGATTATGGGAGTGATGACGACGATGACTTAACCAATGACATCGAGAAGTATCGGGATGACGGCGCCTCCAAACGGGGACGCCACGGAGAAAATAACGTGGAGGATTCTACGACAACGTCGACGTCTGACTCCTTGACAACCTCCTCTCCGTCTACGTTTTCGTCAGGACCCTCACCAGGTTTTATGTCGACAACTGAAGAACAATCAACTCCTCTCTCGGGTGTAGTGGATGGCGAGGAAGCTAAAGACGGAGTCGACGCAAGTCTGCAGGCAGGCCAGGATGGTACTTCGGCGCAAGTAGCGCAAACACGAATGAATGCGTTAGCCGCAGCCTCCGTTTCTGAGATCTCGTCTCAGGAAGAAAACTTTCACGCTTCGGACCAGCTGAAAAACAAAAGGGCTGGACTGGATGAACTTGCGGCTGGCCTGTCTTCGATTTCTATAAACTCGCAGTCGGATCTGCCGCGAGAAATTACGGTCTCCTCTGCTCTGGGAGGACTTTTGAACGAGCTGACCACATCTTCGCAGAGCCAACTGAAGGTTTCTGAATGCTTGCCGAGTCACGCAGGACGCGAAGAGGGCAGCAAGTCAGCGGGGACGACACCGCTGTCCTTATTGGACAACGAATCAATGAAGGTAAAAGATGCCTCTAGTTGTAGTTCCTTCCTTTGGCCTGGGGAAGGATTAAATCGAATTTGGGTCCTTTATCCCCACTCCACATTTTTTTGCAGAAACAAGAGGAGGATTTGCAGTGCGATGCCAAGGCCGCTGATAAGAGAGGCGCGGCAGTCTACCCGTGCCAAGCGTCCAACGAGCCACCGGCACCCATCTTCCAACAGCCCATCACTTTTGGTTCTACCATGGACGAGATATCGGACACTGAGCTAGACAGCATGCTGCAGGAAATGGACATCGATGACGCCGAGGAAGTCCATAAGGATTCCATTTGTGCGAACACCAGCGCTAAAGCTGTGGCACTAGCGGCGCGGGACAGACGTCTAGACGTCGGAGACATGGAAGAAGCTGCTTCCATTGCGGATCAGATGAACGCCGACAGCTTTTCACAGGCTTCCACGGTCGAGTTCTCCGAAATAAGAGCGCAGCAGCCACCGCAAATGGTTTCAGACGAGTTCGACCAGTCGCTCAACTCCAGCTCCGAGTCTTCGTACTCTAGCTCCGAGTCTTCGTTAGATGAAGCCGCTCAACTTGGAGGCGATTACGATGCAGATGCCGCCGACAATTCAAGGCGCCCTACACGTCCAACGACGCTTGACTTGCCTGTGATGAAGATGAACTTGTACGCGAATGCGGGTCAGACTCCTCCAGGGAACAGTCTAACGCAGAGCGATTTTGAACCTGATAGCAGTGAAGAACTGGTCAGTCCGCAAGAGCCGAACGAAGTCGTCGCAGAATACTTGCAACCAGAAACGGCAGGCGATGGGTCCGCTGGGGGGGATTCTGCAAAGCAGGACGAAAAATCTACAGAAGAGTCTGGACCGCAAGATATGGGGGCCAACGGCGAAGGTGAGGTGGCTGCTGATGCGGGGGCCGAAATAGCAGAGGCCGTCGGCTACACCGACCCTCACGTCAACCTGGGCAAAATCCCGCCTATCTGGGTGCCCGACAACATGGCCACGTCGTGTATGCAGTGCCACGTCAAGTTCACCATGATCAAGCGTCGCCATCACTGTCGCGCATGCGGCAAGGTGCTTTGCTCTGTGTGCTGCTCACAGAAGTTCAAGCTGGACTTCTTGTCGAACCCGGAGTCCCGCGTGTGCGTTCAGTGTTTCCTGATCCTGACTCAGCGCCAGCAGACGAAAGAGAGCGCCATAGGCGGCGAGGCTGGCGCTGTGAGTGGCTTGGAACACCCTGCGGATGTCGAGGCAGTGAGCGACGTTGTGACGACGCCCATCCGTTCACCGAATCCAAACAACCCCATGGAATATTGCTCGACCATTCCTCCGCACCGTCAGGTCAGCAGCACTGTGGCAGGCAACCCACCCAGTGTGATTGTGCCTGTGGGTGTCCTCAAGAAGGATGGCAGCAACTCGTCCAACTCCTCCAATTCGAGCAAGAAGGGCAGGAAGCGCAAGAGCGTCATGTTTAGCGACGGCATTGCACCGGGCAGCGACCTGGCTTGTATGGAGAACCAGTGGAGCGAGGCTAAACACGCCCGTCGCCAGCAGCAGAACGAGAAGCCACGGGGGCACAAGTCGCAGGCTGTAACAGCGCGCACCAAGCCCGTTTCGGAGACCAACGCCATGGGACTTGTGGCGCAATTGTTCCGTGGTTCCATACCTCCAGCGGCGGCAGCTGCGGCTATTGCGGCAACACAAACAGTGTCGAGCATTTCGAAGCCGGGTGGAGGTAAGCGGCGATTGTACTAGGATAATTTCAATTGAAAATCGATGAATGAACCAGTCACAAATTAGTCTGTAGGCGCTTTAATCGACGACTACAGGTTACTGCAGTAAACCACTAATATCGATCAATAATTCCCTTCAAAACTAGATATCTCTGCTAATCGAAGGAAACGAATGATCGATTTATTCAATGTTCGAGTAACCTAAATTCCTCAATAGTTGGATTTTCACAGATTCATCGATTGCCGATTAAAGCAGCTATCTATAAAAAAGCTATTTCCAAAGGTGATTAAAATCCTGAGTCTGATTTCAGAAATAGAAGAGGTGTCATCCAAGACGATGACTACGCCGAGATCTGCACAGACACCTACGCGTGCCAGGCGACTTCCTCCTTCAGGTTGTGATGAAAACGGTTGCTTCATTCCCCAGGGGGAGCACTGTCTGCCCCCGATTTCTGTGACAAAAGGCGAAAACAGCTGCGACTTCGACTACAAGGACGTCTCGAACGACTTCGACCTGGTGCAGAGACTGCAGCGGGAGACGCTCAAGTTCGCCATTCAGAAGAATTTCTTCGTCTATGTCAAAATTGTCAACCGTGAGTAGTCTCTTCCGATTTGAAGAATGCGTCCGAAATTTACTTCTGTATTTGAAGTGAAATGCTGCATGAACAGGACGGTCATCAACTTCACCACATTCGGCATGCACCAGGTCGGCAACGATGAGATCATCATCCTGCTGGAATACGAGCTACCCGCCAACAAGTCGGCCTTGGCGGAGCCGCCCCTTCCCAAGGACATCTTTGTTCATCTGAACGAGATATACGTGGAGGCGGAGAAGTGCAACCCTATCACGGAGCTGAGTTTCACGATGCCGCAGCATAGCACGTTTCTGGGGTCGCGCGAGCTCGGCGGCTTCCTGTACATCCGCGCCTCTTTCCAGTGCTTGCAGGACGTAGTTGTGCCGGAGAATCCATTTCTTATCGGTGTGCTAATTCACCGTAGCGAAGTACCATGGGCGAAGGTGTTTCCTTTGCGTCTGATGCTTCGCCTGGGCGCTCAGTACCGCTACTACCCGTGTCCTCACATATCGGTCCGGAACCGCGAGTCCGTATACGCAGAAATCGCTCAGACAATCATGAATTTCCTGGCGGTAAGCATCTGCAATCGGGAGTGCGCGAGAAGAGTATATATTCAGTCTCTCCCTCGGCTCCTTTATAGGATTTCCGCAACTATTCGTACACTCTGCCAAGCATCAAGGGCATGTACATTCACATGGAGGACCGGCAGACAAGTGTTCTGATCCCGCGCAACCGCCACGAGGATGTCGTCAAAGCCATGAACAATTCCAGCGACCACGTCTTGGCCTTCGGGGGCAACTTCTCGAAGGCTGCCGACGGCCACTTGGTCTGCATCCAGAACACGAAGGATAAGAGCGCCGAAATGTTCTCCTACTCAACGCAGGCTATTAACATACAAGGACAGCCGCGAAAAGGTGACCTCGAAAAGGGCAACATTTCGGAACCCTTTTTTCCTTCAAAATTAGACTTTTCTTACAACGGTAACGATTTTCAGTCACTGGAGCGAGTTTCTTCGTGATCAACGAGTCCCTTAAAAGCAGCAGTGGCCTCTCCGGCAAATGCAGCATCGTAGAGGACGGTTTGATGGTGCAGATACTGCCGGCGAAGATGGAGGAGGTACGCACCGCGCTGAGGAACACCGAGGACATCGACATCGTCTGCGGTCCTCTGAACGCCGACGAGCAGCAGACAGAGGTGGTGAGCATTAAGTGGGTCGAGAACTACCGCGACTTCGGCATGGGGTGAGTGGCTGGTTGCTGGGAGCTGGTGAAAAAATTAATAGGGAATTTGTTGCAGTGTCAAATCGCCCATCGACTCCATGTCTTTGGAGGGTGTTTCGGGCATGCGAGTCCATGCCAGCTTCAACTACTCGAACGCAAACTACTCAATGCGATTGACAGAGATCTACATGATAAAAGTACGAATATCTAGCTGGTCTGCTTAAAATCCATTTAAATAACTTTTGTCGGTTGCAGTGCGATGACTGGAACAATCGAATACATTCCCAGGACATCGCAAGGATATCAGAACAAATAGCGCGCAGTACATCGGTGGCATTGCTGCCCTTCCTGGACTTACTGGCGGCTAACGGAAGCATCAAAATCGGACTTCGAGTCACACTGCACCAGGAAAACGTGAGTTCCTCTAAGCAAGCTGTGAGGGTATCGGGATGCCGGGGATGCTTTTTTATTTCGATCTTTAGTTTTTGTCTTCTAGGTTCAGCACGGATTTATCTCACATATAACTTGGCGGCAAGAATTATAAATAAAAACGATCCCTTCTTTTCAGGTTTGTTACGAAGCCGGCTCTCGCAGTACAAAGCTGCCGCCACTCTACATGAATGCCTTGGACAACCACCTGATACCCACGCTGCACCAGGAGTCGACCGGCATCGAGGAAGCGATTGTTTTAGAACTTGTTTTCTACATTTTAAATGTTTAGTTTTAAGGTTTTGTTGCGATCTGCTTCGGTCGTTGAACCACTTTATGTATTTAAATTCTAACAAGTGCAATGTTTCAAGCCGCTGGCGTAGAATACGCTGGGGGACTTTAAACAACTAAAAGGTTTATGCTTAAATAGCTTCTTAAGTACTGTAAATACGAGTTGGAATCGCTCCAAGTGCGGTCTTACGTGGCTCGTATGCGCGGCTCTACTTTGACGCCCGAGAAGCACTGCAGGCTGGAGAATCCGAAACTCTAATCCATAGATTAGTAAAGCTAGGACTTCGTTGTATAAATTCAGTGGTAAGCAAACTGACTGGTCTGACAGCCTTTCTTCAATTGTTTTTATAACTGACACCAAGTGGTGAACGTTTTTAGTTAACAGACACTCTTGACTTTGAATTTCACAATTAAGACATAAATCAGCCGTGATTGCTCACTATTCTTGAGTCTCGCAAGCATTTAGCAGTCGCAAATATTGCGGAAACGAATGACGAAAATATCTAAATATTCTAAAATCCTATCACTTATCTAAAACGATGAGCACCTGAAACTGGTAGACGATTTACTACTAAAAAGTTCAGATCTTTGAGTTGAGCTCTTCATTTATGAGTAGCACAAAAGCAGTCGCTAACACTGATACTTTCAATCACGATGTGTTACACTGAACCGCAATATTGCAACCTACACTCATCGGTTTTTAGTACATAAATTCAATATGTAAGTTCGATGAATTCTTTCCTATATAAAATCGTTTTGACTCGCCTAAAATAACACTGAAATTAAAAGCTCAGTTGAATGTGATCTTTTTGCAAAGTCGAGCAAAAGTAATGCGTCGTAAAAATTACTGATTCACTTAAAGAAAACCTTAAAGGATCTTAGAAATGTAGAGAAAGTCTGGTAGTTTTATTGATTCACTAGGGGTATCTTAACGAAAGCTTAAGTTAAAGTTTCAAATGTAAAGTTATTAAATAAAATGTTTTCTCCACACAGATCGGCCAGTTTGTTTTTTCAGCGAGCTGCTGTGGAACGCGAGCGGTGGTTGTGAGGTAAGCAAGGGAGACTTCTTGCTGGAATTCGTCGCGTTCTCAGTCCTGGCCACTTGCGAACACGGGTGGAAGGGAGGGAGGGAGGGGACTGAGCTGGCGAAATTTTACAGCTCATCGTGTTTGGGTCCCGAGAACTCCTCGTGCGAGATGTAGCCGTTCTTGTCTTTGTCCTCGTGCTGGAATATTTCCTCCACCAGCTTGTCGTTCTCCTTCAGGACGTTCTTCAGTTCCTCTGGATCCTGACCCTCGACGGCGCTCATTTGCTTCTTTAGGTATTCGCTGACCTTGAATGGTAAAGGAAAGAGTTAAGAAGGAAGCTGCGGCTAAACGCGAAAAAAATGAGTTTAAAAGCAGTGAGAAGAAGCGGTATCCTCAAGCGGTTATCCGGGCGCATGCAATTCAAGGGGGTTCGAGATCAGAGCTGCAAAGGAGTGCAACCATTTCGTCTTTACGGATTAGTACTCGTAGTATTGAGATTTGAGTTCTATTTTTCTAATAGTTTTTCAATGAGTTTTAATATTGTTAATTGGAATTATTCCACATATTAACCCAAGGCGAAGTCGGAAACAGTTTTTGTTCATATTCTTCCCTTCAAGCTCTAAAACTGGACAAAGTAAGATCTTGAAAATTCAATTTAAATCGTATTATCTTAAAAGATTTACATTTAGCAGGTTCAAATACGATTTTAGCAGGAAAACATGAACAGGAGCAACCAAGAAAAAGCTCTGGTTGAATCAAGAAACTTATTATTCCCTCGTCCGTTAAAAATGAGCCTGAAACTCGAAGCAAGACAAATTCTTTCTTCATTTTTTGAGGAAGTGAAGAGTTTCCCTCGCAAAGGAATGCTGAAACTCGGAGTAACTTTTATGAAAGTAGTAGGAAACCTTGAGAAAGTAGGTTCTCTTCGCACCCAACACCAGGAATGTTTGCAACGGGAGTGTGAAAACCAAAAGTGCGATCCATACATAAACGTTTACCTCTTCGCGGCTCAGCGAATTGTCGCCGTTCTCGTCGATTTCCTTGAAGACGTTGGTGGTGGGCGGCGAGTTGCCGATGTTGATGAGTTCGACCTCGAAGTGCAACGTCGCCTTGGGCGGGATTACGTCGCCGGCTCCGCGGTCGCCGTAGCCGAGCTCCGGTGGAATCACTAATTTGCGCTTTTCACCTGAAAGCAAAAGCGTGCTGATGAGTGGAGGGACGGAAGGAGTCGCAAGAGCGGCTGTTCGTGTTCAAGTGGCGCGGCGCCGCAAACTTACCGACACACATGTCGAGCAGTCCCTGGTCCCAGCCTTTTATCACTTGGCCAGCTCCGATTTGGAATGTGAACGGCTGGTCGCGGTCGAAACTGAAAGCAGAAGCAGAAATACGAGTGAACACAAGTTGGGAGCGGCGGTGCTGGAATGAAAAAGTGTTTTGGTCGAAAAACGGCTAGAAATGAACAAACTCAAGGGTGCTTCAACTGCTGTTGCTGTCTCAGCAACGAGCGGCAACGTTTTTCATCGCATTTGAAGCGGTGTCGCGAGGTCTGCTGTGCACGATGCGAGAGTGTCTTTCATTCACACACTTCATCATTTGCAAAAATTCAGATGGTTCGTCGGTGACATGACGCTTGGGAGGGGGAAAGAGGCGAGCGGGGCTTCTATCGTCTTTCCCACCTCGCCGAGTGTCGTGTGTTGAGCTGCTGGATGCCAGAAAAACGCGCAGGGAACTCCAACTAATCGGCGGAAACGGAAATCGCTGTTTACGAGGCGCGCGTTTCTTGCGGGAGGCTGGATGTCGATTACACGCTGTTGGCACCTGTTGACTTGGGACAGAGATGAATGATTATTGATCACTCGGCGGCATTCGATTGCCGCTTGTGGCTTCTAATTGTAGCTGCTTTTGAATTCTCTTGCCGCGGTGGCTAATTTACAGCCCACGATTCTTCTTCCCACCACTAAAATAATTAAAATTCTGTGTTCTCACCGTCATTCTTCACTTTACAATCCACGTACTTCAATTTTCGCAAAGTGAAGGCGATCAGCTCGCTTTTCTACACGTTTGGCAGCAGATAATTAGAAATACACTGAGAAGTTCGCACAAGTTAAAAGTGAAAAGCGCTACTGCAACAAAGCCTTGGAATCAAATTAAATTAATTTGTGATTCCGCTCATGTATCCTCCGAATTATTTTCCAGGACATCCACAACAACGACGACAAGGACTGGCGCACAACCGCCGGAACAATTTAACTAATGGTTACCCACGAGCGGAGATCCAGCCGAGGTCGCCCTGGCCGAGCGACTCACCGGGGCAAATAAAAAATTATCGTCATAATCTGAGTCGTCACTTTGCGACGACCCTCGCCGCGACTCCCAGAGCGCCTCCCACCCCGAGTTCGCGCTGTTGCTTCACTTCGGCCGGCTTCCCCGGTGCCCCCACTTCGAGCAGCAGACAAGTTGGGTCCCCAAGCGGACTCTTCCAGCAGCAGTAACAACAGAGGCAACAAACAAGTATTTGTGTCATTTAAAGTTTTATTTCGCTGCTGCTTGTCGCCCGAGGGGTGATTTTTACCTCCGTAGGGCGGGGGAGGTTTTCGTTGTACCACTTTGACGGCGGAGTTGATCTCTTGACGACTGGAGCAGCGCGTTTGTCGGGACTGCGAGTTCGTCGTCTTACTTTGAAGCGAGCAAAAAATGCAGATCACTAAAAGCGACGAAGGCAATGAAACACGCGACTCGCCTTCCGCCGCCGCCACCTACAGCCGGCTTCACAAAGTTTTCCCCACATGGAACACCCAAGCGAAGCCCTCCACCCACCTCCACCTCCACCCGCCTGCGACAAACACAATGTTTTGCTCATCCGGAGAACACTGACGTGGGTTTCGAGTCGCCGCGTCTCGCCCGCCTATCGCGCGACGCTTTGTTGCCGCCGTTCGGCGTGTCATGGCGTCTGCTGCGCTCTTCCTCGTTTAGAGACCTCGTAAATATTTAAATAGGCTCTCGCGGGCTTTACAACAATTCAAAAACATATTTTCCCCGTGCTGCGATGTTGTGTTTCGGCTGTCGCGCTGATGGAGCGGGTCGCCGCGACATTATCCGCAGAAAGAGGCGGCGGACGCAGCAGCGAAAGCGCCTCCAAGTTGGCGCGGCGAAGCAAGTGTAAATCTCGTAAGAGTGAAACCCCGAAAACAGGAGCGTTGCGACTGCTGGAGGACGACGACGGTGAGAAACTCACGTGTCGCAGGGATTACCTGGGCGCCGCAGCAGCCACTCCAGCGCGGTGTGCATTTTTATCGCACGATTTTCCATGAATTTCTAGTCAGATGTAAAAATTTTATGGCGACTCGTTGTCGCCCCACACTTGCGCCCGCCACCTCCCGCCGCCACTCCTCCACACGTCGGGCTTTGCTGTCCTCTTTACAAATCGCGCGGTTAACGTCATTTGTTGTGTGGCGTGAGTTTCTTATCCGAGAGTCCCTCGCACGAGTGCTGGAGGTGGCAAATCCCGCGAGATTTGCGCAGATCATAAGAGAAAAATGTAATTGTTAGTTATATCGGGGGTGGATTGAACCGCTCAAACTGCGCTGCCATGATTGTTCCACTCGACTTCCGACTCCCCGCCGATTCGGCTGCCAGTCCTCGTCTTTGTCATCATCAACCGCTGGTAAGCGTTAATAAATAGGAATTCATAAATCCAATTAAGTCAAGCCTTCAAAATTCAGAGGCTGTGAGCGGATGCGACAGATGGCATTGCTATCCGAAACATACGGAAGTTCAAGGGAGTCAACAAAAGCCGAAACTCTTTTATTCTGTTGCGTTCGGAAGCGCAGCGAATGCTCATCAATTCATTGCAAATATAAAGCTTCGATTGAAATCGAGAGCCGCGTTTCGCTCGTCGAAAGCGCTTTAAATCAGGCGCCGGCAACCCAAACCTTCGCCTGCCAGTGATTGGTGGTCACGCAGCAAAACCAATCGAGGGTGAGCACGGGCAGATCTTCGACAGGCGTTCGTCAGACTCATCGCCTCCCCCGCCACCCGAAAACACGCCGGGCACATTATAATAAAGTCAGAAATGTTCACTCATATGTTTTGTTTTAAATTCGCTGCTAAATATTTGATGAGCATCGATTTCAGTGCGAAAACGGGAATCAACTGACTGGGAATGAATGCGAATGAGTGGAGCGGCAACAACACGCGGAACGACCTCCCAACTCGCGGTATTAAATATGCAGACCCTTTGGCTGGAGGAGCATCCGCTGCGAAGCTCCGAGCGAGACCCACGCACGCCGCCTCATCACGCCTCAGCTGAGACCAACGCCAGCGCCAGCGCCAGCGCCAGAGCCACGCAGCGAGCAGCGACTGCCGATGCAATCGCTTCAAATCCAATCCAATCGAAGCGAAATCCAATCCTTTCGAACAGCAGTGAAACAGCTTCAATTGCTGAATAATAAAAACGCGAGGTCGGGAGTCACGAGCGCCGCCCACCCACCCACCGGAACTCCTTTCCTCGCGCACTGTGACGAGCGCCGTGACGAACGCCGTGACGAACGCCCTGACGAAGCCGCGTACAAGTAATCAGAGGCACCGAAGAGCTCTTCCGAAACCGGTTACGGGCGCCGCGACCCGCGCAGCCCAGCGCCAGACGATGATGTTCGCTGAATGGGTCTCAAGGCGGCCGATTTCGCGCAGCCACACATCAGCGGGGCGAGCGCAAACTTCGCACGTCCTTCGAGCGTAAAAATGGGCAACCAGATAACTGAAAGTTCCTCAGGAATTCGGGATGCTCTCGGGCGGAGTGCTGAGTAGTGTTCGCAGTTGGGGCGCATTCAGTTTTGAATTTATGACTGCCTCCGCAGTCGTCACGTTCCTCTCGCATTCGGCTGTGAGCATCAGCGACTGCAGGCCGACCTAATCGTCCCGCAGCAGCAGTTGCCAGCTCCTTGCCTGCTGCTGGAGGCTTATTAATTATTCAAAATACTCGCTGGAACTCGTATCTGCAGAAGAAGCTGCGGCCAGAAAAATTGGCTTGGAAATTCGGGCTGGTGGTGGGTATCCGCGCGGGGTGTCTGCTTTAAAATGAATGACGGGAAGTAAAGGCAACCCATTCACACGAAAGCAATTGCGGCTCATAAAGGAGTTCTTAACCCCCACACTGCACGGACGGCTTTTACGACCTGCCGCGGCTACGAAGTCAAGGCGTTGCAGGCAGAAGCCATCCGGAGAAGGAATCGTGGGGGCGGCCGGTGCATCTGTGTGGCACGAACAACGTTTGCATCGCCGATATTTCTGCAGGATTTCTGAAGGATGTTTTGTTTTCTCTTATAATAAGTTTTTCTGCAAATATTGGCGCCAAGACGGGTCTTGAGTACGCTGAAGGCAACACAATTGCAATTAGACATCCACGCGCAGGTGGGATTCGAACCCACGTCCTCGGAGTTCGTAGGCGAACGTGTTACCTACTGCGCCTCCGAGGACCGCCTCTGTATCCGTAAAAGTAAAGGCAGGGAACGCTTTTCTCTTTTCAAATAATTTTGATGGACTCTGAATGGAAACGCGCCAGACGCTTGAACAAGAAAATAACGTCAATAAAAATTAATTTGTGGTTAAGTGAACTTGCAGCAGCAGCAACAACAACCTGTTTTAATTGCTTCGACAGCTATGCGGTCGACTTTCTCAAAAACTCTGTCAATAACGGCGCTGATTACGTAAGCGAGGCATTACTGAAGGAATGGGTCCAGTAATCGCACTGGTAACAACCGCCGTAACCGCAGCAGCCTTCAAGCTGCGGTCTGGCTGTGCCGGCGGTCCAATCCACAGCGACTGAGTTGAGTGGCTTCAAGCCAGCAAGTGCGACGCTTGTTGCCGGTGGCCGTGCAACTCGCGCTGAGCCTGTCTTCGCGCGGTTGGCTCCCGTTCAAGGCTTCGCGATTACGCATGAAATCGAGCGAAGCAAGTGCGAGTTACATTGCCGCGAAACTTTCACTGGGCCGCTGGTGCAGATGGCAGCGAGAAGTTATGTTGCCGCGCGTTCCAAGCGCGAGCAGCAGCATCAGTGGCATCGGCGGAAGCAGCAGCAACAACTGCAACGACTCCAGCAGCGGAAAAAGCTGCCATTAAAGTAAGAAAAACGAGTTATAAATAAAACACGACACTAAAAAATGCCAGAGCTGCGGGAGTAAAAAACGCGGAGACGTTCAACGTGAAGAATGAAACACCTTCAGTTATTCACACGGCGGAGCAGCGTGAAGAGCGGCGTGTCTCTGAAGAAGTCGCGCAGTATGTCTCGCATTCCGTGACAGGAGTTACGGCACCGAGTTTCGCTCCTTTCGGCGGACCGAGTTCGGGCCACAAAACCTGCGGTGAGAGGGCGGCAAACGAGCTACAAATTAAATTTTCGGCGCTCGTCGTTCGGGAGCCCCATAATTTCGCACCTCGGCGCAGGATGACAAATGAGTCGCGGCGTAGTGGAGTGCGAGCGCCCTCACAACTCGAGAACTCCATTTTTCCGCCATTCGTCACGCTGATTAGAATGAAGTGGCGTCTGCTCGGCTGTAGCTGGGATCCGCTGGACGCCTGTTTAAAACGCAGCCGACGACGTGGCGCAAATGGGGTCTCTGGGTCAGCCGTGATTAACCGGAGCTGCTGCAGCACCTCAAATCAGCGGTCACGGCAGGAGTCCTCGAAAACCTCGTTGCTTGCCTGCCACACCACGTCACGCCGGGGCGAGGAGGCAGTCGTGTCGGGATTAATGGAATTTTAGAGCACGAGGTAGAGTGAGACGTCGGCGCCCTTCTAATTTCTGGAAACGTGACTCGAAATCGCTGGGTTCCCTCGTACTTGGACAGCCAATGGTGACTCTCACCCGACGTACCAGCGTCCCATTAACTGAGGGGAGGGATAACGCAGCCCAGCTGCACCCACTCCTGAAATAACTTCGAATTTACAACTCTACGCAGAACGAGCTGCCACGTAATGCAGGCGGGTTTTCAAATGAAGAGTCCTCCGCACCGAGGACCAGACAGTCCACGACTCACCCTGCAAACGGCTGCTCACTCGTACCTGGGCGAGCGCAACAAATTGAATTCCTCCACACAATCAAATTCAAGTTCGAGCACCAGAAAAGGTCTGCGCACACACAGCATCCTTCACGGGGCAGCGCAGGACACGGAGGTCCTCGCAGCCGGCGCTGCCTCTGAGTTTGATGGCTTGTGGCTTTTGTCATCCGTTTTTATGATCCACTGAATAAGTAATTTACTATTTGCAATTCCGACGACGCTGTCAACGCGCCCGCCAGCCACTCCGCCTAACTGCCCCCGCCGGCCCTTTGTTCCAGCCGAACAAGTGCTTCCTTGCGCTCTGCACGTGGTGCGTCCTTCCGTGCAGGACGTGTGTTGCTCCCCCTCCCGCGCTCGTTACTCGTTTAATCCTTTTTATAATTAATCAGGCACGTATGCAATAATTTCTCGTCCTGTTGATTGAGCAGCCACGTTTTGTCTTTGGCCGCTCCAGCGCTCCTTGAGGTGTCCTTGCTGCGGTCGGCGAAGGTGATTCGGCGTTGTTTGCTGTGGAAACGACATCTTCTGTCGGAGGCCACCGCGGCGTGGACCGCTTCGACGACAGACGAAGTTTCTTGGCCGCGTCCGCTGCCTGCACCCTGCCGCTCGCCGCTCGCCCCTTCTTGAGAGCTTCATTGATGGCGCTTTTTACCGGCTTCGACGAGTCCTGCGAGCGCCCACAACCCTTCTTCTGCTTGCCGAGCGGCCTCAGCGCGGCCTGCATGTGACACTCGAGTTTGTAAAGCAGGCATCTGGAGAAATAAAAGCGCTGGAAAAGAGCTACAAAAGCGGCATTCAAAACATCACTCAAGGGTGAATCCCACTGAGCAGGACTCGCCCTCGCCGCCCGCGGCTCCGTCCTGTCAGCGGCATCCCCAGCAGCCAGCCAGTCGACGAGCTTCTAATTGCGGAACGATTATCCTGCTTGTTTGCTGCGCTCGTGCACCTGAACCCCCTTTAATTCGTTTAAATCTCAAAAGCAACGTCTTCTGCAGGAAGCAGGAACGCGGAGGCTCTTCGGCGAGCGGCGGTGCGGGACGCAGCCACCTGCTTCGAGTGCGCCGACGATGCCGTGGCGACAGCAGCACCTCCAGCGCTGGTGCAGCGCGCCGCGTCTGCCGAGAAACACTTATTTTTGCTAATTTCCGGGGACCTCGCAGTGCGCGCTGTAGCGAAAACGTGGCTTTAACGCTCCGTTGAGTCCGCTGGAAGATGCGTCGCGCGACGAATCTCAGCCTGCTTCGTCGGCTCGAGAGGCACTTCAAGCAGCGGGAGGAGCAGAGGGTGGGCTTCCGAAATCACAGGTAACTCGATTGTGCCGTCCGAACACAGCAGCTGCTGACCGCTCCGTTTATGCTGAGCGCTCCGACTTCGCACTGCGTCAACAGGTGCGTCAGTGGGTGGGTCGCGCTGACGGCAGCCACGCCAGTTTTCAGCTTAATCGTCGCAAATGATGTAAAAATCAGAAACTTTCGTTCAACTGAACCGGAGCTCGCATGCTGCCACAGCCGCCCACCGGGTTTGCATACGTTGAAGCTGAAGAAGCAGCACGTCGAGTGGATGTTGTTGTTGTTGCTGTTGTTGTTGGTGCAAGGAATTACGATGGAAAAGTTTGTCTGCAGCAGGTGGAGTCCGGAAGGCTTGACGAGCAGTCAAAGCATTCAATTTAAATTGAGGCAGAGTGGAGTCCCGAGTTTAATGAAGCTTGGGACGTTTTAGGTTGTTGTTGTAAGTGAATTACAAGTTGCATCCTCGGTGTGTCCGCTGTGAGTCCGCTCATCCACTTAACATCGGCCAGGACGACTTCTTCGAAACCTAAAAATTCAGCACGACTTCTCGAGGGCAGGTGGAGCCGCCGATAAAATCTGCTCGGACCCGCAGCAGTTGTTTGGCTGACTTGACTGCGAAATGCAGTCCCGCATCCTCGCCCTTCCACTCATTTGCTGGCCGCACAACTCGAAACCACTTCACTGGATCCGGAAGACCTTTCCAGGCTTCGTTTTCCAGCAGGCTGCGAGCTGGAATCCCGCTTCGGCTGTACGCGTCCTCGGATTGCATTTCCCTGACAAGGACTAATTAACGGAGCTTCTTTGAATCTGCCAAGACAGTTTTGGCTCGTGGTTCGGATTTCAGCATGTGTCGAGCTCGGATAATTTGCTCCGCGTTTTAATTACGCCGCCACTCTTCAGGGTCCCATAAATTGGCCGCAGCTCACTGAGGCGACGGGCGAATTAATTGGCAGTCACCTTTATTTACGGCGTTTTTAATACCGCCAGCGGCAACAACGTGTTGTGCGTTTTTGTGTTGCTTATTTTAGAGTTCTTTTGTCTCGCTGGAGCTGCCGCGTCTGCCCTCAAAATTCCTGTCGGGTAGGAGTGGCCGTGGATAGAAAAAATCACACGAGGCTCGTTTCAGTTTGACTCTTGCATGGTGTGAAAAACGCTGATTTAGAGGTACGCGCAATTATTTCTCTCGCAAATTGACATTATCGATCTCATTCAAGGTTCTCGCTTCCTCTCTCAGTGATTGCCTCTCCAGAAAGGGGAGTTTCGACTCTGACTCTCTCCTCGAAATCCAGATGACTGACGCTGTAGACAGCGACGTGCGAATCTGTAGTTCTCGAGAGCCTCGTCTGAACTTTCCTGCAATCTTCCTCCCTCCCTTCCGTCCTTCCTTCGGGAGGGATAAAAAACATCCCGTCACCTTCTTTCAAACAAACGACTCGTTTAACACATTCCGGCAACACTGAAAAATCTACTAATTTAAGCATCTGCCTCCTGCCCCCCCCCCACCGGACAACCGACCGCAACGATGAGGATTAACAGCCGCAAAATATTTCATCTCACGGCGACCCCTTGCAACACCAGCAGCGCCAGCAGCGCCGTCATCGCCATCGTCAGCACCAGAGACAGAAGCGACCACAGCAGCCAAAATAGCACAATAACAACAAAGAGATCCGTTATCATCGCGCCTAATTTACGAGGCCTTCCAGTTGGCGGCCAGTGGTCGCGCGACAGGTCGGCGTGTGCGTCAGGAACTCCCTTGATGCGCTTCTACAGTGAGGATTGAATACGCAAGCCTCGCGTTCGTTCAGCGTGCCGTTGCAACACTTGTGAGCCGCAGCCGCAGCCGCGACTCGCGCCGCGCCGACCCTGAAACTCACCTTGAGTCGAACTTCTTGCCGTCCGTCAGCGTTCCCGTGTAGTGCATGGTGAGCATGTCGCCCGCCTTCGACTTCTGCTCGCACACCTCGGGCACGCTCACCACCTCCACCTTGAGGTCCTCGCAGCGGGCGCCGGCCACGAAGAGGCACGAGAGGCACGAGAGGAGCAGCGCTGATTTGTACATTTTCTGCAAGGAGAAGAGAGAAGGAACGACATTAGAATTCCGTCAGCCGCTGCAGTTCTGCGTCTCCAACTACGGCCGCAGTTTCGCGTTGGCAGCGCGTTCACTGCAGCCGCGCTCAAGCTGTCGCAACGCACCGTTTCGCAGCTGCGTTGACCGCGCGGGCCAGCCAAGTCGCTTGCATCACCTCGCGCCATCAGCTGCGAGCTCATTATGCAATCGGCAGCCACCGCCGCCACCGCCGCCGCCGAGTGCGGCCGGCCACACGTTTGGCTTTGATTTGAATGCGCGCATTCGAGACGCACTGCGTCGCGTGCGCTTCCAGCGGCGGCCGGTTTGGCGCTGCGAGCGCGTAATGACTGGACGGCGATGATGCGATTTGAATTCTGCGATTACGTAAGAATTACGAGTGGCCTCTGGATTGCAGAAGACGGCGGCAATTAATTCTGCTTTTAATGCAGCCAGCGGATCCGTGAAATTTGCAAGATAAAACCGAAAATTAAAGCCGCGAACGATATCATTTGCGGATTTAATCCCGACCTAAAAACGCTGTCGCGATCGCGATTATCGTGTCGGTTGAAAAATACGCGTTTGCCTTGATCTCCGTCCCGGATTCCCCACTAATTAGTTTCGCGCACGCTTAAATTCGAATAATTTCCCGCTTTAAACTCGTATTGCGGGTGTTGATGACGCAACCGCCTGCGTTTGCAGAGTTAAATGAGGAGCCGCTCGAAGCAGAGGAGGAAAAAGAAAGTTTCTGCGCGAGGTGCAGAAACCCACGGCAATTTAAAACAATAAACTCGCTGGCCAAAAAGCCAGATGGGTGTCGCAATGCGGACAAACCAAAATAGCGACGTCCAACACGGCCAAAAATGTTGCCCGCGCAGAAGAAACTCGGAAATCCTCGGACGGATTTCAAGACGCGCTCCACTTTCACTGCTTTTCGACCGCATTTTTCGCCTGTTGGTCGCGTAAACGAGCGGAATTGAGATTCATCTCCACCTCGAATGCGAGCGCGACAACTTTGATTGCGCTGCGCGGAGTTGCCACACTTTCGCCGTGCAACCATTGCAGCGCTCGTGCAGGTAGCGCTGCAGCTCCATGTGGAACGCAAACGCGAACGCGAACCCAGACAAGCCGCTGCAGTTGATGGACGCCAACAAGTAAACAAAACTTCGACTCGGTGGATCAGATGTGGCTGGAGTTGCTTGACCCCGAACAACTCTTTTCTCTTCTACCGATCGAGTGTGTTGTTGTTGGTCGTGAATTACATACTAATGACTTGAATGGATCCGAGGGAGGAGAGAGAGAGCGAGAGAGCAGCTCGAGTTAGAAATGTGTGGCCCTTGTAATCGGGTCGCGGCTGAAATCCAGCGAGTTGTTAGGCCGTGTAATCGCAGAGAGCGAAAATGTAGAGAGTATGGAAAGTTCTAACTCGCTAGTCTCGCAGCAAGAATTTCGGTTACCTTTTCTTGGTGGACTGCGACTGTTCGGAAGCCGGTGAAGCTGCATTTTAGCCAAGTGTACCACTTTCAAAATTCTGGAATCTAGTGAAGTTCTGTTAAAATGTTGACTGGCTTCGCGGCAGTTGCTCTGAGTTGCTCTGCCAAGACAGGGTGGCCGATGATTTTGCTCCGAGACTAACGAGTTTGTCTTTTCGCTATAACTTTGCATACTCTCTACTTAATCGCTCTTTGGTAGTGGTAACGTGTAAAGATTACAGAAGAGAATAAAAGTGTTTTATAATCTTTGCTTGGAGCTTGAATGGCGCCGTAGTAATGGACGTGCTACGGAGAATCACCCTGCCGGAGTCCAGCATGCCAAAACGCCTTTGAAACCCGTCCCACATTCCATATAAACACCCAATTTTTTCCCCAAACAATACGAGAAACGAGAAAGAAGCGATTTTGGTGGCCACATGCATGACTCGAATTTTATAAAAGACGATGAAACCTTCTTTGGTGCGATCAAACTTCAATTGCGAGTTTGATAACTGCAAAAGTTATCAATAAACGGAGGGAAAAAATTCCCTCCTTCGGTTACCACTCGCCAACCCGCATTCCTTCGCATAAATTAGACTGAGCAATTCACGCCTCCTCTCCGCGCGATCCGCAGTGAGAGAGAATTTTTCTGAACGCGCACTCACACATTCCCCTCCCTCCTTCTTCCTGGACTCTGCAGCAGTCAGGCCACCGCTGCTTCACACATACGCGTTGAATGCTCGCGGCCTCGATGCCCTGGAATGACCGCGCTACCCTCAGCGGATGGCACGACTGATCGCTGATCGTCCACCGCGCCTTCGCCTTCGCCTTCTACTGAATCAGTATTTGGCTGCCCAACCTCTTCATGTTGTTTCGCACGTCAGGTGAGCGGCTTCGTATTTTCAATGAAAATAAACTGCAGTTGTCCCGCTTCCCAGTGGCAACCTAAATACCGAGTTTCCCACACCGAAAAGAAGAACTTTAGAATTACCTTTTTGTCGTTTTTGTATAAATAATACAAAAGTTGTGCGAAGTTGATGAAGTTATTAATCGAGAGCTGGTCAGCCGATAGTCGAGCACACGATGACGAAGCACAACTTCACTGAACGAAGTCCGCAGCGCTAATGATTTCACACTTTATGCGTCCACTGGCTGGAGAACCCAACACAACCGAATCCCTCCACGAGCACAACTCAACTGACTCAGCGCAGCGTGCGAGAAGAGCAGCAAACATCGGCTGCCGAGACTTCACTCGTCAAAGAAGAAACACGCGAGCAAGTGGAGCTCGAAATCCCCATTTTTCAGTCAGTTTGCGACATTCGGAAAAATGTGCGGATATTCCGCACAGAAAAATAGTTTTTAAGAGAAATCAAAATGCAGCTCCTAAAAACTCTTTTATTGAAGTTTTCAAAATCACCTGTAAAACCAGTTAATTTTATATTAGATGATTTTATGTCTCCCCCAAGTCTTCATTAAATTATCCCAAATTTTACTTTTGGAAAGAGAGAAAATTTTTAAAATTTTGTTTTTAAATTAAAAGAGTTCGGGATTCCGGGAGTGGAAACCCTGGTGTGAGATAGCAAATTCTATTTTTTATAGCATTATAAAAAACAACAACTACAGCCGCAGCCGCAGCCGCAACTTGTCCACGTAATCACGAAATTCGCTGGATTTTAAGAAGAAACTCGCTCAAACGCCGCTCAGAGCGAAATGCTCTCCCCGCTGATCGCCGCCGTTGCTGGCCGAGCGAACGAAGCGCTGGCAACGCACTCGAGATGATCGCCGGCTACAGCGAGACGAGCGGAAACTCGTTCCACCAACCAACCGCGGACACGTTTCCACAAAGCGAAAGCAACAACAACGCAGCGGAAAACGAATGCGGCCACCAAGAAGTGTCGTAAAAAGCAGCGTTATCGCCGGAGTTGTAAACGTATTCTCGCGAAGAGTTCGAGTTGGCAGATAAGGACGTCGGGCACGAGTAGGGAATAACTTACGCTGGCCATGAAGCGGGATTGTAAACGATGTGCGTTGCGCTCGCTTATTTACTAAATCAACAGCAGCAGCTGCGAAACGCGCCGCCAGCACACTTCTCACTCTTGTTGCCGCCACGACACGCAACCTCGCGACGGAGCGTTTGCAGTGTAACTGAAACATTTTCAAAGCGAGCGCAACATGGCAACCCGTGTTGCGCGGCACCAAAAGCTACCCCGACTTCCGCCCGTGCGGTGTTGCGGGCCGAAAGCTCGTCGGCAGGCGAATGCCGAGCAACATCGCGAACCCAGCGCCCGGCAACATCGCGAACCAAGCGCCCCGCAACATGTTGCCAGGCTTCCTGCGATGGCTCCGCCCAGAGTCCGGCGCACTAGAGAAGGTCGCGTCCGCAAAAGCAACTTTTTTCCAAGAGGACTCAAGCATTTTTGGCAATCGTTTTTAAACTTTTCCGCTTCTCTTTGAGCCAACAAACTGACCTCAAAATTGTGGCGACTGCAGGTCGTGACTTTGCATCCACTGGACTTCGATTTTGACTTTGACTTTGTTTCGATTCTGTAACTCAGAAAATTTAATGGGGCATAAAACGATTTTCATTTCACGATTTATTATTCTTGTCATGTAATAAATAAGCTTAAAACGGCAAATTTGAAATTAAATACTGAGATGAAATTAAACACACTTTCCCGGTGTGTTTTTCTGTTTTTAAAATCGTTGGTTTGAATATCTCGGATGCTTTTAGGAAATATTAAACTCAAATTGGAGGAATTTTCCAGTTGAAAGATTTCCAGTTTAAGGAAATTCATAATTAAGGGTTTTCCAGCTGAAGGCTTCCCAGTTGAAGGTCTTCCAGTTGAAGGTCCAGTTGAAGCTTTCCAGTCGGAGGTTTGAAAGTTTTCCAATCAAAGGAATTTTTCAGTTGAATGCCGAGGGTTTTCCTGTTGAGGGTTTTCCAGCTGAGAGTTTTCCAGTTGAAGGTTTTCTAAGTGAGGGTTTTCCAGTTGAAGGTTTTCCAGTTGAAGGTTTTCCAGTTGAAGGTTTTCTAAGTGAGGGTTTTCCAGTTGAAGGTTTTCCAGTTGAAGGTTTTCCAGTAGAGCTCGATGTTGCCAGAATCGAGTAGTTGAAACTTCTCGAAGTCGACTCGAGGGTTACTTTGAAATCACTCTGAAACTGAGAGTCAAGCACGCAGAATCGTTTCGAAATCTGACTTCCTGTTATCATTTACGGGCTTTTTTATGTTTCAGCAGCCACAAAGGATTTTCTGTACGTGCAGTGAATAGATGTCGCCACGAAAGGCGATTAAAAATGCGCCAATTGTTTGCAAAGCACCGAAGTCAACGCCCACCAGATTTTTCCGGATGTGTCGATGTGCGGCTTCATTCAGATCAGACGAATTGTGGCACATCAACCCGCCGCACACGACCTTCGCGATCGTTTTTGCGCTCCAATGAACGCAAATTGATTGCGACTCTTTGATTGCTTCTGCGATGACACTTCGACGATCGAGGCGCCCAGAACTCGGCTGACGAAACGCGTCTCTCTGACTCGAAAATTAGTGCAGTTTATTCGCTCGGTCGCTAAAGTTGGACATTTAATTTCGTCCATTTCTGCGAGTCATCCAGCTGGAAGACGAAATCGGTGCAGACTCGCGAAAGGACGCGTCTGCGTGCGATATAATTTGCGAAACATTCATTTTTAGAGCGGCATTCCGTGGATTCTGTAGAACTCGTAGTTCTTATTTTACGTGCTTGCATTTCGAATCCGCTTTTTATCACTGCAATTTAGTGCGTAGAAGGAGTTGAGGCGAAAATCCTCGGCTTTGCTTTGAATTTCAATTCGAAGCATTGGTGAGAAAAGAGTTGGAAATGCGACGAAACGCGAAAATCATCGCGACGAGCATTCAGTGCACGGATGCGGCAGGAATGACGGGCTTCGAGAATCCTGCTTACGAGCCGGAGTACGGAGAGGATGGCTGTGCCCGGTCGACCAATCGCAGCCACGAAAAGCGCTCCAGCTGGTGAGTACTTCGCTGCTTAATCCGCCTGCAACTTGTGGGCAAACATCGTGTCTTCAGAAAGCTGCACAGCTGAATCGCTACAAATGTTTAGATTCTTCATTTAGAAAGCCTCGCAAAGTTATATAACGTGCAAATAAGAACTCAGAGAGAAGCTTTCACCATTTTGTTGGTTACACTGTGTTCACACGAGAGCGAAAACATGTGAGTTCACCCGCTTCGAGGTTCCACATTAGAAGAAACGTCGAGCAAAACGCAGTTTCTCAGTTGTACTGAAATCTGAAATCCAAATAGAAACCCAGAGAAGCCTTCTCGTTACAAATTATGAGTCAAATGAATCAATTGAAACCATTCACTTTCGATAACTTGACTTGACTGATAATGTGAACTGCGTCCCTTCTTTTGTACTTGGAAGCCAAGTACTTCTTTAGTTATTACTACAAAATTTAAACTACTCATTGAGTTTGTTTTTAATGGACAAGAATACCTTTCGTCATGAATGCAATCACACGAAGTGCGTGTGTAATCAGTTGCATATTTCGCTACTTTAGCTTATTTTCACGTTTCTGAACGCACCCAGTCCATGCACACATCTCTATGTGGCCACCAGAAGAAGTAAACGTCAAAACAAACGTCACCGCTTTGGCACTGGAAGGTTTTCCAGAATGTAGTCAGCTGCTCCAGCTTGGTGCTGTTTTGGGTTCGTTCGTCGAGTTGCAGCAGTGAGCCTCGAAGTGGAAAAGTTATCGTTGCGGCCAGCGGACGTTAGTCACCTTCTCAGTCGAGCGGAGAGTGTGGAAGCTTAAACAAAATTCCTTAAAAATTAAGTAACAACACAACCAGCAGCAACGAAGTAGTGTTCAGGTTACAAGACGGACTTCCGCATCAACTCGATACCAATTTCAGGCGAAACAGGCTCGCTTCACTTGGAAAACCTATTTGAAGTGAGGAAGATTATTGATTTTTCTTGCCCCAAAACTTAAGTGAGAGCGGAGCAGAAAACGAAGTGTTACGCGAACGAAAGACGGGATAAAGGGATTGCAAAACTCTCACTGAGAGCGTCATCAGCCAGGAGTCACAGGAAGAGCTGCCCTCCGCCAGCGGGAATACAGACAGGTGAGTCCCGAGGTGGTGCGGAACAGTGCAACCTGCTCCGACTCCCAGGAGCAGGTTACCTCGTCCCTTTTTTGCCACCGCAAAACCTCTTTATTTTCATTTTTACCACGGGCGCCTTTCGGTTCTTTCGCTGAGAGCCGTAGGTAGTCCAGCTGCACTGCTACGCGTTACAGACACTCGCACCACCGCACCTCAGCCGCGTGCCCACTCATGCAACCATGCAACACCTTCATTTTGCACGTAGTAGACTTTGTTCTTGCATGACTTGTCCTGCTCGTTCCGCTTGTGGCATCTGCGTTGTCAATGCCAGTTGCGTAATGCACTCGCACTCTGCGTCAGGCTGCTTGATTCCCACGTCATCTTCATCTTCATCATCGCCGTCATCGACGTAAATAAAGTTGCGCTGACTGCGTTGGACCGAATTATTAACTGCGGTGGACGCGAGGGGCTGCCGCCACTGATCGAGTTGGTGTTGGTGTTGGTTGGTTGTTCCTCAACTCTGCACGATTCTTGCGCCCTTCGCTCGGCCACCACTGAGTCCGACCGATTTCGAGCCTGCTTTCGGGTCGCTTCTGACGTAATCCGCTTCGCCGCGGCAGCTAAAAGTGGGACGACTCGGCGGTTCATCTGTCTGGTGGCGTTTTCTGTAGTTTTCTGCTGTTGCCATTCTCCTCCTCAATGAAGGTCCGTGCACAGGGAGAGTTTCTTTATCCTCTCTAACTTCGCTGGCTGCCGGGGGTGGGTTAGTGGGTCGGCGCCTCTGCTGCTCCAATTGTTGGTGGAGAGCAGCATTTCGCTGTGCGGAGAGTCGCTTCCTGTGCTGGTATCGTCGATACACGCCAGCAACGTTTTATGTAATGAGGACTTCTGTGCGGGGCGTTGAGAACGACGAAATGCTTCAATTAATTTAATGCTTCAAATGCTTTTGTTGTGTGAATAGCAATATTTATTGTTAAAAAACGAATGAAGACGTCTTCAATATTCGAATTATTCTTGCTTTTATTCCGTAAGTTATTCTCTGATTTCAGTAATTTTTGTATTTTATTCTGTTTCCGAAATCCCATCATTTTCCGACCGATTTAGTTGGGTAGCCAGGATTCCCCCGAATGCAATCAGTAGAGCGAGTAAATTCAGAGTAAATTCTGTGAAAAGTTGGCCCCAAAGTTGCAGCCGTAACTTGACACTTGAGTGGTTGGTTTTTATTACTTTTTGCAGGGGACGAGATGGATTTATTGTTTGAAATACTTTAGAGTGCTCTCGAGCTCAGTTTTCGCTGAGACAAGCATTCATATTGTTCGGTATGCAGGTCGTCCACTGAGTGAACCTAAATTTGGGTCGATGTCTTGTTACAATATTATTTTTAATAAGATAAATTAGAGGAGTTCACAGAATAGTTAGCGTCTTCCATTATACAGGGTCAACAGTAATGTGAGGAACGTGATTTTGAAAAAGAAAATGACACTAAAATTTCCTTGCAAAGGTTTCTCTCCAAAACGGAAGAATCGCGATTGAGCGCGCAGGTGACTTTTGACTCGAATGCTGTTATAATTACAGGTATTCCATTTTTTCACTTATTTCTCCATCAAAACGATAACAATTTTGCATATGAAGTCACAGCGAAATCGATGTCTTCTCCACTCTGACGTCACATTGAGACCTTTTAAAAGCGCTACAAAGAAAAAGTAAACAGAAAGAAGAACAAGCGCGTCCTTGGCGAAGTGTGACCAGCGCTTCAATTCATTGAACCCGAATTGTTACTCTCGCGGTTTTATAGTCATCTCGGCCGGTGTTTGCGTCCAGTACACTTGCGTCTGCAATCATTTCCAGTTATTGTCCACCCCAACCAGTATTAACTGCCTTTCTGGCGGAAACGATTGCAGAAAACGTTATCGTCTGTGCTGTGCGATGCTGTTGCATTTCTGTTGAAGTGGAAAATGAATCTCGGTTCCATTATATTTCCTCCATTTTCCACTCGTTTCAGTTGTGGTTCTTAAATCGCATGAAAAGGCGTTTTATTGTGAAGCGTTTCTGCTTCCAGAAAAGGTTTGCGTTGTGAAGCGAAGGAAAAACAGAAACAACTGGAGATGAAAGCTGAGGAATCGATTCGCTGTGAGTTCTCGGCGGGGCTGCACTGCGAAGATAAGGCTTGTTGTGGAAAAACAAAGAATGCATTCATGACCACCATCGCCGCATTCCTCAGTCGTTGGGAGCTAAAATGACCGCATGACTTCCTTGGTTACCGATTGCCACCTCGCAATCTTTTGACCACAGCCAGCATGCAGTCCACTTGACTGCCGCCCAGAGGCTTAAATCGCCAGCAGGTTCCTCTGAGTTGGGTTACTTTCGTCGCCTTCCCATGCAACCCAAGTGGATAAGAAATTTAGGTCGCCCTCCACAGCCTGCAGTCACCGCTGGAGTTGCATCTCGGATGCAAAGTGAGCGAACTCGGCCTGGAACCGCCGCCCCCTCCGTCCCGCTGTGTTCTGGCATTTGGGCGCCACTTCCTGCGATCCAGTTGAGCCCAAGGTCGTGTCCACTGTGCTCGCCTGGAGCAAACACGAGAACTCGTACGTCTGCAAGTCGAATCAAAAAAGAAAACCACTGAATCGGAATCCATCAATTTAAAAAGCTGTGCAAACAAATCCAGCAAAGTGGAGTAAAATATGCTGATTGCGGTGTGGGAATTCATGCTCTGCAAGACGGTTTCTCGGAGTAAGCAATTCAGGCGACAGTCAACCGCACGCAGACCAAGCAGTGGCGTCTGAATACCGAGCAGCTTTCCGCTGTTTCGGCTTGTATTCCTCGTTCGTTTTGCTTGTCGTTGGTATTGATTTTCGAGCTTTTCTATGGGTGGCCGTTCGTGGGCCGGCAGGCTGGAGGATGGAGGGTCAATCGGAATCCCGAAGTTCAGTAAGCAGCTTTAATGAAATTCGTCCTTCCAAGGCGATGAAACTGCAAAAGTTTAGAATCCTCAGAATACATTACATTTTTGTCTGTTTTCTTCATAAACTAAAGTTGGCTCCGCATGCAGAGGGACTTCGAGTTGAGCCCGTAGAGCCTCCGTGTGCTCTGCGCCGCCACTGCAACTGCGCTTTATTATTCTTGAACGAATTAAATGCACGCTGGCTGCTGCTGGTTGGCCGGGTGAGGGGAGACGGCCTTCTCATCCAGTGCACTTCGTCGTACAGTTGTATTCAATTGTGTGCGGCATGCTACGTGTATTGTGGCAGGTGCAGCCAGCTTTCGCGAGGCAGCGACAGCCTATCGTGTCTTGGCGAACCGGTTTTCCCTTCGCGACGCCATAACCAGTCCTGGAGTGCCGGCGTCCCCTCATTTGTAATTGAGAAATCGTGATTACACAACTGATGTCTGTAATTGCTTGAACAAACTTCGTTTTATGGAAGTTTACATCATTTTCACTCTTCTTACAAATTCAGAACGTCGAGCGTACGTCGTCATCTGTGTTCAGAGTTTTCTTCTGCACCCTACATACAGTTAGTTCGGTGTTGAGGAGCCAAACAGAGCGTCCATTATTACAGTTAGGAGGGTGTTGAGAAGGGCGTCACGTCAGCCTTGTCAGGCCGCTGAATTCAAGTACAAATTTCAGAAAATTTCCAGTTTTTTATGTTAATCGTGGTTTTGACGCAGCTTAGATTCTCCGCTCGGGGCAGTCGGCCTGACGCGCTTGTTGTTTGCGCGAGAATAACGATTAACAAGCCGGTCGACGATTGTCTTTAATTAGCTATAAACTTGATTGTTGGTCGCTTTACGGCTCGGAGCGACGCACACACGTAAAGACAACCAGCCAGCAACTAGACGCGACTGGATGCGAGACGTAATTCCAAGCACGTCGTTGTTGTTGGTGCAGCTGCCATTTGTAAAGCGAAATTTATTCACTTTACACGATACAAAAAGTGAATACAAACTCGGACAGCTTATGATTTCTTGATTGTTATGAGCAGCAGTAATTACGACTGGAATCCATTATAACTGATTTCAACTTACGGAAGAACGGAAAAGTGGGTTTATTATTGCACCGGTTTTCCAATAGAAGCTCAAGCGAGGAAGATTGAAGGGCGGCTTAACTTGGAGGGACGGCGTAGAATGAAGGAACGGCGTAGATTGAGAGGACGGCGTAGAGTGAAGAAACGGCGTAGATTGAAGGGACGGCGTAGATTGAAGGGACGGCGTAGATTGAGAGGACGGCGTAGAGTGAAGAAACGACGTGGATTGAAGGGACGGCGTAGATTGAAGGGACGGCGTAGATTGAGGGAGCGGCGTAGAGTTAATGGACGGTGTAAATAGAAGGGACGGCGTAGATTGAATGAGCGGCATAGGGTTACTAAAGACAGTTAAGATAGTGTGACGAAGAGGCTTCCTTGGGATTCCTTGAAATGCGTGCTCGTGAATGAGGTGAAGTAAGCTTCGTAGATGTCTATTTTAACTTGAGGCCCCCATGCGCTGGTCAAAACGCCACCGATCTGCATTCACCACCCATCACCCCACTCACTGCAGACACCTGTACGCTTCCTCGATTCCTGCTTCCGTTCGTTGCACTTCCGCTTAATTTACCATTTCTTTCTTTCACTTCACAACTTGTATATACATTTTATTTATTTGAATTTATTTTCTTTTTCTTTATTTTTGGGTTCGTTTCAAACCTGTTTGTTTGATGCGCCGGCGTTCATATTTTCGATAAAAACGCCACAAACGTGATCGGCATTCAAATTCGCATTAATGTCGGTCATCTAAAAATGATCGATAACGGATCTGACGATGCGCCGTCCGACGGCACGCGGTCCGTTGGTCTTCTTGCCTGCTTGCTTGCTTGTCTTGCCTGAATTCTGACACAAATTTCTGCACAAAAACAAACTTTAATGCCTGCCACCAATCACTGAATGCAACGCCACTCAATCACGCGCCACGCAACGCTCATGCACACCCTCGGAATCGCAATCGGCTGCGGTCAGGATAAGTATTAGCAAATTCATCCACGGCACCTCGCAGTCGAATCGGCAAACCGCGGAGCGCAGAGGAGCGACAGAAGCGCGGCAGCACCGAGATGCCTCAGTCGGAGGGCGGCTACATTTCGCTGGAGGGCGCCGGCACGAATGGCGTCGGCGGCGCCATCTACCAGTCCACCACCGAGCCGACGGGACCGTCGTCGGTCTTCGAGTCGGTGAAGCGGGCCCTCGGCCAGGTGGTGGGCGCGAACGGCGCGAACGGCGCGCAGGACACCGACGACCTGCTCTCGAGCGGGCGTCAGGCCACAGTCGTGGCATCGAGGTAAGTGATTCCGTTCTTCTTCAGCCCACTTTGCTCGAGATACTTTTCAGCATGACATTCGTGTGTTGCATGCATGTGTGAGTGTGGTTTTCTTACTTAAGTCATCGTTAATTTTTCACAGTTACTTAGAGAACTAAACGGGGAGGGAGATGCAAGATTGCTTCCTCAGCGAGCCTCAGACACTCAGTTGGCATTAAAGGATTCGGAAGACAAGAAGTGAATACGATGAACCAGAGCATGAAAGCCTCAATATTCGTCGATTTTTCCATTTCTCGGATTACTTTAACTTTTTGTTTTTAGTGTTCCATCGACGTCGTAGAGCTCTAATTTAATCCGAACTCCCTTCAACTGCAATCAGCGTATTTTCGATGTGCTTTTATCTCTGTAGCTCTGAAACTTTATCAAAGTAAATAATTCCGGTTAGTCATGCGAACTCATGCTGTTACTTTCTATCTTTTCGGTCCAAACACGCTGAACGAGGTGAGCGCTGTACGGCCACAGTGGGCTGCGCTGTACTGCCACAGTGGGCCCGAAGCGCAGAGGGGTGCGAGTTCAAGGCGAGTGGTGAAAATACCGCATTGCACGGGTGCTTCCTGATTTGGGATTCTGTTTTGTCAATAAACCAAAAGAGGTTCGTCGTCGGTGCTCCCCTCTCGCCTCTCGCTACCACATCATCCGCATCAGTGACGGCGGAGTTCTCGCAATGGAACAAAATGTCCATTAAACGAGTTCAGTTGATCTCACGGGTCGCGTTGTGTCCTCGCCATTCGAACAGGAAGCGTGGCAATCCAACAAATAGATCAGCCAACAGCATTTCTCACTGTCACGAGCCACGTGTTCTCCAGCCATCCGTGCCTTGGACGGAAGGTCACACGACTGTCTGCTGAAGTGGCAGTCGAGTGTTCAGTCACATTTAGCCTGCGACGCTGTGGTGAGGACCTTCAAGCCCCGCTGCCGGCCTACCTGCCCACCGATGGGGCGTGACACCTCACTGTAGCGAATCGATATTCTCAATGAACTAATTTTCCATTTCATTTCACTGATGAGCCGACTTGACTCCGAGCCACGGGGTGTCTTTGCGCAAATTATTAGATTTCATAGAGTGCATTCGGTGCAAGCAAGGTGTCGCAGTCGCTGCCAGTAACGGGGTGCTCGTGTGCAGCCCACTAGAAAAGCCGCGCTTTGAGTTCGCGCCAAATCAAGTTAAACGAGTATCCACGAGTTGTTTGAAATGTTGAAAGGGGGCACTCGAGGCTGCCCGTTTGTGTGTGTGCTTTGTGTCGGCTTTCTGTCGTGAACAACAAGTTATCCGCTCAAGCAATTAACACTGCGAAGTGCAAACATCGGCCACAGTTCGACTCTTCGACTCTCCGGTGACGAGTCATGTTTTGTTCTAATTTTGTGAGGCCTGAAATAACTCAATAACTGAATAACAAAACAATTAGTAAAGCCAAAAATTCGGAAAGTATCTTTCCAGACTAATCTTATCTGCAGACTGGTCATGTTCGTCAGGAGAAATACGAACAAAGCGTTTCTGGCCAGGTAGCTACATGCGCACGTAGTGTGTCCACAACTTTCTTTATCGATTTTCCCTTGTTTTCACATGCAATCGACGAGTTTTTTTCATACCCGCCTCTGCATTTCGTCGAGCTCTTTGTCGTCATTGCTGTACACTCACTGCTTGTCTACCCACCACGCTGTTTCCCCCGCAAGCCCCCTCCCCCAACCCCCTTTTCCACCCGCCAACTTCGGTTCGCTTTTGATATTCGTTTATATAGTGGAATTCGTTGCATCCATGAACCGATTTGGAATCGGGGTCGTCGAGGTGGATGAACTCATTTGAACGATTTCCCCTCAGGCCAATCTAAGTTAATAATTGAATAGAAAACAGAGTATATTGGGGTCATATTTCAATTAGAGAGATGGAAAATGGTACCCACAGATTGTTCGAGAACTGTTTGAAGAGATCTTGAGAGACTTGAAGAAGTCTTAAACTCAAAAGGCTGACAACAAACGGAGTCTCGATGGCTAGAAAACCCGACTCCGTCCGGAGCCTAACGGCCGCCACGATTGTCGGGTTTTCTAGCCATCGAGTCGGGTATTCTAGCCATTTGAATTTGTAAACTTTATGCAAACAACGCGTGGAAGTAATGCGTGATTACTCTCGTATCGGAGGGCGGGTAATCTACAGCTCGGCTGCGACTTACAACCGGCTCGCTCCGCTTTGCTCTCTTCTTGTCCGCTTCCTCGGTCTCGGTTTCAGTATCATTCTCTTGTATTGGCGCCTTAGCGGTCTAGTTTGTTCCAGATTCAAGCCGCAGACCACGAGATATATTTGAATGCGTACGAGTATTGTGAGTCGCGGACCGATGACAAGTTAGGGGCAGTTTTGTGCCTCACAATAATTTCTTAACTTCTCTTATCAAGGATCGCTTTAACTTTTGAGAGCTCGTTTCGATTTGGTGTTCTTGCAAGTGGATTTTGTTGAAAATACGTCACATTCAGATGTCACGATTTATTCACTCTTCCTCGAAGCCCATGAATGTGTTTCGTAAATTAAAATGGAAATCCTCCAAGATAATCCAGGCAGTTTGCGAACTCGCAGCAAGGACACCTTCCTTCATACATCACCGACTTTATCATAATCATCATTCATCTCTGCGTTCTGCAGGAATTACCAATTTCGAGTACTTTCAGCGGGAATCATTTTTCCGGAATTTCGCCCTCTGCAAATGACTGTTCTTTCGCTTTTGTTGCGGTCCCTCTCCCCTGAGCCTTGCTTTCGAAATCGCCTTTACGACAGACGACCGAACGCCGTCCTTCCAGTTTCTGCTGCGAACAGGTGAAATTCAAGCCTGCCGTCACCGTCACGTCCACCATTTTAAAAAATGTATTGTGTCGTGTTTTCGTGTCCTTGTGGCGGGCGTCGGTAGGTTTCTGCTGGCTCTTGGCGCCCCCGCTCGCCCGCTCAGCCCTCTCCCGCGCCGTTTGTTGTTCCACTTCATCCTTCGGCTGAGTCATGCACACGGTATCGACCGCATCAGCAACCCACTTCAGCGTCACACGCGTTACGGGGCAACGCTGCCTGTGCCTCGGCACACCGGCATACACACACCTCGTACATGTCTTGTTCCAGTCATAAATTTCGCTGGCTGTCCTCATTTTCACGCTCATAGCTTCTCATTTCCATTTTTCATGTTTTCCCAGCTTGTCTTGTCCGAAATCACATCACATCTGCTTGTGGAACCGTATTCTCGCACGTCTAGCTCGTTCTCCGCCCGACCTTGGGCCATTAAATGCTTCTTGTCTTCCGTTCCTTCCGTTCTGAGTTAACTCGGGCTGTATGTGCATTTAGTAGCTTAATTGTCAGTAACATTTGCCTTTTATTTTGCCACTTACGTGTGTTGGTTGCGTTCAGTTTGGTTTCGGCTCGATTTCAGTCGTCAGTTGAATGCCATCCCTCCGTAGCCACATCGATTTCCAGTTTGCTTGCATGTTTATAGTGTTCATTTCAGAGACCGGGACAAAAGCGGTAAGACCGTCGCCACCAAGATGCCGTCAGCACTCGCCCGCACCGCCGAGGAGGCGCGTCTACTGGGGTAAGTTTTGACAGCAGAACCACGATTAAGAGAAGAGTAGAGTGATCTGTGCCACTAGAGACTGCTAAGTAATCCAGCCCGCCTTCAAATCTCTCGTTTCAATACTTGTACTTCAGTACTTTCCTGCCGACTCATTAATTTTGTACGATACATTTAAAATCCTTATTAGCCTTTTCGTTTTACTCTATTATTTGGCCAGCTGATTCATTCGGCTACCATGTTTTCCATGCTCCAAAGTAGTTGGCCCATTGGCGCCATTAGTTGCCATGCATTAAAGTCCGCGGCCACGCAAGTCCTCATCCGCAACCCACACAGCATCATCAGAGACCGCGTTTAGCTTAAATAGCTTCCATTTTCTTCGCAACGCAGCTCCACTCTTCCATTTCGAGTAGCATCACGAAGAAGCGAGGGTTGAGTAAAGTAAGGATTTGAGCTTGTAGCCCAGAACTCTACTGTATTCGATGTAGTCGCCCACTAGTTAGCACGGCGTCTCAGTACAGCGTCACGCATCATTTGGTGTCTCATGGCTTCCTTCTCTCCCACCCAGCACGATGCCCGTAGACCCCATGGACGACATCGAGCTGCGCTCCGTGCAGCTGCAGTTCCCGAATGCGCGCGGTTCCATCGTGGACGCCTGCGAGCAGCGCCGCATACCCACAGACAAGGGGGAGGTGCACGTCGCCATCCAGGGGGACACCTCGAAGCCGGCCATCCTGACGTACCACGACTTGGGCTTGAATTGTGAGTACCCGTGTGGACATTCAGCGGTGAACTGACTGAATGCAGCCATTGACTGACCTGTTCTTCTTTCAGTTGCCACCAGCTTCGCCGGATTCTTCAACTACCCCGTTATGCGCGGATTACTGGAGAACTTCTGCGTGTACCACGTCACTGCACCGGGTCAGGAGGAAGGCGCTCCGACTTTGCCGGAAGAGTGAGCCCGTTGCCTTAATTGCCTTCTGTACAGACCGCCTTAATTCCCGTTTGCAGTTACGTCTACCCTACCATGGACGAACTCGCTTCGCAGCTTCTCTTCGTCATGTCGCACTTCGGACTGAAGTCGGTGATCGGGTTCGGAGTGGGCGCTGGAGCCAACATCCTGGCGCGCTTCGCCGTCGCCAACCCCGACAAGATAGGCGCTCTGTGCCTCATCAACTGCGTGTCCACGCAGTCGGGCTGGATAGAGTGGGGCTACCAGAGCTTCAACGCGCGCTTCTTGCGCACCAAGGGCATGACACAGGGCGTGGTCGACTACCTGATGTGGCACCACTTCGGCCGCAACCCCGAGGAGCGCAACCAAGACCTGGTGCAGATGTATAAGCACCACTTCGAGCACGGCGTCAACCCGGCCAACCTGGGCATGTTCATCAATTCGTACATCCATCGCAACGACTTGAACATCTCGAGGACTCCGCCCGGCACTCCGGGCACCGAGCCGTCGGCCTGCACCCTGAAGATGCCAGTCATCAACGTCACCGGGGCTCTGTCGCCACACGTTGACGACACAGTCACCTTGAACGGACGTCTGGATCCAACCAACTCGTCGTGGATGAAGGTGGGGCGACGCGTCCCTTTGTTTGCCTTCGCTCCGCTGACCCGCTGACTCGCTGAGTAATCGTAATCGTCTCCCTCTTGCAGATCTCCGACTGTGCAATGGTGCTGGAAGAGCAGCCGGGCAAGCTGGCCGAGGCCTTCAGACTCTTCCTCCAGGGCGAGGGATACGGTAAGTGCTAGACACAGGCCGACCCCACCACCACAGATACCAAACAACTACTTCACTCAGAGCAAGAAACCGAGCGAGACTCACAGCAGTTCTCGAATCTAGCCATACAGACATCATCCTCACCCAGCGCCACACAAGCGATTCAGACCTCTCGAGTGTACCGAACGACACACCATCACTAACCGATGACCTCACCTGTCTCCAAATGCGATTATATTGCAAACCAGCCACTCATAGCCAGCACCATCGCGTCTTCTCTCCTCCCATTCTTCCCGTCACCGCGTGCACTGTCGCGAACTGGGAATCTCGGTACTGCTAATCTTCGCACTGCATTTGCCGTGTCTACGGCTGCATTTTCGGCCCAGCTGTGCTTGAAGAATGTTACGTGTAGCTTTATCTATCAATCTAGTGATTGTATTTTAGTCGGAAGTCGGTGGCTGATGGCAGATCTGAGCGAATAAATCGCGAACCCCTTTAACCGGCTTAAAATTGAGAACAGTTAATGGATCTCTAGACCGAAGGATATCCGAGGAAGTCAGAAAACTTATATGGGTGCCCCAGTAAATTAAAACCACTTTTTAGCATTATTACTTCGCTCAGATTTCTCATTTATTGCACTCAGAGTTTGAAAGCTTTTCTGGTTGGCTGCTCTGGAGAAGTAGAGTGCGCATTTCTTCCAGAAGCTTCAAACGTGGATCCCGCATGGATCCAACTATTCAACGCCCACCGAGCCGTTCATTCTTCCAGCTGATGGGCCGATTCGACGTTCGTAATACGATGGCTGAGGCGCAAAATAGGAACAGAAAAATACGAAAGACATTTTATTCGCGGAATTAGTGGTTGTTAACTATTTAGAAAAACTAAAATTGTAAAAAACTGAAGCGTGTCGAATCTTTCAAACTGATATTAGATTTCGAGACTCAATATTAGAGTAGAAAGTTTGTCGCGCTTCACAATCAGTCAGCAATCGGTGGCGCGCCGTTGAAAGCCGTTTCGTCAGAAAATCTAGTGAATTATTTGGCATTAAATTGTTGGTTCCTGAAGCGAACGAAAGGCTCTCTAAACACGCACCGTAACCAGTTTAAATTTGTACGAAATTATATTGCATTCAACTGAATAAAGTGACTGAGAAGAGCAAACGATGTCTGGTTTCCTACGAGCTTTCTAGTCCTTCCACAAAACTCGGTCAAGCACTCGCCACTCACCCCTTCCCGCCTCTGCATCCTGCCAACGCAGCCGCCCCTAGTTAAGCCAAGTCAACTGCATCCGCCTCCCCCGTTCCCACGCCCCGAATATTAATAAGCGGAACTTTCAGTGAGTTGGACATAACGTGACTTTTCTTCTCTCTCTCGTTCTCTCCCAACGAAATCACACACACACACACGCCACTCCAAAACGAACTCAATCGCCATTCAACACCCCGCCGCCCCCGTCAAACTGCACATCCTCCGCCTGCGCGCTCGTCCTGCGCTCTCGTCCTGCGCTCTCGTCCTGCATGCCGACGCCACGTTCGCACCTCACTCACTCTGCAAATCTGTTTTCCTTTATTGCGGCCTTCGAACATCGGCGGTGCAACGGTCGCCATCGGATCCGACGACCGCCACGTTGCGTCCCACGACCACCGACAATCCAAACTGCTTTCGGTACGTATTGACCTGCACCGTCTCGCTCGCCCGAACGCCTCTGGCCGCGCACGACCGCGTGTTCAGATAAATCGCAGTAAGCCAGGGGCAGCTGCCACGTCGTAGTCGCCGCTCACCCGCGGGGAACCCAGAGAAGCCCCTCGCCCGCCGCAGTCATCTTCGCATCTCAGAACGGCCCAGCTGTCGGTCGCCAACCGATGGACGGCTGGGTTGTGTAGCGCTGTCCGCGACGTCGCAGCACCGCACACTCGCGCACGCATCACCCCTCCGCCCGCTTCTCGCTGCCGACTTCGGTGGCCGCTTCCCGCTCCCCGCTTTCCGCCTGATTTGCTGTAGTTGTAGCACGTAGCACGCACCCCTCGGCCGCCCTGCAGCTGAACTTCACTTATGATTTCTTCTGTTTCGTTTCGTTTTGTTTAGCTGTCGGCACTCTGCAAAAGTTGGGACGCAAGTTCTCGGCGGCCAGCCACAGCGGCTCCAGCCAGCTTGAGCTGCACGTGCACTAGTGAGCGGCCGCGATCGCCCCGCGAGCGGTCGGCGGCGCACGCGTCACCAGATCAGATCACCGACCACGCACTCACCCACACCGCCCACCGCCCACCGTCGCCGCAGCCGGGCCACCCGTTTATTTATGTTTGTTCATTTGTAAGCCTCGTTTTAGTTCGCATAATTTTAGTATTTGTTACGTCAGTTTAAGTTCGCCGTACTGCGTGCGGCTACTTTAAGTCCGAAGCGGCGCAGGCGTCTTCAGTTGTTATGCTTCGAGCGAGCTGCACACGCCTAGAATACGCTATACGAATACAGTTATATACACACACACACACGTCTATGTATGCAATAAAAGAGAAATTGAGCAAAACCGAACGCGTTTTAAGGCTCGGGCGGTTCGGTCCAGTTCGGGCTCGCAATTTGCAGAGGAGCTCCGCTTCGTCGATCGGTTGTCCGTGAGAAGCCAACCTGCACCTGCTTGCTTTTCGAATATAAGAACTCCTTGATTTTCAAGACGATTTGCGGTGGATCGCCAGCACTACTCGGATTGGATCGCAGAACCGCGCCTGCACGAGTTGCAACGCGTCCCGTTGGTGTACCGAAACTGAGACTGACAGATTAGCACATTCCAGGAATTGTAAAATAAAACTAAAGATGTTCACTTTTCAGTTCACTCCGGCGGCGCTTTTAAGTCTGCTCGGCCGTCCGCGTTTGTTTCTGTTGCAAGTCGCTTCATCTCCGAATCCGGATCCCCATCATCGTCATAGAAACTCCCCACCATCGCCGAGTCATCAGGCGCGACAACCAGGCTCGCACACACACACCCAGGCACACGAAACCCGCACACGCACACGCACACGCCCATCGAAACAATCGAGAGAGCGTTTTGATTTCACTTACATCGGCACTCATTTGTCCCCACACCTCCCGCCGACACACACACGAACAACTCCACACGCTCAACTCTCATCGCCAAGGTCAAGATTAGTAAATAACGAAAGCCAAACTATCCTCCATTGCGCTCGTGCTGCTCTGAACAACAACAACTGCGACGGCAACGGCAACGCCAACTGGTGTTGACTGGCGATCCGAGCAGCGACACCGCTGTCCACTCCGGCAACGTCGCCCTGCGGCACGAAGTACCACACCTACTCGTCCATATTTTTTGCAAGCTTCAAGGAACAGCAGCGGCAACATCAGCAGCAGCAGCAGCAGCAGCAACAAGAGCAGCAGAAGCTGAAAGAGCAGCAACAGCAACAACAACCGAAACTACGCAGCAGTGTGCGCCTCTGCCGCGAGACGGCTATAAACAATGTTAACGCCAGCAGCACCAATGGCAACAACAACGACAACACCAACAACAACGACAACGACACTGGCAGCTTCACCGCCGACGTGCATATCGACAACGGGAGCGGAAACGGCAACCCCGCGAGCGAAGGCAAGCCGATCGACAACGAATACGCAGCGAATGCAGCCGACGGTGAGGCCGATGTTGCCGACGCCGACGCCGACGACGACGCCGCAGCCGAGGTGGACGAAGACGAAGACGAAGACGACATCATGCTGCACAGCGTCGTCAACGGCACCGTCTACACCGGCGCAGCGCAGACGAACAAAATCCGCATCACCGAGAACCCGCTACCCGAGCCCATTTCCTGTTAGGTTTGGTACCGTTAGCAGCGCGTAGCCAAAATCACTTGCAAGACGGAGATGTAAACTAAAATAGAAGTTAGAAAAGGGAAGACGAGGACTCCACACGGTGTTGATTGCATTTAAGAAACTAAATAAAGAAACGAAGAGCGTCGGCGAAGTACGTACACCGCGTTGTAGTTGCTGCTGGAGTCGGGATTTGAGCGCCGCAACTTGTTCGGCAACCTTTTCTAGCAACCTTTTCTAGCAACCTTTCCGCGTGTTGACAAGCAGCGGAGTGAGCGAGCGCGCATTTGCTTCCTCACAGATGTTGCAGAGACAAGTTGCCAGAGAAGTGGGCGAGTTGAGTGCAGCAACTACAACTACAACTCTGTACTTGCAGAAATCGCTTTAGTAAGCCGCGCGTCCTCAGATTAGAATTCGAATTATAGAATCCATAAGCTGCCAGCTGCACAGCCACACCAGAATTTATTTCAGCGCGAAACACAGAAGCCGATCGTGTCATTTTAAGAGTTGCCACATTTACGATTTTGTTTACGATTCAGGGAAAACCGAAAAACGCGTGCGGATTTTTTGCAATTGATTTTCACTTTGTGCCTGATACGAATTTATTTTTATAAGTTGCAACTGCGTCAGCAGCGACGAGCAGACGAAGCAACGCGACCACCACTTGAAGCTGCAAACAAACAAAAACCGAAACACGAGCTTCTTAGCAGATTTCGCGCTTGAATTGGAGTCCACGAAGTCCCACGGGGCAGCACACTGAACCGCATATCAGAAGTATTTACGTGAAATTAGATAGCCGAGTTATTTGACCCCTCAGCTGCCCCCCGCACCGCCCCGAAACCCTCCTCCAAAAACAACCCGTTCGCCCCGTGAGAGCAACACGTAGACATTTAGAAACCTCGAGAGACGTGGAATGCGAGACGCGCTCTCATTTACGCGACTACCAGGCTAGTAAACAACAACAACAAAGTACTCGTACACGTAGAACACACTAATTTATAACTGTAAAACTGCGCGGCGCGCAGCAGAATCGAATTATTAACGGCTTTAGATAATCCCAGCACTCGGACTGCTTTCGTTCGTCTCTAGAAATCCGGCCGCATGAGTGCCGGCAGTTAGAATTTTAAGGAAACGATGACGCGACGCCACTAACGGGAGCAACGCTCTCTCTCTCTCTCTAGTTGCTCGCGGCGAACTCGCTGCACTGCGAGCCACTCGCCACTCGTTAGGCGGCGCCAACTAACGACGAGAGATTAAAATTAACTGCTTTTGTAAAAATCGAGAGGATTGCAGCGAGTGTGAGCGAGTTAATTCGAAATAAACGAGCGTTGAAATCAGAGGGCGTCGTTTTATTCACATAACGGTTCTTCTGGCTTCTTTTTTAGGTGCGAACAACTCAAATGCTGCCCACTGTCTTCTGAAACTGAAAGTCGCTTTTAGTTCGAATATTTTATTAAATAAAGATGTCAAGGAATTTGCTGAAGTCAACAATTAGAATTTTATTGTATTTGTAAGTTGCAAAGTGCACTTGCGGGCTGACACGTTGCGTGCTCTACTTGCGGCAGACGCACACGCCCTTCGAGTTGCAGTAGCCGCCCTTGTTGAAGCGGGCGATGCAGTGGGCCGCGCACGCCGAGTTGTTGACGCCGAAGCCGCTCAGCAGGTCGCAGGTGGCGCGCTTCTGCCGGCCGCCGCTGTGTTCGGCGGGGGGCGCCGGGGCGGCCGCGAAGGCAGCTCCTGCTTCGGCTTCCCCGACCAGCGCCTCCTCTGGCTCGAGGGGCAGCGCGGCCGCGTCGTGCAGCAGGCAGGCGCAGAGTGCGACGCCGAGGACGATCAGCAAGGTGGACTTCATGTTGTGGTTGCGAGAGCGTGACGGTGGCTGCAGCGACTGAACGGTCCGAACGGTCTCGGTGCGAGTGTGCTGCAGTGCCGGCCGCGCGTCTTTTTATACGCGAATCGCGCCGCTGATACGAGCGGGGAATTCCGCGCGCTGGCCGACTGTGAGTCCCCGACGTCTGCTCTCCGCGCCGCACGGACGCGACGGAAGCACGAGCCAGCGAGCAGCGAGAGGCGCGCGAATATCGAGCAGTTTTCGGTGGGAAACCGCAAGCCGAGCGGCGTTGAGTTGGTGAAGCACTCGCTAAATATTTACTCTGCTCTTCACCAGCAACGAGTGGCACCTTCGAGTGAGTGGATTCGCTTCAGTCGGCACTCGGAACAGAAAACAACTAGAAATCCACGGAATTCTCGTCGAATGCGTGTCTGACGACGCGCGGGTCCTCAAGTTGAAGTCCGTTTTGGCAGGACGAGGACTGAATTGACGTGTATTTTGGGTTTGCGAACTCGTTGCATGAACACCGATTAGCATTCCAGCCAACAAAACAGCGAGTGCGGCGTTTCTACCGCCGCAGCTGAACAAGCAGAAAACAGTCGTCGCTGAAGAAAGCGACGATGTTTGCAAACTTTCTTGTTCGCTAATTAGCTGCATTCATTGAGATTCTGGGAAGTGAAATCGCATTCCGTGTGTCTTCGTTTCGCCCGACGATTTGGCAACAAGACGGCGCAACCACAGCGAGAACGACGCGGGAATTTTGCTGTTGACTCAAATTACTTTTCTCCGGCGTTGATAAGTCGCTCCGAATATCAGTTCGCGATGCACGGAGGCAACGCTCGACCCTGAGCGGCGGGGCTTCAAACTACCCGAGGCTTGTGCGTCCCCTCTGGCTTTTGCGCCAGTCGAGATAACGTCGGGAACTTTCGTCTCGATTAGAAAGTGTGATGCGCGAGATTCTCACTTGAACTCGCTTTTTGTTCTTGTTATCTCAGCATTTAATGCAGGGATGATTTTATTTTATGCCCCCTCATGTGGGTTCGTTTTATTTTATTCTATTTTAATTCACCTTTTTTTAAATTTAATTCACCTGACTTTAATTTTTCCTACTCTACTTTTATTCGTTTGCTTGAATTTTAATGCAATTTGTTATCTCTTCAGTTTATACACACAACGAGTAGACTCGCAGATAAATGAATCCGTTATCTACACTCGTTGGCTGCACTCGTCGAACTTCGAGCTTCGCCGTTTAGTTGAAACCCCAACCTGCAGTCCTCAGCGAGTACGCAAACCACTCGTCTAACTGTTCAATTCAGTGCCGTTCCGCTCTCACTCACCTCGCCGCTCGCCGGCTAAAAGAAGAGAGCGTGGAGAAGAGAGAAGATATTGTTATCTCAGGCTGCTCCCACTTGCCTGCTCGATGCTCGACTCGAAGACGGCTCGGACAATTGTTAGTGGAACTCGCTTGCGTGCGGACGTGTTAAATGTTGAGCGTGTTGCGGCTGCTCTACTCTGCTCAGCCAACGTTCAAGCCGAGAGCAACAACAACTGTGTTGTAATTTGAGGCAGCAACATTTCGTTGTTTGTGTATTTTGGCTTTCTTGGCTGCGTGATTCGAAAAACACCGATTGTGCAAAAACAAAGAACAACAGATAAGAGAGAGAAAAAGTTCCTGGAAAAATCAGAAATATTCGAGCGAGCAGCGACCGAGTGCTGCAGGTATCTGAGATCCGAGTACCGACTGCTGAGAGGGTCAGTTGGAGCCCCATTCACAGTGGACTCGCCGTGATCGGGATTCCAGATTCCATCGCGACGCGTTTTGAAGCCAGAGACTCCGCTGCTCTTCTGGAGACTCGCAGGAACTCCACCGCGTGGACTGGACCAGCATTCCTGACCCCAGCGGCTGGCGGGTCCATTGAAGCGCCCGTCGCCCTCCGCGTCGCGCGCCGCATTTGCTTCGCGAGTGTCGCCGTCGAACGTCGGTATGTCGCTGCTGGATCGTGTGTCGGCGCGTCGTCGAGTGACAGCGATCGCGTTCTCGTGCGCCCCGCGTTCCGCTGCGTCGCACGCAATGTGAAAGTCGGCGAGTCGGACTCAACGCTTCGCTGAATCGCGCGAATACGAAAACCCGACGCAGAGTTCGTCGCAATAAACAAGCGCTGGAAAAACATACGAACGCGACTCGCGAGTGGACAGTTTAGTGGAAATCAGAATCAGCTCGGAATCGGAATCGCCAGACGCGCCAGGAACCAGCGGAACCAGCGAGACTGCGGAATGGACACCCGACTGCTGCTGTGGAGCAGCCTGGTGGCGCTGCTGTGCCTGGGGCAGCCCGGCGCGGCGTCCGTCAACAACGGCTACGTCGACCACGGCGACATGAAAGGTGAGTTTCTGCGCCAGTTGCGCAACCACTGATCAGCGGATTGAAGGCCGCGCCCGGTCCACTCCATCCTTCCTGCTTTCGCTCTCCGCCTGGCGATCGCACTCGCCACCGAAATCCCAGCAAACAACCATCCAGGAAGTGCATCTGCTGCTCGTCCGCGCGACCCACGCTGCGTGGAACCCACTGATTGCTCGCGCACCGGCACAGGTACCCCTCGCCCGAGTTCCCAGACCCGTTCGCAGGTCGGTCTCTACCTGCTCGAGCAAACAACAGCCGTCGCTGTCTTCCTGCCCCGCCGACCGAACCCGCTGCCGCTTGTGTACCTCGGCAGCTACCTGTGCGTGAAATCCGCACTCGGCTCTACTTGTGTCGAGTCCCCTGAGTGCCCCTCCTGCCTGCCGCGCCGAGTCTCTCCTCCCTCATTCGGGGCTCAAGAATGGCAACCGACTGGCTGTCCATTTCAATGCGACTCATTCAAGGATCGCTTCTCGGGCTTCCATTCATCCGCGAGGAGAGCGACAAACACGGAGAAGCAAATGTGAATGCCTTCGCAGAGGTGGCATCGTTTCAACGGCGTCTGGCAGGTGGGGACGACGAGGTCGAGATTGCAATTTGGTGGGATTCGATTTCAGAGGTCCGAGTTCTCCTGGGAAGCGAAAATAGAGAGGAATTCGTGTCTGTGTGGAGAAGAATCCGCCGTCCGGAAGGTCTACTGAGTGCTTGCGGATGACCTGCGATCCGTCCGAGTTCCCATCTCGCCCGAGTTCCCAGATCCCGTGGGTTTCCAAACTCTGGCAATTGTTGACAGCCTCGCAAACCCGGATGACAAAATGAGTCGTAAAGTTGCCTCGTTCCGCTGAGTGAAGCCTCCAGAAACGCTGTTCTGCGTCCGAGTCGTTCGTCGAATCCTCAACGCGGTGGACAGAAACGTCTTCTCGCTCTGCGATCTGCCGTCTCACGCTCTTCTCGCAACTTGTACGGATTCCGTTAACGCCTCAGCGGTCGTGGCTGTCGTGGCTGTCGTGGGAATCGCTTCTCGTCGCAGTGCGGTGTTTGCACTCGAGCGAAGGCTGCCTCCTCGCATTGATTACGCAGCCAACTCTTCGCGGAGAGCTTCATCACTTCTCAGTTGGTGAGGAGAAGATGGTCTTCCCGGGAGAGTTTTATGACGGCCACTCTCACCTCCGCACGCTCTTCAGTTTGGAGGCAACGATCGTGAAGTCAATCGCGAAGGAAGGGCCATTGAGTCCTCCGTGGCCGTAGCAGCAGGTGGCGATGTGTCCCCACCGCTTGCCACGCCCCGATTCGTGCCCGAGGTGCTTCCACCTGCAAAGCGCTCAGTTTCACTGCCGCGTTCTCGTCGATGCCGTAATTCACGGCGCAGCGCTGCGCCCGCTTGCAAGATGCACTCATTCCCAGCCCGCGCTGCGCCAGTTCGCAGTCGCAGCCACAACCGGTTGCTCGGCCCGTCGCGAGCAGAGTGGCGAGAGTGACTGAGTTCTCTCGACGCTCACCACGAGAGCGTGCAGATCGTGCCTCTCTCGAAGCACTCTCGCGAAGCCCGGCCGCAGAGCGCACCGATCACGCGCGCAGCTGAACCGTGCGGCCTCGGGGCCGCAGTGCGCAGGTGTTTCTGCACGCAGCTCGAACAGGGTAGAAGTGGCGCAGTTCGAGCTGGTTGGCTTTGAGGTCTCGGTTGTGCAGCGGGTGGTGTGTCCCTCCTCAGCCGTCCGCTTCCCCGGCGCGCACTCTGCGGTCTGCGTTGTCAACCTGCACTCAGGTCGCTCCCACTAGAGCGAGCAGCGACCTCCGCCGCTCCGCGCTTCGCTCGATCACGGGCCGCCTTTTGCGCACCGTGAGTCACGATCGCGGTCGCCACGCAAAAACAAAGCTTATCAGCGCCAATCTGGTGATAAGCGAGCGTCGCAGCAGGTTTGCGGGCTCCTCTGACGCACAAATCCAGTCGCAGTTCTTGCCGCAGCGATAACAGCCGCTGTTTTCGCAGTTGTTGGGTCCGAAGTCGCGTTGCTGTCGCTGCCGAAGCGTACGCGACAGCGACTGCCGTTTCAAGTGTCGAGGGTGGGCAGGGCGACGCGTCGTTGCCGACTCCGCTCCCCTGGCTGGCGTTGATTCGGCGGAATTGAACTGCAAGCCGAGCGCCGCAAGAATCTCGGCCGGGAGGTGCGGCGGCGACGAAGTGGCCTCTCGAGACCGCTGGCAGCGCAGAGCCGGGGCAGGTAGTCGGCGCAGCACCAGCTGACGCGCCGGTGCCGCAGGACGCCGAGACTCGTATCGAGTTACATATTTTCGAGGTCCTTCAGGCGCGCAGAGTAGCTTCGTGATTTCGGTGACACTCGGCGGCCACCGTCGAGACCGTCGAGACCGTCGAGACCGTCTCGAGCAGCAGAGCCGAATAAGCAGCCCGACAGACGCAACGCTTCGTTATTCGGAGGAATTTTAAGGGACGGACGCACTGTCGTTGTTGTTGGCCGCCACTTGCTTCCGAGCGCTGAAGGACCGAGAAATATTTTCATAACCGAGACAGGAAAACAATTCGGAGCTATCGACGGGGGACGGAAGGCACGGCTTTGATTATTGAGGGCCACTCGAGCAGCGCTTCCTGCCGTGGAGTGCCGCGTGTGTGCGAGCCGGCGCATCCCGTTCCCATGCCTGCGTGTCCTGCGAGGGAGGGCGGCGAGTCCCTGCTTCAGCGAGAGCAGCCGTGCGGGGCGGCGTAGCTCGTCTGCTGCCACCAGATGTAAACTTCCTGCCGCAGTTGCGCCTCTGCCACTCGTCGCTGTGGCTGCGCAATCATTCTCCGTGCTGCTCGCATCAATAAACAATGAGATCCCCTGAGATTCTTGCCTCGTCTGCCCGCTCGCCGTCTGCGCCCATCGACGAAGTGGCTGCTTCTCCTCAAAAGTCGCTTATTAATTCTCGCACAAACAAAGAGACGGACGGAGAGTCGTAAATTACGCGAAGCAGATCGCTATTGATCGCCGTGGCCGATCCACTCCAGCTGCGGCGCGTTCTCGGCATCCGCGTATCTGCGGGATGCTCGGCGCAGATTGGCCAGTCGTTTGCTTTCCATGAATTCCAATTAAGCTCCGCGCCGCATTCGTCGGCTCGGATCGCTTTCGGCTGGCGGACGAGCGAGTGCAACGAAAGCCCCACGAGGAACTAATCAGCGCGGCGCTGATCTCGCACTCGTGCACGAGCGCACTCGGCGGCTGCCTGGGCTGGCGCGCTCCTTGGCTGCCGTGGCACCGCGCTGTGATTTGCACGCCACTGGAGGGACGGCAGATCGCGAGAGGTCGGCCCAGTCTGCGGTGGGAAGCAGTGGATGCGGCAAGAGCGGAGACGCCGCCGACCGAGGCGCTCCTGCAACAGAGCTTTCAACGTTTCAAAGGTCGCAACATGCAACCCGAGCGAAATTGAAGAGCGACACATGAAGCAAGTCGTTCATATTCGACTTGGATAAGCAGATTTTTTTCATTTCGTTCGAGAAATGAGAAGCGTTTTTCAAGAAACTTTTTTACAGGATTTTTCATGAGATTTTTCAGGGATTTTTCGCTGGATTTTTTTTGAGGGATTTGCAGATTTTCATGGAATATGTGAATTTTTATAAGATTTTTTGTGGAATTTTTTAGTGGGATTTTTTCGTGGGATTTTTCATGGATTTGGGAATTTTTATGGGTTTTGGGTATTTCTCATGAGATTTTTCATAGGACATTTTCGTTGAATTTTTTATGAATTTGGGAATTTTCATGGGATTTTTAGATTTTTATGGGATTTTTCGTATGATATCGTAGTTGCAAAGAATTTTGGGCAAACTCAAGAGTTCGGATATGAAAATTGGAACTCCTCTAGCTGATTCTAGAGAGCGCGCAGAGAACCTTTCAAAGATTCAGTCCACCGCGATGACCGAATCCCTGATGAATCTGTCGTAATCGCGATCGCTGCATTTACTGCAGTGAAATTGTCTGCGAAAACCCCTACCAGTTCCTGGATTAACAAGCAGCTCTTCAGCTTACAGCTCGCTGCCGAAATTAACTGAAAACGTGGTTTTCAATTTCCTGGAGGTTTTACGGCGGTTTACAGCTGCCTGCCTCGAGTCGGATTTAAATTCTCGCTGGAAACGATCACTTGCAGTCTGCGTGTGTTAAACTTGTGAATTGAATTGAAGTCTTTATGTGCGAAACCTGCTTCGCGCTGCCCTGCCCGTCGCGTCCGAATATGTTAACATCGCCGGCCGCATTTGCATTCGCGGCGATTAAACACGACGGAGTTTTATTGATCTCCGCGAACGGGCCTCGCGGCAACCCATCCGTCCACTCGCGGTTCAGTGCAAACAAATGAAAAGCTTATCGCTCGCGCCGACTCGACGTGAACCTCAGCGACGCGGCATCGTCGCTTCAATCCGCAATCCGCACTCTGCGCTCGACCGGTTTGTCGGCTGCGCTGCGCGTTGCGTTTCCCATGGCTGCGCGGCACTGCGTGGAGCGGCGCTCGAGCGACCGATCTCGCCGGCTCGTCGGCGAACGAGATTGGGATTCAGGGCACGGTGGGCTCTGAGCCGTGTGATCTCGCTGAGCTGCGAGCGGAGGCTTGGCGTCCTGCAGCACTCGCTGTGAATACCAAATCGGCCGACTGGCGGACTCTGCAGAACTTCTAAGAAAATTGCGCTGAAATGGGCCTCTTTTGGGAGCTTTCGTCTGCAATTTCGGGCACTCGGGCGGCCTCCCCGCTGTGGGAGTCGCAGAGAGAGGTGGGCGCGATCCCTCGCCAGAGTGACGGCGTCCCTCGAGAGGTCATTCAACACACGTGCTTCTGTAGCGTCACAAAATGGGCTACTAATGGGACTTTTTCTCCTCCCCGCTGCGAATTGCGTTCGGCGGCGGCTGCGATCAGATTGCCCGCTTCCTGCGCGGTGATTCGGAGTTGTTGTTCGCCCGAAGGTTCCGTGATGTTGTTGTTGTTGCCGCGCTGCATTAATGTTTAGAAAATGAAGCCCACTGCGTGAACAGAGCTGCGCGGCTCCCTTCGCACGCCCGACTCGCCGAGACTCAACAATGAGTCGCATGCCGATCGCGGAGGCCGCTGCCGTTCTTATGTTAATCGGCTCGCTGAACGATCGACGAGGTGAGAAAACCAGGGGAGTGTGGGTCCCAAAATAAGTCGAGTGTTTGGAAACAACGCGCCGTCCGCGAACGGCAGTCATTGTTTGGCGCGTTCTGTAGCGTTGACAACCAGGGTCGCCGCCGCGCCCGCTTGCGAGGCACACAAATGAAGTCGAACCCTCTCGCAGTCCTCTCGGCGCTGCGCCGCCAGAAGCCCTCGTTGGCATTCATGACTGCCGAGCGCACAGCTGTTGCATGCAGCCGACCAGAACCGAGGCGAGCAACAGGCAGCAGCGGCGCTGGAGTGGCCTGCGTGCTGGTGCGGGGGACCTCGTCGAACGAGATCGGCTGCAACCGCCAAGAATCGTCCTTGCTGCGCTGCTCATCTGCAGAAGCGAGAATCACACGAAAACTGGTGTCATGTGTCAGGTTTTCGCCTTCTTACCGAAGTTTGCAGCACCGGCGAACTTTTCTCAGCTCGGCAGACTTTTGCTCGCGAACCGATGGCGAAAAAGCGATCAAGGAACGACTGTCCGGAGCAGTTCATTGACTCCTCCGTGCATTTGAAGCTCGGCCGTTCATATTTCCTGATTGTGATCCCCACGACCGCAGCAGAAGTCACGCTCGCGAACCGGACGCATCATTTGCATTGTGTCACCTTCGCGAAGGTCTTGAGAGCCGACGAGGCGACTCGGCGCACGCTGCCAGCACGGGAATTCAAGGGGAGACCTCGGCAAAGAATGGCGCTGGAGACGCCGGGTAAGGTCACCCTCCGCGCATGAAACCTCGGCTACATTAGGTGTCCACAGTTCAGAGCGACAGTCGTGCTTGTGTTCTCGCGTAATTACTTCGGACGGGGATCGAAATAACGTTGAAGAGCTTCGTGGCGGCCTCATCAGAGGAGGACTTCGAGCCCGGAGTTCAGTACGCGCGACGCTGCGCCGCTTACGTGTAACCGAATTGCTCATCCATTCATGACCGTCATCAATTAGACGCTCCAGCTGCAAGTGAATCATGGATTCCTAACGAATAACTGACCTTTAACCCGCTCGCGCGAACACTCCGAATTCGAGAGCAACTCGTTCCAGATGCTTGGCCAGAATTCTCATGGCGATCGCTGCGAGCGTGACGTCTGCTGGAATCGAGAGGCGGAGGAGAGCTCGCGTCGCTTCTGGAAAGCTGCGTGCGGCGGCCAGAAGGCGTCTCCGCCGAACACGAGATCGATGCCAACGCCGAACCAGCGATCGACTCGATTGCGACTGCGATCGCGAGCGCCGTCGTTTGCTCCACTAATTAAAAACAATTAAGTTGAGGGGCAAGCGTGTCATGGCGTCCCGGCGCGCGGCGCGCCTGCTGCTGCCCGCCCAGTCGAGCGCTCGTCGCTCGGTGTCAATTGAGAGGTTTGAGCCCGCATACGCTGGCTGGCTGGCTGGCTGGTTGACGGGAGGGGCGCCCGTCCTCCGCAGCCGCGTTCGAATGCACGGACGACGACGCCGCTCTTTCGCAAGCCGCCCGAAAGTGTGTTGATGCGTTTTTGGAGCAGATAAGAAGAATTGAAGTATGTTGCGCGGCTCTCCACGTTTATGCTGAGGGAGGCGACTTTTAATTGCGGTTAATTGGGATTAACATGCGGCGTGCTGCACGCGGGCCAACTGCTTCTGGGAATTCCGCAGTTGGTGCCGATCCAAGTCCGCAGAAGCCGTCGAAGTCCTCCGGTCGAGGCGGCTCTGCAGGCAGCCAGCGAGGGACTTCGAGGCCGCCTGCAGTGCCAGGATCGCGATCGTTCAGCGGCTGCAGCACGCACTCTGCCGCGAACTCGCGCCCGAACGCCGCTTCCTCCGCCATCGACTTTCGACTGCACGGTCCGGTCCGGTCCGGTCCGGTGGGGAAGAACTTCTTTCGCACCACGAGTGGGCTCAAGTGTGAGTGTGTCTCCGACTCCCTTCTGCTCTACCTGCCCTCGTCCTCAGCAAACGGGATTGCCAACCAGTTTCTTACTCGCCGCCCGATGGCTTTCCTCGCTCTCAGCCGGTTCGGTTTCCTGTTGTCGTTGCTGCGCCTCTGACGCTTCGCTCGATCGTCGTGCGGAGAGACCGACTGAGGCGGGCAGCTCCAGCGACAACCAGAGGCGGTGATGGAACTGCATGCAGCCGACCAGCAGCACTGCAACAACACAGGAAGGAGGCATTGCAACGCGCTTTAATTAGAGGATTTGGCGATTACAATTAAGAGTCTTGTAATTTATTCCGATACCCGCGGAGGATTGCTGAGACTTCGTTCGCTCTCGTGATGCGCGGTTGGAGTTCTCGGCTCTCAGCTCAGTTCGGCTCTCAGCTGAGTTCGGCTCTCAGCTGAGTTCGGCTTCCTGCTCAACTTGCGTGAGTCGGTGGTCGTTAGTGGAGATCATGTGGAGCTGCGTTCGAAGACTCCATCAGGCCGAATCACCGTCCACTGAAGCCCAAATGAGTCCTCGATTCTCCCTCCCCGCACTTCTCACCCCAGCTGAGCGCATTAAAATTCGTGAGACTCGCGTGAAACGGGTTCCGAGCAGCCACCGTAACGGTTTGTGAGGTAATTACGGCGCGTTTGCCGCTCGATCTGTTCTTCCGGAGATCACTGAACACATTAGACTTGAAGCGCGAACACTGCAAGAATGCTGAACTCTACTGGCGCTCGTGAGAGCCGCGCTGCTCCGCCGGCATCCGGTCGTCGCCAGCACGCCCGTCCTGCCGGCTGCCGGCATGCACGCCTTCCTTGTGATCTCCGCGCGTCTTGTGATCTCCGCGCGTCTTGTGATCTCCGCGCCGGAGACACACTAGGGACGGGGATCCCTTCCGATGTGCAATCAAACGCTCGTCTGTCGCCTCGATCGAGCGTTCGGATTTCGACAGCGTCAGGCAGCGGATGTTCTCGCCAATGCAAGCCGCCGTAATGCGATGGAAGAAAAGCTCCCCCCACCCCTCATTCAAGACGTCGAGAGCCAAATGCAACCGGTGACGGTCGCGCGACAACCAACTCGCAGCGATCGCAAAAAGTCGTCGTCGCCTGCAGACTGTCGTTAGTTGCTAGTGACGACAGCAGCAGCAGCAACAACAACACCCTTCGATTACGCAAATCGTCAATTGATGTTAATTGTTGTTGGTCTTGTCCGACACAGCGATCGATGCCGCTTGAGTTACACGGAAAAATCCAGCGGCAGCGACGAATTTGCCAACGCAGCGAGTTAATTGTACTCCACAGCAACAACAACGACACCGGACAGTAACGTAAATTTATTTGGGACGGCAGTGCAGTAGTTTTGGATTTTGCTGACGCGACGCTGGCCGCAGATTGGCCGCGCATTGCAGACGGAGCCGCGACGACTGCGCCCGTCGTGGCTGCGGTTGCAAGCGCGCATTTCGTCGTTTGTCCATGCGATCTCTGCGCTCCTCAGAAGTCTCCATCTCTGACGGCGCGCGAGGTTTTCGTAATGGAGTTCTCGGGTTGCTGCGGTCAGTGGCGCGGTGGACGGACAGTCAGGCGGGCGGGCGGGGGTTGACGGAGCTCTGGGTGCGCGGCTGGGAATGCCTTCGCGGCCGAAGATGTGTGAGCAACCTTTAAACTCGCGTTGCGCGACGGCTGTGGGAATGCGAAACCGCACGATGAGCGCTCCGCCAAGGCAGTCGCTGGTCGCCAGGTGGCTGCTGAGGGCCCACGAGGTCTCGCAGCTGATCGCAGACGTGGCGGCCGCGACTGCTGCTGGGGTCAGACGAACGCCCTCTCGCTAATTTGAGCTCCGATCGAGAGCTGGTAGTGGCCCTCGATTCCTGGAACCCTCCATCCTCGATGTGGGAAGAGCAGCTCGGTCACAATATTCGGCTGATCAGGGCTTCCGATGGTGGGATTCTTTGTCCGAACCATCGTCAGGTGCCGTGTGTACCGAGATCAAAACTCACTCGAGGGCGAACAAACACAACCACGGCTTCGATTTGAGGTGACGGACGTCGCTTCCACCGAAATCACGGCTCAGGGAACTCGAATCAGACGCTCGCGCTGCCCGTGGGATTTCAGCCTCCCTTCACGAAGCTGGCAACTCGGCGACTCCAGCGAGTGCATGCGGCAGCAGGCGGCCAACAGCAGCAGCAGCAGCAGCAGCAGCAATGGAATTTGTCATGTCGATCACGTTCCGTGTTCGCGGCATACAAATGTAACCGCCGCGCTGGCTTGAATACAATTTTATGAATTAATAAATCGTCGTCGGCCGCGGAGATTTCGTGTATCTCGGCCGCTCGCGAGGTTGGGCTCGATTTTTATGGCATTTACTGGAATTCGCCTCGCGGTGCTGCTGCTGGAACACTTCTTCGCGCGGCCCTTATTCGGTCTCGACGCATGTTGCATAAATTCCGCCTTAATGAGTCCGGCTGATCGGGCCAAAATGCCTCGCTCGGTGTGGGTTACCAGGGGTGGCCCGTCCCCGCGGCACCGACTCTGCATACCGAGCGCGAGGCGCAGATGTTGCCAGATCGGAATCAGAGCACCGGAGTCGCCGAGAGGTTCCCACAGACCCGAAGCAGCGTCTGCATCGCATTTTCAGAGGGCCAACTGATCTCGAGCGCAAAAAATGCGATCAAAATGGCGTCCGTTTTTTCGACAGTCGGTAGCTGGCTGGCAATCATAATGCGGGGGACAAGGGGCGAGGGGCGATCGCACGATCCTGGCGATCATGTATCAACGAACAACAACAACAACAGCAGCTACTCGCACAGACAGAAGGACACACCAGGCTCGGTGCACTCGGGCTCGAGGTGGCTAAATGCTGGCAGGATATGAGTTTCGAGCATTTTGCTCGCTTGATTAAACAGAAAGTTGAGAACTGAAAGAAGGAGAGGCAACGGGGAGAGCAGAAGGCGAGTGAAATGGACGCCGAGAGGCAGAAAAACGGCGAATTTAGCTGCTTCACAGAAGCAACTCGACGACGGAGGTGTTGCGCTCTCCAGTTGCCTTCCGAGATGCGTTCTGGCGAAGGCGGACCGAATCTTCTAAGTCGGCAACCCTCGTCTCAGAAAAATCGCAACTTGGCATCTCAGCTGTCGGTAACCGCAGGGCTCAACAGGCCTCCGAACTTGAAACACCGCAATTTGCTTCTTCGAGACGATCAACGATCACAACATTTCTGCGTTGTGGCTCCTCGAAACCAGGGACTCCATAACGCGTCTCTAACGCGCTTCAAATTGTAGCTGCTGCTCCAGAAGCCCAACGCGCGATGATTGCTGCTGATGGCCGCCGCTCAGGCCGGCAGATGTTAACGCTCCTCGCTCCGGCGTTGATTCCGCCGACATTTCGAACACAGTTAAGCGGCTTTCGAGCGGCAGCAACTTTTTACGGCCGTCTTGAATGGCACTTCTGTGTGCTGCTTGAGCACTCGAGCTTCAAAGGCTGCGCGCGGAGGGGCAGCACGGCCGCCATCGATCTCGGCGGCAGTGGAGCTCCATCGGCCTGTCGAATTGGCGAAATGTGTTCCCGTGGGTCCCCCGTCGCCCCGCCTGGCGGCTGCGACAGCTGCGACAGCTGCTGGCCATCGCGTGTCCATTGAGGACGCGGCCACCATTCAGCGTTCGTCCAGCTGCGGCCTCAAGTCCGCTTGCAGAGGTGCAACTGCGCCAATTACGGACGCTGCTCGCCCGATTTGGCGACGCGCTCCTCTCGTATTTGGAAGTCTGCCGCTCGGACCGCAACCACTCGGCGGTCCATAAATCGCAGCTGGGCCAGCAGCGGCAGCGGCATCGGGAAGCGCGTCTGCAGCCACAGCTGCGGCAGCTGCGGCGGTCCTCCTCCAAATACGTCGTCGTCCCAGCCACGTCTTCAGATGGCAGTCGAGACGACGCACGGATTTGGTGTTGCGACAGCGGACGAGCGCGATCGGCCGCCTCGATTTGCGTTCTGGCGTCCAGAGTGCGGCTGCTGCGCCACCGCAGCAACCCGTACAAGTCCGCTGCGACGTGGAAAGCGGCGCAGTTTTAATTAAGCAGCCAGCCGCCGATCGTAGCTGCGGCCGCACGGCGATCGGCACTCGAGCGGCAACCCAGTGGATTCTGGTGCTCCATCATGGCTGTCGTTGGGGCACCAGCAGCGGCACCAGCGGCGGCAGCATGTGTGCGTCGTTCTGATGCCACTTGAGCAAGCAATCAACTCGATCGCGGATCAACAAGTGCCGAGCGCTGCGCCGTGCAGCAGCTGCTGGGAGGATCAGCTGGGAACAAACGACTGCTTGTGTGCGGAGTGCGTTTTAACCAATTAAGTGGGCCGCAGCCTGCGGAGGAACAACGGGCGCCTTTCAGTGCCCGGCGGCGCGCTGGTGAAGGATGCCTCTTGTGTAGGACGGGCTGTGCGGCTGCACCACTCCGCGATCGAGGTCAGATCCATAAACGATCGAGAATTGATTAGAAGTGCGCGCGTGGAAGGCGCTCGCCGCGCAAGCAACGCGAGTGTTGTGCGGCTGCAACGAGATTCGAGTTGGCTTCCGATAGCATTTCGGGTTCTTGATAGACCGGCTTGAGCGCGCTCGACGCTGATGCTGCGCGTGATCACTGGGGTTGGGAGGAGATAAGACGCGCGTGTTGGATGGACGTTCGAGAAGCTCGACATGGAGAGGTCAGCGCGATGTGACCCTCGAAATCCACGCTCGCTGTCCGTGTTATCAGTCGCTCGCTTTACCAGCTACACTGAGCGTAACTAAAACTTGCACAACAATCAGCGCGATCATCGATTCGAGTGCCCAGTGAGGCCGATAATCAGGGACTCTGGCAGGAAGTGCGCGGCACTAAAAGTTCTCCTCTCGAGTGACCCGCACGCAGCGAGGGCGTCGCAGTCGTGCCGATCGCGTCAATGCAGCGCGGAGGCACCTCAAAATCCATCCGTTCGTCGGCTTGTCGGCTACGAAATGAAGACGACATTTTAACTGATTTCACACCCTTCGCGCGAGCGGCCGCCCTTCGCGGCTAATTAAACGGATGCCAGTTGGTGTCGATCTTCGCGCGCCATCCAGCGACGGATGTCCACACATGCAGCACTGCAGCGACTGTTTACACTGCAGCGTCCGCCAAGAGATGAAACAAAAAACTTGCAGTGATCGCACTGCCGCGCGGCGCAAACAGCCGATCCGCGCCGGAGGAGGGTTGGGGCTGCCGTTTCGTTTCGTTTGTTTAATTGCTTCAAACACCCGGAGCTGGCAACCGTACGGCTCGACGTGGCCGCCGTGGTTGTTGGCGTGGCGTGGCGTGGCCCAGCTGGCGAATGTTGCGGTCTTCGATACGCGCGCGCTGGCATTGTTGTTGCTGGTGATCTCGAAACCAAACGCCGTCTCATCAACGCCAGCTCTTCGTCGCCTCGGAAGCGGCAGCGGAGGGCGTCGGTGCCACCGCAACTCATTGAAAGCGATCGGCTTCCACCAGCGAGTGGCGGCCACAATTGAGAGTGGGGACGAAACTGCAGCCGAACCCGCGCTTCGCTCGGATGCTGCGGAATCGGCTTGGACTTCCTAAGCCGAGCGGAATTCGGCACCGAGCGATAACTGTAACGCGGTGACGAGGGTGAGCAGGGGAAGAAGAAGCGGAGGCAAACGGAGCCGACAACAGAAAACTCTTGTTTTCATAATTGTCTGTGCGGAGGAGAGCAGCTGGAGCAGCAAGACGAGGAAGACGAGGAAGACGGGGAAGACGAGGAGGAGGGAAAACAACTGCTGGAGTGCGTGAGAATTTCCCAGCGATTTTCGAGAAGTGCTGGCGACGCGATTCCGTTCTCAGCGCGGAGATGCGATCGCGTGCACGCATCTCGAGTGCTGCAGACATCCTGCGAAGTGCATTTCGCTGCAGTGCGGCATGTGAACGCATGTGTTGGCCTTGCTGCTGTTGTTGTTGCTGCCTCTCTCATGTGCGGAATGCAGCTGCGTTCTCATGTGCGGCTCCTCGGAAGCGCTCTTCGGCTCTCCGCTGCCTGCGACTTCAAAAGAAGTCTCAAGTGATCGATACTCCTGCGCACGCCGGGGGATTTCGAGGGTCTGGAGTGCCTTCACGGCGGCACAGAAGCGGCTGACAGCGACGTTGAGTAGAAGCGGCTGGCGGCCGTCGCGACAATCACGACTGCAGTCGCTCTCTGACGTTTCAATTCCGTTCGCTGCGAGTGATTCGCTCGCCTCTTCGAAGAGAAGGAGAGCCACTGATTGAGAGATTTCGCAGGACGCTTCAAAGTGTCGGTGGCTGTCGTCCTGCAGTCCGACATGTGGTGCCCCTGCGACTGCCACGACGCGCAGCTCCGTGAACCTGCTGAGTGCGGCGCAGTGTTGCCACCTGGCGTTGTCTGTCCTTTTGTGAGTCCAAACTGAGGGTTGGTCATTGCAAATCGTGATTTTGAAGAAGGGGGGAGCTGCAATTTTCTACTGCTTCCATCATCGGGAAGCCAGAGAGCGGGAGGCCGTGTGCGCTCGGTGTGGCAACACGGGGCGGCCTCAGCGAGTGCAACAACTGATCTTGAACGCAGAATTCACAGCATCTGCGGTGTCGCGTCTCGTGATGCAGGCAGCGGCGTCGGAGGCCTGAGAACTCTTCGCGTTCGAGCGAGCAGCGTGTGAAGCGCACAGCAACGCGAGCGGCTGCAAGCGAAAGTGCGAAGTTGCTACTCGTGAAAACGAGCAACTGGAAGAACGAACCGCTGCCGCTGCTGCTGCCGCTGCTGCTGCTGCTGCTGCTGGCGACATCGAGTGAAGTGAATCGCGTCGCAGTCAGATGTGTTCCACTTTTTTCTCGTTTGTTGTTTCTGCTTCTCCTTCTTTTCCTTCTTTTCTTTTCTGTTCTCTTTTTTCTCACTGCAAACACGTCAAGGAAATAATTGAGCTCAAGTTCGCGCTGTGTTGTTGGTGGATTTTGCTAACCGATTTCCCGTTTCTTCTCTTCTCTTTGCAGGTGGGTAGAGTGACGAAATACTCAGACGATTCGAAGATTTGTAACGCTTGGCTGGCGGGTGTGTTTTTGCAATAAACTGTTTTTATTGAAACGGGAATCCTGCTGAAAACAGCTTCGAGGAGCTGGATGGCCAAATTGCGCGCTAATGGAAACCCAAACTGAAGTTGACGACACCACGCGACACTCCGACGCGGCTTCTCCGCTGTTTGCGCCGTAATTAACCAACACTTTCGCGCCGCGCCTCCACTCGTCGCCGGCGCATCCACTCGTCGTCGTTTGTACTGATTTATGCCACTCCGTCCGTGTGTGTGTGTGTGCGACTCACCAACACACTGTTGCTGCTGTTGTTGTTGAGGTTTGTTGTGCCGAATGTGAACAACTTTGAAGCGCAGCAAGACAATTGCAGCATTTTGAACTGCGGTGTCTTTTACCAACAACAGCAACAACAACAACGCCAACAACAACAACGCCAACAACAACAACGCCAACAGCAGCAACAGCAACAATGCAGGCAACCGTGAATTCAGAATCGCCGCCTCCACCGCCAACCGACGGCGCATTTTGATCGAGCGGCCACGGCAAGCGATAACGATTTAAATACTCGCTGGTATTCACGGCGCTGCCAACTGACGAGTGAAATACGCTGGCGTTCAGTGAGAGAAGCCGCTGGCTGAGAGAGAAAGAGAGAGAGTCGTTGATCCTTCAGCTCTCTTGCACGAACTTGTAACTCTGAATCCCACTTTTAATTCAACTCTCAATCGAAAAACTACTACATTTCCGAAATTTATGTTTTCCAGCTAATTATAAATTATTAAATGTGTCTGAAATCACAAAACTGTCCCTCGAGACTGAATTGTGACTGCGGAAACTCACTCTGCGGTCTCTCTGCTCGTTCACTCTCTCCCTCCCACTCCTCCTTCCGCTATCTTTCATTCCCCGCGCGTTCCTCTTCCCAACTCCAACTCGTCTCTGAAGCGAAAGCGTCAACAACAAAAAACAATGGCAGCCAACAGTAAAAGGCAACAAAAGAGCAGCAAAGCACAACAAAAAATGGAAGCAGAAAGAAGTGCGGAGTCACCGAGCGTGGAAATTCTTCTCGGCGAGAACGAGGGACGGACGAGCGGCCGCAATCGCTGAAGTCGGCAGTAAAAACCGTCAAAACAGACTCTGAACACACACACACACACACACACACACACACATATGAACACAATTACGAGTGCACGGGGAGTTTCACGCCTGGATGCCGACCGACGACCGCCGACCGACGACCGACGATCACCGACCGACGATCACCGACCGACGATCACCGGGTGTCCAAAAAGCGAGGATGGACGCGGCCGCCCCGAACGCGGAGCCATTAAACGAGGCGCTGATCTGGGTCGCTCGGACTGCTCGGCGGCTCGGACGGCTCGGAGCGGACTCGGGTGTCACCGCTTCGATTGCTTTTCGGAAATTTCACAAGTGGGTGGCGCAACCGCGAGCCACGGCACTCGTTGCTGAACCCTCGCCGCTCGTTGCTGAACCCTCGTCGCTCGTTGCTGAACCGTCGCCGCTCGTTGCTGAAGTTTCGCCACCGCCAGCGAGCAGCGCGAAGACGCCGCGAAGGTTCAACGAATTGCAAGCGCAGCGAAGCCAGAGCGGGATCGCCGAAGAAGCGAAAGCGAAGACGACAGCAAGAGAACGAAAATGTAAACAAAGATCGGCTTGCATGTGTGGTGAGCGGCAGCGCAGCTTTCGGTGGGCGCGGACACGTTCAAGGTTCCCGACTGTTTCTGGTCGCGTCGCGCCACCAGCGTCCACTCGCGACGACGACGCACGCAGCCACTGGGCGCGGCTGCAATGAAGCGACACGCGGACTGCACGCGAGCCCGTCTTGATTTCGCGCTCGCACGAGGACAGCAACGACGCACGTCGGCGGCTGCGACGAAGCTGCGACGAAGCTGCGATGGAGCTGCTCGCCACTTGATTTGATTGATTGCTCGCTCGATCGCTCGATCCGTCGATCGGTAGCTCACGCCCGTCTCGGTCACGCTGCGTGTGCGCGAGCCTGTAATTTGCAGCAGCCGCTCACGAGCCGTCGACCAGACCGTCCGTCGTTGCGCGAGGAAGTCGCCGGCTGAAACCGGTCCACGCTGCCTGCGAGCGACCGGAAGCTGTTAGCGTGTCCGCGCCCCGCAGAAGCTGAGCTGCGCAGCCGACGAGCGACGAGGGTCACCTGTTGCCGTGCTGGACTTCCAGTGCGCTTCTCGTTGTGTTCGTGCAACTACAGAGCAGACGCTCCCGAAATTCTTGGAATTTTCGAGCCACACAGATAACCTTTCGGAGATAAGACGCTCCCGCTCCGAGCGACCGAAGCAGAAGCCGAAGCACGCCGTTGGGCGCCGGCAAGTAATCGTCGACGACGCTTCGAATTCCTCGCCCTCGCTGCAGTGCGCCGTGCGACGCTCGTTGCTGGCGTTGTTTTCCAGCGAGCGACGTATTGACAAAATCACTCATCAATTTAATTTCTAGCTGACGTTCGCAACTGGCGATCGTTGGAGTTGATAGCTCGGCTTGCTCTCGCAGATTCACAAACGCTCTCTGGTTTGCTGCTTCTCTTCTCTCTCCTTCTTCATCCTCCTGCGTTTCTTCCACTTCTCTCTCCGGTGGTTCTGCTGCCAGCCGTTTCTTCAGCGAGAACGTTGGAATTGAAACGTTTCACGTTTCACACCTGTTGGCTGGCGGAGGAATGTGGTTTGTGTACAGAATAAACGCGGTTCGCGGAGGTGCTTCGACTTCGAAAGTCGTGCAGTTCGTCGAGAAGCGTTCGGCGTTCGCTGCTTAGTGCAGCCTTGAACCGCGCTTAGCGTGGACAAGCACCAGGCGGCAATGTTGACATTGACAGCAGCAACATGTTGACGCGATGAGATGCTGATGCGTTGACTGCTAGCGTGACGTGAGGTCGACGAGATGTGATCGCAAATCGCATCATTTGCGTCCGTTCACGAGTGAGGCTCGAGTGATGTGATAAAACGGATCGCCAGCGCTCGGACTTCAGGAGGAGCGACGAGGAGGGTGAAAAAGCCTCTCGATGGCTGAAAAAGTCTCGTCGAAGAAATCGAGCAGAAATTAACGCGGCGAACCCTGTTGGCCAACTTGGAAGGCAGCTTCGTAAACAATTTCAGCGTTTAGTGCGCTGGAACACTCGATTTTTAGCGTTTGAGACACACTTACGCGGACCAAGTGAGGCTTAGAAACTCACACTTGCATCTGAGGCGATGTACGTGTATGTATGTGTGTGTGCGTGTGTGTGTGTGTTACCAATTTCGTAGCAGAGAAGCTGTGCGCGCGACTCAAATGTGTTTGTGTCAGGCATCCCGGAGAGGGAGAGAGAGAGAGAGCGCGCAGCCTCAATTCGCCGCGATGGACCGTTTCAAGTGATCTGCTCTCCGCATCTCCGCTGCCAGCATCGCGCTGCTCGCGCTCGTATGTGTGTCGCACCACCACCGCCACGCACGCCAGCAGATTCGATTGCTCTGGCTTTGGAATTTTTGTGCTGCGGAACCGGTTTCGGTTTCAGTTTCAGAGCGGCAAAACAAGAAACCAGCAACCAGCAGAACAACAGAAACTCTGGCAAGCAGAAGGAAAAGAAAACTTCAAACACACGCACACACACACACGCACACACACAGGCATCTGCGGCTGTGCAGGTATCTGCCAGCGGTGCAAATAACACGACTTCAACTGCCGATACACGATACGAGAGCCGCTGAGCGCTCGAAAGCCGTCGTCGTCGCACCAGCGGCCCGAGTACAGCAACAACTAATGGAATTCCGAGCGGCGAGCGGCGAGCGGCAAGCAAATCCGAGGATTTCTTTGCGAAAGTCAAGTGAGCAACAACGACAACAACAACAACAACCACATGCCTGTCGTGTGGAGCCGAACGCCGCCACGAACTCGGACTCGCGTTAATCCGACGGGGACGCCGCGAGAATTGGCAAGCGTTGACCTCTGCTGCCGCTGGAGCCTCCGTGCCGAACGCGGAGTGGATCTGCGCGGCAGTCGCGCTGCAGCCGCGCGTGTGAAGGCCGTCGAGTGCGGGGGAGCGAGCGAGCGGCGGGGCAGCGAGCGAGCGGCTGCTGAGCGAGCAGCGAGGAGACCAGAGAGCACGACGTCCTTGCGACGCCGCGGCGCTGTCTTGAGTTCAGTCCACTGAGAGAGACACGGAGACGCTGGAGCGAAGTCTGGAAGTTCGAGTGCCCTGCAGTCGGCTACTCGTTGGCTGGTCGCGGCAGCGGACGACGCAGCGCAGATGATGTCATGTGCGAGAGGATTTCAACTGCACAACTCAGCTGACTTCATCTTCGTTCTTCCCCGCCGTCGCGGCCGCGCGGGAGATCGGAGGACTTTCCAGCGGACTGTCGAGTTGCTTTTTGTTTTTCCTTCTTCGCTCCTCCACTGCTGCTGTCGTTGTAGTTGTTGTTGTTTTCCCCGCTCCCGCCTCATTTTCCACTTAACGAATTTGAAGCTTCAAAGTGTTTCCTCGACTTGGTCGTCCAGCAGATCCGTGAAATGATGCTACGGCGTCACAGTGAACAGATTCGCACGAACCCTCCGCCACCCCCTCCCCTCCTGACGCGCCGTTTCGAATCGAGGCATTTATGGATTTTCCGCCGAATCCGCAGACGACCACAACGAAGAATTCGCGTAATTTGCCCTCCGTCGCGTGGGTTTGACCGTCAGTTGCAGTTGCAGGCCGCCCGCTGGAACACCGACGCCTCGCACGAAGGGTCACCCTAGTCGTCGCACCCTGCGATCGCCGCCGAGCCGCGTGCCGAAGTGGCAACAACAAATAAATCGTTTTAAACCAACAACCTCAACGAGCACCACCAGCAACGCAATCGCTCAACTAGCGAAGTACAGCTGGCAGCAACTTGTGGACAGAGGGGGCGGTGGGGGGGAGAGGGACGCCGACTCAAGTGTGGCCGAGCGCACTCGTCGTGTTGGCCGTTTTTATTGTAACGTCACGCCGACTTTGCATAAACAAAACAGCTGAAAGTTCGTCTCGACTTCCAGCGAGGCACCGAAAACAAACACGAGTACAACCACGAGTGAAACACATCGAGCAACAGCAACAACACCAGCAACATTAACTCCGTCGAACAACAACAACAACACCGTTTGCTCTCTTAACGACTGCTTCGTCAATTCAAAGGCACGAAGGCTCGGATGCCTCGGCAAGCACGGAGAACCGCTTTGGAAGCAATCGCTGCCAGCAAAAACAAAAGCAAGAACAAATTACGCCAGCCAGCATCACGTTGCTGTGACGAGGTGGAGCGGCGGAGAGGCGGAGAGGCAGAGCGGCGCCGAGCGAAGAGCTGAGCTGCGGAGGCTTGCGGCGGCTTTGCATGGTGGCCGCGAGCTCAGTTCGTGTTTGCTTTGTTGTTGCTATTTATTAGCTTTGTATTTGTTTCCCATTTTGCTTGTTGCTTTTTGCTTTTCGCTTTTTGCTTTTTGCTTTTCAAGAGCGTTCAAGTCTGGTGAAAAACTGCGATGATTTACTGCGGCTCAGCGCTGAAGTGCCGTTGCATCCCCACTCTCTCGCCGCTCACTTGCGGCTTCGAGCATAGAGCCTATAAGATATAGAGTTCGCATCCAGTGTAAAATTTTGTGTCAATTTTTTGTCTGCTTAGGACGTACTAATACGTCCTAGTGTCTAAACATTGTTTATCAACATGGGTTGCTAAGAATAAAAAAGCATCCAAACATGAAATATTTGTTTCCAACATGTTTCGATGGCAGTGAGGAGAATATGTGAATATGAATGTGTGCAGTTGGTCACAAACTGATGTTCGCACGTTTTTGTTGTTGGATGTTTAGCAAGGCAGCTAGAATTTATTTTGGCTCCTTTTTAGCTTAAGCAACGTCGTCACTCTTGTACAATATATTGACATCTGAATCGATATTGATGAATGGAAGTTGTAGGGTAAAATAAACGATATGCAAAAACAAAAATTAATTTCAAAGCCGGCAAGAAAGTGCCCTACAGCAATAAATGATAAATAATATAAATGTTTGAATTTTTATTCATTTACCAGGTCAAGTTAATATAATATTTGAATCTTTGGATTTTTACTATTTGAGCTTTTTTTTGTTTGCTAGGAACAATGCAGAAATAGCAACATAAATTCTAAATTTTTGATTCTGTGAGCAAAACATTTAATATAATGCATTGGTTTCGGGAATATATTTCAACTTTGTAGTCGTTTTGAAGTTTCTTATCTCTTTCAATTTTGGGGAAAAAATTATGGAAGTTAATAGAAATGTATTTTGCATAAATTATAAAAATAATCGCTTGTTGCGTAGATTTTTCCAAAATCTCCTTTTTGTGAAAAATTTTTTGCAAATATAAAAACTTCAGATATTTGTCCGACTTCTCTTAATAAAAAATTACGGCAATTTTGACTGTTATTTTCTTTTAGAATTTTTTGATTTTTAGTGTTATTTATTTTTACTTCTATTTATTTTTTTGGGCTTTTATTATATTTTATCCCAATCTATTTTTGCAAACTTTTTGCTGTAGGGCATTTACAGTTCGGCTTTGAACTCAGTTTTTGTTTTTGCATTCTGTATATTTTACCCTACAATTACGATTTAGCGGAATCGATTCAGATCTCACTATACAAGAGGGACGATTTTGCTTGAGCTAAAAAGAAGCCAAAATAAATTTGAAGCTGACTTGGAAAACAACCAACAACAAAAACGTGTGAGCATCAAAATGTACACTAACAACGACTTAGAAAACCGGTTTTTGAGGAGCTGCCCTCATGCAAATTAAGAAATACGAAAAACAAAAACAAAACAAAGCAAATTCTCATAGCAGAAAATATACATATTCTGTATGTATCGTATATCGGATTGTGTATTCTTTGCTCATACTCGCCTTGGTCACATGATGCGTAATGTTGCGTGATTTCATGTTAAGCTTCTTTTCTGTTCTCTGCAACATGCTGCATCCTTTTATGATATACATGTTTATAAGAATTCAAAATAAAAGTGGCGCAAAAATATGTACTGGATGCGAACTCTATATCTTATAACCTCTATGCTTCGAGTCAGTTGCGCGGCCCTCGTGATGGGTTGCCTGCCCTCGGCTCTCATTAGCTGAGCGCAAATCCGTTTGTCACTGCCAGCCACTCGAGTCCTTCGGCCGCGCGGCTGCCGCGACCGCACGAAAGAATGCGCACGACTTCTCATTGTTCGGCCAGAAGCTGGACCCGCTCGCCTCTTATCGGCGGCAGGCATCGTGTCGGGATTCCTGTGGTGGCGACCGAGCTCAGCGCGACGGCGCAGCAGCACGGCAGCGCTGCGCCTCTCGGGCTCACGTAAGCCGCGGTTATGCGGGTTCGCTTGGCGTCGATCGATGCGGGTCCGCTGCCCGTCTCGCCCCGCGCCGCCCCGCACAAGCCAACAGTTTGCGCAGCATCAGCATTCTGCTGCTCCATGATGCCGCAGCGGCGAGCGGTCGTGCCAAGTGCTCCCAAAATCGTGCTCGGCTTGCTTCGGCTGACTTCGGTGCTGGCGTTCGCAGCGATCTCGTCGGGGGATTCCAGCCGAATTCAGTGCGCGGAGGCAGCTCGCGGTGCGCGGTTCCAATTACTGGACTGCCGCTTGCCGCTCCTGCCTGCCGTCCGTGTTGCGGCGACCCGCGCGTTCGCCGCCGCTGCTTGTGCTTGGCGTCGGCGTCAGCGTGTCCGCTCGCACGCAAATCGGCTCGTTGGGATCCCAACAGCCTCGGGATGGATTTCGCACGCTGCACGGGATTTCATGCACTCCACGGTGTGGCTGCGGCTGCTGCTGGTGCACACGAACCAGGGAGGCGGCGGGCGACGCAACACGTGTGACGCCGCTGCACGCGGGAGACACCGACTGCGGTGATCGTCGACGAAGCCTCTCAAGGTCTGGGATGCGGTAAACGAGGCAGGGCGGTCTGAGAGGCCTTGAAGGGGAGTCGGAGGCAGTCAGCAGCTCCTTCTCGTGCCTCAGCCAGAAGAACTCTCGCCTCGTATGACCGAAAACCGAAGCCATGGCAGTCAGGCGACGACCGATCGCGAGCCAGAATGTCGATCACCGAACCGCGGTCGACATTCTGCTTCCCGGCGTTTGTAGCTCCGGTCTTCGCTGGTCTCCTCACGCTTCCGCGGAGCGAAGAGACGACAGTCGTTCAACTTGCAGTGGAGGTCCGCTTGCTGGCTGGTCGCTCGAAAGCTTCTGCCACCTCAGGCGTCGCGTTGCGCAGTCTCCGCTCAGATCGACTCTCCGTCCGTCTGTCCGTCCAATTTGTCGCTTCGTTGGAATTCGCCAATCGATTCGCTTCGCATGAAAGCCGAGTTTTGCCGACTCTCGCATGCCGACGTCGTTCGTCACGACGACTCGGCGACGTCAACACGAGAGTCGAGCGTCTGCTGGATGCGCTGCTGTCACCCCTGACATTCGGTTTCGCTCGTAAGCATTCCGGAGACGCGGCAGCTGGCCGCGCTGAAGGCTGCTGGCGGCAGCACAACGAGGTCTACGTGCCGCGCTACTCCGGTCGGCGTCTGCAGCTCTCGATGCATTCGAATTCCGAGGCCTGCCGAGGTTTGGGAGGCGCTGCAGTGGTCGGCCCGCAAACTGGCTTCGCTCTCCGGGCTGCGGACGTCGCGCGGATCACAGAGTTCTGCGATCTGCAAGGATCGATCGGCGCGGCGCGATGGATTTGCGCGAACCGAAGCGGATTTGCTGGCAAGGTCGCGGCACGAGGAGCTCCGCGCTCCGAGTTTAGGAAGGAGTTGAGAAAATGAGTGCTTGCGAGTCGGTGAGCGGACAGACGCGATCGGCTGAGATCAGTCGCGCTGCACGTGGACGTCGAGCCTCAGAAATGTCGGCGGGAGGATGTCGGCGCGAGACGTGGCGGCACAGCTGGACACACGATGCGGTGGAGACGCCGGCATCCAACATGCGGCGGGTCGACGACTTCGCTGTTGATCCGTCTGATGTGGCGAACGCGCACGACGCGCGCGGGAGGAGAGCGGGGCAGCGCGACCGCGCACAGGGAGAGCCAGCCAACTCAAGCCTCGAGGGAGAGAAACGCAAGCAACAACGAAGCCGTCGCACTCAAGCCGCGTTAGTCAAGCGCGATCGCGCGATGGGTCGGTGGTGCGGGGGGAGGGGCAGGAGGGAACGGGGCACATGAGCCGAAATTGCGACAAACAATTAATCGCGTTGTTTCGCTTATGTTTACAAAAGCATAAAACTCGCGAGATCGGCTCGAGTCAGACGCGACGCGGAGCAATTAACGGCCGCGACGCGAATGTCGTCCGCGACGAGGACCGGAGGACCGCACGGGTGCTGACGGTGGACGCGGGCGGCGGGCGACGGGCGGCGCAGCAACATGGCGAAGCAGTAACAGTTAAACGAGTCGCCGAAGACCGCCTGGACCGGCTGCGAGGCGGCGCACTGCGAGGGCGCGGATTTCGGGGTTTGCAAAGTAAACTTAATTGACGGCTTCGGGTTGCCCGCCGGCCGGGTTCGGATTTTCGGATCTTTAATACGCGAAGTCGAGGAAGAATGCCAAAAACATGCAAATGAAGTCGGCGTTGCGGTGCAGTTGGGTTACTCGAGGAGGTGAGGGGACCCAAACTACTTTTATACCGAGTTTTTCTAATGATAGCAGTGGCGCGGCTAGAGCTGGAGACGAGGATTCATCGATTCCAGTTGAAAAGCACGTCGATTTAGCGTATTTTAAGCGCGATTCTAGGGATTCCTGCCTCCTCTCCTCGTTTATTCTCCAGGAACGCACGAGTGGGACCTCAGAAACGCTCACGCTCGAGTCGGCATTCGAACGCGCGACTTTGCGAGCGAAGGTCGGTGCGGATTTCAGTGTGCCGCCCGCGATTGATCGTGCAGCCCAAAGTTTAGTTCATCTGCAGTCCACTGCTCTGCGCAGCCAGCAGATTCGCTTCAATTCAGCAGCGTGCACGCCTCGCCTGCTGCTTCACCCTCCCGCTCTCCCGCTCACCCGCTCCCCCGCTTCCACTTCATTCGCAGTTCCTCGGTTGCTCATCTGGCGTCCTTTCTGCTCAGCGCGCTCTCTCTCTCTCTCTCTCTCTCTCGCTCCTCGCTGATCATCCACGCTGCCTCCACTCAGTAGAAAATCCTGCTGATCTTGAGTCCAAATCCGCTGTTAATCCGCCGTGCGAGCTGAAGGGAGGTGTTGTGGTGCACTTGATCGTGCAGCAATTAATTCGGCGTTTCCAGGCCGCTGCTCGACCCGGCTGGAGTGCGCGATGATCAGTTGGCCCTCCAGTGCCGGCTGATGTCGGTCTCGCATTGCTGCTGCTTGGGTCGGTCGAGGGTGCACTCGAGGGTTTCGGTCCTTGACTACGGCTGTCTGTGCCGCGAACAATCTCGAGTCTCTGCATTGTTCGCGCTGTTCATCCCTTCGCGGCCGTGATTGTTGTTCGCTCGATCGCTCGCTTGTACCTGCCGGCGTTTCTGTTGCTCGCTGCGATCGAGAGGCGATCCATCTGAGAGGCACGAAGGACACCAGTAAAGCACCGCGAAACAAGCGATCCTTCGATTGGGAGTCGAGACTCGAATGCTGGCCTTCCACGAGTGGGCCGTCATCACGTAGCAACGACCTGCCGCAGCTTCCAGCTGGCTGGCTGCACCGCTGTTCACTCTCGAGTTGAGGAATGATTGCGTCTCGGCAACTGGTTGCTGGATCCCGTGAGCTGGCGCTGCAGGACCTCCTCCGGCTGTCTGAAGTACGGAGGCCGACGCAAGTCTCGAGCTCGACCGGCGATTGTTTCTGCAGCACTTGGCTGCCAATTCGAATCTCCTTGCGGCGGCCGCGTTGCGAGCTGCACCTCGCCACAGAGCGTCGCTGCGTCGCCCGGGAAGATCGGACGGCCGACACAATGGACGCCCCTGCCGCGCACAAACGGCCGCCAGCGGGAGTCCTGCGCGGCTGCCGCGCTGACTTTTGTTTCAGCTCTCGAGTTCGCTTTGTTGCGCGCCAGCGGCTGGCATTCCCAGGAAAACGAGGCAGGTTCGGCTTTTACGACTGCAGCAGGAGGTGCAGCCAGCCTCTCTCTACCTGCGCGACGCCGAGGACCGCGGGGCAGGTGTGCGCGGCGCGAGCGGGGCCTCGAGAGGCAGCGTGAAGTCCGAAATCTGATACGCTGCGATGCGCCGCGATAAGCGCGACGACGGCGGCTTTAATTTGTAGAAATTTATGCTCTCCGATTATTCACTGCGCGTTGGTTGGAGCGTCTGTGGGTCTCGAGCTCCTCTGAAGCTCCGATGTGCCGATCTGCCGATCTGCCGATCAGCGCGGCGACGGCTTTTCCGAGAAGTCCGCCGTTGGATTTGCGGGATGCCAATTAAAAGCGGAATCGCAGGGCTACTCTGACCACGCATCGCGTCCACGAGGAGCGGAGGGCCGTGCAGAGGAATCTGCGTTCCGTGGCGGCCCTGAAGGTCTCCGATGCGCGGTCGCTCGACTGCCCGCGAATGGCTGAGGAGCTGCCGCGGATTTCATACAAAACTTCGCACTGCTGCGATGTCCTTCGTGCAAAAAAGGACGAATTCTTCAAGACGGCCGACTCGTGGACTTCTCTTCACATTCCTCGCCGGAAACAAGAGTGAGGAATGTGCGAGGAGCGCTGCTCGGCCTCTCCAGGCTGCCCCGCCTGCCCCTCCTGCTTTTGCTGGTCCTCAAAGCGAAACCAGAGGTCGTGAATCCGCAGCTTCAGCCATCTGGTTGCCCTTCAGTCCGCTTCCCTCTTTTCCAGTTGCACTCTGGTCGGCGCAGATTCACTTCGCCCCGCCGCCCGCTGCGTTTCCCGCTCGCGTCCGCTTGCCAGCCTCGCGACGCGCCGGCGGAGCATCAGAGAGGCGCGACATGTCAGCGTTCCGTGTTAGCATGACAGGAACGCGTGTTTCTTCTCGAAACCGCTGTTTCGCTTCTCGGACCGTCTTCGCGCACCGACTTCCGCGCGTCGCCTGCCTTTCTGTCGTCCGATCCGCGCAGGATGATCCGCGTCGACGCGACGCTTCGGTCTTCGCAGCGCATTTCAATGAGTGGCAAACGAACAACAAGCGACTCGAGTCAGTTGCCACTTTCTGGGGTGACGTACGGCTTCACAGACGAGGAATGCAACTCCGCTCAGCTGAAGGTTCGGCGGAGCCCGAGTCGCGCGACTCTGGAAGACACAGCAGTGGACCAACTAAACGGTGGGCTGCCGGGGGGAGGGAGGGGAATTCGTAGCTCGCGTAGGGTCATCGATTGTCCATCCCATCCAGCTGTAAATTCGAACGTGCGAACTCGATTGTTTTGGCGAGTCGCACTGGAAGAATGCGACACGAAAATAGAGGCGACGAAGCATTGAAAGCCAAGAGCGGCGAATTCGGACCCACGCACACAGGTACGAGCGACTTATAAGGTCGCGTCTGTGCTGCGCCGGCGTGTTGGTGAGGCCGCCTGCTCAGCGACGCCGCTTACCTGAGAGCGCGCAGGTAGCAGCGCGCTCACCGACACCACGGACACCACGGCGCTGCCTTCAATTCGCCCCGCGATCAGAAGCGGGTTTCGCAGTTCGCAGGCTGCCAGCGAATGTTGCTCGCCGAAGCAGGGCGAAGAGCTCGAGCAGACTCGGCTCAGAGGAGTCGTCGTTCGCGGCGAAATACCACCGTACGAGGTACCTGCCGCGCTCTGGCAGCTGGCAGTGTGTGCGTCGACGAGAGAGCGCCGAGGCGAACTGCGGCCGGCTGGCTGCTGGCCACGACTCGGTCGCCTCAGTTTCGAGTTAAACGCTTTGTTGCGCAGACGCCGCAGACGTAGCGCACGTTTTCCGGCCGCTCTGAAGTGGAGACTGCAAAGTGGCACAAAAGACTGCAAACTGGAGAGCATCGCGAGCCAAGTAGTCGCGAGTGCCAAGTAGTGACCGTCTAATTGAAGTGATTTGAGAAACAAACACGCAGCACTCATCGAGTGCCGACGCACCACGAAATCGCGAGTGTGTAGCGTGCAAACGGCCGTCGCAACGAGCGCGACCCGCGTGTAGGCCAACGAACGGAGAACTCGTTTCGAAATCCCGAGCGAGGACGAGGTGGTCGCGGCGAGCGGCGAGCGGCGAGCGGCGAGCGGCGAGCGGCGCGCGGCGCAGTTGGTGCTTCGAGTGCAAAAGTTTTGTGTGGCGTGCGACGTGCGACGTCGCGATGGCATTTTGAAGTGAGTTCTGCGCTCCTAAAGCTGCAGCGCGAGCGAGTTAGAATTCCCGTGCGCCCGCTCAGCTGGAGTGCGAGCGTGTCGCGGCTCGTGACGTAAGCGCGCGTTTCCACCCGCCAACGCCAGTCGAACTCCGCGGCGAGTGAAGTGCCTCCGCCAGCCGATCGCGCGCGAGGACACGCGCATTCGAGGACCTCCGCGTATGATGCCGCTGTCGCCACGATGAAGCGCCTCGTCATTGTGGGACTGCTGATGCTGACGCAGTGCGTGCTGCAGGGCGCGGCGGCGCGCGACCGCTACGCGCGCAACAACAACGAGGAGCGCGGCGTCGGCGGCGGCCGCAAGCGCAACCAGGAACGCTACTACAGGAACCAGCAGCTGCAGCAGCAGCAGCGCCAGCGCAACGGGGCCCAGCAGCTGCTGGCCGCCACCGCGCACCAGGCGCACCAGCACCACGAGGACAACCACACGGAGTTCGTGAAGGGCAAGAGTAAGTCGTCGCCATCGATCCACCGACAAGCACGCGGTCGCTACAGCGACAACTATCGCGTCGCGCCTCAAAGTTTCCCAGAAGCGCACGAATCGCGCTGCGAAAGTCCAACAACTTGCGAGGACTTCACGTCTGCACGTCACGCTGACATTTCGTCAAACTCTCCCGGTCTGCTTGTCTACGGTCGGCATTAACATGCCGCAGCAGTCGCCTGCAGTTCGCTCCGCTTCGTACGTGCGGCGCATTTCGTCATGCAGGCGCTGCAGTCTCCCCGTCTCCCCGACTCCCCGTTTGGCTTCTTGTGGTTCGCGCGCTGCGCCCCCGACCGCCGCGTTATCGGCGGCCGTAGCCAGCGCACTCCGCGCTCGATCGGTCTCGCCTGCTGCGCGCAAACAAGCCGACCGCTCATACATCACCATCACCTGAAATCGAAAGCCAATCGCAGCCAGATAACCCGCTGCACCGCCACCATTCGTCTTCGTTCAGGCGGCCCAGGCGGCCCCGCGACCCCCGCGCGGCAGGTAAACGCGGTTGCGACGCTGCATCGAGTGCGAGGCAAACAATCTGTCGCGCTATCTTATCTCGCATATTTCGGAGCCCAGATATGCGGCCCCGCGAGGAGCAGCTTGTGGCCACGCGGAGCGACGCGCTGACGAGTCGAGGGTTCCGCGTGCTCAACTTGGTTGGCTCTTCTGACTTCAGGTGATCGCGTTGCTCCCGGGCACTCTAAACAGTCACGAGCGCGGAGGGCAGCGAGGGGCGGCGAGGGCAGATTACTTCTTATCTTCGTGTCTCAGGGGATCTCGGGTTCTCCTCTGATTTGCCTTCTTTTTTCGACGATGTCTTCTCTTCTTTCCGTTCTTCACTCCTGCAAAAGCCTCGAAATTCCACATCGAGAAGGAACTCCATTTCTGTGGACGGATCGTGCAAATAACAACTCGCAAGGATCTCCTATTTTGGGCGTGTTACGCAACCAGCACTGGGACACGGCAAAGTCCACCAAAATCCACTGTCTTCGTTCGAATCGGTGTATAAAACTCTGGCATTCTTAACCCTCCCGCGTTAAATCCAGACTTCACACGTCTGTTGACTTTTTAGTCTTAATTCAGTCAGTCAGTCGTGCGCTGGGCGAGAATCTCCGTGGACTGCTTGCAACTGTTGGCTTGACTTCCGTGGTATTTGGCTTCCGTGACGACCAGGATTGTGCGCTGAAATAGAGTTTTGAAATCACAAACTTCATGAAATTACAAACTTCGAGCTCCTGTCGCCGCCGAGATCCACTCCGTCGTTTGCAGCCAATCGATTTTCTAATGAATTCTATCGCGAGTAGACAAAATTCGCACTTGGAGAGCAGAAGATGGGCCACAAGTTGGCCTCGGGGCCGTGAAGCCGAATCCTCCCCGCCTGCGTCAGTGAGAAGAGTCAACAGAAGTCGTATTTGCTCGGCGGTTAGATAGAGTTTTTCATTAAAATCAATCGGCACGAGGTGCGGGCGCCGGGAGGAGGTTGCCGCGCGGCGTTGCGATTTGCAGCCCTCGTTATCAGCGCACGCAATTCGGCGGAAAGGACCGCCGCACCAATAAGCGAGAACGGGGCAAATATTTGGTTGGATTCGTAGTCGCGCAAACGCGAACAATGGAAATATTTGTTGAAGTTGTTGAGTCGCCCGTAATCGACTCGCGACTCGCCACCGAACGCGCCAATTCGAGGCCCCACACGATTCGCAGTGGAACGGGTGCGGTACGGGACGCGGGACGGGGCGCGGATGCGGCTGATAACAGCAACCAAGCGGCAGCCAGCGGCGGGCGGATTATTTGCACAGATGGGGCAGCGTGCGCGCAGCTTTGGGGCGGCCGAGTGTTCGGGTTTCTAATTGCGATTTGAAGTGGTCTGGGGTGGGGTAGCCGCGGAACTGCAGGACGCCGGAGAGAATCCACCGAATCTTATCTGAGCCGCATGGAGGGCGCGCGAGCGGAAGTCAGTGTTGACAGACACACCAAATGGGGTGACCAACTGGGGTGACCAACTGGGGTGACCAACTGGGGTGACCAACTGGGGTGACCAACTGGGGTGACCAACTGGGGTGACCAACTGGGGTGACCAAATGGGGTGACCAAATGGGGTGACCAACTGGGGTGACCAACTGGGGTGACCAACTGGGGTGAACAAATGGGGTGACCAACTGGAGGCGCTCCACTCAAAAGGAGGTCGGGAAGCCGTGGATGCGAAATTCCAGCTCCTCCTGCCTTCAACTGTGATAATGAAGCGGGAGGGTCTCGCCAACTTCGAAGTCTTTGGTCTGAATGGGGTACCAACGCCCTTCTCAGTCCTTTTCATTCTGTTACAGGAGAAGGAAGAGGATGTCGTGGGAAAATTTGGAGCGCCGTTTCGACTTCGAATTTTGGGCGAACTTTCCTCGGGCGCTGCCGACATGGACTCGGTCCACCACAGCTGCGAGAGTGCGTCCGCCACGAGGGCGACAACTGGTTCTGCGGGTCGCTTATTTATTGATTTTCCCCGAAATAACACGACGTTGATTCATTCAGTTGGTCACCCCATTTGATGGCGCGATTAAAACGCGCTGACGTCGCTCGCTGCTTCACTTGTCGCGTTCGACAAGCGGCCGTAAAATTCGGCCGACTGGTCGTCGACGCGGCCGGCGAGCGGCAGAGCGAAACGCGATGGATTCCCTCGAATTCTCGGCTGCTGAATATTCAAATCGGGACGCGGCGTGGATCGATCGACATCGTGAAAGCAGAAAGCGAACACGAGAGGCAGCAGCAGATGCGCAAGAATGGATGCCGATGCTGACTGTTGAGAAATCCAACTCGTGGCTTCACGCTGCGTATAATGAAACTCTTGATCTGTTCAATTAATTTTCGAAGATCGACCGACGGACTTTTCTACGGCTTTTTCTACGAAGAGCGATGCAGAGATACGCGCGAACGCGACTCGAGCGGCTGGACGACGGGACGGCTGGACGGCGGGACGGCTTGACTGGCTGACTGATGATGACGAAGGTTGGCTTAAAAGCATCCACGCCAGCAACAACAATAGCAACAGCAACAGCAGCGACGGCAGCAGCAGCAGCAGCAGCAGCAAGAAAGATCAACGCTGCATCGCGAAGATACGAAGACAGGTTTTCGGCGCGGACGCCCAGCGCGAGTTCAAAGATGAGCCAACGCACACCGACACCACTGCCGCGGTGAGCGTGTGTGTGGCGCTGGGTAGCCGCAGCACGTCTCGCACACTCACACACACACACACACACACAGACACTTCCGCGCGACTGTGTGAGCGTCTCGGTGGGCGCGGAGCACGCGAGACGCGATAGCGAGCCTCACAGAATTATTAGACTTTAATAGGCAACAAACTCGCAAGCAAAACAAAGGCTGCGATTTGCCTCGGGACGGCGACGGCGACGGCGACGGACGCGGCCGCTGCTGCTGCTGCTGCTGCTGACTCGTCGCTGCTCGTAGGCGTCGTTGTAGTCGTGGTGCGGCCGCGCGACTGCGACTGCCGCAGCGCTCAACCCACTTGATTTCTATTTCTGAGTCGACGTTCTGTTCTGCAGCGGGTTGCCGCCGCGCGACTCCGTCAGTCGCTTCAGTAGGCAGCCACAGCGCTGCAGCGACGCCGCCCAGCGTGCTGCCCACTCGCGGCGAAGTCGGATTTGCAGCCGAACTCGGCAGCGAGTCGATGTCGCTCGACTCCACTCCGAAAGCGACGCCGAGTTCAGTGCGAGCGTCTGTCGCCGACTCATCCTGCAGGGATGGAATCGGGAGTCGCTGCTGCTCAGTCCTTAATTAAGTCCGTCCAGCCGCCGAAACGAACTCCAGCATCGTCGGCCACGAAGTCTCAGCCCGGGGCAGCGACAGCAGCAACAATCGCGATCGTGATGCGATCGTGCGCTGGACGAACGCTCGTCGGGAACAACGGGAACGCGCGGCTGCAGATGGCCGCCCCTCGCCGACCATCACGCGATTTCTGCTCTGCAGTCTCTTCGTGTTGTTGGCGCGGCGTTGTTGCTGCAGGCAGCTTCGTGCCGTCACTCGGCCGTAATCGTGCAGCACGACCTCGGCAATCGCTGGCGCAGAAACCGAAGCTTTCGAGTCGCGCGCGCTTTGTCGGCATCGGTCGCGCATGGGTCGCGTCGCGTCGCGTCCACGTCGCGGCGCGACGAAAGCGAGCGGCGCTGATGGCGGGCATTTTTAAGGGCGCCAGGAAGCGGCGACCAGCAGCAAGTCAAGAGTTGGAGAGCCACGACGCATCGCCGCTCGACGTGCACAACACATTTTCTTCGATTAAGCGGCAGAAGCGGCGGCTGTGGCAGCAGTGGTCGGCTGCATGCAGCAACCCGCTGCCGCTGCCGTCGCTGCAACCGCTGCAACTGTTGCCGTGATGCTGCCGACGCGGAGCTTTCCAGACGAGCGCTTCTCGCCGGATTATCTGGACTTCGGCGGAACGGGTTCGTGGCGCCGCCTCGACTCCACTTTGGTTCGCGCCGCAGCGCTCGAAGCGGTCGTTAGAGGGGCCGCGCTGCTGCTGCTGCCGCTGTCGCGCGCCGCTTGCGATCCAATGCACGCCTCAGAAAGGCGGCACGAACGCTGCAGCTAAAATTGAATGCGAATTCGTGGCCTGCATTTTGTTTTTCAGCGAGACTTGCTTGCGAGCTCCAACAACAACAACAACAACGTTGGCAGCGCGTGCGGCTTGTAATGAAAATAGCGGCGGCCGCTGCGCAATCAATCGCTTCATGTGGCGCGACAGTCGCGGCGGCGGCAGTGGCGGCGGCAGCAGCGTCCCGTCTGCAGTTATAAATTATTAATGCTTGCAACTGGAAATGCCGCGAACGCAGACGCAGCCTGCGCGCTAATGAGTTGCAGCAGCCCCGGCTCGCGTTTGTGTCTGCCGCTGCAGCACGTGCTGTGTGCGGCTGCGCGGAGACGCTTTTCCAGTCGCACTCACGACTTTTAATTAAAACGGCACCGTTTGTGGACCAAATGATCGTCCGCGGTCACCGGAGGCTGCAAGCGACTTCACTTCCAGCGTGAATCCGTTGACGCGACAGTTGTTGTCGCGGTTGCCGCTCCGTTAATGCGCTGCGAATCGCGTCTTCCCTGAAATTCCCAGATTTTCGAGCATCTTTTCGGCCTCCGGCTGCCGAAACGCGATCCCCGCTCCCCTCGGCAGCCGGCGCGTGCATTTCGTTCCCATGCTGGAGCTGCTTCGTCGCAACAACAGTAACAACACCGATAACGACAACAACAACAACAGCAATCCGACGTCGTGTTGTTGTAAACCACTTAATATTAAAACCTCTTCGTGAGTTTGTTTTTGTTTTTTGCACTTTTCTTCGAAAAATTCTCTTCAGGATGCCTGACGTTGTTGTTGCTGCTGGTTGCCGTTGTTGTTGTTGTTGTTGACAAGCATTGTTTGAACACAATTGCAGGCAGCATAACAACGTCTTCAAAATGCAACAACAACAACAACAACAACAAGAGCGGCAGCCAGAAAAACTGAAACACAAAAGCAGCTAAAAACACACGTTTCAGCAAAAACAACAACAACAGCGACAGCGAGAACAACGGCAACCAGCAGCCAGTGGAAGAAGTGAAATAAAAGGAATCCAGGTGGCTTCGGCTTCGGCAATCGAGCGCGAGGAGACGAGGAAGCAGAGGAGGAGGAGGAGGAGGCCAGAAATAAAAGTCTCTTCCACGAAATAAAAACGAAGAAACCGAGTGGAACCGGCCGAGCAACTTGAGAGGGACGCACGCAAGCCGAAGCCAGCCGAGCGAACGCGATCGACAGCCGCTGCAGGGCGTCCGCGGCGAGAGGCGTTCGGGCGGAGAAGCTGATGAAAAGCAGGAAAAGTGCGGACTGTCGAGGAGGGAGCGCGAGGGGGACGAGAGCAGGCAAGCAAGGATTAGAAGCGAACTCATCTGCTGCTGGGCGAACAGAAAAACTAGAGATTTTCGTCTGTTTCGCCCCGCGATGTTCGAGGTTTCGTCGGTGGCCTCGATGGAGCGAAAACGCCGATGCAGCGTCGGCTGCTCAACGGGTCACGCGGCGCACTCGACACGAGCAACAACAAGGAACGACGAAGAAAGTAACGAAGTCAAAGAGAACAAACCGTTCAGCGCGTTCGGGTCTTAAGTCTTTTGCCTCAGTGCGGCGCACAGTGGAGCGAATGCGTCCGAGAAGCGAGAAGAAATCCCTGCATTCTGGAATCTGAAGCAGGAGTTGGCGCCACCGAACAGCCAGCGAGTTTCAACTGAACTGGTTTCGTCTCGATGGGAAATCTCTGCTGGAAGTAGAAGAAGGATTTTAAGAATCCCACAACTGTGAACTTGAGCGCGGTTCGCAGCAATGCGTTGCACTGTGCAGCGCTGCTGGTGTGCGTGTGTCGGTGTGGCCGTCGAGGAGCAGCAGAGCGGGCGCGGAGAGGCTGCGAAGATGTGGCCAGATTAGCTGAACCTCCGCGACGCGCGCCCTGTGACTCGGAGGGTCTTTCAACCCAGCAGCGGCCGAGGAGTGGCCAGCGCCGCCGACTGCCTAACCGTGAAACTTCGATTTGTGAGTGCATCCGATTTTCGGAACGCATTAAGATGAACGACGACCGATAAGCGGCGCGACGAGCGGCCCGAATGCGTCCCGAATGCGTCGCCGCGTCCGCGAGTGCAGCTCCCGGCTGTCATAACTGCGCGGCTGCGCGTCGACTCGGCTGCTGCGGTCGCGGGACGGTCGGAGTGCAGAGCGGCTTGGCCGGAGTGCAACCAAAAGCGTGTGACTGGCGGCAGTCAGCACCAGCTCACCTCCTGCCCTCGCCTGCCGAGTACAACTTCACCGAGGCGACTGCGCTGGTAGTCCTTCGAAAGTCGAGTTGAAAAACGTGTCGTCATCCTCGGCCGTCCTTCGCATTCGCCGCACCGACGTTGTTGCTGCGAGTCGTTGGTCTTCCTGCCTTCGTCGACTTTGTCGGCCCGCAGCGGAATTCCAGCAACTCTTTGCGCTGCGAATGCCATGGGACGCCCGACATCCCCTCCTTCGCTCCCACGAGTGACTCGCGTCGTTCGACAGGAGGATCGGAATGCCTGTTGCGCCCGCGCGGCTTTTGTTTCGTTTTGCACGCCTTCAGATTTCGGGCGCAGACTGTGAATCCAGCAGTCGGGCTGCGGATTCCGCTTCGAGTTCCCACTGACGGCGGCATTCAGAATCCGCCGCGATTGCCTCGCAAACCTGCGACGGATGTCACCTGCCAGCGCTCCGGTGCGACGTCTCGACCTCGACTTTCGCTGCGTCTGCAGAAGCGGCGCGTCGTCAGCCGTCTCAAGCCAGTCGAACTGAGCGGCGTTCGAGCCGCAATCGCGTTTAGCAGCTCCGCAGCTGTGGCAATCGTCTTCCAAGTTTGTGGCTCGCAGACGGACACTTTCGGCCCCCACGCGCCAAACTCGCACGCAACGAGGGCCGCCGAGGTCCGGTCGGCGTCGAAGTGACGCGCGACCCTTCCGCTTCCGTTGGACGGCGTGGCGTGCAACGTCGAGGGCGCTCCGAACGCAGAGCCAGCGTCTTCTCAGCCTCTGAAATGCACACTCGGAGCAGCAGCAGCAGCCGACGCAGAAGCGCTCGCTTGACGCGCGTGGGCTGCTCATGACGCAGCTCGAGTGTTACGCGATGTTTTCCAGCAACGCCTACTCAGCGTTGTCTTCGTTTTCGTGCGGAGAAAAGTAAATAACAAGACTCGGTGTGCGCTGCGAGCCAGCAGAAGCTAATTGTTGCCCGCGGCGGCAGCAGCGCGACAAACGAACGACTCCAGCCACAAACTTTCTACGCTCGCCAGCAGCTTCGAGACGAGAAATGAAGCGCTTCGAGGCCGCAGCTGACTGGTTTGTTCTGGTCGTCGGCGTTGTTGGTGTGCAGCATTTGCATGGCGTGCACACCACCGCAGATGCCCGCTCCGCCGCCTTCCAGCCGCAGCTCGCTGCTCGGCTGCCAACGGCGCGGAATGCAGAACGCGGCGCGTTCGTGGCTTAGAAAGGAGTTCGGGTCCGAAGTCCGGTCTTCTGCGGCCACCTCACGACGACTGACACGCTCTCCGCAGCCCCCCCGCGCGCCCCTCTGCCGCGACTGGCTGCCAGTTGTCGCCGGCTGCTCATTCCTGCGCCGCGACCGCGCCTGCGGTGGCCGCTGATGCTGCGCATTCCAGCTGACGGTAGGAAGCGAGCGAGGTTGCCAGCGCTTGCTAGGAATCGCAGACGTGGCGTTGTGCGCCACTCGCAGCTGCGCTCATCCGACCTGCGATTCTCTGCAGCGCGCACATCGAATCGTTCAACTCCGCGTCCTCACTGAACCTCCACGCGAGTTTCTCCGCCTCCCACGCCCTCCGCTTGATTCGCTTTAGTCGACGACCGTTAAATTTGCTTTAATTCACACTAGAAATCGATGCGTCGATGGCGCAAGCGAGGTTGTCGCTGCGTTTTGTCTGCAACGCCCACCAGCGGCCGCGGCGACTGACGCCACGACTCATAATCGCTAATAAAAGCCGTGGGGAGGGGAGGGGAGGGGCACGGGGTTACCTATTTGGCCGACCGTTTTCTGGGCGCTTCACGCTCTCGCAGGTGGCTCTGCAAGCAAATCAAACACACCTACGACGGTGATAACGGGGTCTTCGTTGAGCGGACGCATCCGTGTAGCGCGCCCGCTCTGCCCCGCTGACCCCCTGCCCCGATTTTCAGAGAACCGTTCAGTTTTGACCTCGATAAATTGTTTCGTTTTCACTGAGACGACGAGAGAGTTGGAGTTCCGCCTTGAATTTGATGCGAAAGCCGAGAAGGAGCTTCAAATCCAACGCACTCTCTTCACTCGAGAGGACAATCAAGTTCGTGGCGGACTTCTCAGCTCAGCAAAAGTCGAGATCCTCGTCGACAATCCGTCGACAATCTCGATGATGCCGACTTCGTACCAGAATCAGATTTCCTTACATTCAGCTGAATGCAAGCTGCCGCTGAAATGAATTGTAAATTCAGTGCTAGCGGAATCCCAAGAATTTCCTCCCCTTCTAATTTCGAGTTCAGACACGTGAATGCGTCGACGCCGCGCGAAAGACTTAAGACGCGAACTCGCTGGGGCTGGATTCCTTGGGCTTCGAAATGAATTCTCCGCACTGCCGCGCATACCGAGCAGCGCGAGGTGCAGCACGTTCGCTCGCCTGTTGCGACCAGCGGTGTCGGAGTGACAGGCGGCTGATCGATTTACCTCGACGGCAGCTCGCAGTAGACAACCAAATTCGCGGAATGGCAAAAGCAGGGAAAAACGTCGCCACCAGAGCTCTTAATTCGCACTCCAACTCACACAAACACACACACACAGACACACACACACACACAGACACTCTTGCAAGAATCAAGTAAATAAAAAGATGGCTGCTCGTGGCGTCGCGTCTCAATTCGAGTTGAGTCGCTAAACGTGCTTCGATGCTTAGCAAGCGGAGCGCGTTGGTGACGCATGCGCGCTGCTTTGCAACGACGGCTTCACCTTTTCACACTTTGCCCTCCCCTCACCTCCCGCCCCACCACCGCGCGCGCTCCTTCTTCGAATGCTAAGCGTGATTTTCGCCAACAAGCGATTTCGCTCGCGATTTTCCTCTCCTGCTTTCGTTTCTTACGTGCGGCCAACAGCTGTTTGGCGTTGTTGTTGTTGGCAGTTCGTTGAAGACCGAAGACAGCCGCCGAGTCAAATGACTGCTGTGGCCAAATAAGGTCCGATCCACCAGCGCTGCGGCTGCGGCTGCTTTTGGCCGCAAGCGCCGATGTTTGGCCAAATTGGGCGCTTCTAGGGGGGCTGCTGGCGCCAGCCGAGCAAACCACTTCTTCAAAGACTCCACTAACCCTCTTCTCCGCTCTCTCTCTTTCTTGCAGTTTGCATCGGCACCAAGTCGCGCCTGTCGGTGCCCTCCAACCGCGAGCACCACTACCGCAACCTGCGCGACCGGTACAACAACTGCACCTACGTGGACGGCAACCTGGAGCTGACCTGGCTGCAGGACCCCCACCTGGACCTCAGCTTCCTGGACAACATCCGCGAGGTCACCGGCTACATACTCATCAGCCACGTGGACATCCGGAACGTCGTCTTCCCCAGGTGAGTCGTGGCGAAGTCTCGCCCAGGCGAGTCCCCCGTCGCATGTCTGACGCATGTCTGACGCTCCCCGCCCCTCCCCCGCAGGCTCCAGATCATCCGCGGCCGCACCCTCTTCAACCTCAACGTGCAGGACGAGCAGTTCGCCCTCTTCGCCACCTACTCGAAGATGTTCACGCTGGAGATGCCCGCCCTGCGCGACATCCTGCAGGGCTCGGTCGGCTTCTTCAACAACTTCAACCTGTGCCATATAAAGACCATCGACTGGCGGGAGATCATCTCCGGTAAGTGTGCGCACCCGCCCCGCCCCGCCCTCCCGTTCCGTGACCTCACTCACTGAACGACCCGTCTCCGCAGGCCCCTCCGACACCTACAACTACGTGTACGACTTCACCACGTCGGAGCGCGAGTGCCCGAAGTGCCACGAGTCGTGCGAGCGCGGCTGCTGGGGCGACGGCCCGAACAACTGCCAGAAGTTCAGCAAGATCAACTGCTCGCCGCAGTGCGCGCAGGGCCGCTGCTTCGGGCCGCGGCCGCGCGAGTGCTGCCACCTGTTCTGCGCCGGCGGCTGCACCGGGCCCACGCAGAAGGAGTGCATCGCCTGCAAGAACTTCTACGACGACGGCGTGTGCAAGGAGGAGTGCCCGCCGATGCAGAAGTACAACCCGACCAACTACCTGTGGGAGTCCAACCCCGAGGGCAAGTACGCGTACGGCGCCACCTGCGTCAAGGAGTGCCCGGAGCACCTGCTCAAGGACAACGGCGCCTGCGTGCGCAGCTGCCCCGCCGACAAGATGGCCAGGGACGGCGAGTGCGTGCCCTGCAACGGGCCCTGTCCCAAGACGTGCCCCGGCATCGCCGTGCTGCACTCGGGCAACATCGACTCCTACAAGGGCTGCACCGTCATAGAGGGCTCGATCCGCGTGCTGGACCAGACCTTCTCCGGCTACCAGGACATCTACAAGAACTACTCGCTGGGCCCGCGCTACATCGCGATGCACCCGGACCGCCTCGAGGTGTTCTCCACGGTGAAGGAGATCACGGGCTACCTGGACATCGAGGGGGCGCACCCGGCCTTCAAGAACCTCTCGTACTTCCGCAACCTGGAGATCATCCACGGCCGCCAGCTCATGGAGAGCTACTTCGCCTCGCTGTCCATCGTGAAGTCCTCGCTGGAGAGCCTGGAGCTGCGCAGCCTGAAGCGCATCAACTCGGGCTCCGTGGTGATCCAGCAGAACGAGAAGATCTGCTTCGTGGGCGGCATCGACTGGCAGAAGGTGCAGAAGTCGCTGGATCACGGCGTGGTGATCGCGAAGAACCGCAACGAGACCGAGTGCAGTAAGTTTCGCGGCCTCAAACACCGCCGCAGAAAGACTTTAACCTCGTGACCTCTTCTATTGCAGAAAAGGACGGTTTGGTGTGCTCGGACCAGTGCAACGACTCGGGCTGCTGGGGCTCGGGCGCCGACCAATGCCTGGAGTGCAAAAACTTTGCCTTCAACGGCACCTGCATCGCGGACTGTAGCAACATAACGAAGTGAGTTGCCGAGCGTGGGCGGAGTTTGTCACACAATCGACTAACGTGTTTCTTTCGTCCTTTCAGCGCCTACCAATTCGACGCGAAGACCTGCAAGGAGTGCCACCCCGAGTGCCGCACCTGCTCTGGTCCCGGCGCAGATCGCTGCGACGAGTGCGTCCACGTGCGCGACGAGCAGCGCTGCGTCACCGTGTGCCCGGACAACAAGTACTCCGACTACGGCCTGTGCCGCACGTGCCACGAGACCTGCGAGGGCTGCACCGGCCCGCGCAACACCATCGGCCCCGGCGGCTGCAAGACCTGCAACCTGGCCATCATCAACAACGACGCCAGCGTGGAGCGCTGCCTGCTGAAGAACGACAAGTGCCCGCCCGGCTACTACTGGGAGTACGTGAACCCGCAGGAGCAGGGCCACCTCAAGCCGCTCGCCGGCAAGGCCATCTGCCGCAAGTGCCACCCGCGCTGCGAGCTCTGCACCGGCTACGGCTTCCACGAGCAGGTCTGCACGAAGTGCGCCGGCTACAAGCGCGGCGAGCAGTGCGAGGACGAGTGCCCGCCCGACCACTACGCCGACGAGGCCAAGCGCGAGTGCTTCGAGTGCCACCCCGAGTGCAAGGGGTGCACCGGGCCGAGCGCCGAGGACTGCCTGGCTTGCCGCAGCTTCAAGGTGTTCGGCGACGGCGATCCCTACGACAACTCGACGCTGTTCAACTGCACCTCCAAGTGCCCGCCCGAGTACTCGCACGTCATCTACCAGTCGCTGCAAGTCGGCACCTTCTGCTCGGCGAGTCCGCCGAAGGGCTCCAAGCTGACGGCCGGCGTCGACAACTACGTCTTCCTGATCATCGCCTTCGTCACCCTGGTGCTGGTGTTGGGCGTGCTTATCGTGGTGAGCTACGTGTGCCGCCAGAAGGCCAAGGCCAAGAAGGAGGCCGTCAAGATGACCATGGTGCTCTCCGGCTGCGAGGACTCCGAGCCCCTGCGGCCCTCCAACATCGGCGCCAACCTCTCCAAGCTGCGCATCGTCAAAGACGCCGAGCTGCGCAAGGGCGGCGTGCTGGGCATGGGGGCCTTCGGACGCGTCTTCAAGGGCGTCTGGGTACCCGAGGGCGAGAACGTGAAGATACCAGTCGCCATCAAGGAGCTGCTGAAGGCGTCCGGCGCCGAGTCGAGCGAGGAGTTCCTGCGCGAGGCGTACATCATGGCTTCCGTGGAGCACCCGAACCTGCTGAAGCTGCTTGCGGTGTGCATGACGTCGCAGATGATGCTGATCACCCAGCTGATGCCGCTGGGCTGCCTGCTCGACTACGTGCGCAACAACCGCGACAAGATCGGCTCGAAGGCGCTGCTCAACTGGTCGACGCAGATCGCCAAGGGCATGTCGTACCTGGAGGAGAAGCGACTGGTGCACCGCGACCTGGCCGCGCGCAACGTCCTCGTGCAGACGCCGTCCTGCGTCAAGATCACCGACTTCGGCCTGGCCAAGCTGCTCAACCACGACTCGAACGAGTACAAGGCGGCGGGCGGCAAGATGCCGATCAAGTGGCTGGCCCTGGAGTGCATCCGGCACCGGGTCTTCACCAGCAAGTCGGACGTGTGGGCGTTCGGAGTGACCATCTGGGAGCTGCTGACTTTCGGCCAGCGGCCGCACGAGAACATCCCCGCCAAGGACATCCCCGACCTCATCGAGGTGGGCCTCAAGCTGGAGCAGCCCGAGATTTGCTCGCTGGACATCTACTGCACGCTGCTGTCCTGCTGGCACCTCGACGCCGAGATGCGCCCGTCGTTCAAGCAACTCGTGAATGTGTTCGCTGAGTTTGCGCGCGACCCCGGCCGCTACCTGGCCATCCCGGGCGACAAGTTCACGCGGCTGCCGGCGTACACCAGCCAAGACGAGAAGGATTTGATACGCAAGCTGGCACCCACCTTCGAGGGCCCGGAGACCATCGTGGAGGCCGAAGACTACCTACAGCCCAAGGCGGCGGTCGGGCCCAACCACCACGAGGTCGTCGACGACATGCCGAAGCTGAACAGGTATTGCAAGGACCCGATGAACAAGAACTCGTCTGGCGGCGATGACGAGACGGACTCGAACGCTCGCGAAGTGGGAGTCGGAAACCTGCGGCTCGACCTCCCTGTCGACGAGGACGACTACCTCATGCCCACTTGCCAGGTCGCGCCCCAGACAAACATCAAGGCCAACAACAACAACACTATCGTCCCATCCACGGGGCCCGGCGGGTACCTGGACTTGATCGGGGTGCCGGTGAGCGTGGACAACCCCGAGTATCTGCTGAACGCTCAAACACTCAGCCCCGGAGACGCTCCGATCCCCACGCAGACGATCGGCATCCCGGTGATGGTGGGACGAAACGGCACGCCCACGGTACTGGACGTGAACGTGACCTGCTCGGAGCCGACGAGCTCCGATCACGAGTACTACAACGACACGCAGCGAGAGCTGCAGCCGCTGCACCGAAATGAGACGCGTGTATGAGTGACTGGGCTGCCACGCCCGCCCAGTCAGTCATCCCAACGAACTTGCCCGAAAAGAGAGAGAGAAATAGAGAGAGAGAGAGAGAGCCAGTCGATACGACACCCAACCAAGTCATCAAGTGGCTGCAACCGAAACCAGATCGCCGGACGGCCGCCGAGACTGGGACGCCGGTGCACGGAGAATCCGGAGAGAGTTGAGGAGTTCGCTGGCCTCCGAGTGCCTTGGACGCAGCGCATGCTGGACGCCCTACTAGCTAGACTAAGCCGCACGAGTTCTCGCAAGTGTGGACGGTACTGTGGTACTTACGGTGGGCCGCGCGCGCCCTGTCGGCAGTGCATCCCACTGCACCCAGCCCTGCCCCGCACGCGCACCACGCGCACCACGCGTCGACACGCACACCCTCGAGCTGTAGTTTTAAGTAGGCGTAGAAAGTAGTTTCTCGGAAGAGGAGTAGATTAAGTCCGTAGCACTTAAGTTCCATCTGTGATAACCTAAGTTAAGAGCTTCAAGTGGACACAACGTAGCTAATCTCAAGCGCAAACCCAGAAGAACAGCAACCACATTCTTAAACTGGGTCCTGGGGAAGAACGCCCACTTAAGAAGGTCGGGTTTCGGCCCTACGAATTCGTATTGAGCCATTTTCCAGCAGAAAACCGGCCCGCTCGTGTTTCCCCAGAGACCTGCGATGATGTTCGTGTTTAAGCTTAACATTTAAGTAGTTTTATTCGTTGCTTCCCTCCCTTTCAGGACGGGGAGGGGTACGCGAACCCATTTTATACCAGTAACTCGTATCTCTAGCGTTCCCCCACCCTCTCGACCCTCCTGTTCACGCACACTGCTGTGGATTTTATATATCTTGTATGTGTAATTTTAGTTGACTATTGTAAAAAGTATCACAAAATAGTGTATCCGATCTACTGTCGTATCTTTGCGTCTGCGTAACCAAGAATGCCAATGCGTGCCATTTCGACGACGTAACAAACCTGCAAACCGAAGTCTACTTTCAGCTGAACTCAGCGGGAGGACGCATCAGCGTGGCACGGGAATGCATTCCAGATTCCGCTTCTCTACGCACAGCAAGGAGTTAAATTAAAGTTAGTTGAAACCGCGCTATTTAGATTTAGTTGAACCTGCGCACGAGACCATTAAATGCAGATTTCATCGCTGCTTCGTGGCACGATTGTACTGCGTTCCGCGACGACTACTTCGCCATCGAGTCGATGTTCGTCGATGTTCGTCGATGCTCGTCGATGTTCGTCGATGCTCGTCGATGTTCGTCGATGTTCGTCGATGCTCGTCGCTGCTCGTCGCCTTGTCGTGTATATGTATGTGTATGTAATTCCTAAGCTTGTAAACCAGAATATTGTAGAAATAAAGAAAACGTATTGTAATTAAAAAGGGATCTTTTTTCCGTCAATTACCAGTCTTCACTTCGCTTTGGAAAGTTTGTGTCGACCTTCTCGCTGTGCAATCATCTTTTTCTTCTGAGAATTCATAGAAAAACCCCAAATTCCACTGCTTCTGCTTCCCTTTCACACTTCTGAATTCCGCAATTTACACAGAAACGTGTGCCGGTCCTCCTCTGTACCGTTGGGACCCTTTAAAGTCCAAATAACGGTTTTTAGACTGGTTTTTCAATATTCAGCTATTTTCTCTAACTTAATATTTTCAAGAAAATAAATTAACGTTAACATTTAAATACAAACTGAAATTAAAACCAAATCAAATACTCTTTCGTAAATGCCTTTAATATTTCGTAATGCAGAGGAATTTCCTTTACATACACTTTGCGTTTTGATATTTTTCTCTGCAATCCTGTTTGCAATTTGGTCTTTAAATATTGGAAAACGGCTACACTGAATTATCCTGAACTGCATTATCCACCATCCACAAACTGTTTGGGAAGCACTGGGATATTCGCGCCATTCGTTCCCTGTAACTCAACCATGTAAAAACACACCAATATAAATATTTTTGCACTCTAATTCAAGACAACCACCGGAAAATGAAATGCTGGAAAGAGAGTAATTCAAGAACACATAAAGTAGAGAGTGAGAGACGATAACTCATTCCCATTCCCTTCGCTCACAGAATTTTAATCTCTCTTCAAACCTGAAGATTCGGTTTCCCTTCTATTCGTTGAGCTGCAGGTTATTTCGGTTGATGTGGTGTCATTTCTACGTTTTATATTCAATTTTAATTTGTTTTCAAGGGTCGCTTGATTTTTCTAAAGGATTGTGAACTTGCTGTCATTTTTCGCCTTTGTGGCATTAACTGTATTTTCGAAAACTCGTCACAATTCGTGGGGTTGCTCGGTGCTGAAAGAGCCTTGAAATACCGAATACAGAAACGAGAGTGTTTTGCAAAGAAATTTTGGAAGAATTGTTGCATCACACACGCACACAAACGCACACACACGCAATCGAACACCTTCGTGCAAACGACTTCCTCAGCTCGCCCGCAAGACTCTCAGCCGTCAATTGAAAGATCTTCGCATTCGCAGTTCGCAGCCCCTCGTCGACGTTCCTCGTGCCGCGATTACCAGCCGAGCGCGAGTCGCAGTTCGCCGCGCAAGGACTGCGTTGGGCACGCGTGGCCCCGAGCTGCTCGCCGCTCGCCGTCGCCGCTCGCCACTCGCCGTCGCGATAACGGGCGCAAACAATTCGCCGATTTAATGTCAGCTCCGCCGCGTTTTAGCCGCACTTGCTGTCCGCGCGTCGTCCACTCGCGGCCGCCCGGCCTCGAGTCTGTAATTATTTAGCGATTACTGCGCAACCGCGAGCGGCAGCGGCGAGGACACAAACGCGCGCGCGGACGGACGGCCCATCGGACGGACGGACGGTAAATGCGATTCGAAAGGTGCAACGAGTCGTCGTCCTCCTGCTCGCTGGAGTCCCGCCCGAGCAGCAGAAGGACGGGCGAAGTCCTGCGCAAAGCAATCAGGATAACGCAGGACACTCATTGCCGACTGCACGGACGGACGGACGGACGAAGACACTTCGACAGGACAGGCGTCGGTAATTGCGGACGCGCAAACGAACGCGCGTCGACGGCCACTTGTCGCGCGCTGCACTGCCGAGAGTCGCAGGCGGCCGGCTGGCTGCTCGCGCCGGGATGCGGGTCGGCGTGCGACGCACTTCGCTCACTTCGCTCATTCCGCTCATTCCGCTCATTCCGCTCATTTCGCTAATGCGTCCGTGCAGCGTGCAGGTGGTGCGTTCGCGGAAGTGCGCGCGTCTGCGGCGTCGATTGCTGAGCCAAGACGAGCGCTAAGCAGCTCCGATTGATGACGCGGCCGAAGTCGGGGCTGCGGTGCCGTTTAATGCGTGCTTCCGTCTGCGCTCTCCGGCGAATCGCAGTGCGGCGCAAGTGAGTCGAGGACTCGAGACCGATGACGAGATGATGGATGGTTTTCGGACGCGCGGCGGCGGTGCTGCGAGCTGCGAGTCCGGACGGACACCGAGTCCCGCTGCGCCGCGAAGGTGTCTCAGCGAGGAGCCGTAAACTCACACGGGACGCGGGCTGCGCGAGGACGAACCCTCGAGTTGGCTGCGATTTGAGTGCCCGATTGAGGAACATGAAAGCGCGGCTCTCCACGCCGCATCCCCGCATCCCCTCGCACACGATCCTCGACGCACTCGCGCTCCCACGTGAATTACGAGCGGCAGACACCAGCTCGTCGCACGAAGACGGCCATCAAATCCGAGCGGCGCGCCGTTTTATGCAGCCGCGATCCTCCGCTTGATGGACGCCAGCGCGCCGCAATAAGTTAATTAAATCACGAGGCCGCGCATTAGCGAGCTCCGTTTCGCTACCCGAAACCGCAAATGAGTCCGCCAGCCGCCCCCCGCCGGCGCAACGGGATGGCGCGGCGACGGTGGAGGCGACGGTGGTGGCGGTGGCGGTGGGGTGCGCACACGTTTATTTAATTAACGCACTCCGACGTTTTATGGAGGCTGCAGATCAGGTGCTCGTGAGCAGCAGATCGCCGTTGTGGTGCCGCGGCTTTTATTGCTCGCAGTTCTTCCCGGTTACGTGGGCCGCAGTGAGATCGCGCGCGCTGCAGCATGGAAGTCCGTTCCAGGCCGCTCTCGAGGACGGTCGGGCGGCGAGCAGAGAGCGACTGGTGGCGAATGGCGAGCGAAGAGCAGCGAAGTGCGAGCGGCTGCCTACTTTACAGCGCAGAGAGATAAGAATTTCATAACACAGAAGAGCGATTAAGTATGAGAAATTAATTTCCTCGGCGCAGCAGCGCGAGTCTCCTCGGCGACGACGACGAAGATGGATGGACGGAGCGGCCGGCCTGCGTGCGGATTTAATGCGCAACTACATCGGAATCCTCGTTAAGCGACGCTTTTACTGCTTTCGCGTCGCCGCGACTCGGAGCGGCAGGCGTGCGCGGGGCGCTCGGGCGCTCGGGGCGTTCGGGGCGCTCGTGGTGCCGCCCGCAGGCATGACGGCGCCCCGAAAGTGTCCGTTTCAACACTCGAGCCGGAGGAGTCGCCGCTCGCCGAGCCACGGAAGCCGAAAGCATTTTTCCGCAGGCGCGCGCAGGTCGCCCGCTTCGGCTGCCTCATTAGCGGCGCGGACACCCGCAGGACGGCGGCGGGACGCGAATCAGCGTCTCTTTAATGAGGACGTCAAGTTGCGTGCAACTCAACCGTTCGTTCCACTTTTCTTGCTGGAATGGGAACGAGTTCGTGTCTTGATTCTTTCGCTGTGGACTTGAAACTTCGGAGAGTTGAATTTCCTCTCCTTGTTTCTTCGCACCTGAAACGAGTGAAATTTGAGGCAAATGAAGAGCGATTCGCGCTCCATCCAAATTTATTCTCCCACCAATAATTCAAGTAACGGCATTGTCATCAAATTTCAGTTCAAAATCCCCACGTCGTCCGTGATTTCGTGCGATTGGCGAGAAAACTTCTTCAGGCGCGACAACCCTCGCCTCTCAAAAAAAATCCACTGCTGAGAGCAGCTAATTTATGCTCTGCTCTGCTAATTACGAATATTTAAAGCGAAGTCTATTTTCGCGATTCCACGAGTCGCTGTCGCCTCGCGAATTTATTGATTTCCACTCTTTTCTCTGCTCGGTTAATCGCAGTCGTAAAATTCGTCAAAATCCGTCGAGAAGCGGAGGTTCCCACCGCGTTTTTTCAGCGAGGATTTGCATTTCAACGACTTCCGTTCTGCCGTCCGGCTTCCGCGGCGAGAAGTCGTGGGATCGCGCGGCGATTTGAGTCGCTCGTCACACGAGTCGCTCGTCACACGAGTCGCTCGTCACACGAGTCGCTCGTCACACGAGTCGCTCGTCACACGAGTCGCTCGCTCCGTCGCCACGAGGCTGCTGACGACATCCAAAAAACTTTCTTCGGTTTTCGTTTCTATTGCTGTTGTTGTTGTTGTTGATGTTGTTGTTGCTGTTGGAACCATAAAACGCACATCAAACGAGAGCAGCGAAAGCGGCCGCGGAGACGACGGACGGACGCTGCAGCGGCTGCTTCTTCGTGCGGCTGCTGTAATCAGGAGAGCGATCAGAATTAGAACGCCGTCACCGCTGCCGTCAATTAACCTCTTCACCGGAGCTGTTGTTGTTGCTGTTGTTGTTGCTGCCACTGTGCGCCGTGCGGAGAAATCAATCTGATGTGCCGCCGCTGCCGCTGCCGCTGCCCAGTTGACACAGTTGACCGCGTTGAGAGCCGCGGCTGCCGGTGCAGATGAACCATAAAACTGCTTAATTACGAGGAGCGCGAAGGCCGGCCGCCCGGAGAGGAAAGCCGACCTGCGCGCGATGAAAAAGCAGCTCGGATTGAGACATTTCGAGTGCCGCGGGTTCGCAGTGCACTGGGCCGCGCTAGAAATGCGACGAACGCGTCTGCAGCGCTTGTGTCACCTCGCGGACACGCTGACCCTCGCCGCTCGAGGTGCCACGCATTAGCATTTCGCTGCCTCGCTCGCTGTTCGGCGGCGAAACGCGGAGCGGCAAGAAGCGCGCGAGGAAGCCGCGCGACACGGAGGCGACCGATCGCGCGGCGCGGCGCGGCGCGGCCACACCGCCAACACGCAACACGTTTCGCGCGCAGGAAACACTCGTCCTGCTAATCGCGCAAAACGTCGCGCCATTACCGCCATGAAATAAATTTTCTGCCGTGATGTGCCGGCCAGGAATGGCCATCTGCGCGGCCGCAAAAACGGCGGCCGCACTGCGAGAAACGCGGCGCGGACTTCACTGTGGCGGGCTGCACGAGAGATCGAAAATGCGGTGCACGGCAAACTGGAAATGCAAGAGTTGGGTGCGGGAGGCGCGCGAGCGTCCGCTGGCTTCCGAAATCCCCTCGAAATCCCCTCGTCCCTGGCTTCCGAAATCCCCGAGCTGCCGAGCTGCCGAACTGCAGTGCTGCTCGCGCTCAGTGTAGCCGGCGTGGTCCACATTTGCGCGGCGGCCGGCGCGACAGACAGCGCGACGCACACCGATTTGATTTACGCCGCTCGGCCAGCGCGTCCGCAACACGAATCAAACGCATCCAGCGCGACGGAACATCGTTCGACGCGCGCCGCGCAGTCGTCAGCGCTCTGCGTCGCCCGCCGCGCGTCGCACACCGCGCGTCGCACACCGCGCGTCACTCGTCGCGCAGCGCTCGAGTGACAGGCATCCGAAAACCTGCGCGGCAAAAACGCGCCGCGATCCTCGCGCCGAACAGCGACGCGCTTTTTCTGCGCGCTCGAAAAACCCGAAAACATCTCGAAGCTCATTGATATTTCGCTCGCGACCGTATAAAAATATTCTGTTGCACGATCGAGGCGCGCAGACGTGTCGCGCTGCCCGGTGTCGCGCGGCTCATCTTGGACGCGGCGTGGCCTGCAAGTGTCGCCGCGCGATCATCCGAGCGTTTGAAGCGCGGCCGTGCGTGTTGAGTGCTGCGAGCGCGATCGCGATCGGGATTCGCCGGTCCGTCGGTCGTCGGTCCGCCGGTCGTCGCTCGCTGCCTCGACGCGCACTTTTTGCTGCGTGCGTCCGTTCACGGCAACGACGCTCGCTCGCCGAACGCACCGCCGTCGCTGCTGTCAGTCGAGGAATTCTGTTTTCGCGACGCGTCCCGCATTCCCGGCCGCCGCCCGCCGCCTGCTGGCTGCGAAACACATTCGCGCGGACGGACTTGATTGCGAGCGATTGACTTGATTTCGATTTTTATGAACTGCGCATCACCCGGACGGCCGCTGCCCGCGCTGCCCGCGCTGCCACGCTGCACGTGATGCAGTTTTTGTTGGTTCGCGTTGCTCGTTCCTCTGCGACGCGAATCCGCCGAAAATCGTAGCTGCGAAACTCACGAGCTTCGAATGCTTAACGCGACCATGCGTCCGCCGCGTCCGCCGCGTCCGGCGTGCGTCGCGGCTTCTCGAGCGGCGACCGCGGGGTCGCGCGAGCTCGGCTGCCGATATTTATGTGGTGTTGGCGCGACCGCCAGTCAGCAAAAAGTCCATAAAATCGATTTAGCTGATCAGCTGCCGAACTCGCCATAAAAAGCCAATTAAATCGCGCCGCGTGCATCTCGTCGCTCGCACGGGACGCAGGAATGCAAATGCCGGCAACGTGCGGAGCGGCAACGTTGCGTTCGTGCGGCGCAACTGCAAAATAATTCCCAGGCGCAAATTGACTGCGGCGCCCCTGAATTCCTGCTGCGGCCGCTCGAATTAGGCGCTGCACTTTTTCTGCGCGCGTCGCGTCGAGTGCTGCAGCCAGAAGTAGTTCGGCGCTATTTTTGCAAGTAGTTCTCGTCTCTGCTCGCGATCAGCAGCCCTTCGCCGCCGCAACGATCGCCTGGGAAAACGAAGTTTCTTCGCGGCCCAGAATTCGCCATAAAAAGCGCAGCATTTCAATTCGCACCTCGCCAGCGCATCCAAGATGGCGCGCTCGCTGCTCGCTGCTCGCTGCCCAACACCTTCGGCGATGTTATCGCCGCGAGAGCGGATCCGGCAGCCGACGGCCGACGACCGACAGCCGACGACCGACAGCCGACAGCCGATCGCGTATTCCGCGCACGTAGCGTGCAGCAGCTTCGGCGTTGCGTCAGCTTAGACGGAAAATGAGTCGCAGGCGACAATCAACGCGCTGCTCTCGCCATGACTGTCGCTGCCGGCGCACGCGGTGTGTGTTGCGCGCCGTGGTGTGTGTTGGTGCTGAGATCGCGCGTGAGAGTGGCGAGCGTCGCCTGTGTTCGCCGCCCTGCGCGCGCGCGCGCTGAGCTGCTCGACTCGTTTGACACTTCAGCGGCGCGCGAGTTAATTAAACGCACCACAACTCGCTCTGCGCGAACCCTCGTGGCGCGGCTGGACCACCATCGACGAGCGCGACCACGAAGCCCGCGAGGCTGCGTTGTGCTGCGTTGTGCTGCGTTGGACGGACGTCGTCTATGAGAAGCTCGGTCGCTGTAACTCGCCGGAGGAATTCGGTTCTGCGCTCATGAGTGGCTCTGAAGACGCGTTAATTTCAGCAAAAACTCGTGTAGTGTAATGAAGCCATTCTTCCGTTGCTGCAGCTCGAGAGCAGCGTCGCCCACAAGGGGTGACTTCGGGGGTCGAAGCTCTCAAGCCTGATTAGAATGCAAGTTTTCTAATTTTGTCAGTGAAAACTCACCAAAAATGTGACGAACTTTAGCCCGAAATCCCTATTAAAATTGATGGAAGCCGCAATTTCTTCGTGCTGAAACTTTCCGCAGCCACGGGAGCCTCAAAAGAGCGGAGAGCACTTCGAGAGAGAAGATGCGCTTCGAGAGAGTCGTAAATGCGAACAAACCCACCAACGAGTGAAACGGCATTCTTGTTGAGCTCACAGTTTATTGAGTTATTCGCCAGTTAAACTTAATGAAATCTAATTTACCGTAACTAATTGAGAGCGCGCTCGATCAGCAGTGAGTCGCCGGCAAGCCGAAGCCGACCAACTGCACTCTTCACTCGCTTCTCTTCCCGGCAGCAGAGCGCCGCTTCGACGTGCTTCGGCTTGCTCGAGCTGCTCGCTGAGCGTCTAAAATCGCATAATAAATTAATTCACACGTCTGAGGAGAACTCGTGCGTGTTTACAACAAAATCGACGCAATTGAGAACAAGAATCTGATTGAATAATTAGCGATCGTGCTGGACTGCTGGCTGCCGCTCTAGTTGACCACCTCGACGTTCTCCGCGCTCTCCTCCGCCTTCAACGCCAGCAGCGCGCTCCGCTCTCGCGCTTCGTCGCAGCTGTCGCCGCAGCTGCTGCCGGAGCTGCTGGCGCTGGTGCTGCGGCCGCCTGCGCTGCTGTTGCTGCCGCAGTCGACGGCGATCTCCGCCCGCCTCGCGCGCTTCTCCGGCTTCTTGAGCAGCTCCTCGATCGAGTACGGGTTGCGCTTGCGAGAGTGGGTGGCTTTGCTGGGTGCGCCGGCAGCGCTGGCTGCGGCGACGGGCGAGGACTGGCCGGAGTCGCAGTCGCTGAGCGGGTCGCCGGCCGCCGCAGCGGTCAGGTCGACGGAGCTCTCGGACTTGGCCACGCCGCCGCCGGCGCCGAAGTAGCCGGGGAAGTGCGGCTGGCTGTAGGCGAAGAACGGGCTGGCGGCGCTCACGTGCTGCGCGGAGTACAGCAGCGACGGGTTCCACAGCCAGTGCTTGGGCAGCGCGGCCGAGGCGCTGGACAGCGGGTAGCTGAGGTCCTGCGCGCTGAGTGGGCCCGCGACGGCGGAGGAGGACACGGCGGCCGAGAGTTGAGCGAAGGCGGCGCTCGTGCCACTGCCAGCAGCAGCAGCGGCAGCGTGTTTGGCCGACGGTTTGATGGGCAGCTCAGCCGGCTGCAGGTGCGACTCGGCCGCCAGCGCGTGCTTCGAGCTCTCCGACGCGCTGGCGGCTGCGTAGCGGAAGTGGGCGGGCAGGTGGTTCAGCGGGTGGTACTGCGGGTGTTGCGCCGCCACTGGCTGCTGAGCGACGCAGGGGAGCCCGTCGGCGCCGCTCCTGCCGCTCCTGCCGCCCGTCGTCGCGCCGCTCGAGCCCGAGGCGGCGGCGTAGAGGTGCGCCTGCGCCAGGTACGCGCTGGAGGACATCTGCACGGCGGCGGCGGCGGCGGCGGCGGCCGCGGCGGCGTTCTGCTGGCTGGAGGTCATCTCGTCCGTCCACAGGCCGCTGTTGCGCAGGATGCGGTTGATGGAGCTGATGGAGGGCACCGTGCTGGGGTCGCAGACGCGCTGCTGCTGCAGCTGCTCGCGGATCTCCCACGCGAACATGCCGCTGTTCTCCTCCTTCAGGCGGATGATCTTCTTCACGACGGTGGGCGTGGCCACTTGCTGCAAGAGAGAGGCAGACGGGGAGTTAAGTTAGAATGGTGGCGCCACGAGAGGAGAGGACGGCGCGGGAACTCCAGAAAGAATCGATTGGCTGGCTGCAAGAGAATGCATTCTGACAGAAGGAATGACTGCAGTCTTCGGTGCGTCTGACTGCCACCCCTCCCCCCCCCCGCTTCACCCAACGCGTCCGTCTCATGTCGTCATGTCGCTCTGGCGTCCGACGTGTCGAGCCGCGTGCTCAATTAAATACCGTGAAATTCAGCAACGTAATCGCGGCGTGCGAATTGCGGCCAAACATGCGCGCCGCTTTTCGCGACCCCACTGAGCGCTGAAGCAGGGCGACGGGCGACGGGCGACGGGCGACTTTCCAGCCGGCGACCGCGGACGGCGAAGGATTTCCGGCTGCCTTTGTCTCCTTTTTGCCGCCACAAAGAAGTCGAAGGCGGCGCCGCCCTCGAACGAGAGTCGCCGGAAGTCAGAAATACGCTCGCGGCTGCAGGCGCACAACTAGAAATTCGCACACAATGCAGCGGGTTGCCTGCTCACCTGCTCTCCCCCCCCCCCCGCACTCTCGCCGCTCACTCACCCGCTCGCTGCTGGCCGTGCACTGCGACGCGAGCTCACGTGACGCCCCGCAATTCATTAAAAATGCATAAACGGATTCGTGAAGTGCGCTGCGCTTCCATTACGTCGGTAATTGCGGGCCGCTGCGGCCGCCGAGATTCTTATCGCGCGGTGCACGCTCGTCAGGCGCTCTTTACGGCCTCCGCGCGGCGATGGAGGTGTTAAACGCGCGTTTTGTCGCGGCCACGACTCCCGACCGCCGGCCGGTGGGCTTCTCGGGCCACGCGCTGGATGTTCCTTATTGAATTCGAATGAATGGTTCGGTGTGAATCCTCGCGGCCGCCTGCAGCCGAAGGTGCTAATTACGGGCAGCCGAAGGTGCTGGGGCGCGCTGCGTGTGTGTAGACGGGGCGAGCGGACACGTCGACAGTCGCTTTATGATTGATTGTCGCGATACCTGTTCGGTTTACACTGGCAGGTGTTGCGAGTGAGTGAGTGAGGGGGGTGAGGCGAGGGGACACTTGGCACCGGAAGGAGGTCACCGGGTTTCCCGAGCACAACTCAGTTTTTGTCTCACACCACGGACTCCTTGAGTCTCAACTACTTGAATTCCTTCGCTGAACTCCTTCGGTCTCAAATACTCGAAGTCTTTCGCTGCCTCAGCTGTGAAAAGCCGAGATTTCCCAATTTTAAACTTGTTGCAAGCAGTTTCTTCTATCTGCCAGCAGCTTCTTGGTCTCAAAAGATCTCTACGGTGACTTTTAACCACAAGAGAGGAAAATATCCCCTCAGAAAAGTGCGAGAGGAGTTCGGAGTAGCCTTACTCATGCTTGAAGTCAGCGGAGTCGCTGAAGTCTCATGATTTCAACTCTTCATTCAACTGTCGCCGATGTATTGTACTGCTTGAGTGTTTTTCAATGTCATGCTAGACGTTGGAACCCAAAATTCGACGGCTTTTGGATTGATTTCCGAACCTAATCGCGAACGCTGGCCTCCACTGGAGTCAAACAGAACGGGACGGTAATTTTCGGGCCAAATGCGTTATCGGAAAACGTCGATTAGTTGCTTTACGACGCGTTATTAGCAGGCAGCTGCTGCAGCAGGAGCTGAAGAGCGTGCCAGCCGACTACGGTTGCCGTTTTCCGAGCCCGATAAAGCGTGGGAACGCGTGCACTCCGCCCCAGGTGACTCCCGAGCGGAATCTTATCGCGCTTCGTAAACCGGACTGATTTGCTGCTCAGACCACCGCGTGGCAGGCGGGAGCGGCGGGTCGTCAACAGCTTCTGAAATAATCACGAAGTGTTCGCGTGGAGTGCTTTTTACATGCATTCCGCGGTGTGTCGACTCAGATACGAACACGCGTCACTGCGCTAGTGGGGAGAACCTCAGCGGTGACGTGTTTTCGGGGGATTCGCAATGAAGATTCCTAACGTTGGACACCAGAACACCCAAGAAACGGTCGCCACATGCGATGGGAACCACGCACGCCCTCCGCTGTCATTCATTTCGCATTCTTACGACTGCCAAACGATTCCCGACCGCTGACAACGATTACCTTGGTCTTGCTGCCCCCGATCGAGCCCGGGCGGATGGACCCCGTCTCGTAGAAACGCGTCAGGATCTTCGAAACGCAGCCTGAAACGGGACAAAACATCGCATTAGTTAGCACGTTGAGAGGGTTTTCGCGGAGTTGAAGCTCCTCGCCGATTCGATCGACGGACTCACCGTGGGAAACCAGCAGCTGGCGCGAGATGTCGCACGGCCGCACGCCGCACAGCGCCAACTCCACGATGCGCCTTCGCACGCAGTCCGGCAGCGGGCGTCCGTTCACGAAGACGCCGCCCAGTTGGTTGACGCCGGCCTGACCTGTCGTGGGCGGAGAGCGGGAAGAAAACTCATGTGATGCGAGGCGTTTGACAGAAGTTGAGGAGGACGGTGGCAGCAACCGGCGGTGGCGAAGCTCTTCCGCACCTTGACTGCCCCCCCCCCCTGGACGCATCGACACTCTTGCAGTCAGCGAAAACTGAACGAGCTGCCCTCGTTCGCTCTCTTCATCCCCCGGCCGCGTGCAAGGGTGAGCAGTCAAGGTGCGAAACGGTCGTTTTTGCCAACTTTAAAAACTCTTCTTCGGTCTTCTTTAATTTGAAGTTTCAGTTACTCCTCGGGATCGCAGGCTGCGCGGTGACCCTTTTCGGCAGCCGCGCGTTGGAGCCGCCGACACCTCGAGTTTCGCAGCCATAAAACGGCGTCAATAAAACCGAACGCGGGCAAAAACCTGCGAAAACAACTGAGGGATTCCCGACTCTCGCGCGAAATGCATCTGTACTTCGCTGCTTTTATTACCTGCAGCGTCGTTAAGTATTTCTGGTGCACAGCAACAACAACTGCAGTGGGTGAGGCGTCAATAAAACTACAATAATAACCGTGAAAGCAGTTTTCGAAGGGTTCGGACGACGGGGCGCAGCTGAGTGCGCTTCAGTGCAAGCGAGACCGAGACCGGGACCGAGACCGGGACCGAGACCGAGACAATCGTTGGGATGAAGTGCGAATTTCCGCCACGCGTTAAGCGAACCGATCGCCTTGCTGTTCTCGTATTTCAGCTGAAGCGCGGAATTAAAAAACAAAAACCGTTCCGCGTTTTTAATAAGAGTGCGAAAATGCCTTTTTGAAGCCCCCGTTCCGCTGTCCGCAGTCGAAAGCATCCGTTCCGCGGCGGAGGTGAGACGACCGCCTTTTAATTTAGTTGCAAAACATTCTAATTTCGACTCTTGGCTCGTCGGCAGCCGCGGCTGCGTGATGGCAACGCGCTCGTTCGGCATCCGCGCTCGTTCGGCATCCCCACGGTAGCTGCCACCGAGTCGCTGCGAATCCCAGCCAGCGCAGTCCAAAATCCTACCTGTGTGAGGCATCTCGACGAGTCCCGTCCGTCCCGAGCGTGTCGGAGTGCAGCTGACAAGCGCCAGCGAGGAGCTGCTGGCGGGCTGGCGGTCCGTCTGGCCGCCGGCTGAATTAAGTACAAATTAATGGCGTCTAATCTCGGCTTTTTTATCGTTCTCGTAATAAAACTTCTGTTTTATCGGCGGTTTTATTGTTATTGACGAACTCGGCGTGGCCGCGGAGGACGCTGACGCTGGCGCTGACGCTGACGCTAGCGGTGACGGTGACGGTGACGGTGACGGTGATTCTAAGCGGCCGACAGACGCGGTGGATCAGCTAGCCAGATTTTTAGCCGGTTACATTTGATTGTTTTTCGAGGAATTTGTAAAATCGATGACGATCTGTGAATAAAAGAGACGAAATTAGGAGTTGGTTAGGCTAATTCGGTTCGCGCTAATTCGGGAAGAGCTGGAGTTTCCAAGTATGGGAGAAAAACGTTTTATGGCGCAACTAGAGGACGCCAGCACGGAAGGGCATTAATTAAATGGTCCAGATGCTTAACTGAGGACGCGGACCTCGTTCTGAAGAGAGAGAATGCTGTGATTGAGCCAACAACTCGCTCCGTCCGTCTCCGCTTCAGCCTCTGCGGCGATTGTGGCCCCGATCGAGGTTCCCGCTGGTCCGCGCGTGGCGTCGCAGGCTGTTTCGCGCCGGGTACGCACTCGCCGCCCCCTTTTTGGAGCCTAAAACGCGACGGACCGGCGGCCGCACGCCAGCAGGAAGCATTTGGAGCAAACAACCTGTCAGCAAGTCGGTGTCCTGAACGAATGAATTCATTTATGCGCTTCCACTTCATTGCTTCCGAATTCGTGAGCACGCCGAGCCGCTTGCAGACCCCGCTGACTGTTTTCTGATGCCCACTTCACAGACCGCAGAACTCAACCTCGACTTCACCCAAACTGCCCTCATTAACGGCTCGCCAGGCCGCCCGCTGCCACCCTCCGGCGCGCGTTGATCGCTATCTGCGGAATGTTTTAAAAATACGCGACCACGAAGCGCCGCGGTTCCCGGTGCGAGCGCCGATTAGCAGCCCAATCGCTCACTCGCCGGACGCCGCTTCAGGTGCTCGCAGAAATGCTAATGAAGCGACCACTCCGCCGACTGAAGCCCGTAAACTCCGGCCGCAATCGCACTTAAACGCCTGTCAGAAGCATGAAAAACTCCGACCGTATAAATTAATCCGCGCTGGTGTCCTTCCAAGGCTAATAAGAAATTCAAATTTTAATTTTACTGCTTTCGTCCAGTGATTTACGGGAACGCGACGACTGCTCGGAAAAGCAGGGCCGAGCGACCCGAAATGAAGTCGTTGCGGGCCGCGCGTTCTTGCGGGCGGCGAAGTGGCGGTTGTGGCCGCAACCCCGCCCCCCGCCTCCCCAACCGAGGCTTAACAGCTGCAAATCACACTATAAAATGTGTTCGCAGCCACTTGTGACCGATGATTAGCTTCAATTCGAGCCTCGTTGGCGTGCACTGCTAACTCTGGGGTGCCAATTAGCGGCACCGAAGTGTATTCGCATGCGGAGGGTGTCGTCGGCGTCCAGCGCGTGGAACGGCCTTCGTCCCAGTTGCAGTGGGCCGTTCCATTCACAACGGACGCGTGTTCGAAGAAGGCATCAATGAACGACTCTCGGTGGAGTTCCAAGTTCGTCTGCAACGGGCTGTCCATCGATTTGCATACGCGATGAGTTGCCAGTGATCGGCGTCACCACTCATTAATTAGTCCCAACTTTTCCTTTCGTGGACTTGCGGTCCAGAGCCTCCCTGCCGTGAGGCGAGCGAATTTGCATGCGTCCGCCGGCCATTCACACTCCGAACTCGCAATATTTTCCCACGGTTCCGTCATCGGAGCTCCGAAGAGCGCCAGCAAATCAATTCCTACGACAATTTCTCGCCGCACTGAGCGGAAGACCCCACCGTCGGCCCTTTCCGCGTGTTCCTCGCCTCGCAACGCCATCGGCGATCATCTGCGCCCGTCGACGGTCCACTTAATGGGTCCATAAAGTCTCCCGGAAGACCTGAACTCGTCGGATTTGAAATTCAAAATTCATTTAATATTTTAATTTGCAGCCGACAACAGCAATGAGCTGTCGAATTTGGGACGACGGAACGGAAGCATGAAATTTCGAGTCGTCGCTCCTCCAGCATCGCCATTCAACTTGTTATCGCAGCTGTAAAGTCGTTGGGCGATTTGTCGCCGGCTGTCGGCTGTCGCGACGTTAATTGACCTGTCATCTGAACGAACTTAATATCGGTGTTTTCGAACTTAAATATTGTGTGAATGCCAAATGGGGTAATTTTGCGAAATGGTCCTCATTTCTGGTCCATTTCTCGTTCAACAAAACTGCTTCGGATTGAATGCGGTGCTTTCTTGGTCCATTATTAGCCGGAAACGGAGGAGGTGGACAGCTTTTCTTATTTTCTCATACATAAATGGGTTTCTCCGCACTTTTAACACGATTTATTGACATTTAAAGGAAAATTAAACGTTTTTACAGCGCTTCTCTGCCATTTTATGGGTTGCGGGTGTCCAATGAGGTCCAAAACAGGGTTGCGGGGGTTTTGCGGGAGCAGAACAGAACCGAATTGTTGCCTCGAGTCCCGGAAAGAGTAATTAAACCGGGCGTTTCGAAATTTGTGGACTCGTTTGCGGTTTATTTCGATGTCTGACTGAAGAAGTCCTGAGTAACAAAGTTGTGGGGAAAACTTGGCCCGAACTGAGTCGGAAATTCGCGCTTAAGTCGCAAACAAATCGGAATAAAATGCAGTTGCGAACTCATTTCAGAAATTGTTGCGGATGAGTTGTCACAACTTCTGACTTCGAACTGAAGTCAAAATTCGTATAATTTTTGCTTGGAAAATCGACAAAAGCCGTGATTTCATTAGCTTTCAGTTTGTATGAAAGCCACGACTAATTTAATAAAAATTCTATTTATTCCTCTTCAGAAAGTTGGATTCTACGAAGATTCGAAGAGTCCAGCTACGAAAACCATTCGCAGTTTCGAATCTCTTCACCTTTCCGTGAGCATTTTTGAGAAAACTTAAATTTCGTAATTCTGGCTGCTAAACTTGAGTAATTCTTACAATTTTGAGTTGCAGAGCTTCTTCAGGATCCCGTCAAACCGATTGAGTTTCCTACTTCGTTTCTTCAGGATGCCGTCAGCGGCGACTGCTGATCATCAGCTGACCGTGCAGAAGAATCCGTGTCAATTCGCACGAAAATCCGCTCAAGTTCAACGATTTCGATGCTTTTAAGTCATCAAAACTCTTTCAGTGTTTTTACAACACGCGTCAGCAGCCTTTTTCGACTTTCGCACGGGAATAACTTTTCCAAACGTCAACGCAGAACACACAACAACAACTTTGAAGCAATCGACACAACCGATCGAATTCAAGCGGCGCGCGCGGCTGCCGATTAATCGCTGGCAAACGGATGCGAAGCACTGTCAGTGTCAGCGGATGCCGTGCGCAGTGAAACGCTGCCTGTCAGCCGGGCGTCAAAAAACAACTAATGACTGCGAGCTGCGAGCTGCGAGTCGCTCGTTCGTCGTTCAGTTACCAAAAACCGTCCACGCGCCGCTCTGCTCGGGCAGCGGGCAGCGGGCAGCTGGCAGCAGCCAACGACAACGGCAGCCGCCTGTGTGAGTGGAACCGCCGACCGTTGCGAGCACACAGTTACGTAAAACGCCGTAACGCCCGAGTGTGGCGGAGGGGGCGTCCGTGCGCCGTGCTGCAGAGGCGGAACAACACCGGAGCGTCGGCCACGCCGGCAGCGGGCAGGCTGCGCGGTAATCGGCGGAGAGACCAGCAAAGACCGGTTCCAGCTGCTCGCACGGTGGAAGTCGGCGGACGGGTTCGCAGCCAACCGGAGTCGCGCTGGCCCTTGCAGTCATTCCACGGTTCATTTTGCGCTCCACGGTGAACGCGTTGCGGCCGCTGATTGGCTGGCTGCTTCTAGGGGCGGCGGCACAGCTGTGTGTGCGTGGCCGGGGTGCACACGTGCGCCGCGCTTTGGCAGTCAGAGTCGCCGTCCTCGGGTTGGTGTGGAGTTGGCACTCTATTGGCGGTGTTCGTGTTTGTCGCGGGAGGCGCAGAGGACGGAGAAGCGAACAGTGGGACGGAGCGACACGAGCCGTGGAGACGCTATTCAATAAATTATAAAACTGTGAGTAGCGTAGAAGCCGCTCTGGCCGGTTTCAGCAAACGAGCGGAGGTCGGCACGGATTTGAGTCGAGACGAAGAGCGATTGTCGACATAATCGAGACGATAATCGACACCCACACATCGTTCCTTCGGTACGAAAGATAAGACGAAGCAGAGGAGATTGACATTGAAATTAACCAGTTTGATTCAAGAGATCCTTTTTATGACTAAAGTGGGTAACTTGAAAAATTGTCTAGCGTGAATCTGAGACTTCAAACGTCTTCGAAATCGTTCGCGAAGTTTTACATTTGTTGCTCGCGTCTCACTCCGCTGATAATGAGCGACTGTTTTTAACTCCACGGTGCGACTTTGTCCCACTGTAAGCGGGCGTAATTCATCGACGAGTGTGGCTGCGCCTTGGATGTGTGAGTGGCTCAAAATATCAACTGGATGGACGGTGTGCGAGCTGAACAAGCGGCAAATGTGTGTGTGAAGTGGAAGAGGAAGCGGCGAGGCTGGCGGCGACGGCTGCGGCTGAGAATGCGGCTGCGGCTGCGGCTGTGGCTGCGGCATGTCCGTAACTGATTCACCCGCGTTCCGGCCAATCGCAACGGCACGGCACGGAGCGGCACGGCACGCCACGCGGACCTCCAGCTGGAGGACGGACTGGGAAGGAAGAGGACTTCAACACCCGGCCAGCGCGAACGGGTGCCGGAAAGCGATGCCGTTCTGGTGACGGAACAGCAGAACACATTAATTGAAACCGACGTCGTTCGAACCGTCAGCCACCGAACGAGAAGCGAACGAGGACACTGAGGAGCGAGGGGTGGCAGAGCCTGCGTTCGATAGATAAACGCAGAGCAGAAGCGGGCACCGGAAGAGCACCGCCGGGCTGGGCGCCGCCCAATGTTTTCCTCGAGAAATCGCATTGTTAACTTCGGTAATCGGAAATCGCAAAATTAACTGCGGTCATTCAAGTCCCTCGCTGGCTTACATGCCTCCCGACGTCTTTTCTTGCCTACGCCGCTGACCACCGGCACTCGAGTTTGAGTTGGGGGAGCAACGTCAGCTTTTAATTGAAAAATAAAGTCGTTCAAAAGGTCAGATAAACAGTTTGGTGCCGCAGAGGGCGGGGGACTTCGGCCGAATCCGCCGCGCTGAATACGTGAGGAAGGCGAATTTCAGGGATTTCAAGGCGATGAGAAGGACTTTCGTGTCGCTCGCAACACTGGCACGGAACTTTCAGAAGGATACCGGAGGATATTCGGTCCGTCGTCGCTCGCCAACACATGCAAATCCACTCGAGGCCGCAAACATCCTTGACGTGTTTTGCAACCGAAAACATTTTTACAGCCTCGCACCACGTGTGTGTGTGTGTGCGTGTGTCGGCAACTCCGTGCTGAGTCCGTGCTGACTTTCGACCAGCAGCAACAACAACGAGCACGCAGAGACATCCGCAGGTCGAAAGCACTGCAAAGCGAAGATAAAACCAGCCGACTTCGCCGCCGCCCGCTCACAGAAGCGAGACTTTCTCACCCAGCGAAGCGAGTCGTAATGAGATCAACTCTGTCACGTCAACAAAGCGGCAGCGCGCCCCGTCCGCCCACCGCGACTCCTCGCCGCCTCCCGCGCGCGCGACAAGGACGCAATTACTCGTCCCGCTATTAGCCGCCGCCGTCGCCGCCGTCGCCGCCGTCGCCTGCCAGCTCGTAATCCTGCGATGTAATCCTCGCCTCTTACGGATGTTTTGGCAGCCAAACACTTCCTGAGTGGATTAGGGCGCCGGATGAGTTCAGCGCCGGGTTGCGCTTTTGTCGCCCAGCCTCCGTCGCACACGCGGCACCGCTTGCGAGCCCTCGTTGCCACCGCGTCGAGCACAAACACACTTCAGCCGCAGGGACCGCGCAGCGTCACCCCGGCCAGCAGCCCGTGTGCGAGTCCGTCGCTCCCTCCTGCTCGTCCGCAAATCGGTTGTGATCTGATTTAATTCACAATTGAATTGTTCTGCGGCACGGAAGCGAGAATATCGCCGAATTAACAGCACCATACGGCACTCCAGAAGTCAGCCAGAAGTCAGAGGACGACGCACTAACAATGAGAAGAAGCGGCAAGGGGACGACGGCACTTGAACTTCAGAACGGCTTGGTTGCGCAACAAAGCAGCAGCAGCAGGGAGGGGCGAACGTGTTGACAGTCAATCAGTCAGTAATTCTTTATGAATCATTAGCTGGCTGGAGGGTACGAAGGGTGGCGGGGGCGGGGAACGAAAGGGAGCGACTACCCCACCCCTGGGAAAGTGGAACCACTGAATAAAAACAATTATATTTCCCTACCGAACGCGATGTAGAAACAGCATTCCAGGGGGGGATCAAAACCCCACTGCACTCCTCTCCCTCTCAAATCACACAACCGAAAAACGTTGAATGAGTGGCTGATAATGGCGACGATAATGATGAGAGAGACGATTATGTGGTTGCCTTGTATTTTCAAGAAATGTGCGACCGGATGGCACGAGGCTCCCTCAGCATTCGATCCACCTGGAGGAGTTGAATTCCAAATCGGAAAGAAGCACCGACGCGCGGGTTTGATTAATCGAAGGTTATCGTGTCTGCTGCACTCGAATCAAGACGCAGTAATCGATACCTGCGCGCCTCCTGGGCAGCAGAGACACGAGGAGCGACTGCAGTGCAGAGCTTGCAGGATTTAATCCGCGCTCCGCTGCAGCGACCAGCGTTGGGTTTTCTAAGTGAAGAGCGAGCTGCAGTGCGCCTCCTTCGATTTAATAACCGCAGTTTTTTCGCTCGCCACGACGTGTATCTAATTTGCATTCGGCCGCAGATTTGCCGATTTGTGCGCCGGGTCGTCCGCGGTGCGGCGGAGCGCCCTCGGCGGACCGCGTCATTAGTTGCATTTGCATCGCCAGGCGTCCATTAGCTCCCGGTCGGCCTCCAGTAATCACTGCCCACATCCTCTGAGCGCGCACCTCCTGCGTGCGTGATTTTCGGCAATAAGCGTCGGCCGGTCGCGGAGCGCCCGCGGTGGCTGCGGCGGCGGCCGATCGCGAGCGTGGCGGAAACAACGCGTGTTCCGACAGTTAGGAGCGGCGAAATTTCATGGTCATCACTGGCAGTGCGAGCGAAACCGGAGTGGGCGCCCGCGGCGATGGACGGCCGTGGAATTAGGCGCTGCGCTACCGGCTACTGGGCGAGGAATGCGCAAATTACGGGCCGCGTCGGCAGCCTCAGCGGAAGGATGTGCCGCAGAGGTCCTTCACCCACCGCGTGGTTGCGTGGGTGCGCGCTCACGAAGCCGCACAGAAATTGGGGAGCTCTTGAGTAATTAATCCCTCCGAACGCTGAGAGAGGCCAATTTCGCTGTTTTTGGCGAGCACAAAAACACACGCGCACGCACACAGGAGCCTCCTTAATTGAAGAGGCGGGCTAATTGGCGGTTCGCAGCGGCCTCGCCGGGCAGATGCAAGTGCGGCCGGAGATGCGGCTGGACAGGTCGGCGAGCAGGCATCCTCGGCAATTCGTCAGGCATGCTGGCGGCACTTGACTGAGTGCAGTCAGGAGGCTAATTGACGCGCGCGGGCTGCGCTTGCGCGGCTCAGGTATTCGCTTCGACGTTTTCGCCACGCGATCCTTGATGGACGGCAAAGAGATTCTTGGCGTCCGCCTTCGTTGGTGTGTCGGTGTGCCGCTGCAGATCGGTGCCGAATGCGTTGGAAAATATTTGGCAGCGGATCGTCGAAGAAGAAGATTGGGTGCGATCAGCTGCAAACGTTGCACCTTGAAGGGACTGCAGTGACACGCGTCGAACTCGGCGACGACAGTGACAGTGCGTTGTTCTCGTTGCCGTTCCTGCTCCTGCTGCCGGGTGCAGTCGATCGTAAAACAGCCTCCTTCCAGTTCGAAGCTGACGTCGCCTGCCTGAGATGAGACAACAGGAGGGACACTTGTTGCAACGAATTCGAGGGATGGGAGAGAACCGAAGGACCGCGAGGACTTTCTGCCAAGTGGGAGATATAAATTAGGTGAAAAATGCGATTTGGTGACGCAATTCCTTGATTTAAACCCTCGAAGAAAAGAGAGGAGAAGCGAAGTCATATCAAAATCCAAAAGAATTGCTATTTTTTAAACAAATTCTCTCTTTGAAATTATTCCGCCCCCGTGAAAGAAGTGCGCGCTGCGCCAGAGGGTCAAAAAAGAAACAAATTTAATTAAACTCGGAGCATTCCACCACCTTAGAAGGCCTCGAGGCCGACGCGGAAGTGCAGCCGGGCTGTTGCTCGCCGCAAGTGCCGAGCCGAATTGATTTACGTGCGTATTTGCGTCGTTATCGCATTACAAGACTCATCCTCGGATGCACGAGAGGAGCGAATGAGGATCCCTAATTGAATTGCAGCTCGGCGCTGAGGGAAGTAAATGGCAATCGCTTCCACCTGCGCAGGCGGGCCGAGCTGCTGCACAAGGCCGCGTCGCAATCGGCCATCAGCGATCGGATCAGATAAGGGGCAGCAATTACCTAATAAAGTAAAAATTCTCACATCACTCACTCGCACGCACACCGGCGGACGGCGTTGTCACGCACGGCGCTCGCCAGCGGACGACGACGACGACGACGACGACGACGACGATGAGGACGACGACGACTCCGTCAGAATGCAGCCCCGGAGGCGCTCGCACTCCTCTCCGAGCCCGAATCGATACAATCGGCCAGCTCGTCGACGAACTCATCCGCTGCCAGTGCTTGCGATGTCACTGTCGAGTCCTCCGGCCGGGGCGATCTTTTGTGGCGGCCGCTGAGGCCGAGGAGGGCGCGGGAAGCTTGCGTGTCTCAGAACGGGACGAGCAGCGCAGTCCTGCGAACGCTATAAATTAAGTGGCTGACGTAATTATTAGGAAATTGTGTCGAAGCAGCCAGGAGCAGCGGACCAGCGGAGCAGCGGCCCAGCGGAGCAGCGGAGCAGAGCGGCTTTCCTTGCGACAACGCAGCAACAACACATTTTATTAGTTTTATCAACACGAGAATTCCTTGAGCAAACACCGTCGCTGTGACACCAGCAGGTATCGCGGCCGATTCTGGAGTGCTGGCAGTCGTCGCTGCCATCCCGATGTTCCTGAGGAAGGAAGCGACGCTTCAGCCGCATCGCCGCCCGAAGAGACACAACGAGCGCGCGACGACAACTTAATGATAGGGAGCGGGTAACTTAACCGCTACTTTGGCAAGGATCTGCGAATTCGGCAGGACCGGGATGACTTTAGAGTGCCTCTTTTGTGTTTTAATTTTGGCCGATTTGGTCTCGCGGAGCGGAGTTCGTGAGGGTCCTCTAAAATGTTGCGGCCTGTGATGACGAGTTCCTTCCTCGTAAATGAAGGGTGAGGGACGACGGCAGTTTCACCAGGACCATTTCAGTCAGATCAGTATTGGGTTTCCTTTGCCGCGATTCTCACCTCGATTGAGGAGGTCCTCGGTCCCGATGTTCGTATCGATTGTCATCTCAAAGCTCGTCTCGATCATCGGTATCCACTGAAAAACTGTTCCGATCTCGATTACCAAAAGCAGATCTTCATGAGCGACCCGTCTGAAAAGCCGTTTTTAGCTCGATTGATTTGGTTCGGTCGTCTTGACTGAAAAGTCCTGTCTACCATCCTTGCGAACACGAGATGAGATCGACATTCCAACGATATCTCGGGAGCAACACTGCAACTCTAAATATTTCTATGATTATTTAGATTTTACAACCTCTACAAAACTTTCAACGACGGAGCGTGAAGCATCCCTACTTTCTGTTGTCTAATAATTGAAGCCACCTGTCGAAAATTACTTTCCAACGCAGGGTTTGCAGTGATGCGCGACACACGATGCGACGGTTTCGTGTGACATTCTGAAGGACACTCTATTCGGTGCGATTTATCGTGACTGGCATGGCGACCACCATTCACTTCGTCATGTGGAGTGAAGCCCCTGTGAACTGGCAATCTGCCATCATCTCGTCTATGATCTCCAAGTTCTCAGACTTCCCGTCGCCAGTGTGGCGCTCCGGTCCCATCATCGAAAGCCAAGTGACGATCACTTAATTTGTCATATCATTACGCGCGCCCCTTTCAGTGGTTTGCAATCAATGAATAGCAACAGTGCAGCACTTAAATCAACACGCTGGGCATTAACGGTCCGCCGCGACAACTATTCTCGGTCCCCTGGTAGGGGACCCCATTGCGCGAGGCTCCCCGCACTAATGGAGGCGACACAAGACGCGTGCGCAATTTAATCGCATGCAATGTAAACATTTTACGAATTTTGTGAGGCGTTTAAGCCCCAGCCGCTGTTTTACGTCGTTAACTGTTTTTCTGCTGATCGAGGATGGTCGAGGATGGTCGAGGATGGTCGGGGCTGGTCGAGGCTGGTCGAGCATCGCCGGTTGTTGGGGACGCGTGCCGTGCCGAAGCGAAAACAGGCATTCAGACATCCCTTCGCATGTTAACTCGAGCATTAACTGATCGCGAACGTTGATTGCGCACTTCAGCACTTAATTGTTGTTGTTGTTGTTGTTGTTGTTGCTGCTGATGGTGGTGGTGGTGAAGACGTGCAATGCTTCGATTACCCTTGGAAGGGGAGCTCGTGAAGGCAGTTGTCAGTGCGATCAGCTAATTCGAAGGGACTTCGCCGGAGCGCGAGAAAAGCAAACAGAAGAGGACGAGCAAGGAGCTCCGCAGATACGCGATACAAGCCAGCTAATTATGTAGCACGGCGATGACGGCCGCGGGGACGGAACGTCGGTTGGTGCATCTGGTGCACCGAGGTTTCGGAGCGGCGGAGACTCAGAGTTCCACGGCTCGGAGCAGAGCGCGGTTGACAGGTGAAGGGGATCGCAGTGGGGCTCGATTGCGTTGGGAAACAGAAGTGATTTCCGCTGATCGATGGATGATCGCGCGTAGCGATCTCGCTCGCCTTCCCTGCTTCGGACCTCAACGACCGCGATTACGAACCTTCGGCAACTGACACCACACTGCAGCGGCGCGTGATGCCAGCCGATCGCCTGCTTGTCCTGTCCACTCCTACCGCTGAACGGCACGCCGGCCATCTCGACCTGAAGCGAGCGAGTGCAACCAAACCTCACGGAGGGACTCCACTGAGGAGCTGCGCGCTCGACTCGCGCATTTACGCGCTGCCAGTGCGGACATTCATTCTCGGACCCGCGTCGCTGGGTGCCCCTTGACCGCCGAGAGCCACGCCGCAGCCACGTCCAGTAGCCCGAAACCAATTTTGGTTTTTCAATTAGTATCCGCTACCGTATTTAGCTGCGCCGACCATTAAATCCTGTTAACTGCGGATGTGCAGTTAATGCGAGTACCAGCGAGCAATTCTAGCCGGCACTCGGAGCACACAACTGCAACGCAACAGCAGCAGCACGAAAACTCCCATAAAAGCTGCCGGCGACCGTCCTAGGAATGCTTTAACTTCTGCTGTGGATCGTAAAACGCGGCGATCTGAACAAATGGGTCCAGCGGCGAGCTGCTTCGACGCCTCGCGGCCCATTTCATCGGCGCGGAGAGCGCGCTGGCAACTGCTGGCGGTCCACATTGGAGCTGCGGAAGGAGATCGAGGGGCTCTTTTAAATCTGCGAATGATCAGCGATCGACTAGGCGATGCAGCGATCTCGACGGCTTCTCAGCAGTTGAAATGTCATTAGCGGGGTCGCAAAGCCGAAAATGAGTCCTCGTAAAGTGGGATCCGCGCTCAGTCCGCAAGTGGTGTGCGCCGTGGGCCGTGGGGTCCGTGCCCTCTCCGCAAGTGGTGCGAGCCGCTTTGAGCGCGGTCCAGCCCAGCTCGGGCGAAGCCGACCGCCAGAGATGGACAAGCGTAAAATTGATTCGAATATTTAATGCGCGCTCGTAGCTGCGGCATCTGGGATCCGCCGCACGGCGCGCCCGCCTGCCGGTCCGTCTGTGCGGGCAGCAGAGGAGCGGCAGCGCGCCTTGAGAGGCGCAACGTCGTAAAACACAAACTATAATTAGTCGCCGGCCTCGCTGGAGACCGTGCGCGCGGCACAACGCACGCGCACCCAGAACACCTCCGCGGACACACCCGGCACTCGTAATTGCATGCATTCAAATTCAACGGCACCTCGGCGAGCACCGTCAACCCCTTCGTGGCCGGCCGCCCATTCGGTTGCGAAGTTTTCTTCCTAGCAAATCGACTGCTGGACACGCAGGGCTCGGCGGGAAAAGCCATTCGCCGGTTATTTGCGGGGGATTCGCAACCCGGGGGACTCCACGACCGCACCGCCAGCGGGACACACAAGCGGACGTCTGCCACTTCTCGATCTCATCCGAGTGGTGCTGCAGTGTGTCCTGGGCATCCTGCCAGGTAACTCGACGCTTATTCAACTCTCGCATGCACTGCATTCCTTGTTTGCGAGGCTTAGAAGGCGAGGAGACGCACAAAAGTCCTCGGCAGCCGGTCACTGTGCGCTGCGCCGTTATTAAGCTTCCCCTCGCCGCACTCGTGATCGGTTAATTTATCGCACAGATAAACGAGCTCGATGTAAATGAGTCCGTCCGTCCGTCTGCGCTCGCCGCGTCCCTCGTTGACTGCGCTGTTGACTGCCGGCTTGATAGGTTTTTGATTTCATTGCTCGGCCGCCACTCCATCAAAACCTCGTTTCGCTCGACTGCTGCACCCTCCGCGCCTGCGTCTGCGTGACGTCACGCTTCGCTGGCGCAGCATCCCCGGCGGCGCATCCGCACGGCTGTCGTCACTGCAACGCGTCCGCAGCCGCGCGCACACAAATAAATTACGTGGAAAACCACTGCGATCTGTTGTTCTGTGTTGACACCGAGAATGATTTGGTGTTTATTGCGCGCTTTGTTGCGGCTGCGGGGTGCGCGTCCTGCGGCTGCATTGTTGGATTTTAGGGACGCCGCGCCGTTCCGCTACGGCGGCTCAGAGCCTTCAGAGCCACCGCTCTCGCTCTCGACTGCCGCTGAGGGGATCTGCGAGGATGTGTTGGCACATGGAAGTCCTATTTAGCAACCGAGTCTCCACTGAAACGGAAACTTTTCGCACTCCGTTTGAGCGCCGCTTACAGGTGGCAGCATTTTGATTGATGCCAACGCTCGACGACCGCCAACCGCTTCGTCGCCCGACTCGTTCCCGCAGCCTTCCCGCAGCTCCTCGCGTTCGTAATCGCCAACTCAGTTCGGCGCGTAATTGCAGCGAACGTTAAACGATTCGGTGAGCGGAGTCGCGCGGTTCGTTGCACGCATTTTCGACGCGCACTCCGGCCGCGCACTCCGCTCGCCGGCCGCCCCAATTATGCGCGATCGGCTTCAATTACGACGCGACGCTTCATGCGCACGCGTGCCCGGCAGAGGCCACGCGGTTTAGCGCCTCCAACGGGTCCCGAGCGCGGCTCTGCGCGTCCGCGGGCGCCGAGCAGCCCGGCAATCAGCCGCGAGATGCTGCAGCCGCCTGATAACCGTAATTAAGCGCGGTGCGGGTCGACGAGCCGCTGCAGAGTCGGCCCGCTGTCTCGCTGCGCGTTGCCGGCCCTCGACGGGAGTGGCCGTTGTTGCCCAATTCAGCGCCGCGCGGCAGTATTGAGCTATAAAATTGATTCGCCATTGAAGGCCATTAAAGTGCAACAAGCGCCGGTGGGCCACGGGCAACACGACGACAACCTGCCAACACGGATTCGACGCTGTGGCCGCCGCACGCTGCACGCTGCACGCTCCGGTCTGCGTTCGTCGTTCGTCGTGCGTCGTGCGTCGTGCGTCGTGCGGTGGACTAATGAGCGTGGCCAACAAGTGGTGCTGCGCTCCGTGGAAATCGTTTTAATCGCGACGTCGGTACGTGTGCAGCTCTGGAATCTGGGATGGACGCCAAAACGGGACGACCGCCGAAATGTCGTCGCATTAAAAGGCGAACAAATTAGTTTGCATGCGTCAATTTACTGCCTGGCAGCGGCAACAAGTAGCCCGTGCTGAGATTCGCGGGAAAGGACGTGTGGAGGAAGTGCTGCCCTTCCTACGAAGGGAAGGAGGAGTTCTAATTACAGTTAATTGCAGCATTCCTGATAGACATCGAATCTGGCGTCCTTTGGCCGCCGAGAGGAACGCGTGTGACATTGAAAATTGTTTTGAAATTTCCGGGGATGCCCGGAAAATCAATTTAATTCAGAAATTCAGTTCGATAAAAAAAATCCAACGTGGATTTTCGCGGCCGTGAGCATAACAACTCACCAACGTTTCATCGCAGTCGGTTGAGTGGTATAGGAATGCATACGGAAAAAGAAAGAAACACACAAACATTCATTATTGTATATATAAAAAAGGAGAAGCATGAATTTATTACTTGAGCACTTTTCTATCTCACAGAAAAAAATTCCCTTCTCTCTCTCTCTCTCAAATTTTATCAAGGCAATACGTTCCAATTTGGTTGGTGTCTTCTCTTCAGAGCATTCTCTGCTTACCCATTGACTGCTAAGATGGCGTCTCGGATATTTTATGTGGTTCGTGTCATTGCTGTGTTACAGATTCACTTTCAATTTCTCTGTCCTTCATTTCATTGAATAAAAATCAAGAAAAAATTTAATAAATAAGAGTTTCGTAAGAAATAAATTTATCTAAACAAATTCATCTGTAAAAATACTAAGTGTTTTGTTCAAAATAAATATTTAATTTATACTCATCAAATATAAAACAAAAAATTCGGCCGCCCCCGGGTGGGCTCGAACCACCAACCTTTCGGTTAACAGCCGAACGCGCTAGCCAATTGCGCCACGGAGGCCGATGCCTCCAACTTGGGAAAGAACGGATTTCAACACAGGGATTAAATTTTGTTCAAACACATTTATTAAATATCTTCACTGAACAAACTCGGCAAATTCCAGCTGACATCCTAAAAGCAACAATCACCAGCAACAAAAACAACAATCTTAAAGGCAAACAGATAAGGACGGCAGTAAAAATGATGCCACCCCGCTGAAGAGCTGCGACTGACGCGCGCGACCTTGTTTACTGTGTCGCTGGGACGCGGTAGCCGCGGCGCCGCGTCTTCAAGTGGAGGTGAGTCATTCCGTGGGCTGCCGGCGGTTATCGCAGGAGAAATATTTGCATTCGCGTCTGCATAATTAGCACGAGAGCAAAACTCAAGAAGAGGCATGCGATCGCTGAGGGAGCAGCAGCAACGGCAGCCGCAATAGATTTTCAATTATCGACGGGCAACGCGATTCTGTTCTAATCAGCAGCCGCTGGCCTCTGCGAACTTCTAAGCGTGCGTAAAACAGCGTAAAAATGCGGCTTCAAGGACACGCGGCTGTGCAAGTTGGATTCTTGGGTGGCGACCTGTTTCGCCCGCCGAGAACTAAATTTTCCCAAATTATCCCCACTACAAAAATTATTTATAAAACTATTTATATTTCGAATAAGATTTGCTTTGAATAAAGTTTAACAAAAACTGAAAACTGTATAATTTATTCCGGAAAAAGCGGACAAAAGTTTCGTTTCGTATTTCCCTTCCCACCGCCTCATTTTTACCGTTAGGCAGCGATTTCTCTTCTATCGATCTTCTTGCGATTATCGTGCGCGCGAGGATTCGCGTCACGAATTCGCGTCCGTAGTTTGTTTTTAGTCTCTTTAGTCATCAACTCGTTTCGGGTTTCTTCGGGACGAAGACCTCCTGCATCTCCACCTCCACCGGCTTCGCGCCCTGGCGGCGGAACTGTTCCTCGATCTCGAGCAGCGTGCGACCTCTGGTCTCCGGCAGCACCAGATAAATGAAGACCAGGGCGGCGAGCGCCATGACGCCGTACGCGACGAAGCACAACTCGCTGCCGAGGGCCGCCTTCGTGGCGGGGAAGGTCTTGAGCATCAGGAAGGCGGTGAACATGCCGACGGCCACCGTGAGGCCGGACGCGGGGCCGCGCACCTTCTGCGGGAACAACTCCGAGATCATGAAGAACGGCAGCGTGTACAGGCCGAGCGTGCTGAGCACTATGAAGGACAGAATGGCGACGAGGGGCAGGAACGGCACGCTGCGGAGCCACTGCGACCAGCTGTGGCCGGCCAGCAGGAACATGCAGACGCTCATGCCGCCGGCGGATATCAGGCCCGCTCGCCGGCGACCCCACTTCTCCAGCACGACGCCCATCGGACAGGTGGTGAGGACGCGCGCCAGACCCACGAAGACGGCGCACAGGAAGGGGTCGATGCTGACGCCGGCCTCCGTGGCGATCTGCACGGCGTACACGATGACCACGAAGATGCCCGTCAGCTGCTGGAAGCTGAAGAGCGCCATCAGGATAAGGAGTGGCCGGTACACCTCCGGCAGCCGCAGGGCCCGCATGAAAGTCGTCTTGCTCTCGCCGACGCCAAGCTGGACGTTCTTCTGCAGCTGGCTGAACTCGGCAGCCACCTCGGCGTTGACGATCACAGCTGCGGCGAGGAGGAGGACTGAGTTCGTGTCTGCAAGAAACGCTTGAGCGCAACCCACCTGACTTTTCCAGGCCGCGGAAGTAGTTCAGGGACGTCCTGGCCGCCGCCAAGCGTCCTTTCGACACCAGCCAGCTGGGCGACTCGGGCATCGGAACCACGCAGAGCAACGCAAAGATTTGGTAGCCGCAGCATATCAGGGCGATCAGACGCCAGTCGTTGCGTATGAAGAATCCCAGAAGGTATATCAGCGTGATGCCGGCCGCCACCGATATGGACGTCCCGAGAATCATGCGGCCGCGTATCCTCGGCAAGCAGATCTCAGCCGAGTAGACGCCGACCGGCGCGCTGCTGAGACCGGTGGCAATACCTGCGAAAGAAGGGCCGCGTGAAGCCAGTACTCACTCCTCTTGATATCCGACATACCGACGATGAAGCGCGAGACGAGGAGCTGAATGCACACCAGGTCCGGGTTTTCGTGGGTAGCCAACGCCATCAGAGCCCAGGCGATCAAGCCGAGAACATTGAGCACGTACAGGCTGCACTTGCGTCCGTACTTGTCGAGCAGGTAGCCGGAGAGGAGTCCACCCAGCGGACAGGAGAGCGCGTTGATGGATGCTGCAAGGAGGACTCGAGAAGGCGGTCGACGCACACGCGTGTCTACTTACCGAACCACGACGCCTGAGCGGGAGTCAAATGCGCCGCCTCTGCGGGGTCCGTCAGCTGCGCCAGGGTCACCGTCGGCAGTCCCAGGCCCATGCCCGAGGTCAGCACGCCCATGTTCCCCAGCACGACCATCAGGCCCTGGCGGCGCACGGCACGCGCCTGCTCGCCCAGCGGCTTCGTCTGCGCCGGTCGATCGAGGCCCGGGACAATCTTCGCCTTCACATCATTCGACGACGAGACTCGAATGTCCCCGTCGCCATCGCCGAATAATCGGGCAGCCATTACGCAGGATCGGATTGGGAAGAGTTTTCTTGGAGAAAAGAGCAGAAAGATCGCGATCACTGGAGTTTCTTCAGCTAAAGAGGCGAGTTAAAAGAGTTCTAGAAATGCAAGCTTGAAATGCTGGCTGCGAAATAGGGGACTCGAACTAGGGGAATGAAATACTGGACGACACCCGAGAGCGGTAATAGCGAACGTGATCTCAGTCTGTGAATTGCAGTCGGCAGATCGCTCAAACGATCGCGTAAGCAATCAGTAATTACAAAATTACAAATCAATAAGCGTCAGCGGGCCGACGCACATCGAATTAATTGCCTCCATTGCGCGGATCATTTAACCGTTGTGAGCCACTGACGACGGGCACTTCGATCTGATGTCAAGCGCGGCGGACGCAAGATCGGGTCTTGTTTCCGATGTCCAACTCTGCAGCTGATAACCAGGTTCGTACTAAAAATAGCCAGCTATCAGTGCTCGTTCTGAGCGAAGCAATACCGTCGGTTGCACTGAACAGGCATCCAAATTCACAGCCGAATCCAGGTCACAGCTGACCAGGAAAACCGGAGTTTCAGGTGGCAAACGAATCGTTTACCTGCATGCAACGCGAGTCCACTTGAGTCGGGCCGCACTTGTACTCGCGCCAACTGGTAGGAGGAACTTCGTATCCTCAGCCCTCGAGCGCACCTCGACCACTGGACGCAAAGCCAACCGACTTAAACGGAACTCAGCCGAGAACTGAACGCTGCTCGTCCAGCGGGCCAAACAAAAACCTGACTTCGCGGACGCGACTTTGAATTCGAGAGATTTTAAGTCGACGGCAAGCAGCGCGGTGTTCGTGGCTTTTTCGGAAATGCCTTCGTTGTTGTTGCTGCGAACGTGACGCCACGATCCTTAAGCGGTTGTCGTCAGCAAGAGACGACTGCGAAATCCGCTGCGCTCAGAAAGAGCGCGAGGTGCACTCTCACGCGACAGTTATTCGCCTCAACTGAATCGCGTGAGCCGATCGAATCGAAGATACCGAAAATTAAAGCGGTCCGCGTTTGCAGTCAATCGGTTGGCTTGGCAAAAACTCGCAGTAAATACTGTCGGAGTTATCTGTGCCGCACTTTGACGATATGTTCGGGTGATAAACGCCACTTCGCGACACAGTGTATGGAATGATAAATAAATTTATGGCTCGCACAATGAATCGGGTGAGGCATCAAATAAACTCCGATTCCGAGATAGCAGTGGATCGGTTTATCACGCCAATATTGTGGTCGGCACATCTGAGATAAACCCACTTGTGCAAGGGTGAGTTTTTGGCCCTCAATAGTCAACGGTTGGTTTTCCTCAATAGTCGACGTTTTGGCTTTAGGGAAGCAAGCAAAATATTGTACTAATATATTTTCACGACGTCAAGGTAGGACATCGCCAATATTTGCATGTTGCTCCGCGGATTAACTTTGAACAAGAAATATAATATTATTTCTGAAATTATATCGAATTGGCTATACCAGAAAATTCTCTCTAACGTATTCAATAATTGTTTTTCGGTTAGCATAATATAAACACTACAAATTTACAAAATAGCAAATTTGTTCTCGTGTTTGAACACAAAATAATTGCGCAGCCTGAAAGTATGCAACGAAAAAGTGAGCGCGTTGATCAAGAGTTGTTTGTGCTGTCACAAACAGCTGTTCGCATCGCACCATCCGTCCAAAAATTATTGGCAAGCAAGTTTCAAAAGTTGACGCCGTTTTCAACTGGAGTCGTAAGTTGCATCGGCTCGGCGTTCAAAACAGCTGAAACACTGGAAGCCTGCAGGAAGGATCGAAAGGAATCTTGAAATTTGTAAGTCTGTCCGCGTGAAAACCCCGTCGAAATTTGCTCAACCGTCTGTTTCTCTGAGAAACACGGAGTCGCAAGTGGAACTCCAGTTCCCACATTCGACCAGTTGCGCATTTTGTGTCGAAAGCGCGTTGGAAGAAAATCGATGTGTCTTTGGCGCTCCATAGCTAGTTGGAGCGGAACCGCTTCCACCCGTGAGGCTGAGCAGCTTTTGTTGGCCCCGAAAGCCTCCGCGAATGGTGTCGCAACGTGCAGCGGACAACAAAGTGAATGGAAGCCTCCTGTTTTGTTTACTTTTGCTCACGCAGAGCAGAAAGCGCTCACCCGCGGAGGGAGAAGCTCTGGAGCGTCTCTCCAAGCTGCGAAACGTCGGGAAGGAGCAGCAAGTTGAAAGGTCATGAGAGGACTGCGAGTGAGCGAGGAAAAGCGCCAGTGAGTGACAGAAACCTGTGCCTGTTGCGGTAGTCAGGAGTTGGATTGCTCAAAAGCTCCAAACAAGTTGCGATGAAAAGTGGTGCGATGGCGAGAGCACTCGCAAGCAGAGTGCCTCACCACCCCTCTCTCGTCAGGGGGTGGTGCGCTCGGGGTGTTTCAGTGTCGACGCAGACCAACTGCAGTTCTCGTGCTACAGAGGAAAGCTGCGCTGAGGCACTCAAATGTCGAGTCAGTAACCAAACGACTACCGGTTACCCATTTGCAACATTTTCTAAGACGGTTGTGGCGAGAAACTCGTTATTTAATGTGCTAAACTCTTAATTTTTTCAATTGTCAGAAAAATTCTGTATTTTGAGTTGTCAAACTAAATGTGAAAATAGTCCCCGAGTTATTTAAAGATTTTAATTTGTAACCGTTTCCGCTGGTACACCTGAAGTTTATATCTCTAACTAACTAGCAACCCCTCTGAAACACTCTTTTGTTGTTGTTGCAGCAGACTACGCTCTCGCAAGTGGAGTAACGCACTGCATGGAACGCGCTTCCACTGGAGTCGCAGAGCAGTTGAGTCGCTGTAGAACCGGGAACGCGAACGGAGGTCCTCTCGAGTTGCCTCTCGCACAGCACTGTTGGAGCAACAACAAGAACAACAACCACATCAAAAATACTATATACAAAAGCAAGTCGGGAATCGCAGAGAAAAGCATCTCTGGTGTGCACAGTGTAAACGGACTCGAATTTGTTGCTTGGAATTTCGAGTGAGCGGATAAGACGAGGATATCAAAATTAAGAAATGCAATTCAATTTGCTGGCTTCGATGAAAAGCATCCTCTAGAAGAGCGTCGAAAAATACGAAAGGAAGGCCGAAGTGCGAGTGAACTGGAAGCCGTGTTTCTTCAGCTCGAACAGCTTCGTCCAGACGAGTCCTGCATTCGTGTGCGCCACGTCGTCCCGTTCGCAGCGTGGCACCGTTCGCGTCTTGAGCGCAGCCGAGCTTCCGAATCCAAACGCTTGCTGTCGAGACCGAGTCGGGCTTCCGGCTCGAATGTGTACTCGTGGACGAACTGCGACGTGAGACTGAAGCCGTAACCCACTTCTGTAGCCGCGGCTTGGCAGATCTCGAAGCTGGCGTTGATGCAGGTCGCAGCGTTTGCCAAATCTACACGACTCGCGTAGAAAACTTTCTAATGAGAGCACAGTGAAAACGGCGCCACACACTCGTCCCCCATCCACTGTCAGTCGGTCGTCGCTTCCTGACGGCTCTCCACTGCAGCTGATTGTGATAAATCCTTGGCCAGCGCAGCAAACCGTCGGCGCCCCGTAGACCTTCCCGTCCTACCGCCAGCGCCAGCGCCAGCGTCGTCCCGCAACGCCAACGCCGGAGTGCTTGTCGCAACATCGCGCCAAGATGACAACCGATCTGCTGTTCCCGAAGATCGCCGACTGCTCCTACGTGTCCTGCTACTGGTGAGTCCTTGGCGCTCCGTTTACTGTATCGCTCGCCTTTTCCGCGTCCCGCCATCTGCCATTCCACCCCATCCGCAGATTTGATTTCAGTCATCAGCTCTCGCTTTTTATTTCGGCTTCATGTGCATAAAACTCACTCATTACTCAACGCCTGAAATTGGGTCAAACGGTCATGTTCGTGGCTTGGATGGAGTGGAGAGGGAGGCACGGGGAGACTGGTGTTGCCTTGCTGTTGGTTGATGGGCCCGATGGGAAGACGCAGCAGCAGCAACAGACCATTACTAGAAATTATGTTGAGACGATGGCGATGACGATGACGATGATATATTATAAAACTCTATTAAATGAGAAGAAAAAGAAAGAGGGTGAGAAGAGAAGAAACGAAGGCAGACAGGCGTGGATTACCGTGACATGATTGCTGAAATTCGCGTATTTCCACGACATTAAACGTCCCAAATTCCGAATTGGGGATTTGATGTGTTTTTCTCAGATGATAAAAACCACATCAACAGTTTTTTCGTCACCCTGAGAGCAGCAACTCCTCTCAAGCGTAGCTTTTCTTCTCTTCCGAAATTGTCTGTCCTTCAAAATCGAGCCTAAGACACCCGAACTCACCACGTAACCACTTCTGACTTCACATAAATGTTACGATCACTGATTCCATGCCACTAAAGCCTATAAAACGGTCCTCGATTAATAAATACATAGCAAGTAACCCGCTTTTTCGATTAATGGATTAGATTTAACCAGTGGCTGACAAGTAAAACATTCATATGATATTTTATACAGAGCAAGTGGTCTCTCGGTCAAAGGAATCACTCAGGAGCGCTTAATCGAAGGCCGTTCTTTTTAATTTCACTTAATTTGTGTTGATTTTTGTACAAAAGCAGTGATTCCTCAATATTATATTGAGGAAGTTCATTTCATAAAGGAGTCAAAACTCAATTTTCCCATCCCGGTTTTATATACGATTTTGTGTTCAGGTATGACTTGGGATTCAGGTATCGCTGTTCAGTTGAATTCGTAAGGACTAATGAAATGAGGAGAACTTTTTGAAGGAATACACATCAGTTAAGCAGCATTGCAGTCTATTGCCCCATGAGTACCATTTCTGACCCACTTGGCAGCGAGCGCATTAAAATACCAATTTATCTTGTTTATTCATAAAATTATATGCATTTTTAGAGACACTTTTATCCAATCCACTCACAGTGACCCGTTTTCGCTTCTCCTTCCATTCTAACGATTTTGCTGTTATTTCGGAGATTATTCAGGAATCCCTTGAAATGCGCAGCTGAAACAGCTAAATAATAGGAAAGTCTAATAATCGTAAAGGATCCGAGTGATGGAATTTGATGGAATTGAAAACATCGTATTAAACTCCCACTTCAATTTACCGAATTCATATTTGTACGCAGAGATCCATCGTTGAGTCAGGCACTGAATCCATCACCGGCCTGCCGTCCGCCTCCACACAACAGCGTAATTCAACAAAGGACGGTCAGTGCGGCCAAAGAAGTTCCCTCAATTTCTGCCTCAAGTACTCTGGGAAGCACACCGGACGCCCCATCCTCGCCGTATTCAGCTAGAATGAGATTTTATTAAAGCGTTTTTGTTTTGTAATCGATGTGAAGTCTCGCTATCCTTCGAATTCCTCCGTAACTTTTTCTTTACCAGCTCTTCCTTGCTTGGTTGGAGTTGCTGAGGGGAGAAAAGCTTTCCGGAGTTCCCCCAGGACATTTTCATTGATTAATTCGCATCGCCATGTAAGGGGGGGTGAAAGTCAGAGCGAGAGGGGGCAGAGTGAAAAATGCGCTGAAGAAAAGCTCTCGCAGGAATGCATTAAGGGAAACTGTAAACTCTCGCATTTCATTGTTGTGCGTGTTTTAAGCACGGTCGCGGTGTAGGTGGGCAGAGAGGACGGGCAGGACCTGCTGTCGTCGCTTTATTTTGATGATGACAAAAGCCACATGTGAGTCCCGAATGGTGTCATCGGGGTTGTTCACGTGTGAAATGCGATTCCAGCGTGGTCATCGGCATGCGGAGTGGTCACGGGTGCCTTAGCAGCTGGCGGCGGCTGCATGACATTCGAATCATGCAAGACGGTTACGCTCCATGAGGACTGCATTTAAATGTGAAGCTAATGAGGATTTCTCACGAATTACTACGCACAAGAGCGGTTGTGCGAAACACGCTTCGGAAGGGACCGCGGTCAGGGCCAGGAAGGATGTTGGATGAAGGGAGGGACTTCTTGGGGAAGCACAACTGAACGAAAACCTAGATGACAAGCAAGAAGTCGAGAAGTGTCTTCCATCCGGACGACTATTGATTGCAATTAATCTCCTTCACTATTTGTGTGGATGCGCAATTGATGGAGGAATAGCACGAGTAGCTGCAAGTCCGTCCGAATATTATCTGACGGGGGTCCCCACTATCGAGGCTGTGGCACGATGAGGCCATTTTCTCCCTCGTATCTGCACTGTAAATACATACAGTGTCGCAGACACAAACGAATTTCGGGGCAGGAGAGTCCAGTGAGTAACAATTTTGTATTATTTGAGCATGACCTTTAGAGTTCGCCTGTTTCCCGGCGAAACAATCAGGTGTGGATCTTCTCTCAAGTATTCATCGTTAATATCCATCGTCAAGTCGAATTTCCACAAAGGTTTCGCTGCTCCGCGAGGTATAAAAAGCAGCAGTGCAACCACCAAGCGTAGGGTGTCCTGTCGGAATGCTTGGCCGACTGGTCTTTCTGCGTGTGTCCATCCCTCCCTGTGCCACTCCTATTGCGCTTTTGGCGAAATTATACAAGTTTTAATTATGCATTTCATATCGCATACGAATCGCTCTGAATGCTCAGCACATAGCAATTAAATCGGCCGACAACACGTCAGCGACGCAGCGAGAGGCCAAAAGCAGGAGCGCCACTGGCAGGCTGTTGCTTTCGCCACCCGGTCCGGCCCACGAGGATTGTTGTTGATGCCTCTTTGGCACGGACGCCAAGCCGCGGCCGACCTGAGTGCGCGGTGTGTCGCTTACAGCAACAGTCTGTGCGTGCATGTAAGGCTCGTTGCGGAGTGCTGGGCGCTGACCGATGGGCGGCAAGCGGCTGTCTGGCTGACCGACCACCCTTCCTGTGTCCTGCCGTGGAGAAGCTGAAGAGCGCTTCGAGCGGGCGGATGACGGCCTCCACGCGAGCACTTTGGAGCGTTCGGAGCATGTTGAAAATCCCGATAATTTATCAAGATGATTCCACTGCAATAGCAATACCGCATGTGTTTTGAATTCTTTAGAAACCTAGAGCAAGACTGCCCCTCCGCCGTGCCACTCGAATGCAGCCTTGTGTGCCGCGCGGCATTCCACAGGCAGCGAATTCACTCGGCTCGCAAGTGCCAGGAACGGCTGACCTCATTTCACGGGTGGCAGGGTGGCGTTGTGCGCTGGTGTGTCCCTCCCCTTGAAAACTTGAGCTGCTGCATCACAAGAGTTCACGAGTTCCTCGTGGAGACCCTCCTGATGGGGTGGGCGGGTCAAGGGCGACTCCATTAGGCTGCTGTGGCGGCAGAAGTGCATGAAACGCAATAACAACACTGACATCTTATTTTGCTCGAATTGCAGCGAGGAGAACGTCTGGAAACTTTGCGAGCAGGTGAAGAAGACGCGCATGGATGAGCTGGCCAAGTGCTACGCCGTGTTTGTGTCCAACGAGGGTCGCACAGTGCCGCTGTGGCGCCAGAAGGCCGGCCGGGGCGACGACCAGGTGGTGATTTGGGTGAGTAGAGGTGATGACGACGTGCAAAGTGGGACGTACAAGTGGCGCGGCCCGAAGTCCTTGAGAGGCGCTACTCCTTGCGCTTCAATCCAAGCCATTCAGAGATTACATTTGCATGAAGTCCTTACTGATTTCCACTTGCAGGACTACCACGTCTTCTTCATGCACAACCCCGCGCCCAACCGATGCCTGGTTTTCGACTTGGACACCACGTTACCTTTCCCCACGTACTTCCACAAGTATGTCACCGAAACATTTCGCTCGGATCTCGCGCTCAGGCCGGAGCACCACAGGTAAGCAGTTGCGTCGCTGGACTGAGTCGGCGTCAGTGCCACACCACAGCTGCAGCGGACTGCAGTCATTTGGACTTTAAATATCTCGTTAGAATTCAGTTTTGTCGAATTTGACGCGTCGGTTGAAGTCTTCATCCGACTTCTTTTGTAGCTTGAAACTAAATTAAGTTATCGGAAACTGAAAATGTTAGACGAGAAGTCGTTGACGCACAATCGACTGCATTCCTCCACAGCGCGATCGCTTGTTCAGCTCAATAACCGCTCTCCCGGCAGGTTCTTCAGAGTCATTCCCGCGGAAACATATCTGGCTGAGTTCGCCTCGGACCGCAGGCACATGCGGAGGCCGGACGGCAGCTGGATAAAGCCGCCGCCCTCCTACCCACCCATCCAGTCGTCCAGTAAGTACACACGCCGCCAGAGGGCCGCTGCTCTTGTGTCGCGCGCCTCCGCCAGCCCAGTTATGCAACGTTTTTCAATTGCAGCCAACGCGCACAGCCTGGGCGACTTCATCTGCATGACGCCGGGCAGGGGCCCCGGCACCGTGTACAGCCTCTCCGAGTTCGTGCACACCTTCTACAAGGCGCCCAACGTGGCGGCGCAGCAGAACAACAAATAATGTCGCGGCGGCGAGCAGCTGCGCTGATCCGCTCCCCCGAGGCCGCCAGGACGACCGAGTCGGAGTTGTTGTGTCGCAGCGAGCGCGCGCGCTTCCCACCAGTAGCCGCCACCAGTATGGAGCAACGCGGGCGCGGGGTCACCCTCAGCTCTCACACTCACACCCACACCACACACCGCATACCTTGACACACGGACATCTTAGCCAGGATTATGGATTCGGTAGCAGGTCTAGCAACGAGATGGCACTGCAAGTAGGGGGCAGCGGGTTTGTAGACCGGCTGCGAATTAGGGACGCAAGCAACTAAATTCAATAACGAAACAGACAAAATCGCACAGAACGGTGGGCGAGCGGGAGACGCAGACCAAGGGATGCAAAGTTTTCACTTCATGCCACAGACACTCCATGCAACACGTAGAGCAGCCAGTCACGCTCGTGCCAGCTGGTATCACATTACAAGAGTATTAATATTAACCTGATGAATAATGTATTTTTGTATTCAGACTAGACTCGGATCCAACAGAAATCGCAGCTGCAGCAGCGAGGACCCAGCGTCCTCACTGCTGGTGGCCCCAGTTCGAGCAGCGGCGATCCTCCCCGTTAGTTAATGCAGACTTTATTCCACAAACTTAAACCGCATTCAGAAGCTTAATTCCTTTACACGATTAGTGCTGCTGCTTGCAGTTTTATAAGGACGTTTTTTACTGACGTTGATCACTCTAACTAAACTACAAATTAATCGGTAAGCAAGCGCACGTGCGAGGCGGGCAGGATGTCTAACTAAATCGGCTTGCTTTGCTCTTCAGCTCCCCCCGAAGCAGAAGGAACGCGTAAAGCGATTCATTCTAATCCAAGAATAATAAATTCAGTTGAGAGCATTTTGCATTCCTCTGTCGCTTCCCCCAAAAAATACACTCTTTTGTCGATTTATCTCCGCTAAGAATCCGAGTAAGAATTGCGTTCTTACGAAAATCCAACTTTCTTTTAAAATATATATAGAGTTTAATTTTTCCCACGTATTTTCGCCTCCACTGAAGAAGCAAAATACCGTCAGCAGAAGCCGAAACGCTTCTCATCCTCGCTGGGCCTCCGCTGCGGATCCTTATTGCTCACTAAGGACGGCATAAACGAGAACAAGTTAACAAGTCTTTTTACTGTTGATACTTAAAGATTGAATCTTAGAACTCGTATCTGTAAGGAAGCCATTTAAATTAAGTTCATTTCTAACCACAGCGAACTCGTGCGTCTCTGTCGGCTCGAGCTGGCTCTGCCTGCCTTCAATCCATCGCCGCGCGGCGAAAGCAAGCGCGCCGCAGAAACGACTTCAAGACGGCCTCGCCTGTTGTTCGCGTCTCCATCGTTGCGATATATTTTTCTATTAGGCTAATGGCGTGCTATGCAACAACAAATTTTGAATATAGTTAACTAAACAGTTTTCACCTTCCTAAGCTAAGATTTTGAGCGCGGAAGTGTGCGCATCGCATCGCGCAAATCAGGGCTGTCGATGGCCGATTAATCGGTTGATGATTCAGTTTTCTATTAACAGTTTTAACGATTAACGTCCGTAGTAAACGATGAGTTAATCATGGATCAATCTGGTGTAATATTTCAATCAAAAGCGGTGACTAAATTGAATGAGAAACAGTTGCAGCAGCAAACTGATCGATAATTCTAATAATCGAAAGTGAGCGAACAACTCGAAGTAGCGGATTAATCGTTCCCTGCTTCTGTTAATCGAAGACTGTGTAATCGATTAATCAGGTAGCTAATTGTCGACTGGTTATCGATCAAAACAAGAAGCTCTGTTGCATCTGCATGCGCACCCTTCGCCGAACTTACGCTCTATACTTTTGTATCTAGTATATAAGCCACATTTTTGCAAACACGCGTATTACATATTTACTCAGCTTTATACAATACCGTTACATTTACTGTGTACCGCACACTAAGCGCAGATGAAGCTCAACAGCAGCAACAACAAAGAAATGTTAACATTTAAATTTAAAAGAAGTTCTATTGATCGATGAAGTGAATGGGTGTTTCGTAAATAATTATAGCCAAATAATGGTCACCTCTAATTAATTGCAAATCATTACAGCGAGAACGGGAGCAAAAGCGCGTTTTTGCTGGTCGACAAAATGCTTGAAGCTTGAAATGGCGCAAAGGCAACAATATTTGCGAGACTAAACACATCCATACACACACTTGAATGTATTTGTTATTGACTTCACTAAGGTCAGATTTTCCTCCTCCAGATTTCCCGCAAAACAAAAAGCAACAGCAAAAACATTATCAAAGTCAAAAAACTAGAAAGAATTTAAATCAATTCTCATTTAACGAAATTAAGATGAAGCCAACGGATATATTTTAAAGCTGCAAGAGGATGCGATCATTTGGATTTTAATTCATCTGCAGAAAGTCAAATCGCGAGTTCCTCCACTCGCTCCACACTAGGGAAACACTTCCACAACGACTAGGGTGTCCCATAATGAAAAATCCCTCAAGAAATACCTCCCTGTGAATTATTAAAAATCTGAGAATGTTAATTTCTCCGTAACATTTTAAAATGCATATAAATCCTTCTGCTAAATGGCAACGGACTTCACGGTCGTTGTTTCATTCAGGAACAGGTAGCGTTTACGGCTTTTGTGCCAGAGTCGGCATTTTAAGTAGCAAAGATTTCTGCGTCCTTTAAGAAGTACGCAGTTTAAGAAAGATTCCTACGACTTACTGAATCCGCACACTGAAATCCTTTGAAGTCGCTGAGTTAGTGAAATCAGAACTTATTAAAAATTTATCGTAAACTTTAATGCCGGGTTTGAAATCGCTGCGATCTAAAATCTTAATTGATTGCTTCCTTGTGCAGAATTTTATCCATCAAGAAATAACATTGATAGAAAGAAAGAACAAAGAATGGCATCAACAATTGGGTGAAGAGGCGGTGAAGCAGACTGCTGTACAAAATTATTATATCGAAATCGTGTGTGATTCTCAGACCTCTTCGGGAAGTACAAAATCAAGACCTACGGAACGGGTATTCGTGCGCAGAACACAGATCGAGACATTTGCTAGGGCATTTCATCGTGCGATTACCGTGTTGCATTTAGAATTGAAAGTTGGAAAAGTGCTGACGACTTGGAGGCAATATTGGCCACATAAGGCTCTCTGAGGGCGCGCATTCACTGCCTCCACGCCTACGTTTCCTTACGAGGTCCTTAGAAATGTGCTGAAAACCACAGAAACAAAACTACCAATTGCATCAGTTCCCTGAAAATTGATCAAATGTGATTTCCTTTTCCAACTAACGAAGTTTTATTAAACTGCAACCACTATCGAATTGCGAATGCTCGCATTAAGGAGCAGAAACAACTGAACATCCGTAGTTAGGAGCATAATTTTTTATCAAACGAATTGTTAAATCAAATATGTCAACTAATTGATGATAAATCCTGTATTTAGCAGTTTAACTAATTGAATACGCAGATTACTGAATTGCATTACAAACATAATAATTATATTAGCTAAACTACATGCATAAGTATATTTCTGTGAATTATTTACAAAGCATACAACTTTTGAACTTCTTGAAATTTATTAATACTAACGTTAAGCAATTTACAGCAGACAACTCGAGAACTAACGATTTTCCGTGCAGCTAAGAGAGGACAAAGTGGGAAGTTATTCTTAAACTTAGCAACAATTTGTTGAAAATGGTTTCAGGCTTTGGGTTTTTGGACGAAATGAGTGGAGAGTTTTCCTAGGACAAACTGGTTTGGTTGTTGTAGACAGTTTCGGTTATGTTAATTCAGTGCACAACAATATGAAAACAATATAAATAAAATTTTCTTACGCTTATAATAAAAATAAAGCTACAAAAAACACCAAATGTATTTTCATTTACACTGTTCGAGAATCCCTAGAAGTAATTGAAGAACATTCTCTGGAAGCAATGGAATTTAATTCGCTGATTAAAGATCTCGTACAGTTTTTCTGCTCATTGACAGCGAATGTTCACAAATGTAATGTACAATAAAATCAAATCAAATATACGTCACATATATACGCGGTTATAAAAAGCAGCAAAACTGCAATTTAAGATTTTTGCTCAATGCCAATAGCTTTTAAAAAACACTAGTAAATGTGGGCTAAGATTGGAACAAAATTTTATTCATCGTTTTAGTTACCAACACTGGCTTGTGGAACGTAAATTTCTACTGGACAGAGTTGCTAATTCGCAGTAAGTGGAAAATTTTATTTCGTCATTTTTTATTGCCTTAAATGTAATTAGATGTTTTAGTTTCAGTTGCTTATAGGATGGCATTATCGTCATAGATATAAGCAAATTAATTTCAGTTAATCAGTTGTTACTTTATCGCAATGGACATACTTTTCGCAAGTGTTGCCCGCGGTGGTAATTCGTGGAATTTGTTTCCCCAGTAGAGTTGCCAACCTCCCTACGACCTTATGTATCAGTTTTATCCACTTTGAAAAGAAACCACTTTAGAGGATTTTATAAAAGATGGCTTTTCTTATAGAGGATTTGTGTATATCAATTTACGGAACTTGCAGAATGTTCTTAATTTCTATGTATTTCTTATGACGCAATTCAGATGCCTTTCTGCTTTCAGATGGATTTTGAAAATAAAGTGTAATTCTTTGTGGGCAAATGGTGTTGGTGACTCTGACAGCGAAATTCTGCTGTTATAAAACTGGTGACCAGCTGGCTGGAGCAGCATTTCGGGAAGAGTGGTCGAGTGTTGTGGTGTGCGTCCGAAAGAAGTTTTGCGTTTTTCAAAGTTTGAGAATTTTGCACAATTTCAAAAGTCGTACAACTGAGAATTACTTGTGTTCACGGAAGGCACGCGCGGAAAGAAAACTAGTCGTGCATCTTTACAGAACACTGGAAAACTTTGCTGTACTACGTCGGTTGCGGGCGTGGAGGTGCGATTTTCAGCGTACGCATTTCATAATCCCAACAACACAAGAACATCGAACCACAGAGCGCTAATCTGGTCATAGAAAAGACGCCAACGCGGGCACACGTAACCGAAGGAGTTTCACACAAACCAGAAAGCAAACCCGGAGAATCCGAATTCAGAAATTCGGCAGAACAGAGAAACAGAGTGAAAGTGTGAGTGAGCGGTACTGTGTACCCACTGGAGCTGCTGGACGGTCTTTCTGACATACCAAGCGAATGAAAAACTAATCAAAGTCAGCAGATTGAAAAGTTTGAGGAAACTTCAATTTTCTACAATTGATATCTAACTTTCAAGCAGAACTACGAACATTTGTGCCACAAGATGAGCGGATACACAGATTTGACCGATTTGGAGAGCAGTAGGTAGGTATCTGTGAATATATTTACGGAATGGTTCGATTTCTCTGGGCGGGGCAAGCAGGGGAATCCAAACCAAAAATCAGCAGATAAAGTCGTTGAAGTTTCTAAAGCAAAGCAAAGCGACGGACATGCTGGCAAATATAGTTAAAGTGATGGACACAAGCGAGTCAACGCGATGGCTTCTCTCCTAACCGTCTCAGAAGCACGAGTCTACGCACTCGCTCCCGCCATCTCGCCGCTGTTTGCGTTGCGACGACGCTTAACAAAAATGTCTATCGTACGATGCGGACAGACAGGCGCTGGAGTAGCTAGCTGGCTGTGAACCAGTCGCTGGTGGGCTACACGCTGAGCGAACGTCAAACTCGCTCCATCCACTTGCTTTGTTCGCATGGCAGCTTGCGTGCTTGCTGTGTCTGTAAACCGTCGCGGGAGAGGGGCGAGTGGCGAGTGGCGAGTTGTAGCTGCTGGTGAAGTACGTGGTACACATCTTTAGCAGGTCAGCAGTGAATGAGCTTTCAAGGGTGGGTCGCATTATGCTTCGAAAATCAAGAATCCTGAAACCCTGAAGTCCCGTGGGTCACCAATGAAGAGCCGAAGTAGCAAAGACCATTCAATGGGTTTCAGGGCTCTCACCTTCTGTACCCCAAAGTCTCTTACAGCAAAAGCCACACCTCAGGTTTCTCTCAAGCCAAAACCTGCCTACGTCAAGTCAAAGGGTTTCATCATTCGCTACCTCACGATTTTGCTCCCCACGCATGAAATCTTCAAGGGAAATATTTGTGTTAAATGAGAAGCGCTAAAATTGTTACAAATTTATATAAATGTTAGATTCCCAAACTTTTGGAAGACGTACAATTCCATAATTACATTGACGACCAACCTTGTTTTTGTTAAAAGTACTGTTAAAAGTACTGTCAAAAGTACTGTTAAAACTTATGCTAACAAAACAACTTGGAGAAACGGTATCGTCAGCATTTTAACGTTGTCGAGTTCCGTCTCTTCAGTGGGGATTTTGCGTTTTGGGGATTTCGCGGTTGTGGAAACTGCATGCCAACCCTGTCATCGCCGCGGAGAGCGAGCAACATGGAAGATCCAAAGGGGGGCCAGTAAACTTGATATTCGGCTGGTTTAGAAGGAAAATGATTTCATGGCTTAGCAATTCAAAGATCGCCAAACGTCATTTTTGCACTGTCATGCTTACGTTCACCTCATAATTAAAACGTCCGCCTGCCTCCTCGTCGCAATCGATCGCACGTTAGCGGTCATTAAAGAAAACAAATAAAGGTCTCGCTTCACTACGAACTCCCTTACCAACGCCCTCACTCTGCTGGCGCTGCGTCAGCCGCCTCTTCCGTCCGTTCCTACGCGACGCGCCAGTCGTCAACGTTTGGATTCGAGTATTGAGTCATAACGCGCCGCTTCTCACTGCGCCACGCGTCGCCCCCTGAAACCCAAAGTGTGCTGTCGGCGCCTTGTGTGGAATTCTGTAGAAAGCGTTCCACCCCAAAATCAGGCCACTGCCACGCGCGCTCTGCGCATGACCGACATTCGCGCTGCATGTCATCAAGTGGATTTGAATTCTGGAGAGCAAAAAGTGATTTAATGGTTTAATTATTCTTGTAAAAAGTGTGCACTTTTGACGTTCGCTCCTCTCCCGCAGCCGCTGCGGCCGAGCGGCGAAGTTGCCGGCAGCCGCCACTCGCCGCTCGTGCGATTGTGTAACGCGAATCTGGGTGGAAAGTCGGCAGCGAGCGGAGCGGCTTATTAGAGCTCCGTCGTAGGGCCCGGCATCGGGTCAGGAGACGACTTCGGCTGGTTCTCATTGGCGGAGAGTGTGGCGTGGTTCCTGCTGGCGCCCACTGACGCAGAGCGCCCTATTCCACCGTCATTCATTCATTCATTCATTCACTCACTCACTCACGCTTTCATGCGGTTCTACACAGCGTGTCACGAGCGCGATGGCGAGGCAGCGGAGATGGGGATGACGATGGCGGGATTAAGTGGCTGCTCAGCGCTGATTGTCCTCAGTTGGCGGAGGCCGTGTGTGGCTTGCGATCTGGCTTCGGTGGCTTAACTTGATGCAGAGCTTTCTAGAAAAACTTAAGACGCAAAAGACCCTTTTAATTTAGTTGTCGTTGCTGCGCGCTTGCATGCGACGTTTTCCCGCGACGTCGTCGTGTTTATCTATTCGGCTTTAATACGCTTTAATAGTTTAGACGTTCGTTCGTGTGCGACGAACTTACGGCGATCATCAGAGGAAGAAGCAGAAGGAGAACCGGAATTCCAGTGCGTTCCAGGGAGCGAAGTTTACATTCTACCGATCTCACTCTTAAATATGGAACGCCATTTTGGAATGCTTCGATGCTCCTTCCAGCAATTCTCAGCGATCGTTTCCTCATATTTTTCTCACTACCTCAGAAAATAGTCGAATATTTGAAAGCAGACCACTCTGGACTTCAGTTTGCAGTGTTAATTTAAAGATGTTTTTGAAAGCGCAACAGTTTTCCTATTCACTGTGTGAAGAAATGCAGCAAAGTTCATGAAATTCCATGAAATTCCATGAAAACCAAAACAGATTTTATATCGTGCAATTTTATTTTACTCGAAGAAACAACCTGTTTTGCGCTGCTTTTCATCTCATCGAAAAATCTGCTCTCATCTGATGCGAGTGAAACTCGCTTGGCGAGCGGCCAGCGGCCAGCTTGCTAGCGTCGGAGCGAACATCACCTGATTGGCTTTTTATGATTTCATCCGAGAACAAGCGATGCAAAGATACGAACTAACGAAACTAAAAATAGACAACCTGCTACCAGCGACCCTTCGAATTACGTTGACACCGCTCATTACAGCCGCGCAATAACGCTGAACGCCGGTGGTTCTCCAGATGCTGATCGAATCTCAGCGAAATCAGAGGATGAGAATGGAGAGGAAATAAATGCCACTGACTCTGCGAGTCCAAACGACTCTCGCCCAACTTGTCGCGTTGCAGGTACCGCAAGTTACGCAGACATGCGTGCCCAGATTTTATGTATCCCACGACGTCGTGGCGCACGAGCGTGGAAACGTCAGAGGGAACCTTGACACTCAGCCGTCGAGCACGCATCGCATGCGTGATCCGAGCGCCGCCTCTCCGACTCGACGAGTGCGCTCGGAAGCACACACGCGCGCGAAAGTACTCGTTATCGCTACGAATGCGCTCACCTCTGGCTTTCCCAGCGCTCACGAGAACGGATCGTGATGACGCGCGCCGCGCGCCGACCTGCCGCCGTCCGCAGTCGGGCCGCAGTCGGGCCGCAGGTGGCGCACCGGTAGCGTTCTTATCTGCGGCGTTTTCGAGTGCTCGCGGTGCGCGGGGCGGACGGGGCTTTGGGACGAATTGCAAGAACCTCTTCGCTGCTTGCGGTAGAAAACAGCTAATCAGCGTCAAGAATTCTTTAATCGTCGCTCCACAGCACAAGTGGAGCACGAGGGCAACTCGTGGTGCTTCTGCGACCAAAACAAAGCGTTATCTCGCCCCGGAACACTTTGCTCCGCGGTTCGGCGCGCGTCCTCCGGCTCCTCTTGAAGCTCCTCGCGTTTTGCAATGGCTGGCAGAAGGCTTTGCGGCCGAATTAGGATTCCAGTCGTATGCTGCCGGAATTTTGATTCGATGCTCAGCGCGCTCAACGGCGCTTCGGCCGAGGAGTGGCTACGCAAGCAGCATTTTAATTATGTAAGCTTCAGCAGCTTTTAAAGCCACTATTGGGTGCCGAATTTGCGGCCGAGTTTGGAAACCCGTTTGACCCCTCGCGCCCCTCCAAAGAGAGCCTCCGCGCGATCGTTTACAGTGTCAAGACTCCACTACTTCGCCGCCAACTCGAGTAACTGAAGAGAGTTTTTGCTGGGAAAAGCAGAAATTAATACAGTTACTTGGCTCTGTAGAGTACCCGATCTGCAGTCGCCTGCTCACGGTTGGCTCTTCGCGAGCAGACATCCAGGCGACTCTTGTAGCTCCCGAAATGTGGTTTGGATTCCCTCGAATGACTCTCGTGTTTTTACTTACCCAACCTTACGATTCGCTCCGTACTGCGCAGTTGAGCTAACGTATTCCTCTCTCTGTTGCAGAAACTGCCTGCGCAGAATCGCCCGCCACGACGAGCTTCAGTTTTCCAAAGACAGCATTGTGAACGTGATGGAGCGCTTCGTGAAGACAGTCAACATCATGGATGAGACCATCCTGGTGCCGTGCCGACTCATGGACCGACAGGTGCGTATTGAGAGGCAGGCGAGCGTATTGAGATGCTGTCGAGCGAAGTGAGGGACAAAATCCACCCAATCGCTTCTCTCCCAACCGCTGTCTGCCAGCAATCTCTCCAGCAACATCCACTAATGGAGTCTCCTTGTGTTCTGTTTGTCTTCGCAGGTCGGCGACAGCACCGACATCATCCAGGCGCCCGGCAAGGACTCCACCGCCAACCAGCTGCTGCTGGCTTCCAACGCCCAAGGCAGGAACGCGGCCGCGCGCTCCAAGAACGTGCACGAGTTCCTCACCTCGGCGGAGCTGTTCAACCTGTACAACATGCTGAACTCGCTGAAGAACGATCTGCTCTGGACCGGGAAGGACGAGAGCGCCGACGACGAGCCTGACAACGTGCAGCGGGGTGGCAAGAGCGGCGTCGACGAGTGCGGCGAGGACGCACCATCTTATCAGCCAAACTCGGAGTCGGGCAGGAGTGAAGCCACCGAAGTGGGCGCAGACACCGCGGCGCCTAACGGTGCGCGGTGTGTGAAGAGCCACAACCGCCGCCCCTCGAATGCGTCGGTGGCTTCGACCGCCTCCGTCAGCAACATGAGCGACGCGGAGAGCGACGCTTCGAACGAGAACGACTCGGGCGTCGAGTTCGAGGCCAACAAGAACGGAAACGCGGCCAGCAGCGATGGCTCGCTCAGCGGCAGCGAGGACGCCGTCGCCAGCCAGAAGAAGGCCGCCAGCCAAGACAAGGCCACCGAGTTGGCTCGTCGCTGCCGCAGACACCTGAGCGGGCTGTACCAGTGCCTGGAGCAGATGACGGAAGCGGCCAACTATCTCACCGCGCGCTACCAGAGCGACATCGGGCCGGTCTAGGGACCAGCGGTGCGGCGGGCGGCTCGGGGGTTTCGTTTTTTGTTTTAGTGGTACTGGGGTGGGTGGAAGCCAGTTCGGACGCAGAGTTCTTGTCACGAGGGTCACCAGGAGGTAGCTTTAAGTCGTAGAAGCAGCGGGAACCCAATGCAGAGGCACTTTAGTGGAGGAGAGTAGCAGCAGCGGCAGCAAGTAGGGGACTCCAGTAACTGTTACCAGCAGCACAACTGGTTCTGAACCAGAGATGAAGTTTCGGTTGAGCGTCTCCGTTGCGGTTCCTGAGGTACCCTGTAAGATCAGGCGCGGCTCGCCCGCCGGCTGCGTGGACATCTTTGCGTCCAGCGCGAACGAGTGGTGTGTGTGGGGCGTGTGGCGCGGCGGTGGTCGGCGACCGGGCGGCAGTAAGGGGCGAGGGGAACGCGCAAAGCGCTATCACACAAGAGCGCCGCCGCATAGCGTCCAACACACAGCAGCGCTCGCGGAGCCGCCGGGCTGAGCCGAGCTTAGCAGCCTCGAGCCGAGATCAGTGAAGTACAATAGTTTCAATCTACAAGGGATCCACACTCGAAGCGAGCGGCACACGCACTCACACAAATTCGTTTTAGTTTTAGTCTACTTTCATTGCCCACATCAGCATTCCTACGAGAGGCGCTGCGATCGCGGCACGAAGCACGCAGCGCTCGGCGGCGGTTGCGTCTTCCGTCTCCCGCGGCTCGGCGGAGGAGGCTTCTTCGGCTTCGTGCCGAAAATCGCAGCGTCCAACTAAGCTTGAGAAATCTTCTGTTAAACAAAATCGGATGTTAGTTGAAGGAGAGCGAAATTCCATGCGTTTCGGTCCGAATATCTTGAGTCTGAAGGCGGGTTGATCGGAGTTCGGGGCAAACGTTCTAGAAACTAGTTTTGTTATTTTATTTTAGATTACGTATTGTTTAATATTGTATTTTCGTATGCAATCTAAACCAAATGGATTCTTCTATTTTAATAAAGGAATTTGCAGAAAGCGCCTCAGAAGGCGTCCAGAACTTTCATAGAAGCTTTAATGTGGCAGAGGGGGAGCGGCGCGAATATATTTGTACGCTCGAAGCAGCAATCCGCAGAAAGCAGCTTTTCAAAATCGCTACTCACTGTTGTATCTACTGTATATATTTAGTAATGAATTAAGTGATTGTAAATTAAGTTAATTGAAATAAATGAATTAAATTCAGGCAAAAATTCAGGCGTATAAATTCCATCAAGACCGCGGGGGGTGGGGGACGTTGGCTTGGAAGTCGTGAGTGCGGATCTTGTGTTGCTTAAAAGACGTCGAATCCCCACCAGAATTTCGGGGTCCGGAGCCGAGCGTCTTGGTTGCTGCACAAGAGAGACCGGATGAGGTTGCCACGGCCGCAGCAAGAAGAGTTGAGCGCCAATTCGCCGCCCACTGTAAGGTGGAGTGACGCACTTTCGTATTTGCTGCAGATGCGTTTTCCAACACGTTTTCTGTTGTCTGATTTGGTGTTGGGCAATTCTACGGCTTCCTACTTCAATTAAACACGGTCGCGCCAGCAAACTGGATGCGCAGAGAAGCAATGAAGTGCTCAGCCAAGACGGGGGAAGCCACTAATTTGTCTTGCCTGTTCATTATGGCTTCCAGCTGCTCTGTTCCTGCGTAGATTTAACTACTGCAGCTACCGCCTCGGAAGCTGCTCGAGGGCGAGAATAACTAATTAGGCTTCGTCAGAGCGGCTAGTGGAGCGTAGAACTGCAGCACTTCACGCGTACCAGCAGCTGATTCACAGCGAGCGACCTCTGCAGAGTTGAACGATCAACAGAAGTGCTTTGACATCGCGCGCCGCCTCAGCTTGCTCGGCGACTTGTGATGACCGTTCAGTCGCGGCGTGCTTGAGCGACAAAAACAGAAATCGAGTTGCTTTCCGTCACTCGGCCTCGGTCACCTCGGCAGCTACAAAAACAAACGCGAACTAGTTTCGCCTCTTGAAGGAGAAGAACGGCAGTTTAAGGTTAAGGAGAAACTCGAACTTCATCCCAGGCACGCACAACAAATGAATTTCGAAATAAACGAACAACGATCGAGAATTGCTTAAGATGTGGAATTCAGATCAAAAGCGGTCTCTGCGGCGGAGGGGAGCAACCGAGTGGTCAACGAATTCACGCGATCGATTGACTATCCGAATTGGAAGCGAACGTCAACTGCACCGCCTCCCGTACACGCTTCTCGACGAACCTGAGATGGCGTTGCTGAGATGTCGCTTCCTGCTTCCCGCATTTCCGAAAACGCACGCGAGCCCCGCTCGACTTATTTGCCTCACGAATTCCTCGCTGCGCCGGACGGTCTGTGCAGCGCTGGGAAAAATGGGCGAGCCACACCCACCGCACCGCACCGCACCTCCCTGGACCGGCTCGCGTCGTTACAAATGCTGATCACCGTCGCCGCTGCTGTTCGTCGCCGCCTGCAGCCCCTGACGACAGCCAGAGCAGCACACGTGAGTTTCTCCAAGACTCATTCATCGCTTGCTAGAAGAGGGCCAACGGGGGGCGTGTCAGGGGACGCATTGGCAGTTGGCAGGTTAGCACGCAGGAAGACCGATCTTTGCCAGATTAAGAAAACAATGATGACGCTGTTATGCAGGTTCAGTCAGCAATCAAAATACTGAATTCGCTTGTTTTGAACGCGTAGAACTTTTCCGAAGCTCAGTAAAAACCCACGCAGCCGAAAAAACCCAACGCGCGTCCTTCCACTCGCTTCATGGTTGCCGATCAAAGTCCAAGTCTAGAAGTACCGAAAAATCATGGAAATCAAGCAAGACTAGTTTCACACGCTGTCAGCGCGCGAGAGGGGCGAGGGGCGTCTAGGCAGCCCTCGACACGCCGCGCGCCGCGATCCGGCCACCGAAGACCTGTTCGCGCTCTTAACTCGTGAGGCTGGTGAGTTCCAGAGCGGCTATTTCAGTTTGATGAATGGAAGAAGCGCTCGCTTCATGTGCGGCTGCTCCAGCATCTGCAGACTGTTGGGCGAGCGAGCGGGTGAGGCTGCCTCGCTGTTACTGCGTACGGCTGCGTTGTTGTTCTCGGTTACTCGCGAACATTCCGCAGCTCGGCATAAACAGAACCATTAACGGTTGTTTATTGAGTGGGGTTCGCGTTCCACTCCGAATCGCGCATCCTCGCCTACGCCGCTGATCTCCGTGTTCACAGCTGGGTTCGACGTCGACTCGGTGAAAGGCGTCCCTCGCCGTCGCGACATCACAGACTACGCACATCACGGCGAACTGAGTGGTCCGTCCCCCTCAAGGTCGCCTCAAGCAGGCGAATCCTTCATAAACCCGTCTAGAAATTCGTAGAAGGTGTCCTGCTTCCATTTCCTTCCAACTCACCTCGCAATGGGAGTTGGTTCTCACATCCTCGTGGCACAGCTGAGAGCCGCTAGCTTCCAGAGTCCGCTTTATTTTTAACCCTGCTTTCCAAATTCATGCATCGTCATGTACTTCATGAGCGTTTTGAGTGGCCGGCCAGCAAGTAAACAAAGTGTGCCTAGTTGTTGTTTGTGCCTTGTGACCTCAACAACCGGCTTGGGCAACAACACGGCCGACCGCTGCCTGAGTGCGGAGAGCGGAGTGCAGCGTGAGAGGCGAGACGTGTGTTTGCGGCTCGCAGCAGCACCAACACTTGTGAATTAATACGGTAAACAAGTGGAGGCAATGTGTGAGCAACGTTTCGGTTTCGCCGAACACCGCTGCTCGCGCAGCAAGTTGGCATCCCGCAATAAACTTCAAACCTCGCCAAAGACCTCCGTTTCCGCGTCATTTAGTGGCGGCAAAAACGCCTCTGGGATCGAGCGTTCTGCGCAGGCTTAGTGGCGTCTGTCCGCTGTTCTGAAATTCGCTTCACTACGAACTGCGTCGCAGATTGCTAACGATCAGCAGCGGGGTGCGACAACAGCAACGAAAATAGAGATCTGAACTATTTTAAAATGGAGCCGAAAATATGCAATGTGGTTGTTGTTTTGATTTATTTCACCGCTTCTTGAAATTTTTTAGCAAGTTTACCGTAAATTATTGTTGCTGCCGTACAGTGGCGTGCACCAAAAATACTTTTGGAGGCAAACATCAGCCTCCAGCTGATTACGTTTCTCCTACTGAACACAGAGAGAGAGACTCGAAAATTACAATTTCGGGCGAGGATTGACCCTCAGTCGCCGTTCCCGCTCTGCAGCATTTGAGTCACAGAGCCGCTCGAAGAAATGTTTACCAGTCGAAGCCCCAAAAACGCTGCAAGCCATTGAACTAATTTCGCAACGACTACCAAAACACAACAACAGCCACGAGTGAAGCGCGCAAGCCGCGAGTCAACATCCAATTCCAACTTCAGCCCAACCAGCAGACGGGGCCGCGGCCACCACACGTCGCTCGTCGCTCGTCGCTGACCTTCACGGCTACAAAACAAAAACCAACACAATTTACGACCCACAAGGAACAACAACAACGACACAACGACAATACTGGCCAGCGGTGACAGCAATGACAGCAAAGTTAACGGCAACAACAACCATCGGCACAACAACTTGAGCTTCATCGGCTCAAAAGTGCTGACCGCACACGCTTGCGAGCCAAGTTAACGCGATTCCAGCCAAGACGCAGAAACGATTCTTGCTCTTCAAGCGTTGTAATACTCTCCCTCTCTCCCTCTCTCTCTCGCGCTCTCTCTCGCGATCTCAAAAAGTGCGCAAACTACGCTCTCAGATCGCCCGACGGTAGTTCGCCCGACGGTAGTTCGCCCGTCGTCGGTCGCCTCGATTTGGCCGTCAGTCCAACGAAATCGCCGCCATTCCGCCGAGCAGATCCACCGTCTGAATCACTCGTCCGATCCACGCGAATGCGTCGTCGCTGGCTGGTGCGTGGTGCGTCTCGGTGCGCTTGCAATGTATGTGGCAGACGTGGTTGTTTGAAATTCACTTGGCTCCTCGCATTTTTAGCGGTTCTGCTCGCCCGCACCGCGCGCTGACCAGCTGCTGCAGCATTCGGCAGCCGTAGAGAGACAGCCGATCGAGCAAGTGGTCGTGGTCGTCGCCGATCCGCAGAGATAACGCTAATTATGTGTCTTCGCAGTGGAAACTTTGCGGCGAGTTTTTCTCTTCCTTTCATGTATTCTGTGAAACGCTGTTGTGTTGTTGCTGCCGACGCTTTGGCTGGCATCGGTAGTTTTCCAAGAGGGTCTTCTTCTTCTTCCCAAGCCACCGCTTTAAGTTCCACTCGTTGGCTGGAATCTGCGCGCGGAATGAGAAAGACGATCATATCAAGGTCGTCGGGGGAAATAAAAACTGTTTACATACTCTGCGACTGCATTTAAAATTCTTAACACTTTCTAACCTGAGAAAATGAGTCGTAAAAGTCTTTTGCAAAACTGAAAACGGACGGTATGTTGAGGCAAACATGATCCGATAAGCGTTGGAATTTCGGGAAAGTGCGTATGTCTGATATTCCTGTAACTTGGGAGAGGGAGAGAGTAATTTGAAGCCTTAGAGAGGAACATCTGAGCCTGAGAGAGAACCATAACCTGCTCTTCAGTACGATAGAGGACGGCGTCTGTGTGAGCAGTGTGAGCAACATACGACTGAGATGAAATGACAGATGTAGACTTTCAGAAAGATCTGCTGAAAGAGAGACCTCCAGAGAGCAGAGATTAGAGTAGATCTGCAAGAACGAACTAACAACCGCACGGGTGCAAAGGTTGACCGCGAGACCTCGCTGCACTCCGGAAGAGGAATCTGAATTGGTTACGAGTCAACCTCAAAACTGGTTGTAAGACTTGGCTTCCTGTTCTAGAAGTCTTTTCTTCGCCGTGTAGAGCGATTAATGATAAGTAAGAAGTTACGAATTAAACTCAGATTAAACTTAGTTTTCACGGTGTGATATTTGCAATATATTATGAAAATACGTGAGGGATTTTGAGCGAAGTTCGAGGAGGCATTTTATTGTGTGTATTTAGAAGACATTTCGAGGGTGTAGAGGTAACTGGCGTCGGTGGTCTGATGGTGGTTCTTGTTGATTCCCAGCATAGCTTCGATTTCTGGGTGACATCACACGGGGACAACTTTGACGCGTGGCTGACGCAATTTGAATTCCACTCGCCTAATTTTGTCGTGAGTCGGAGTCAGTACGCCACCGAATTTCAGAATTCCGTCTGTGTGTCGGTGGCTGTGGCTGTTGACAGGTGTGTACATGCAAACACTGGAATGCGAAGTACTGGCGAGTTGCTTTACTTAACATTTGGTTTTGGATTTCCCTGTCGAAAGAGCGCTCGTGTTCGCGCCTCACATACTAATGCACACACACACCGCCATGCTCAGCTCAGCGGGAAGCCAAGTACGGATGAGCACTCATCTCTTACTCACTAAAACGGGAAGGAAACTACGATTCGAGCAGATTTCGAGTCTCTTTATTAAGTCTTCGCTGAGAGGCAACGGGAGGCGGTCGACGGTCGAGCCACTGACTGCAGTTATGCGCACCGAATACAATGCTGTACAGTGACGAACGCGAGTCCTTATATGCGATCTTACAACTAAATTGTAAATTGGTCCCGGTGAGAGCCGGACATTCGTGCAGCTTCAGGCTCCTGCGGCGGCAGGCGGCGGTTGGTGGGGCGGTGCGAGCGCGGCCGGCGGCCGGACCGATCATCCGGCGCGTGCTGCACTTGTGTTTCGTGATTCGCTAGCTAATCGCTATCTAATCGCAATCAGTCGATACGGGTGTCCAGCGGAGTTTCTAAGGTGAGTGGAAAGTTTACTCTACTTCGAGGAATAACAAACAAGCGAGATAATTAATGCGATCGAACCACCAGCGAAAGCAGAGCCGCGAAGCCGCGAAGCCGCTACGGCACACGCATTCGCAGTAATCAGATGCGCCGCGGGGCGACCTGCGGTCCGCGTCCGGCGCTCATGTTTTAAACATCCGTCGGCCGTCAGCCGTCAGCCGCGGCTCCGGAGTCAATGCATTCGCACGTGAAGGGTGAAAGGGCTGCACTAATTAAGCGTTAATAATCAAGCGTCAATACGGCGGCGCGCAGTGGCGAGGCCGGCGCTGCGGTGCGACTGGAGGACTCGAGTGCGGTGCCTCCGAGTTCAACCGCCGCCCGAAACCAAGCCAACTAAGCTACAACTAGTGCTGGGCAGAACGAGTGCTTCTGATATTCGAATCGGCACGCTAAGAAGCGAATGCAGTCCGCATCCTGGGTGCGAATTCATGGATTCCCGGGAACTCCCAGTGCTGTTGCAAAATTTAATAAAGCCAAAGAGACTCCGAGGAGCCGCCAAAAGCTCTCCAAATCCATGTATTCGCGGCGTTCTCGTTGTACACGGAATGAACTCACTATTCGTTGTACTCGAAAGCGATTCCGCACTCGTTGTACTCGAAAGCGATTCCGCACTCGTTGCACTCGAAAGCGATTCCGCACTCGTTGCACTCGGATTCATGCTGCATTCGTTGTACTTCGAACTCGATACTCAATCCGCTGTACTCGGAAGCGAGTACTTTTTTACATTCGAGCAGCTTTTCCTGGACTCGAATGCACGAGCACTCCTCAGAATCGAGTACTGGGGTCACCGTTTATCCGTTCTGCCCATCACTGGCTACCGCGCGCCATCTAGAATACTAAAGCGCTACGAAATATCAAACTACTCAACTCGCTTTCTAGTCTTTATTTCTTACCAATTGTTATTATCACGTCACAACTTACGATACTACAAACTACGTGGAAATGAGTGCGCCGGCACGAGGCGGCCCGATCGGTGACCGGTGACCCCGCCGCCGCCGCCGAAGCGATGCCGCCGCGAAAAACTCGCTCTGGCTGCGATCAACTATCGAGGCGAGGCGACTGGGTGGACTCAGCCTCGTGCAATTAAACTAGAGTTCAACTGAATACATTAACACGATGTGGACAACGTAATGAACTACGAGGATTCCCTCGGATAACGTTGAAATAAAATTGCGCTAATCTGTAAATCATCCAACGAAGTCGCAACAAAATCGCTATTCAACTAAATTACTAAATTAACTACGTTAACTGCAGCGATGACGCTGGCTGGGTGCCGCTTGCCGCGCGAGCACGGGGCGCCTGGGGGGTCGGGAAGCGCCGAGCACGGGTACGAGTGCCGGGTGCTGGAGGGAGGAAGTGCTGGCGGGCGGCGAGCGGCGAGATCCAGGTGGATGTAGACAGAGATATGTCTGGGTTCGACAGCTAAATGTTTCGGTTACATGAGTATTCATATGAGTATGCGTGAGTACGTATGCGGCTATATATGCAAGTGTATAAGTCGATAATGCAGGCTTACGTTGCTAGTAACGGCGTATGAGTGTCTATAGGAATGGCGATGAGTATGCATGAGTGTGTGAAACTAGAGAGGATCAGTGTTAAACTGCTACTGCTAACTAACAGTCTGTATGTGTGCTACAGCGAAGAGCGTTACTACGTGTACAGAGTTTCATTCATCTGGCCACTCTAAAGCCCCACATTGAAGATAATCATTCATACAAGGATTCAAAAACGTATTCATGAGAATTTGCAAGCCGGTTGCTAGATCGCAAAGTGTCATGAATACCGCCAGCATATTAGAAGGCAACTAAATCGCATCACAGATCAACGTGCTACAGGAAAATATCGCAAAGTAATACAAATCATACCACTACCACTACCACTTGCTACGTGTGAAGGGGTGTGTGAGTGTGTGAGTGGGTATAAAAGTACACAGAGTTCTGCGGAGAGCTGCGATTCCTATTTCGCCTGTGAATTGCGATTTGAGTCCACTGCTACCATAACTTCAACCCCTGGTAGGCGTGTTTTTATTACGAGTACCAGACGAGTCTGACGTCTCCGTGTCTACTTGTGTCCAGTACGGTGTCCTCGTACGGGATTTTTGGTGCGCTCTGTGGCTTGCTTTCGTTTTAGAGTGGCTTTCGTACAACTACAAGCATTTCAAATTACATCTGTGTTGCGAACTACATTTGCTCTTCCAGAGTTTAGTCTCAAACCTGATGATCAGTCTTCATTGAGTCCGTTAAGTTCGACGCTCTGGTTCTCCAGACTTCTCTTCAAGTCTTCGATTGTGCTGAGTATCAGTTGCTTTTTGCTGCTCAAGTTGGAAGCTGCAGCGGCGTCGTTGAGTGGTTCCGGCCCAAGCTGACTCGCGGCGTGGTTCACGTCATGACTAGAGCTTCTCGCCGACACCGAAAGCTTTGTCGACGGTGGTTCGCGTCGCAGGTTGTTGATTTTGGCGAGCAAAGCTTGCTTCGGTATTTCTGTGAAGAGAGAATTGAAGCTATGTGAGGTGACCAGGTTGAATTTCTCTGTTCAAATACTACGTTATTGTAAGCATAGTTGTAAAATTTACAAAAATTCAAAATTATTCCTATAGAAAGGTTAAAAGAAAGAAAACTAAATTAAACATAATTTCTTCTGTTCGTATTAAAACGTCTGTGTGCAGAAGTTCCTGCCAGTTTTGTCGGAAAAGCCCTTCTATTAACTTTAAATTGTGTAGCTGATATACTATTTGATTCCAAATATAATTCCCCCCTCTCTCCCTTTGCCTTTCTACTCTTGAACTTCCTCTCTGCTGAAAAGGCCTTCCTGTGAAAATCACTGTCGTCGTCCGTCCTTATTTCGATTTAAAGTGTCTCACTACTCCAGCCCACTCCACTCACCCGATTCCAGATCAAAGTTCTTCCTGAGCCGGTCGAAGCAGGAGCTGCCCCTGTAGACCTTCCTCTTGAGTGGCTCGCTCTGAGGACAGTTTGAGCTGCCGAGCGAGTTGAACGACATCAGCGCAGGCGTGCCGGGGGGCGGCGTGACGACGTTGCGATTCCTGAAGTCCGCCTCTTCGTACGACATCATACGAGCGATTTCCGAAAGAAAGTTCCGGTTCGCCAGCTTTTCACTAAAGCGTGGACTCGTCAGAGATTCGGTTCCCTGCTGCTCCGGATCCGAATCGCTCTCCCCGTTGGCGGAGGCGAACTTTGGCGACTGGCTACGGAAGCGGCGTCCACAAAGTGGCGATGCAGTGGGACTTCGCAAGCGGCGTCCGTTCAGCTGCAGCTGCGGCGACGGGGCTGCATGCAACGCGGCGTCGGGCGCACTCAGCTTCCGCGGAGGCACCTCGATCGATGAGTTCTGGTTGATGAAGTTCGTCACGTGGGTCTTGCGTGGGGTGAAGCGGTGCATTTTGGGGCTGCTGGGCGCGGAGGCGGTTTCACATCGCAGCGTCTCAATGCGTTTATAAATGCCTCCCGGCATGTCTTGGTCGGTCTCCAAGCTGCACCTGTTCGTCTGGTGTTTGAGCACATCGCGCTTCGTGTCCACTCCGCACTGCTTCAGCATCTCGACCCGCTTGTTGGCCAGCGGGTTCACACGTCGAGGACTGGCGACAGGCGTGTCCCGTGGAATACTGAGGGAGAGACACTCACTGCAGCATTCAGCTTCTCGCGGCTACTGGGCGCAGGCTTACCTGGGCGCACTGGACTGCATGGACACGAGAATGGATTCGGCCTCGTGTATCAGCTGCCGGTATTTGACGTCGGCTTCCAAGTCTGCCTGCAGCAGCGCTTTCTCGCTCTCCGCTATGGCCACAAAGCGGTTGCTGCCGTGGCTGCCCGGCGTGAACACCAAAGAGGTGGCACGATTCGACAGCGGAGAGGGTTTCCGGCTACAGTGTGGGGGAGCGGGTGAGATTGGTTACGAGCCGTTTGCAGTGGATTCGCTTACCTCTCTCTGGGTGCAGATTGATTCCTCCTTAGGCACACTGGAGTGCCGCCTACGCTGCGTGACTCCCGTGAGCTCCTTACGGGCGAAGGTCCCTCCCGGTTTTCCACGCTCTTCTTGCGGGTCTTTAAGAACCGCTTGCGACGGCGTTGCGATCCGCCTGCAGTCGACTGGTTACTGCCGGCCGTGTCGCGAGCGGGTCCTCTGCAGCTGTGCGAATTCCGACGGGAACGCGTGGAGCCACGTCCCTCGAGCAGCGGCTGCCGTGGAGGACTCTGACTGTAGTACACACAGCTACCAAGGTTGCGTGGCGAGTCCCTGCGGTCGCAGATCTCGTGTATGGACGAGTTGTCGATGAAGTCAATGTCCAGCAGCTCGTCGGTATCGCACTCATCGCCGGCGTCCTGGCCCGTATCCAGGTCCGAAGGGCAGTCCGTGGGGTCCGTGTCACTGCTGCGTGGCGTCGAACGTCAGAGTGACATTAGCTTCAAGCTGCCCTCATTCTGATGCATGCACCTCACCTCAGGATGTCCGTCTCCTTCTCGTACACGTAGCTCTCGTCGAACTTGCCCATCATTTCGTTCAGCGTTGCCTCGTCGTCGCTCGCGGCACCGTCCTGGTAGGCCTCCGCACACCCACCGCCGAACTGCGGGTACCGAGCACCCGTCTCAGCAACAGGCAACTCAGCGCGTTTGCGACGCACGGTGTTGGGTGTGTGTGTCCTCGCCTTGTTCTCCACTTCAGTCAAGGACGACGAGCTCTCCGAGTCGTAGGGAGGCTTTTCGCTGTGTCTAGATTGGCACAAGTACGTTGAAGGGCTGTTAGCTGTGCCTTTCAAATGCATTCGATGCTCTTTTGTCTGCTACTCACTTGCTGTTGTCGGTCCTCGTCCTTCCAGAGGGTTCGCTGCTGGATCTCGCGCCCGAGGACGAAGTGCTGCCGGCGTCGATTTCCATCTTCTTTGTGGACGACGAGCTCGACTTGGAGGACGACGTCGCTGAGGCGGCCGCTGGGGCAGTATGGGGCTGCTTGTTTGGACCGCCGATTGTGGTGGCGCCTGAGGAGGACGTGTCGGTGGTCGAGTACCAGGGATTTGTGCGGATGCGGCAGCGCTGACGAGGGGAGGGAGCTAAGCGAGCGAAGGCTGTTGCATTGGGGTCCGCGAATTATATTGACGCCATAAGCTACTTACACTCGAAGCCCTTCAGCGTCGGCAAGACGATCGGGTTGCGCAGCGAAGCCGGAGTGTGGCTGCCGACGGCCGTCTGCTGCAGAGACCGCTGGGGCTCCAGCAACTTCACCTGACTCCTGCAGAAGTCCGGGTCGGGTATGCCGAAGCCTGGCACTCTGTTCTGCGGGGAGGGTTGGGCTTCCGTACGGCGGTAAGCAGATGCTGCACCGCCGTGTGTGAAGGTGGAACTTGGCTGAAAGGGGAGGCGCATGCTACCAAGTTCTTCCTCTAAACTGAGCCGTGTACGTACCAGAGGCTCCTGCGGCGACATTTCCTCGATCTTGTTCAAGCCGAATTTGTAGCGCTGCGTCTCGATGGCCAGCGAGTTGACGCTCTTCGGGAAGTAGTGGGTTCCGGTGCGCATGTTGATGTAGTACTCGGGGGGCGTGTAGTTGGCTCCGGGAGAGGTCCCGTCCGTGGAGTAGCCTGTGGAGTACGCGCTCTCCGGCGAGGACAGGCTGTTGATGGGTGCGACAAAGGGTCCAGGTGCTGTCGCCGCTGCTCCGCTCATGGCGCCGCCGCCGTAATGCGCGATTCGCAGCTTGGTCCTGCTCACCAGGCAGCCGGCATGCTTAGCTGCACCAGCTGCCGGCTGCATCCTTGCGTTGCACGGCCCGGCGACGTAATTATTGTTGCTGGGCAGGCATTCGAAGCTGCTGCTGCGCGGATGGTTCGCGTTGAGCAAGTCGCTCCTGAGCGGCAGTGGCGGCGGCATCTTCGACGGCAGCAGCCTGCCGTACCGCGCCGTGCTGTCGTCCATGCTGCTGTGGCGGCGGCTGTCGAATCCCGGGGTCGGTGGCTCGTACCTGAACGACATTTGTTCGGATTTTGGCCGGGGGCGGTCACAGTGGTTATTGTTGTTGGCTCCGGGGTCCTGCGGGTGCCGAATTAGAGTTCTTATCTCCTCGTAGTGCACCTCGTTTGGATCGCCATCGAGGTCCTCGGACCCGTATGCGTTGCGGTATTGAGCGGAGTCGCTGAAGGGTTGTGCGTTGCTGGTCATGACCTCCGCTGCTGGGAGTGACTTTGAGTGCGTGAAGTTGCCGGATTGCATCGACGGCTCTTTGGATCCTGTGGACCATGACAGGGATGAGAACGAGGAGGACGAGAAGTCGGCCTGTGGCTGAGACGTGGACTTCTGTTCGACGGGGGGATTCTTGCTGCCGGACGAACTGCTGGTCCTCATTTGGTGGTGGAGGAAGTTGTCGGAATTGGGTGACGCAACCGGTTCCTGATCGGGTGACTGCCAACCATAGCGACTCTGGGTCTGCTAAAGAAAACGGAGGCCGAACACAGTTTAAGAAAATTTCGAGCGAATCGGCAGGACTTACATGACTCTGTATGGGCGAGACTTCGTGTCGTCTGGCTGGACTCGCTATGACGCTGGCGCACCCCTGTTGTCCGCCATTAAATTCGAAGGGCGGCACGATCGCCGTGCTGGGTTTGCTTGCAAATGATGGACTTGTTGTGGATACGCCAGTACCGTTGCAGACCGCGGATCCTCGGACGTCGGTTTTCTTGTGTCCTTCGACGCCGTTTCCCGTGGCTGCGGAGGTGCCGGTGACATTTCTGCCGAAGACAACACGGGGAATTATAAGCTCTGATTCTCTGTCGAGTCCTCTGAACGCGCTCACCGGTTTTCATTTTTGTTCTTGTTGCCCTTCTTGCGAGGCCGAACGATGTGATTCTCCATCCATGTTCGAAGTTTTGAGCCGAACATCCTTCTTTGCACGCCTCGAGGGCTCAAACGGAGGCTCGGATTTTCGTAAATTAACCTGGACTTGTTCTCACTTCTAACTAGTTAGATGTAGCAGTCCATGTAGGCGATGGGCGGACGGACGGAAAGGTGACTGCAAGTAAAAAAGCATGACAAAATGTGGGCTTGCATTGTCGAGATCTTATTTTGAGAACAGAAGCTCTACAATTCCTCCCTTCGGTACTTTTCGGTAATATTGGATTTTATTATCCTCTCTCGGGTTTATTAGGACAGACAGACAAACGGTTTCCGGACTCCTAAACTTTCAAGTGCGGCTACACAAGTGGACTGAATGCACGTGTGTTCTCGTTACGTCGGAATCGTAAAGTGCGACTTGCGGCAGACTCATTCGTGCTCGAACTCGTGGTTACTTTTCAGTCTAAACAGCCGCTTGGTAGCCACATGCGGGCTACGAAGTCTCAGCCGTCGATTCCAATACGTATCGACCGACACTGACACTCGATACGGCAGAGAGAGGACAAAACAACGCGATGTGTGCACTTTAGGGTTTCCGAAACCCCGAGAGTTTTCCCTCGAAGTACTGGAAAGTCTGAATGGATCGAAGAACCAACAAGTTGGGGGGGTGTTTTGGAGGAGCGAATGGGAAAACCTTCTCAATCTGAAGACTTCGTGGGACTGAATTTTGTGGGGATTACGAAATTCGCAAGCCCGGCACCTGGCCGAAACCTGAGGTTGCAACCCCTGCCACTGGCTACGCATCACTGGAGTGTCTTGCTCAAGCCGCAGACGATTATTTGGAACGCGTTCCAATCACTGCTGCACTTGACGCAAGAGCGTGGTTGCTGCGGTTGCCGTTTGCGCAACGAATGAGTCCTCTGCTTGGCAACGGAATATCTGAAGCTCCTCCAGCACCGGTGCAGCAGAGTTCGCCACTTTGAAACAAAAGCTGCCCCAGTTAGGTATTTTGACGTCGATGTCACATCGGCTTGCTCTTCCCTTATCTTCGTGTGCTGGGAAATCGAGGGTGAGGAGGGAGTGAGGAAGCCTATCGTGACGCGTGAGCACGCGTGACACTCCCGGATATCCTCTTCCTCTGGAACTCAGCGCACAACCCACAGACCCGCTCAATGGCTTTCCTGCCGTACGAGTTCGAAGATTGACGGTTCGATTAAGAGGCGGGCTTCGATACAACTGAATTCACCTCCTTAATACCCGTCGGTGTAAGTCGCCCCGTTGTTGTAAGTCGCAGGTTGTGAGGACGGAAGCTACGAGGAGGACGCAGTATCGTTGTTTCGGCCCACTGCAGAAGTAGTATCGCCCCATCCCTGCTCAGTGCTGAAACTGAGCCAAGCAAATTTCATTACAATTCACTTGTGGATACAGAAATGCAGAGTCGAGTTCAGGTCTGTGTACGGAAATGTAAATGTTTAGCCTTTTGTGAGTTTGGGTTGCCACCTGCCTGCACTTCCACCCCTCACACTGCCTCCCCTTGAACCATCCCTAGCTGGTAGAAAAAGTCTCAGTGGAATCCGATTTATAATAACGAGAACAAAAAAGTAGCAGATCTCGAATTGCAGCCATAAAAATAAACTCACACACACACGCCTCGTAGGAGTTGTGCGTGCGGCTGTGTGTGTGCGTGCTACTGTGCCGGAATGCGGCTTTACCGTGTTTGCGAAAGCCGCAGCTCTCGTATCCTTTTTATTGTTCCTTAACTACTCCGCAGTGGCGACTCCCTGCTGCAGCGCCGGCTGCTCCACACGCCTCCCGCTTCCTGGCTTGTTTGTTTATTTTACGGTTTTTTCGTTTACAAACGCAGCGGCGATGATGTCGGCGGGGCTGCCGACTGCGGCTGCCGTGTCGTAGTGGGTAGTGGGCTGCGGACGGGGTGGCTTCTAATGCGATAACGAAGGCCTGCCGTGGCGCCGCGTGCAGTCTCAGCAGTCGCAGCGAGCGCTCTCAGCCACAAATTCCTCCCTTAAGAAAGCGAACTGTGAGAGAGGCAGAGCGCACTGTGTGCGAAAAGAGACGCTGCGCTGCGTGGTGTGAAAAGAGAGGACGGTGTGGGGCGTTGGGTGAAAATTTTCGTGATTCCGCTATCCGCTGTTTCGGCCGTGGTTCCGTCGGAATTCGCAGAGTAGTAGTGTTCTACACACACAAACTCATCGGCAGCATCCGAATTACACAATAAATTAGCGGATTTTTCCTCCACGGATTTCAAATTCTTCCGATTCAGCACTTTCGGGTGCTTTTAAGCTTTTTATCATTCGCGCACACCGACAGAACCACAAAAATCCAGCGAATCGCGTTGATTAGGTGTCCAGACGTTGATGGAGTAGACAATTTTTACACACTCCCCGCACTCGTTCCGCGACAGGATTACTACACGCGTTCGATGGCTGGTGCAGATTAATTTGATTTTAAACAAAACGAATTCAGGGCGGTGGTTGGCACACAGAGATGCGATTTGCGATTTTGCTGACTACCGTCTGAGTAGGTTTTTCTAGCAGTGTGTGTAGTTGTGTGTGGTTGTGAGTTACGCCAGAATGCGGTGCGTGACGCGCGCGAGCCGTGCGAAGTGTTCCCAGCGACTGGTGGCATCCCTTGGCCGAAAGCAACCACACAGCACACAGCGCGACACAGCAGAGCTTCTGCAAGCATTTCAAATTACATCTGTGTCTTCATTGAGTCGACGCTCTGGTTCTCCAGGCTTCTCTTCAAGTCTTCGATTGTGCTTTTTGCTGCTCAAGTTGGAAGCTTCGTTGAGTGGTTCCGGCCCAAACTGACTCGCGGCGTGGTTCACGTCATGACTAGAGCTTCTCGCTTCTTCTTCTTTATACACCACATTCCACCCGCTACCTAAAAGTAGGCAATTGCGGTGAATACATATCAATATTGGTGGGTTATATAAATACCGGTATCTATATTGGTGGGTTATATAAATACCGGTATCTATTTTATCGAAAGATTTAGAAATATACATATATGAAATAGAAATATATAAATGTTGAATTTACTCCGCTATTTTCATGAACGAAAACAACTTCTCAGCTAAAGCTTACGTTCGCAGATATTTTATATAGGTCTGCAATCTTGTTTATTTCAAATAAAACATGGATTCGCTTCATAGGACAGAAATAACACTCGATCTTTATTTCATTAAAGCAATTAAGCAAATGTTTGGATGAAACATTTAAGTTGTATGAAACTCGCTACTTTGAAGCCCTGTTATCAGCTGTTTTTAAAATTCGATAAACTTCAAAATTTTAGTGTTCACCTCACCTGGTTTTTGGCAAGTTTTAGTCACAGTTGTTTCTATTTTTCTATTTCTATTGGACGGCATCACGTAATGAGAGTGGAGTTCCCATCGCTGGAATGAAGTGCCACTACGAGGAACTCGGTGTTGCTCGTGACGCGAGTGATGCGGAGATCAAAACTGCCTACCGGAAGCTTGCGTTGCGCTGGCACCCAGACAAGAATCCAGATTGCACAGAGGCGGCGAAGGAACGTTTCCAGCTGATCCAGCAAGCATACGATGTGCTCTCCGATAGCCAGGAGCGCGCCTGGTATGACAACCATCGAGAACAAATCCTGCGCGGCAAAAACTCGGAGTACGAAGACAACTGCCTCGACCTGTTCCAGTACTTCACCGTGTCATGCTTCAAGGGATACGGCGACGATGAGCGCGGATTCTACCGAGTGTACTCGCATGTATTTGAGAAGATAGCGGAGGAGGACGCTGAGTTCATCGAGGATGAAGAGGCCGTAGCGAGCATTCCTAAGTTTGGCGACTCGAACAGCAGTTACGAGGAGGTAGTTGGCCCTTTCTACGCTTACTGGCAGAGCTACTGCACCAAGAGAACCTACTCATGGCTGTGTCCGTACGATGTGCAGGAAATAAAAGACCGTCGCATCCTCCGCGAGATCGAGAAGGACATGAAGAAAATCGTGCAGAAAGCTAAAAAGGAGCGCAACGAAGAGGTAAGTTAGAAGTGAGTAGTTTGGAAACCTGCACATTTAATTGATGTGCTTAACTCCAGGTGCGCAATCTCGTTTCCTTCATACGCAAGCGCGACAAACGTGTGCAGCAGTACAAGCAGTTGCTTGAGGAGCGAGCTGCGCTCAACAGGCTAAAGCAGGAGCAGAACCGACTCGAGCAAATACGCAGGCGCAACAGGGAGTTAGAGGAGATGCGCAGAAATTACAGCCACACTTTCAACGACGGCTACGAAGAGCAACTCAAGCAACTGGAACAGCAGTACGGCAGCGAAAGTAGTTGCGAAGAGGAAGACGAGAGTGAGGACGAGTTGGATGAGGCTATCAATGTGTTAAGCATGGTGGAGGAGGAGGAGTATGTGGACGACTTGTACTGCGTCGCTTGCAACAAAGCTTTCAAGAATGAGAATGCCTTCGCCAACCACGAGACCAGTAAGAAGCATCGCGACAACCTGGAGCGACTCAAAAAGGAAATGCTAGAGGAGGAAGAGCTGTATGGGGAGGAGCACGAGGACGGTTCATCACAAGAAGAGTCCTATAAAGATGGGGAATCTCAAGCAGAAGGAACTGATGGAGATGACGGGGCTCTGGGTGAAGCGAAAGCACTTGCGGAGGATGACAAAAAGGCTTCCAAGAAAGAGAAGAAAGACAAGAAGTCGAAGAAAGGTAAAAAAATGTGCACCCAACAGAAAATAGAGCCGCCTTTTTCTGAAGATGAGGAACTCAGTGCACGACCGCTTGAAAGTAGAAGTGCGGAAGAGAGGGAAGAAATTGATTGGAGTTCATCAAGCAAGCGCGGCGCGGGGAAAAAGGCGAAAACTAAACAAAGTAAAAGCAAATCCGCTGAATCAAAGGCGAAAACAAAATCGCCGCATGAAACGCCCCCTCAGAACACACTTCCAGTGGAGGTCCCGGCTCCAAGAGCAGCTTCCCCCTCCGAGACTGCAGCGCACACGTGTGTCACATGCAAAGCTGGCTTTGAGTCGAAGAACAAGCTGTTCGCGCATCTAAAAAAGCTCAACCACGGCGTGTACATCCCCAAACCGAAAGCGGAGCCACTCGATACAAGCAAAAAGTCGAAATCCAAGCGCAAATAGTTCCGAAACCGTATGAATGAATTTGTTACAACAAAAATGTGTATATAGAACTATAAATTATATAAAAATAAAATGTGTACAAAAATACGTTTGTGAAATGCTGTCGTCTTAAGTCCATCCTCACGTCTTAAGTGGAGTGGAGCTCAGTCATGGAATGCACACGAGGCGATCTCCTCCCTCCACGCGTCTCTTGACTCTGGTGCGCATGTTTGATGATTCGGCTTTCAGACTGATGCCTGCGCAGACGAAGGAGAGAATAGCACCCGCCACTGCGCAGTAAAACGAGATTCCTGCAAATCAGGAGACATCAGACTCCATTCGAAATTAACTGGCAAGCAAACTTACCAATTGAACAAGCTGCAGGGTAGAAAGGTTCGGCGTCTGGTCCGCACAACACCTGTACTCGAGGCACTCCCCATCCCAGGGGATGTAAGAACAAAGCCAACATCACGCTGATTCCTTATGGAAGAGACACACGCATAAGCTCTACCACCTCAAAGGACCTGCTTGCCATTACTCACCGGATACCACCTGAGCGCACCCCGTCATGTTGTGAATACTCTTCCCGAAGGCAGACTGCCTGCAGCAGGTGACCAGCGTCAAGGCCACCGTTATCGACAGCAGCGTGAATCCGAGTGAAACGAAGAACATGGCCGCCTTCCATTGCGCCGGATACACGCTGTTGTCTGTGGCGAAGCCATCGAGATCAAAGGGTCCGCAATGGAATCCGTAGCGATCCATGGTTTTGCAACGCGTATAAATGCCAACAGAAGGGAAGCGCGGTTGTGCAGGCACCATTACATTCGCTGTCTCATTGCTCAGCGGCGATGCCAGCTTCGGCGGGGATGTGTAGACCTGGTCAGGACTGGGGCCGATCAGCCACTTGGGCGATACCAGAGCCGAGGCGACCAGCATATCCGCTACAAGGCTCAGTATGAACCAGACTAGACTGCCTCCAGTGATGATGATGTAGCACATGTCCCGATTTCGTTGGAAGTTCGAGCTCAGTGCATTCGCAGTCTGCAAGAAATGAATGTGCGTGAATGGGAAAATTAAATATGTTTTGAATTAGATAACCAATTTAGTAGTTATATAGTAATGACCAGTGTTCCTGCAAGGGTTAAAAGTTCACCTAATTCCTCCACGCTTCCATACAGCCTGCTATACTCATTTTAGAATACAATTACTGAACGCCGAGCCGATTGAAGGTTACACTAACATTAATTGAGTGAAAAAAAGAAACAACTTCAAAACACATTAAAGTATCTCCGCCCATCAATAAATAAGTTTCGGGAATGAGGAGAGATTGTTGTCGTGAAATAATCCAACAATACTGATAATGACAGACTATTTCATCTAACATTCAGTGCGAAGACGCCCACTAACAGAATAATCGCAACTAATTCAAATTAATCTGTTGGTGGAAACAGTGGAGATGCGCCTTTGGGAGTAATTAAATGAGTCAATCGTGTTGTTCCGTTACTGAAAGGTATTTTCTACTCCAGAATCCTAAGAAGCAAAGGTAGGATTAACCAGTGATGACCATTACAGATACTGAAATGGTATTATACAGGTGTGGAATCTCTTCGAATAATCGGGAAACCGATTACTCTACTGCTAGCGGGGCAGCAACAACCTGGTGAGTGATGCGTGACTCGGAGTTAATTAGCCATCCGCACGTATTCACGGATCGTTAATTTATTCAAACGAGTTGACATGCAGACATGACTTTGCCCTAACTGCACTCCACCTCCTCACCGGGCCAACCCTTTCGTTCCGGTAATGAATTTTTTGTAGGCCAGAGTTTCCCGTTGTTCCCTGCAGAAGCCGTTATTGCGGAAGTCATAAACCGAAGCCGTCTGCTGAAGTTTTACCGTTAGCGGATCAACAGCCTACAATCGCTTCTACTTCTTTGAAATCGATTAATTCTCTTGAAATTCTCTGATTAATATTAAAGTCTTTAATTAATATATTAGAATTTTATTCCATGAATCTTAACAAGGCCAGTTTCGACTAAGAACATCACTTTCGTTTTCACTGAAGAGTCCATTTCAGATTAATAATAAGTTATTGTCATTAGATTAGAGTATTGATCGTAATTCCACTATTATTCAAAGCTTTTTAATTGGTTATAAGCAGCTGCACTGTGTACATGAAAGCGGGATTGAATGTAGTAATACGATTATTAAACGAAAATCTTTGTTGTTCATCGATTTTGTCTATTGATCAATTCTCCCGATTAATAGATTTCTCCCAGCTATTAAGAGCTTTGGGAAGTTTTCCGCTACAATCGCGAAGATGCATTCGTCAATTAATCGATATAGACTATTAATCGAAGACGATTATGGTTCCTGATGGCCATTTATCGATTACTTTTCTTTGAACAGTCATTATACACAATTGAGAGCTAGTTATGTGGAAGAATCTTTCGATTAATAGATTATTTCACTATTAATGGCTTTTTAGTGTAGATCCAACCGTAAATCTTTCGGACCTTTAGTCGCTGATCGATTATTAATTGAAAACTCGTTTTAAGCTGTTGATTAGATCAATCAGCTGTAATGGAAAGTCGTATCCGGGATGTTTCTGGGCGAATCAGCGAAGGTGTAGCAGTGAGTTTGTCGCAAAATACAAAAAATGTATTTGTCGGGTGTTGTCAGCGACTCGCAGCGCTTTCCTTGTCTTCGCTGCTTCGTCCGCTTGCTTCGCTTGCGTAGCACTTACGCGGCACGAATGCCACACGGCGTAGACTCACGAGCCTGTGTATCTACGAGTACGCGTAGCAGGCCAGGAATGTTTACGCTGTTGGGGTGCGGCTGGTTGTCGCTTGCTCGCAGGAGTGAGCAAACCGTCGAAGGGTGTTGGTTCGGTGCCGAGGAACGAATTGTCGGAAACTCAAAGCGGAACGGAGCACTCAATGCCTACGGCCCAGCTAACCGGGCATCGAGCCGAGCAGATGCAATCTACCAGCAACCCCGTATCTTCCCCGCAATCTCCACTGGCCACCAGTTCGCTTACAGTTTTTGCGTGTAACGGGTCCGTAGCTTCTCGCGGGCTGCTTGGCGTGTTCTCAGCAGCTCATATCGTGCGCTGCTGCTGCTGCTGCTGCTGCCGTGCGGGCTGCTCGCTGGCGAATAGTTGCACTCACTTCTGGGTCAGCCTTGCGTCTGCTCCTCCTTGCTCGCCTCACTCTCTGCCGTTTGCAGCGGTAGCTTCGCCGACGCGAACCGCTTAACACTGAATGTTGCCGCGCCGATGGCCACCGAAAGACTAACGAAATCGAAGCGATGAAGTAAAAAACCGCAGCCAGCCAGCCAGCTAGTCATCCACACTCTGAACTTGGTGCTCACTCGAAATCCAGCCGTTCCAGAGTTGGCCGCCACCATATGGCGAGCCGCACTCAGCGTGCGCGCGTCTGCACCCCGCACGCGGCCGTGTCCACCCACTGCAGCCGCGATAAAGAGCGATGAAACTCCCGAGACGTGAGGCAGTCTGATTCTGGTTCCCCCTTGAATTTCAGTTTTAATTATTTCCATGCACGTACTCACTGGGATGGCGGCTGAGGGGTGCTTAGCTGCGCCCAGCCGCACCGCACCCGCTCTCATCAGCTCTGCGCCAACGCCAACATGTCTTCGGTGCTGTCTGCTGTCTGTCTGTCTGCCTCTCTCTGCTGGCCAGCTTGCTTTGCGTTGTGTAGCAGCGGCAACAAGTAACACAAGTAACTTTATTGTTGTTTGTTTTTGTTGTTGCTGGTGCTTTCAATGCTTTTGTTTTGATTCGCATCTTTGTGGATCGGACGAGGCACTTGCACGAGCCTCGTGGAGGCGCGCATCGAGTGTTTGCGGGAGATGGAAATCGTTATCGACGCAATGCGGGCGCAATGCGATGGAAGAAGAAGTGCAGAATCGGTATCTCGGATGCGCCCCAAGCCGTCGCAGAGCGCGCTGATCACGAGTCCACTCGATCGACAGCGTGCTTCCGCCGCTAATATTTTCGGCACACACGCCGTGCCCACCCGACTGACTGTTAATTAAATACTTTCGCTTTCGCCGAAATCCTCATCTTTGATTGAAATCGAAATGATTCCAACCAAGTCATGCTGATCAGTTCATCCCGGACTTTCATCTCAGTGGTGCTCCGCGCTTCAGCAGCCGCTTCTTCAGCATGCGCTCAGCTCTCTGTTCGAGCCTCGTGCTTTACGCGCTTATCAGCTTCGGTTGCGCAACCGATCTGGAGACGGAGCTTTGTTCTGACTACGAAATGCTGATCGTCAACACGGAGCAGTGCGTCTCCCGGTGCCCCATCCGCTGCGTGGACGACGTGTGCTTCGAGGACGGCGCCTGTCCTTGCGACGGCCACTACCTGACCTCGTTTCAGAAAGGGCTGGTTTGCGGCCTGGACTGCCTGCCCGGCTGCAAGAGTGCCGGCGGCTTCTGCGCCTCTGGCGATCTGTGTCTGTGCCGCAGGGGTCTGGTGTTCGACGCAGTCGCCAGACGTTGTCGCAAGCACGCCATCCTGCACGACCGGTGCAGAGGGTGAGCCTCCACCTCCCTTTCCGTCTGCTGCAACCTGCTTACTGATGTCTGTCGTCCAACAGGCGATGTCTGCACGGAAGGTGCACCAGCAAGGGCGAGTGCATTTGCGCTCGGGGTTACCGTCGCTCTGGCGCCTGGCTGGGTCAGCTGTGCACACCCGTCTGCAAGCAGTAAGTCACCAACGCGCAACGTAGCGCTCCACTCCTTCCTCATCCCAGTGCGTCTTCCACAGAGACTGCGGTCCTCACGGTTACTGCCACCTTCCGAACATGTGCGCCTGCAAGAAGAAGCATCACCACTACGAAGACGACGGCCGGTGCCATTAGGCCTCTCCGAGGTCTGGGACTTTGGACTCCAAGTAGTTGTGCGTAAAAACCGGGAATTTCGTATTTGGGTGTTTCCAAGAACACGACTAATTGATTAAGTTGCCAGGAAAAATATTAAATTTAAACGTAAAAATATGTCAGAACTTCAAAGTGGATTGCAGCGCGTTTAATTAGTCGCCTCCTTCCTGCTGAAGTTGGAACCTGCCGCAGACAGGTAGCGGATGCCAAGAGAGTAAACAAAACTTGTTATGACTGATGATGCTAAGTAGCTCGTGATGGTGGTGGTTAACGAAGTACTGTGAAATACCCGATAAGCGGCAACCCAGCTGAGACCCACCCGGCTGCATCGCGCAACGCGGCCGGTGCAAAAAACACACCGACCTCGGTCCTTGCTGACACCGCTCAAGCCAGACTTAGATTGCCTCTCGTTGGTTGGCTACCTGACAACTCCGAAGAGACCCCGCAGTAATTGAGGCCCGAAGATGACTAGGAGCGCGTCAATACGATGATGAAATTCTTTCTCTAGGCCGGGATTAATAAAAATAAAATTTAATCATCTTTCTCTTTTATTGTTTAGCACAAATTTTTAAGATAAAGTAACCTCATTACTTTAAAAAAAAATAAATCAACTTTTTAGCAGTACGCACTCACTCGGAAGAGAATATAAAAATGATTTTGTTGTGTTGGAGAAGAGTAGCCTGAGAATTTAGTTTACCCTGATCTCTGTTTATTATACCCTACATTCGAAGGGGAGGGTATATTCACTTCGTTCCTCCAATTGCAACGCAAAGAAGGAGACAAGGTAAATATAGAAAAGTATATATACACTTCTTTAGCCCTGTCCGTCCGTCCGTCTGTCTGTTGGTCTGTATTTGTTTGTCTGTCAGTTGAAATCACGATTACGGGAGACCGGACTATTGGGATAAAATTTGAAAGAAATATTCTTTGTTGTGTAGAGCAGTTTGGATTGAAAATGGGCGAAATCGGTTATTAACCAAGCCTACTTTCTATTTCACATGTGCATGCACATTTAAGAAATAATATCTCCTGAACGGTACGAGATATTAAGACGAAATTAATATATCCCGAACATGTGGCAGCATTAACAAAATATTTGCAAAAAGCTAAAAGGCTTTCTATTGATGGTGATAGCTTTATACACTACTTATGCTTCTTTTTGGAAAAATTCATTTCTTTGCCAAAATTTTATAAAAAAGAAAAGTATAGAAAAGTATAATGAAATTTTCCTACTTCGAAAGCCTATAACTCTTAAAGAAATCGAGAGCGTCACTATTTTTATATTTTCGTCTTTGGACGACTAGGAGCTGTCCGTCCAAAAAAGGAACAAAGTAGATGTACCCTCTCTTTATCCATTATAAAGGATTTCAGAGCGCTTAAGTGCTTTCTAAAATACTTTTTAACTTTGCAGCTTTGCAGATTAACTTTCTGTAGGGTATTCAGACTCCGGCCTGACCCAAGGCAGCTTTTTTACTATCCTTAATCTGTGTTAGTAAGAGACTTACGTTCGGTATTGCTTACAGATCAAATGATATTAAATTTCAAGAAACGAAAGATGTAAAATTCATAAAATCTTAAAAGCTTTTGTTTAAACCATCAGAATAGGGCGGAATATTAAATTTTAGTACTTAAAAAATTTTTTCTAGATTTCAATTTTAAAACACTATAGCCAACAAAGCGTTTTGTGAATACTTTAAAATCATTTTTTTGTTGGCTATAGCGTATCGTGAACGAGGATTGTGGAGTTGAAACGCATCTGGTTTGCGTTGAGCAGAGAAACACCGCTCTACCGCTCTACTCTCTACACAACACAAAATCCACACCTATCAGAGTGTGCGAAATGAATTCCACACTCAGTTGAAGTTTCGTTCTCCCTTGAAAAGGTTCGTGACGTTTCCAGCGACGTAGTCACGCTAGTTGGCCGATTGAAAGCTGAAGTTACTGAAACATTAGAAAACACCGACCGACGGAACTGAAAACAAATCTAGAATATTACGCTGAACTCGCAGCAAACACAGTTCGAGGTGTAAAATGACCAACATCAGAGTAAGTTCCACAACTCGGACTCCAGACCGCAAAGGTTCTTCTTAGCTGCCGTATTCAAACAGGCTCATTATATTATATACTATATATTTGGTGCTTGTGTTCGTATGCATATTTTTCGGTTAAGATTTTTAGTACATGCTTAAATGTGTGCACACGTGTATACTTATTTTTTGTAAAACAATAATCCGATAATGGGTCTAATTATGTGCAGAGTGCTGCGGGTGGGCACAAAATGTTGGTTCCTTGTACAAAATTATTTTGTAGGGCTCTCAAGGTTGCCTTGGTCAGGAGAGTGAGAAATTGTTGTTGGTCTCAGTTGCTGCTGATTCTCCCCATCGTCCAAAGATTGGGTTGCTTGTTATATAATCGGTGACATTTTCGGCAGCAACATCCCGCATTGTTATTGTTTTTGGTTATACTCTAGAAATTCCTCGTTCGATTGGTGAATTTGGACGAATGGCTGTTCCAGTGCAGAGTGTATCCTTTTACCGCTTTAATGCGGTACTTGGTTTGTCGTACCGTGTTGTCGCACGAGAAAGCTGATGCTTCATTACAATCAGCAAGCCTGTTTTACTGGAACGCTTCCTGTTGTAAGAGAACAGATCGTTGCGAGATTTGTCAGATTTCTTTGAACATTTCTGAAGCTGGTGGATTTTAAGTCAACTTTAAGCTTTACGGTGGTTGTTGATACAAATTATAGTGATTTAATTTTAAGATAAAAGGGACGAGATAAAAGCAGTGTGATGTGATAACTCATGTACTGCATACAACAGAAGATTACAAATAATTTTAAATTAAGCCCGATAGCACAATCTTGAGATTCGTACATACATAAAAGTGATTGCTGCGCAGTGTCTGATTAACTGAAAACAAGCTATTGTAAAAATCTCGAACCAAGCGAGCTAAAAGTCAAATTACGATTGTTACTGGTTTATGTGGCTGGAAAAGCCAAATATAAAAGTCAATAAAAGACACTGACAAATCCCATTTAATGCAGCACTAAAAATTTGCCCTTAATCACCCGGTCTATTATTTATTTATTCATTATTATAACAACATCTACAGAGTAAAATTTTCTTACAAACTGAAATAAGTAATATCTGCAGTAAATGCAACAATAGAGATCTTAAAACAATCAAATGCTGTAAATTATGCATTGAAAATGCGAATACATCATTTTTTAAAATACCTACGGAAATCGATGATGTTTTAAATATGAAATTGATTATGTTTCTGATGCTCACATTAGAATCAGAATACAGTTTCGATTTTAACCATTAGATTTCTGTTAGGTAAATATTATTGGATCCACTTAAGAAAACTACAATAGAATTCCAACTTATTTAGCTTGTATAATGAAATATTGTGATTCAAGCAATCAAAAGCTTTGACGAAATCTGCTGAAAGGACGTCCAGTTTAAGATTTAATTCAATGGCACTTATGTGGGATATAAGATTACTCACTGTAGACTAAATTGTTTGAATTCAATGGTGTAGTTTATTTAAAATCATTATTGTCAATAATTTTACTTCATTATTTATTGAGGTAAAAAAATTATCATAAGGAACGAATTGCAACATTTTATCTCAATTTCCACATTTGTAAAATAATTGGAAAATAATCTTAGAATAGGTCGACCGGCCCGCAAAGAATCCATGTTATTGCAACGAAATGGAATTTTGCTCAATCCTTGTGAATCCTGATAAAGGTATGGAAATCTATTATTTTAAAGCCAACTCATTAAAAATCTTCATCGTGACATTTCGCTTATGATTTTTCAAGTTTTAGCCATTATAGCCGCCTCCAGCTTCGGCTTTTATTGGCGAAAGTACTTTTTAACATGGGAATGACTTGATAATGGCTTCGTATGAAGTGCTATGTTTTATCAAGTTACCCTTAATATGCAGGTCTGTGGTACAGCGACTAATGCGGTACTACCACGGTTCATAGACCCTCCAGTATACCACATTGGTTTACGTATCCGCGGATATTTATAAACCTGAAACTTCTACGTATACCCGTATTTCTCTTCTAGTAACCTTTCTAACACTGCATTCATAATGAGTTGCCGCCGACCTAGGAGCTTGTTAGCGAGGACAATCGTCCAGAAAGTGGAGAACGACGAGTTCATAGAAGGCATTGACATGAGATCGTGGTACCAGTTGAAAGAATCCTTGCCAGATGCGTTCCAATCAAAGTTCATCGCTCTCGAGAACCCAGACGAAATTACGGTAGAGTGGTTGGAGAGAGCTAAAGATAACTCGGCGAATATCTGCTTGCAGTTGTGGCACGCTCTGGCTCGTACTTTCCTACAGTTGATGATGACGCAAACCGATATTAACGGGTTTTTGAAGAGGGGCTCAATGTTTATCCTCTCCGAAAGCCAATTCATTCGGCTCCTCCTGGCAGGCGGATTCAAAATAGACGTACACACAGCGAAAGAGGGGGATGAGCGAGGGCACATTGACATGCTCGACATCGGAGCTGGAGACGGCGAGATTACAATACGACTGGCGAACGCCCTTTCCAGCATGGGCCACGATCTCAAGGTGCAGCTTTTTGCTACCGAGACCAGCTGGGCCATGCGCGCTCGCCTCAAAAAACACAAAATCACGGTAATTGATAAGATAGGGGACTTGAGCAACGTGCCGCTGATCGCATGCCTCAACGTTCTGGATCGCTGTGATGATCCCTACGATCTGCTGCAAGGCATATACGACGCTTTAGCTCCAGGCGGCAGGGTCATTATCGCTCTAGTGCTGCCTTATGTCCACTACGTCGAATTTAACTCCACTCACCTGCCCGTTCGTCCACTAATGGACTACTGGCCAGCCGAAGCGAAGCAACTTTCCTTCGAAGCGGAAGCCACGATGCTTTTCGAGCTGCTGGAGAACTTCGGCTTCCAGGTGGAAGCTTGGACCAAAGCGCCCTACCTTTGCGAGGGAGACTTGAGACAATCCTTTTACTGGCTTATAGATATAGTAGTCGTGCTTTCCAAAAAACCAACCGGCGTGTAAATAGCGGTGTAGAGAGTGGTAAATAAAGCAGCTGGTAGAAAGAAAGGAATGTGTTCTCACTGACTTTGCAGGATGTGAGGTCACAGCAAAATTCTAGCGTTGCCGACAAAATCAATATCTGGGAGTGGCAGGCTGAGTCGCAGTAAGAGAAATTGCGAATTGCGTTGTTAAGTTCGCGTCATTCTAAATTAATCATCCCTCAGATGAGGAGTGCTTGCAATCACAAAGTCATCTCAGAAGCATGCAATGGAAGCGATTTCCAGCTGTTTTATAGGGCATTGCATGGAATTAACAGTTGTTTTCTAAACCCGCATGTGGCTTTGTGTCGTAACTACAAAATTATTGTGAGCTGATGGAAGCCCGCTACCTGAGTTGTTTTTTATTTTTGTTCCGATTTTGAAAACGGACCTGTTGAAACTGGTTCCAAAACCAAGAGCAAAATATGTTAAGGTTGAGAAACTCCATCCAATCTATTCATAAAAAATAACTATCACTTAGTGTGGTCGCATTATTTAAATAACAGTGTGAACACATAAACGTTCATTCTGTGTGGAGCTACAGTAATTGATTGGATCATTTTACGGATACCAATCCATAAACTAAACACTAAAAGCTCTCAGGTTGATTAAACTGAAATCTGAAATGCATGTAATCGGAGGGAAACCCACTGAGGTATCAAACAACAGACCACTTTGTTTATTTATAATTTTACGTTTATTTATATATTGGCATTTATATTGCGTAGTTGAGAGCCTTGCCGCTAAATAAAGGATAACATTACAATATTTCGGAAAAATAGCAAAAACGACCGTATACATGAAAACCGGCTGAAGCTGACTGAAACTAATAACATTTTCATATTTTCCAAAGTTTCCACATTTCTTTAGTTTTGTATTTGCAAATTTATTGGGAAGCTTCTATTTTCGCGAACTTTTTTCTTGGGAACACGTTAGTCTCCAGTATCATTATTACTCCTAGTATTTGTAGAAATCAGAATTAAAATCCAAATCATGGTCGTTTATATTATAAGCAGAGTAGCTTTGTGATGGTTGACAGTGCAAATCAGTAGCTTTATACACTTTCTAGTCAATGTAAGTCGTAATTATGTTTGAAACGGTCGGAAATTTATAATCGTTCCCCTCCGCAATTCCTCATTTTGCAGAAGGCTTCCAAGGCTTTGCACAAGCTCTTCGTATGCGGTGCTCTAAAATACGGACAACCCAGTCACTCGATACTTGCTAACTCGGGCAATGGCTACGCCAAGTTCTGGTGCCGCGCCACAACGATGGAGAAGTTGCCACTGGTCATCGCCACACGCTACAACATTCCATTCTTGCTCAACAAGCCTGGCGTCGGCTACTACGTCACCGGCGAAATCTACGAGGTCGACGATCGTATGTTGAGCGTGCTGGACAATTTGGAAGATTGCCAGGACATTTTCACGCGGGAGATGCATGACATGAACATCGGAATCGGCGAGGGGTCGGTATCTTTATTTGGCTAATGTTATGTATTAATGTCATAATGCTTTTGTATTTAGTACGGTTCCCTGCTGGGTGTACCTGTTGCAGAAGTACCCGGAAAAGCTGCTGAACTTGCCCTATCTGTCGAGCTACGAAAACAGCGCCGCTCATCCGTACGTTCTGCGTAACAAGCGCACTCACAAGCACCCTGCTCAGGAAGACCTGGCGTACAGTGCTACCGCTCAGCAAAGTTGAGCAGGCGGCAAACCCGGGTTCGCACATCCGACGGTGTTGGGATAAAGAAAACAGTGCCGCCCATTGAAAACTGCATTTACAATAAAATTGTGTGCTAAATAGAAGTGTACGTGTATCCAAAAATTTGCAAATGAGATGAAGTTTTTATATGAATGTAAAAGTTTTTCAGAGTTCAATTGAGTTTATTAAAATTTGTTTGGCTTTTTAAATCACTCTTTTCTTGGGTAAGAATTCTTACTGGTGACAGCTTAGAGAGGAATGATTTATTTTAGGTAATATCTACTATGATGAGAATGGAATTTTGGATATCCACACAAGAGGGCGCTTAAAAATGAAAATTGGTTTCAGAAAAAGAAATCTCGCTCGTCCTCGTTTTCGACGTCTATTCATTGCTTCATGCTAAAGTCGGTCAGAAATTTTTATTTTTAAAAATTTTTGGTGGATATGGTACTAAATGTAAGATTTTTAATTTCCTTCGAATACATTCGCTTGACGTCAAATAAGAAGATAGCTGTAAAACACTTTCCTACATCTTCAAAGCGAATTAACAACAAAAAATTGTATCCGCCGAAGGAAAAATTTCGGCGCGATTCTCTTTTCCAATGTCTAGTTGAGGTTATGTTAGTGGTAGATTTAATATGTTTATTTTGTATTTTCCAAAGAGCACTCCGGAAATCTTTATCCTTTAGTTTCTGATTTATTGGCCGTAATCAAAGATGTCCAAAGTATCAGCTGAACTGACAAAAGTCTTTGTTTACGGAACGCTGAAACGCGGGCAACCTAATCATCACTGGCTAACAAGGGGCGAATGTGGATTCGCACAGTTTCTAACTGCAGGCAAAACCAGAGTTAAGTTTCCGTTAGTGATAGGCACCAGGTACAACATTCCCTTCCTGCTGGATCAGAAGGGCACCGGCCATTACGTACACGGTGAAGTATACGAAGTGGACGCCACCATGCTAGCCAACTTGGACGTACTGGAAGATTACCCTAACTACTACGATCGCGAATTGCAACTAGTGGATGCAGAGGACAAGTGAGTTCCATTAAATGTGGTCTAGAAGCCTCTACTTTATGCTCCGTATTTGCAGGGAGCTATCGTGCTGGTTGTATTTGATCCGAAATTTTCCAGAGCAACTCTTGAAAAAGCAGTTCTTGAAGTCATACAGTAACAGCAAGGAACAGCCGTACTGTGAAAGGTCTGCGCGTGACAAGAACATCAAAGCCATGGAGGACATGGCTTATTAAATGTGACCGATGTTAAAAATATTTTATTTCTCAAGACTGGAACAATTTTTAGTATTTTTTTGGCAAAGTTTTCTCAGGAATATTTCAGTTGTGTCAGTTGTGGAACAGGGATGTGAAGAAGCTCAATGCATTTACCATGTCATCATTTCAGTGTAGCATCCTTTACATATCTGTAATATCTGTATGTGTATTATATTTGCATTTTAAATTGCTGAGGGATATTCCTGAAAATTTTCTTACACTTGTACTTGTATACATTTATCTTATAATTTGTATCTTTTCAAACACTTTTCCAGCTACTTGGACAGCACATCCAACGATATGTACGAAGAATTTACAGCGAAAAGACCAGTCACGGAGACCGTCACCAATAACTAGCCGAATATATTGGAAATTATTTAATATTACCGTTATTATTCCATATAGTTTATATAGGCCATGAAAACCTAGCTTAAAAAGATTGTTGGCGGTCTAATCACGTTATTAATGAATATATATGTACATATGAGGAATGTATCTCCACCATTTTGCTAAAGCTTGTACTATGCTATCGACGAGCAACCTTTTCGCACCTCGAAAAGTACAAGCCAATACAGGGCTATCAAGCGTGTATTTAAAAGTGTGATGAGAAGAAGTTAGAAAGAACTAGCGGAGCTGATAAATTTTCATCAGTTACATGAGAGCTAAACTGGGAAGAATTGAATACGGGGCCAATTCTCTGCCGCTAGATTTAATTGCCTGATTTGTCATTAGTTTGGCCGTTTTTGTTTTCAATATTCTTGGAAAAGATAAGAGAAAAATTAAGACAAACTGTTTTTGGTGTCTTCCAGAAGTAAGGCGAAGTCCATATAGCAACATGTTATGTGAATTACTTAAGTAAAACAATATTTCCATTTCATTTCGTTTATTCTCCAGCTAATTCAATAGACGAGCTTTATAATCGACGTCAGGAAGCTAGCTTAAGATTACGAGAAAATATATAATTTGAGCTTAGATGCTTGTAATGCTTACAGGAAACACGAATTTTTTAATTTCTGCGGGGCGAAAACACCTCCGATCGACGCACCCTTGAGCCGAGCGAAGTTGTTTCGCTACCAGTGAATCCGGTTTTAACGACCATTTGGTGCGCGACGGACACAACATTATTGAACAGCAGCGAGATAAAGTAGAATATAAAATGCAAAACTAAGAAATTGAGGAGTACAATTTACAAAGAAAATCTATGGTAGGGCGATTGGTTCGAGCGCTCTAACTGTCGGCCTCTTCGAGCGATTGGAAACGATTTGTAACAGCGGCTGGCGGCGCTGGCTGTTCCTTGATGCGTTGCACACGGCTGCCGTGCCTCACCTCCTCGAAAGCGGGCTCTTGCTTTTTCTTGCGCTGCTCCTCGGGACGAGCAGCGCCGAGCGTAGGAAAGAAGTCCGCATTGGTGATGTCGGGAGCAGTCCGGTTGCGAGTCTTGACAGTCCGTAATGACCCGGGACCTTGCTGCAAATACAATATCAAAATGTAATTAAAAGTGTCGCGTCAGCATTGTCGTGTCAGCAGTTTCGCTTACGCTGTTCCGCAGGGCAGGTAGAACGTAGGTCTTCGGGGTCTTCGGGGTCTTCTCGACCTCTACGGGAATCTGTGTAACTTCTTCAGCAGGAATGACTTTCTTCCAAGGGAAGTCGCCACCGCGTCGCATGTCGTGGCCCATGTTAACATCGTTGTCGCCGTCGTCTTCGTCGCCTTCTGTCTGACTGCGCTCGTCGTCGTCGTCCAGCGTTAGCCGGCCGATTTTAAGCCCCGAGTAGTCTTTGCGCTGCTCCTCCTCGAACTCCTTCCACTCCTCTTCAACGGACTGCGGCTCCGGTAGCTGCAAGACAGGTAAGTCAGCTGGGAGCGGCGGTTGCTGCTGCACTCGTAGCTTACCTGTTCAACAGCGGTGCTGCTCTTGTCCTCGTCTGCATTGCTATTGGTTTCACTGGGCTGCACATCGCTAATGACTGCCAAGTTCGGTTCGGGATTTTTTGACTTTGCTGCCACTTCGCGCTTCGACGTGTCCTCTAAGTTCTTAATTAGCTCATCAGTCGTCAGGAATTTGGGCTTTGACTTCGCCTTCTTTTTATCCTTTTTAGCAAAGAAGTTATCCAAATCTGCCATGTTTTACAACTTCCAATTCCGAAGGGAGAATAATTTACTCAATTTAATATAAATCCCTTGAGGAATTAGCATGCGGATTTCTGTAGCAGCAACTTACCACTCGCGACCTTTCAAAAGAAGGAATTTTTAATTATTTATTCCAGACCGAGAGAGGGACAAGACGATTAACGAATACAAGTAACGAGAATCCATGGTTGCCAATACCATTCTTCCGGGTCTTAAAAACAGAGAGATAATATGTAGAGAGTATCCAAAGCTATGATGAATATGTAGAATCGTTATTCTCGGTCAAGATTTTCGGGTATTTCTACCATGAGAAGGCACAGTAGAGCGCCTGTTGTGATCGCGGTCAACATTTTAACCAAGCAATAACTATTAACAAATTTTGAAGTTCAGAAAGGCTCTATGAAAATGTTGATCATTTTCGCAACAGTCGGTCTGACAAGATAATACCCGAAAATTTTTTCTCCGGGACTAACGGGATATAACTATACTCTCTACATATGTGCTCTCTGCTAAAAGAGAATTTTTTTCTGATATAATTTTTCGACTTTAATGCAATGCAATTTATATAAAAATTAGGAAATCGAAAGAGAAACTAGAGAGATTTTGTGCGAAATTCAGGATCAGAAAATTATAAATCAGCATTTATACAATCTCTTTGAAGGAGATTGCACGTGTGGTGAAAGTATGCAAAATTTATATTTATGTCATTTTTCCCCCTGACTCCGCCGCCTTTTTTTCATATATCATCTCAAAATTTTTACCTTTAAAATTTTACCTATTTAGCAAAAGTTGCCTCTCCTCTGAGATTACGGGTACTCAGAATTCGTTTTGAAGCCCTTTGTAACGGAGTAACGGAATCCAAACATAACAAAAACACGTAGAATTTTTCAAATAAAATTATGACATTTAAAATTGTTTTTCTCTGCTCTTCAGCTTGCTTCGATGTTCTTAAGGGTTCAAATTCGTCAAAATTTCTTGATCTTATTATCCTTAATAACCTAAAAGTGTGCATATTTTCCGATACATATTTTCGCGCGAAATGCGCAAGAGACGGTTAGGTTAGGCAAGTCTGGCCTCCAATCGTCTGACGTAGTTGCCTCCGCTTGATTTGCCAACAAACGCAGCGGGTCGACACACTTTCGGAAGCGGACAGCTGAGCCGACGCATGTGCAAGCGGTGCTCCGGAGCGTCAACAGCGGTGCCGGCGCGCATCGATAAGCGGCTGCAATTAATTCGGACGAAACCATAGCAACGGATTGTCGGTCTTACTTGCATCCGAAGTGAAGCAATTGGACTAATTGAATTTTCCACACACCTTTGGCAACTCAACGCGCCGGTTCAGAGGCGCTGACCAGCCAGAGGCGACGGGTCGGTCTTCGAAGTGGCGCATCGTCATGATCGTTACTAACATCGTGGCTTCGGAAAAAACACCCTCTACGTTCGGTAACAACTCAATAACGCGGTTCTAGAGCGATGACGATGATGTGAGTCCTGTCACTGAATGTGTCCGTGCAAATTCCCACTGAACGAACTCTGGCCAAATAAAGTGGGTCGTGGGTTCAATAACCGTGCAAGCAAACGGTGCAGTTGGAACATCCCAGACCATTGAAAGAGTTGCTACACCACCCGAGATAATAGCAAATCCGATGGCAAAACATAAACACACACCAGCGGCAAAGGCAACAATATCAACATCCAATTGCAATCGATGCTGGCCGATAGGATTCAAAACAAACTCATTGATTCAGACAGCAGCGCCGCGGGTAGGCGCAGCTATCTGAAACAATCAGCAGCGGGCAGAGCGCGTCCCGCCGCGTGCAAAAACTGGCGGGCAGCAGCCAACCGCAAACAAGAACCGCGGCAGTCGGGCCGCTGGCTGTGTGTTTGTCGGAGCGACTTGCAAGCGAGTCGGCGCCGCGTTTCCTTCATATTCGCGAGCAGCTGGACGGCCGAATTCAGTCGCCGCTCAAACGTCGAGCTGTTCGCTGCCGCTGTTGTCTGTTAGCCGCTTCGAACGCAACCACATCCGCCGCTTTAAAGTGATCCGGCATCTCGACAGCTTTTTAAACCGAGTGATCAGCGTTTTGGACCTTCGTATCGCAGTGAATCTCGTCGCGAGTGGTTGTGGAACGCAAGCGTTGTTCTCGTAAACACAACTGGTGCGAAAGCGTTTCGATTGTGTGTCTCGATCAGATCGCAGCTTGGAGGTAATTGTCTTGAAATTTACAGCGGCTCTGGTGGACCAAGCAAGGCTGCGATTTACAGTCGCAAAGAAATGACTGATGCTAGAAAGCAAACATCGGCAGCGGAGAGTAGATTAGAAGCCAATTTGAGTGCGCCGCTCGAGTCCTTGGCTTGAGTCCCTGGACATTAGAATCGGATCAAGTGGAGTTTGTTTCTCAAGTCCTTCGTGCGCTTCTTGAGTCTTTTGTCTCGCGAGTCTTCGAAGAGCTGAATGAGAGACTCGCACAGTTGAAATTTGTGTCTCACGTCCTTTGATTCGGAGAGATCAGATCTTTAGGAGATTCAGAATCTGTGCTTCATTCGAGCAAGTAGAACGCAGTATTCGACGGATCGCTGGAAAAACACGCACGTCGTCTGCGTCGTCGAAACTTGCAGCTCAGACACGACAGTGAATGCGAAACCCGCTCTGGAAGTTGATTTTCGGGTCAAGCCGAATGCGGCGACAACAACGCGCTTGCCGGAGTCAACAAGATTCATTCAACCAAAGTAACGCAGACTAGCGTGGAATAAATGAGACGGCTTTGACGGGGAATCAAGTTTTTAATTATTAGTTAGTCAGCGTTTATAACGCTTTTCGCAAAAGTGTTAAATGGTTTGAGCTTCTCGTTGCGCTTACAAAATAGTTGGCCGTGTTGAGAGCTACATTAGAGATTAGCAAGGCAAGCAGGCCATTTTGCGCTTTGGATTTTACAACTTGCATAATCTTCGGTGGCTCAGAAGAACGGATCCCTAAGATTAGTAAAAGCGATGCAGTTGCATCACGTGCACAGCAGTACGCCGAAAATCACTGCGTCGAACAGCGATATCGGTTTTTCTCCCTCCTCGTAAATGCGATTTTCAGCCATGAAACGGCACTCGCGGTGCTCGTCTTGAGTGCGCACGCAACACCTTTCACTGCCTCGGGATGAAGGAATCGTTTGCGCAGTTCTTCGATTTCAAATCACGTCTCTCTCGCAACGACCAACAGTCGAGTTCGGTTTTTCGTTTTCAATTCGCCATTAAATCCGCGGCTCTTCGAGGAATCGCTGGTTGCAAACGCAGGTGCAGCAGCGTTTGCGAAACTTTCAGCCCCGCGTGTTTATTCGAAGCGATCGCTGTTGGCGGCGCTCACGTGAAGCTTGAAGAGCGAAATGTGTGTGAGATGGGAGGACTCAACAAGTGTCCACTGCGCACCCGAATTTCCCGCATCTCAAAGAAATTTGCCAAGAGAGCAAAAGTTCAACTCGCAGGCAGCTTCCCCCGCTCACGGCCGTCTTCCTCTGTTACTCCAGCGCTGCCGCTCTCTCTGCTCGCCGTTCTTGCGGGGAGCAACTTTGTTGCTTCTAATTATTTAATTACGATTGACCCGGTGGAATTCTGTGTCAGTATTCGGTGTACAGCACGTCCGCTGCCATTTAAAAAGAGCCGCCCATGGAAAGCCACCGCTTGCAGTCTGTGTGTCGCGAGTTGGCTGGTCCGCTTTGGCTTTTGCAAGCACTTTGCATCAGAGCGCTGCTGCAGCTGCAGCTACGTGTTGAAAGACGCTCGCGAAGTGTCGCGTTCGCTGCGAACGCGTTATGCAACCGGGTATCGCTAGCATGGACTCGGATTGCATTCCTGCACCAAAGCGAAGTAGAAACACGTTAGTTTTGACACGGCAGACTCTCGTTTGCCAGAGTTTGTGGAGAGAGAGAGAGGGGCACACAGAGGCGACTGAATGACTTCAAGTCTGGGTCTCGATCACAAACGAAGCTTTTTTCTCCACAGAAAGGGAAACAATTTGCACCGTCACGCTTGACACTCGAAACGCATCTGAGTTGCAAGTATTTGCTGACGCTGACGTTGTTTGCGTTTCAAGTGTAAACAAAAACTGACCCTCGCAATTTTTAACTGAAGTGCAACGCTTACAGAAAACCCGCAAAGAGGAAAACTTATTACCGAATCCATTAAAAAAAAAAATCCTATATGATTCGCATTGACGCATTGAGTCACTTCGCAGCTACCTGTGGAGGATAAAAAAAATAAAATCAAAATTCTAATGGGGAACGAAACGGTCAATTAATTAAACGCTTGCAGCAGAAATTAGCGCTCTCACCCTGTTACAATTTTGTTGGCGGGGCAGAGTAGTGTTAAATGCCCGTTTATATTCAAATATGCAATTAAAAGCAATCAAGATCGTCAAACTTATTTTACTTGATTGTTCTAATACCGAGTTATGTTAGTGAAATTTGTTTGATTAAATAGAACAACAACAGCAACAAGAAAGCAACTTTTATAGTTTTAGCTTTTTGCAAAATAGCAAGCGTGAGAAGAGCATTTTATGAATTCCGGTGACTGAACAAGAGAAGAGTTGAGCGACAAACACCGTGACAAACAAACAGAAATACAGTTAAGTGGAATTCGTGGACCATCGGCAAACAAACAGCAAGAAAAAATGGCGCTGATGGTCACATTAGCGTTCGTTTGAAGAAACCTTCAGTAGTTTTAGCAACTCTTGTCAGCCAAGCGTGAGTGTTGCCGAAAGTCACTTGGACAACCAGATTCAAGTGCGTCTAAACACGATTACATTAGACTAAAATGACAGCCGCGGCTGCCAGTAGAAAATTGAGCACAACTGAGTTTTTGATTTTTTCACGTTTGTGAACTTAAAGTATTTTTACGGACAGCAAGTATATCTGAACATGAAAGAAACTAACGTCGTCACATCTCATTAGCAACAACAACTCATGCAGTAACAACTCTTGCAGTAACTCAGTTGCAACACTTCGTGCGATGGTCGGTTTTACACGGGGACGCGAGACACGCATTTCTCGCCGCTAACCCAGTTCTCGTTGTTGTTATTGATGTTGTTGTTGTTGCTTGGAGAAGCCACTTCGGAGCTGAAAAGTGAAAACGCTATAAAATTCCCGTGCGTCATGAATGTTGTTTGTACTCTTTGCATTGTTGTTGTTATTGTTTTGCTGTGAATACACTTGGTTTTTATCGCTACCACTGCTGTTGTTCTTGTGTTGGTGTTGCCACATGAAGAGCGCTTCGCCTGAGCGCAGGTCCTCGCTTGTGGATTGCGTCTTGTGCAAAAGCAAGCGCGATACGTTGCTGCGTCTGTTGCAACTACTTGTTGCCACTTTCAGCATTCAGTCCCCGATTATCCAATTCAGCGACTTGCGAAGAAATGCGAACGACGCCTGCCGCCTCGTTGTTGAAACCCGTTTGATATTCGCTCACTTGAATTGTGGCGCTCATGAATGCAACGAGTGAATGTTACGAGATGCTCGTTGCTCGTTCTCTGTTTCTCACGCTCTCACGCTTGCCTGCACATCTGCCTCGACTCTGATATCCGTCTTGGTTCTCCTCACAGAAACCGCGCGTGAAATGTCGTCCTTGACGCCCGTGCAAGAGTACTACAGGGGGAAGACGGTGCTCATCACCGGCGCCTCTGGCTTCATGGGCAAAGTGCTGCTGGAGAAACTCCTCTACGCCTGCCCCGAGCTGCAGGAGCTCATCATCGTTGTGCGCCCCAAGCGCGGCAAGAGTCCCGAGAGCCGCCTGGAGGAGATGTTCAAGCTGCCCGTAAGTCGGTACCTCTTCTCTCATCCACAGGTTCTAAAACACGATTCTCTCCTCCGTCCTTTGCGCCGAAGATCTTCCAACGCATCAAGGAGGAGAATCCCGGCGTGCTGAAGAAGGTCACTCTGTACCAGGGCGACGTGACATTCGAGTGTGAGTAGCTGCTCCGCTTTGCGCGCATCGAACTGCGACCTGCGACATTCAAGCTCCGCGTTTACTTTCGCTTCCAGCGCTGGGCCTGAGCGGCGAGAACCTGAAACACTTGGTCGCCACCACCAACGTCGTGTTCCACATGGCCGCCACGCTGAGGCTGGAGGGCAACCTGAAGGACGCCATCAACATGAACACCACGGGCACCAAGCGCGTCCTGGACATCGCCAAGCAGATGGAGCGCCTCGAGGCCTTCGTGCACCTGTCGACGGCTTTCTGCAACTGCGACCAGGAGGTGATGTACGAGAAGGTCTACGACTTCCCGCACCAGCCCGCGGACCTGATGCGCATGGCGGAGTGGATGGACGTGAAGACGCTGGACGCCATTACGCCGGATCTGCTGGGCTCGCACCCCAACACGTACACGTACTCGAAGCGTCTGTCGGAGCTGCTGGTGCGCGATCACTACGGCTCGCTGCCGGTGATCATAGCCAGGCCGAGCATCGGTAAGTGGATGCGGCGTGAAGTGAGTGCGTGCAGCGAATCGGTCGAGCGGCAGCTGCGCCGGCTTGAGCGAGACTGCATACTTGTGGCATTTTTCGAGCGCCGTGAGAATGTCGTAGCTTGCGAAAACAGCAACAAATGGGCAGTCGAGTGTTGGCCGTATTGGCAAACAGGCACCGACTCGCCGCTCGGGGTTGCTGCTGCCTTTCAAAACGCCGGCACGAGTTGCAAGCGCAGACAAGGATTGCGCAAATGCTCGGCTGATGTAAACATCAGGTCGCTGATCAGGTTTCGAACAAGCGACTGTTGGTCTTTACAACGTCGCAAAATCTGGCTCCAGTCGACTTCAAGCTGGTATTCGCCTTTAAAGGCGTAGGCGGCGCACTCCGAAGCTGCAAACCGATTACAAGGCAGTCTGGGATTAGTAGTGGAATGACGACAGACCAAGTAGTCGTTCGTTAAATGATCGACGAGTAGTCGATTATTGGTTATTTGACTATTAATCGACGCGCCAAACATTAAAAGCTCTGCTGGCGAACGCTGCCGCTTGCTCGAGAAGCTGTTTGGTAGAGGTTTGAATAGGCGTGGAAGGGTACGTCGAGCTACCCAGCTACAAGATTGGGGTGGCTAGAAGAGACGTTTGGCTTTTTGGTTATTTTAGAATAAGTGATTAACACCAACTACTGCTTGCGTTGATAAAATCAGCTTTAAGCTCCCCGCTGTATCTGGTGCACTCAGCTTTGGCCTTAGATTTCGGCCTCTCCCCGCCTCTCCCTCCTTTCGACAACCCCCGCCAGAAGGCGTGCGTGCGTCAATCGCCCCACGCTGCCCCACGCTTCACCCGCCGTTGCCAATCCCCTGTAAAATACAAGAAACGCTTTGTCTTCTACGTCTGTGCTGACGTATTTAACACTTGAGTAAGTAAGCCACGAACGTTATTAACCCACACGCCCAACAATCTCGCAAGGTTAATCGACACCCCGAGGAATGCTAAATGCTAAACACAACGCACTGTATTCTGTATTTACTTCTACAACCGGTGCCACAGCAACAACAACCACCACCACCACCACCACAGAGTCCTGAGCCAGCAGTGACTTTACACGCTCGCGGCGGCCTGCAGTTTACGATCGGCTGCAGTACTGATCCTCGCCTCGACCGAGTGCGCCGACCGAATGTAAATAAACTCTGTAGCGGACGTCGTCCACAATTGGTGTTTGGGTGCAAATCTGGGTCAGAATGTGCTGCGAGGAAAACAGAACTCTACCTCGAACCATGAACCTGTTTTTCCTCGTCGTCGCGGCCTGCAAACAAAGCTTTCCGATACGCTAAAACTACTAAAAAACGGTCCGGATCAAGGGAACGGACGCTATGGACAAGAACAAGCACTGCGCCTCCGTCCGGCACTGTGAACTCCTCCGTCCACACCCCGCACACACACACACACACGTACCTAATCCGCTACCCACTAAAACGTCGCATTAACAAGTCCCGCCGCACCAGTGTCGCCCTCGGCATTCGAACCCGTGCCAGGATGGGTCGACAACCTGAACGGGCCCACCGGCCTCATGGTGGGCGCCGGCAAGGGCGTCATCCGCTCCATGCTGATCGACGCGACTTGCAAGTCTGAGGTGATTCCGGTCGACTACGCCATCAACGGCCTCATCACGATCGCCTACAAGTTCGCCACGGAAGAGCGGTACGTGCCCCACGCGGACGCACTTGAGCGTGTATTCCAGTAGTTGTGTGTCACCTAAAATATTTGCAGCCCACTGCACGTGCCGGTCTACAACATCACGTGTGCCGACCACCGCAAGGTGCCGTGGGGCGTCGTGATCGAATTGAGCAAGAAGGTCGGCTACCAGTACCCGGTGGAAGCCGGCCTCTGGTACCCGGATGGATGCATCACCACTAATCGCTTGCACCACAACATCAACGTGCTGCTGTTCCACTGGCTGCCGGCTTACGTGATTGACTTTTTCCTCTTCCTGCTGGGGCAGAAGCGGTTGTAAGTTTGACGATGCGTCAGAGTCGTGTTCTCAAGCGGCCCTGTTGAATGCGACTCTGAACGCCGTCTTACCTTGCAGCATGATACGCGTTCAGAAACGGGTTCAGATAGGCCTCGATGTGCTGCAATTCTTCACCATGCGCCGCTGGGACTTCAGGTCGGAGATGTTTGCCAGCGTCTGGAGGCAGCTCAAGGATTCGGACAAGAAGATGTACGTAGCGGCAGGGGGAAGGTGCGAGCTGGTGGTTACTAATTAAACGCGTCGTGTAGTTTCAACATGAACATGGACACCGGAGAAGACATCGAGGAGTACATGGTGTCGTGTATACAAGGAGGGCGTCAGTATATTCTGAAGGAGTCGCCAGACTCTCTGCCGCGGGCGCGAAGGCAGCTGAAATTGTAAGCCAGGGCGGGTCGGAAGAGCACAAGGACCAATATTATCTCTTGCAGGATGTATTTGTTGGACCGTAGCTGCAAGATAATCGCCGTGTCCATGCTCTTCTACTGGATATACGATGCTGTGGCAACGTACTTCTAAGAGCGGGAAGGACGGATGTGGAATACGGATGTGTTTCGAAGGGGGTCTCGAGGAGTTTCAAGTTATCAGCTTACCATAACTACATTGCCTTTGTTTGCTTATGAATAAATATATTTTATTAAGGGTTGCAGTTCTTTGGAAAATAACTCGGAAGTCTCATTTTCGAAGGATTGATTTGTATATTTAAGCAGCATTTTAGAAATTTTTACGACGATTATATATTTAACCACGAAACTGGGTGCGCTTAAAAACCTGTTAACATCTCGGGGATCAGAACACTAAAATACTCGTACATAGAAGTCCGAACCCATATCTAATAATTATTAATTAACACCTTAACCAATTGCGATTCCCAAATGCCAACCGACAAGTGTGACTGCCACTCATTTGCGTTAAGCCCTCGTGGAGAATAAATACCTGAGGTCGTGGCTTTGCAGAGAAATCTTGTAAACAAACCTTCGGCGATACCTTTCTAGGTCACGAGCGCCATAAAAGTATTTGAGCAAGCGGCGAACGCCAAGTAATCGCTGAAATTTCAACTCGCGCATTGAAGGTAAGCGAGGTCGTTGATATCTGAAGCAATTCGAGTGTAAATGCAGCAGTAGACCTCAACCTTCTTGAAAAACGTAAGCGCCGAAAGAGAGATTTGTAACTGACGACTTGCATCGCACTTAAAACGCGCCCAAGAATCGATAGTAACGGTAGATATTCCAATTAACTGAACCATCTTGAAGACGTGAGACTAAATTATAACGCAAAACCTTTCTTAGTCTGCGCCCCCTCCTAAGTTCCCCTCTCAGCAACATTTTGCACATGCCTGTTAAATGAGTATTCGCGGCCCCACAGTTACAGAGTCCTTATAATTTTCTCACGCAGTCACGCCGGCTTACAAGGAACCTCTGTCCGGTTGGGTGGACAACATGAACGGACCGACCGGCGTCATGATTGGAGCGGGAAAGGGCGTCATCCGATCCATGCTCTGCAACGGCGAGTTTAAGTCCGAAATAATCCCTGTGGACATCGCTATCAATGGCCTCATCGTGCTTCCCTACCACTTCAGCCTGTCCGAGAAGAAGTATGCGGGCGTCAGAGAGATCGATCGGGTTGCCACTTTGTTCTCAATACATTTTCGCATATATTTGCAGGCCGGAACGTATACCCGTCTACAACTTGACCGTGTCGGAGGAGAAGAAACGCACCTGGAAGTGGATCATGGACAAGGGCCGAGAGTACGCTATGGAGTATCCATTCGAGTTGGGGCTCTGGTATCCGGACGGCCAGATGACGACGAACAGGGCTTATCACTGGTTCTGCGTCGTGATGTTCATGTGGCTGCCGGCGTATCTGATCGATTTTCTGCTCATGATTTGCGGACAGAGACGGTTGTATGTATTTCGAGGGCTTTTAGCCTATCTTTCCTTATAACTACCGATTCCTGCAGCATGGTTCGGGTCCAAACCAAAATAGCTAACGGTCTGGAGGTGTTGCAGTTCTTTACCACGCGTGCCTGGGACTTCAAATCCACGAATTTCCAACAAGTATACGCGGATCTAAGCCCGAGTGATCGTCTGAAGTACGAGTACCACAGCGAAAGACCAAGCTATCTGACGATCGCATGTTGTTCCTTTTCAGATTCAAGATCAACACTGATGACGTGGACGACATGGAGTACATGTTGTCCAGCATTCTCGGCGGTCGTCAGTACGTCGTGAACGAACCGCTGTCGTCATTGCCGCGCTCTAGGACTCAGCTGAAAATGTGTTTAGCGCCGTGTGTCACTATGAAAACCTTTTCTAACCTTCGCCTCTTTATTTCCAGAATGTACTTTATCGACCGTTTTTGCAAAATCGCTATTGTGGCCGGCCTGGTCTATTGGTTGTCTCTGAAGCTGGGCATCGTGGGTTTGGTGCCTCCAGTCCACGAGTTTGGCCACGCGAATTTCATTAAAAACTGAAAAATCATCAAAGAAACCTCCAGCTACAAGGATTCACGCAGTTACGTACTGTCGGTATTATATATTATATTGCGTTTATTTGTATATTTATATTGTATATTGTTTTGCACTGTTTTTGATTAAATAAATGATGAATTTGTGTGTTTTGTAAGTCTGGAGTTTTACATGACTGTGGGATGTAAAAGTGCGAACCATTGTAATTATTTTTACAACAAACTGGTTGATAGACTTATTGTGAAGATGACAGCCACGGATTATTTTAAATGCAAAAAAAGACATTATTTTAAATTCAAAAACAAAAACTTAAAAAATCCATGTAACTAATAAACAATAACAATAAAACATTATTTTGTCGTCAAGAATTATGTAAAGAGGACATTAACACCCTCCAGTTTTCTACGGGTTAAGAAATCCTCAAAATATGCAACAGTTTTGTTAACAAGTTCCAAGTTTTTCGAATTCGAAACTCAACATAATCTACCAATATCCACCAATATCAGGACGTCTACTTTTAGGAGGGGATTTTAAATACCAATATAGATACCGGTATTTATATAACCCACCAAATAGATACCGGTATTTATATAACCAACCAATATTGATATGTATTCACCGCAATTGCCTACTTTTAGGAGGAGTTTTAAATAGAAAATTATGATTACTTTTTTTTTTTGCTTTCATGATGCGTGTTTAATTTTGGAATGACGAAATAATGTTAGAATTCTAAGTAGCATAAAATAAGCAAATTCAAACTGAAAGTATGGAACTAAATCTGAAATTTTATGAAACTAAAACGAAATTTTCTCTAACAGTTTGCGCTATTGAAGGTCTAAAAAATCGGAATAGGAACACTCTAAAATCGGAAATAAATACGAAAATTATTTACGCTTATATAAAATTAAGCCATTAATTCACTGCTAATGCATTAAAAGTCTCTGATTGGCTACAAAAGCCTTCCCTTCCGGCACGAAGTGACCCCTGACAGCAAAGCAAGGACACTTAACGACGCCACTCATTCGTTTACGCTGCTTGACCGCCAAATGATTGCCCTCGTTTGGTTTCCCTTTCAGGTAAAACGCGCTAACTTTTCGCGGAAAACTGATAAATAGGCAAACAATCGCGCGAGCTATCGAAGTCTATCACTACTTTAGTCCTCAAACGCCGCAGCAGCTCAAACGTGCGGCCGAGCTGAGTACGAAGTAAGTCGGCCAATGAGCACTTGCGACTTCTAATTGCGCGCCAAGTGGTACAGTGGAACGGGGCGTTACTTTTCCCGGGAAAAATGGGAAACTGGGCTTGGGGCTTTTTAATGTAGAGAGGGATTGTTTTCCCAAATGTGGTGCTTTTGCAACATGTGGGGGATCGAAGTCAATGTCAGGTCATACTTTTGATACAGCTTTCAAAAATATAAAAAATTTGCACAGCAATTTGGTAGAGGAGCAGCAATTGTTTGAGACATTCTAAAATTCAAGAGAGGTGATTTCCGTTTAAAACTTTTTGGGCAAAAGGGCACAAAGTGGCCCGCTAAATTGCTCGCACGATGCTTTTGCTGCCTCTTCGCCCGAATTCGGTGACAAAGGGAATAAATAGAGGCCGCTCTGGTCCGATCCCGCATTTCGAGTTCAACCAGCGCCGGATGCTGGCGTACTTTATCGCGGAATAAAACGCACTCAGAGTTAGGCCAACAAATTAGCGAGCCCCAGTCCTCAGTGTGAGCGGGTCCGAGGGGCAATTTTCGGGACGGTGCAAAGGCAGGCGAAAAGTGCGGTATGGGGATTCAACAGGTGGTGAGTGCGAATATTGGTCGTGAAGAACCTCGACAGCAAAATCCTCGTTGCTTTACAACGAAGGTCTTTGAAAATCACGCAACCTGTGTTCGTTTCTCCAAATGTCGACTCAAATTTTGGTTTTCAAAGACTAGAAAAAGCGGCTAACGATGGCTTTTCGGTACGACGTGCTAAGTGAGCGAGCAAACAAAGCAGCAGCTGCATGTGCCGTGTGCGCTGATGACCGTGACTCGGTCCAGGAAGGAGCGGAAGCAGCCGTTAACCCAATTAAGTACCTACCGCAATTCTTCGGTCCGTTCGGAGAAGTTGCGGACCAAGCATAAGAAGACCAAAACAAAGTTGCCCTCGACCCTCCATGCCAGGAACCAACGGGTTAATATTGGTGGATGAAGATTAAAGCTTCCTATTCAAAGCCAGAACTGATCTCGGAAAGAAAAGTTGTAAAGCTAGCATAAGCCGAATAATTTAACTTACGGCGCGAAGTGTTCCGTGTTTATCATAAACGCGCCTCTCGAGTCCGTACTTATTTATCGCAGCAAACTTTTTCCATTTTCTCCCAGCACGAACACTCCCTCGCCAAAAACCTAAAACCCGTCCACGTTGCAACGGGCAACGGTGTCATCATTTCGTCAGCACAAACCCATCGATCTGCTCTCGTTTTCCATTCTTCTAGTGATTCGGAGTTCTATGACAGATTGCAATAAATCGCCTTAACGTGCAGAGTCGCGGTTAAAATTGCTCATTGTCGTCGGCTTGGCTTTAAAATACCCGACTCACATTCGGAACTCATTTGTCATCGTCTGATCGTCTTCAGTCATCAGCCGTCTCCAGTGTCTCGCGACATCCCGACATCTTTGTACACCGTTTGGTATGGTTTCGAAATCTTCAAAAGCGATCGAAGCGTGACCTCTGACACGTTTCATCAGTCGCCGTAACAAATCGAAGTGACAACCACAAATAAACTAACTGATTTCGAGCATTTATAATGAAAAGTCGGTTTGTTTCTAAGCCTGACTGGAGTCATTGTTTTTTTTAAATAAAAGCACTTCAAATTGAGTTTGCGCACACAGTTTGTCCGCTTCAGCTTCTCTTCCTTGTTTGTCTGTCTGCCTGCAGTAGCCATCTCGATCCTCGTCTCGACTAGAAAAGACTGCACGTATGCATTCCCAATTCTTGTTTCAACTTAAAAGAAGCGCATTTGTTGTATTTCGGTTCTTGATTCGGCTGACGAAAACCGTCTCGGTTCCGAACTCTATTCTTGACTCGACTATAAAAATCTTTCTCGACACTGGCTACCATCCCGGCTTCGGTTACCGTCTCGGTCTCGGTTATCGCAGAGAAGGGCTGTCCGCCCCAAAGAATGGTAGCCCCAAAAAATGGTAGCAACCCCACTTCCATTCTCGAATAGAACAATCGTCTTGACTAATCTGACAATTAATCCAATCTATTCCAATAGTTATTCAAGCTCCCTGTCTGTCTTTCTTTCAATCAGTTGGAGCGCACCATTAACTCGGGACTCTGGAGCCTCGCCTCCGCGCTGCTCATTGGAGTCGCTATCTACACTCTCTGGAGCTACCTGAAGTCAGTGCTGGTCTCCCTCCAACTTTCTGGGCCGCCTCCAGTCCCCTTCCTCGGCAACTGCTTGCTGATCAAGGAAAAGGACCGTGAGTAGGACGCATTATCTATTCGCGACAACTAACGCTTAATTATGCCTTCCAGTACTGCGAAACCGCGTTGCCACGGCCTACGGACTCTACGGTTCGGTAGTGCGGATCTGGGTTCTGCTCTTCCCGTTCTTCGTGGTGCTGCAGCCGGATGACCTGCAGATCATCCTGTCCTCGCAGAAGCACACCAACAAAGTGTTCTTCTATCGCCTGATGCACAACTTCCTGGGAAACGGACTGATAACCAGCAGCGGCGCCAAGTGGAGCTCCCATCGCCGGCTGATTCAGCCCCTCTTCCACCTGAGCATCCTGGAGAAATTCATCGCTGCTTTCGCCGACGCCTCACAAGCGATGTGCGAGAGGCTTCTAGATGCCTCGCAGGGCGACGAAATCAATATCGCAACGTATGTCAACCAGTGCGTCATCGACATCTTAAACGGTTTGTTCAGCTGCCCTTCTGCTCCACAAATTCACGGTGTCTAATCTTCGCCTCTCACCGCAGAAGCCGTCCTCGGAGTTCCGGTCAAGGGGAGACCCGACGCCATAGACATGGACCAGTCGCCATTCCGACAGTGAGTTCAAAGACCTTGGGAAGCCGTAACGAGAGTTGTGAGATCGTGCGTATTTTCAGAGGCAAGGTGGTCATCCCGCAACGCTTCGTACATCCGTGGCTGCTGCTCGACAGTATCTACCGCATGACGAAGCTGGCCTCGGAAGAACTGACCCAGAAGAAGCGTCTCAACGAGTTCACGCGCCAGATGATCCAACGACGTCGCGCAATTCTGGCCAACGGCGGCCACTCCAACGAGCGCAAGTGCCTGCTGGACCACATGATCGAGATATCGGACCACAATCCAGACTTCACCGAGGACGACATCGTCAACGAAGCCTGCACCTTCATGCTGGCCGGCCAGGACTCTGTGGGAAGCGCGATGGCCTTCACAATCTTCCTGCTCGCACAAAACACCGACGCTCAAGCGCGTTGCCACGACGAAGTGGACCGCATATTTGGAGGCGATAATCGCGCACCCACGCGGAGCGACTTGCGCGGCATGCGCTACTTGGAGATGTGCATCAAGGAGGCGTTGCGTTTGTATCCCAGTGTGCCGCTGATGGCGCGGAAGCTGGGCGAGGCAGTGCGCCTCAGGCAGTGCACACTGCCGGCCGGCAGCAACGTCTTTATTTGTCCGTACGCGACACACCGGCTGTCCCACATCTACCCGGACCCGGAGAGGTTCGACCCGGAGCGATTTTCCCCCCAGAATGCGGAGAACCGCCATCCGTACGCCTTCATACCGTTCAGTGCGGGACCGCGGTACTGCATTGGCAACCGATTCGCGCTGATGGAGATGAAGACGGTTGTGTCGCGCTTGCTGCGCAGCTTCGACTTGCTGTCGGTGCCCGGTAAAACCACAATCGAAGCCACGTTCCGCATAACCTTGAGAGCGTCCGGAGGCTTGTGGGTGCGCTTGCAGCCCAGGAACCCAAAGACAACTAATGCGTCAGTCACTCCGTAGAAAGCAATTTTGCACATTTCCTCACGACCGCCAAGAACTCCACCGGGACTCCAGTCTCATTCGGCATCTTTCCTGATCGAAAATAGTGTGACTGAAGAACCCTAGTATTGGGGAGGCCGTCCTAACAACTTCAAGGGCAGAAAATTGAAACAACATCTTCAATAAAAATAATAAATTTAATAAACTGTTGGTTCGGTTGTACACTGCAAATCTTCGTGCATTCAGGAAGCTTACTAGTGGTAAATGGGTCCCAGTTGATCCCAATCGGTACAAATAACGAATTCCTTACATAAAATGGCGTTGAAATTAATACAACACAAGGTTACTTCTAAAGCGATAGAGGGACTGGAGGACGGGGGGAGAACAATAATATTCGAGCGATTCTTTCGCGTTTTGAAACGATATTTCTCTTGACCTAAACTACTTGAAACTTTGCTTTAAAAACGAGCGTACGAAAGCATTAAGACGGATGAGTGTGCTGCGCCTTCCTTCTCGGTTCCGTTCGTCCGGCGCTCGCTAGTGTGTGGTGCTGTGACAGGCGTTCGGTGGCTTCCTTCACTCGGCCGCTTAACCGGCTTGGCGTGACCGATCGCTGGGGCGAAGGCGAGTTCGGCGTGGACTGGGATGACGACGATTTTGCAGCGGCGGCTTTGGTTGTGTTGGAAGAAAACGAGAATTTACGTTAGATGGTGTTTTTTTAGTATAAAATTAACTTTCTAAGGATAAAGAATGACATAAAACAAACAGCGTGCGTTAGAATCGAACAGGAGAAAACGAGCAGGAATGGGTTCTTCACCATTTTATATCTCGCGTCTTAACCCAAGAAACCTATCTCGGTTCGGGCACTAATTTCGCGAATATCACATCCCTTAAAGAATATTCGCATCATTCGTTCAACGCACCCTGCTTATTTCCGCAAAAAAGCGATCAAACTGGACGAGCTACTTTTGTTATTGCAGGCCAAACGGTCAAAAACACTTCGGCGAGATGCAAGCTCCGCGCTTCCCTTGCCGGCGGCCTTCCTACTCACGCCGGAGTCGCTGGGCGATGGCGACGAGTTTGGCGAAGAACTGAATTTGCTCTTCAGCCGTGACACCTTCCCCGACTGATCGAACGGACTCTTCGGCTGCTTCGCTTTCTCGCGACTGGCACTACTTTCCAGCGACTTCTTCCGCATTTCAATCGTATTCGTGAAGTCCGAACGCATGAGGGTCTTTCGTACGGGCGACAGGTGGCGACTGGGCGAAGGCGAAGATTGCTTCGATCTGACACCAGAGTCGCATGGTCCAGTGCTATCTGCGAACCTTGCGGGATCTGCCACGCCTTCAGCAGGCAGACTCGAGTGCTCAGCGACAGCCTCAAACTGTTCGATCTTCTTGTGAACGTCTTTCAATTCGAGCGAAGGCTCCTGATCGATAAGTTGGTCCAACTCTCGGTCATCGTTGTTGCTTTCCTCTGCCTGCTTGGCAATTTGCTCCAGCTTCGATTTGAGTACTTTGAGAGGAAGCGGCACAGAGAGCGAGTGGTCTGCAACCTCTTTGGTTGCTGATTTAAGATCGGCGTCTGCGGCGGTCGTCATATGTGCGCAGAGGCCGCCGTGGTTCCCGGAGCCGCTGTGGTTCGAGCACTCGCTGAAGCCGGAGTCGCTTCGCTCACTGCATTCCGACTTGTCGCGCACCTTCAGCATGCCGCGCGTGTGCATCTTGCTCAGCTCCAAGCTGGACAGATCAACGTTAAAATCATCCTCCTCCTCGTGCAGCGAGCTCATGTGAGCGGATGTGTTCGGACTGAACAGGCTGACACCCGAAATGGAAGGTCGGGGACTGCTGGGCTGCGAGTCGGCTGTGGAGACAGCGGAGTTCCTGCGCGAGGCGGACAAGGTGGCCATGCGACCTAAAGCTCTTATTGCGTTGCCGGTTTTCTTTGCGCAGAAGCAGAAACACAAGCAGGTGCAGAGTTGGTTAGCAAAAAAAATCAGCATCGCCAAAAACGAAATCGAAATTGTGTGATTTCAACCAGTTTCAACAAGGTTTCAAATAAGTTCCAAGCATGCAACGAGATTCATAAGCAAACAATTTCAAAGCATGCGGCTGGTAGACGCCTCCTACTTACCTGCCATTTGCGTCGTATGATGAACTTCTTTAATTTATCCGTACAGATTCTGTTAGTGTTGACGTGCTGGTCCAGGTCCTGTGTCAACCACTGCGATCCCAGGCACTGCTGAGCTGTCCAGCGGTCCTCCTTGCGGTGAATCAGCAAATTCGCGATGAAGTCCTTCGCTTCCTGGGAAACGCAGTCGAACGCCTCGTCCTCGAAGTCATAATCGGCCCTGGTGATGTTGACGAAGGTCTCGGCATCCGTGTCACCCATGAACGGCGAGAGTCCAGACAATCTGTGGAATACAAAGCAACGCGTTGGCTCAGCTCACTTCGTTAAGAAGCCTGCTACACTTACAGAACGTAGCAAATGACGCCCACGCTCCACATGTCCGACTGGAAACCGATTGGCTCGTAGTTGATCACCTCCGGAGGTATGAATTCGGGGGTCCCAAATAACACGCGCACCGGCGTGCTAGTGTCAAGTCGCTGCGCCAAGCCGAAGTCGATGATTTTGATCTGATGGCTGGTTCTCGTGTGGCACATGATGTTCTCCGGCTTCAAATCAAGGTGCACGATCGACTGACTGTGCATATAGGCGACGCCCTCGCACACCTGCCGCAGAAACAGGATACAGTCGCGCTCAGTTAGTGTGAAGTCGTCCGCGACGACGCGTTCGAAGAGTTCGCCTCCAGTGATACTGTGGGAAGGGAGTTGAGTCAGTCGGAGGCACAGAGAAGCGATTGTGCGACACTTACTACTCCATCACCATGACTATCTCGCGTGGACTCTCGAAAGCTGCTGCCAGCTGCAACAGCTTCGGATGCTGCAGCGAGCGCATGATGGAGATCTCATCCTGCACCTTCTGCCGATCGCGCGCTTTGATGCACTTGATCACCTTCGCTGCCAGAATCTGACGCGGGCAGTCCTTCTCCTGCACCCTGTAGACGACGCCGAAGCGACCCTTGCCCAGTTCCTCCAGTATCTCGAAGCGACTTCTGAAATCGCCGCCCGATCTCACGCAAATCGGTGTTTGGAAGTCTGAACGTGAAAAAGCATTTGAACAGAGCTTTTACTAGGTTCGAAATTACGCCATACCTTCGGGTGGGACTTCTGGTGTCTTGAATTCCACACAATCACTGACTGAACCGGGCGCACTGCTTCCGTGCACGTTGACGGCACGCACACGGAATCGATAAACTCCTCCGGGAGTGAGGTTCTTCACAGTGTACGCCAGAGAATCACTGACACGGGCGACCTGTTTCCATTCGTCCCCATTTACCACGGCATTGGCATCGCCTTTGGTCTCACTAACTTGCTGCATTTCAAGACTGGCGAAAGGAAAACGAGTAACTAACCGAAATCCAACTAAAGTATCTCTACAGGACTTACATGAAGCCAGTCAGTATACAGCCTCCGTCGTAGGGCGGGCCGCACCAGGCCACCGCTACACGATCTGGTCCTTGCGAGAGACTCGGCTTGCCGCTGGGAGGATCCGGCGGTCCTTCGACGGCCACGGAGGCGGCTGCCACGTCGTCGTTGAATTCGTTCATCACCTCGACCGTGTACTTGCCACTGTCATCGGCCACGATGTCGGTGATAAGCAGAGTTGAGCGATCGCTCTGAATGGATATGGAAGTATTTTGACGCTCAGAAATGGGGCGGCCCTGGAGGGGGAGGAAAGACAAACATTCGATCAACAATTTTATAGTTTTACTGACGATATTTAGACATCGTAGCGAGCTGCTCTTGGTGAAAAGCGTTGTTCTTGCGGTTTCCACGTAGCCAGCTTGTCAGGCGTTGACGCCACACGGGCAGATCGTGACATTTTTGAACACGCGATGAGCAAACAGACGCGAAGGAATTCGAATATACGTTAGAAAAGATAGCGTTGGCGCGTTGCAACCTCGCTCCGTTTCGACATGTGCTGTGTGCTCACTGAGCGAATGATCGAGTCAAGATTGCTTTTTACTCGCTGATCGAAATAGCGAGCTCAGGATTGCAGTGCGCTCGCTGATCGAATAATGGAGCTTAAGACTCAAGATTGGTGTTTTCTCGCTGATTGAATTAGCAAGCTCAAGATTGGCGAGTTCAAAATCGAATTACGGAGGTCAAGATTGATGTTTACTCGCTGATCGAATTAGAGTGATCAATATTGATGTTTACTCGCTGATCGAATTAGCGAGTTCAAGATTGCTGTTTGCGAATAATGCAGCTCAATATGGCAAGAAGAATTGAAAGTTCATAGGGGAGTAACAATCAGCTTGAAATAAGACAATACGCGGTTTCGTTGACACGAGAATCGAGACTGCACCAGCGTTTCGGCATGAGAAATGGGATTGAGTTACCACAAATATCGACATATGTAAATAATGTGGCACAGCCTGCCATGCAGGGCGATCCGATTGACGTCACTGCGACTGACGTTCGACATACATATAAGTTTCCATTTAAAGGGATCGGAGCCGTGCTTACCTTTTTGGGAATTCGCGTCGTAGTAAATCACTTGCGTATGCATCTGAAGTGGAGTGGTGGGCGGGAAGGAAGGGTGGTGAGGAAGTCATGTGCTACTCACCGCTTTGAACCACTTGACATCTGGCTGCGGACGTCCTTCGTAGAGGACACTCAGTCTAATGTTGCCGCCAATCTGAGCTGTGCAATCGGTCGGTCCTTTCAAAATACATGCGGGTACCAGTTGCTCCTGTCGACAGAGGAGGGACTCAGCTGGCTGGCACACGGAAGAATCCGCTGGCTCAGCAGGCAACACCAGCAGATTACTGTAAGCTCGTACCGAAGGCGCCCTGCGGCCGGGATGAGTTACGCTCAGCAGAACTTCGCCGCTGTGAGTGTAGTCAACGTTTCGGAGGTGGAGGATGCGAACACCGTCCGTATTCGAAGATTCCAACTGAAATAATTCCAACGTAGATTGTCTTATTTCACTGTGCGAGATGCTTATAACCACTTTTATTTAACTCGAAAATCGTTTCAGAAATGCAGACGTAGAGTTTTTTATCAAGACGCTGTTGTTAGCACTGTGTTGCGATCGTCAATTTGATTCACGCTACACTGACACGCAAACTAATTGCCAGCTAATTAAGAACCCGCTGGACTTGAGCGAGAGAGCGGAGCGGATCAGACGCCTCTCGGCTCTGCTAGACCGCAGCCACAGTTTGTTGTTGTTCTCTCACGCTTGTTATGTGGATCATTTGCGAATAGCGCGCGAGTACTCAAACAGGGTTGCTTAAAGTTAGCAGTCTATTCAAAGAATTTCTCGAAGTTAGCTTTAACAACAACAAAGCTGCTGTCAAGAGTTCATCAAGGGCTGATCCGTCATGTTGCTGTACTTTCTCCGCTCTTCGAATTCAAATGAGACTCAAACTGGTGAAAGGCCCACATTCCCCCCGGTAAGTTAAGCTCGATGGAGGCCCTGGAATTTTCTCTAGAACTTAGCGACTCTCGCTTTGCGCACCTTCAACATTCCCAGCAATGTACACAACCGTGGGACCTGCGCCAGATACTGAAGAATGCCGCACGCCTCCGTCAGACGTTGTGGCCGACTGTTTGGCAGACACAATACTGAATCGAAGGCGCGATCTGTTCGATCTGCTCCGGCTGCGGTTGCCAGTGTTTGGCATTCATCGCATTACTACGCTGACGCGACGGCACGGCTTGTCATTTGGCTCACAAGCAAAGGTGCGTCGACAGCGGGTCTGGAGGGAGCGGTGGGGGAGGGACATCGCGAGTCTTAAAACTCTTATTATTTCACGCAACTCCGCACAAATCAACAACGCTGAGTAGCACTCATCTCTTACTTTAGTTTGATTTTGCAGAAGGGCGCAGAGGGGTTCTCACTTTGCGAAGTTTTCACGTTGCTAACAGGGTGCCAACATCGATATAACGATTTTATGCCTTGCAACTGGTTCGGCGCATTTCAGACGAGAACCGATATAACTTCTCAACGACGTCATTAGAAGTACAGTTAATTTTCATTGCACATTAGACAAAAGTGCAGTCCTATTTATTTCAGTCGCTAAGACTGGTTGGGACCGCTGAAATCGACTCTTGAAGTTGTCTGAAGTCAAATGACTTCGCGATATTCGCGATACAAAATGCAATTCTAATCTGAATTCTATATGCACATCTGTGCGTACGTATCTGCTATCTGAATTTTAACAGCACCCCCACCCAAACCCCTTTAGATCGAGCCTGTCCTGATTCCCCTGCACTTCATGACTAAAATTTGGTTTCCGCGAATAAAAGTTACGTATGCGCTGCGTTGAAATAGCTTACCGCAAACTGTAGTGAGTCATCGGACTCCTCCACTGTGCGTCCGCACACTGACCACTTCACATCGGCCTCGCTGGGGTGGACTTTCGCACAGAAGCTCGCACTTCCGCCGAGTTTCGCAAGGGCAGGTAGCGGCGACTTGAGAATCAAGAGGGCCTCGTCATTATTGACACAAAGATTACTGCCGCTGCGTTCGGCAACACTCAGCTCGCCCGAGGTACTGCAGGAGGAGCCGTCAGCAGTGGTAACGACGCAAGCGTACAGACCGGAGTCCATGTCGTATGCACCGTGGATCCGCAGACTCAGAACCCCATTGCTGTGATCGATATAACTGTGTTGGCAGGAAGACATACAGAGGAAGATAGAAGTTGAAAGCCTGCGTGAGTAATTTTTGACTTACTTGAACTCCGCACAGTCGTTCACAACCTCGCCATTGCGGGTCCACGTGTACGTATAGGGCTCCCGACATTCTAACTCGAAGTTCAAGTCCAAAGTTTCGCCCTCAAAGGCCTCTTGCACGGACGGCAAACCTTTCGCTATTTTCGGTCCAGTGCGGATGTCGTGGCTGGTTGCCGCTCCCTCGACTCTGCGGAGGAAGACGTTCGTGGACGAGGCCAGATGCTCGTCGGCTGTCTGCAGCAGGCACGTGTAGACGCCCTCATCCGCCTGTGTCACGTCGTCGACGAGCAGACGCACTTCATACTGCTCCGTGATTTCCATATGAACGCGCTCGCTCTCCTCAAGTTCGACTCCGTTGTGGTAAAACTTGCAGGAAGGCACAGATGAACCGCGGAAGCCCGCAGCTAATGCCATGCGACCTCCAATGGCTGTGGAGGGACCCATGATGCGGCGGTAGAAGTACGTTTTGCGTCCGGCAGAACTTGTGCGAATGCCGCGCACGGACGGCGACTTCGAGCAGCGACTGCTGCTGATGACATCTAGGCGAGCAGTGGCTTCAATGCGTCCGTAATCGTTCTCCAGGGTGATGCGGTACAGTCCGGCGTCGTCGAAGGTCACCTCGTCGATTTCGAGGAGGCGCAGATCGTCCAATTCCTTCACAGAAATGCGGGTGGTGGGCATCACGATCCGTCCGTCTTTATCCCAAGTGGCCCAGGGCGTTGGATGACCGGCGATGGCACACTGGAAGCGCACACTGTCGCCCTCTTCCACCACGCGACTGTGCGGAATGCTGTAGAACTTTGGAGCCGAAACGGCCTGAATCAGGAAGGCGCCCGTCAATGAAGTGCCGCGCCGATCGCGACCAGTGTTGGCACCGCGGTAGGGCAGACGCATTGGAGAGCAACTTCTGTTGGGGGTGGAGCGGGGCGTTGAACGCGGCGTTGAGTTGGCCGACAGCAAATCAATCGGCCTGGCCAGCTGCCGGTGAATCATGTTCTCCTTTTCCTCGGGCACATCTACAACGATGCAGGCCGAGGAGAGTGTGCGGCCCACGTTGTTCTTAGCCACGCACGTGTACTCGCCTTCGTCCTCGGGGTAGACGCGTGGTATGGACAGCATGGCTCTGGTGCCGTCGTACGACATGACGAGCTCCTTGTCGCCCGAGAGGACGTGGCCATCCTTCTCCCAAATGACGATGGGCTCCGGCAGAGCCTCCACGCGGCACTCCAGGGTAACAGCGTCTCCGTCGCAGCAGCGCAAGTTGCGCAGAGGGCGCACAAAGCGAGGCAAAGTCTCGACATTTCTGAAAGGGGGAAGGGTTCGAAGGCGTTAATAGAAGTCCCTTAACTGAGTTGTGCAGTCCACTCACCCATGCCGTACGGATCCTCGCTGCATTGAACTGTGTTTCAAGATGTCTACAAATGGAATTAAACAAAGCATAGTTTAATTTTATTTATTGTTCTAAATGGGTTACCAAGCGAATTGATATTTACGAATAGATTACTACTTTAAAAATAATTGTGAACGATTAAAAAAAACAAACGGTTTGATAAAAACGTTCCATCTGTACTCATTTTTCAGGGGCTTCAAATTTTATTTTCCTTCTAATTTCAAGCTCAATTCTTAATTGTGGATTTTTTTAGTTAAATTAAAAACAAAATTATAAAATAATAGAACAATTAAATTATCTGGACAACAATCATATTAATAGAACCGAAACTTGTAGAATACTTCTGTGCGCCCCGACACCAGCACCATCTGTTAGGGAACAGCTAAAGCGCTTTAAATTACGCTGCCAACTTGACAGCTAAGCAAATGCAGGCCGATGTAACACAGCTGTCAGGGTGGTTTCCACAAAGATTTCCCCTTAGCCGGTAGCAAACTTTCGTAATAAAAAAACATATAAACTAAAAATATAAATAACTAGCTACAAAAATTATAAGATCAATCCCATGCGAATTGAAATTTAAGAATTACCAAATTCCAACAGTTAGGGAAAATTACACCGCATTAACGAATCCCGGTGGAATCCCTCTTCCCACTTCCAGTGAAAATTACGAGTAGCAAATATTTAATAAAGGTGGCAATCTAATCTAAACTCATCTAATTTTAGCATTTTTTTCTGGGTAGCTTGTTCTTCCACGCTCCCTTTCCATTATCGCTTCTTGGTTGTTATGTTTATCAAACTACTTGGGATTTCGACTTGCACAATAATACTACTGCAATAATCTAAACACCATATCAACAACATATTACGATTATGCTGCCCATCGACGTAGAGCAAGGCTTCCGGAAGGCGGACATTAATAATATTCCAACCATTCGAAGTGAAACCATCGTCGCCTTCGTCACCAAATTGGCCACAAGTGGCAAAAAAGCGGCGGGAGGGCCCGTCACCAGGTATTGACTGTGTAATTCAGCAGATAGGTTTTCTTCACAGTGCTTTCCCTGCAGCCAGAACTCAGATGCAGACCTAAGAATTGACTACGTGCAGCTGAAGAAGGCGCTAGAGGTATGCGAGTTGAAAGCAATCGTTTTTCCAGCAACGACTTGCGCAAGCGGCGAGGGGCATGTGAGGGTGTCTCTGAAGGTGGATGAGAAAAAAGACAGCATCTTGGCAGCCTCATGTGAGGAGTGCCCGAAGAAAGGTAAGCACAGTAACTTGCTACGTGTGCATTCAGTAATCCCCATTGAATCCAGAATCCTGTCCGCACACACTGGCCTTTATTTTCTGGCTGCACCGCAAGAGCACCGATACTGATTCACAAGTGATACACGATTTCTGGGGAACCGAGACCAAAAGACTTATCGACGAAGAGCACTCGGAAGCCTTGCGCATACGGGATGTGGTTGGTTCCGACGAGCTTCGGATGGAGGCAGAAATGGAAGCAACCCCAGTATCTGAGGAGGAGGGCTTGACCTTCCTGAATGCTATGCTGGATGAAATGGAGAACATCGGCCTCAAGGATTCCGCTTTGTACAAACACTGCCGCCCCGTGCTTAACGAGTTCGAGCCGATTTTCGTCCACCATACACTATTGGATACTGCAAACAATTACGTCAAGGACACGCGGTCTTTCAATCTGCACATGGAAGACCAGTGCAAGCAAGGTCTATTTGACCGCCTCGCCGAGGAGACGAAAACTTGCCACAAGAGCCCGCTTTGGCTAGAAGCGCAGTACGGCCGTCTGCGTTGCTCCCTCATACACCGTATCGCCTCCCGCAAAGAGACGTACGAAGACGAGCAGATCCTGGAGACAATATTCTGTAAAAATCGCGACTGTAACATCGAGGAGCGCCAGCAATTGAAAAAGCACAAGCGCTTTATTCTTAAGCAGACGGAGAAACTGGAAAACAAAACCTATCGCGAGTGCGGCCTGCTGCTAAACGAGAGCTATCCCTACATTTGCGCGTCGCCCGATGGCGTTACGGACGACCACATCGTCGAAATAAAGGCCCCCAAAACGGACGAGGAGTTCGAGAAGTACTTGGAATGCCGCGAAACCATAGCGCCCAAGTACATGGCCCAAATTCAGATTCAGATGTACATGGCCAATGTCACCAAAGCGCTCTACTGTGTCCTCAGTCCAACCTTCGACACGAACGGAGCTCTGCACTACGTCTGGGTGCAGGCCGATATGGAATTTGTGGCCAGCCTGCTAAGTGCCGCAGAGGACTATTGGAAGGAGGTGGTGTTTCCCAAACTTACCAGGATATATTTACGTGATCGATAGGCGCTGTTTATAGATATAAAAGTTTGCGAAATAAAAGATTTTGCGAAAAACACTTGCCTTTGGCGTAGATTTGTAGAGATATTACGGCCTTTGCTTCACCATGGCAATTGCTCGCGATCACTGAGTAGGATCCCGTGAACTCCAATTTGGCACTTGGTATTTCCAGGCGGTACTCCGGCCCCTGCCCAATGCGTCGGAAGTGCGGTGCGTCCTTGTAGTACTCTGGCTGTAAGCAAATAATCGATATTAAAGTGGTGTCGAGGCGTGAGTGTGGTTTGAGTATGCGGGGGAATGAGGAATACTTAGCAGCGGTACGTGGTTATCAAGAGCTGCAATTTTGAGTTAAGAAGCTTCCGACTTCTAATTGGCGGGAGGTACTAACATAATCACCATGATCATCGAGCAGATACAGTAGGTGCTCATGAATATAAATAATTGTTTTTACCATAAAAGCTGAAGAACGTAGCGGTCAACGTGAACAAGCGGCGCACAAAGTGGCGACGGTGGAGAAAAATATAAAAAATAACTTATAATTTTTGTGCGAAATTGTGATAGGATTTAATGGGAGCTACTGCCACTCAGAGGTATGTAATACTTCAGAGAACATTTCCAAAAACAGGTTCTGTATTTTGATTGGCACTTAATAGCTTTCCTCAACCCCCATTTTTGTCCCCTGTTGTATGGATTCGCCACACTGTGCGGCGTTTCTCAACAAGTCGTGTTTGCGTCATGTCGCGGGATCGGAGGAAGGGGTGTTCCGCCTAAGATTTTCGTGATCAGTTTTCCACATGTGAGCAGATCTCTGCCACAAGTTAGCCGCTTTTTGCCTTTTTCGAATCAGCGATGCAGCTACGATGATGAATTCTGTTGCCATATCGGATTGCAACTTTTGCTGCTGTCAGTAAAATGCTAGTAAGAATGACGTAGAACAGCGCTCAGCAAACTTTTCACGGCGCGCCCACAGTGACTTCGGTGGACGTGTCTGCTGTGCAAAAGTTGGTCAAACCAAAACAAAAATAGAATGTCCACACGAAATGAGCCACTCGAATCGCTCGATTTGCACATAAAGTTTGTTCTTTGTAAAAAATAGAAAAAAAGAAAATCTATCCTTGTGCGAATTGGGAATCACTGACTTTTGAGCATATTAAAATTGCTTCCAGCGATTCAGTTGAACTTGTTTGCGGCGGCAAATACACATCCTTGGAACGAAATTTGTCATGTTTTGAATTAAGTCTAGATTTCGAATAGCATTGAATTTCTTTTGTAGGTCAGACATGCTAAAAATAGACGACGGCATTATGACGATGTTTAGGTAATTTTTACAATTTCTCGTTATTATTTCAACCCAATTTTGGCAAAAATCGGGGTCAGATTCCGCACGAGAGCTTCCTTCAAGGACGTGAATTTATATAATTCCGCACTCTATCCAAACTCTTACCTTTTGCCTACGGTAAATATTATTCCAAACTCGTTTGCTTCCTAGTATTTGTAGGTTTCAACACTTTGCTCGCGACTTCTCTGAACTTCGCTTTGTGTTCGCGAGCAACTGTAGAACTGTTTCGAATCTAAATCTTCGCAAAAGTAACTTCTGCACAACGCAACAGCTGATGTGGACTGATGACCAGAAACGCATAAAAATCGCTTTCAGCCTCATTAAACTTTCAGTACTCACTTCCCGTATCTCTGATTACAGCTTCGGCAAAAGGCGCCCACGCTGAGCTGTCGCCTTCAATAAATCGATAAATGCTGCCACGCGTCTACTGGTAGCTTTGTAAGCCGTTTGAAGTTCTCACGCAGGTGCGATGCGACCCACATTCGCAGCAGTTGCAAGTTTACTAAGCGCGGTAGACAGTGCAGATCATAGCAACTGGCCGCTGTGCGAATGTTGCTGCGCATGCGTCATAGCAACGTCTCGGTTGGGTGAGAGCTTATCAGTCAGAGTCTGCGTGTGTACAGCATGAGTGTGTATAAAAAGCGAGTATGGAACGCAGGTCAGTGGCAAGGTCGGCACGCGCTGTAGCCTACCTTCTCAAGCGTGGTTTGAAATGCACGGTGACTACTTACGTTCAGAAAATCTCGCAGCCAAACAACCTCCGGCTTGGGATCACCAACCACCTCGCAGAATATTATCACTGTGTCCCCTTCGCATGCCTCGCTCGAGCGCGGCTTCACCACAAACATCGGCTCCTTGGAATACCTGCAAGAGTGCGAAGTGACACGATAAAACCACTGCAGCCTGGACATTCTAAATATACTTACGGCATATCGTCGGTTCGTACTGCTGGAGCTTGTCGGCGCAGCTTGGCAGGATCGGCCTCCTGGATTTCCACCTGGCAGAAAGTCTCCGCCTTGCCAACTGCATTGGACGCCTCGCACACATAAATACCAGCATCGACATGCGTGGCCTCGGCTATGATCAGCTCCACGAAGCCATTGCTGTCTAGTGTTGCCGAGATTTTTCTGCTGGGCCGAAGCTTCACTCCATTCCGATGCCAGGACACTCCAACAGATGGATATGCTTCGACCTTCGCGCCCAATCGGATTTCTTGCCCCTCTTGGAAGACGTACAAGGGATCTAAGGGCTTGTAGAATTCCGGCGATATATACGCCCGGATGCCCTTGTCTACGACCAGCGAACAATGGCAAGACACCGACCCCATTGCATTCCTAGCGGTGCACGTGTAGACGCCACTATCGTCCAGGCAGGTCGACGTAAGCTCCAGGGTGAAGAACTGGCCATCATCGGTGATGATGTACCGACGGCTGGGCAGCAGCTCTTGGTCTTCCTTGCACCAAGTCACTGTGGGTCTAGGGTAACCGACAATCTGACATGTGAGTCTCACTGGGTAGGTCACTTGCACTCTTCGGTCACGCAAGCGCATTGTGAAGATGGGCAGACTTTCGCCAGTACTTGAGCTGCTGGGACAGCGGGCGATTTCCTTCAGCGAACTGTCTGCTTCGTACAATTTTCGATCTGAGACAACCTGAAGCCGGGCGAAAGTCGACACCCGACCTCTGGAATTTGTGGCCTCGCACGTGTAACGGCCAGTATCAGTTGGGCAAGCTTTGCTTATCTGCAACGTACAGTTCGATCCAATCTGCTTGATTTTAACGCGGTCGGAAGTCGATTCCAGTGGCATGCCATCCTTGTACCATGCTATGGCAGGTCTGGGAGCCCCACGAACTGTACATTTGAAACTGAACTGCGAGCCTAGAAGAGCCTTCACTTGGCCTGGCAGGATTGTAACGAACTCGGGCAAGCATTCGGCGCCACCTACTTGCAGGGGGCTGCTCGTCTGCACCGAGGGTCCCCAGCCGTAGCGGTTTTTCGGTGTGATGCGGAAGTGGTACTCAACGTGTGGCTTCAGATTGAAGGCGTCGAACGAGTTGATAGGCGTCAAGCCGAGCTCCTTCCAAATGGCGCCACCGCCATGGCCCGCTATCCAGACGTCGACCCTGTAGGCGATGACTGGCGCCGAATTCCTACTCAGCGGCTTCCCCCACGACAAACTAATGTGCGTGGGCCCTGAGTCGACAGCTAGCGGTTCGGTTGAAATAGGGCCAGGCGGATCTGAATGTTAAGAAGAGGTGATTAAGTTGCAACTACTGAGGGTGAAAAATCAAGGATATCTAAAAATAAAAACAAATTGATTCCCCGGAGAAACTTTTTCGTTTATATTTATTGGTTTCATAACATGAATGTGGGCCATCCATATATACATACATACAAGTTTGTACAACAAATTTGAAAAATTACTAATATAATTAGAAGATATAAAGACATTTGTAACCGCTAAAAATACTAAAAAAATAAATACATTCCTTGAAGCTACGGAAGTAAGTATCTCGGCAGAGGAGGATGAGGACCGGCGACGTGAACTGGAAACAAAATTAGATGGATGGGTGATGTGGCCGTCGGGTGTGCCTGAAATAAAGAAGCAGTTTGAGATATGGATTAATTAGACGAAGGTGGGCTGCTTTAAAAAACATTTTTACGTACGCTGAACAAAACAATCACTTTGAAGGACAACACTAGGAGAACAAAACAAACATATTCCGGTTGGAGTTCGAGACAAATTAGGAAACGCCTAATTTCTCTCGGTAAACTTGCACTAGACCAAATACACCCGTGCCGAGAAATAGAAAGTAACTTGTGACGCAACGGAGAATAGAGACAGCCCTCCTCAATCGAAGACTCTATTGACCATTTTCACAGTCCACAGCGATGGACTTAGTTAATATGGTCATTAAAAAATAGACCCCCACCAACACCCACATTTTTGAACACAGATATAATGGCGAATTTTGAAATCCTTCGAAACACAGTTGTACCCACCTTTGAAGTAAGAGACATCGGGGAAGCTTTCTAAAGGTTGGCCAAAGCGTGGCAAGCTTGGTGTTTCCGAGCGTGCTCTCGGCATGACCTGTATGGATGGATTGTTTTATTATGAAACACGAATGGGTCATGAAATCATAATGAAATAAACTCATAAAGATACAAATTCTGATAAGCGGGTTTGGCGACAGCAGGGTTCTGATATAATTTATCTAAGTGGCTGTTAGGCGTTGAGGAAAGAGGCATTAGTTTAATCTTTCTTTGTAGGAGTTTTGATCTAGAAAAATAACGAAAGAGAAAGCTATTATTTGGCAAAGCGCAATTATAAAATATGGAGCTGCAATTATAAAATAAGAACTACAGTTCTTAGTGAGCTGAGATAGAACTTCATAACACTACTTGACGAGCGAATGTTGCGCTCATTACCGTAACAGTGACAAAAATCCTGTCTGTGCCAAAGTGGTTCCGTGCAATAACGAAGTAGGTGCCAGAGTCTGCGATCTGCGCCTTATGAACTGTGAATCTTATGCAGTCGTCCGAAGCTTCCTTACTGACGCGCTCGGACTTGGTGATGTCCTTCGTTCCCTTCATGAAAATCACTGAGAAAAACAAAACAATATCAATATATTAGAGCCACACAGAGCTCCTTGCTCAACACTCCAACTCACACTTGGGTTTTGGGTCCCCGGCGATTCTGAAGGAGATTGAGAATGGATCGCCGACGGCTATCTTCATTTCCGTGTCAGGTCTGGACAGGAAGAGGGGTGGTCTCTCTTCCTTAGGCACGCCTACGGCTACGTCGACATTGGCATGTGATTCGATGCGACCAAAAGCGTTCGTAGCGCGACATGTGTAAGTTCCTTCCACTTCGGGTGTAGCGTTTTGGATCGCTAACGTGTACACGCCGCGGTCCATAAAAGTTTTGATGTTGGGTTGACCTGTCAAAATTTGGCGGTTACGCAACCACTGTACTTCGATCGGGGTGTTCGTTTGCAGGAATTCTGCAGATATGGCGATGGTTCCTCCGGCACACACTGTCTGGTTGCCCAATGGTGCGGAGAAATGTGGCTTGTTCGGGTCGCGGTGGAAGAAGCCATGAGTTTTCTCCAGAGCAAAGCGTTCTCTGCCAATGAAGTCCACTTGATGCGAAATTTTGCTTTCACCGCCTTCGTTGCGTGCAACGCAGCTGTAAAGGCCAGAATCCTTCTCGGTTGGGTTTCTGACGATAAGTTTGGAGTACCCGTCAGTCTGGTCAATTTGCTGGTACTTTTCGTTATTCACTATAAAGTCACTACCCTTCATCCACTGGACCTCTGGACGAGGCTTTCCGCGAATGCGGCAGTCCAACACAAGTTCGTTCTCGTTGATGGAGTAGGTGTCTGCAGAACAAGGTAGAAAAGATCATGAGACACAAGTTCTCGAACAAGTAAAACTCAAAATCACACAAACAAAGAAACAATAGACAAAGACTAAGATGCAACACAAAATACACATAAGCCTAAATGATTTCGGATTCAAATCAAGTTCTGTATCTTATTTTCTTTGCCTATTATGCGACTTTGGAAGCAGTGGTCTCTACCTCTAATTGTCTGTGTAAATATTGTGGCTTGATGAGCCTCATTGAACGGCTTGTACACACTAAGGTGAGCATTAGTGACAGACTCGCCGTAGTCGTTCCAGGCGCGGCACGTGTAATTTCCACTGTCCTCAACGCCAGCGGAGAGGATATCGAGGGACGCGACCCCATTTTGGTAGAGCGCACGACACCGAGAATCTTCGCTCAATGGCTGACGATCCTTGAGCCACCCAACTTGTGTTTTGCTGTCCCCCAAAACAGTGCATACCAACCTGATGTTGGAACCATCGGTTACTGTTCGGTCAAACAGCAAACTTCTGAAGAGCGGCTTTTCTTGCGAAGTTGTATTTAGCCTGTTTGCTAATCGGCGTTCGTAGTCTAAACTTTCTCCACTTGCTTCCACTCCACAAGGAGTTTGCGAGCAGACTTTATGCATATTTTCCATGTCGATAAAATCGTTTTGCGTATCGGTCGTCAGCCGCTTCAGATCAGCTGTTTTAATTCGCTTGGTGATGACATCGATCACCTCTTCAGTTTCTGCATAGCACAGGAAGGTACCACAATCTGAGCAAATGGGATTTTTCACAACCAATTTCCGCACGCCTCCAGGTTCCTCGATCTGCCTATAGCGGTTGTTGGATATTGTGTGATCATCTTTCAGCCAGGTGACTTGCGGCCGTCCGTGCACTTGGCAGCGTAGCACGATCTCGTTGCGAGTGTGGTCAAATGATTCTAGTTTTTTAAATAAATTTAAGCATCACATAAATTTCCAAAAACGACCTGTGCTACTGGGCCAAATGAATGACCCCCATTCCTAAAATAGAATTTATTACTTACTGAATTACCTGTAATTGAACTAGCGAAGCATGAGGGCAGCTTTTCCGAACTTTCCTCGAAGATGTGCAGATCACAGCTACTTTCCACGGTTTTCTTACTGTTGCGTGCAATACATTTGTATCGACCAGTATCTTCTCGTTTGGTGTCGTAGATTTCCAGACTAAGCACTCCGTTAATGTTATAAATTTTATGCCTCATATCTTTTGTAACGCGCTCCTCTCCTCTCAACCAATATACTTCTTCAATAAAACCGGAAACGTTACAAATTATTTGAGCCCTATTTCCAAGACTTATCGTGAGTGGCTTCATTCCACGTTCGATATTCATCTTAAATTTTTCATCCCTTAAGCTCAAGGCAGGACTTGGTTTAAAAGTGCCTTCTTCGTGTTGAGCCATTTCGTTCATTATTGTTTCCTGGAGCATTTTTTTCTCAGTAGCTGCGTGGATGTGATCAGCTATGTCGAGAAATTTGCTGATCTTCATTTGTCCGCATTGGTTTTCAGCATAACAGGTATATAGACCTGAATCTTCCCAGGTTGGGTTCTCTACGACAAGCTGCTTTACTCCGTCGGTCAGATCGAGATATTTGAACTTAGAGTTCTCAGAGGGAAGTAATGTATTGTCCTTCTGCCAGTATATATTTGGTTTTGGATTACCAGATACTTTGCACTCGAGCAAAATGAGATTGTTTTGTGATTGGTACAAATCTGAAATGATTAACATACCGACAAACAAATGAAAACACTTAACAATTTAAGGGACAATACGTTTCATGCAATACAGTCGATTCATGATTGGTACTCACACTGATTAGACGTTCCATGACGAGTACGCACACTGACTTAATATTTGAATTAATAAATACCTTTGATGCCCACTGTGAATACAGGAGAAACAAGCTCTTCTTTACCGACGCTGTAAACAAATAGGTTGCATTTGCTCACGATCTCGTTCTCAGATCCCTTTACCTTGAGAGTGTACTCCCCAGCGTCTTCCTCTTTAACGTCAATCAAGTTGAGAAAAGCTATACCATCCTGGCATGCAAGCTTGCTCTTCGGTCCAAACGCAATGGGTTGTTCGCCGTGAAACCAACGAGCTACCGGTTCGGGACCATCAATGTTGACCATCCACTTCACGCTGCTTCCTACCTTAACCGTTCGGTTGGAGAGGAAGTTTCTGAAGTACAGATATTTTCTAAGATCAGGAGGTGGCGGCACTTCTCTTCTAGAGCTTGAAGCTTCGTCTGTATCTTCCTTGGCCTTCTTGCGTTTCTTATCTTTCTCTTCTTTTTCTTCTGCAGTTTCTTCCGTTGAAGACTTAACTGGAGGTCTACTTTCCTTTGCAGGAGAGACAGCTCGCACTCTTCGGGGCTCAACTGTTACCACATGCGCTATTTCTGACTTTCCCTCCCTGTTCTCTGCTTGGCACACGTACTTTCCACTATCTGCAGCGACTGGATTGCTGATAAACAACTCAGAGGTGCCATCGTCGTGGTCAATTTGCTGATACTTTTCACTATTCTCAATCTTCACTCCGTCTTTGACCCAGCTTATAGTAGGTGTTGGCAAGCCTCGGACATGCACATCGAGCTGTAGTTCCTTGATTTTCGCATGGAAGGTGTCTTTAATGTTACGAGTAAATGTGGGTGGTACGTCACCAGTACCGGGGTCTGCATAAACTTCCAGCTTGCAGGATGTGGACACTTTTCCGGTTTCGTCCTGCGCACAACATTGGTACTCGCCACTGTCCGCTATTGTAGCGCTCATAATTTCCAACAAGCATAGTCCCTCACTGTATCTTCCTCTTATCTTAGGACTGTTCGTAATCTGCTCACCGTTCTTGAACCATTTCACTTGGGGTTCTTTGGCCTCCAAGAAACAAGATATCTTAACCTTGGATCCTTCAGCAACCACACGATCCTTGACATTGGTAGCAAAGTGAATTCCAATAACCTTTTCGCGCTTCTTCTCTTTAATGCTTGCGGCGTCCGATGTGTTTTCGGCCGCTGACGATGCTGCTTCTTCCTCATCATCTCCCCCCTTTTTTCGCCTTGAACGACGTTTGCCTTTCGTATCCTCGCCCTCAGATTCTGCAGCGCCTGGAGCATCTGCAGCAGCCTTTTCTTTTTCAGCAGTTTTTGGACGCAGAAGGCTTGGATCGGCATGGAATACGCCGTGAATATTATCAGCAATATGGTGCTCCTTGCCTTCAAAGAGTACATAATGGGAAATTTCCATTTTTCCCGCCCTATTCTCTGCTTTAACCACATATTTTCCAGAATCCTTACTCTCAGGCTTGTCGATTACCAACTCACAAGTACCGTCCTGGTGCTCAAGCATTTGGTATCGACCACCCTTCTCTATTTCAATGCTGTCCTTAAACCATTGCACCTCAGGCGTGGGTTGGCCTCGGACGGCGGTTTCCAAAATCAACTCATTAGTGTTGAGGTGATAGGTTTCTGTTGTAGAGGAAGGAAGGCGAACAAATTAAAGATTGCATAACAAAATTTAACCGCACGCTTGTGCGTATGTTTGTCGTTGAGACACCGAAGATTGCACAATCTACTTTATTTTTGGACCCAACGACACAACAAATAGCACGTTCGAACAACTCTGGTGCTTACCTTTAAGTGATCGTATAAATGTCGGTTGCACGTCAGTGTTGACCTTGGGTTGGTAAACATGCAGCATAGCAGACGTCGTGATCTTACAAAATTCGTTTTGAGCAAGAATGGTGTAAATGCCAGAGTCTTCTGGCATTGCATTAATAATTTCTATTACGGCCAAGCTTTCGCGGTTCATATTGCGTATGCGCGGGCCATAAGGTACATTCTGATCATTCTTCTGCCACTTGACTGTGGGGTCAGGCCCACCGATGACAGCCTGCAGCTTGACTTTCGAACCTTCAGCTACGTATCTATTTGAAAGATTTGCAATGAAGTACAGTTGTTGTTTAGGAGATGGGTCAGGCATTTTGCTGCGCCGTTCGTACGTGGCTTCAGCCTCATCGTCCTTCCTCTTAACCTTTGGTGGTTTCTTCTCCTTATCGGTTTCGCCTCCTTCCTTCTTCAATCGGGAAACACTTGTTGGACCGCTAGTCTCTGACTCAGGCATTATACTGGACGTGCCACTTGAACGCCTTGATGACTGCACTGCTTCAAAGACGACTGTGTGAGATGTCTTCTGATTTCCCAATTTATTTTCGGCAATACAAGTGTATACTCCGCTATCACTCGGCGTAGGCTTGTTAATGATCAGTTCGCACAGACCATCCAAGTGTTCGATCTGCACCTTACGATCGTCTAAAACAACTGGCAGATTGTCTTTTAGCCATGAAATGAGGGGACGCGGATTACCACGTACTTTCGTATCGATGATCAAATCGTTTTGTGATGAGTGATACACATCTGTAGAGACATTACCAAAGAGTTAGGATTTGTTCGAAATAATGTTCGAACATCAAACGAACTTTTCTATTTTTGAATTTTCTTGACCTCGATTTAAATGTTGAACACACGAATGAAAACAGAAATGAGGGAATGTAAAACAGCACCAATGTGAAATAAAATCTCTGACGCAAAGCTAGATGCAGAATTGAAAAGAAATTTCGACAATTATGCAACAGCGTACCTCTTAGAGGGAGAGCAAACATTGGTTCCTGTTCATCGCCTTCGGTCTGAGCGCTGTACACCTTGAAGTAGCAGGACGTCTCTATTTCACAATGTTCGTTTTTAGCCACGCACTTGTATACACCCGAAGAGTCGGCCGTAACTTTACTAAGCACTAGAATTGCTTTGCCTTCTTCGGAAAGGTTCTTAATGTTTCCACCAACAACGATATACTTGTCGTCCTTCATCCATCGACATGTTGGATCGGGGCCTATTACTGTGCAAACAAATTTAACTGTCGTGCCTTCAAGCGCCATCCTATCCCGCAGCTGAGTTGCGAATTGGAGCTTCTGTTTTGGTGAAACCAAAGGCTCCGGAGACGCTCTATGTCCTCTTGACCTCTCACTCGTAACAGCTTCAGCACGTTTTTTATCAGAAGCAGCCTTCGATTGCAGCGCTTCCTCCATTGCCCGCTTAGCAGTCTCTTCTTTGCTCTGCTGCATTCGGTCGCGGGCGTGGAAAATTCCATGTACGTGGAAATGTCTATTTTTGGCCACCTCGACGGTGTGGCTAATCTGTGCCTCTCCGCTGGAGTTTATGGCTTTACAGGTATAAACGCCGTTATCCTTGTTGGTGGGCTTGTAAATTAGGAGCTTGCAAACACCATGCGCTTCCTCCAGCATTGTAAATTTAAAGTTCGGCTTGATTTCAAATGCGCCACGCCACCAAGTGACGACTGGACGCGGCACGCCATGCACATGGACCTCTATTGTGAGCTCATCGTCGCGTAAGTGATAGTACTCTGCAAAAGTGAAATTATTATACATATGCTTAGTGCTATTCTCGTAATTTGCTATGCCCTTGCACTGTTCTCAGTGCTACGGATTTGTAGATACCTCTAATTAGTCGGAAAGATGGTTGCTGCGGTTCATCCTTAAATATCTCGTAGATTGTCACGAAGCATGAGGATGTGACTTCGTCATTCATATTGGCAATCACGCACGAATATTCCCCAGAATCGAGTATTGTGGTATTCAGTATTTCCAATACTAAAATATTGTTGTTGTTTATGATTCTATGCGTCGCATCTCGTTCAATTTGTCGACCATCCTTGAACCACTTGACCGAGAGTTCTGGACCTCCGACAGCGCAAGCTAGTCTTACACTCTGGCCGGTTTCAACAGTTCGATCCGTAAGGAATACGATGAAGTGGGGATGTCGGGCTTTCTCACGCTGGCGCTGCCAATCGGCGTCGCGGTCTTTTTCGGTGCGACGCTGGGCCATACTATATTTACGCAGTTGTTGCATAAATTCTTCACCTTCTTCTTCAGCTATGCGCTTCCAACGCTCCTCGTCTTCGGGATCGGGCCTTGTATACTCATCAGATGAGTCGCTTCCACGACGTTTTTCCTTTTCGTTTGGCAGTTCGGTTACTTCATCACCTTCTTCCTGGTCAGCATTATCGTCTTCTTCATAGTTACCGTAGTCTTCGTTATCGTCACTACCTTCGGCGAAACCACTTCTATCGTCTCCCTCTTCACCGCCGGAATCATCACCCTCCCCGTCTTCGCCCTCTGACTGCTCTTCATCCTCTTCAGCCATAGCTTCAGCTTCAGCCTGTGCCGCGCGCAACTCGGCCTCCAAACGTTCCTGTTCCTCCTTCTCCTTTTGCAGACGTTTTTGGCGTTCTTCGTATGTTTCTCCCTTCGGTTTGGAAGCCTGCTTTGCAGCTTCCTCTTCTGCGGCTTTAGCAGCTGCCCTTGCCTGCTCCTCCATTTGCAACACCAGTTTGCTCTTCTTGGGCGGAGGCTTGGGTCCAGCAGCCATTTTCTGTTCCTGTTGTTGTTGCTCAAACATTTTCTTGGTTGCTTTTTGCCCACCACCGATTTCTAGTTTCAAGGACAGCTTGGGGCTTGGGGATTTCTCCTTCTTCTCTTTCTTCTTTGGAGCCGCCTTCTTTTTTCCCTTTTTAACTGGCTCTTCCTGATCATCCAAGTCTAAGCTCTCTTCACGGTCTGAGCGCATCTCCGCATCGTAATCTCCTTCAGAAGCACCACCAGAGGGACTCTGTTCCTTTTCCATCGACTTTCTGGTAGTTCTTCCTTTCTTACCCTTGGATTTCTTTTTAGGCTTCACCTCCTCGATGATCTCTTCTTCTTCCTCTTCGTACTCTTCGTACTCCTCCACCACATAAATAACTTCTACATTGGAAACATCCATCACTGCAGCGCGATCTATAACGGAGATGTCAGAGGTTATGTAACGCACTGGTTTCTGAAGTTCATCAGATTCCGTAATATCCATTATCAGAGCTCTGTCGAACACAGCCGTGTTGCAGACGATCTGGGCTCTGATGTCCTTGCCCAACTCGAAGGGCGTTTTCTCCCTTTCTTCTCGCTTCAGGAACGGCGTTATACTTCGCCATGTTGAAGGAGTGGCGCTGCGCCGCGTCATATACAGGGTAAAGGGAGTTTGGCTCCTGCCGTGTACCGGGGTCGCACTTCGGCCACGCAAACTGAGCGGAGTCGGAGATTTCAATTTCCTTCTCTTCTGGGCAGGCACTTGCAAAGTTTCCTGTACAGGTGTGGACTCTGGCTCCTCGGATGGACGAGCGTCCGCGGTCGACGTCTCACCTTCTGTCGCTCCCATCCTTCTCTCTTCTTACGCAAATATTATTGAAAAGTAAAAGGAATTTTTCGAATTCTTCTATCGAGTTTTCAGTCGAGATAAATTTTTCGTTATGCTAAAGCGCGATTGATCGGATAAGGAGACCTTTCCAGACTGTCTATCGACCGTTCGGTAAGAAATTACAACTACGACTGAACCGAGCGAGAACTACAGTTCAATCGAAAATATCTGATTTGCGATAGATCTTGAATGGATTAAATGGATTCTATGTAGGATCGCTGCCAAAATCTATATTTACTTGCGCTGTCATAGGTTGCGGCAGTTAGCACTCTTAATTACATAAAATAACGTATAAAAATACGTTTGATTTTGCTTATGTCGGCTGCTTAGCAGAAAAACACTTTATTTTTAGTTCTTCGTTTTATTTGGAAGCACGTATCAGACATTCAGTCACAAGAAACTCACTGCAAACACTAATTAAAACTTGGATACGCTCTGCGGAATATCACGTGAAGTCATTCAAATTTAACAACAAGATACAAAAGCCAGCGAACTTGGCTGTGTTAGAAACCTTTAACCATTAACAAAACTTACCTGTGATACAACAAATTCATTGATCAATCCTTGATGAGCTATTTGCGCTCTCTATGAATCTGACAAGCTGAGACTTTATAAAAATCATGGCAAAAGCAAATATTACAGCATAATAAATATTCGCAAACTTACATTTAAAGGCTAAATGTAGTAATTGTAAATACCAACTGATAACAACAAACGCAAAAGGAAATAAACTTGCTGTTTCGCAAGCAACTAGAGGTTAATAAAATTAGTTTCCTTCCCTATCAGCAAGCATTTCCTGCATTTGTCGCTTCAAGGATAGTTTTGTGAGAAATTTAAGCACATTTCAATAAAGTGTTTATAAAGTCAGCGAAGTTATTTATATATTAAACGAGTTTTGCAGATGCAGTTGCCAAATTAAAAAATGTGCATTTACCTCGAATATTTCGCGTGAACAAAGGCGGTGTGCCAAATTTAGACAAGGGGACTTCATATACCGTCACGAGACAACTCGTTTCAACGTCTCCATTACGGTTTGAAGCAACACATCGGTAAACTCCGGAATCCTTTACATCTGCCGAGAGAATTTCCAGATTTGCCAGTCCATCACAAAACGATAAGCGATACTTTTCACTAGCTGCAATCGGCAAACTTTCCGCAAACCAGTTTACGTTGGCATCACTGTCGGAAACACTGCAAGTGAGTTTGATGTTGCTGCCAACAGCCGAGTTTCGATTGGTCAGTTTGAGCTCGAAATTCGGTTTACGCTTCTTTTCGCGAAACTCTCTTGTTGATTTATACCCACTCTCCGAGTGATCAATCACTACAGTTTTGACGCCACCTGCTAATATTAACGCTGTAAGTTTTTTCATTACACATTTTATGTTATTTAGTAACCCGTCAACCCTCAAAGAAAAAGTTGTTAGAAAAAATGCAGTCTGATTAGAAAATTATATATTTTCGGGGACTGTTTGAAACTAAGAACGAAAGGATCCAAAGGTCTCCGTCACGACATGTTTTGGATACAGTCAGTTTTCCATTTTCGGTACTTTCATGCAATTTTTTTCGTTGTAGAATTTGAAACACATGATGAAAGCATCCCAATTTAAAGTAGAATATTATGAGTGAAATCTCATAATCTCTGATTTGATACCAATGATGCAACAGATTAATGGATAGTTAAAAAGGTGACTTTAAGATTTGGAATTTTTTTCAGCAAAAACGTTCAAACTCAAATTTGTACGTAGCAGCTCAGAAAAGCTTTAGCCGTGATTGAGAGCTAGTTAAAAAACTGAATTTTTCGTCTTTTAAACAAATAGAAATATACTTCCATCACGTGGTCAGATTATACAAAAACAAGATTGCATAAAAGCACCTAAAATCACACAACTGTATCTAAAAAACCTGACGTAATGAGAGAAAACTGATTTGGTTATTTTAGTCTCAGATACGAGTTATGAAACTATGTAATACGATGAAGACAATAAAAATCGTTAATTTGTAGCGCTAAAATTCACGGTTAAATTGCCTTGTAGTTATTTTTTGTAAAATTTTTACCTTCAGTAATTACTCCCTCCACCTGCAGCCTATCCGTGACATACTTCTTCTCAGGTGGAATCTCCGTTTTATTGTCACCAAGAGTCTTTGCAGTATCCTGAAACTGGAATTCCTCTATATTTTCTGGGTCAACTTTCGAAACTTCTGCTGTCTTCGCTTTTGGAAGTGATTCCTCGTTGGACTTCTTCTTCGCTTTTCTACTGCCACTAATCAGCTCCTTTTCTCTTAAATCCATGGAAGCATCCTGAACCTGAATTTCCTCTAATTTTTCTGGCTTAATTTCCGAAACTTCTGCTGTCTGTGCCTTTGAAAGGATTTCCTCGCTGGACTTTTGCGATTTTGCGTCCACCTTCTCTTCTGTCACTAGTGTTTTCCCAAGCAGTGTCGCTCTTTTACTGGTACTAACCAGCTCTTCTTCTTTAAACTTTATTGAAGCATCCTGAACTTGCATTTCGTCTACTTTTTCTGGCATAATTTCCGACGCTTTGGCTGTTTCTGCTTTTGAAAGGGTTTCCTCAGTTGACTTTTGTGCCTTTGCCTCCAGCTTCTCTCCTACAATATATTTCTTCTCAAGGAGTGTCGCCTTTTTACTGCCACTAATCAGCTCCTCTTCTATACACACCTTTGAAGTATCCTGAACCTGAATTTGTTCTATTTTTTGTGGCTTACCTTCTGACACTTTTCCTGTTTCTGCTTTGGAAATCGTTTCTTCAGTTGACTTTTGTGCCTTCGCGTCCAGTTTCTCTTCTACAATATCTTTTTTCTCAAGCAGTCTCGCCCTTTTACTGTCACTAACCAGCTCCTCTTCTTTAAACTGCTTTGAAGTATCCTGAACCTGGAATTGTTCTACTTTTTCTGGCTTAACTTCTGACAATTTGCTTGTTTCTGCTTTTGAAAGGGTTTCCTCAGTTGACTTTTGTGCCTTTGAGTCCAGCTTCTCTTCTACAATGTCTTTCTTCTCAAGGAGTATCGCCTTTTTACTGCCACTAATCAGCTCCTCTTCTTTAAACTGCTTTGAAGTATCCTGAACCTGGAATTGTTCTACTTTTTCTGGCTTAACTTCTGACAATTTGCTTGTTTCTGCTTTTGAAAGGGTTTCCTCAGTTGACTTTTGTGCCTTTGAGTCCAGCTTCTCTTCTACAATATCTTTCTTCTCAAGGAGTATCGCCTTTTTACTGTCACTAATCAGCTCCTCTTCTTTAAACTGCTTTGAAGTATCCTGAACCTGGAATTGTTCTACTTTTTCTGGCTTAACTTCTGACAATTTGGTTGTTTCTGCTTTTGAAAGGGTTTCCTCAGTTGACTTTTGTGCCTTTGAGTCCAGCTTCTCTTCTACAATATCTTTCTTCTCAAGCAGTGTCGCCCTTTTATTGTCACTAACCAGCTCCCCTTCTTTAACCTGCTTTGAAGTATCCTGAACTTGGAATTGATCTATTTTTTCTGGCTTAACTTCTGACAATTTGCCTGTTTCTGCTTTTGAAAAGGTTTGCTCTGTTAGCTTTTGTGCCTTTGAGTCCAGCTTCTCTTCTACAATATCTTTCTTCTCAAGGAGTATCGCCTTTTTACTGCCACTAATCAGCTCCTCTTCTTTAAACTGCTTTGAAGTATCCTGAACCTGGAATTGTTCTACTTTTTCTGGCTTAACTTCTGACAATTTGCTTGTTTCTGCTTTTGAAAGGGTTTCCTCAGTTGACTTTTGTGCCTTTGCGTCCAGCTTCTCTTCTACAATATCTTTCTTCTCAAGCAGTGTCGCCCTTTTATTGTCACTAACCAGCTCCCCTTCTTTAACCTGCTTTGAAGTATCCTGAACTTGGAATTGATCTATTTTTTCTGGCTTAACTTCTGACAATTTGCCTGTTTCTGCTTTTGAAAAGGTTTCCTCTGTTGGCTTTTGTGCCTTTGTGTCCAGCTTCTCTTCTACAATATCTTTCTTCTCAAGGAGTATCGCCTTTTTACTGCCACTAATCAGCTCCTCTTCTTTAAACTGCTTTGAAGTATCCTGAACCTGGAATTGTTCTACGTTTTCTGGCTTAACTTCTGACAATTTGCTTGTTTCTGCTTTTGAAAGGGTTTCCTCAGTTGACTTTTGTGCCTTTGAGTCCAGCTTCTCTTCTACAATGTCTTTCTTCTCAAGGAGTATCGCCTTTTTACTGCCACTAATCAGCTCCTCTTCTTTAAACTGCTTTGAAGTATCCTGAACCTGGAATTGTTCTACTTTTTCTGGCTTAACTTCTGACAATTTGCTTGTTTCTGCTTTTGAAAGGGTTTCCTCAGTTGACTTTTGTGCCTTTGAGTCCAGCTTCTCTTCTACAATATCTTTCTTCTCAAGGAGTATCGCCTTTTTACTGCCACTAATCAGCTCCTCTTCTTTAAACTGCTTTGAAGTATCCTGAACCTGGAATTGTTCTACTTTTTCTGGCTTGACTTCTGACAATTTGCTTGTTTCTGCTTTTGAAAGGGTTTCCTCAGTTGACTTTTGTGCCTTTGAGTCCAGCTTCTCTTCTACAATATCTTTCTTCTCAAGGAGTATCGCCTTTTTACTGCCACTAATCAGCTCCTCTTCTTTAAACTGCTTTGAAGTATCCTGAACCTGGAATTGTTCTACTTTTTCTGGCTTAACTTCTGACAATTTGCTTGTTTCTGCTTTTGAAAGGGTTTCCTCAGTTGACTTTTGTGCCTTTGAGTCCAGCTTCTCTTCTACAATATCTTTCTTCTCAAGGAGTATCGCCTTTTTACTGCCACTAATCAGCTCCTCTTCTTTAAACTGCTTTGAAGTATCCTGAACCTGGAATTGTTCTACTTTTTCTGGCTTAACTTCTGACAATTTGCTTGTTTCTGCTTTTGAAAGGGTTTCCTCAGTTGACTTTTGTGCCTTTGAGTCCAGATTCTCTTCTACAATGTCTTTCTTCTCATGGAGTATCGCCTTTTTACTGCCACTAATCAGCTCCTCTTCTTTAAACTGCTTTGAAGTATCCTGAACCTGGAATTGTTCTACTTTTTCTGGCTTAACTTCTGACAATTTGCTTGTTTCTGCTTTTGAAAGGGTTTCCTCAGTTGACTTTTGTGCCTTTGAGTCCAGCTTCTCTTCTACAATGTCTTTCTTCTCAAGGAGTATCGCCTTTTTACTGCCACTAATCAGCTCCTCTTCTTTAAACTGCTTTGAAGTATCCTGAACCTGGAATTGTTCTACTTTTTCTGGCTTAACTTCTGACAATTTGCTTGTTTCTGCTTTTGAAAGGGTTTCCTCAGTTGACTTTTGTGCCTTTGAGTCCAGCTTCTCTTCTACAATATCTTTCTTCTCAAGGAGTATCGCCTTTTTACTGCCACTAATCAGCTCCTCTTCTTTAAACTGCTTTGAAGTATCCTGAACCTGGAATTGTTCTACTTTTTCTGGCTTGACTTCTGACAATTTGCTTGTTTCTGCTTTTGAAAGGGTTTCCTCAGTTGACTTTTGTGCCTTTGAGTCCAGCTTCTCTTCTACAATATCTTTCTTCTCAAGGAGTATCGCCTTTTTACTGCCACTAATCAGCTCCTCTTCTTTAAACTGCTTTGAAGTATCCTGAACCTGGAATTGTTCTACTTTTTCTGGCTTAACTTCTGACAATTTGCTTGTTTCTGCTTTTGAAAGGGTTTCCTCAGTTGACTTTTGTGCCTTTGAGTCCAGCTTCTCTTCTACAATATCTTTCTTCTCAAGGAGTATCGCCTTTTTACTGCCACTAATCAGCTCCTCTTCTTTAAACTGCTTTGAAGTATCCTGAACCTGGAATTGTTCTACTTTTTCTGGCTTAACTTCTGACAATTTGCTTGTTTCTGCTTTTGAAAGGGTTTCCTCAGTTGACTTTTGTGCCTTTGAGTCCAGCTTCTCTTCTACAATATCTTTCTTCTCAAGGAGTATCGCTTTTTTACTGCCACTAATCAGCTCCTCTTCTTTAAACTGCTTTGAAGTATCCTGAACCTGGAATTGTTCTACTTTTTCTGGCTTGACTTCTGACAATTTGCTTGTTTCTTCTTTTGAAAGGGTTTCCTCAGTTGACTTTTGTGCCTTTGAGTCCAGCTTCTCTTCTACAATATCTTTCTTCTCAAGGAGTATCGCCTTTTTACTGCCACTAATCAGCTCCTCTTCTTTAAACTGCTTTGAAGTATCCTGAACCTGGAATTGTTCTACTTTTTCTGGCTTAACTTCTGACAATTTGCTTGTTTCTGCTTTTGAAAGGGTTTCCACAGTTGACTTTTGTGCCTTTGAGTCCAGCTTCTCTTCTACAATATCTTTCTTCTCAAGGAGTATCGCCTTTTTACTGCCACTAATCAGCTCCTCTTCTTTAAACTGCTTTGAAGTATCCTGAACCTGGAATTGTTCTACTTTTTCTGGCTTAACTTCTGACAATTTGCTTGTTTCTGCTTTTGAAAGGGTTTCCTCAGTTGACTTTTGTGCCTTTGAGTCCAGCTTCTCTTCTACAATATCTTTCTTCTCAAGGAGTATCGCCTTTTTACTGCCACTAATCAGCTCCTCTTCTTTAAACTGCTTTGAAGTATCCTGAACCTGGAATTGTTCTACTTTTTCTGGCTTGACTTCTGACAATTTGCTTGTTTCTGCTTTTGAAAGGGTTTCCTCAGTTGACTTTTGTGCCTTTGAGTCCAGCTTCTCTTCTACAATATCTTTCTTCTCAAGGAGTATCGCCTTTTTACTGCCACTAATCAGCTCCTCTTCTTTAAACTGCTTTGAAGTATCCTGAACCTGGAATTGTTCTACTTTTTCTGGCTTGACTTCTGACAATTTGCTTGTTTCTGCTTTTGAAAGGGTTTCCTCAGTTGACTTTTGTGCCTTTGAGTCCAGCTTCTCTTCTACAATATCTTTCTTCTCAAGGAGTATCACCTTTTTACTGCCACTAATCAGCTCCTCTTCTTTAAACTGCTTTGAAGTATCCTGAACCTGGAATTGTTCTACTTTTTCTGGCTTAACTTCTGACAATTTGCTTGTTTCTGCTTTTGAAAGGGTTTCCTCAGTTGACTTTTGTGCCTTTGAGTCCAGCTTCTCTTCTACAATATCTTTCTTCTCAAGGAGTATCGCCTTTTTACTGCCACTAATCAGCTCCTCTTCTTTAAACTGCTTTGAAGTATCCTGAACCTGGAATTGTTCTACTTTTTCTGGCTTGACTTCTGACAATTTGCTTGTTTCTGCTTTTGAAAGGGTTTCCTCAGTTGACTTTTGTGCCTTTGAGTCCAGCTTCTCTTCTACAATATCTTTCTTCTCAAGGAGTATCGCCTTTTTACTGCCACTAATCAGCTCCTCTTCTTTAAACTGCTTTGAAGTATCCTGAACCTGGAATTGTTCTACTTTTTCTGGCTTAACTTCTGACAATTTGCTTGTTTCTGCTTTTGAAAGGGTTTCCTCAGTTGACTTTTGTGCCTTTGCGTCCAGCTTCTCTTCTACAATATCTTTCTTCTCAAGCAGTGTCGCCCTTTTATTGTCACTAACCAGCTCCCCTTCTTTAACCTGTTTTGAAGTATCCTGAACTTGGATTTGATCTATTTTTGCTGGCTTAACTTCTGACAATTTGCTTGTTTCTGCTTTTGAAAGGGTTTCCTCTGTTGGCTTTTGTGCCTTTGCGTCCAGCTTCTCTTCTACAATATCTTTCTTCTCAAGCAGTGTCGCCCTTTTATTGCCACTAACCAGCTCCCCTTCTTTAACCTGCTTTGAAGTATCCTGAACCTGGAATTGTTCTACTTTTTCTGGCTTAACTTCTGACAATTTGCTTGTTTCTGCTTTTGAAAGGGTTTCCTCAGTTGACTTTTGTGCCTTTGAGTCCAGCTTCTCTTCTACAATATCTTTCTTCTCAAGGAGTATCGCCTTTTTACTGCCACTAATCAGCTCCTCTTCTTTAAACTGCTTTGAAGTATCCTGAACCTGGAATTGTTCTACTTTTTCTGGCTTAACTTCTGACAATTTGCCTGTTTCTGCTTTTGAAAAGGTTTCCTCAGTTTGCTTTTGTGCCCTCGCGTCCAGCTTCTCTTCTACAATATCTTTTTTCTTAAGCAGTCTCGCCCTTTTACTGTCACTAACCAGCTCCCCTTCTTTAACCTGCTTTGAAGTATCCTGAACCTGGATTTGTTCTATTTTTTCTGGCTTAACTTCTGATACTTTGCCTGTTTCTGCCTTAGAAATGGTTTCTTCAGTTGGCTTTTGTGCCTTTGTGTCCAGCTTCTCTTCTACAATATCTTTCTTCTCAAGGAGTATCGCCTTTTTACTGCCACTAACCAGCTCCTCTTCTTTAAACTGCTTTGAAGTATCCTGAACCTGTATTTGATCTATTTTTTCTGGCTTAGCTTCTGACAATTTGCCTGTTTCTGCTTTTGAAAAGGTTTCCTCAGTTTGCTTTTGTGCCCTCGCGTCCAGCTTCTCTTCTACAATATCTTTCTTCTCAAGCAGTGTCGCCCTTTTATTGTCACTAACCAGCTCCTCTTCTATTACCTTCATTGAAGCATCCTGAACTTTAATTTCTTCTACTTTTTCTGGTTTAGCTTTCGAAACTTCTGCTGACTCTGCCTTTGGAAGGGATTCCTCGCAGGTCTTCTGCGCCTTCGCTTCCAGCTTCTCTTCTATCAGTCCTTTTTTTTCAAACAGTGTCGCCCTTTTACTGTCATTAACCAGTTTCTCTTCTTTAAGCTGCGTCGAAGTATCCTGAACCTTGATTTGATCTATTTTTTCTGGCTTAACTTCTGACAATTTGCTTGTTTCTGCTTTAGAAATCATTTCTTCAGTTGACTTTTGTGCCCTTGCGTCCAGCTTCTCTTCCACAATATCTTTCTTCTCAAGGAGTTTCGCCTTTTTACTGCCACTAATCAGCTCCTCTTCTTTAAACTGCTTTGAAGTATCCTGAACCTGGATTTGTTCTATTTTTTCTGGCTTAGCTTCTGACAATTTGCCTGTTTCTGCTTTAGAAATGGTTTCCTCAGTAGACTTTTGTGCCTTTGCGTCCAGTTTCTCTTCTACAATTTCCTTCTTCTCAAGCAGTGTCGCGCTTTTACTGTCACTAACCAGCTCCTCTTCTTTTACCTTTATTGAAGCATCCTGCACTTGAATTTCTTCTACTTTCTTTAACATAATTTCTGAAACTTCTACTGTTTCTGCCTTCGGAAGGGATTCCTCGCTGGATTTCTGCGCCTTTGCGTCCAGCTTCTCTTCTTTCACTCCTTGTTTTTCAAGCAGTGTCGCCCTTTTACTGCCACTAACCAGCTCCTCTTTCTTAATATGCCTTAAAGTATCCTGAACCTGGATGTGTTCTATTTTTTGTGGCTTTGATTCTGACACCTTGGCTGTTTTTGCTTTAGAAGGGTATTCTTCGCTTGTCTTTTGTGCGTTTTCCTCTGTTTGCTCTTTTGTAAAGCCTTTCTTCCCAGACAACATTTCCTTTTTTTCATTAAACAGTTCATTTTCCTTCATATCCTGAACCGAAGTTTTTCCTATTTTCCTGTTCGGTTTAACTTTTAATACTTCAGCTACCTCTGCTTCTCCAAGGTTTTGTCCATTTGTCTCCAAGAGATTACTTTTTTCTGTGCTATTAGCCAAAGATAATTCCAAGAGCCGTTCATACGTACTGAAAATTTTGCGAGTTATTTCTGATAGTCGAATTAATATGTTAACTGTTTGTATAGGCTTGTCGGATTTTTCTATGCAATCATATAGTTTTAATATACACGATTTTATTTCATCTATAGAGCTGCTTAAGCATTGGATTTTCAAAGCTTTCATGTCATCGAATAAAACGTAGAGTTCCATTAATTTCGTTTGCAGAGTAATGACCCTTTCTGAAGATTTTTCAATAGTTTTGGCTGTTGCAAGGACTTCCGTTGTGCTTTCTAATTGCTTTAGCTTCCCGGGCAAAAGGAATTTCTTTGCTTCCGAATCTAATTCGATTAATTCAGTAGCGATATTAGCTATTTTTAAAAAGTCTTCCTTTACGAGAGAAACAAATTCTTGAATTTCTTGATTTGCTATTTCCGGATTATTTTCTACAATAACGGTTAATAAATTTGCAATTTTATCTTTACTTTCACTCGAAGCATTTGCATTGTATGTGTGGACAATATTTTCGCGCAGTTTAAAAACTAAATTGACTAATAAATCTTCGTTCAGTGGTTGCTCCAGGAAATTTGAAATTATACCTTGAAGCTCCGTGTAGTCTTCGCCAAAATCTGTCAGATACTCTTGAGTCCTCCTGGCTTCTTCAATGACCATAGCAGCATCTCTGCTTTGCACCATAATTCCTTCATGAATTATACTTTCCGTCATAACCCGCTCAATTTCTTCTTCACTATCCGGATCTGCTTCAGTTCGAGCAGCTGCTGTTTGCTTTAATGTGACTACGATTTCCTCCTTTAGTTCCAAATCTTTGCTCCCAGTCTCAGCTCCTTGCTTTTCTTTCAATTCTCGATCGTATTTCCCTTCTACATCAGTTGTGTCCTCGATCGTAGCTCCTGTTTTTCCGTCTTTATCTGTCTTACTGTTTGCCAATGTTTTTTGAGACATTATCTGTTTTAAGAGCTCTTCACAAACTTTTGATACCGCGTTTGTCAAACTCATAATCCTTCCACTCGCAATGAGGTACTCAACAGGTTGTTCGCATTTGTCGAGGTATTTCAAACAACAATCTACTACCTTATTAACATTTGCGACTAATGGTCTATTCTCTGCAACTTTTGGGTCTGTGCAAGAATCAAATATTGCACGCATTGCCAGTAAATTTAATTGCATTTTCTCGTTTATTTCACTTTTACTATATTTCTCTGTAGCTTTAGTCAGCACTCTTTGCAAGCTATCGAGCTCCTTGGCTAAATTCTCACCTAATTTGATTGGAGATTCCCCTGGGTTTATTTTAGTCAAAATCTTCTTAATTGCAGCAATGTTTTCGATTATCTCAACCAAGCCTTCCTTAGTCTCTTCATTTAAAATATCTGAATTGTTTCGCAGAAGGTATGCAAGAACGTTTTCAATTGGCTCTTCATTGTCAGTTAGCGAGTTTCCGTCATATGTATGAACTATATTTTCTCTTAGTTGACATATCAATTTTTTAATCGAATTCCTGTCAGCTCCAATATTCACTAAGTTATCGAACAGGTTTTTAGCGCTTTTATCTCCCTGAGACTCCCAGACCTCCTTAAGCATTTTGTTGAATGTTTCAGATTTTTCCTCGGCTTTTTGTTTTTGTGGTTTGTCGCCGGCTGGAGTTCGTTCGCCTTTAATATTCAGTTCTAAGTTTTCTACACACTCAGCGATTTTCAAAAAACCTTCATTTTCAGCATGTAATTCCTGCAACAATTCCGTAATATCCTGAATTCTTCTCTCTTTTATGTCTTCTAGGATATTTTCCAAACGATGGACTACGCCTGAAATCCCTTCAGAAGGACCAGGTAGAAGCTCCAAGCTTTGTTTTAATTCTTCTATTCCAGCAGATAAGTTCTGGAATGCAGCTGTAAAATTATGCTGATTTTTTTCCTGCAAGCTGGATATTTCTTCGTCTAAATATTTTAGAGCTGATCTTAGTCGTCTTACACTGTCGCTATCGTATTGTCTCTCAGCAATTAGTCGTTCTATATTTCTAATTCGTGTTGCCGATTTTTCGGAAAGGTCTTGAATGAACTTCTGGTGTAACGAAGGACTACCATTGATAATATTAATAAATATTGAATTGGCTTGCCTTATGATCTGCTCTGTCGAAGAAGCATCTTTGAAATCACTAGATATCACTGTTTTAGTAAATGCTAGCAGGTCTCTTAATTTGAATAAGGGCAGGAAAATTATATCATCAAAGTTAGCTTCGTTTGAACTTTCTATGACTGCTTGAAGTTCTGCAAGTGCGTTCCTCAAAGAAGATAACATTTCTGAAGTCACATCGAGACCAACACAATCAATACTTGCAATCAGTGTTCGTAAATCGGCCAGAATGCTAGCGTATGTATCCGATGATGAAGTCCTTGTATCTGTTTGCCTTGAATTAAATAAATCAACAGCTTCAGTTTTCGTATCCTCCTTCATAATTCTCCGCTGTGTTTTCTCCAAATTGGTTTGTAGCATTTTTAAATGGTCTTCGATGAAGCTCCCTAAGCGAACGACTGCTTCAGTCAGACTTGAGGACTCAGTTTCCCCTGACATTGCCTGATCTATCTGGGCCAATGTACTCTGAAGCTGCACAACGGCTGTTTGACTTTGTTCAAAAAATTTTATCATCGAGGTGTCGCTAGCACTCAACCCCTGCTCCACGCTCGTTAGAAATGCTTTTGCCAAAGCAATATTATGGATGAGTTTGTTAAGTTGCCCCTTATCTGGCAGTGAAAGTGTTGAGAGTATCGAAGAAACAAGTAGGTGGAGCTGAGTGCCTACACCGTCTACATCCTGTAGCAATTCTATAATACGTATTGGACCTTCGCTGTGTTCTACAAAATCGTGCAGGGAGAGAATGCAGTCTTGAATTTTTGAAAAGCAACTAATCACTTCGTTGGGAAGGTGTTCAGCAATGTCATCTGCTTCCTGAAAGACAGCCATTAGGTGGGCTTGAAAATCAATGATCGCTGTGGAAGATTTCTCAATATCCAGACTAGAACACGCACATACGGCTCCTACGTCAGCAACGAGAGCCTGCAGTAGATTTTTAAGTCTGCTTATTTCTGGTCTTCCGAGATTGTTATCACAGAGTTGAGCCAATGTATTCATTTCACTTTGTATTTTTGAAAGCATTTCATTTGCCAGTTGTGCTTCTAAGTTCGGAAGTGCTTGTAAGACATCCTCGAACATCCTTTCCACATCCTCCAGGGAATCTCCGACTCCTGCTTCGTACGTATGCACCAAGCACTCTTTAAGCTTAAACATTGTTTTAGCTATATTGGAGTTGTCCAAAAGTGTTTCTTGGTTTACACATTGATTGGCCAGTTCTTCCTGTAAATGTTCCAGTTCCGATTTCAATTCAGTCATTACGGTGCTAACCTTCTTAACCTCCACGGCGTCAAAAGATTTAGTTACTTCCAAGCAGTCCTGTAGCTGCCTGATGCTTCCAGCGATACTGCTGTTAATACCGCATGTCTCTAGAGGTTTCCTTGTGTCTATTGCGAGCTGAAGCTCATTCTCAACAGATCGAGGTTCCGTGAATGTCTTTAGATCTGAGACTTCCTCTTGTGTAGATAAATCTACTATATCTTCCAAGCACTCTACGTTTATTTGCTCACAGTGATTAAGCACGCGATAAAAATCGGGCGCTTGCAATTTTAACACTTCAAACGCCGCGCATTGCTCAGCAGAGAGCAGCGCCAGGTCCTCTTGAACTTGTAGTATTGCTTGTCGTAGTTCAAATATGGGCTTAGCAACCGTCTTTAATTGCGAGAAGTTCATGGAGCTAGACCAATCAGTAGTTTGTGAAATGTGGAGCTGCTGCTGGGCATTCACAACAGCAGTATGCAGCTGTATTACGGGCAGCGCCAGATCTTTCAACGGCATGAAGGGTGCATTCGCTGCCAAAGACTGCACAGTTTCCAGGGCATCATTTATTCGAATTGACAGTACTAATGGAGCTATTGATTCAACAACGCTCGCAACAGCCGAAGAAGCATTTGCGCTATGTAAACTCAAGGCTTCCTCAAATTCCTGGTTATGGAATACTTTAAGGCTTTCTTTTAACTCTTGCAGAGGCTTCATTAATACCCTCAATGTGGACCACTCTGTAACGGGTATATCCTGTAATTCGCCCTGTGCTAGGTATTCTTCCACTTGCAGTACACAAGCTTCTAAGCTGCACACTGCATCCGCAAAAGTTCCTTCAGTACTACACTCTGACACCGATACCAATGGGTCTACCACATCATATTGCTGCTTTTCAGTAATGCACCGCTCTAGTTCTTGGATTTTAGAAATTGTAGCTTGTGCTACTTTGATGGTTTCAGTCTTAAGTGATCCTATTTCTAACTCCGCCCAGTGAGCTACGACCGAGGCAATACTTCCTTTCAGTTCTGCCAATTTCATTTCAGCTTCACTGTGTGATTCCAAACGTTTGGAAAAGCCCACCCCATCCTCCAGCGATTGTGCTTCACCAGCACCGATGGATAAGGAGTCGCCTACAGTTTTTAACCCGGATATATCGTCCAGTGTTGACACATCATCCTCTGTATCCGGAGATATCACCATTGTGTCCTGTAAGCAGTTTTGCAATTTATCATAAAGATCTACAATCTGTAAGCATTTTTCCTTGTCTGTTTCCCCTCCGGTGGCGAGAGATATGCCCTCATCATTTTGAAAGTTGCAGATACATGTCTTCATTTCCTTTACGGCTGCACGGAAAGAGTTGTCCTGTTCTAAACTTTGCTTCAGTATTTCCACTTTGGATGCATTAATTATATTCTTAAGGGTTCTCATTACTGTTTGTATTGATTTATCGAATTCCAGTATTGCTCTTAGAGACTTATCTTGCTTCTGTGGAGGAATTTGGCTGCTTTCGATAGCAGGAGAAACAGCAAAGTCCATCAGTGGTTCAATTAGTTGCACAATTTTGCATACATTTTGGTACAGTTCTTTGAATATTGGGCATAGTTTAGTGTCTTTCGTATTATGCTGCTCAATTAGGTGAATGCAGGCTTGGAATTCCTTTAAATTCTGCATAGCTTCGTCCTCAGCCATTTGCCTTGACAAAGCTTCTCTCATAGACACATAAGGTGTGATGACATCCAGCTTTTGTTCATCCATTTCGATCTCCTTCTGCATGATCCTGAATTCATGTTCCTCGACGCTGACTTCGATTTTCTTAATTGTGGCTTTTACTTCCTCAAGTATTTGCAGGTTCTTCTCATTTTGGCTGCCATTCGACATGCTTAGAATATCAATGCCTAATTTTGCTTTCTCGCTGAGGCTACGCAGTGGGTCTATAAGATCTGCTAGTGAGCCAGAAATAGATTTCCGTTCTGTCTGCAGAATACAGTAGTTAAGTTCGTCAATAGGTTGCTTGAGGTTCTCGAATAAAGTGACATGATATTTGTTAATACTTGCATCCAGGATGTTACCAATCAGAGAAGACAGTTGCTCCTTGAGATCATACAAGCCTGAGTGTACATCGGAAGATGCGAATTTGGAGAGCCGATCAATATTAGATTCAAAATGCAGCAGTGCTTGTGCGATTGACTGCAGTAACTTCTGCGTGTCCGCAGAGTCCACACAGAAGTCTTCATTCACTTGCCCACTTTCTATATCCTGACCCAGCCGAGCCAATCCATTCTGGATTTCTTGAAGGGGAGGCACCATTGACTCCACCGTGCTCACTGTCAGCACGCCAGATTGAATGCTATCCGACTTTTCATTCAGAATTATTTCGAGCCCTTTCTTAAGTTCGAACAGCGGAGGTGTTACTATGTCGAGAATAGCGAAGTTAATTTTTTGTTCCATCGTTTCTGCTCCTGCCAACGAAACAGCTTTTCGCTCTATGTCCTCCAACTCTGTTTGCAGCTCTCTAATAGGCTGAACTAAATTGTCCAAGACCTTCCTATGTACCTTCGAATAAATTTGTTCGTCATTATCCTCCAGGGATAACTCATTTTCCACTCGTTCTAAGGCCTCCTGAATTTTCACAACTGGTTGGCAAATTAAATTCAGTGAGCCCGCTTCAATTGGAAGGTTTGCTTCCGCCACTTTTTCAAACGACAGCTGCTCGGGCATAGCTCTCACCTTGGCGACCGTTTCATTGAAGTGCTTAGTTGCTTCTATATCCTGTGCCTCTTGCATCAGAGCTTGCGACTTAATGGTTCCTTGGGTAATGGCAATACCTTGCTGGATATCAAGAGCGGTGAGATCTATATGAGACCTCAGGCTCGGCATCTCGAAAGAGGCCGAAATGCGCTTTATTTCGTCGAGAGCCTTAATAATGTTGTCTCCAATACTGTCGATGATGCAAACACTTGTTCTCTGAATGAGAGTAGCACCAGACTCGTCGATTTCTACGCATTTCTCAATCACTTGCAGGCCCGTATGCAGCATGCGAATATCATCAGTCATACTTTGAAATAGATTGTCAAGTGGAGTTTCACCTGAATATACACGCAGTTTACTCTGAATTTGTTTGATGGGATAGTTTATGTTGCGAATTATGGCAATACTCTGTTCTGCGGAAGCTGGCGTCATCATCATAGCTGACTGCGCCACAACTTCATTCTCAACCGCGCTTAAATGGTTTTCTATAGTCTTTAAATATTTGGCCAGAGGTACAAGCGTCTTGACGTTTCCCTCTATTTCAGCTTCATTTGAAATGATTTTCGAAGGTTTAGATGTCATCAAACCATCACCAACAGCACCAGATATATCTTCCAGCTTGGCATCTTCCTCAGCTGTTTTGGAGGAGTCACTATCAGACTTTTGGTTTCCCTTTTTTCTTTTCGGCGAATCTAGGTTTTCTTGAGATGATTTCGGAGCATTCCTTGGCGCATCCATTACAGGTGCATCCGTCTGCAGCTCTGCAGACATCTGAGCACTCGCGAAGGTATGCACCTCCGACGTGTCTTCGTCATCATGACTGCCTGATGCTTTCGAAAGACTAAAGAACTCCTCTGTTTCGGTAGGACGTGATTTTTTACGCTTCCTTGTGCCAGATGGAAGTGAAAGCTCCTCCTCCATTTTTTCAAAAGATTTCTGGGCAAACAACTCGGTTTCTTTATCGAAGTCTCTACCTCGACCCGACGAACCATGAATGGTTATTTCGCTCATAGAAATATCATCCATGCCGGCTTCAGTACGCATGTCTTCTTCGTGAGAGAAGTAATCCGGCTCGATGTCTATAACTACCGCTTCCATCAACAGCTTCCCCGACTGCGATGTCTCCTTAACAAACCTTAGAGGAGGCAACTCCACGACATTATGTTCAGTGACGTGCTCGGAAATCTGGTCCGCATACATTTCAACTATTTTGATAGCCTCTTCCTCAGTTAGGTCCGGTGTTTCGTACAGAGATACGGAGACCTCTCTACCATCGAACGAAAAGGAAACATCGCCCTTATCATCAATTGTAATGTCACCCACCGGCGTCTCGTACAGTTGTGAGGTTCGCTCTTCCTGTATAGTAGAGAGAGAAAAGTTGCGCTTTAGCTCGTTTTCACGATCTTCCTCCTGCCTTTTGTTCTTGTAGGCGTCCTCGTAACTGAGAAGAGAGGCGGAGCTGGAAACTACACCCATGCAGTTTCTTGCCTCACATGTGTACGTGCCTAGACAGCAAGTGCCATCTTGGCCAGATGTTATGCGGTGAATATCGCCCGGTTTTAACTCAACTGCATCCTTGTACCATTTCAGCACCGGCTGAGGCACACCGATTACTTTGCATTCCAAATTGACGGCGCCCTCTTCTGTCAGCACAGCTCGCAAACATTCCAGAAACTTTGGTTTCTTATAATGCCTGGGTATTTGCAGCTTAAGAAAGCATGAAGTCAGACTCGTTCCAAAGTCATTTACGGCAACACATTTCCATTCCGCTTGGTCTACGAACTCCACACTGCGTATGTCAAGATGCCAATTCTCACTCTCTCCGCGATAATGATTATATCGTTCGTTCGACTCGATTGGTAGTTCATCTCTGAACCATGATATAACTGGATCCGGCGTTGCCTTCACAATGACAGAAAATCTAAAAGCCTCATTTATTTTTGCGTCCTGGCTTTTCAAACCCATAACAAAGCACGGAGCCTGATTTTGTTTAGCGAACAAAAGCCGCTCCTCCTCACTGAGTTGGTTTTGTATATCCTCCATCGTTAAAACAGTCACGCTGCTACTTTCGCCCATGCAATTCTTGGCGATGCAGCAGTATGTGCCCAGCGAATTTGTGCCAGTCAACTGATATACATCACCGGGCTTTAGTTCCTGGCCATCCTTCAACCATCTCAGAACGGGTGTAGGGAAACCAACGACCTTGCATTCAAAGGAAACCAAACCTTCCTCAGTTAAGACCGCTTTTAAGTTGTCCATGAAGCGCGGCTTCCGATAGTTTTTAGGAACTGTAAGGAAAACCAAATATGTTCACATGTGTGAAGGGCAGATGGCGCTAATATACTCACTGTCCATTTTGACCACACATGCTGAGATGCTCACAGCACCTGTCTGGCTCATCACCACGCACTTCCATTCGCCTTCGTCGCAGCTTTCAGATGGTTTGATTTCAATCATGTAGACACCCAAGCCATCTTCAATTATCTTGTATTTTTCGTTCGCTTCCACGCGGCCCTCCTTGTTGTACCAGGTCACACTCTTTGGCCAAGGCGGCACTAGCACTAAAAACAAATTCTTGTTACTTCAGTTACTGAAACTGCAAGAGAATTGATGGGAAACTAAAGTGCCAAAGTGTAGACTGCACGCGCAATTTTACTCCTTCTAACAGGATATTTCGAGAAGTAATATACAAATGAATTCTTTAACTTCAAGATGTAATATATAAATTAATTCTGTTTCGAAATATTTGATTAACAGTCAAAGAACCAATTCTTTAAAATTCTTCTGAAAACAGAAGTATTCCACATTATCGATTTCGTTTTATTTCCGCTCTAATTTCTTCTCAAGTGGAATCACTCTCAGGCGCTGACCTACCTCAGCATTTTAGCAATAATTTCTTCGAATTCAAGTTGGATCTGACGTGTTTCAAGTAGGAAGAACGCGTCTGCCGGCACATAGCAGAGCGTCTCTCATTAGCCAAGGTGACGCAACGAAACGAGAAGCATTGGCACTCATCCAAAATCGTACGAAAACAATTAATCATGAACGAGTTACCTTGGCATCCAAGAATTACGGTCGCGCCAATGCGGACACTCACGCCTCGCAGTTCGTTCGTGAAAATTGGTGGGATTGTATGACTCGACGCGCTGTAAACGAATGTTGAGTATCTTTTAGTAATGCTACATCGTATTCGACAGACTAACCTATCAGCTGGTTGGAGTGAGCCTTCGTCGTTTCCTCGACCAAGCACGTGGACTTTGGAGCTGGAGTAGGACTTGCCCATGCAGTTGGTGGCTTCACATGTGTAAGTGCCCAACGAGGTCGGGTCATTCACATCCGCTGTGAGCGCAAAGACGTCTCCCGCCTTGATTTCCTTGGAGTCCTTGAACCATCGCAGCAAGGGTGTAGGGACGCCAACTACTTTGCATTCCAGAGATACCGTTCCCTGCTCCGTCAACACGGCTCTAAGCTCTTCGATGAATTCGGGCGGTTTGTAGGCTTTGGGAACGAGAACATTCAAGTGCGCAATGCAGGAGTTACGCCCTCCCAAATTTTCAGCCATGACCATCCATTGCCCACCATCTTCTAGGGTCACAGTGCTTACTTCCAAGCAAAAGAATGAACCTTCGTTAATTTGTTTTATGCGGTCGCTTTCGCAGATTCGCTGATCGTTTCGATACCAAGTTACCTGCAATTTATAAATGTGCGAAGCTATATGACGGAACGAAAGGAATTGTCTTCAAATGACATACCTTGATATCGGTTGAACTTCGAATTTCAACTAAGAGTCTTGTTCGTGTCCCAACTTTAACAGAAAGATCTCCTAGTCGTCGCAGAAAGATGGGAGGATTGTCACCCGCTGATCGGTCTTCAACAATTAGTTGGACATCCTTTCGTAGAACATTGCTGTCCTTAGTGTGTGCAAGGAGTGTGTAGTAGCCAGCATCTTCCCGCTGCACGTGCTCAATTGCCAGTTGAACGGCTTTACTGGTCTGAGTGATACGAAATTTATCACAATTCCCGATCGGTATCTTACCGCGACTCCTAGAATAGAGAATCAGAGAAACAGAGGTGAAAATGTGTAGGTGACTTCAAAATACAAACACTTGCGAGAGAAAAGCAAGTGATAACTAGGAATGAGTGCAAAAAGCAGAGAGACCATTTAGAAAGCTGATAAAAGAGAGCTGATGAAAGAGAGCTGACGAAAGAGATCTGATGAAAGAGAGCTGATAAAAGAGAGGTGATACCAGAGAGAGAGAGAGAGCCTAAGCTCATTCGTGTGCTAATCATACGTGTGTGAAATGATATTTCTCTCGTTATTTACACTCTTATTGTCGATTATGAGTGTTAGCAATTCTTTGGGCGGAAATCGAAATTGTTTGTGGTTCTATGTGTCAAAAGTCTACCAAATTTATGTGAGGTTCTAGCGATGCCTCCAGACTCACTTGACTTTTTTGGTAGTAATGGCTTGAAAATTGGATTTACTTATCTTTTGTTGTTTTCTTTTGTGATGCCAAATTACAGTAATATATCAAGTGGTAACAAAACAAACGAATCTGCCAGATCCAGAGCAGTGAGCACCGATTCTACGAAAAAGTTGGGTATGCCGCTGTCTACTTATAAATGTCTACCTACTTGCAACTGAATTTCTTAGCTATCATCAGGAGGCTGGTAAGCGAACCTTGAGAATAATTTGGCTCTGGCCTAATCCAAGAAGATTCAATAAACTTCTAACTTCTATAAACTCGTCGTACGACATGCGGTTAGACTAGACCTTTCATGGCATGACTTCTCCAGAACCTGGTTATGTGAGAACGGGAGGCATTTGGAATTCTAAAATGGCCACAGTTTCAAAAAAAGAAATTAAATTTTTCAAAACGGTCTGAAATTAATAATGTCAATTCTTGATAATGGCATTTTTTTAGGATTCAGCTTGTTCGACAACAATACACAAGATTGCTTCTGGACGCTCTTCCACGCCTTTTTTCCAAAGAAAAAACAAATTGTGTATGAAATTGTAGAAATCAGTAAGATGGTCAAGTGGATGTAGTTCTGACTTGTAAAACTCTACCTTCGTCTGTACACGGATGACGTGGACGACAGTGTTCCGTGGTATTTTCGGTACTCGTCGCACTGGCAGCATTTTGAACATCCGTTACCCATTTAAAATGAATCTGGAATATCACAGCGACAGGAAGACAATAAATTGCCGCACAGAAGCAAGCGTTTAATTTCCACAACTTTAATATAAAAACGTATTCATATTTACAAGGTGTTCATGTTTGCCTCACTGCAATAAAATGTCTGTAGCAGGAATTTACTGATTCAAAAATAGCTTCGTTTTAAAAGTATTAAAATTAAAATTCATGACTGCCGAGATTCTTTTCTGTTTTGCCGAAAATCTCTAAGCGGATGAGAACGAACGCACCGAAGTTAAACAAAATAGAAAACTAAATTCAAATAATTCGTATACCGGGCGACGCCAACACAAAACAACGTTCTATTTTCGGAAGCCCAAACACTTCTTTGAACGTCTCCACGTCACAACGGCTGCGTCCACGACTGCACTCGGACTGAGCGAGTGAGTAGTTTCATTCCCAACGGTCGGGAAGTGACACAATTTTCCATAACTCCAGTGCAAGCATGGTAAAACAAAGTTGAATCACAGAGTTGAACGAACGTGGTTACATTTTAAGGATGTTCCAAGTATTTAACAGCCCGCTGTTTGCCAAACTCCTACAATGAAAGCTCTCCTTGTTTGCAGGATGTAATTCACTCTAACAAATAGCGTGGGCACCGTGCGCACTAGCATGCACATCAGAGAGTCTTTATTTAGAAAGTATCGAAAGTTATAACTCGCTAGTATCGGAGCAAGATTTTCGGTTTCCTTTTCTTAGCAGAGAAGAGCGGCTGCCGCGAAGCCGGTCAACATTTTAACAGAGCTTTACTGAACTCCAAGATCTTTTATGAGGCACTGCTTGGTAAAAATGTTGACCGGCTACGCAGCAGTCGCTCTGCCAAGACAAGGTACCTGAAAATCGTACTCCAAGACTAACGAGTGTATAACGAATCTATTCGTTATAACTTTGTATACTCTCTACTTTCACGCTCACTGGTAAAATATATACAACGCCGACTTCCATACAATACAGCTTTCGGTTTGAACTGTTGTTTATCGTTTAAAATGAGCGCTCGAGTGACATATTCATCGTGAACCCGAACAATAATTCGTGGTTTTCCAACAGAAAGGAATTCGCTGCGATCATTTCTACCAGTTTCGTTGCTGTAGAGCGAAAATATCGCGAAGGCTGCTTACGTAATAACGTCTAAAGGGTTTTCTGTGTTGCGAAATTACGCCACTTTTAGAAAAATAACAGCAATTCAAAAATAAGACGCAGCACACTTTTCTCGTAATGTAATTCCTATTTTTAGACCGTCACCACCACTCAGACTGCCTTCATGCAACTTCACGCGTGTAGAACGTTGAGATGCTGCACTGCTGTATGCAGACGTCTGTTAGCTTTTCGAAAATAATCCGTTTATGAGAAATTCGGCTTCGTTTTCCTAACTTGCACATACGTTCTTCAACTTCACTCAAATATATGAGGTAAGAATACCATGACCACGAGTTGGACGAACGACGGGAACCTTAATGGCACGGAGGACAAACGCGGACTGCCTACAATCGCAGAACTTTGATGTGCCATAAATTCTCTGCACGATCTCACGCGATCCGAAAACTTTCTCCGCTTGCCGATTTCGCGCACATAATTTCGGCGCACTGAGCTTTTAGCCATTCTGACTGCTGCTCGCTCATCGATATTTCGCTGCAGACAGGATTTGTAGAGCTCGGAAGAGTTGGCGGTAATCAGTTGCTGGAACCACGCCAAATTGAGCATGGAGTGAGCAACCGATTCATATTCACGAGGCTCGCGAAATTTTGGGTGAATGAGAGAAGTGGGTAGCGTTTTAAATAGCGTTTATATTCCAAATTATATTGAAATTAAACAAGAATCACATATATTTGCTTACCACTCAAATCGCAAGGGCAAAATCTCGGAATCATCTGCGCAATCAAACTTGACAAAAAATGTTGCTCTTTCGTTTGGTGTGCATCTAATTAGAGAGCTCGAGTTCTCACTGAAAGCAACTTTGGCTGACTTGCTTGACTGCAAAACACTCGGAGCATCTCGGCCGCAGTCTGAAAAATGAATAAAATATAATCAGAGTAAAATTAATGAAATAAATCCGCATTCAAACAGACAGACATTTTCAATTCCAAGCTGCTCTACACAGAATGTTAGTGACAACGTTTATCGCGACATCTTTATTCATTCTCCTGTAATCGTGATTTCAAAGGGCAGACAGACATGACTAAATTAGTTTAATTATAATTAAACCATTGGGAAGACGCCTTCAGACTTCAGACGCTACAATATGAAGTTGAATTGCCATACAAATGATATTAATCGAAAATTTCAACTTAAAGCTGTGAAGTACAGCCAAATGATTACAATCTATGCACAGCGACGACTTAAACGAGTAATCGACCTAAACGATTAATCGACTTTAACGAACCACAATCTGTTGGACGAAGAAGTGTAATCGAAATAGGCGACAGTGTAACGAGTAACGAGTTTTTTTCGAAGAATTTGTAACGGACATTTGTGTAAATACGTGTGGAGAAACAGTGTCGTCCGGCAGAGCGGACAGACGCAGACATCAGTCGTATTTGCGTCACTCCGCAAAGTGACTAACAACGAGTCTGCATAAAATTCTTCTCTAAATAGTGTTCTTACGTTCTTAAATTGGACGGGAACAAACTGGCCTATAAATAGTTGGCCGCCGTATCGCTAAATTTAGACTTCTATCAACTTTTACTGATTTATTGAGTTCGCTTCCTTGTTTTGCTTTTACTGCTCTACATTCACACGTTTTTTTCAAATTATCAGGTAAATTACCGGTTAAAATAATATTGTTCGGAGTGAGTCGAAATAATCATTTTTTGCGAAGCGTTTCGTTGAAATCCGTTAAGAGGGATGCAATTGCAAATATAGCGAAATAACGATATTTCGCCACTGCACGAAAATATTGAAACAGTATTTAACCCAAGACTTTATATGACTTTTTGACGTTTCATCCTCGCAGAATTGCATAACAAAGTCCCAAACCTACCTGTAGTAGCTGTGGAATCTGCGACCGCAGTTGCTTTTGCAGTCGGCGTGGTTGACGACAAGTTGTCTGCGTCCATGACTCGGGGAGTTACAGGTCTTCGGCTCGACGGACCCTTACAACTGTTCCCTTCTCTCGAGATGACCTTTTGCCCTCTTTAGCGGACAAGATGTCTGTGCTGAAGAATTTTCCGGAGCTAAACAACTATTTTCAATATTTTTCAGCAACGAAGCAAGCAGCGTTGTAGACTCAGAAATTTATATTTAGACTCCTCAGCACTCAACTACATACACTGCCGCAGCGGTTTTCAGGTTGAACATTTTTCCACTTTTCCGTAGAGAACTTGTGCGAATAGAAAAAATTCGTATGGGTTTTCAAAATTGGGTTTTCAAAACGCAGTCAGTAAGATCTCTGAAAGCAGTTAAGCGTTTACTAGCACGGGTGGCGTCGCAAGCTTAGCCGCGCAGCCCCTTCGAACCGTCGCCCAACCGTCAGAAAGCGTTTCTATATGTATGCGTTTCTAGCCGTTTTGCTCGAGCAACGCGCGCACACATCCAGAGGACATCCGGAATCACCGGTAGTTTTACTCAGACTAAGCAGAGTGCATCGGCTCTGAAGTTCTCGTACCTCGTCGGCCAGACAGAATTTTCCGATTTTCTCTTGTTGGTCACGGTGAGGAACCGCTGTGTGCAGCCGTTAAGGAATCTGAGCACTTTTAAAATTTAAATTCTTCTTAGACTGAAGAAAAACGATTTTATTCGGAAACTCTTAAAAAAACAGACAGAAGCTGCTATTGGAGTTAAAGATTTTTCTTTGGTTAATGGAATTAATAATGGAATATTTTAAATACTCTTAGTAATTTTGTCAATTTTCGAGTAGGATTTTCAACATAGCGGATTTGAGTTTATGGATTTCATGCTTAGGGATTTGTGATTTCAGATTTCCGACAACCGATTTTTAATGCAAAGAATGGAATTCGAAAATTATAAGAACATTTGTAAAAAAAGTTTCTTCAGACACAAACTGACTGCTGAAAGAATTGGTTAAAAAATTGAGAGCACATCTCATCTGATTTTAGAGTTTAGGCCTACAATACGTGGAATTCGCAAACCTAAATCCCTCAAACTGACAATATTAAATATACTTATCGCACTATTTAAGATACAGGCATCCTTAGCTTTCGATCCCAAAGGCTGACTTGCCTTGCCAGATTCATAAATTAGAGCGAGTCAAATTTTATACCGTTTATATTATTTATTATAATTAGACGACACAGATAAAGTAGATTAAAGCTATTAGAAACGTCTTGTTTCCGTCGTTCCATTTTAACAAAATACACACCAGACACCGTTTGCCTACTATAAACGTGTCAATTAGATGGACGCTGACTGAAACTGACTCATCAATAAGGCCAACTACAAGGAACCAAATCCCGCACACAACTCTGGAAAAACATGCGTTGAAAGGCAGCATTTTATGATCACTATACGGAATAAAAATGCGTGTCGAATTTCGTCTTGCAGGACGGTTTCGTAAATGGCGAAAACCACGCTATTGAAAAGCGTCCGAAAACCGACTGAATACTCTTGAGACGAGACTTTTTCGCCCAGCGCGCTTCTTCCTTTTTGAGTTGTTCAATGCCCTGGAAAAGTAGCCAAATTTGGAATTGTAGCAAGTTTGAAACTCGTAAGCGTTCAACCTACAGTTTGATCGTTCAGTATCGCCGTGAGTTGTGTAGCCAGCATGATGATAGTGAAGATAGCAAACATGAGCGCCTCGAAAGTCAGAAAGAGCAGCAGGAATATCGTGGCGGGCGGCGAAAACGGGGAGCATTGCCGCCATTCACTTTTCACACATTCTGCAAACGCGGTCACGACCAGGAACATAGCATGCACAGAGATGGATGCAATATAAAACTGAAAACGAAAAGGTATTCAAAGAATGGGTTATATAAGAATTCTAGGGTATAACTAAAGAGAGTGTGACACCATTGACAAAAATGTTTGCTGCGTTGTGCGCGACATCTGAATATCCATCCACCAAGTCCAGCACTAAAAGCACTTATTATTTTGTTTGGGAGGTAAGAGCTTATTCAGTGAACCGAAAGCTAACAGTTAAACGAAATTTATCGATGAATACATTAATCAAAATTGGCCGATTAACGTCTTAATCTCGTTACGAGTATAGAACAATTTAATCAATTATATATTGGCCACCTTTATCGAGGACCTCTTGCCATGTTTCCACCAACTTCATTATGCCGCGTTCGTAAAACGTGTGGGGCTTATTGGAGAAAAGTCAGTCCAGATGGTTTTTAACGGCTTCTTCATCCTTAAAGGTCCCTTCATAGAGCAGCGAGCGGAATGAATGATAATCACAAAACACAAGATCCGGTGAGTACGGAGGATGAGACCAAACATCCCAGTCAAGCCTAAGTAATTTGTTTCGAGTGGTCAATAATGTACGAGGTCTGGCGTGTCGTGGTGCAAGCCAACACCCTTACGATTTGTCAATTCTGGACGTTTTGTGCGCATCGCTTGGTTCAATTTCGTTAACTGCGAGCAGTATACAGTAGTAGCACCTCATAATAGATGACACCCTTGTACGGGTGTACGATACATAGTACGGTAGCACTTCATAATAGATTACACCCTTGAAATCCCACCACACAACCCACATTATTTTCTTCGGGTGCAAACTCAAGCCTCCTGATTTTTACGCGTTACATTATCGTAGACAACCCATTTTTCGTCAGCCATCACCATTCCTTTCAAAAAGTTTATTGGCGTTTCCGTAACGAATCGCAGATGGATATGCGTGTGGTCAAGTTAGCTTCGGTTAATTGATACGTCACCCAAGCATTAAACTTAATAACATATCCCAGCTGGCGCAAATAGTTTTCTGTGCTTGTATGGGATATACTCGCACTTAGGATGGATTAACCTCGATTATATCCTCAATGTCCCTCTTGAGTTAATCTCGGTCCGACGATTGGAACGAGGCGCACCTTCTAAATGTGTATTCGGTTTGTACGATAGCGCTAAAAAAACAAAAGCGAATCCGCACGAAACTTGCACTAAGGCAAAAACCGACCGACCGAACGAATATTATTTACCAACCCAATATTCTTGGGCCATTATATAATTAGGTATAGTTTAAGCGGTGGTGTGATCAAACTCTCGCCGAAATAGTAATTAAAATCAAGTCCTTAACCAAAATCAGCTCTACAAAATCATGCACTGTATTCCTCCAATACGATTGATTCACATGTTTACCGTGAAGAGTACAAAGTATTTCTGATTGTTTTCGCCTACGCAGTTGTTCACCCACGGGCAGTGATGGTCCATCTTGCGTATACAGCGCTGACACACTGAACAGTGGTGAGCGCGCTCCGGCTTGATGCTGCAGCACTTGGGACACTTGAAGAACATCTCGCCTTCACGGTAGCCCATCTGCTCGATCATTTCCTTCGTAGCGTTTCCGCGGGGAACGGCGCCCTAGAAGAAGCCCGTGCAGCAAAGCATGAACAAGCAGACTTAATTCAATTTACAGGGTCCGACAGCATGGTGCGTATGTGAGAAGCAAAGGCCAGGAATGCCAGAGTTTGGAAGATTATGGTGTTAATCGTGCTGAAGACTGGGTACTGACTGGGCAGCAGAATCACACGCATAACAACGAACTCAGCAAACAGTATCAGTAGCCAGGTAAGTACAGCGCAGACGATGCCACAGATATCCTAAAGGGAGATATGAGTACAAAATCAATTGTAAGGGACACTTTGAGAGGCACCTTGACACACCAGGCCTGTCCGTTGCAACAACGATTATGCATGTCTCTGCCATAATTTATGGGAGCGTACTGATATTGCATGCCACCCGTGCACAGGAAGGTAATTGTAAAGCTCTGCCTGTTACAGCTGCCAATTCAGAAGGTATTTCAATATTTAGCAATTTATTTGAAAAAATAGTAGAATCCGCAACCACAGTTTATAAGAAAAATACAAAAGAGAAATGTCAAATTACAGTTCCCACAGTCCACAGTCACTTAAAACAGTTTCGGTTCTGCTGAAGAACATGACTGACAATGTAAAATGAAGAAAACATGGATTATAGCAGGGCTGTCAATAAAAAATGTTCGTACCGACTTTAGCTCTGAAATCTTCAAACTAAAAGGTTTCCTTTCTATTTTTTTAAATTTTCTGAAGTTACTTCCTATAATTTAAATCCAAAGCAGGCAAATATTCAGGTTTTGTTTCGAATTGGTTATAAATTCTCATAGTGTTTTCTTTCTTAAGCTCTTATAATAAAATACTCTCGATTTTCTCACAAAAGACAGTCTCGAAAGCCAACAAAGCAATAGGTGGTGCTGTTTTTTAACAGGAATGTAGAACGTCAGGGATTCAGATATGTTTCTAGGCAATCGAATTAGGCAGTTAGCCATCGATAAGTAGACAAATGTTGTTGCGGCCACTTTGGAAGTAGTGTTTCTATAAGACCATTAAAGTGCAAATAATTTTTATATTTTCCAATCTATATATATACATAAATATACACCCACTCCATACTGTTCGTATACAATTATACATTAAGCCAAAGAAGTCAAACATGATCAACGGCCGAGATAATAACGCAATATGTTCTTCGGAGTATGTTACACCCGTTATGAAGGTGATAATTTTGCTCCGGGCTCCCACAAAGCAAGCAGGCCCGCCGCAGACGAAATAACCCCCAAAAGACCCACAGTGCGCGGTGATAAATTCGCGTAGCCAAGCGCTGTCAATGGAATAAATAGATCGCACACGTTTTTCAACGCATCTACGACAATGTCTTTGTGACCTTGCATAACGGAGTAAGAGTGCAGGGCCAAGCGACCTAGATCACTAGGCGATTTGATGTGATGCGGGACCACCTGGCGAGAGATGCCACTCTTGGAACTGACCCTGTGCAACTCTATTAGACGGACAACTTCATAGAAATCCCGCGACAAGTTCATGACAATGGAGAACAACCAGTACTTATTGGCAAACTTGCTCCATTTCTTAATATCTATGCTTCTGGACAAACCAGTACGCGCCATCCACATGAAGTGGTCAGCCAGCAGAAAGAGAGCCTGCGAAATCTTGCTTAAAGTCAGGGTGAATCGAAGGACCGGATCTGGATAGTGTATCGAGCGCACTGAGGCGTAGAACACATCAAGGCATCTTCCGAAGCGTAGCACTGAAAATGATAGATTACAAGATGGTAATAAACAGTGCGTTAGTGATTTACGCTTTCTGAACGAGCTGAGGATATACTCCAAGGTCTTGAATCTATCGGAAAGCTCAGGGCAACAGTCGACAGCTTCCAAGGAATCCCATATAGCACGCGATGTATATTGTATAAGCCTGTAAAGAGCTTGAAGTAATTAATGCGCTTCTAAATGCCTTACCGTCAAGTACCGCGCAAATTTATCTCTTCCAGCAGTTTGATCATTTAATTGTACCCACTTTTCCATTGGTTTTTTTTGAAATTTACGAGGAAGATGGTGGATTACATGAGACGCAAACCGCCTGCTATAGTCCAATGTACAATTCCATCCAAACGAAATTTAGTTAGAACAAACATAAAGCTGTCATTGTACATATGTTACGTTTTGAGCCCTTTACAGTACATTCTAAGTTGCGACCAAACCGAACGCGAAATTCGCGTCGTGCAGCGATTTTTTCGCTCTTCGCATCGGTGGTCAAACAAAGTGAGATGTCATGCGAAATCGAAGAAGTCAGCTGTTCGATCTGTAGACAGCAGAATGCCATATTTATAGAAGGAGGTTTTATTTTTATGAGATTGCTCAATATACCTAGCGATTTTTTTATCTGTTGTAACATTTTTGCAATAAGATGCTTTTGTTTTTTTTGGCGGGAGTTTAAGTTGGGAGACCGTTAATTTGTTGAGTAATTAGTTTTAAAATCATTGAAATTAAAATTGTGATTGATTTCATTCGTTAAATTTGCATTATTTATTCAAAGGTAAGATATTTCCAAAATAAACACGTTAGCGTTTCTTTACAAGGTGAAATTTAACAAATTTTGCATTAGAAAAATGTCTTCTGATGAGGAAATAATTTCGCTTATCCAGAAGGAGCGCAAAGCGCATGCGTGCACGCATATATTTTCGAATAATATGTGCATTAAATTATAACGAACAATCAGACTTTAATGCAGTTTATGTGCCAAAATTTTAGTTTATGTGCACAAAAGAGATATTCTGACTCAGTCTCAAAGCGATTTCTAAGAATGAAGCTCTATACCGTGTTGCATGTGGGTTAGCGCCTTCAAAGAAAGAGAATACTTTAAAATTTCATAGGGAACGGTCGTGCCGCCCGAAAAGTGTAAAATTTAAATAGAAAAAAATTAAAATTAATTTTAAACAGTTTCTAAAAAAAAAATAAGTGCCTCTGTTTATTAATGGAATAGAACAATTTAGATTCAAAATAAGTCGTCAGCAACAAATAAGATATATCCACCCAGACTCGCACCTGAACGATTTGTTTCGGCCTAGCGAGAAAAGTCGCATGCAAGAATTGAGTATATTTCTTCCGAACAAAATTTCAGCCGCCACAAACCGAAAAAAATTTAGCAGCACAATTCTGTTCAGTAAAGTGAGACAACCCGAGAAAAGAAAGCACACAACCAAGCGATTGTGGCGATTTTAAATTTTAGTTGGAAGTTCGTCCTGTCCAATGTTTGTCATTTATATTTATGTAGCATGAAACATGCACTTTTAAGATTATTGAATAAAGAAATTATTTAAGGTTTTATGTATTTTTAAAAGATTGCTCCATTGTAAACCACTGGTCAGGAACAGAATATCCGCGCGTGAAAATCGAACTAAGAACAGAGAAGGATATAGGCCGGGAAGAACTCTACTACGGACCCTTTCCTTTTTTTCCCGCATTAATTAAGAGTCGGTATCGATATATATGCGCTCAGGAAAGAGTGTCCTTCGGTCGGACCTTTGGGATTTACTCGTGTTAAAATTAAAATAGAATTAAAGGTTTAAAAATGAAGGCCTAAAGCAAATTGCGTTTGTGGGTTTGGTGGGTCAACACCGGATATAGGAAAAAGGTCAAATATGTCGTCGGTGAGTGATGAAAATTAGATACAACTTTTTATTGTAGTCTCTCCGCCGAAACCGGATGAGCTAAGGACCGCCTCTGCAACCTCAGTTGGCCGGAAAAACCCGGATTGAGGCCAAAGCCTAAATTGAGGAGTAAGTAACAACTGCTGCTCCCGAAGCTACACTAGAAGTAGGTGTTTTGTTTATTGCCTCGTCCGCTTCTTTATCGACATTATATCCCACTTTTTACAAAAAATATTAAAACAAACTGAACTTCGTTTATATGTGTAAAAATTAACGAGCGTAAAGTTATGCATAACTTTTCATCCATAACAGGTTCCATTAACAAAAAAAAATCGGAGGGAAACATTTAACAATAGTGGAATGTAAGAAACAAAAAGGTCGAAAGAAATTATTTGTCAAGGAAATTGTTAATATATAAGAATTAACCTTAGTTAAATTGAAGGGTAATACAAAACTCAGAAAAAATTTCCTAGCCAAACTAATAAACTTAAAGAACAAACTAGTTGTCGAACAACAAATAACTAAAAACATATATAGTTTTCTTTCGCGTTTACAGAAAAGTGTGCACTAAAATTGCCCGATCAAAATATCGACTTTGAAAAATTTTAAATGTTTTATTATTAGAGTAACTGAGTAATCAAAGTTTACACAGAAAAATTTATATACGTATGTTAAATTTATATACGTATAAATTCAACATACAGGACACGTATGTAATATTGACCAGGACACGTAAGTAATATTGACCGCTAATAACAACGGAAAATCAGACTTCAATGCGGGTTTTTGTAATTCCGTGAGAATTCTCATCACAATTACTTAATAACTTAAAGGCTTACATAATTTTAGCTAATAGCGCTTTAAGCAGTCAAACAAGAGAAAGTACATTACAAAATACTCTATAACGTTAAAAACCTGGCTGAAAACATTTCGTACGTAAATTAACGAAGAGTATTTGACGGTCCCCTTAATTATGCTACCTATGCTGACATTCTTGACGCGTGTCACAATATCTTTCAGCAGTCTTCTCCTAGGGATAGTCAAGTGCTCTATCCGTGGTTATCTCAATCCTGCCATCCTGAATTTGGACTCATATTAAAATTTTAACGAAATGGCAGTAAGTTCTGTTCAACAAAATCCGGTTATCATTCATGCTATTAAAAATTAATTTAGCCTCCACAGAAAGGCAAACAGGGAACCAAGGGAGCCAAGCAGATAGTAGAGGAGAACAACGGAACACTCTGTTTCTACCGCAACATGGCTTTGGGCAGCTCAGCCGCCTCCCTCGTGCTAAACTTCGTTTTCTTTGAGGTGACAACAGTCACAGTGGTAAGTCCCATCTTCCGCTTAATACGACACAAACTTGACTCCTTTTGACGGCAGGTCATGAGCATCTTAGCTATCGCAGCGCTGGTCGCTGCGTATCAGTTCATGTCTTTTATGTCGCGAGCAACGTATTCAGAGACGGGAGCCCTCGTTGATTCTGGTAATGATCTTAACATGGAAGGCGGAATAGCGGAGTAAGTGAGCTGCTCTTAGCGTGGGTAATGGTTACAGGAGGCATGTCATTCCAGGAATGTCAAGGATCTAATCATCCTTACCTCCGGAACATTACTACTGGCCTTGCTGTCCAACTACTTCTGGCTGTTGTTGCTGCTGGCGCCAATTCGAGCCGTGTGGATGCTGTGGAGTAGTGTCATACAGCCCTGGCTGTCTCAGCGTGAGACCCAGGAAGAACCTGAAGTGGATGCAAAGAAGCAACGCAAAATGGAGCGCAAGATGAGGCGTATGAGATGAAACTACCAGGGATAAGTTGATGGGGTATTTTCTGATGTCAGGAATATCGAGTTTCCTTATTACGCCGTTTCACAGTTAATGCTTTGTAATTTGTAATATCAAACCTTTGGAGGGGTTTAAATAATTAACGATTAAAAATCCGCGATTTCAAATTACGCAATGTTGAAATCTGACAAACTGATAGGTTTTTGAGCATCCATAATAAAAATGTATTTGTAGGTCCGACGGTATATATTTTATAAAATACAGCCTGTATAAAGTTTCACTTTCAATTTTTGAAATTTATTTATTAAAATTTTCCTTCCAAGGAAGATACTTATCGCAAAGTTAGTAGTATCGTTCTATCCTGACGCGAGTCGCTACGACGCCCCCTTTCATTCAAGATTTTTAAGAAAAATAAGGTTATGGTTCTATAATATTTCCTTAAGACTGCAGTCGATCGCAGTTTTTCCTTGATGGCTCTGAGTCGACGATAAGTAAATCGACTCGTCTTATAGTGCATAACGTATACAATTATACCTTTTAATATATTAAGGTTTTGCGGGCTTGTTCTACAGTTGAATAAAAACATGGGAATTCAATCGTTGGGACTTCTAACTGGGAATTTTCTAAAGAGATAAAATTTCGGTACCTTTTATGGCCATGGAAAATTAGATTTCCTCCATGGCGTGGTATTTCATGTTGCAGGAAACTCAACAAATTAGTACGCCGATATTGATTTTTCATTGAGCATTTATTTTTGTTTGCATTCAACAGCAATATATTTTTAAGTTTGGTGCAAAATAACCGTGCACATACTCTTCATTATTTTTCCTTAGAAAATGCATAACTTCCCAGTGTATTTTAGCGAAATCATTGCAGCTAACTTTAAGTTCGCAAAGGTTTGTGCGCTGTGCGTAAAACAAGCGAATCTCTGGTAATTTAATCTGTGGCGCATTTTCATACTATTTACGGAAGTTGTATTTTGTTGCCTGGTACTCTATTAATTTATACATTTTACAGCATCCAGTTAACTTTTAAATAACTAAGTTTTAAACATACAGCATATGGTTAGAGAAAGAGCTTACTAATATGTCAATAAGTTTTAAAATGCAAACTTAGATGGGTAACGCAGCTGGGCTTTGAATCATCTATGGAGTGTGTCGCTTAGCTAGCGGAAGAAATTACGAACTGGTGTCACACAGTGCTGACAAATTTGGCTAAGCAGGGAGCTTAGTTGAACTGCTCTGGCATGACGTAGGAAATGTCGTCCCACGGATGGCGGTAAAGACCTTGTTTGAGCCTCTTCTGATCCATATAATGTCCGATGAAGCCTATGCTGCGTCCCAGTACAAACAGCGAATTAATGGCTCCAATATTAATGTATTCTTGAGCCTCCTCACTACCGTTCCAAAAAAGGTAAAAATAGGAGTATGTATTAGTAGGACATACGATTAATCAATTAACAAATCATTTTAATTAATTTGCTATTTCAGTACATTATTCACTCTCGATGAAAAGCTTGCTTTCGATCAATGAAACCTATAACCTTTCAATATCTAACAGAAGCTTCAATTACTGTTCAATTAAACCAGGTAACTGGTGGATGCCGAGCAGTTGACTGAAACCAAACTAATCAAAATAATCAAATAGTGCCACTCGAGTGAGAATTTTTAGCTAATTCAAACTTTTTCCTATTGAAAAAGTGGACTCAATCCAATGCGGATCGATTAATGGAAAGTGTTCTATTAATAGTTATTCAACTCCTAATGGAAGACTGCTCTTCATTTGATTAGTGGATCGATTTGATTATTAATCTTCTATTGTTTTTGCTACTAAAAGCGCTTAGAAAGATGCAATTACCTAGTGAAAGAGCCACAATTTCTGAGCATATCCACGAAGCAAGTGGCGATTACACCGTCAACATTAAGAATCAAATTCGGTTTTTTGCTTGTCGTAATCTTCTCCACCTCCAGAGCGTATTTCAATAAAGGATACGACGGGAAGTTTTCCATAACGAATTCTTTGATGATTTTTACCCTTACGTCTGGGTTGTTGATCGACTTTACACGGTGTCCGATGCCCATAATGAGTTGCCCGTTCTTACGCATTTGATTAACGAACTCCATGGGATGCAAATTGGAGTCATATGCCTCCGAAAACTGACGCGCAGCTCCATCAAGTGCCCCACCGAATCTGTCGCCCTATTAATGAAAGCACGATTTAATATCACGGAATTTCTATTCCTCAGCCGAAACTTACTATAGTTAGCAATCCACTGACCACTGACGACACCAGATCTTTACCAGCACGTGCACAAACGATGGTGTTGTGAGCTCCTGAAACAGCGGGTCCATGATCTGCTGTCACCATCAAACACATCTCGAAGAATTTGCAAACGTATGGTGGCAAGCAGCGTTGGAACCACAGTAGCGAAATCACGCCGCCAATGCCGACGTCCTTGTTGAGCACCTCACTGATCGGCATGCCTGCGTACAGCAACTCCTGACCTCGTTCATCGCAAATCGATGTCATGAATGATGCCGGCTTGCGAATGAGACCCAGTTCACGTGCCCATGAGTAGTCCATCGGTACTGTGGGTGGCGGCACTTCTTCCTTGGGCTGAATGCGACCTGACTTAACCAACTCGGCGTACACATGCTGGATTAAATCGCCCAAAGAATCGAAGGAATCTGGGACGTATGCGCCTGCTTCGCGTAGTGCCAAGTTCTTGGCGACCGCTGTCTCCCTGTCGGAATTGGCGCATGAACCCGCATGTCCAAATTGAACCTCCGACGTAAACATGCCTGCGCAGGTGCCAATGCACCAAGCCACCAGTGGCTTCGTTATCTGCCCCCCCTTGAGGGCAGAACAAACATCGTACTCCTCGGTTCCTCCTACTTCGCCTAAAAGCACGATCAGCTTGACTTCTGGGTCCGCCTGATAGCGCATGATGTGGTCCATAAACGTGGTGCCCGGATACCGATCGCCACCAATTGCAACGCCCTCCAAAACTCCGTCTGTAGCCTTGGAGACAATGTTGTTCAACTCGTTCGACATGCCACCGGACCGCGAAACGTAGGCCACACTGCCGGGGCGGTAGAGTTTGGAATGTAGAATATTGTCTAGCATACCGCCGGTGTTTCCTATTTTGAAGCACCCAGGTTTAACGCCACCCACGGTAGCGGGTCCAATAATAGCGACTCCTTTCTTGCTGGCCGCCACATTCAATTTGCGGGTCATGTTCTCCGGTATTCCCTCAGCAATAATGGCTACTGTGCGTATTTGTGGGTACTCGAGTACCTCCAACGTAGACTCATAGGCCGAGCGCAAGGACGCAAAGTTCACCATGACATCAACGTCCCTGTGTCTACTTATGGCATCAGACATCTTTTTGTACACTGGGATAAGGATCTCTTTGTGACCCCAGTAGAACTTCTGCTTATGATCTCCGGTAAATGGGTACACCATAGCAACCACAGAGGGCTCCTCACGCCTGAAATTTACGCTCGATTAAAATCGGGTGTCTAGGGGCTTCTTATGCTTATGTTTTATGGGATAATTTTACAGCTTTCACATTTGTTACCTTACAGGTATTTTTTAATTTACAAAGGGACAATTTAGTTCCATTTCTTCCATTTCCCCTCGGGGACACCATCGACTTATGCGTTTTGTGTCTAGTTTTACTCACCTGCATATGAAGTCAAAGTCGAGCATGGACTGTACTGCCCTTTGCTGCATGCCCCAGACGATCGCTTTAGTGCTATTCGAAAATAGTTTCCGTGTATCATTTGCAGGGCGACTCTGCGCATCAACTGCATCTGCTTTAGGTTCATCTGCTGAGATATGCGGTAGTTTAATCGAGTGCTGAGATGAATCTAATCCTCGAAATTTTTTCCCAAATGATTTTGAGGATTTATCGGATTTTGTTCCGATCGCAATACGAATACAAGAATCAACGGAGGATAGTTGAAATGAATTGACGGAACAGTTTAATGATTTTTTGTTGTTGATAATTTAATCGAGCAGATTTTGTGAATGTGATGTGAGTTTGGTGGTGGTGGTGGTTGTGGTCGTGGAAGAGCAGGAGAACCATTACATTCAACAAGAGGACGAAGTGGATCGAGGATACAAACATATGGAAACACAAAAATACATTTTAAATTAAATTACTGAGAAACAAAGCAGTCCAAACTGGAAATGTCGACTTTAGGCCCAATTCTCTACCCAGAGATTTTCGGAATTTTGATTGGAAATTCGGTATGCTGCGTCAGAATTAGAATAGATTAAAACCGAAACCGAAATATATCAGAAGTTAAAGAAAGATACTTAAATTTTAATAAAGCTTTCGAAGAAATTAACTGCAAGGATTAATTATGATAGAGACTTTGATCAAAATTGTATCTTCCCTAGAGTATTTTATACTATTTTTATCAAAAGCTTCCGGCTAAACTTATAATTATAATCTACACTACTTTTGAGTGTTTGATGTTTTAAAGCTGTTATATTGGAAATTTATGTAAGCCGAAGTGTTAAATGAAAATCTGACGAAAATATTTAAAATCTTAGCTAGGCAATTCTTAGGAAATCAGTCGCAAATATTAAATTATTTCCAAAAATCTCCGAATTTTGGGTGTTCAGAAGTGCGATCCCTGGAACGACATCTCCAGTGCAAATAGCTTTATAAAATAAGAGATCAAATCATGGACAGCTAACAACTGGCAGATAAGAGTGCAAGAAACAGCTAACAGGCAGAAGAATTTTGACTCACTAGGGGGCAGTTCGTTTGCCTGCTTTATTTCTGGCTGCGATTGTTGTCCGCCTGGAAGCAGGAAGTTGGCTGTTGCGAATTCCGCGCTAGTTATCTGCGGGATGGGGCGCTTGCCCAGAGCCATACCGCATATCGCAGTCATGTGCGTTTCGGGTCCGAAGACATGTAACGGGATGCCCAGAGAACTGCCAAACTCGCGCATCTTGCGCAGACCCTCCTGGTAATTGGGGCCTGCGCGGCGCACGTAGATTGAGACGTTGTGCTCAACGAGCTTGGGCTGGAACTCGCGCAAAGCAGTTATGATACCTGCATACAGAGTATTAGTCGCACAGATCCGAAAACATGTTTAGATTCCATCTTACCCCGGAAAGTGGCTGCCACGTTGGTGAAGTTGGCAATGCCTCCACCAGTTATCAGAATCTTCCCGCTAGGATGTTTGGGCGAGGAAGTCATTAAGTTCAGAATGGTTTTGGCGTATTCGTAAGTCTGCTGCTCTGATGGAGCTCCACTGTATTCGCCGTAGTTCGCCAGCTCCGAGGCCCCGCCCAAATCGCAAATGGTGTCTGAATAAATCACACTTGCACCTCCACCAGCCACCATGGTCCAAATTCTACCGTTTCTGTTCAGAATGGTTAACTACAAATTTAGGTTTTTGTTAAGCCCCTGCAGCAGAATATTATTTTATTCACTACCTTAAGCGAAGCACCGCTTTTGGCATCCAGGTCAGCGATGTAGGCCTCCTCGGGATAAGCATCGCGTCCGAAGGGCGGTGGATACTCAACATCGCCCCATTTTGGGCGACAAATGAAGTCGGCAGTTGAGTCGAGCTTCGCTGCCAAGTCCAAGATGTACATGTTGTCACGCGTTACCACCAGGGGATTGATTTCCAAGTAAGTGAAATATAAGTCGACAAAAGTACGGTACAGAGCCACAATGAAGTTGGCGATACGTTGCTTCTTCTCATCGGCATCGGACACGTGCGTCAGCAGCTTGGACGTGATGTCTTCACTATTGAGCTCTTCGTTGACAGGGATATCCAGTTTCAAGGCCTTGGCATCGACATCGCCGATGTCAACACCGCCTTGGTGGTAGAAGAGTATGGTATCTGCTGTGCGATGAGAGTAAATACAGACGTACATTTCATCCTCCTGAACAAAATAAAAAAGTTTATATGTGCCAGCTGCAAGGACAAGGATGTGCAGGCAATACACTTACATCTGTATGTGGCACGAAGGGTTCGATTATGAAATTCCTTAGTTTTCCTACCGCATTTCCGATCTTTTGGTCTTTATTTATGCGTTCCCCAATCCACTGTTTTACTTCGTCGAAACTCTTCTTAACACCAATAAGTCCGAGCTTTCCTCGGCGCTTAATTAACTGATCAGGCTTAACCACCAAAGGCTACAAAGATTGATAATGTAGATTAAAAACGAAGGCGAATTCAGTGCACATTTAAGATCTTTATGATATTTTTTTTATATCATATGGGCCCTTTCATTCAGTCTCCTTATGAGTCAAATGTACTATAGTTTAGATATATACAGTAAATCGACTTCAATAGTACTAAAGCTCGGAATCCAGAATCAGGGTCAGGTAAATATACTTAAAAAACCATAATATTTTATATATTAAGGATGACGCTTCTAGGACAAGCTGTAATTGCTGATTTTGCTTCATTTTTATAAGCGGTTTGGGGATTTAAATTAATGCCGTTAAGAAATATAGTACTAGTTTTGTACAGAATACCATATTCTCATATTAACATTTATCGCTTCGACTTTGGAATGCAGTGAATGCCATTGAATTCAGGAGTGCATATCGAAGATACTTCGAAAATTAGACTTTGTATTATTTTAAGACTAAGACTATATTATATATCAGAATTGCAATCATATTTTATCAAATATCCACAAATAGACGAGCCAAGCCATTAAATTATATGACCTGCAAATGCCCTCCACACTCCCTCATTGCTATGGTTATCAAATAATATTGCGTAACTTAACAAAATAATTGTCGTCAATACTCTTTATCTTTATATAATACTTGTTCTCATAAATCTTAAAAATAGCAATATTTAGTAGCTTAAGAACTTACAATCTTAGTTCCACGACATCTCGAGCTTTCAACATTTGTTATGTGTGTATATTACATTTAATATGTTCATTTGTACATATATTAGACGTAATATTTGTAATATATGTGGGAAACAGCCTTTACAAAAGAATTTTGTGTTACAAAAACGTACACAGAAGAGAAACACTTCTTAAGTATTTAAATGAGAGTCTAAAACCTTCTAATTACAGTGGAATCCTTAACTCCCACGATATTTCTGAATTTCCATGTGGGAAATTTTAATGAAGACATGTGTGAATGGTAATCCTTTTAAGCTGTGAATTGGAATTGATTGCAAATTTGATTGGAGAGTGTGAATTGAAGCTGATTCCAAAGAGAGAGAGAGAGAGAAGATATTTCTCAGGATGAATTTTCTTTGCTCACTGTAAAGTTGTTGTGAAGCTTTGACACGATCTGTCGTTCAGAGCGGTTTGTTGGCTTTCTTTAAACTATTGACCTCAACTTGGTTCTTGTTTTTAGCTTAATAGATACGAAAATTTCAGTGATGCAGTGCAGACTTACGGTGGTCAACAGCCATGGGTTGTTGGCAGCCAACTGAGCCCAATCTGTTTGGGTGTTAACGGACACGAAACGGCAGGTGGCAACGCCTGCTCCATTCTGGTTCAGATGGCGATTGAGGATGTCCTTGCCAGTAGCTTCGCTAATTGCTTTTGCCGACATCTTACTATTTTCTCAAATCTGAATCCTGCAAGAAGAAACAGAAAGTGAAATCAGTAAAAGCTGATTTAAAAGTAAAATAAAGTAATTTACACAAAGATAAAGTGCTGAACTGTTACAAGCAAACGGGATTATCTGTGGATATCGGCAAGTAACGGTCTTCAAAGACTGCTGCCGTACAGCTTGGTCTAGCAGTCAAACGGTAACTGAACCAGCTCACACGCATTAAAGTATTAATAAGTTGCTATGGATGGTTTGAGTTTTCGAACGCTGTTAGATCAACAGATTAACTTGGCGATCGTACGAAGGGGCGCTTGGCAGAACGGAGAGCAACGAGCCAACGCGGTCACTATCACTACCATGGACGTACGGAGACTGAACACTCACTTCGTGCGTCGTACGATGTTTCGTGTGTCTGATTATCTGCGTCCGAGCCAAAATACCAATATTGAAAATAGCAACTAATACCTCACTAAAAACAAGAGATCTTAAGTACAATAGAAGAAATAACCTTCGACCTTAATTTATATTTATAAGGAGAGGGTGGTGAGAGCCCATGTGCGCAAAGCGTGATGCGAACTCACTGCTGGAGAGTGGAGAGCAGCGAGCTTTTACTATCGCATGATGTGTTTTTGACGTTGACTTTTATTATGCGGAGAGCACGACAGTAAGAAGGCGAAGAGGTAAGGAGTAAAAATTATTAAAAGCTCCATACCGACGCTAAGGCAGACCTATAAGCATGCTAATGGCTTTGTAATAATTAATATATAATATATTAAGGTAGTTTTCGTGCAAAGCAAAATGTAAATAGAATGGACAATCGGTGCCTATCCAACCGTGCGTTAAAATAAATAATTCCTAATTTAAGTATCTATTGAGATAAATTATGTCTTAAAAACTTTCTGCCCTTTTGAGAGCTGAAATCCATTTCGTTAAAACACACTCTCTTTCCTCAACAGATTATTAACGAAAAATTAAGTCACCAAAAGTTAATATATAATCATGGCGACTCATCTAAGAGTGGCACCTAACATTTGGATTAACCCATGCATATACCCAAGCGCGCTTTTTGGGTGTATGGGTTAATCCAAATTTGAAAAAAGTTTTACTCAATTAGTGCAAACCTTCTTCTTACTGGTTCTGGAAAAATAAACCCACCCAAGACCTCAAGATGTACCACCAAATCAAGCGCAAACATCTGCCATTTCTGGCTTGACATGAGAAACAGTGAATTCCAATAGAAAGTTCCTCAACCTCAAAGCAGAATATTTCGAAAGCTAGCAAATAAAAAGGTGGAACATATGACCGTATCTGGGTTGCCTTGATTCAGACTGACTGAAGTGGTTGTTCTTAATAGGAAGGGGATGCAGTTGAATTTCAGGGATTCAGATAGGTTTCTGGCAATGAAATTAAGGTGAATAAGCAGCAATGTGTAGTTGCGACCGCTTTGCAAGTGGTATTTCCAGTTTTTAAACAAGCGGGTAACTGTTACCTAACTACAAACCAGCCACATGCATAGAGAGAAAGTGCATAAAATCGATAACGACGAATTCAAATACACGTCGCCGCCGATCTCCGACCCGAACGAATGAAGAAATCACGACACTTTGCTATGTCGCGCTGGTTCACTTACAATCTATATGCGCGAATTCTGTACTACACTACAGCCGCAAAAATTAAATTCAATAATTTGCACTGGGGTCACGCGACTGGCCGCAGTTCGGCATGGCTCAGAGAAAACAAGAACTCGCTACGTTATATCGCATTCTCAAGTGTTAACTTGCACTTTAATCTGCATTCTGTGGAACTTACTACTGCTAGTTGCTATGTCCACGTCCCTCTGGGATAAATTGGTCTGATGAGCTGTTAGAGCCACGTAGGTTCCACTTTGTACCTAAACTCGGGAGTATTATTAGGTTTCTTGCCTGTAACACTCAGCTGCGCTTTCGAAAATTATTTTACTTTATTTAGTGAGCTACAGCTTTATGAATCACAAGAAAGCCTTTCAAATACCTCACCAAACGATATTTCGGAACGATCGGATGGAACCAGGATAAATTTAGGAATGACACCACTGGAATGCAGCGTTTTTGAGTTTCGCACTATTGCGTTGTGAATTAAAGACGTGATATCATAGCATGCGCTTACGTTAGTCCGAGTTTGACAGCAAATTGCCAAACACAAGATTCCGCCAAATTTATGCGACTCACACCGAAAAATCTGCGACACGTCGTTGCCAGATTCTTCACCTACATTAACCGTCATCTGTATTAAATCTTTACAAACTCCGATCGTCACTACTTCACGAAATTTGGTCATCTTTTTTTTTTCCAAAAAGGTCCCTCAAACTAAATTCTTTTGGATGTCCAATAAGCAAGCATTATATCAGATTCGTACATCTTTTATTTTTATGAGTGCGAACTTAAAATTGTTTTGGAAACAAATATTGAATGAATGAACCTGTAAAAATTTTAATATGAAATGATAAGCATCGATATAAAAATACAATGAAGTTATTTGACACTGTCAATAAAATAAAATAATTTATATGAACAAATTTATTTAACAATTGGGCTTTTAGAAAAATTGCGTTTCATCCGAATTTAATCTGTTTGCGTTCAATCGGAAGTGAAAAATTGAATTGAATGAATAAATAAAACAAATCGTCAATAATATTAACAAAATAAAAGAATTTATTTTTTTAAGCTCTTTATGTAGGAGAGAGTGTGTTAAAAATATTTTCTTCGTTTTCAATCAGTCTATAAACTTTTTAGGAATTTAAGAAATTTAGGTGGCAACCAGCCTCAGAGACCTACGTTTATAGGGAATAACAAGAATCAAATGAAAAACGTTTTTAATGCCATAAGTTCAATTTTACAAAAAGAAAAAAGAATCAACACTGCAAGGGGAATCGACGGCATTATAAAATATATTCAATCCAAACGCACATAACGCTAATACTTTCATTTCAAGGCGAAAAACCCCAGCATTCAAGTGCGATAATTCACACAAGATGATCGCTTGCTCCATTTATCAGAAAATAATCTCGTCTGCGGTGGTGTTGCTTGTGGGGCTGATGTTCTTGTTCGGTCACAGTGGTTACATGGTCGGCGCCGACCAGCTGCTGATTGCAGATCGTTTAACTTCCTCCCCTCTACAGACAACAGTGCCGCCAGCACCCCTAATGGATCCGTCGCCTGGAAACTTGGATACCCAGGAGTTGAATGATGTCGACATGGTCACCGAGTTGCACAATAGCTTGCGCTTCGAACCATCAAAGCTCGATTTTGGTAGCTGGTCCATTGGAGTAGCACGATCACACACAGTTACTCTTGTCAATCAGAATGCAAACAAAAGTGTTTACTTGAGCTCTGTGTCCGGCAAAACGCCGGCATTCTACAGTTCCTTCTTCGAAGCGAAAATGGTACCTCCGCAAGGCAACACTACCTTCAACGTTGTATTCTTGCCACGCACAAGTGGTGCAGTTAGCACCAGTTTGCTCATTCATACCTCATTCGGTCAAGCGAAGTTGTTAGTGAGCGGGGAAGGTCGCGAGTGTCCGTATAAGCTGAAGCCGATTTTAGGTATTAAGGCTCCATTGAATGCCACACTCACTCCAGAGGTTTTAATGTACAATCCCCACAGTTATCCCATACAGATAATAGAGGTAGCAATAGTGTAATTTTTCCAACCAATAAATGTCTTTGTATCCCTTTTAGGTGTACAGTAGCGGAGGCCAGTTCCAATTGGAGTTGCCCAGTGGCGGATCAGAAGGGCCAAAGGCGCTTTGGGAAATCCCACCATATGCCACGAAACCTGTGATAAGGATTCGATTCAAAGGCGATCAAGCAGGCAACCATACCGCATTCATTCGAATTAAAGTAGCTGGAAACGAGTCCATGAGCACGAATGAAAACGTGGTTGTTATACCCGTCGAGTTTGAAATTCTTCCCAATCGCGGCCTTTACGCCGAAAACCCCATCATTGATTTTCGCCAGCTTACAACGTACGACAAAATCAAGCACCAAAAAATTCAGCTGACAGACTCATTGAATTCGCTGGACCACAAACCTCTTCTGGTGGATTATCAATTGCGCCAAGTGCCAGGTCTCACGTTTAATATGAAAGAGGCCACCATTTCGTTGGATCCTCAAAAGTTTCTTCAAGATACTCGTCTGGAGGAGTTATTGGTGATCAGGACAGGTGCACAACGTAACGCCACAGAACTGCAGGAGTTTACCCTGCTGATTCGTGCTGAAGTGTTCAGAGGTAACCTTAAATTCGATGAAAACGTTACGGTCTTTGTGACAAAATCCGAGCACTTCGTTCGGAGGGCACGACGATCGCTTGTAGTAAGCAACAAATTTACGTTGCCACTAACTATCGTGAATGTGGCTGCGGAGCACAACGATTCCAGTGTTCTTCTGATGACAGTAAACGGTGTAACGCTATCACAAGTGCTACAGCCGAATGCATCCGCCGAGGTGCTGGCACTTGAGCTCGTAAACGAAGGCGTCCATTTCAGAAGCGTACTGCATATTGACACCAACATAACTACCTTCAGTGTGCCAGTCGTTGTATGCACGGGCATGCTCCACGTGCAGACTTTGGATGTAACGCAAGAATTCGTTTTTGCTGATTATAACACGCATCTTGATTTGGGCATCGTCCCATTTGCGGACATGTCTCACGACGGCTTCATTGTGCTGCAGAACAGAAATCCCTTGAGCGTTAAATTGGCTTCCTGGGATTTCAAGGCCCCACAGGGAGTTCACTTCCACACGACTTTTTTAGGCTGCTTGCGAGGACCAATGCTAAAGTCGCTAAAGGCACAGGAGAAGCTAATGCTAGATACTTCAATTTTCAAGTTCTGTACACATATAGGAGAGGACGACATCGCCGCCTTCCAGATTGCAATTAAATCGTATATCACAGACTTGTCCACAGGCAGTCTGATGATCTGGACGCCGTTCGAGGAAATCACAGCTAAGGTCAGCTTCAAAACATGGATTGGAAAACTCGAAGTGGACCAGCAACAAGTATATTTTAAGAATTGTTTCCCGGTAATACGGACAGCAAAGCTTATGCTGCTCAGTTTTCACTAATAATTGTTTGAATCCACAGGGAAAAGTCTGCTCCTCCGACTTAAGTATTCGTTCCACATTTCTGAAACCAGTGCGCATTACATCGGTAAATTTTACGGATAAGGGATTAACTTTTAAGGACTCCGAAACTGAAGGCTCATGGATCGCTCCACAGACAACAACTAAAGTGGGGCGCATATACTTCGAGCCGGCAAAGCTATGTGAGACGCGCTGCTACATACCGCAGAACAACGAAAAGTCCAGTGAGGTGGCTTTTCCTGTCCTCAACCATGGCAACAAAGGGTCAAGCAACCACTACTTCGATGAGACCGAGTTGCGTCGAAGAACTGAGTTGTTCCGCTACTTGAAGTGGTACTACAAAACCATGTCCTTCACGCTTAACAGCAATGAGATACGGCAGTTCCAACTGCATCTAATTATAGACATCGAATGGCCGAAACTAATAAAGGGGAGGCAAGTGTTTCCAACTATTGAAGTGGGAAAAACACAGATTGTGCAGTTGAAGGTTACGAATCCCGCAAGCCAACCAATATTGATCGACTACTTCCTCTCGGACCCCAAGTTTTCAAAGGACACGCAAATGTCGCTGCCGCTTGAGGTGGTTGATATTTGTACGAGCTGTTTCCTGACAGACAAGGATGTTTTTACGTTACCGGACGGAGCTCCAAAGAAGCCACTGCTGGTACCAGCGGCCTCCAGTATGTCTGTCAGCGTGCACTTTTTAGCCAAGGAAGCTGACACATATTCGACATTGCTACACATCAGGAACAACTTGACCCTCTACGAAGCCGTTTGGCTGACCGCTAGGTCAGTACAGTCGCAGTTTAAGTTCGGCAATCGGAAGCCAGGCTCAAATACGCCGCTCTTATTCGACGTGAACGAGAAACACCTGTCTGCCTGTACGAACAGCGACACCCCTCAGAAGGGCTTAAAAGCAGAGCATGTTACTGTAAGTCCTATTTATCCTTTTTACATGAATCTAATACTTTGCTTCACAGGTGGTTACTAAGCGCACTTTTACTGCGCGGAACACAGGCGAGATCCCCATTTGGATTGAGACATTCATGATTGGTGATCAGATGTGTGAGGGATTCGGTTTCAAGATACTGGACTGCTCGAGTTTCGCGCTTCAGGCCAATTCTTCAAAAAAAATCGAAATCGGCTTCAGTCCCGATTTCACCGCAGCACGTGTTTCACGAGCGTTGACCTTGATTACAAACTTGTCGTACGATGTCAGTTACCTACTGGTGGCGGTGATGCCGCCAGTTAGTCTCGATCAGTGTTACGAAATGCTACCGCGCCCACCATGGGAGGCCCGTTACAAAGTAGTCACTTTTGTGGTTGTAGGCACGTCTTTTATTCTCGTAATGGTTGCAGCACAGATAGACTACGCGAATCTGCTGGCAAAACAAGAGGATCTCTTTGTGGCTCGTGACAAGGGGCCGGTACAACCAACATTTAATCTGCGTAACATTGCCGTGAAGCCACCAACAACTAACACGGTCGACCAACAAGCCAGCAGGTCAACTCTGAAACCATGCAAGCTACAAGTCAAAGCTAATGGAAACAACTTCAGCAGCATTAAGAAACGCGGAGCAGCAAAAAAAGTCAGCTGCAACAACAATGGAGGCGGAAGAAATATGTCATTGTCAGAAATGACCTGGCCTGTAGAGTTTTCGGAACTGAAAGAGGAGAAGGCAGAGAAGGGCGCCAGAGCTGCTCACAGTCTTAGCGAGCGCAGCTTTCCACTGAAGCTGGAAACAGAGAAAGGCACGCATGGTCAGTCACCAACTAACTCCAGCACAAGTATTTCGTCAAGTGAGAGCAGCGCCAAGTCGGCTTCCCCCAAGCAAGTAGAGAAGGCGGAGAATAACGCTCAAAACACTGTTACGAACGGAAGCAGAAGACCAAAAAGCTTGAGGAAGGCAAAGAAGTTGACGCAAACTGCCTCAAACGAAAGCAACGAAAACGAAACACGAACAGCGACACTGCCGAAAGCAACAAGTAGAAGTCCTAAGCAAGCGGCCAAATCGAGTGGTGACAATGCCTCTGCTGCGAAAATTAAAACACCTACCGATGGAGGACGGAATTCAGAACCGGAAGGAAACGAGGCTGCAGTGAAGCGTAACATACCGAATTCGAGCGACGCAAATGCTGGTGGGAGAAAGTATGGCAAAACCCCAGGTCGAGAGCGCAAGAAGGAATCAGCCGAGAGCAGTTCCGTGGTGGGTTCTAAACGTTCGGAGCGCAAGATGAAGAACAAGGCGTTCAGTTCTCTAAATCTTAATTCCTCTCCTGTCCGGACTGAGAGCAAGGACATGAGTGCCTTTAATTCATTTCTGTCGCCGTGGAGCACAAACCCCTCATCTATCGCCTCATTTAGTCATGTCCTGCAGTCACAACAGCACCCTTCATCCAACGAAAACTCAAGTGATTTGATAAAAAATTCTGGTTTAGAACTGCAATCCTCCGGCGAATCCCTTTCCCCCGACGTATCATTTCCGCAGACTACTAGCAAGTTGATGAATAACGATCTCGAAAAAGAAATATATGAATCATACAATAAGATAGAAGTTGCCAATTCAGCGGAATTGGGTCCAATCGGCACCAGAAGGTCTCCTTCCTCGACGCCTGTTTGGGAACCGCTGTCTGGTACAAATACCAATTCGTCTTCAGCTTCGAACACAGAGTTGTCCCAGAACTCCAGTTTCTTTTCAAACATTCTCCCGCCCTACGATTACAGTGAAAGTCAGGGTCAGCAGCTCATCGGTGAGACCTTGGTAACCCAACGCCTGTTAAACATCCGCATTATATATTATTCTCTTTTCAGGCTTGCAGCATACGGGACTCTATGAAATGAAAACATCTCAGGAAGAATTTCAACGTCAATGGCAGGCAAGCGATTATCTTTTCAGTTTACGTCAACAGCAAATACTCCCACAAGCGCCACTGCAAAAAACTATCGAGCCAGGCAACTGGGCTGTTGCTTCTCGGACTTGGACGCCAATGAGTTATAGGCAAAGTGCAGCAAGCGCGACCACGTCAGCAGGAAATAATTCCAATATGGCTGTGGGTCCCTGGCAGCGTACGACTACAATACGACCTCCGCCAGGCCTTGAGCAGAACTTCCAATCTAACCCAAGAACTGCTGCATCGCGCCATTCCACACAAGCAGCTGCAACTAATGATAGTGCGATTGCTAATGCTAATTCAGAGGATGTGCACTCCATGCAAACGTTCGACCCATTTAGTTCCCTCAGTTCAATTTGGTCAGAAAATTGGAACAAGAACCGCAACGAAATGAATTGAGAATTCGTTAAATCGACTGAGTAACCATACAGCCTGTTTTGAACTTAAAATTATTTTTAAATTTACTGTAATAAACGATATAAATAAATTGAGATTGCGAATGAAGACGGATTAATTTAAATTTACGTTTTCGAAAGCGTCGAAAAGCTTCGAAAAAGTAAAAGCTCTCAGAATTACGATATTTTTTCAGACATTTTTGGAGTCTTCCCGCGAACTTTCCAAAAGTTGTCAAAATTCTAAGTCAAAATACTATGTCAATAATGAAAAATATACAAGTTTTATATTTATAAATAATGTTTTTCGTTAAAGTTGGACTGGATACACGATATAAGCTCAACATTTATTCCAATGAAAATTTGTTCCTCGTACTCATTTGTCTTTGTACGCTATGACGCCTTTTTCTATCAAATCGGGTATTTCAACTGCCAGCCAGGGTGCCAACTATAAAAAGGAAATTTATTGTAGAATACAGGTTAATAAAAATTGTATTAAACTTATTTTGAGGACGGAAAAAGCCGGCAGGTCGCCTTAGAAATTCATTTATAAAAATCTCTATCTCCAAATATACGGATAATGGGAATGGGAATTGGATTTGGCTACTGGGTTTAGTATGTGCTCCTGCCACAAATTTTTTTTTACAACTTACTCCCAAAGCCATTGCGTGTGCTATTCCAAATTTGGGAACATTTCGCGCCCAGAGCGGCTTGAAGTGGTCCGTCAAGCAGATTTTGCCTCCTCGATACATTTTCGCCGTTTTACCATCCAGTTCTGGAAGCGCGATTTCGGGCGCAGTCGTTGGGTACGTCACTGGAATCTAGAACCATATACGAGTTCAGCATTGCATTACCGGTACCAGTAAGGGCGATTGCACTTACGTCGAATTCCACATCGAACTCGTACTTGAGCAGGTTATGCATGTACCAGCACTTGCCGAACCATCGGGTGCCCTCCTTGTTAGATTCCAGACGAAACCAATCGGTGCCAGATTCCTTGTTGTTCTGTACATACTAAACATGAAGAAACTGAGGATTTAAGTTGCGAACCTTCTTCACTTGTCACTCTGGCTTACCTTAATAAGTGCCTGGTACTCTTCCTTTAAGCGCTGCACCCAGATGTCCTTATCTCTGGGACCAGCTCTCGTCTGCATTAAAGGAATGCCGCTTAACGTCCTTTTGGTGCACTCGTCCACCATATCTAGTTGACTTTAAGAAATTAAGCTGATCCCAGGAATTCCAGAAGTTAGCACTAAAAGCAATTGCCAACGGGACACGGCAACGATGTTGCCAGTTGCTTTATATTTTCTCATTTTTGGTAATTCTTAAAATGCCGTTTGAACGTGTGGTGTATACATTCAGCAGAGTTCAGTCTTTAATTTGTGAGCAAAAATGCAAACTACACAGCAAATTTGTAGCCGCTTCAACTATTCACTTAAAAATTAAGGAACCAAAAACTGTTTGTCCTAAGGAAATCCGGGTAAATAAAAAAACCCGTACAACAAGAATGGCGGCATATTTAGCAATGTAAACCGAAACTTCATAGAAGACACTGCTGCCACCTTGGCGGGAATTTTCCCATTAACTGTAGTAGTCATTTTTGTAGATGAAAACTCTGATGGTATTGTTTAAATCTACTTTGCACTCACAACGGGAATTTCAAGGGAAGGAATTTTTCCTAGAACGTACATATCAAAATGTGGGAAAAACTTTCCATAGGAACTTCTGTTCAGGATAAAGCTGAATGTTTACACGAGATTTATGTTTGTAAATATCTGCAATAAATTGTCGATTTACGTAAACAATAAAATACACTTCCGATTTTCATAAATATATCAGTGTATGTAGCAAAATGTTGTATCATTTGTGATATATTTTTTAGTTAAGTTTAGTATGGTTTTCTTAGATCAATAAAAAACGTAGTTGGTGTCGGCTAGAAACGGACAAACTAAAACTATTATGAACTATTATAAGAGAACAGCGCCATAAATGTCAAAAATCCTTGTGGTCTCATTTGGAAAAAATAAGCGTCGTCCAGTTTTTGTCTTTTGCTGGCGCCATTTACGCTTTCAACATGTCAGAGTATGTGACTGTTGTTAATGTTTGAACGCGCAGGGATTCAAAATTAGGTCGCCGTGTCCATCACCTGAGAAGCCAGCATGTGGCTTGGAAAGCGATGTGGTGGATGAGACACCTAAAGGACAATAAAAATCGTTAGTGACTTGTTAATTCAATTGTTTAGTTGAGCTGGAAAATGCATGCCTGTTTCTGAGGGCGCTGGGCTTGTAGGAGGAGAAGGTGAATCCAGTGAAATTATGCTGGAATCGTTATCTGAAATATAAAGACATACGATATAGCGTGTTTCTGTTTGTTTAAAACGTAATAGGATATATAATTTGGAGGAACTTAAACTTATTAAAACCTAAGAATTTCAACGTTCGATTTTTCGATGCAATTGGGGACTTCTACGATAATAAAACTTATGTTAAGGTTTAAACTAGGAATTTTTACTTCACAAATTTTAATTGCAACTCGAATTATATACGCTTTCGATCGAGAGCATCATTCAACCGGTTTAGCTAAACGTTCATTCAAAATTCATAGAAAACCTCTAATGGTATGAACGAAATTAGACTTCCCAAAAGCTATACGAAGCTAAAGACTTCGATTGAAAACTGGACAACAGACAAAGGTTTTCTGATTTATAAAGACAACCTTTGTGTATCGATGGTTGTGTAAAAGTTATAACAAACTAATACTTGAAATAATATGCACTTCTAACAGCGGCATTTCAATAAAGAACTTGACAACATTGTTATTCTGAATTTTTTTTTTTTAATTTAGCCTGAAAAGTCTCGAATTACAAATTTCATATAGATTTATTATTAATCCGAAATACTCAAGCGCAAGACTCCTAACTTAAGACTAATCCAATTGGTTCACCAGTGAAATTTTCGAAACCAGCTTCAAGGAAAACTTGTGTTGGTTGAAGATAGGTACTGAAACGGAGGAATAACTGCAAGAAACCATTTCTTAAAATCAATTTGTAGGTTAATAAACAGAAAAATTTATACCATGTCGATACAGCTCCACAGAAATAAAACAACCATCTGTTTCTAATTCTCAAATGCGTTTATTTTCTAATATACTAAAACTTTTCCATTAGCTTATCATCTTGCAGCATAATTTTGAAGAACTATTTACAAGGAACATAAAATACACTGTATGTATATATGAGACATTACAATTCATTATACATTTAAAGTTAGCATTTTCAAGATGCTTGATTTCTAATAACGACATGTTGTGTGTTTATGATTACAATTTATCTCGCTTTTCTTTTACAACTTGTTTTCTGCGAATATGTATATGATACACGTTTTTAATTATACTTAAGAGAAATGATTTCTTTACAGTTATTATTCGTGCATATTTAAAACTTAAGCTAATTTGTATTTTTGCATGAGGAATGGACTTACGTAATAAAAGGGCTTCTGAGGGTTAACACAGAGGGTGGAGCAAGCACAGAAAGGAAGTGGCTTCATTCAGTGGAGGTTTAACAAAGTTTGAGGCAGGAACTTATACTCTATTCTATTCCAGCGCAAATCACTAAAACGGTTTGGCTGAAATAAGAACGATTCTTACTTACGTCTACTCAATTTCAGTATTTAAAGTTAAGAATCTTACATTTCTTCGTCTACCTGTGTTCTTAAAAACGTGCGCAACCTTAATTCCACATTCTTAAATGTAAAAGTAACCTACATTCGTAGAAATAAGCATTTTGGTGGTTCAAATTACCAAAAATTACCCAATATTTTCTTCCTGATGTTTTGTACATCAACCGTATTGTTACATCAAACCACCTTAAATTAATTGTAATAAAACTAGGCTCACTGCAGTATTTTACTAGGTTCATCATGCCATATGGGGAGCCCATTTAGATCGCAAGCTTTCCCTAACAAATAAAGCTATTGATGCTACAGTTGCAGGAGACAATCTTGGAAAATTTGCGAAACCTCCAATTAAGTTATGTGTTATCTAAATTAACTTTGTTATTCTAAGTCAAATGTGTCTTCATATCCTAATGAAAATTAGCGTCAATACTCTGATATAATTAGGTTGAAACTTATCCTTCCTAAGCTTACTTAATGCTAGCTTAACCTACGAGTACGTCTGTTGTGTTTCGTTATTGCTCACACAAGTGTTCATTTTCGCCTTCCATTTCCAAGTGCAATATTTGAGTTTCTTTAATTTTAATTACAAACAGTAAATATCATTAAAGTCGGAGTATGAAACTACAGGTTATTCAGTTGTGGCAGATAATTGCGCTCCGCATACAGTAAAACAACACAATTACTAGTTTAAAAAAGTTGATTACTTAAATGTATTTCCTAACACGTCTTTTTCTGCATTAGAACACAATCACATATTAAAATCAAATAGCCCCGTAATTCCCACACAAACTCCAACTCTTAATTATGCAATAATTTAAGTAAAACCCAAATATTTGCAAATTCTAAACCTAATTACGGTTTTGTATTTAGTTGTATTCAGCTGCAAGTTATTTTTCGCTTTAATTGTTTGCTTCTCTTAACTGCAAGGAATGCAGTAAGGGAAGAATATGAATGTCAGCGCTTACACAAATAAAATTAAAAGTGACATAATATTTAATCAATAACAATAATAACTAATGAGCGGATTTTTACGCAAATGCATATCTTAAATATACACACCCAAATGTTTGCATACCCATACATATTCTTCGCATATCTCGGAAGTGGACCATGGGGCCCCTCTCGACAGGCTCTGAGAGCTTTCTACAGCAGATAACACCGGCTTGATAAACGAATACTGAAAACAGGGTCCAAATCTGATCTTTCGTTAGGTTACTGAAATTCCGCACCGAACGAGTCAGGAGGTACCTAGCTAAATCATTTTTAAAAATGATCGCATTGTCATCGTACTTTTCAAGTATTCGCCAAGTGGCTAACATTTTACCTACACTTTGGCAAGATTTAAGAAACAACGCGGATGGCCCCCAAGTACTTCAGAAATTTATCCTCTTTCAAAATAGAGATAATATATGGTATTGGTGCTACATATTCAGTTCGATATTCTTAAGATTATTTGCTTTAATGTAGCTGACATAGGATCTGCACATTTCATTGTAAGACTGCATATAAATCCGCTCTCTAATAATAATAACTACAATATAATTTTACTGTTGCGAGAATAGTAGAAAAATAAATAATCTACTGCAGTTACACACTTTCTAATTTAGCACGACTCGAAAGAGTAAATCAAGCAAGAAGTCATCAACTGTTGGAAGAATCGCAGCTGAATTGGTGATTGAGGCGGACTTGGAAGGTTCGATAAGAACCCTTTTTTAGATCCGCCCTGGAACCAGAGAATTAAAGAAAAGCAACAATGATAAGAGAACAATAGAGCTTCTGAACAGAAATCAAAGCAAATCGAGCATTTGTGTTGAAAACAGGTTGGTGGTCCTTTAGCGTGAATGGCAGGAAAAATCATTCAAGCAATAAGCTCTATATTAATTATAGATAAGTAACTCTTACGTAACTACATCTTCACGTCTCCTAATGTAAAAATGTGTGTTTATGCGAGAGGTCAAATCATAGCAAGAGGTGCGTACTGCAAGTTGGTGCTAGCAAACAGCCAACACTTGTGAGTTGATAACTACAGACGTTTCGCATACAGGCTACGCGCTCTTATTTTAACAACTTCAACTCTGTTACAATACACAGATTATGCAGCGCTATTGTTGTTAGCAATGTTTGCGTTGTTGTTGTTAAGTGACGTCGGTTCATGTTCCATGTACTGGAAACTTTGCTCGCTTTCCTCCAGTCTGTTTTTTCCATCCTCTGATTAGCATTAAATTGGGGTGTGAAGCGTCGAGTTGGGAAGAGAGGCATTGAATTTATTCAAACAAAAAAGGATTGTGTACTTTTATCAAATTTAATATATCAAAAATAAAACAAAACAGTTCTAAAAACAGTGCAAAATTACAATACTTTTCTAACATCATCTGATTAAGCTTAACCATAGGTATTCTAATATAATGCGTTAAATTAACAATTGGTAAAACATACACAATATGAGCCAGTTTTTCAATGATAGCTTATCTCCATTTTTTATTTTAAACTATGTTGAAACTAACACTCAATTCTTCAAAGAAATTTAAACTATGATTAAATGAAGCCAGGTGAAGGTTGGATGGCAGACTGACAAAATGTCACCACCTCTTGCGACAGTAGTGGTCACAATGTAGGTTTGAGGATGTTGCTATCCAGATATTAAATGATTTATCTGATTCCTTTTTTCACCATTGTTTAAACCTAGCTTACGCTAACATTGAAAAGCGTGGCCCCAGCAGTAAACGAAAATAGCCTTATAAAAGATTAGGCAACAATTGAAAGCGTTCGTTAGATCGTGTCTGCTCTGCAGACAAGAACTAAATTTTTCCATTCACTCGTAAAAAGTTGACCGACTTCGTTGCGTCTCTATATGGAGTTGCAAATATAAAATCAAGTCCGTAAACGTAAAAAACTGAAGCCAAACTGAAGACTTTCTAAAGAGCTTTCCAAGTACAGCATTCAAGTGCAAGCAGTTTTATTTTGCCAGAACTCTGATTGCTCTTTACTTCGTTTTTTTAACAGGTGCCACAACTGCTACATTTCTTCCTAAGTTTTTCCAACTATGGTTGGCGACTTTCTTCTTTAAAGGAACTCGTGATTTACGCTTCTCAACTATTTCCACATCAGAAGATAATTTTGCAGCTGTTCGAATAGAAAGGTCATTTTCTTAGTGAATTAGGATAAATAAGGGAAGTACAGCACAACAAGTATAACACGTCGACAGATTACCAAGGTATCAAAACATTTCGAAGGTCTCAAATCCATGCATTAGCCTAAAATGTTCCTCCATCTTTAAAATCCCCATATGCGAAATGGGAATTTCCTTTAAATAGTTCGGGTCTTCAAAATCTCACTCAAAATCCTCAAAATCTCACTAAAAAAATTTTGAAATGCTTTTTATTTGGAGTTTCTGTTGTGAGAACTCGGAGATATCCTACTGAAAGGACCTTATGTAGCATCATTATTAACTTCATGACCTTGTTTCGAACGAACTTTTTGCCAGTGTCTACCCAGTTGTACCAAACCACTATAGAAAAAAAGAACTGACCAAAAAGAAAGGCTTCATACCACTCTTTCAACACACTTCTTAACAGTTCCAAATGCGATTAACAGTTCCAAATGCGATTTATTCAATACTCTATTTCTGTTCTGCAATGTCATACCATATAATTCAGTATAGCAACAGCTTTTCATCAACAGCTGCATTCGTTTTCCGGATCATTTAACATCAATTTAGTAGCGCGTTTTGACTTCCGCATCGGATTGCGACGACGACAACGCGAGTTTACTCGTTGTGCCAAATTTAAGAGGTCCTCCTTCGGCACAGACGGCAATTCGTTCACATTGAAAGATGTCGAAGACGGTTCTGGAGTTTCCATTGGCTCATTTTCAGATAGGACCTCCTCAGTTGCCGGAAACATATCGTCATCATTGGAGTTGCGAACAGTCAACTGTAAAGGTTCCACGACTCCGGGGCTTTCGAACCGTTGGTTCCGCATTCTAGTACATAAGAACTCGATAATTCCTGTGACGTCCATCATGAAGACAAAGGTCACAAGAGCCAAGATCAATCGCGCTAAATAGAAAGCATCGTTGCGTATCCATGAAGAAACGGTGGGCGCACTATGTTCCAGATAGCGCTCATTTGCAACGATGAAATACTGGCCCATGAAGTTGCAAGCAAAATTCAAGAGCTTCAAACTGGGCAACCAGGCTTGGTGTAGAAGAAAGTCAGCCGCGTATAGAATGGCTATCATTTCTACCAGAAAAATCAAAATCCTCTTTGGCTTACGCAACGTACGTGGCCACATTGGACGTACTTTGGAGAGAATACACAGCATTGAGAAGATAAAAATGCAGGAAGCTATATTCGGAGCCATCAGTGGCAAGTTCGAGTGACTGAACTCGATTATACTGATGCTGTTGAGATGCATTATCAGACCAGCACTAACGATGACTGCCGATTCTGCAAGATGTCCGTAGTCGCTCATGGTGGAAAACTGGAGATGTCAACTATAAATCAATTACTTCGCGATTTTGTTAACAAGAACGTTGTTGCAGCGAAATGGATGGACGTGTAATTTTTAACCGAAAATAAAATCACAATTTTTTATCCACTATCCAATTTTGAATTATTAAATCTTTTAAAATTTTTATGAAGTAAAATTCGCTTTATTGTGTTTGAGATTTTTTTCAACATATGTTGATACCTTGCAGTGAGTACAGTAGATACAAGGCGAAGGTTTACTGTGTGTTAATTTCAAAACAGATAATTGGAAATATAAGGTGAAAACGAAGGAGAAGCATGCCTACATCCAAACACGAAGAAGCAGCACAAGGACGAACAAGAAGCGTGCCTACATGCGAAGCTGTCAGCCAATGATTTTGACAGATTGGGTGGGAAATCTTGCAGACAATTTTAAATTATTGGGTAAAGTGTTTTCTGAATTCTTAACTGTTAACTGGAACGTTCAAGTTCCAATATTATAGCAATCTCCCCAAATGATGCCTAGATCTAAAACTGAAACTCCGAAACTGATATATGATATATGGCAGAGAATGTAGCAAAGGTAGCACGTAGAACACGTTCCAAAAAAATACCAGAACCGCAGATCATTTCTTTCCACACAGCGGCCCAATCTCTTTGTCTAGAAGTTATTTAACAAAAACAGTTTTTCGGGGCTTTCGATTTTCACTAAAGTTGCTGTGAAATTGCGCTTTATTTTGACTAAAAGAATGTCGAATATCGTCGGTCTGTTTAATCGGCAAGTGTGAATTAAAGGCGAAGCCAGCGAAAGTCCAAAAATTACTAGAATTTTGTGGGACTATAAATCCGCCCACTTATTTACATATACTTTGCAGTACATGGAACGCTGTACAGCACCTTGAGGTACTGGGAAATTATGAGAAAAAAGTCCACAACACTCTAAATAGAACATATAAAGAAATGTTTCAGGCGTTTCTAAAATCTTATCACAAAAAAGAAAAAAATTTAACCTCTATTGGCTCGTATCACTTCCCAATTTATATATTCTCCTTTCAGAACTTAGAGCAGCTTGCCCGACCGTGGGTGCTTGTACGATTAGTAGTCAAAATACTGTAATCGTATACCGCCAATTAATGCGTTTTTTGTTTATCCTGTTGAAAAGCCAAATAGGTGCGGAATTTAGGTATCGATTTCTAATTTAGTGAGAGTTCGAGTTGGCTGTGTTCATAGAGACTTAACGTCTTTCAGTAATATCAGTTACTCCAGAGATCCGCATATTTTAATCTAAATTAAATTGCTGCTTACTACTAAATATTCAAAGCTACACGGCATGCAAAAGAAAAAACACTAACTACTCAATGCTTAAAAAATAAGATTAAATAAACTAACAGAAATCCTGAAGCAACTGAATTGCGACGCAAGGATGAGCAATGCAACGACCGCAAAAGAATGAATGCTCTCAACACAATAGTGAATGGAATCGTGTTCAAGGAAGAAAAACAATTAAATCGAAAAATAATAACTTTCCGCTAGCATCATTGATGAATGGGTGAACTAATCGAAGAAAGGATCGGGTGGAGTGAATAGTTACATATGCAGTGTTGGTTCAAGCTTCAGATTGCATATGTTCTCTTCTACTTCTCAGTATTTAGTACGAAAATGCATCTAACGTACCCGCTGTTTTCTGCTGGAGATTGTACATCGCTCGCTGACCATTTAAGTTTGCTGCGGTAGATGACGAAGTGGCTGCAGGTCCTGAGAGCATTTGCTTTGTGGGTGCAGCAGTGGCGGCCGCAGGGCGTCTCTTTGCTAAGGGTAAGTCATCGTCTGAATCGCTGAGTGTTAAATCGACCTGGTTGAAATCGGGACATGCATCGATTCATATCTCGTCAAATATGTGAAGTTGGTATAACTTACAGTCTCACTATTTGTGGTGGATGTAGGCTGATCATTAGGTACGGCAGGTGCCGCGGCAGATTTAAGTGCCTTAACATCTTCGGTTGTTATCAATTCTGAAACGAAGGTATGGTCAGAGAATAAATTTAAATACGAATAACTTGCTAACCAATATCATCGGATATAACTTCAACTTTTTCGACTGGTTTAGTAGGCGTATCAATGATCTGAGACTCGTTCCGCAAGCTGTGGGTGCTCCAGGATCCGTCTTTGTGCAGCTGGATTTCTGTGTCGTTTGGCTTGAGTAGTGATGAAGCCAGAACTTCTTGAAAGTACCTGAAAACACGTTTTATATCCGTAAGAAAATCAAACACAAAAACCTGAATTTAAACAAGCTATTTATGCAACTAAGCTATTCTAGCTTGTATAAACAGTCTACATAAGTTTTCAGAAACTGCAAGAATACATTTTCCGGAAACCGTGTAAGTTTGCCAATTAATTTGTTTTTGTTAGCAAACTTACAGGCTTATTTATCAGCCCGATTCTGAATAGAATCTCTCGGGGAGTCTGAAAACCAGTTGCCTTTTTTAATTTTTGAATTCAGTAGCGACTAAGATGACTCTCTTTTTTGTAAATTGCACGAGCTACTGTTAAGAAGGAAGGTATAGGGAGGTGAAAAGAAGGGAATTATTTCATCTTTACAATGGCGTCATGATATGTATGTATAGAAATAACAGACTGTTTCTTAAAAATGAAATAGCATTTGTTGAATATTAGAGAAACACGAAATACATTCAGAGATTACATTATAGAATTCATATACATGGTTAAAATAAGAAGAAATACATTATGTAAGACCTCTTTCGGTATATTAAATGTACGAGTTAGTAGAGTTTTGTTGATTTCTCAAGGGATTTCTCGGATTTCATCTGGTTTGAAAAACTTATGTAAGGAACTGGAGAATTTTTTTGTTTATGTAATTTGTGATTCAAAGTCTTCAATTTATTTGACCAAGTAATCGTAATACCTACCCATCTATAACTAAGTTATCATAAACGGCTGGTTTATCGCACACCGGACAGTTCCATGTGGGCTTGCGCTCGTTCATCTGCAGGTAAAGACTAGCATCGAAGCATTGCAAGTGCGAACAAGTCGACGCACGGCACGGTAGCGACATCTTCATCTTGCCCAGCGGACAGTTGAGCGATACCTTTAACATTGTGGTTGCGATCTCGCAGTCGGCATCTTCCGTGAGCTTCTCCTTGACTACAGGAAAGTAGAACGATATTCATATATGTGAAAAATCTTAGGATGGAACCTACTTAAGGCTCTTGTGTAATCAGCAGGCTTCACTCCCTTCGTCTTCATGCGATGTAAGAGCTGCGCCGACGTGAGCTTCTTTACCAGATATACAGCGATGCAGTAGCCTCTGGTGTAGTCGGGACACCACTGCACGGTAATGGTGTTGGTCACGGTGGGTGATAGTTTCACATTGGATGTTACGTTGACGGGACGTGGTGGACGTTTAGGTTCAACATTTGGTCGATTTGTTGGAATGACATTCTACAACGTTACAATCGTACGCATTATTCCTCTTTTATTTCCTGAAAACAGGGCTGCCAAATCCGCAGGGAAAGCCTTCACGAATTTTGATTCCAATGGGAGCTTTTGTTGACGGTTTTCTCTTTACCCTTAGGTAATTTTTTGTATTAATGAAATTACTTTAACTCTGATACATTTAGAAAGCAGTAAAATGCACATTTCTTGTTACGAATAGTAAATTTTGTAAACGGAAAATCTCCAAATACGGAAATTTTATGAGAGCGTGAAAACCTGAGCTGGCAGCCCTGTCTGGAAGTGCATCTTACCGGCAGTTGGCACAACTTATTGTTGACCTTAACAGTGACGTTGGGTGGAAAGCAATCCTCTTGCTCGCAAGACGTCTCCAGCAGACAGAAGCGCAACTGCACCTGAATAGCATGCTCTATTTTTGAAGCGTTGCGTATGTCACGGTTGGACGCGATCTCTGTGGCCTGTTGTGGTGTGAGTGTGAAGTAGAAGGGAACTTCCTGCACGCGCTGCGTATTTCGCGGCACCAGTGACGAAGGTTTGATCAGCACGCCAAGGACATCGTAGAAGGCTAACTTCTTGAGGCGCACGTCAGGATGTATGGGCACCTGTGTGGGGATGGTGTGTGGGAAGGGAACCATATTAGGGCCGGCACCCGGGCCAGGCATTTGTTGACCAACCATCGCCTGACCGCCACCGCCTGATCCCACTATCGCGCCTGTATTCTGCTGCATAGCGGGCATTTGCATATGCGAATACATCCTCTTGGGTTCTGTGGGTCCGTACTGCGCGACCTGTTGTTCAGCTCTGCTCCCCGAATGATGTAATACAAAATGGTGTGAGAATGAAAAATCCCTGCCTGTTTCGTCGTACTTACACCGATTGTGCGTAAACTTCTTTAATTTTCTGCGAGATCAACTCGAAGTTGCTTTTCAGCAGTGAGTTAATGCGACGTTGCAAGTCGACTTTACGTCCGGCAATGGAGATGTTGAGAAAGGACAGAATCTTTTGCAACTCAACTACACGGAGAAGATTTACCATATTCTCACACTCCTGCAAAAGAAACCAACGTCAGATATTTGCCATCGTTTCAGGTGTAAAATAAAGAACTGTGGTAACACTGACTACGCATAGAAGCTCTTAACATTGTTTGGGTTCAGGAGAGGCATCGGTTTATAAGTTTGGAAATACTTGGGATACTTGTAAACAAGGATTTGGATTCTCTTCTCTTGGATTTTGAATAAACCTGGCAATGTACAACATCCTCGCTTAGCAAAAAAAAAATGTTGACTGATGCATCAATACGTTGTGATGGCAGCGTTTTTGACCATTGCTGCCTTGCAACAGCTGAAAGTAAAAACCGCTGTTTGTCCAGAACGCAAAAGACGCTTGTGTGCGTGTGCACTAGGAATGAATAAACGATAGCGAGCGAGAGAGAGAGAGAGAGAGGGAGAGTAAAATTTTCTGCATTTGTACTCGGTTTTTGTTATTATACAATGATTAACAGGAGATTTAACAGAACTTTCAGATCAGTCAAATGACAGTCGGTCGTAATGTTTTAATATTGCTTTAGCCAGATGGAACCGAACAAGCTCCAACAACAAAACCATGTAACTTCACCCAAACTTTTTTCCAGGCTGAAACCTTGCAGTGCTTGACTAAAATCGAAGGTTAATTGGACTAACTGTTTGTGCTACGGTCTGTCCAGATCTTGAGACTTTTCATATGCAGTCAAGCATGTATTCACGCCCAGAGACCTAATTTTCCAAAATAAAGCTATAAAGCTAATTGTGATTATTGACCCTTATCCAAAATAAAGATTTTTTCCTACCAACCTCCATCTTGTCTTACACGCGATTGAGAACTGTGGCACATCGTTTACGTTACAATTTATGCTTAATGTAAATTATTTCGACATTTTTACTCAAAATTAACCTCTATTTACTACCATGATCAAAAAACTTATAAAAATTCGGGAAGACGTCGACCTTCTGAGCTAAAGAGCTTCTGACGAACTCTGGCCCGCTTCCGAATGAGTCCACAATTTACGCGCTGAAGCCGGGTTGTGACAACAAACTGTGGGTGCAGACCTTTCAGCCGATTTAAAAATATGGTACTTATAGCAAGGTCTATTATTATTCGACTATTGATTTGTACATCGTTAATGTCTGTGAGGATAATCAGGACTTTAAGTACACGTATATAAGTTTTAGTAAGAAAATTAAAAGGATATGATAAATTACTTAAGCATTATAATTAAGAGTTTTCCTACGGTTGCTTGGAAAAAATGTAGTTACCAGAAAAGACGACTACGGCGGCCGCGATCCCCATGCTTGCTCTTAAAAATCACTGCAGTATAGCTTCTCCACTCGCAGTATTGAAATATTTATTTTATTTATTATAGAAGTTTTTAGTTTATTTTAATTTATATCTTTTTCACAAATTATAACCAACAATACTTCTATTCCCAGATTTCTATTCTTCTCGTCAGTAAAGTTTAGTTGATTGGAATTAACATGGCGGAAGGTTTGGTTTTTAATGACATTTCCCACTATTTAAACATCGGGAAAACTTCTCGTAATTCCTGGAAGTGTTCACTAAGCATCAACATAATATTTCAGCCTTGTATTTTAATTAATGTTTCATACTATCTAAGGAAATTGTACCAACCCCTACAACCGAAAAACAAAAAAAGGAAAAAATAGGCAAATTGTACTCGAAGTTCTGATGTTAATGGAACAGTTGTGCCAATTTGCAGCAACGGATTCATTAATATCAAAGCTTTTTTATTGGTGTTGTTTGCGCAATTCTGTGCTTGTTGTGCCTCGCCATTTGTAAATGGTATGCAAAATTATTAACAACATTCTTAAGAAAGAAAGAAGGGCTCATTTTCTCTTAAACATTTTATAAGTGTGGGATTTGGTTTTTTTCGCTTCTAGCCACAATTTTACTCCTTTCCGTTTCTTTTTCACTGGCTGAACTGCATCTTCTTTTGCTATTTTGTTCATAACGAGAAATGCGAACACATATGTTCTCGTTAATCGTGACCCAAGTTTAATCAAACTTACTATAAAGTACAAGTTATACGGAAATTTGCGCATTCTCCACTTCCTGAAAAGAACACCAAACCATACGCCAATAACATTATATACTCATGTGCTAGCTTGTTTATATAAACTCTGTAATACAGAAAATTATTGCTATCCTGTTTATCAAAATTGAAGGAAATTTCGCTTTCTGTTATTCTGCATTCTCTAATGAAAAATAAATTAGATAAAGACTATTTGAAAACAGAAAAAACATTTCATCGCGTACGGTTAAATTATTATTGTCCTAAACAGACTCCAATCTTTGCAACTCGGAATAATGCCCTTTTACTAAACACACCGTTTCACCCTTGGTGGCTAAAATAAGAAGAAGAACTTGAAATAATGGGACTTTTTGAATAGGCCGCCGATTTATTGAACAGATTGAAAGATGTGTACTCTGTATCTCTGGGGTACTCTGCTTTAAACATAAGAGCAACCGACACAAGACATTGGCTTGGCGGTTTCGATCTAAACGCCGTGAAAAAAACCCTTTCACTTACCCTCAGTTTATTAGGATCCACCGCAGTGCTTGGCGCAGCACGCCTTCCCGTGCTCCCTCCTGAAGTAGCATTCGTAGCACTAGCCCAGGTGTTTGTAGCCGGTGCGGTGGCTGATGCAGGACGCGAGTTGTTTGTGGAGCTGCCGGACAATAAAGCGTTCTCGGCCTGAGTCTGCGAACGCGTTTTACGCATGTTTGCCAACCACTTGAATCACTTTTCTGTTGTTCGGGGAATGTGTGAAGCAGGTTTGTCCGCTTGGCACGGGTTTCCACATAGAACTCCAATAACAACAATTAAGGTTTCACAGAAATTTTCAAAACACCGTTTTCTCAACTAAATTCTAATTTTTGAAACTGTCCCTCCACTTTTCGCTCTTTTTATTTCAGTCTGGAGAATGGAGAACGTCTTGTCGTCCGTCCTTTGCTCATTTCTTCTGAGGCAGGGAATTTTGTGGTGCTCTAGCGCCTCACTAAACAGCTGCTGCCAGAGTAGCCAACGCTACCTATACATAAATACTGGTTCCATGTAAAATTTCCCCATATTTAATGTTACCTTTTTAAGAAAATACCCAGTTTAATTAATTTCACACAATAAAAAATAATTAAAATTAATTAAGCTAGCCCATAGACTTAATTACAAATCTCGACTTGTAAATAATATAATAAAGGATGCTTCTAAAGGTTCTTAATGAGAGGTTTCAAAAATCTCTTCAACGTTATTTGACCTTAAATAAATTGCAAGTTTACGGAAATAATAATAGAGAGTGATTATGTTTCGGATTAATTTTAGGGTTTCTTCACAGGATGGCAGAATCTTGATATTACACTCATAAGAGGACATCGATACCAGTATTATATGCACTAGTCGTCAAAACTAAAACCAACATAGGTCATAATATCAATCTGATACTGAGTATTAGTTTTAGTTGAATACTTATTACTGGCAGAGGTAGTGACACAATTAATTGACAATTTAACAGATAATTGTAGTTCCTGGAGCAGGTTTCGGCACCATCTACAACACTGGTACCAGGTACAATTCTTTCCGTTCATATTATTTACTGTAGTTATGGATTCTAGTTGTTGCTACTCGTCACTACTAGTTACGAGACTACTTCTTGATATTATTTAAGACCACCCAATTGACCTGGATTGAAGTTATAAATGGCAGTAAATATGTCAATCAGTAACTCTTTTTAGGAAAAAGATTTTCTTGTATATTACTTATTATATAAAATATATATATATATATATATATATATATATATATATATATATATATATATATATATATATATATATATATATATATATGTATATATATATATATATATATATATATATATATATATATGTATATATATATATATATATATGTATATATATATATATATGTATATATATATATATATATATGTATATATATATATATATATATGTATATATATATATATATATATATTCACTTTTTACGGTTTAAAAGAGAGCTGCTACAACGGTTTCAAAAGAAATCCATTTCGCCGCAATTAACATCTAGAAAATCATCATCGTAGCCGATTAAATCTTTAGAAGGCGAAGACAAGGCTGCCAGAGCAGATGCAGACGTCGAAGGCTTCTCCGGGCTGGCTGGCTCTGTTTGAACGTGGTTGATGGGCTGGCTTTTATATTCCGGGCTATGCTCCTGACCCACGGGTGAGGGTGGTGGATTGGACACTAGCAGAGAAATTATTTCTTGCTTCCAAAGATGCACAGCTACAAGGCAAATGATACTTACAGTTCGCTGCTTGACTCTCCAAATTCAACTCAGACCCCAGAAGGAAGTGGTCCTTGCGCGTGTTTAGTGCGGGCAATTTTTGCTTACTTAAACGCTTTTTCAGCTCTTCCACCTTGCGGTCGCGCGACAGTGCTTTCATTTCTCTACGCCATTTATTCGTGCTCTGGCGATTATCTGCGAAAATCAGCTTCCGCTGCTCCGCAGTGAGACGTTCGTCTGCTTTAAGAAGAAATAGAAAGACGCCTCCGGGAGTCCGACGACGAGCCCCAGTCTACTCAAAGAAATAACTATCGCCGTTAGATGTGCGTATGGTTTCCAGAAGTCGATTACCTTGATTGCCATGCCGCCTTCTGCTTCAATACGTTGAGTTTCCTTGTATACTTCGATCGGTAAGCCGACGCCCAAGACTTCAACGATGCGCACTACAAGTAGCAAGCAATAACGACTAACACCAATCTCAAATCTAAGTAATTAGCTACCTATGAGTTCGTCCTGCTCCTCGTACAACTTGTTGGCGATTTCGCGCGCAACATCCAGGGTATCTCGACCTTCGGGCTCTGCCAAATCTAGTAAATGGCGCGGTTCATACGTGTTCGTATCCGAACCACTAGTAGGCGACGAACGGCGCCTGCTGCTTAACGCACGTGAACGCCGGCCACTCAAACGGCTTTTTATCGACTTTCGCGTAACACTGTCGTAGCCACCAGTAGAGTCGCCCGGGCGGCCGCGCTTGGGAATATGATGACTCTCGTTGTCCGAATTGTCATCGTTGGAGTTCGACAGGCGGCGTTTTAAACTATTCTCGCCGTTCAGGCGATATTTGAGGGAGAAGTCGTAGTTCTCCACGTTTCGATCGTTCCGTCCACTCTTGCTCATATCGATACCCCTCATATTTTCCGTCAGCGCATCCTCCTGAAGGCTGGCTGTCCAAATGTCGTACTTCTTGAACCGAGCTCTCTGTTTCTCCTGTGTTTCGTTTGTGGGCTGCACGCGCACCATAACAGTACGACGAATGCGTTTCTTTTTACGATGTGCTTTGGAGCCACTGCCATCAGCGGACAGCTTCAGACAGGTGTCTGTTGATTCACTGGAGGAATCGCTGCTGCTGTCAGCGTTTGACTCGTCGTTTTCAAGGTCATCATACAGACCTTGGTCCATTTGTTTGCAGTCACTGAAGGCTTCGCTAAATTCAGATTCGGCAATCGATTTAGTAGTGGTCTTAGAAGGGGCAGCAGCAATTGTGGATGTGAGTGCTGCTGGCCGTTCCAGTGGTGTGTACACATCCACATCGTCGTTTTCTTCTTCCGAACTGTCAGACAGCTGAAATAATGTTACTTTGTATCTTATATTCCAGCTCGGGCTGGTTACCGATTCTGCGTGCGACACTTACCTCACCATCTTCCAAATCTACGTCGTACGATTGAAGTACCTCCTGGTCCATCATTTCAGAAACACTTTACATGCAAAAGTTTTAGCTGGTTCCGTCTAGGAAAGGGAGCCCGGCTGTAATCGTGTTACTAAAAAAGAGTCTATCCTAAAGAGGACAACGCAAAATTTGAGCCGACACATCGACCGAAAATTTACAACCGGAAAAATCCGTAAATCTGCTGTCAGGATATCAACCGTCACAGTTTTCACTTGGTAACAACTTTGCGAGGAAATTTCGTGCTGCTGGCAATGCTGTTGTAAGGTGTGGACTAGTGTTGGGAAGCTATAGAATGCAATTTTTCATTTAAATTAGCTCTTTAATTTATTTTAGTATTCAAACAGTAACATTTACTAAAAATTAAGCTATTTTCTTTGTTTCATTTGACGTTAAATATATAAAAAATAAGGCGAACTAATGGTGGCAAATATATATGTAAACGCTGCGCATCAAATCTCGAACAAAGTTCACATTTATCTGTACAATCTGTGAAAACTTGCATAATTAATAATTTCTGGTGATTTATATAGGAATTAAGCTAAATTGACAGTTGTCAGAACAGTCAACTACAACAAGAGTGAAAAATTTTATCAGGAAAAATTGTGTCAGCTTAAAGAAAATCTTTCTCATTTCATAGAGTTTTGTCTTTTGAACACTAAGCAATGGATGAAGATTTAGATCTTGAGTTTTTAAATATATTAAGATTGTGTACTCAATGGATTCGCTCCCGGCGCCAAAGACGCTTTCGAGAGCTCCTCGTCGTCCATATCGCCAAATTTCACAAAAGATCTAAAGAAACATAAACAGTTTGCACATGTTGTTGTCAGATTAACTTATTGTACTTATTTTAATTTTGTTACTGACTGTGAGAAATACTCATTGTTTTTATGTTGTTCCTAATTAGATTAATAAACATGATGATTTTTAATGAATGAAAATTATTTCTTGCATTGTTCAAAAACTCCATGCAATTTCCCCTCAATCATTTCATACAGAGCAAGTGTTTGCAAACTAATTGAGTGGAAAATTGAGCGTTTACTCTCTGTTACTTTGGCTCCATTGGGTAAAATATCAAAATGGATTTGGTATTTTTGTTAAGTCAAATCGCTCTCTCGCTCGTATGATGGAATACACACGATTCCATAAGGCGAATATCGAATTTCTCTCTCAAGTCAATAAGAGTTTGCAAAACGTGCGTAAAATTGTCAAAAACATTAGTACGAGATTAGGAATTAGTTAAGTTTATATTACTAAGAATTATTCTTTTACATATAATCATATGTTGAGATAACTACTGAATTTAGGGTACATTGAAAAATCTGCGAACAAACAATTATAAAAACAAAACCTGTGGCCTATTTTTTATTTTGAAGCTTTGTAAGTTTTACTTTATTCAGATATCCGCTACTTGTAGCGGAGAATAGCAACTTTAGCTACCGGTTATTTGTTTTATTTATTTGTTTTACTTTACGATATTCGCGGAGAGGAATTGATTCAACCTCGCATTGCCACTCCTTTACATTTCTTCCGTTAAATTTTTTGTGAAAAGGAGTGTTTTATGAAAGTATTGAAATATTGGAATGAGTATGTCGCTTCTTGTTTTTGCTTCACTTTGTTAATAGTTATTAAATCATGGTCTCGTTTTGGTGAGGAAGCGACATACAAGCGCGGCAGGCGCTGACAACTTTCCTTTTCCAAGGAAAATTTTACGAAATAGACACCAGAATTCGAGTTTTGGCAGACTCAAGCTTAAATGGTTTATTTTTAAAATTATACAAATCTGGTTCATATTTTTGGATTTGTAATATTAATTACTAGCAGCCCCGGCGGACTTTGTCCCACCCAAAAATACAACGAAACTATTGCATTTTTTAAATAAAAAATTTTCTTTCCAAAAAATCATCTTTATTCTAGTACTTTGTGATACACAATATTTTTGGTTTTTTGTTCCGGTGCCAACACAAACAAAGCAGATGGCTTACCAACACGTGAACAGGCTACATACAGTTGGCCATGTGAAAAACATTCATTTTCCAAATTTAGACCACAAACATCCAATGATTGGCCTTGAGCCTTGTTGATTGTCATGGCGAACGCAAGACGAACCGGGAATTGAATGCGTTTGAATTCGAAAGGCATGTCTGTCGGTATCAAAGGAATACGCGGAATGAGAACTTGTTCTCCTTTAAACTTGCCTTTGAGAATTGTTGCGTAAATGATATTGTTCATGATTTGCTTTACAATCAAACGCGTTCCGTTACACAATTTAGGAGGTTGCAAATTTCGAAGCATAATCACTACTGAACCAACTTTAAGGTGTAAAATGTGTTGCGGAACACCAGGCAAATCCAAAGAATTCAAAAATTCAGTGGGGTAATTCGTAGCTTCATCTTCATTTACCACACAATCAACAGATTTGAATGAATGCATTGGACCACCAATTTGATTTTGAATTTTAAAATTAATCTCATTCACATCCTTGTTCTTCGCTGCCAAAATTGCGCGTTCACTTAACCAATCGTGATTCAAATAATTAACAACAATATCCGGAAACACTTTACGAATTAGTTCATCTTTCGATGTAACGAAATTACAAAAATTCGACGGAAATGAAATCAAACCGGTTGTGACATCGACGGGAACTTCACCATTACCGATGGCTATCAGTTGTTTGGAGAACACATCAGCTGTAGGATCGTTTTGTAATGAAACTCGCATATTCGTATTCAATTTAAGTTTCTTCACAAAGCGCCACAAAGACGATGACTTCAAGGAAGCGTTAACTGCATCAGCAGCAGTTGATTTTGGAATGACAGGTAACGTTTGACGGAAATCACCAGACAATAAAATCATAGCGCCTCCAAAAAGTCTTGAATTATTCCGTAAATCCTTCATGGTCCGATTAACTGCTTCCAATGCACGTTTATGCACCATTGTGCATTCATCCCAAATGATGATTTTACAACATTGCAACACTTTTCCCATAGCGGAATTTCTACTAATGTTGCATGTGGGTTCTTCAACCACTTGGAGATTCAACGGCAATTTCAGCGCTGAATGTGCTGTCCGGCCTCCTTCCAACAACGTAGCAGCTATTCCTGAAGAAGCGACTGCCAAAGCAATTTGAGATCTCGAACGAATAGTAGCCAAAAGCAAAGAAATAAGAAATGTTTTCCCAGTACCACCGGGAGCATCGATAAAAAATATTCCCCCATTTCCGTTATCAATCGCCTTCATCAATGTTTCATACACGATTTTCTGCTCAGGATTTAACAATGAAACATTATCACAAACCATTCGGCTCAATGCGTCTCGATCATATTCACGTTCTCGTTCTATTTCTTGATTAAAAGCATCGTGGATTGAACGATTAGGCGCTGGTATTCCTAAAGTACACAACAAATTGCCGCTAATAAGCAAACATATATCCTCAATCGCAATCAACGATTCATTATGAATCTCATCAGTCATTCCCAAATTGAAATCTCCGGTTGCAGCACGAACTCGATGCAAAAAATCCTCTGACATGTTGTCCTTATATTTATCCCACAAATCTTTCGGATTTGATGGATTACACGTCGAAATTATGATTGCAAAAAATGAACGTATTTGATTTGCAGGTGCGCACATAATTGCATCAGCAAGAGTCATATCCCAATGTGTATCATTCTCCAGCAATTGCAAACGTTGACAGGCATCACGATATGTAGGACAGAGTACTCCATCGACGGTTCGAAGTGACTCGAATGAAGTTGGCCCACGAACATTTACCAACAGTAATCGCAAATAGAAACATTCTGCATTTCTAGATGGATGCACTGTGTAAATACGACCGATGGCATCTGTTGAGAATACATCTGGATAATCCGGAACTCGCTCGCCTTGCTTTCGCCGTTGAAACTTTTTCGATGAAGCATTCCAAGTGTAATAACGCGGCATCTGAGAGTAGAGCAATGTTCGTGCGAATGGATCACTCTCACATGTTGAAAAGAAACTGGTCAATGTTGTAGCTGGTGGTCTTTCAGCACGTTGAATGGCAGTGTGTTCAGTGAAATAAACACGTTGACCATTCTCCAGATGCACCGCCAAATGAACTACAGTTGGATGACGGTCGTGAATTGGAAATGAAAAAATTCGCCAAAGAGCCTCATTGCAACTAACATATCTTCCAATTTGATACCGCGTTACTTCATCATCGGCATTTGGATCCGGAACACCAAACGCAGCCATATCACTACCTTTTGTAATATACTTGCAAACGTATTTGATTGCTTTAATCGAATTACAGTCCTCCACATTGATATGCGCATCAAATGTTTTGCAAAGTAGTGGTGAATATGGAACAATCCAACTGTTATCGACCACAACATCATTTTGTTTCACTTTCAATGTAACTGTTCTGCCATTATCATCAGGTGAACGACGTCGATAAAGTGGATATCCGTCGTCGCCGGTAATAGTTTCCGCAGTGAGAGGACGTGGGTAGCGTTTAGAACACTTGCCGTTTGCCATGCACGGTGAATCCATGTTATTGTTGCCACACGGTCCGTGAATCATATTCTTGATGACTATATCATACAATTCTTGATCAATTTCTGGATCCGGTATCTCTGCGCAAATGACAGCATCGATTTCGTCTGGTCGAATCTTTTCAACGAACCAAAGTAGAATATGCGCGTGCGGCAGACCTCTCTTCTGCCATTCAACAGAATACATCCAGCATCGAACATCACCAAATACACGTTGTTTAGTAATGAAATCCATTAGAACCTTCAGCTTCTGTCTGAACACACGTGCAGTGATATCATGTCGATCACTCGATGTTTGGCCGGGAATTAAATTGCACTGAATATCAATCCATCTTGAGTTGCAAGTGAAGGTGACAAATAAATCAGGACGACCGTACTGTCGAACAAACGCCATCGCATCTTGAGCATACTCGTGCATGTGGCGTGGACTGCCAACATACGTTGCTGGTAAGATTGTTAGTCGACCGAGATTCCTCGCATCACCTTCAGTTCTTATTGCATCCCGCAAATGAATGTACTCTTCTGAACGCAATTTCGCTTGATTTAAACGAATGTAACTGAGCCGTTCAGTCTCGATTTTGACATACATATCCACGCAGAATTGTTGAAGCAATCGCCGAAATCGCAACAGATAGTTATCCTCATTTTGACGAATCATTAAACGGTATGCATAGTAGTTCATCGAACTTACTTTTTTCGTTGTTTCTTCACCTAATAACAAATGAATCCGAAGTAACAAATAAATGCAAAGTTTGAAAATAAAATTAAGATTCCATTTAATTGATTGATTTGGTGACATGATTGAAGGAAGAAGTCTACTAACCAGTAACTGGATTTAACATTTTGATGTTAAAGTGGTAGCCGTCATCACCTTTCCAAAACATGAGCGGATACTGAAGTGCATCATACGACCGATGTGTCTCACTAATACGTTGTAATTGTCCATTGTTTCGGCGCGTCAGTACAATATCCCGTGATACCACTTGCTCACCGACTACAATAATGGCAACCTCATCAATTGTCGGTGCATTGTATTGACGTTCGTGCGCTAAGTTAGGCCTTTTATCCGCTTTAATCACGATTTGATGATCATCTGTTAGCATTCTGTCTAACGCATTCTTAAATAATCCAATCAATTCATTATGGTCATGAAGCATTCGTTGCAATTCTCTGATGATGTCTTCTTTCGTTCTATTATACAATGCACTACGACGGTTTATTTGATCGCTCTCGTTCCCAATGAAATAGATTTGCAAGAAATTAAATTCGCCATTAGGAAGCGGCAATAACGACCCAGCACGATGATGCACCTGCCCTTGAATCTGGTTACCAAGAGACGAATTCAAAATTAATAAAATGCGATCATTCAAAGGAAACGGAAGAGTACTCTTTCGAGCAGGAATTACCTTGAACGACGGATTATATCCGCTTTCATTGATAATTGATGCAGCGAAAGAAGTCATTTGAAAGCACCCATTATAGTTTTGAACATTCGCAAGAAATTGCTTTGATTCTGCTGTTACGCCTTCTAGATACGATCGCAATGGTTCCTGTGGCGATGGCAATGTTGGCAATTTAACTTTTCCACTAAGGCAACACAATCCAGGTGTTTCTCCTGGAAATTTCAATGCGTTGCAATGTGGGCATACTACAACCATTGATCCAATTTGAACGACAGGAAGAGATCGATAATTGAATCCACAATCATATCGGAATGCTACTCGAAGCAAATTGGCATTGCCAGCACTTCTTCTTTGCTGTCTATTTTCAGTATTTATTCGTCGACTTTGCACCGATAAATTTTCACATTGATTTACTCGACGACTTTGTTGTGCCAATCTACGCGAATCGATTACAGCCTGCTGTTGTTCTTCTGTTTGTTGCGCACGAATTTGGACGTGGTTTGCATTTCTTCGTTGTTGCGCAATGTTTCTATCTTCTTGACTCATATTCGCACGATGAGTCGACACTGCTCGTGCACCAGCTGAACGTCGGCCTAAATGAGATCTTCTCGTTGGTGGCATTATGAAGAACAACTGCAATACAATGAAATCACGAATAGAAAATTTGAAAACAATGAAAGAACAATACAAACGTACCACTTCTTACAGACAAATCCCAATAGTCAACCAACAATGCAACACATACACAAAAAAAACATTTGCTGATATCACCAATGTTGTATCCGATTTCAATGAATGTTTTGTATGATTTTCAGTCATAGAAATAGACTGAAAAAACCAGACTGATTTAGCAAATCATGATTTGTTGATTTTCAACCTACAGTGTTGAAGAAAACATTTGAAAAATTGAGGAATTAATTCCTAAAATTTTCAAAAGTGTTTTGGTGGATTTATAGAATGAATTAGGTATATCAAAGAATTATTTAGAGCTTTAAGCAAATTAGGCATTCATTTCTATTCTTCTATATATTCTCGTTATCAATTTTAATTCACAAAAACTCACCAAATCGCAATGAAAAAATCCGAATCTGTAATGCGCAATGGCCGGCAAACGTTATTCGATCGAACAAAACACGAATTCGCAAAGTGCAATATGGACGGTGAAACAGCAACGAATGAAGAAACTGCGCAACTGAATCAAATGCCACAGTAGAGGTATGAATAAGAGTGGAACTCCATAGCATGCGTATGCGTATGCGTGCGTTTGACAGATAAGTAGAATACACACGTTCTTATGAGATGAGCTCCATAGGCACGCATGGAAACGCAACCGCTTGCAAGAAATTCGAACACGCATGGAAGTAGAAAATTTTCTACTTTCATATTGAATTGCATATATTAGATTAAACATAAATTAAAAACTTTAGTTTTATCATTTTTAAAAGATTCAAAATCAACCACTTTTTTCACAAAATCAATCATTCAATATATATTAGGCATCTGATTGTCAAACGCACGCGCGTGCATACTCTGGAGTTGCTAGTTAGGCACGCACGTAAACGTTCGAAAACTCCAAATGTCAAACGCACGCATATGCATGCTATGGAGTTCCACTCTAAATTAGAGGGGAAACGAAACGTAAAGTCCATGTAAAATGGACAACAACGTCAACGTCAACAATTTTTTAGTCAACGTGGACACTGCCACCACACACGAAACAAAATTGGCTTCTCCATTGATCGAGAAAAGATGGCGTTAGTTTGCGTGTCTATCTGACAGTTCAATTGTTTAAAATAAATAAATACAAAATGAAAAAAAAATTTTTTAAAAAATCGAAAAAAACCTGTCGTAACACTCTTGGTTGTCAAAATAACACATTTTGAAATGATGATTTTTTGACCTTTTTTTCGATTTTTTTTTTCTTTTTTTTTTTTTTAAAACCCGTACTGAGAAAATACCTTTCCATCAAAGTACAAATCATCAAAATCGGTTCGGCCACTCTCGAGTTATGGGATTACATCGCTCCGGACACTTTCTTTTATATATATAGATATATTCTCGTTATCAATTTTAATTCACAAAAACTCACCAAATCGCAATGAAAAAATCCGAATCTGTAATGCGCAATGGCCGGCAAACGTTATTCGATCGAACAAAACACGAATTCGCAAAGTGCAATATGGACGGTGAAACAGCAACGAATGAAGAAACTGCGCAACTGAATCAAATGCCACAGTAGAGGTATGAATAAGAGTGGAACTCCATAGCATGCGTATGCGTATGCGTGCGTTTGACAGATAAGTAGAATACACACGTTCTTATGAGATGAGCTCCATAGGCACGCATGGAAACGCAACCGCTTGCAAGAAATTCGAACACGCATGGAAGTAGAAAATTTTCTACTTTCATATTGAATTGCATATATTAGATTAAACATAAATTAAAAACTTTAGTTTTATCATTTTTAAAAGATTCAAAATCAACCACTTTTTTCACAAAATCAATCATTCAATATATATTAGGCATCTGATTGTCAAACGCACGCGCGTGCATACTCTGGAGTTGCTAGTTAGGCACGCACGTAAACGTTCGAAAACTCCAAATGTCAAACGCACGCATATGCATGCTATGGAGTTCCACTCTAAATTAGAGGGGAAACGAAACGTAAAGTCCATGTAAAATGGACAACAACGTCAACGTCAACAATTTTTTAGTCAACGTGGACACTGCCACCACACACGAAACAAAATTGGCTTCTCCATTGATCGAGAAAAGATGGCGTTAGTTTGCGTGTCTATCTGACAGTTCAATTGTTTAAAATAAATAAATACAAAATGAAAAAAAAATTTTTTAAAAAATCGAAAAAAACCTGTCGTAACACTCTTGGTTGTCAAAATAACACATTTTGAAATGATGATTTTTTGACCTTTTTTTCGATTTTTTTTTTCTTTTTTTTTTTTTTAAAACCCGTACTGAGAAAATACCTTTCCATCAAAGTACAAATCATCAAAATCGGTTCGGCCACTCTCGAGTTATGGGATTACATCGCTTCGGACACTTTCTTTTATATATATAGATTTTGACGAATCATTAAACGGTATGCATAGTAGTTCATCGAACTTACTTTTTTCGTTGTTTCTTCACCTAATAACAAATGAATCCGAAGTAACAAATAAATGCAAAGTTTGAAAATAAAATTAAGATTCCATTTAATTGATTGATTTGGTGACATGATTGAAGGAAGAAGTCTACTAACCAGTAACTGGATTTAACATTTTGATGTTAAAGTGGTAGCCGTCATCACCTTTCCAAAACATGAGCGGATACTGAAGTGCATCATACGACCGATGTGTCTCACTAATACGTTGTAATTGTCCATTGTTTCGGCGCGTCAGTACAATATCCCGTGATACCACTTGCTCACCGACTACAATAATGGCAACCTCATCAATTGTCGGTGCATTGTATTGACGTTCGTGCGCTAAGTTAGGCCTTTTATCCGCTTTAATCACGATTTGATGATCATCTGTTAGCATTCTGTCTAACGCATTCTTAAATAATCCAATCAATTCATTATGGTCATGAAGCATTCGTTGCAATTCTCTGATGATGTCTTCTTTCGTTCTATTATACAATGCACTACGACGGTTTATTTGATCGCTCTCGTTCCCAATGAAATAGATTTGCAAGAAATTAAATTCGCCATTAGGAAGCGGCAATAACGACCCAGCACGATGATGCACCTGCCCTTGAATCTGGTTACCAAGAGACGAATTCAAAATTAATAAAATGCGATCATTCAAAGGAAACGGAAGAGTACTCTTTCGAGCAGGAATTACCTTGAACGACGGATTATATCCGCTTTCATTGATAATTGATGCAGCGAAAGAAGTCATTTGAAAGCACCCATTATAGTTTTGAACATTCGCAAGAAATTGCTTTGATTCTGCTGTTACGCCTTCTAGATACGATCGCAATGGTTCCTGTGGCGATGGCAATGTTGGCAATTTAACTTTTCCACTAAGGCAACACAATCCAGGTGTTTCTCCTGGAAATTTCAATGCGTTGCAATGTGGGCATACTACAACCATTGATCCAATTTGAACGACAGGAAGAGATCGATAATTGAATCCACAATCATATCGGAATGCTACTCGAAGCAAATTGGCATTGCCAGCACTTCTTCTTTGCTGTCTATTTTCAGTATTTATTCGTCGACTTTGCACCGATAAATTTTCACATTGATTTACTCGACGACTTTGTTGTGCCAATCTACGCGAATCGATTACAGCCTGCTGTTGTTCTTCTGTTTGTTGCGCACGAATTTGGACGTGGTTTGCATTTCTTCGTTGTTGCGCAATGTTTCTATCTTCTTGACTCATATTCGCACGATGAGTCGACACTGCTCGTGCACCAGCTGAACGTCGGCCTAAATGAGATCTTCTCGTTGGTGGCATTATGAAGAACAACTGCAATACAATGAAATCACGAATAGAAATCAAAATCGGTTCGGCCACTCTCGAGTTATGGGATTACATCGCTTCGGACACTTTCTTTTATATATATAGATATATTCAAAATTAAAGCAAAATGAACAGTAAAATTAGGAACATTTAGCAACAAAATATGAGATTTCCGAGATGAGATTTCATAAAGTATATAGTGTAAAAGCAAATATATGCATATTAGACGGTTTGCAATTTTGAAGTCACAAATGTAAATAGAAACTGCGCACTGATGGAATGTATAGTCAATGCTTCATATTTGCCTCTATTAACAATAGAGTATTGATACATAATCTGACACACCGAACTAGGTTTACTAAAAGCAACAAGGTGAAATACCGTCACGTAGCAACAAGTGACCATTAGGGCAAGAATCAATTACTCCAATTCAACTTTATATTAGTTTAGTTACTTCAGTTAGTCACTTCTGGCTGTTAGACCGTTTAGCTTTGGTTGGAGGAACTCCTCAACTACAGCTTCAGCCATGCTATTCAATGTAAGCCGCAACTGCTTCCAGTCTTTCTCTTCAGGCTTGGCGCAAAGTTCGGCATAGTATTTGATCTTGGGTTCCGTGCCACTGGTGCGCAGGGTCACGACCAAGCCGTTCTCAAAATGGAACGTTATCATCTGCGAGGTGGAGCTGGTCGGCAACACAGCCTTTCCATCGGTCTGCGAAGTATCGACACCTGTCGTCAAGTCGCGTACGCTTGTTATGGGATATGTTCCACTGAGTACGGATTCAGGGTATGTGTTTGGCTTCCCGTTCCGGAAATTCCGCAAGCGATCGAAGATACGTTTCGCTATGGCGACATCGTAGCAAAAAAGATATGAGCACTTTGTGCAGTGGTAGCCATATCTGTCGTAAATACGACTCAATTGCTCTGTCAGAGTGATACCCTCAGTTTGCAAATGGCAGCACATTGTGGCCAAGTGGCAGGCGGCACTTACGCCATCCTTATCTAGGACTGTATCGAAGAGCATAAATCCAATTGCTTCTTCAAAGGCGAAGAGTACTTTCTTGCCGGATTTTATAAGTTCCACAGCGCGGTTTCCCATCCACTTGAAGCCAGTCAGAGTTTCCTCGAAATTAAGACCTTCTGTGCAGGCAATTGAGCGTAGGATCTTAGAACTTACTGTGCTGGCAAGTAAATAGCAATCAGAGAGATCTGAGTCAGGGTGTTGTGCTTTATAAACCTGTATACACCACCAACCCATAAGGGCACCAAGCTCATTGCCGTTGAAAATCTGTGAATCCCGTAACATATACATTACTTTCTAGTTCTATTTAGATACCTTCGTTTACCCACCTTCCAATCCCCGGTCTGTGGATTCCTTTCAGCACAGGCCAAACGATCAGCATCCGGATCATTGGCTAGAATTATGTTCACCCCTTCAGCATCGGCCTTCTTAAAGGACAATTCCAAAGCGCTCTGGCCCTCTTCGGGGTTTGGGAATGTTACAGTAGGAAATTCAGGATCAGGATCTCGCTGCTCGATAACAGCTAATGGTGGCTTTAAATTCGCTGTACTAAAAGCTCTCTGCACGTATGGGTAGCCAACACCATGCATCGCTGAATAGACAAAATGCAATGTACTCGCAGCATTAGTGGCCACAAATTGATTCGGGATGGTGTGTAATAACGACTGATAGTAGGCATCACACACTTTTTCGTATGGGTCCGCCACCAAGTCACAATTTGACAGCACTTCGGTCTTCCACGAGCTTTCAAGAGGTGTGAGATTCTGCAGTATAGCATTCTGAATGCCTTTATCATGTGGAGATATAATTTGCGTTCCGTTGGCCCAGTATACCTTATAGCCATTGTCTTCTTTGGGATTGTGGGAGGCAGTCACCATGACTCCGGCTAGGCATTTCAGCAGCGATATGGCGAATGGCACAAAGGGTGTTGCGACTAATTTGCTAAAAAGCCATACCTTTACACCTCGATTCACGAAGATACACGCAGATATCTCGGCGAAGCGTCTGCTGTGGTAGCGGCCGTCGTAACCGAAAACAACGCCCCGTTCGACCCAATCCTTCTTCTCCGGGAATTGCTGCAATAAGTAGTCACATAGACCCTGTGCTGTCTGTACAATAACCAGGTCATTCATCGAGTCGAACCCGGCACGCATGTAGCCACGCAAACCAGCCGTTCCAAATGTTAAGCGCTGCAGCAAACGTTTACGCAATGTATTCCATTCGGCTCGGTCCACCATTTGCTGCACCTCAGCTTTAGTTTTCTCATTGCAGTCCCACTTGAGCCACAGCGCTATACTATTATCCAGTTCCATATCACCCGAGAGCATTGTGTTGCTGTCCTCTGATGCAGACTTCTGTCTTAACGCCCCTACAAACTAAGCTTCCAACTTTAAACTATTGTTTATTTTATCACCTAACATAAAACACGCCTTGCTTTGCAAAGGAGCTTTTCAATGTGAGTCGATCATTTCGGCCAGAAATGTGCAGATGCTATCAAGGAATCGATAATTATTAATAGCTTTTTGGAATGTAACGTAAGTATAGACATGAAAAGCCGCTTTGTAATGTATTCTATCCTAGAAACCAAATGTCGCCGTGGAGAGCTATTTGTTCTTAGTTTTTTGCAGAGGATCTCTACAACAGCACTTTTAAGTGCTTCAATATACATGCAGTATGCCTTTACTAGTAAGTTCTTTCAAAAAGCTTCAAGAACTATCAAGTTTTAAATAATGTTCGTATCTAACAAATAATATACATAAATATACACATTTATTTTTAAAAATCGCAGAAAATATAATTTAGATATTTACATTTAATATTTGCTACTATTTAAAAACTTCAGGTTTTTCTTCAAGGTTAAAATCTAAAGGTATATATTAAAATCTAAACTATTCTTCATAAATAAATTAAATAAAATTAGTAAGAAGAATTTTTATATGTTTTAGAAGCATATAAAATGTTTAAGCTCACTAATAATTTTTTTGTGCCAAAATTTTTATCTTGAATTCGTTGCAGTATTTAAGCAAAGAAGCTAACACAGAACTTAGTGTGTGAATATTCTTTCTGTGAATTCCACTTTCCTTGAGTTGCAGACCTTTGGGTCGAAAGGACAAAAGTCAGCTCTTCTGTTCTATACTTTTTTGTTTTTTCCACCAAATGAATTTAAAAACTAAGTAAAGGTGTGGTTTTCGGCCAGGCCGAAGTCTAAATACCCTACGTCCGAGTAGCTAAAAATATTATAATTTTCAACACGCAAATTTTTGGCCAATATTTTGATAGTAGCTGCTTCCCCGTCGGCACTGAACATGATCAGAGAACAGTTTTTCTATGCAAAACAATAACAACAAATTAGAACCCGCAAAATTTCTGGTTCTAATTTGATTCAGAACTGCTGCTGGGTTTAATATAGATTTCGCCCTCTGAACCCTCTTAAAACAAACAAAAAAAAAGAAGAAAAGCAGGGACATCGCTATGAAAATAGAAATATGGTTTCGCTGGGCTATGAGGGATAATTTTTTTTTATTTTCCCATAAGATCCCATGGACGTCGTTTTGACAGCGTTGTTGCTATCGCTTGTCATTATGCCTGCATTCTGGGTATTACCCTGAAATTTTATATACTTGTCTATTTTTTTTTACTTTGCAATACTTGTCTATTTGTGTAAAAGAGGTGGATTTGATGAGATATCTGCGCCGACAATTGTCAAGAAGAATATTTTTTTTGGGCTTAAGAACAGGCGTAGAATTTGAAAACACGTCCAGTAAATTACAAGGTTGCTGCTTGGGTTGAAAAACTTGATACGATCTGCGCAGGTTCGTATTGCAGCAATTAACGTCATTAAGCACACTATACCAATGTGATATTTACGAGATTTCGCCATTCTTTTACCTTAATAAAGGATTGAAAACATTCCACATCTATTGCAGCATCTACAGGAAACCGAAAAAATACGACTTTCATTTTTTATTTTAAAATGCAAAATTTTACAGCGCACTTCATTGTCTCCCGTCAAAGTACAGGCATCCTGAGTGAATTATTTTATGTTTTTAGAGGACAGAAACTCCTTGGCAATAAATTTGAAACTGTGCAGGTATTTCGGCATAACCTTTTCTTTTAGAGTGGAAATTAAAAAAAAATTTGCAAAATTATATTTAATATAAAATATATTTGATAGATAACATATTTGAAAAAGTTTTCCACAAAATTTTTCAGACCAAAACCTTATATATATAAAATTTCTGAATTATGGTTTTAAATAAATAAATACAAACATTTATTTATAGGACACCTTTTTTGGTATTTAGTTCCTAATTTTAAGGATTTTAACCGTATTTTAATTAAGTGGTTCCCGCCGTTTTATATTATAATCGCCTGAAACGGCGTTTAATTTCGGCGCATGGATTCGTAGTTAATGTCATGTGTCTTGGACTATTGTTGACGTCGGGTAGTGTATTTTTGTTCCACATTCTCTTTTAATATAAATGCAAAGAATATAATTTAAAAAAAGCATGGCCGACGTTTTAGATATCGATAACGCAGAGGAATTCGAAGTAGATGAAGACGGAGATCGTAAGTAAAGCTCCAAATTTGCAACAGTCCTTTCGAGTGGGCGCAAATTCTCTGACGGTGTTTTTTTTACAAAATGTGTTTTCTAACTTTGCAGAAGGTATCGTGCGTCTTAAAGAGAAGGCAAAAAAACGCAAAGGACGTGGGTTTGGCAGCGAAAACTCCCGCGAACCGATTCAGAGTTATGAACGGGTGCGTCATGAAGATGAAGACGAGCTGGAACCAGGGCCACAACGATCGGTTGAAGGCTGGATTCTTTTCGTTACTTCAATACATGAGGAGGCACAGGAAGATGACATACAGGAGAAGTTCTGTGAATACGGAGATATAAAGAACATTCATTTGAACTTGGACCGCCGTACCGGATTTTCCAAAGGCTACGCCCTTGTTGAGTACGAAACACATAAACAGGCACTCGCTGCTAAAGAAGCACTGAATGGCTCGGAGATAATGGGCCAAACTATACAAGTGGACTGGTGTTTTGTCAAGGGACCGAAGCGAACGAAAAGGTCTTCAGACCGCCGCAGAAGGTAGAGCAGCAGCAGCAGCAGACACTTGATTTCTTTAAGTTGATTTATATACCTTTTTACTGCAAATAACTTTAATTGTCATTAAAATTATTTCTAATAACAAACAGTTTCACTGATTCCTTAAATACAGCTAGGTATAAAAGCGCACTTTTAAATGGCCAAATAGAAGTTATACTACTTCATCTTTTTCTGCTTTAACAAGTGGGTTCGCATCGCCTGCTGTTTTTCTCTAAAACTTTTTTTAACTTTGGAACGAGCCTTGTGCCGCATCATGACGAAGTTCTTGGTTTTACGTTTTTCTCTATTCGTCTTTGAACAATTCAGATTCTTTCGTCCATCCTTCCAACCGAATTTCTCTCGGTCTTGTCTGCCCGCCTTTACGGATTCAATGCGCGTCTCTTTGTCGTGTTTACGTTTTTTGTAAATCATCTCAATGGCGTCTAGTTTTACGAATTCAGTGCGATCCTGTTCCACAGGACGCTTTCGACTGTTGGTAACTGTTTTCTTGATGTTTGCAGCATTGATCCGCTTGAAGTCTTCATCTGAGAAAATACGTGTCAGTGCTAATTCTTGAGCGGCTTCTTTTTCGTTTAGCAACCTAACACAATCGGGTGATGTTTTTAGTTCTTCCTTTTGGTCTTTAACCACGCTATTTCCAGTCTGAATCAACTTTTGCGACGCCTGCGACCCTTCATCAAACACATCATTTATCACTTCACTTTCAGAGTCATCATCAGTTTCTGGATCTCCTTGATCAACCTCCTCCTCCTCCTCTACAGAATTGTCATTGCCCACGTGGGTCTTATCATCACATGAAGTTTCTTCACCTTCACTCAGCGACACATCCTTCCATTCGCCATCCGACGAATCTGTTTCGTCCCCTTCGCTATCCACATCGATGCTTTTTGAGTCTTTCAACAGCACTTCTGCACCAGGAATTGTTTCGTGCACTTCCACTTCACCGTAAGCTAGCACCTTGCGCTCAGCCTGCGCCTCAGTCAATCGTCCCCTGTCCTTTTTGTGCAATAGCGCAGGAAGCTGTTCACGGTACAGCGTGATCAGTGAGCGAGCTGCCATCATCACTGATTTCTCCTTATAGGTTTTGTACATAGCCAAATCCCGAAGGAGATCTTCTCCCATGGCCAGAGGACAACGTAAGCAAATTTCACGTGTTGCATTCAAGCCAATTGCCATAACATCACTGGAATTACGTTCAGTGATGAAATTGTTTGCAATTGTCTTCAGTATCGGCTCAATTACATCGCCCGGCACTAGTTGGTGTGATGCCTGTGCAGCAAATTGCAAAATTCTTGTTACCTGGCGTTGATGTGGCTGCAGGAAGCGTGTTATATACGGGTAATAGCTGAACAGAAACAACTCGTGAATGCCAATCAGACGCGATATAACGTCCAGATGCATGAGTTTCACCTCAAAGCGTTCGTTGCCTGCTTGCAGCTGTTTGAAGAGGCCCTCAGCCATGCCTTGAGGATTGTGTATCAAATGAATCCCAGAAAAGTTAAAGACGGGTGTATTTTTTTTCTTCTTCTGTGCCTTGACGACCTGTTTTTTGATTTGCTCCAGTTGCTTTTTGCGCTTCTTTGTCTTTTTATTCACGCGATTCTGCATTAGAGCACTCTGTAGATCAACGCCATTGTCGCTGTCCGAACTATTGGAGTCATCTTCATCATCGTGACAGAGAAAGAATTTTAGTGAAGCGACGAGGACCTAAGTATGAAATACCGTGTTATATGTCTGCAGCATACAGCGTACTCACGTACCTTAGTGATTTTTGAAAAGCAACCCACAGTGGCGATAACATTCACAGTTTTCGCATCATTCCAGATGTTTTTCTTATACAGTTCAATCATGATATCTACGGACATCTTAGCTGCTTTAGGGTTTGAATCCTTCAGCATGGAGTACATGAAGTTCTGAAGAGTCTGAAAAAAATATATACTTTAATAAGGAAACAGAAAATATTTCCCGTTTCTCACTCACCGAATTCAATTTCATGTCCTTGTGTTTCGCATTCATGTTTTTTATATCCGTTATTATGTGATTCTGCAGAAAGCTACGTAAACCTTTGTCTGGACATCGCAGCAACTGGAAGAAAAGCTCTAGCAGGTCAAGCGCGGGAATCAAATTCTTATTGCGTAGCAGAATCAATGCTTTCACAAAGCTGGTCCGCATGGTGGGATCCAAAGTGGTAGCATGATTCTTAAGCAGATCAACCAAATGCTGTGGGAATTGGATGCACGTGTTTGGATAGCATTGCGCCACCTGCAATTGAAAAAGTTTAGCGAGTTTCCCCAGAGAAGTTCGGAGCCACGCACTTGCGCGATGAACATAACCAACTCGTCTAGAGCTTTGTTTTCGTCGCCTGGATTCAGCTCGAACACTTCTAGACTGCTGAGGAAGTGACGGTACTGCTGATTGAATTCATCCTTATATGATTCCGGATCACGTTTAATAAGATTTTGCAGCTGTGGGAGGTTATCTGGCAACTGGTTGTTGTGGCGAACCATCGTTATATTCCCAAATATCACAGCTACGTGAAATTCAGATTGGAACCTCTGCTAGAAAGGAAACAGAGACCTGCGGCGAAATTTTTTCTTACACCTAATGCAAATTCACGACGGCTCAAATGAATTTGAATTGGCTTAACTGAAAATTTATAGCGGCTAGTTAAATCAGCACAAAACTTTTACCTCAGCAATAAATTTAATACTTACAGAGATAAGAAAAATAATGTATAAGATATGTTTTATTACAGATTACACGGCGGCTAATTTTTGTTGAGACCAAACAGTCATTATTTGAACGCAGTACAGATCCCTCGCTACACCGGTCAAGCCGCGTTCTAATATTCGCCGTAGACTTAGGCTGTTGTAGACACGTTTTGATCGTTATTGCCATCTATATAGCAAAATATTCCGTTGGAATTTTTAGGAACACATGGAAATTGGAGCTTCAAGAAACATTCAAATCCATGTGGGATTATCCTCCAAATTTTATTTTGCAGCTATCATACAATTTTTAATTCTAAGTAGCGATCTGCATGATTCAGTTTCTGGTTTCTAATATTTCTACTAAAATTGGAATAAATATAATTACCTATTTTATTGTACCCTACAACAAAATAGGTATAGAAAAGTATATATATTCTTGCCCAGAACCTCCTGGATGGACCTCCTGTTCGTCCGTGTGTCTGTCTGTTCGTTGAAATCACGATTACGGGAGACAGAGATATCGCGATGAAATTTTGACAAATATCCTTTGTTATGTAGTGCAATTTGGGATTGAAAATGGGCGACATCGGTTGACAACCACGCCTACATTATATACGCAATGTAAAGACACCTCGTTTTAAAAAATTTTATAAAGTCAATATCTCATTAATTGTACGAGATATTGAGGCTTAATTCAATTCCGGAACATAGAGCGCCATTACTAAAATTTTTGCCAATAATGGGCGTGGTGCGCCCACTCATACAAAATTTTGTGATATCTCATAAATGGGGCAAAATATTAATACGTGATTTTATCCTGGAGTATCTAAACATTCCAACAATATTTCTGTCTAGTATTATCATTTTAAGTTCTCAAACTCAAAAAACACCCGATACTTGTTATAATAAATGAAAAAAAAACACCTTCGTAAATCCAATTGTTCTTTTGTTAAAAATTTGCGTGTTGTGACGGTTGTATAAATTATTTCCTTGTTTTGAAATTTAATAAAAGGAGACCTTAAATATTTGACGTGTTTGGTGAATCAAAATCTGGCAAAAATATTAAGTTTGGTAGCACAACTATGGCATAAGTGTTTTTTAAGTGTGTATAATAAGCTAATAGTGACATAACTTATTTCGTGATCAGTAAACATAACATTTAAGAATCTCCGATTCGAGTTTTTCATCCAAAGGAAATTTTTCTCTGCATCCGGCAAAAAACTTGAGTTGAAAGCAGGGATTAATTATTTCATGACTTTATAACGGATGATTTATTTGATAAGTAACTTAATAATTCTTGTATTTTAATCATGGTGGACAAAAGGCGTTTCGTTAATTTTCAATTTCATAATAATAACATTACGTCACAAGCACATCAGCAATCATATTGTAACTAGAAGCTAAGACTTTTTATCGCGACTTGTGCTGTTTGGATAACGAAAGTTTAGTTGTGTGCACTGCTAGTTATTTCAGCTTCATCGCCAGACTATACTGCACTATGAGAATAAGAAAAGAGATTATTCCGCGTCGGTTGGTAGATTTCTTGTGTTTCCTACTAATTTCTATTGCTTTACCTATTGTTTTTGTCTTCGAAATGATCGTCGTGCTACCGGCTGTTCACGAGCCAGAAGGATTTTTTCATGCATTTACTTTTTTAATTGCAATCTTCATGGTGTTTAATATAAAAGGAAATATGATCGCATGCATGATGATAGACACAAGTATAGAATGTAAGTGTGTAAGCGATAATGAGCGCCAACATGAGGGAAAGCCTTCGAAAATTAAATGTAATAATATCGATTATAATATTTTCAGCCAAAAGCTTTAAACCACCTTTAAATGCTGAACTAAACGGTTGGAGAGTATGCAGGGATTGCGGAAAATTGGCCCCACCGCGGTCATGGCATTGCAAGCATTGCAGGACCTGCATTCTAAAGCGCGATCATCATTGCCTCTTTATGGGTTGTTGCGTGGGTCACAAGAATCACCGATACTTTATAATGTTTGTTATCTATTTATTCATCGGATCAGTTTATGCATTTGTTTACAACTCGTATTACTTGTGGGTGTTGAATGCTCGTCTTTACCTCAATCGTGTATCATTATTTAAAATGCTTTGCCCGTTGTTATTATTGGTACCACCCTTTACTTGGCAAAATCTTTATTTGGCCTTCTATAATTTAAATATACTTGCTTTGGTGTATTCTGTGGTTCTAACAATTTATCATAGACCAGCCATATTACGTGGGGTTGTGTGTTATGAGTTCAAAAGAAACGATGAGATGCGATACAATGCGGGCTTGAGACAAAATATAGAAACGATATTTGGTAAGCGGATGCATTTAGCATGGTTATCACCATTAATTAATAGCGAATTGCCCAATGATGGTTTTAACTGGACAAAAACTACGTTTAACTACGTACACGCTGTGAAAGGAGCAAAAGAAAAGCAATAGTTTTAAAAAACTTACTAAATATGGAAAATTATTAACAATAATAAAAATAGTTTTGTAATAAAAATTTACAGTAAAATGAAGTCTATGGAAGGCCTTCGCGTATAGTAGTTGTTCCAATAACAAAAACATACTTAGTTTTAGCTTTATTAGTTAAAAACTCTATTTCGTCAAATGAAATTGAAACGAAATTTCTTGATTAAATGTAAAGGAAACAGTTCACCTTATTGTTATATTTCGAAATTACATATGCCCATTGGTTGTAATTTCTTAACAAAGAATTAAAAAATCCGAACCTTTCGTTATACGACAGAAGTCCTCCTTGCAATTCAGCTAGCTATTTAGAGCATACGACAGTATCAACGATTAGCCATCTCTGCGTATGTCCTGAATGAAATAGTTATTCTAATTTATCGGTATATGTTGGCAATGCTGTTCAGCATATAAACAAACCAGGTGAATTAATCGGTCCTGACCGACAAATTATTATCAAGGATATTTCGTTGCCAATACACAGTCCGGAAATCCGTTCTGCTCATAGATTGTCCATAGAAGCTAGGAACAAGTGGCCAGCAATGCAAATTCGCCGAAACAAGTTGCCGCATACAGCGGCAGATGTTGGCTGCTTCCTACTCCTCTTTATATTTGTACCAATAACATTCATCTTTGAGCTGGCTGTGGTGTTGCCCGAGTTTCACGAGACAGGCAGCTTCTTCTACATCTTTGTTTGGATCGCAGGACTTTTCCTAGTGTTCAACTTGAAAGGCAACATGATTGCATGTATGCTGGTAGACACCAGCATAAACGGTGAGCGCTGACATCTTTCAAATTACAGCTTAAGTGATCAGTTCTTGCATTTCAGCTACGCTATTACAGCCGCCGACCGACGCAGCCACACGTAAATTGTGGCACTATTGTTCCCACTGTGAGGTATTGGCGCCACCACGATCCTGGCACTGCCATACGTGCCGCGCCTGCATTCTGAAGAGGGATCATCACTGCTTTTTTACCGGATGCTGCGTAGGGCACCAGAACTACCGCTATTTCTTGCTTCTTGTCGTCTACATTTCCATCGGAGCCGCTTTTAGCACTGCCTACAACAGCCTCTACTTCTGGTGGCTGCACGGAGACACCTATGCCACCATGACCACGTATTTGAAGATGGTGTTTCCCATGCTCATGTTTACAGTGGACACATCGTGGAACAACTTCTACCTATTGGTATACGAATTGAACGTGGTAGCTTTTGCTTACTCCACAGTGCTGATTTCGTACCATATGCCGCGCCTGCTTCGTGGGAATGCTGCCTACGAGAGTGGCGGCTCAAAGTATGATCTCGGCTGGAGGCGTAATCTGGAGATGGTGCTGGGGAGCCGAATGTGGTGGGTTGCGTTGTCTCCGTTTATTACGAGCGAGCTGCCCCACGACGGAGTGCATTGGGAGACGGTTATGCGGCACTCCTTGAAAAACCTCTGAAGAAAGGCACGCGCACATAGCATTATTTCATTGCAGTCATTATTCAGTCACAACAGTTCAGGCGCAGTTTGGCTAGTCCCTTAACTTTGTTTTAAGTAAATTAAATATTTTTGGACAGGCATCTATGAGAGCTCTTAACAATAGACTTATTCGATTCAAAATTTATAAAGAACTGATTAAAAGTGAACTTGAGGCCTTCATAACCTCCTTTGCCATTTCAACCAAAAGGCGCCCTTAATCCTAAGGGCGACTATTTGTATTTTATGTTATGTGGTCATAAAAAAGTTATCGCTAATTGTCCATATCGTAAATGATAAACAGTCTTATTCTTAGTGGAACGTTAGGAAAACAAAGCTAAGATTAATCTGATATTAACTGTATGCATTTAATAACTCTGCAACGGAAGAAATCGTAAAATGCGGACATAAAAAATTTTTAAAAAATGTGGAAAACAAATTTTCGACGGCTATTGATGTAATCGCTACTAAATTATGACAGAGGTCTGTTTAGATGAGTAAGTCGACTATTAAGAGCTCCAGTACCAAAATTTAGATTTATAAATGGAAAAATTTTTATTGTAGCATTAAGAGTCTATATATTCACTAACTTAAGCATTTGCTAACGACTTAAACAAAATTAGATTATGTAGAAAATATTTACATTTAAAGAATTCAATCTTCCTTAAGAAATTTATCGCCTACCAATGACTTCATCCTGGATAGGTGCACTTCGTTCAATGTAAAGCCAACGTGTATCTTTTTCGCCAGTTGCAAGCACTCCATATTATTCTCCGCGCAATACTGCAGACAGGAAATGGCTAGGCTGGGCTCTTTATTGACAATGCACGCGTCCACAAATTCACTCATACACTCTTCGGACGGGGTGCCGGGAATGAGATGCTGACTGCGGTCGATATGTTCAAACACCTCGACGGCCTTCTCGAATTCGCCTCCACGTACTAACAGCGTCAGGATGTCACCGATCATTTGCCCTGTGAAGGCAAGCTTTTTGACGTGCGTGTCTTTCTGCTCTTGTACCTTGGTGTAGATGTCCAACGCCACCTTGGCGAACTGTTCGGGTAAATTGGAGTGCGTTGGATTGTCTGCTTCAGGACGATTTCTAATCATTATGTTGAGCGTGCGGTTGAGAAGGCTTTCTCGGTTGGTATGGTTAAAGACAACAATATCAGACCACAGCCGCGGCAGCAGCTCCACTGCAGCGTTCATTTCCACGGCCTTTAGTACCTCCTCCATGATGCCGGGTTCAGGTATGTAGATGTTCGGCACCAGCAGGTCGTACATTTGCATAAATTCTTCAAGTGGCTCTGTTTGGCACAACAGCGCGAAGTAGTTGCGGTAGTAGATGGATTCCTTGTATGTGTCACCGATCATGTTGTAATTGTTGCCAGTGTTCAGCAACGCATGCACCTTCCTTGCTAACGCTTTGTCATGCAAATGATTGCGGCAAACTTCCATGGCTGTTGTGAAGAAGAAAGTATCTTTGATGTCCGCAATCTGAAGTTCCTTGCCCTCGAGTTCGCGCAACACGTCGACAATCACGTGCGAGACAGGTGCGCGATCACGACAAAATATAGTGAGTACATAGTAATAAGTGCCAAGACTTGGTTCGATACCAATCCGCTTGAACTCGCCGAGAACCTTGAGTGCAGAAGTACGCGCGAATTTGTAGTTAGCGAAGGTACTGATGCATTCTAGCAGTGCATTCATAGTGCCGAGGTTTGGCCTCAACTGTTGGTGTGCCATTTGTTGTAGCAGATATTGGCACAGCTCCCAACGCTGATCTGCAGTTTCTTTGAGGAGGCCAGCTGTGGCGATGACAGAGTTGAAGGTGTTTGTGTCCAACTGAATTTGTTTCTCTGTTGCTTCCTGCAACAATGCAAATGCGGGTTCGACCTGAAAGAATGGTGGATCTGTTGAACTCTGAAATTTGTCGGTGTTGTTGGATTAATCACCTGGTAATACTTGGCCATTCCACGTATAAGAGCTGCATAAGAGGACGGCGTCTTTGGCTCGATTTCTGCAAACAGTTGGTCAGCGAATTCACCCTTCTTCCACGTAAGGCGTTTGCTGTCGCGTCCCATGTTGTTCTGCTTGAACCAGCGCTCTTCGAGGAATTCTTCCGACATTGGTTCTTCGTTGTTGTAGAAGCACACCAATTCAAACAGACTCTGCTTGAGTTCTTGGCCGACCTCTATGTTTTTCTCTTTCATCAGATTATAAACAAAAACCGCTTCCGATACCTCTGACTGCATGATGAGATCGTGAAGTGTAGTTGCGTCTACTTCAGATTCCTCTGTGAAAACTAGTTTCGGAACGAATGCTTTAATAGGCGGTTGAGCTTCTGAGTTCTACACGAGACAGAAAACTTGTGTACATAACTATTACCGAAGTAATCTAGGAAACCAACTACCTGAAACAAGTCTCCGTGCTCCTCTTTAATCCACTTGGCGGCTTTACGCCCAGACTCATGTGCTAATGCAAATGTGCGTTTGGCAACATTCGACAGAGGTATCAAGTAGGGATCGTCATGGTATTTGTAATGTGCTGCGGTCGGATCACGCGGCACTGTGCTAGCCAAAGCGCGCAGGATATCGGTTGAGGATCTGGGTATGCGGTTGGGAATTTCAATGTGATTCTTTTCTGCGGTAACTTCTGTGGTGGTGGTTCCAAAGTTTTTTGCTGAGCTGTTTAGTACGGGAGGAGGCAGCAGTTTCGCGGGGCGTGTGGATACACGACGCACTAGATGCATCATCACTTTATTTATGAATTTGTATGATATGGTCCAATTAAATTATGGTGTTTTGACTAGAACGGAATTGAGGTTATGTAGACTTAGAGACTTTTGAAGTAATGGATGCGTTCAGAGTAATAAGCACTTATACCTAATTTATATCAGCTAATTGAAAGCAGCTTTTATTGCCTTCCACAAGAAGGATTATGGATGGAAAACTGTTTTCAGTTTTTTACAGGCTTGTATTTTTTATAGCCACTTTCGCTTTTATTGAGATCATTAGATGAAATCGTTGTAATAGCTAATATGGTAGAAGAATAAAATCCGGGAGTGACTTTTCAAAATACCAAAATCTTTTGTCTATATACTCTATTAAAAATCTGCAGACAAATGTGTTAGTTTATAAATTTGGCATTCTTGATGAGCAGCAACAAGTTGATTAAACTGACTCTAATCTGAATAGTGAAGTGTATATTATACCTGAAGTGGACGTCACTCATGTTTTGTTGCTTTAGTTCGACAGTAATTTTATTTGGACAGTAATTTCTATGATGATGTAAACCAAAGCAAATATGCGTCAAGCGAAGCGTCAAACGATAAACACATTGATTTATCATGTCATAATTTGAACGCAGGAACTGAACGCAGGATGTGAGTTTACAGAATAAGCCTGTTATTAATCAAGTGCTAGCCGTTACACTTAATTTTGAAATACGCTTAAAATTTAGGAACTTGAAGACTTTTAATTATGACATCTAAAAACATGTAAAAATATATTTATTTATAGTATGACTGACATTTTTCGGTATACCGTAAATATTTTAACGTAACAATCCGACAAATTAATAAATAATAAAATACTTTCCTACAACTATAAATAATTAAGAAACACTAGATCAATTTGATTTCAAGCAGCATTTCAAACATGCAACAATGAAATGTAAAAATAAGTGTAGTAAAGTATTAAAATATAGACGAATCCACTAATTTTTTTTATTTAGAAACGTTTCTGATAAATAAACGTTCGCCAATATGTTCCGTTTTTAAGACGTAATGAAAACAGTGTAGGGTCGCAGATCTCCTTCGGATTTGTTTGAAGCCACAAACTGGACTCGGCGAACTAAACTCGGCTTAGAATAAGCTGGTGGTGAAAGAAAGATCAGTTGTCGGTAGATTGCTGCCTGCCAAAGACGAGATTTGTGGTTGTTGCTGCTGCTAGCGAAGGTTCGGTCTGCATACCATGACGAAGCGCGTGCTCTACTATGACGATGTCAGTCCGCCGGTGCGCAGTTGCTTGTGGCTCATTAAAATGCTGGATATCGAGGTTGAATACAGATACGTGGATTTGTTTCAAGGAGCTCAGCTGGAGGCTGAATTCCTCAAGGTATTCCATCCGCAACGCGATCAGCTCGCATACCATTTACATATATTCAAATAACTTACTCTATCGCGCACGTTTGCAGATAAATCCGGCGCATACCGTGCCCACACTGGTGCACGGCGATCTGGTGCTCACCGACAGTCACGCTATTCTGATGCATTTGTGCGATACCTCTTCGAAGGATGTCCGTAAAACGTTGTTTCCCAATGGCTACGCGGAACGCATTGAAGTGATAAACAAACTCTTTTTCGATTGTTCGGTTCTGTTTCGCAGAGACAGTGACATGATGGTGAGTTGTGCGTCTTTCTCACAAATATTCGGATCACGGTGAAATCATACTCGTGAGCTCGATATCTACTTTCCTTCCCAGAAAGTCTTTCATGCCCAATTAATGGAAAATGTATTTATCGGGCCCACGGTGTCGGATTTGGCTCCTCTTTTTACAATTATCCTATAATTTTACTTTCCTTTTACACATAACAGTTTAAACTAAAATATATATTGTAGATATATGAAGCCTTTATATTTTTGTCCCTTTTATCTGTTCATTCCGTTAGTCTGAGATTGTAAGGAAGGGTTTCGACCATATTGACTTCCATTACCACGAACGTAAGATATTGGAGGCTTATTCGATCATGGAGAGCTTTTTGGATAAAAGCGGGCAACAATTTATGACTGGCGCCAATGTGAGTTCGTTATTTCTTGTATTTTTATTTGCGGTTTTTCATGCTTTGAAACACGATACGCGATACGAGGTTGTGTTTATTTCCTTTACCTCATTCATAGCTAACCATTGCCGACATCTCGTTAGTAACTACACTGAGCACCGTGGATCTGATGTTTCCAGTCGAGTCAGACTCCGATGACAAGTGGCCTCTGCTCTCCAAGTGGTTTCGGGTAATGAAATCGCTGCCGGAGTATCGAATTAATCAGGACGGACTGGACAAGTTGAGAATAGCGATTGAGAAGTTAGGAAAATTCAAGTTTCCCACTTCGAAGCCGGCAGCCATTTAGCAGCGAAGTGGTTGGTGACTCGTACTTTGCGTCTCAGTAGAGTACAGTTTAAGAGTGAATGTGGTGACGTTACTACTCCGCATCATAGAATTGAATTCAACCACTAGACTAAAAATAAGTTAAAAGTGTTCAAAAATTATAAATCATGAAGCAAGTATTGTCAAATTTTATTTATACTAAATAAAAACATTTTCAAAATTCAGAATAGCCCTATTCTTATCCAAAATGGTGCTGCCTCCACGAAATCCATTTCCTAAACGCAGGTGTTACCCTTCAGGTGAGGCCCTAAAAATCGCAAACTACATCCCAGTGGATTTCTTGGAAGAGATGGAAGAGACTTCGAGTGAAGATTTATTGGTAAACTCGTCAGCGACTGATATGGGGGGTAACTTGGAAGATTTTGTAGAGAGAAAGAGTTGTACAACTTTGGACCAGAAGACCATTTTCGGCCGCAACGGATGTCCAGTTCTTCACATACTTAAGGAACTACGACCGGTTGATAGTTCAGCAGCAGCGAACTGCGAGCAGATCCAGCAAAATAAAGTCGTTTTAACCGCAGACCAAGGAACCCAAGCTAACAGTTCCCCAGAGGCGGTGTTTCAGGCGTCCTCAAAACTTGGCTTTGGGCATATCTCGGAAACGCCACAAGTGGTTCTCTATTACGATGCCCTAAATCCACAGGCCCGAAGTTGTCTCATGTTAGTGTTTCTGCTGAACCTCAAAGTGGACTTGCGGCATACGAATCTCCTCAAAGGCGGGCAGCTTGATGAGGAATATTTAAAGGTACGGTATTACAGCTTGTCGGCAAACTCTTGTCTTGGTACTGCAAAAACTTGTCAATAACTCTGCTAAATTTGCAGCTAAATCCTGTGCATACGGTGCCGACGCTATTGCACAACGACTTGGTGCTCACCGACAGCCACACCATACTAATGTACCTCTGCGACACCTTCCGAGGGCCGGAGGCCCGCGAATTGTTTCCTTCCGATTACTTGACGCGTCTCAAAATATTGAACTTGCTATTCTTTGAGGCACAGGTGTTGTACAGGAGGCATTGCAATTTCATGGTAAGGTTACTGTGGGTTCCATGGGACACCATGAGCGGGATCAGTTCTAAGGTCAGATAAACGTAGATATTTGGTTTTTTAGACGGATATCGTACGCAAGCAATATGCTAATGTTGATTATACATTTCACGAACGAAAAGTGCTAGAAGCCTACAAAAGCCTGAATAGTCTCCTGAAAAACACGACCTATTTTGTGGGGGATAAAGTAAGTTAGGACGAATGTGCAGTCGTAATGCGGGTAGCTAATTGCATGTATTTTATTGTATTAGCTTAGTCTTGCTGACATTTGTATGGCGGCCACTGTAAGCTCCTTGGATCTCATGTTTCCCCTAGATTGCGGAAAGTGCTGGCCTTATCTGTACAATTGGTTTCGACGTATGCGTGAAATGCCGATGTATTGTTTAAATTCTCCTGGAGTAAGATTGCAAGGTGCCATTGCCGAAAAGATTGGTCGGTTCAAATTTCCCAAGAAGACCCAAGGGAGCAATTAGTGGTAAATAATATAAAGGTGAAATACAAGGGCAACTATAGAGCCAAATCTGTTTTATCTTTGTCTAGGTTTGTTTAAAAAATTGGTCCTTTGGTGAAAAATGGATAAGATGGTTATCTGCGGAAAATATCTTTGCAAATTACGGAAATGGATTACATGGAAGCGTTGCAATGGTTTAAGAAGAAATTATGAACTAAATAAATTTTGGCAGAATAGAGATAAATTATAAATCATGATGGTCATGATAAACGGCATTCCTTGAGTTGATATAATGTTCCAGCACCAGTTTCTCAGAATGGTAAAAAATTTTAATAGGTTCAATTTTGAAAGTAAAAGCTCAAGCTAATGGAGAGAAAATTTATCCACTTTGCAAAACAAACGTAATAAAAATTATTTATATTATATTCTGAGAAACAAAGTAAGCTCAGTATTACTGTTAACTTTATTTCATTCAAAAATATCAGAATAATGACTTAGTAAATTTATAAAAATTTAAGTGTTCCAGTATCAAATATTGGTAGCTTTTTTCGCGCTACACCTTGAAACCTCTTAGTTCTCAATTCACTCTATGCCGAACCGACAGATGGCAAATAATTCCAAAACTCCTAGAGCGTTGTCGCCGAATAAAAGATACCCTTCGGAGAACGCGCACAATATTGATTTGTATTCATCGCCGAGAGGGAAAGCAAAGCCGAGAAGAGAAGTTTCGGGCAAGGACTCCTCAGAAGATAGCGACGCGAAAGCGGCTGCCAAGAATGTAAAGCGACCTTTAATGAAACAACATGTTAAAAAGCCTTCGAGCAGAGATTCGTCAGAAGATAACGATATATGCCATATCAATTCGGGAAGCATGAAAAGCCCCGTAATAATAAAACAAGGTAGCGTTTTAGACCCAGACTACGCAATATAGCACCTGAACCATACTGTTTTACAGATGGCGTTTATTAGATGTTTACCAGATGGCGTTCTCAGATTATATATTTTTTAACTATATTTCGTCTTCATTATTCTAAACACTAACCCTTATTTGTATATTTAATCTACTTTCAGAACTAGAGGTAACCTTTCAAAGTTTGGATGAGGATGATTGTTCATTTATGGACACGAATGACTCGGTGGACAGATTTGTGCCAGCCGATAATTCAGGCGGGTACTTGGCTCCAGTAGAATCTTCAACAGCGCGTCTTACCGAAGCCTCTCCATCGGATGAAATGTTCACAGTTGAAGAGCAGGAATCAACCGACTTTCCCGCAAGTCGAAAGTTTGACGATAAGAAAAAAAAATCATTTGCTCCGGCAAACGATACGGGGATGGTTGGTATGGATCTTCGAAATACTAAGAAGGCGGGTAGAATAGAGGCCGCAGCAAACAGGAAATCCAAGCAGTTTCAGTATTCAAAGGATTCCTCAGCGATACGTAACGATGGTGGAAAGAGTCGTCGTCACACCGAAGTTCAAAGTGAAAATGGAATTTCAAGGAGTCAGAAATTTGAAGAATACCAGAAAAAGGAATTAGCACCGACACGAAGTGAAGATCGTAGGATCGGAGGCATTAACCAAAATGAGCCGAAAAACGAGGAGTTGCAATGTAAATGTGATGCAGTACAAATAAGTCATTCGTTGTCTCTAGTTCCGGATGATAATAGAAGGAGAGAGATCATTTCTCAGAATGATAGTCGGGCAAGTGGGCATTCGCAACCACACAAATCGGAAGAGTCCCAAAAACACGCACGATCACCGATTCGAAGCGAAGGAAGGGTCTGCTGTCGAAAGATTGTAACCGATAGAAACAGAGAAGGACCTCTAATAAGCACAATACTACGCGATCTCCAGAGGGAACAATTATGCGGGGCACGAAATGAAGCCCGTAGAAAGAGCGAAGTTGGTAAACAAAATGAAGCAATTTCCTCCGCGGGTAGAACGTCCAAGGGATCTGCCGTAGAGGAGTCGTTGATAAAACTAAATGACGTTCGAGCAAGGCGTCGAGAGAACAAAAACGAGTCTTCAACAAAAAGGCATTCAGCAACATGCAAGAAGCGAGAGATGTCGACGGTGCGAAATGATCGAACGACCGAGGGTGTTGGACAAAAAGTAAATGAGTTTCCCACAATCAATCAATCTGAGGGAAGGCAGAAAAAGGACTTGACGGGTATACGTAGTGAAGTTGAAGTAAAAAGTAGTAGAGAGAGCAAAGCGAAAGAGTTTTTGGCGAAACCTTATGAAAATCAAGAAGAGGATGCACGTTCGACACAGTATGGATTACGAATAAGTCATCGTGAAAACGACAGCGAACAACTAAATGTGGAAGAATTTTCGCCTGATGAAAAATCTGCTGAATTCCTAGAGCTGGAGAGACGATATGAAAAGGATTCTTCCACAAGTCAGAAATCCGTGGAGTACCAGAAAAGTATTGCAGTACTGCATTGCTCTCAAAATGAAGTACGTATTATTCATTCATTGTCAGTGAGCCAGTGCGAAGAACAAAGGACTGAGCAAGGCAAAAGTGGGGATGAACTACCTGAAATACCTGAAATACCTGAACTTATATCGAACGAAGACTTCGAGAGATCAGAAGGGAAAGAACTTACACAGGATGGAAAGAGCTTGGCGGAGATAACTTCAAAGTCAAATGTCGAGGCGAGCCCCAAAGAAGAAACCGAAAATGAAGGAAATTTGACTGATAACGGAGAGACAAAACAAGCCGAGGATGCTGATAATATAGACATTTCAATAACGCAAAATGAGAGGTATGGAAAAGAGGAGGAAGTGAATGCTAAGCCCGAAAGAGAAGCGAATGAGGACCCTAGTCAAAAGCAAGACGAACGATCTGTTGAAGAGGCAGAACCTACGCTGGGCGAAAGTTTGGAAGATAAGCTCCCTCGTGATGATTCTGAAGAAAGGCAAGAAAAAGTAGACATTGTCGCAGCGAATAGTTCGATGGAACACCAGGAGGAGGTTACTGAACAGAATGACTTAGCACTTCTACAAGATGAGGAGAAATCATCTGAATCTACATTGGAGCAAAGTTTCGAGGAGTCACCGCAAGAACAACCCTCCGCCATTAGCGAAGGCATCGAGGCAGGGTTGGCTGGTGAATCAGTGAAGGAAATGAATGACGATACTAGAGAAAGTGATCAAAATGTTATTGAACCAGAAAAACTAGCGTCCGCGAATTACTCCGATAGGTTGGAAGATAATAAGCCTAATATTGAAGAACACACAACACCCGTACTGGAGGAAATCCAACCGTCCGAACCTTCAACTAGTAAAAAGTCGCAGGAATTTCGGGCATTTTTCAAGGAAGACCCACCTGTGGACGACCCTTGTAGCTCGGAGAAGCCGCAGATTGTCCTTTATTACGACCTTCTCAGCCCGCAGGCACGGAGCTGTCTCATGTTAATCTGTTTGTTGAAGCTGAACGTGGAGCTGCGGTACATCGACTTTTGCTCTGGTGCACAACTGACGGAGGAGTACTTCAAGGTACAGATTGCACAATAAGTTTGCGTCTGCTAACGCGTAGTTTGTCTTTATAGCTGAATCCCGGACACACGGTACCAACCATGGTACACAACGGGTTGATACTCACCGATAGCCACACAATTCTCATGTATCTCTGCGACACATTCCCCGCACCGGGGACCCAGCAATTGTTCCCCAGCGACTACGTAACTCGCTTGAAGATAATGAACATGTTGTTCTTCGAGGCACAAACTCTGTACAGGAGGCACAGCAACTTTATGGTAAGTTGGGTCTAGCCAGCGGAGTAAACACTGGCTGACCGGAACTTGCTTGCTCTTCCAGACGGACATCGCCTACAAGCAATTCCAAAATATTGACTATTCCTTCCACGAGAAGAAAGTGCTGGAAGGCTATGAGACCCTGAACACATTCCTGAAGGATTCCCAGTATTTTGTGGGAGACACAGTAAGTACAGAAAATCAGATACATCGGAATGTGATATTTTGTACGCGCTTTGGATTAGCTCTCTATTGCCGATATATCTATTGTTGCTACTGTCAGTGCCTTGGACTTGATGTTCCCAGTGGACTGGTACAAGGAACTTTGGCCGCATCTGTACGATTGGTTCCGGCGCATTCGTGGCATGCCCATGTACCGCCTCAACTTCGCTGGAATCAAGAGGCAGAGCGATGTTATGGACAGAATAAGCAGCTTTAAGTTACAATAATGGACCCTCATTCAGTCCATCCAGAAAGTACTTCGCTTAAATTCGGCATTCAGGTTTCCGGGTAGGCAAATGAGGACTGGGAGGTTTCCAGAGATGGCAGCGAAGTAAAAATTTGGAAAATAAAGTAGGAAATCATTGAAAATACCGCATATCACTAGACGTATGACTACTTGAGATCAGTGACAAGGATTTGCCACAAAGGTTCCGAGTATAAGTTACACTTTCGTAATTTTCGGTTCGGTTTGGACTTCGAGCGGTGACAACGATCATCGCTTGTATACGAGAATCACGGCGTTTCTCATCCTCCTCAAGTCTCATCGTCTCTGTGAACAAGTTCGACTCAAATTTAAAAAATTCGTTCCACTGGTGTGTCATCAAAAGACGCCTTTATCGGCAATAGGGTCAATTTACTTTAGGCCACGTAATTTAATACGAAACGGTTTTCAATTAGTCGGCACGCGTGTGTTTATTTACGAACTTCTTTCGATATAAAAAGGAAAGAAGGTTGAAGTTCTTACTAAAGGGATGAAGAAGAAAGGGCAAATTTTGCAGTGTTATTATTGGTTATTAGAAGTTGTGTGAGGTCTGAAAACGAAATTTGCTTTCTTAATCCGAATCTTTACCTGTTTCTTCGATTTCTTAAGAATTTCCAGTCCCATTATAGATTTGATTTTGTGTTAAATATGACAAGCTGAAATCATTCATTTTAATTAGCAGTGTGTACAATAAATTCGGCAATTAGAGTACTTGAAGCTCAACATTTTTCAATATTTTCACGTACTTTTGTTGGTTTCTCGGCGGGTGGCGGTGAGAACTAAAATTTGTGTATACAAATTTGGTGCTTATTTTTAACGTCTATAATTAATCGAAATGATGGGTGCCAGATGGTCAATGCTAAGAGTGGATACTTTCTATAAGTGGGAAATAAATATATATTACACCGATCCCTAAACATTATAAAACGATCATTTTGCTCTTCAACATTGCGTAAAAATCATTATTCAGCTTATTATATTTTTGCTTTATATTATGCATTTAATTTGTGAATAATGCAGAATTTGTGAAACCGAAGACTTAAAAATAGAATCCTAAATTAACTAAAATTCCGAAAAACACAAAAACAAAAATCTAAACTTCATGGCCAGCAAGAAGGAATTAATAAAATTTCCACGATTTCAAAGAGTCGAGTCGCTCGCTCGTTGGCCTCGCGATATCTTGCGTAATCTTCTCCGCAACACATCGAAAGAAATAACGATTACTACAAACACATTATTTTCACGTTCTGATTCTCTTCAGCGTTTTCGGAATTTTTCACCCACTCGCGTTCGCAATTAACGCTGTGATTTCAATTTGAAAGGAGATTCTCTCAGCATCGATATCGTATTTTTAAATTACTGGACGCTTTGTTTAGTAAACCAGGTTGACCTTGAAATGTATCCTCCTCGTCCCGTCCTGCTTTTGCCCAGGGAAATGAAAAAACAGGCGTTTCGTTGTTTTTGAGTAGATCGAACGCGTTCCACTACTCGCTTTATTGCTGCTTTCTACTCGTCCTAAAGCTTTGTAGAGTATAAATATCGCTTACGAAGTAACTAGCTAATCCACATATACAACTTTTCTTTACACAAAATACAAAATAATCTTCAAAAATATCTCCGCGATCTGGGAATTCCGTTGACTACAGTTCATGCTTGCTTCTCGTTCTGGCGATGACTACTTATAAAATACGAAATTAGAGAGATAATCGAATGGCTTGTTGATGGGTGAAGTCGTGGTGTCCTTGTGGTCACGGGGGGCCCGCAGCCGCTTACTTGCCGAGCAGGATCTTGCGGCTGGCGCCGATGTTCTGGCCGGCTTGGGTGGCGCCCTTGTTGGAGCCGGCTTGGAGGCCGATGACCGTCTGGCCGGCCTTCAGCTGCTCCTCGGAGAAGTCGCGCTTGCACTCGTCGGCGGGCTTGGGGCCGAGGTAGGGACCCTTGAATTCCGCATGCTTGTAGCACTACAAAGAGGTGAGAGAGAGGAGAGAGCAGGAAGAGGGGCGTTAGTACGGTGTGGCAACACTGGTCGTCGGTGCAACGTACAGCGCGTCCCAGGGCGAAGATGCAGTTGGTCACTTGCGCGATGTCCTTCTTCTCCCATAGCTCCACCGTCTGGAAGACGTCCACGTCGGGCACGCCGTAGTCCTTCAGGGCCTTCTGGAAGTTGTTGATGTTCTCCATCATCTTGAACTGGCCGCCGGACGAGTTGATCTTGGGCACGGCGTTCGGCACCAGGACGTTCATCAGGCGACACAGCACTTGGCCGTCCTTGAGGACGTCCTCGTACAGCTGGCCAGCGGGGAATTTCTCGCCGAGGATGGCCTCGATCCACTCCTGGGCCTCCTTGTCCATCTGAGGATTGCGCTTGCTGGCAATCTGCAAGCAAACATTTCGAGGGTTGTTATTTTCAGTGTGATTTCAAGGATCTTCAACTGGATTCACTGCATTTTTATTTATCTTTAATTGCACTTTTCTAAATTTTAATCCCTTCGACACTTTTGTGGTTGTTGTCGTTGTTGCGAATATTCACCTTGGCACGGACAGCACGTTCTAAGGACATGTTTTTGCTGCGAGGATACTAGCGATGTTCACTGTGAGAAAACAGACCGAAACTGATGAAGTCGCCGGCCGCCGCGGCGGCTTTTAAAGCGCGCGGCGGCACAAAAGCGAAACACCGAAAACGAAAAAAGCCAAATGTTTCAGAATGAGAGCGAGGCGTGGAAAATGCTTTCACAAATTTTCCAAAAATACACTTTTTCAATTCTGAGTGCTGCTCGAAGGCGGTGTGGGCGGCAGCGCACAACCTGTCGCGTTGCGCGCGCCGCGTCGCGTTGCTTCTCACATCGTGGGGCAACACTATCGATGAGTCGTCCAACTTAATTTTAGCACTCGTAGTTGTTGTAGTTGCGAGGCAACTCGAATTATTAATACGAATACTTTTCGAATGAAAAGTCTTTGTATTAATAATTCGGCGACGCGCTCAGCAGAGCAGAAAACTTCCTCTTTTCCAAGTTTGTTCATTTTGAAGAATTGCACTTGCAGAAACTTGGAAGTGCGAGGAATTTCAAGGCGAAGCTGGCTTACCTAGAATGCATTCGGGTTAGATGGGCACAAACACAATCCGCAAACAGTCGTCAGCGACAATGCGGTGGAATGCCACGGTTGCGAGTGCAGCGGGTTTCGAGGGCAACCGTGAATATTATGGCTATTTTTGAGCAGACAAACAACAACGATTAAATTTTCATGTTGTTTAATTTATTCAAAACACTCAAATTAGTAGCAGCCCGTCCGCCGATTGGTCATCCGCGAACGTTTTCGCGAAATGCCTCCCCCCAACTTGAAATAACCCCTCAGACATTAATTACCGTAACTGAGCGGGTCCCTCCGAAACAGTTAGTGAGTAATGAGCTGTCAAGCGATTGACAGCTACGAGCTGCAATACCAGCTTCGCTGCCTTGAATAGCTCGCTGAACCTTTTCATCATTGAAATTACTTGCGAATTCTAGAAGTGCCTCAATTAGTATCTTTCAGATACTCTATTCGGAATTCTTTGAGTGTCATGAATGTAATTTATGACTCTGATCTCTTTAACTAAATTTGTTTTAATTTTCTTAATATTTTCTCGCTAATTATTGTGTCATTAATTCAGTTGTTTTGGATGAGTTGAAGAATTTCCGCAATTCTTTGAGGACGGGGACGGATTTGGATGCGCCCTGCATGTGAACGACATTATTTCAGAAATTAAACAAAGATCAACCCTAGATTTTTCTGTGTTGAAACCGAAGCTGTCAGAAAGTTCAATCAGAGTTAGAGAAAACAAGCCAATTCGAGTTTTCCTGCTTTTATCAGAAACGCTTTTGCTCAGAAATCTCCTGATCAAAAACGAGAGATGGAATCGCGGTTGCAAGGACCGCCAGGATTGAGTTCCCAACCGTGGATGGATTGATTGCGATGAATTCAACTGTCGGCGTGTGCGTGCCTGCGTGTGGGTTGCGATCAACTTGCTGTCAACGAAGTTATTTGACCATGAAATGCGTGACTGGAAAAACCCTGCTGGCATTTTTGCAGGTTTGTCGCGATTCGAATTTCGCCAGTCAATCTAACTTTTGAGCTACTTGAGAAAGTTAATATACACTTCTGGAACCGCACGACTGTCTGTACCACATCCGACCCTGTTTGCTGCACGGAATGTGTTAACTAAAGGAATTTCCATTGCTTCGAAGCCTGGACTAAAAATAGAAAAAATGATGTAAGTTCGAAAATAAACGCACGGATGGAAAATATAATGATGTGTAAAGTTTATTTTTAGTATTTGTTTCTCATCAGTTTTTCTTTAATTTGTAGTGTGCAAAATAAAAAGCCAATTCTAGTTGCCAAACATCGAAAATATGATTTAAATGAGGATTTTTGTGCGTAGGTGGGAAATTCTCACGCCTTTGTTGTTCTCATAATTGTCGTTGTTGTTGCTGCGACTGACACGTCTGTTAGTTGAAATCGTTTATTTTTAGACTGGGAAAACGAATCACTTCGAAGACGTGCTGAACTTAATTTCGGTGAATGCGGACGCTTTTCTGCGCTGCTTTTATGCTTCGGCGTTGTTTTGAAGGTTTTGTTTTGATTTCCATTGCGTGGTTGTTCCTGAAATGAGCAGATCACAAGAAAACAAACAAACGATTCTTCTCTTTAATGCGTCTTCGGATTAAGATTCGTCCACAAGAATTTAAATATGGAAGCAAAAGTCCAAAGTGAGTCATCGCCATAACCATCGTGCGTCTTAAGGTGTTAAGGATCTCCGATTTTATTCTAAATTGAAAGCAGAACTTGTCGTTACATGCACTTCTTTCGCTTTAACACACGCAGATTTTAAATTTTCTGAGTGGAGCGATAAAAGTCAACATTCAGATGGCGCTGCTGCTGCGGTGTGCGAGCAGCGCCATCTGCACGTCACCATGTGAACTGAGACACGATTTAAATGTTGCTGTTGCTTGGCGTGAAAAAGAATTTGATCCGAATTAGTTTGAAGCGAGACGAACTCGAATAAGACTCGAAAATATATGTGTTGAAGTAGTAGTTCGCTGCAGCCCCGGTATTGAAGCAGTCTTTCCCCCAAACTGCACCCTCGCCTCCGTTTCCTCCCTCCCTTTCCAGTGTTGTGTTGTTTTATTCGTATTCCTGGTGCCCCTCTTCGAGCGCCTGAATGTGCTGTTGAATGGTGACGAGCCTCTGCCTTTTCAGCTCCACCCTGGCGAGCGTCATTTCCCGCCGCTCCGCCGTCTCGTCGTAGTCGAGCATGAGCGCGTGCTTGTCGATGAGGCCGCCCTGGAAGCTGAGCTCGCGTATCTCCTTGCGTATGACGCCGCGCTGCACCTTGAGCTCGTAGAGGTTCTCGCGGCACAGCTGCTTCTCCTCGAGCAGCTCCCGGAACGCCGACTCCTGCACGAGGATGGTGTTGCACATCATCTGCTGCTTCTCTTTGAGGTGCGCCATGATGTGCAGGTCGGCGTTGCAGCGCACACGCAGCTTGCCGAGTTCACTGTTGCGTTCTGCGTAGAGGACGCCGTTAGTGGGGGACGAGGGGAGGAGAAAGTGTGGACCGACCTTCGATTTTCTTGCTCAGAGCCAGCGTCTCGGTTTGCAGGTGCTCGAAGTCGCGCATGTGCAGCCCGTCTCCGATGTTCTCCAGCTTGTTGGTCCTCTGCAAGAAGGGGACGCGAGTGAAGAGGAAGGAGAGAGAGACCGCGTGGCCTGGTACTCGGTACTCGGTACTCGGTACTCGGTACCCGGTACTCACCTCCAAGATTTTGGCGAACGTGTGTTGGCGCAGTATGAGCGACGTGCGCACCCTGGAGATCTCTTCGCGCTGCGTGGATAGTTTCTGCAGCAGTCCCTCGATAACCTGTGCGGGAAGCGGGTGAGTGTCTCCCCTCCCTCATTTCTTCTACTCAACTCACCGCGGGCAACTTCTCGAAGTGCTCTCTGTGCAGCGTCTTCCTTACCAGGTCCTCGAACTGCTGTATACTCGCCTTCGCCTGGTTCACGATGTCGAAGTTCTCTCCCTCGAGCTCCTCCAGCCGCAGGTTGATCCTGTTGCGCGTCTCCTCCTCACGGCTCAGCAGCTGGTCGAGCGCCATGGTGGCCTCCTTGTACTTCTCCACGACCTGCGCGATCATGTCGGGGTTGTCCTCGGATATGGAGCGGAAGGCCTTCTTGCGCCGAAAGTACTCGACCGTCTTGCGGTTCACGAACAAGCGAGCCTTCTGCTCGACCTCCAGCTGGCTCAGCACGACGTGCAGCTGCGCCATAATCTTCACCTTGTCCAGGTTCTGACGCAGGATGACGTTCGGGTCGACGTACTCGCACTTCTCCACCACGATGGCGATCATCTCGTCGATCAACTTCCGCGTGGCCTCTACGTTTTGGCGCTGGATCTCCAGCCTCTCCAAGGCCTCCAAGTCCAGCGCTTCCACCTGGATCCCCCTCTGCGGCTCAATGGAGTACCAGAGATTCAAGCCGTCGTCGTCCACCTTCTCCAGCGGCACTTCGTCTTCGATTTCGGGCGGCAGCAACAGGTCCTCCTCCTCCGACTCCTCTTCCTCGCCCTGTTCCTCCACTCCGTCGGCCTCCGGCTCCTCAGGCACCGCTTCGGGAGCCGGCTCGTCCTCGGGCTCCGGCGCGCCCGTGAGGGGGTCGACGAACTGGCCCACGTCCTTGGTGGGATCTTCGACCAGCGAGACCTTGGGTCCAGCTGCCTCCATGTCCTCGCCCAGCTCCGTGAGGTCCAGCGAAATCGAACCCAGCGACGGAATCTCGCCCAGCACGTCGAAGAAGTCGGGCTTCACCTCCAGCTCCTTCTGCTGCACGTACGAGTACTGCGAGTCGTCGGATTCCTCAGACTCGGAGGACGACGGCTCCTCGACCTGGCGCAGAATGTCCGGGTCGCGCTCTGCCAGCTCGGCGGCTTTGAGTGCCTTGCTGATCTGGCCGTATCTGCTGAACGCCGAGTCGTGCCTCTCCCTCTCCGAGCCGGAGCTCTCGGAGCTGTCATTGATGAACTCGGAGTGCGCGGTCGAGTCGACTGACGTCCGCGACTTCTTGTGCTTCACTTTTTCGCTATCTCTTGAGTTTCGTTTGGATGCCGCAGCCGAATCTGTCGCACGTCGAGCTGTTTCACCTTTTTCAGGCTTCTCGGACTTTTCCCTTCTCGTCTTGCTGCGACCCGACTTGGAGTCTGCAGGAGCGGTCGTCGCCTCTGCGGCTGCGGCTGCGGCAGACTCCTGCGCGTTCGGAGGCGGAGGCGGAGGCTCCTCCGCTGGTGGAGTTGCATCTGGTTGTGGGGCCGCGTCAGGCGCCGCAGCGGCCGCGGGTGGTGGAGCGGCATCGGCGGTGGCATCGGGAGCGGCTTGGGGGTTTTCGGTTGCGGGGGCCGGAGTTGGTTCGGCTTGCGGCTCTGGTGCTGCTTCAGCAGCTGCTGCTTCATTTCCAACCTCCTTTTCTTCAGACATCTTTAACTGTTCGTGGAGTATCGGAAGTTCGTGCAGTATGAATTGACGAAACTATTTGAATGAGACTTTTTGACAGCTGAAGTCAAAGGCAGTGCAGGTTTTTCGAACTGCGCAGAGTGTTTTTCGAGTACTGGAGGGAAGCGGGGCGCAGTGGAACCAAGCCAAGAAGTCATCGAGAGCTGCTGGCGGGCGCTGCGTCTTTAGTTTGAGGTTTCGTTATGTCGGGGGAGTCGGTTGTCGCTGCCGAGGGGGCTTCGCGAGGATTTCCCATCGTCGCATCCGGGGCGGGTGGGACTGCTTCCGCGCTGCTCGTGTCTTCGTCGAGCGCCGAGTAGACGAACGTTTGCAAGGCTACCTCAACCGATGTGTCGGAGTCGGAGCTGAAGATGCTGACGTCCTCCTCCTGGTTGTCGGCCAGCAGCTTCCTCTGCACCCCTCGCGAGTGGGAGGCAGCGCGGGCCAGACCGCTCCGGTCCGCCGACCACGGGCTCTGCGAGTCCGACAGCGACGTTTCTGACTCAGACTGGTTTTCGTTTATTTGAAAGACGTCCTCTTGGCCTGGCAGTCCGCTGGAAGTGGTCGGCTTTTGGGTTTCCTGGCTGTCCAGAGCGGTTTTCTGCTGCTTCGCTGCAGGCTTCGGATTTTCGTTCTGCTCTCCCGGCGCTCGATCGGCGTTCACTGCTGGGTCCTCGAGATGTTTTTCTGTGTTCGACATGTCGGCATATTTTTGAATTTTGACGAATAAACACCGAAACCTTTTTCAATTGATTATTTTGACATTTTGTAACAGTGTTGTCACAGTTTTCGGTGGAGCTGTCATGAGCTCGAGCTGATTTTCAGCGAGTTTCCAAAAAAGGCCCTCAAATCTGTCTCGACTTCCAATTAGAAATTCAGAGAACCAGAACACCAATGTGGGCCCACTTGGCCCTCAGAATCCCAAGAAACCACACTCGGACGTACAAATTCAAATGTTTATTTCGACAAAGCATACAAAATTCCGGGCAGAAACATGAGGGAAACAAAGCAGAATGTGTAGAAATCGAAGCACTTCCTGTTCGAGTGCGAGCGAGTGCGTGCGTTAGCGTTCTCCTCACTAGTGGTGCCTTGACTCAACCTCGGCCCTCCTGCCGGCTTCGGCTGACCTGCTTCGGATGCTCCCTCCGCCGGGCGCTCTTCTCGCTCCTCCTGTGCTGCCGAAGAGCGCGACTTGTTGAGCGAGGTGCCACTCGCCACCCAGAACTTCTGCTGCTGCACGAAGACTTCGCTCTCATCCGTGTCGGAGAGCTCGTCGTCCGCGTTGTCAGCATCCTCCGCACGCTTTCCTTCCTGGCCGGCGTCGGACTTCTTGGTCTCTGGTTGTGCAGCCGAGGTTGACGGACGATCGGCATCCGCGTCTGTGCCTCTCTTGCCTCTGCGTCGCTTTCGACGTTTGTCTCTCTTCCCTGTGGTGCTGGAGTCCGACTCGTTTATCACGCGCAGGTGCGCTACCGATCTGCTGGCCTCTGCTCGGAGGCTTGCGCTCGAATTCCTCTCTGATTTTTTCTTCAGCCTTCTAAACATTTTCGTACTAAAAGAAAATACAATTTTGTTGCTAAAAGCGTGGTAAATGATTTCTAAATATATTCCGTTTTTGATTCCCGTTTTGGTGTCTGAAAATTAGACTAAAATGACAGCAGTAGCCTTGCCTGCCTGACATAAATTTTTCTCCCTGACTTTTTCTCATTTAGCTGACTTCGATCTTTTTCTCCGAAGTTTTCTCTCAAACGGTTTTTCGCAAAAAGCCGAAGCCTGAACTCTGGTTTCGGGCATTTTAAAGCTGAAAATCAATAGCTTCGCAAAGCCATGCAATTATAAAAATGCGACTCATAGAGGGCGCCAAAATTCGCGAGCCTAAAAGCAGGCAATACATCTTCGTTGTTGTTGGTTTTCCACTGGCGAGTGGTGAACTGCAGAGGTGAATAAATTAGCGGGATTGAAGGTTGAAGCAAAGCAAAGCAAAGCAAAAACAACAGCAAAGACAATTCTGTTCTGCACAAAACAGAAATCAACAATTAAAGAAGCGTTTTTGATTTGAAGCCAAAAATTGCTGTGCTTTCGTTCTCCCCTCTTTTTCTCTCAGGTCGCGTAATGAACACCGTTATTCCGCGTGGTCCCTGGTCCCTCATCAGCAGAAAATATTTGGAAAGCAACGCCAGAAATGTAAACATCATAAACACTCGCAGCGATTTCTGCACTCAATTGGTGTGAATTGAAACCGCAACCAGGTACGAAATTTACACACACACAAATTTAGGGCTTCATTTCTTGGGATTTTTGTTTCCTAATCTTCTCAATTTCATTATCATTCAAGTTGCGTAGGGGGCGGAGGGCAGGAGGGAACTCCCTCCCCCTAATAATTCTAATCGGAAATTATTGACTCACTATTTAAATTACTAAATTGTTACTGATGTTACTTCCTATTTAGTGTTTATTTATTTATTTTTTCTTATTTTAAGTATTAAATTTCGAAGTATTCCGAAATTGCGTGCATTTAAGTGATTTACAGAGTTATTTGCGTTCCACTGAATGGCTTTAGATTGCTTTTAATTTAAACCGCAAACGTTTCTGGTTAGAAATTCCACTGGATTCCAACGCAGTACAAGTGAAATCGATTCCGTACTCGATTTGCATGAGCAAAAAAATCCAGCGAATCCTGCAAAAGCGAAATTCGCGGTTGAATTGAAGCGGCAGGCATTTTTCCGCTACTCAAATTAAAAATAAAGAACAAAAAAAGCAACAAAACGGCGGCAAAATAAAGGAATTCCATCGATCCAACGATTAAACGCTCATGGCGGTTCCCTGCCTTGCTGAAATGTATTTCCGCATAAATTCGTGGCGCTGCTTATTGTGGATGAAGCTTCGCTTGAATAAACTCGAATTCAATGCAATACTTGAGTGAGAAATTCCGCATTTCGAGTGCAGTTCTAGCGGCGAAGTCGAAACTGTAACTCGGCCTCAACGGCGGCCACTTTTGTCGTCTTCTATTAATAGCAGCTCAGCTTTTGCTTGTCCTTCTTTTGTGTTCTTGCTTCTGCTTCGTTTCGGCTTCGGCTGCGGCTTCGGCTTCGGCGGCGCCGAACCAACGAAACGCAAGAATAACGAGTGCAAAGACGCTGCGCTGCGACTGCACATTTACGAGTTCCACCCGCGCGGATCAACGAACTCGATTTCTGCGCAAAGTCGCGAGCGAGCTTCCGGCGCAGCGAGGCGTGGAGAGCGGAGAGCGGAGAGTGGCTGCCGTTCAGCTGTCAGCGGTTTTCAGTGCGCAGGAATGCGGCGAAGCTAAAAGACGAACTGCGTGGTGTTGCCACCTAAAAAGAGATTCTTCGTGGAAGGAATCGAGGGCCTCGAATAGCTTGGATCTCCTTGGCTGCAACTGCATCACTTTCATCTTCTTTTGCCCGCTAGTTTCAATAAAACGCGATAAGCTTCTCGCGACGACTCGCAAGCTGACGAGGGAAGCGCTTGGCGGCGTCGAGCAGCGCCGCTCGGCCATGGAAACGCTTATCAGCGCTGAACTTCTATAAAAAATAATTGCGTCTATTTTTACTTTCAAGTCCACCGTGAGGAGGGAAGCACGCAATTTTAACTGCATCTGATCTGCCTAATAAATGGAATTTATAATTTAAAATTTGAAGTTCCTGCATTTCGCGGCGGCTGGAAACCCGTTGCTGGTTTCGTTTTACAGGTCAGCGCAGCCAGAAATCATCCCGTGGTTGCCAACTTTGATTCCGCTGCACTGCACTGCTTTGCCTCGCTTAACTTGCTTCCCTCGCCGTCAACCCCTCGAAGCGGGACCCTGCAACGGGACCGCCAAACTCCCCACGGAATCCCCCAACTCGACGCTAGTGGCGCCAATCGGCGTTGATGCGGACGATTAGCGGCGAACGCATCGCACGCCACGACGGCGCCGCGCGCTGCAGGATGCGTGTTTCGCGCGCGAACGCAAATTGGCTGCTCAATTACGCTGCCGTCATTACAGCGAGCGCACGCAAAACGCAAAACACGCTCCGTGTGCAGCTCACTTCGCAGCTGGAGAATTCGTTCGCTTCTGGTTCTGAGCGCTGAGCGGCTGAATGGGTGCTTCACTGTTGTTGTTATCTCGTTATTCCAGTGAGTCACTTCACTTGCAAGGCAACAACAGAAAAGCAGCCGCGATTACGACGCTGCAAGTCGCAAAATTGCGGAGATAACTCGCGGCGAGATAATCGTCGGCGAGGCGCACAGCGAAGACTTTATAAACGCTGCGCCGGCCTGCAGTTCAAGTTGTGAAAGCGAGCGCGCCAGTCGACAGAAGTTCAGTTGTGGCAGCAGACGATTGGCATTGCAAATTGCAAAGAAGGACCCGCAGACCTGCGTTTTGCCCTCCCCACTCAGTTACTGGAAGAAGACGGCCGAGCGACCATGCGTCCCTCGCTAGCAAGCGCGCTGCTGCTCCTGGCAGTTGCCGCCCGCAGCGCTGCGGTCCCGCTACCGCTGCAGCTCCCCCACTCCGACCTCGCGGACTCCTCGCAGACTTCAGGAAGTGATGACAGTGATGACGCCGCTCAGCTTTACGCGCTTGAAGGCGATTTCGAGAGCGACTCGGACTCCAAGTCGGGGGAGTCCCGCGAGTCCGCTCGCTCCGAAGACGTGGCTGAGTTTGCGGGGGATGCCGCGAGTGGATTCGGCTCCGGATCGGCCGACGGGGAGGCCGCACGCCTGGCAAAGCGGGACACCCCCGATCCCGAACTCTGCGGATGCCAGCACGATGTGACGTCAGATCCGGAGCACACACGCGACAACGACCTCTACCTGGAGTACAGGAGTCCCTACAGCCGCGACAGACGTCAGCTGGAGGGCGACAACACCGCGGAAGAGGAGTCGTCCGAGGAGAAAGCGAAGCCCGAGGTGGAGAAGGCGAAGGCGGCCGAAGTGGAGACGGAAAAGGCAGCCGAAGTTGACGCTCGCAGAAGACGCCACGTGGAGGGTGACCACGCCTCGGAGGCGAGTTCGTCGGAGGAGTCGAGCGGGCGGGCGTACGAGGAGGACAACGACGCGACGAAGTACGCCGCCGACTACTCGATGGAGGACTACGCGCGGGGCTGCGAGGAGACCGAGGTGGACTCGGACGAGGCGAACGAGACGACGTACGACGAGAGCCGGCGCAAGCGCGAGGCGGACGACCACGAAACCTCGTTCCTGAAGGTCCTGGCCGAGCTCGAGAGGAGCGATGAGGACGCCACGGCGAGCGACTCCTCGCAAGACCAAGACGACACCGAGGACGGATCGCGGAAGGCTGCAGCGCAGGAAGGGACATCCGAGGAACGCGTGAAGCACGCAGTCGATGGCAAATCCTCGCAGTCAAGTGAGTCCAGCGAGGGCGGCGTTGATAGCAGCGACGAATCGAAGGAGCAGAAGGGGGAAGCGAAAGGGGAAGCGAAGGGGGAAGCGAAGTCCAGAAGCCGAGGCCAGGCAGCCGCTGGTAAGCAGGACGCTCCGACCGCAGGACCCGCTGAAGTGGCAGCCGATCAGCGCTCGCGAGCCTCTTTAGTTGCCATTCTGGGATAATCAGGCGCACCGTCGGCACGTGTGGGGGCCGCAGGGGCGTGGGGACGCCCACTGCACCTTCGCACCGCGTGGCCCTCGGACAGCACAACCCGGCAGTCAGTTACGCAACCGAATCTCCTTCAGCTTCTGTTTATCTTTGTCTTTATTTATGTTTTTGAGTAAATAAAAGTCTCTGTTTACAAAACGCTGGCTTATCGCTTCACTGGAAGGACGCCCCTCACCCGCTCGGCGCTCGGCGCTCGGCAGCCGGCAGTCCGTTCGGCGACGAGGTGCCGCCGACGCGGTGCCGCCGACGCGGTGCCGCCGAGGTTATCTGGCTCGCGAGGGTGCCTCGTGTCCCCTCTGCCTGGCCTGGCGGCGCAATTTGACAGGTTTTGCGTCGCGGCCGCTCGTCGAGATAAGCGTGTCGCTGCATCTCGTTTCGTGCGCCGCGCAAGTGGGGTTCGAGTGCTGCGGCAGCCCTGATCGACGTGTTTCGGGGTCTTGAATGGGTTGAGCTGCTCGTGTAGACGGATTCCGTCGGATTCTGCAGGCAGAAAGCTATGAAATTCCTGGAAACTTCTGGATTTGCAGGCTGAATAACAACTAAAATAAGACGCAAATATTAAATTGGCGTGTTAGTTTTGTTGTTATTGTTGTTGTTGTTGTTTTGTTGTTGTTGTTGTTGTTGTTGCTTTTGGTGTTGTTGTTTGGGTTGCTGCTTCCGCAAAGTGTTTTCTAGAGGAAGCGAAACTTTTCATGAGTTGTATTTCGGTGTTGTTGTTGTTGTTGTTTCTTTTATTGTTGTTGTTGTTGTTGTTGTTGTTGTTGTTGTTGTTGTTGTTTATACCCTTTATTGCCCCCTCGAATTCCTGGCGAAAAACCCACTCAATTTTGTGCGAAGAAAGTTCTTCACAGCGTCATAAACTGAAAACGAGGGATTTGTCGGTTTTGTTCCACTGTATTGTTGAGCGTTCTTGGCGACACGAATCGCGTGCCAAGTCAAAAATAGAGAAATCAAATTTGCAGCATCACGCAGTCCAGAGACGGCCGTCAACGCGACGCAGGCACCGACAGACGACACCGACAGACTGCACCGACCTACCTCAAAAAATCGCACTGAATCGCCACTGAAAACAACAACAACAGCGACAGCGACAGCGACAGCGAGAAGTGCGGCCGAAATCGTGCGAAAGAGCGGCCAATGAGAAGCACAAAAAACCGAAAGCCACTCTAGCCAAAAAAAAGAGCAACAAACATCAAATGCTAAAAAACGGAGCACCGACGGACGGACGCTCGCCAGCGGCAGCAGTCGGCGGGCCGAACGTGAGCGCGATTAGTTTTCTAGTTGCAGTCGAGGCCGCAGGAGCGCACGGAGCGAGGATCAGTTAGGGAACGACGAGGCGCGCGACCTCTGAATCAGTCAGTGAAAGACAAAACTCGACTCAGGCGAAGGCGGCGCTCTTGAGTGCCGAGTGCAGCTGAGACCAGCGAGTTGAGTTCGCTTGGTTTTGATTGACAGCGCGAACTGAAGAAATTGCACTGAAAACGGTTGTGCAACTGCAAAATTACCGTTACGTAAGAATGCAATAACTGTTCTGCCTCGAGGGGAGAAAAAACAGGCGGCGACTTGTAATTTCTAGTTCCGCAATCGAAAAATATCGATTCTCGGTGCAGTGGAACTCGGCAACTCTTGTGCGAGAAGCAATAACTAAACAATAAATAAACGTTCAAAAAAATCATAAAATTCTGCAGAGGAAAAACTGCAAAATAAAGAAAAAGTAAAATTCTTCGCTTCGAAAATAAACTGAGATTATCTCGCTTTTTAGCTGACAACCAGTGTATATTTTTAACTACAAAAGCAACAATAACAACAGCAAATATTTTCCCAACAAGAGAAACTTTTGCGTGCGCGAGAATTTAGGTTGCAAGCAGCTCGAACGCACAAACAAAAAGCTACGCGCGAATCTTCGAATCTTCGTCAAAGAGCATATATACTCAAGAGATTGCATGTGAAAAAAGAGCGTAAAATTTTCTTGAGATCAGAACCGCGATTTTTAACCGAAGCACTACGCAGCCAACTGAGCTACGTCGGCAGAGCCGACCCAAGATATTCATTCATAACCTGTGACACGAAGTGAAGTATAAATACGATGGCTAGCGAACCGAAGTTCGGGTGAGTAAGAAACAGGAATTTCTCACAAACAGTGTATTTTGTTGTTGGAGAATTTTTCTGTTTCTGGATACAGCTTTTTTTGCCTTTCTGATCGGTATGTAGTGTTTTCACATTATTTCTGCGCAAGTGCAAGTGGATTTTGTTGTAGGCCAAATTTCTTGGCTTTGGCTTCGTTGCACTGATCGCTTAATTTTAATTCTAAATATGTACTGAATATGTAATTTTTCTAAATATGTTTTGCGAAACCTAAAAAATATATTACAAGATTTACAGCTATGTATATTTAATCTTGCAGACTTCGCATTCTTGCATTACATCTTTTCAGCTATGATAATAATTATACAACAAAAATACGAAGGCTACAAGAATAAAAATATGTCTTGTTGTATATTTTTTACATTTGGCAGGTATGATTCGCAAACTGTACTTGTCGTCTCTGAAAATTCAACTCTCTTACATATTGAACTGTATCTGAATCTGAATATAATGTAATCATAATAATGTAATATGTACATAGTAATTCATAAATAAATAAATATTTGTAAATCTTGTTGTATAATTATTATCAAAGCTGAAAAGAGGTAATGCAAAAATGCGAAGTCTGCAAGATTAAATATACATAGCTGTAAATCTTGTAATATATTTTTTAGGTTTCGCAAAACATATTTAGAAAAATTACATATTCAGTACATATTTAGAATTAAAATTAAGCGATCAGTGCAACGAAGCCAAAGCCAAGAAATTTGGCCTACAACAAAATCCACTTGCACTTGCGCAGAAATAATGTGAAAACACTACATACCGATCAGAAAGGCAAAAAAAGCTGTATCCAGAAACAGAAAAATTCTCCAACAACAAAATACACTGTTTGTGAGAAATTCCTGTTTCTTACTCACCCGAACTTCGGTTCGCTAGCCATCGTATTTACACTTCACTTCGTGTCACAGGTTATGAATGAATATCTTGGGTCGGCTCTGCCGACGTAGCTCAGTTGGCTGCGTAGTGCTTCGGTTAAAAATCGCGGTTCTGATCTCAAGAAAATTTTACGCTCTTTTTTCACATGCAATCTCTTGAGTATATATGCTCTTTGTCTTCGTTCTACGCGCTCTGTGCCGCTCTAGATTGCTCTCGCTTCTCCGATTTCACACTCTTCGTTCGCTGATATTTTGTTCGTTCCTTTGCTCGCAAAAACAATGCGGGAACAAAAAATAGCTCCGCTCTACTCGTACACGCCGGAACCACCGAAGAAGCCGCCGATCATTAAGGTCTCCTGCGGCATCGGCGACACGGACGGCTTTCCCGCTTTCGACTCGGACTCGGACGCGTACGCTGCCAAAGATGACTCGAAGTGGGGCTTCCTGATCACCGGCGGCGCTGAGTTCCACATGCCGCTCACGGTGTTCCAGGTGAGCGAATTGCTGTGAGAGCCACGTAATGTGAAGAGAAGCCATTTTGGTTTTTTTTTCTTTTGTAAAATCGATTTTTGGGATTTGTAATTGTGAAATTAAAATGGTGTAAAAAAGAAAAATCTTCATTTTTAGACTCATAAATAATCCAGTTTAGATGATTTAGCGATAAAGTTCCTCCACAAGGAGCAACGTTAAAAACTGATTTCATTTCAGCTGCAATAAATCACTTGGCGGAAATTTCAAAACTCGAACAAAAAGAACAGAAAATTAAATAATTTCGAAAATCGCCGACTCGTGCCAGCAGCGCACGGCGGGCTGTGATTGCAACGGCCACCGAATTTTCAGTATTTGATGACTGACGTGTAGACGGACGGATGGACGGAATGATGGACGGACGGACGGACGGACGGACGGGCGGCGCACCACCGAAGTCGAACAGAGGAATCAAGTTGTTGCTGCTGCTATCGATGGCAGCCGAAACCACACACACACGCACACACACACACAGACACACACTCGCGGCCGTCCGGCAGAACGCCAAAATTAATCCGTGCGAACGCATTAACGTTGAAAGGCAGCCGGCAGCCGGCAGCAGCTGCAGACTCGCGAGTGGGCCAACATGAGTCCCGTCAAGTCCGGCGGTCGTTTATGAAGCGCAATTAAATGCAAATAAAATCGTTTCTGTGGTTGTTGGGGAAATTTGGGCGGATGACGACGACGAACAACGAACAGGCGGCCGTGCACAGTGGAGCCAAACGCCGCTGCGAGGGGTTTTCGCGATCTTATTCCACACAAATATTTTGTGGTGGCTGGAACGGCGATTGAATCCACTGTGCCAAGTTGAGCCCGCCGCCAGTCGGCGTCCACCGCAATGAGGTTAAAAATGCCTCTTCAAATTGTTTGTTTTCCGCGGCTTCACTTTCGTTTCGAAATATTGAATTGAGATTTTTGCAGTCTGCTTGCTGGCGGATTTCTGCTTCCTACAGCTTGCGGAAATTCACAGAAAATACTGTTATTTGAGTTCCGTTGTGGGGCGGACGAGTTGCTCTGAAGAAACGATCGAGTTTTCCTTCAAGATTTTGTGGTAAAGAGAATTTAATTTCTACTGGAGCGAAATCGTTGAGTGAATTTAATTTCAACGCCTGAAAGATCTACAAATACGTAAACAAAAACAACAAAGAAACTCGAGGAAGAGGAGAGGAAAATTCCAAATAAGCTTCAAACAGAATTCAGAGCTGAAAAACTCAACGCGAGAAATTATTTTCCGTTTACAGAAGCGTATTACGTGAAATTGCTTTTGTATTCGCTGAAATTATAGTGTAAATCGAAATTGATTTGTTTATTTGAGGATTTTCTCGGATTTTAAGACTTCTGGAGAACAAAAAAAGAATCTAAAAACGAAGCAGTGGAGTGTAAAAACTTCGGCTTCCCTTCACGAAGAGTACGAGTATCTCTTCGTTTATAATTGCGAGAGTTAGAAGAACTCTTTTCCACGCCGCTCTTATTTTCTCCTCTTCCTTCCAGGTTACGCCCGACGGCCTGGCGGACAAGGGCGGCGTTCGCTTGGGCGACATCGTTCTCGAAATAAACGAAGAAGACGCCACGCAGCTGACGCTCTCCCAGGCGCACGAGAAAATCAACGTCGCGGGCAAGAGAATCCACTTCCTGGTGAAGAGGTGAGTCGCTCTCTCACTCTCCCGTTTGTTTAGCAATTAAACGCTCTCTATGAACGCTTCCATCAGCATGGCGGACGACGAGCAGGACGGCTACCAGTCGGGCGAGGAGAAGTCGATAGTGCTGCGGGTCCCGAAGCCCCCGCCGCCGCCCAAAGGTACGCGACGCCCCTCACCGCGATCTCGTACTCTACCGCAGAAATGCCAACTCGAAGTCGCGACCAGTGAATTGAAGGCAGTTGGCAACTTTGCGGATCGCATGCGTGTTTTCTTTAGTATTGAGAAATTTACGTTGTTGTTGTTGTTGTTGTTGTTGCCTGCTATACTCCAGCGCTTACTTGCGTTTATGCGGGAATTTATAACTCTCGAAAATCCCCGCCCTTCATTTGTCCTTCGCCTCTCCCTCCCCGCTCACTGTGCGAATGCGAGATGTAACGAATGCCTCTCTGGTTTCTCTTCTTCTTGTAGAGTTCACCCCCACCCCCCTGCTCGGATCCCGTTGTTGGCACCCCATCATGTGGCGCGATCCCCCCGAGCCGCCGAAACCCAAGAAAAAGAAAACCAAGACCGCCATCGACGCGGAGGGCAACGCGGTGCTGGTTGAGTTGAGCGAGGACGAGTCCTCCGACGAGGAGAAGGAAGAGGTGATTGACGACTCGCGTGTAGGGAAGGAAGGCCTCCGGGGCGAAGCGTGGTGTAGTTGGGACGAAAAGTGGTCGAGAAGTAGTCGAAAAGTAGTGGAAAAAAGGACGAAGAGGGATTTCTAGCTAGAAGTTTGCGGGATTTGGGTTTCTATTGGTGTTTGAAGGGTCGACTAACACGTTTTCTTTTTCTCGTTTCTTCCCCGCCGTCCTTGTTCGCCCCCCCTCCACCCGCCGCCCGCACCGCGCAGGAGTTGCCGCACCACCGCATAATTCGCAACATCCGCCGCTTCTTCAGCGAGGTGGGCGACAACGCGGAGCTCAAGAGCCGCACCATCGAGGACATGCTGCTCGCGCTGCCCAGCGCCTCCAAGTCGAAGCCCTGAGGGGAACCTGAGCCGCTGCGTGGCCGCTTTTAACCCGTTGGCTGCCTGCTGCATGTTTTCGGTTGTTTCCGTTGAATTTCAAGTGTAGTTTGCTCGTGTTTTGCAATAAAATGAACTAGAAAAACTTTGGCTGTTCAATTTTAATCGAATTGAATCCCCCAACAGCCTCCATCGAGCAGCGGCTGCGTGAGATGCAGCGCAAGCTCTCCGAAATCGCCGAGATCCCGAAGATCCTGTCGTCCACGCTGGCCACGGTGGCGCAGACGTTCGACCAGCTGGTGCCGGCCGACGCGCGGCAGCTGCGGCGGCTGGCGCGGCGTGGGGCGCAGCAGCGCAAACACAGCTACGACGAGGACGCCGTCGACTACGAGCTCAGTGAGGAGCTCAGCGGCGACGAGCTGGACAAGTACGCGGGCGACGACGAGGGCGAGGAGGACGACGACGCTGCAGCGAAGCGCAAGGAAGGGACGCCGGAGTCCGATTACGCTTCCGAAGCCAACTACGCGGGGAACGAAGAGGACGAGGACGGGGACGAGGGTGCGGACGACGGTGCGGACGACGATGACTACGATTGCGAACTCCGCGATTACCACGATGAAGTTGAAGATGAGAATGAAGATGACGATGACGATGACGATGGCGATGACGATGGCGATGACGATGACGATGACGTTGACGCTGACGTTGACGATGGCGGAGACGTTTACGAAGGCGATGAGAGCACAAAATCACTGCGCGTTGTTTTCGAGGAGGAGGAGGACGAGGAAGACGAAGACGAGGAGGACCCGCACGACTTCCTGAGCACCAGCTACACGTGGAATCTGCGAAACGTGCCGAAGCTCACGCTGAACGACGAGAGAAGCGAGGAGGACGCAGAGCGCGAAGAGGCGGAGGGAGGCGGGGAGCAGCCGTGCGCATCGCCCTCCGCCGAGGAGACGCTGAGACACGTTAAGCAAGAAAAGGTTTAAATTTAAATGCTTGCGAGTTCTTCCGCTTTTCAGTTTCCTCTCTCTCTCACTCTCTCTCTCTCTCTCTCGCAGCTGGACAGGTTGGAGCGCTCGTGGCCGTGGGCTGATCGCGAGAAAATCATTTACAAGTGAGTTTCGTGCTCTCTGCGACGCAAGCACTCCATTTAATGCTCTCTCTGGGTTCGCAGGCAGTCGACTTGCCATCTCGTTCCTCAGAAGCCGCTCGGCATCATCGAGAAGCGCATTCAGCTGCTGGCGAAGCAGCATCTGGTGGCTAATTTGCGGAGGACCGAGCAGCAGCAGCAGCGGGAAGTGAAGCGCCAGCAGTGAGAAGACTTCCTCGATCTGATTCCGCCAGCAAGTGTTCGCAGTTTTCATGTGTCAGCTGGAAATCTTACTAAAATTAACCTTGAATCAATAAACGATTTGGAAATCTAAAATATGGAATATTTAGAGCTTCTCAGATGAATTGAAGTTTGATTGCATTTTGTCGAGGCGCTTCTGCGAAGGAATTTCGAGAATTAAGTAGTGGAGATCAAGCGTTAATAAATTGAAAAATCCCTTCATGTAAATTCGCAGATGGAAATACACTGCAACCGTAAATTTTCCGTTGAAATTTAGAAACGAAAATTTGATCAAGTTGAATTTCAATCTTCCAGTTGGGTTTTTCTTTGCGATTCAATGTTTTTAGCTTGTAGACGTTCATTTTTTTTTTCACACTGCGTGTGATCAACTTTTAACTCACAAAAGTTGCCAACTTCAAGCAGCGTAAAAAGGCTGAAATATTGTGGAATCCTCAGAAGCAGCTGTTTTCTGTTGGAGAAAAGCGGAGAACTTCTTTGGCGACGCGATTTACTTCCTCTACGTGGTGGGGAAACAGCGAGAAAATCACTACCAACAAAGAATCTCTTAATTTTAAAGCATTTCTTGTTCTTAAGTGATTCTCTTGCTCGTTTGTTTCTCATGCTTTTATTTATTCATACCTGCAGAGGTATGAATTTTTGTTGATAAGTTCCAGATTTGGTCGCGTCTACGGTTTCCTGGCTGAAATGAAGTCAGCTTTTGCAAGGAATGACTGACGACGACTCCCAGTGTGTTACGACGAAATTTCAACTGCTTTTCGAAGACTACAACAATCTTGTTGTTGTTGTTATTAGCTGTATGTTGTCGTTATTGCGGTTGTTGTTGTTGTTATTGTTGTTGCTGCCGCTGTTGGAGAGAGTAAACGAAGTCATCGCAACCTTTCAAAGTACCGTTTCGTCTTCTGTTCTCCGGTTTTCGATCGTTGATTACATTTTATTTGTTATTGTTGTACTCCTCTAGGGTTTGTTATTGTTGTTGCTGCTGCTGACTAAACATTTTGTAGCACTTTTTACTGTTATCACGCTCCTGCTTTCAATAAACGTTTTGCATTTCAATAGTCGGCAATGAAAGGGAATAAAAAGGACGTCGTTTCCTGCTCCTGCTGCTCGCTGCTCGTTTGTTGACGCCTTTTTTAGCGAGCAGCAGCTGTTGCACGGTTGCTGCTCCGGCTGAGCAGGTTGGCATTTTCTGAATGTAGCAAAAAATTTAAGGAGAGAACGGGAACGAGGAGAGAACGGGAACGAGAGCGGCCTCAACTTGGTCGCCGCCACCAGCTCGGTCCACCGTTGGGTTTGCGCACCAAAACTGCGACAGTAGCGGCGCGAGCTTCGCTGGCAGGTGGTGGCTTGTCATTTCTGCGCGCTGGACGCCTCTCTGATTTAATTAAAACGGTGATTAAATTAAAGGCGCACCACTTGAGAGGTGCGGCTGGCGGTCGAAGGAAGCGCTGTTGAGGTGCAGTCGACTTGCCAACAACTGCTAACCAACTCTAATTAGGCAACACAATCGAAACTCTCGACCAGACAGCGCGGATTTCCTCCATTCAAGTTCTCAACAACAGTTCGGAGTAAAAGTTCTCGAGGAAAATCAGTGGAAATGACTTGAAAACGAGGTTTTGAATCACGAAATCTGGTTAAAATGGTGCTGGCGGTTGTTGCAAGGGGCAGCAGCGAAGTTAGAGGGGCAGCGCGGCTAGAGAATCCGTCATTAACAACGTTTTCACAAAGAACGACAGACGACAGACGACAGACGACAGTCGCAGCCAGAAATAGTCGCGCAACCGAATGAAGAATCTTTATTTCATTTATTTGGTTTAATTCTTCCTTTCATTTACTGAGTGCAAGTGACTCTCGAAAACTAAATTACAGATTTTGCTGCTCGTTTGGTGAAAAATTCTCAACACCTCCTCCGACTGCTCTGCGGGCTGCTGACGTCACAACAGCCTCATTTTATGCGTTGGTCCTCCCTTCCGGCTGCCAAAATTTATAGCGCTTCGTCGCCGGTGTTGCCGTCCGAGTCGAAATTGCTGCGTGCGCGTCGAGGATGCGTGGTGACCGCTGTGGTGGTGACAATCACGACTCCCGCGCGACTGCCGCCGTTTTTCAGACTGCTGGCGGTCGCCACCACGGAACTCCTCGTTGTTGTGCGTTGTGTTGCCGCGACGTCTGCTGCCGTTGTTGTTGCTGCTGTTGTATTCGTTGCTGCTGCAGTGGCATCTTCACTTGTTGTTGTTGTTGCTGTCGTTGCCGTTGCATTTAACGGCATCATTGGCATCGACGATGCTGCGCCCGCGCCGTCGGTCGCGAAGTGCGTCTCGTCCACCAGCGGTTGTCGCACGCGCGACTTCGCGCTGCTGTCGCGATGACGTCGCAAGAGCTGCGCCTTCCGCAGCCGGCCGAGTAGGTTGCCACCGCCGCTGCGGCCGCTCCGCCGCGCCGCCGCACTGCGTGGGCCGGCGGCGCTGGAGATGCGACGCGACGGCGTCTGCTTTAGTCACGCCTTCTGCTCGCCGGGCGGAGGTGGGCCGCCGCGCACGAACTGCAATCAGAAGAAAAGCGATTTAAGAAGGCGGCGAGGGAAAGTTAGTCGGGAAGCGTTTGCCAGTTTTAGTAAGCCATGAAAAAGGTACTGAGAATAGTAGTAGAAAAAGCAGTAAAGTACCACCAAAAGTAGAGACTGTACAGGAAAGTAGTGAAAATGGTAGCGAAAATGAACAGAAAAATAGAAGAGAAAAAGGATTTCCAGAAACATAAAAGGGGAAAATTTATGACACACTCAAGAATGTTGGAAGATTTTAATTAAAATATTTTCGCTGCTCATCACGTGAGAGCGTCGAGGAGGACAGCAGTATGAAGGACGTGATACGCCGTTTTGTTCTCTTTTTTACGGCTTCGCTCCTGCATTCCACAAAAAGCGTTGCCAGCTTGCTATTTTCTTGCAGCGCCTTCACGCGTCCAGTCAGTGCGTCCCACAACCAAAATCGGTTCAGATTGCGTTCTTAAAATTCGTTTCTATAATTGAAAATGTGAGAGTTGAAAAACGTACGACTCTCGCAAAAAGGGAACGCAAGAGATAAAACGAACGCCTCTCGCAAAAAGGGAACGCAAGAGATAAAACGCAACTGACGAGCGTGTAGACGGCTGGCGTTATCAGTTCCTTCCTGCCGCGCTCTCAAAAGCAGTCACAGCACACACGCACACGCACTGGCGGTCAGACACTCACCCACTCACACTCACCCACTCACACTCACCCACACACACACACACACGCACGCTGAGTAAAAAAATCTTACCGAGACCTGAGTAACTGTGAAGGAGTTCGTTCGCGGCCGATTGTTGAGCCGCATGGTGCGCCATTTGCGCTTCAGCTGCGCGATGACCTCGCCGTTGAAGAAGCAGAACAAGGTGGCAACGCAGAGGCCCTGCAAGAGGAGAAGGAAAGGCTTTTGTGAGTCATTTAATCTCGATTTTTGCGATTTATACTCTAGAGTTCTCTGCCTAACGAAACCTTAATCACATTCGCGCGACAACGTTGTAAGATAAAGAGAAAATTCCACTTTACAGTAGCTCATTCGCAGTTTTTGTCATTTTGGCGGCTTTTTAAACGTGCGGATCACAACTGAGCGAAGCCACAAGGGAGAGACTTTGCCGCTTCACTCCGTGAGAGGCACAAAAGTGCGCTGCAAACCTCAGGAGCTTCTTTAGTGAGGCGAGATGAAAGCCTTTCGAGCGTCTCTTGAAAGCACTTGAAGTGCTCCGCTCCGCTTAACGGCAGCCAAGTCGCTCTGCAGCAGGGTGGACCTCGCGGGGCCCACGAGGAAAAACCAGAGAGCGGTCAATTGTTGAATTTCACCCAGTTGATTTAATTCGTAGATGTGTTCTCGGAAGTAGAGAGTGACATTTAGTTGTGACCATTCAGCGTGATGAAGATATCGTAATCATCACAAGCTCGTGGGACATCCGCCGGGGCAACCCTGGTGAGCAACTTTGGTTCTTCCCGTACGATTCTCGTCTCTCTCTCCAGACGTCTCTCGGCTTGCAGATTCTTTTATGTGCTCAGCAACGACGACAACATCGAGCAAATAGAATTACATCGGACTGTCAAGTATTTAGTGCATCCTCGCACACGAGAAAAGAGCAGAAAGTTTACGCGTGTGTGTGTGTGTGTGTGTGGCAGCCTGAGACAATGAGTGAGCTTCGATGTGTTCGTCTCTCTGTTTGCCGGCGTTTGCAACTGACTTCCCTGCCGAGTGAAATACGGGTAAGAAAGATCTGTGTGTGTGTGTGGCTGTGTGGGTGTATTGTGTATGAACGAGGGTCTGTGTGCGAATGTGTGATCGCGTGTTGTTGGTGCCGTGCTGTTGACAGCCACGCAGCAGAGCGACTTTTAAGCAACTGAATTTGCATTCGCTGCAACTCGATTAAAATCAATTAAAGTGAGTTTCGAGTTAGAGATTTAAAAACATGGAAGGCAGTTGAAATTTCCTCACTTTTGTGTTTCTTTAATAAGTTTTATCCATAAATTAAATTAACTGAGAATTTATTTCACTCGCTGTGAATTGAATTCTCATTTGTTTTCCCGGTCTTACGACGTTTTTTGTAAATCCCTTAATATTTGAATGTTGAATCAGGGGGAAAATTAGAAGGTTTTGTGGTTCCAATTTACCAACTCACTGCAGAGTGGACCGTTTTCACGCTTTAATACCCGAGTTGACTTGATTTGGTGTCGATTTTCGTGGCTTTTCAGTGTTTTAAGCTATAAAAATCCAGATACTTCACCTGAAACGAAGCCGTCAGAGCGGAAATAATTTCGTACACTCGTTCCAACGGATGTCCTGCATCGGGGCGAAATGGGGTGACGATGTACTGCAGACCCAGCAGTGGCACCAGCAAGAGCGTCGCCCTGAAACAGTGAAAATTAAGAGAAACGAGAAACTCGATAATGCAACGAAAATAAGAGGAAATGAATTCGTATGAATTTTTAATGGCGAGTCACAGGTTTGCCACCCGAATGAATGTGTGAACCCCCCTCCCCCCTTCACCCCCCCACCCCCCTCGCTGACTCATTAACGAGTGCAATTTATGAGCCTCGAAAAACGAACGAGAAATTTTCACTCACCGAAAGGCCTGCAGCACCGGGCGCGAGGGACCGCAGCCGCCCTGCAGGCCGGCGGGCGCCCGCAGCTTCAGCAGCACCACGCGCACGATGTTGCACAGGAAGAGCAGGTTGAGCAGCATCGAGACGCAGACGGGCGCCACCAGCACGTTCTCGAAGGCGGTGGAGTTCATCCAGCAGCTGCGCACGCACACACGAGAAGACAGAGAGAGAGAGAGAGAGAGAGTGAGTGTGAGTTGGGTTTCGGAGAGCAGCGAGCAGCGAGCAGCGAGCACGAGACGACGTGTGAAATTTCGGTGAAATTCCAGTCGCGCTCCCAATCAACGGTAATTTCACGTCGGCCGCACTCACTGGCGGCTGCGACGCTACTTACTGCACAACTGCGTCGCCCGCGCCGCCCAAGCCGCGCGCGAGACCGTAGATGGAGACGACGAGCGCAGGCGAGCCCCAGCCGAACGCCACCAGCCAGCGCACGAGCCGCTTCTCGGACACGAAGGCGGCCACCAGCACCGTGTGCAGGTAGAATCCCTCGCACAGCATCCACGCGTAGTTGGTGAGCAGGAAGTAGTGCAGCACGAGGTGCAGCACGACGCAGCCGGCCTGCCGGGAAGCAAAGTCGTAAAGTAATTAAAATCGATTGGTGGCGGACTGTCAAGGAAGGGGAGGGAATGCGAGGGCTGGGAAGTGAAAACAAATCGAAGTAATTTTGATGACATCCTCCGATTTCCAAGCTTAAAAGTGACTCTAATTTTTTAATTTAATTTCGAATCTAATTAAGTTTACAAACATCGATATTGAAAGTTATCGAATTCGAGCAGAAATGGAGAGAAAATCCTCCCGGGAGGATTAAAAAAACAGTGAGAAATTCTTGAATCCACAAATTCTTGCGATCCACACAAACTCACCGGATTCCGTTGGATCAACTCGGCGTCCGGCATGACCGCCAGGTACCACAGCAGCCAGAGCGAGTTGTTGGCGGCGAATGATGCGAATAAATTCATGTGTAGCGTTATGCGAGCGCACTTCAGAGACCTGCAGAGAGAAGCAGGAAAAACGAGAGCAAGACAGCGTTTTAAAGAGAAGAAAACAGCGTTTTTAAAGAGAGGAAAATAACGGCTCAGCTTTCTTATGCCTCTGAATCATGGAAGACCGAATTCCAGTAATGAGTAATTTCGGTTTCGGTGAATTTTGAGAACTACTGGGTTTTCATAAGATTGCAATAACGAAAACTTCTCTGTTTAGACTTCTCGTGCAGAATTTCCAGGATCACAGTGGAGTTCATAATATGATCCTCGGAATTCCCATGGCGCGCCTGAATTTATCTGCAGCTGAGAGCGTTTTGTCCCGAGTCGTCGTTGCGGTGTGTAAGCAATCGTAAATCTTGAACGTGACCGAGACGAGTAAAGTTTCACAATTGAATTTCAGCATAAACTGAAGCTGTTTGCACAGCGCGTCGTATGAGTGACAAACTGTTTTAGTTTTCCCCTGAAATTCATAACAAGATGAAATTTCTTGCTACTGAAAATTACGACTTAAAGTTCCGCGTGCAAGTAAAAATAAGCTGAGGGAGGAATTCGCAGATTTTGGGTGCGAGTTTTAATAATTCGTGTGTTGATCACCGCATCGGAAGCTTAAATGTTGCTGCAGATGAGTTTTTAATTAAAAACTCGAGTGTGGTATTGAAATTAATAATTCTCGGGGTGAGTTTGGACTCAGGGAGGCAAACGCACACAAATACAAACACTCACATACACTCACGCGCACGAATTCAGACCAGTGACACTTTTAAAAATATTTAAAACCGCCAGTATTTGCAAAGCGGCTGAAAAACAAGAGCGAGCAGGTGGAGAGAGCTTCGCGAGAGCGAAGTCAGTGTGTGGGTGTGCGGGTGGGGACGTAACTGCGAAACTCATAAATCAACCCACGCAAACACACACAAGCTACTGAGTCAACGTGAGAGCCGCCGTGTGAGCGCCCCACCGCAAGCAGGAGGCTGCGTCCACTCTGAAGCAGACGCAAACACAGAGGAAGGCAGCCTGTCGCGCGACTCACGTATGCAAATCAACACTCCACACGCACACAACACGTGCAACTGAGGCAGCACGGATCCACTAGCAGCAGCCGCACACTGCAACCCTGAATCCTCGACGAGAGAAGCGAATTGGAAGCTGCTTGACTGAGTGTTTTCCGCGCTCAGAACTCAGCAATTCGGCGAGTTTCAGCTGCGACAAGATTACTGAGTCCTCTCTCAAATTCTCTCTCTCTCTCTCTCGTTCAGTACTTACTTGAAGTAGCCCAAAATAGCCAGGGAGAGCAGAATGGCCACCAGGGAGACGCTGTAGCCGGCCTCGTAGATCAGGTTGACGTTGTGCTTCCACTGCAGGGCGAGAGAGGAGGACTTGAGCGTTGAGCGCTTAAAGCGGCCGAGCTGCCGCTGGTCGGGAAGTGACTCACCTCGAGGTCGGCCAAGTTCACGCAGGTGGTGTAGTTCGACCAGCTTTTGTTCGTCAGCGGGTGTCTGAACCACTCGGCGTCCGCCCCGCAGTCCTTGTGCGCGTATCCTGTGCGAGGAAAGAGAAGAACGACAATAAATTAGCGAGAGTTGTCAAGGTTGCGCGTGAGCTCTCGAAAAAAAATGGTGTGTCCACCGGTGAAACTCGTAGAACTGACGACTGTTCATCCTCTCGCGACATTCGGCGATTAACTGCGAGTGACCGCAAATGACGTTGGTCACACGGACGCCATTAAACTGTCGACGGTGGCGGCGTCGGCGGCGGCGGCGGCAGAGGCTTCGGTCGTAAAAATCCCACAAGGGGGCGCTAAATAAACGCGCGCTAACAATCGTCAGGGAGAAACAGCGCGACGTGAAGTGACCAACCAACAACCATTGGAATCCGAGTGTAAGAGTGTGTTAGTGTGTGGTAGGACGTGTGTGCGTGTGTGCGTATGTGTGGCTCTGTGTGTCCCTCCGTGAATCCCATCGGCACGACTTCGCACGATGAGCTTGTCGCTGTCAACGTCATCAGCATCGTGAAGCTCAGCAGCAACGACTGCAACAACAACAAACTAACGATCGCAATTTGCTGCCTGCAATTTCGCTCAAAAGTGTCAACAACAAGCAACGCCAGCACGTTTGGCTCTCGATTTCACTGCCGCTGCCGCTGCCGCTGCCGCTGCTGTTGTTGCTTGTTGTCCGTTGCTGCGAATTTTACAGCTCTCACTGGCGTGCACGTGATGGCTGACAATGACAGCAACAACAAATAGCTGTTTCTTCGTTCGCTGCTGCATTTAATGAAGCGCAAAACGTCGCTAAAGGAGATTTTTGTTCAGTGTAGGTTGAACAGTTATTTTTGCTGTGGGATTTTAACTCCCGACTACTTTTTATTCAAAAATATTCTGCATTTCCAAGCTCCGAAAGGTCTGGCAAAGTTTTGCATTACAAAAGCGGAGACAACAATTCATTCTCGAGACTCGAAGTTGACTCGAAACGTGTCTCTCCTTCCGCTCTTCTTCCCTTCTTCTTCTTCTTTTTTGATCTGAGTGTCCTTATTTATTATCCTTCCTCGAACACTCCGCCAACATCGAGAACTTTACAACCCTTTTTAATAATAATAAATGCTGAGTCTGCTGCAGGACTCTCACGCTTTGACTGCGTAAATTAACGCGCAGTTGTTAACTTGAAGTTGCTCGTGCAGAAACTATTTATTCTCGGTTTCCAGAGGCTTTAAAATTTTAACGACCAGACGTCCGCGCGTCTGAATTAACGTGCAAATGAGATGCCTTAAAATGAAGGGCGCATTTCTGAGTCTCCCTGTCTCAGTTTGTAGTTAAAAGTCCAGCCTAAAAGTATGCAACTGAAAGAAAAGGCGATTCCAAATTCCTCTTCTTAACCCAGACGCGATTTGGCGACATAAAGTGAAGTGAAGTTCAGAATAACAAATCTCGTTTTCCAAAATTTCTGTAAGTTATTTTAAGATTTTGTAACTTATTCTAAAACTCACTTGTAGGATCGAATCCTGTAACAAAATCAGGACATCGCTCGTAAGCGGAAGTGCCGGCTGCGGTGTCTGGCCAACACAGCCAGCCGTCCCAAGTTCCGGGGCAAAAGCGACCTAAAAAGAGGAACAAACACAAACAATGTGCAATAAAAATGGAATCAACAACAGAAGCGACAGATTGGCCTGCCAAAATACATTTTTGTAACATGGAAATCTTTAACTTGTTTTTAACAACATTTCCATGTTAAAAACAAACTTTCGCACTGAGAATCAATTCTAAATTTGTGGAGAAGGCATTCTAAATTATTAGCATTGAAATTGTTAATATAATCTGACGACTATTTTCTCGTAATAATTTTAATTTCTTTGAAAACAATAAAAACGAAAAGTTTGCAATGAAAGTTGCATGTGAAGACGGAACTTTAATAAGAATTTCATGCAACTTTGCGCTCGATTCCTGCTTCCGAGAATGGAAACGCTCCATCTTTTCCAACAACGCGCCCCTCCGAACACTCACGAGACCAACTGCGGCCGCTACTCACCCGCTGCCGAGGACGCTGTAGTGCTGTTGAGGCGCTCATAGCACTCCGCTCTCGAAACCTCAAGTCGATCTGGCTGTCTTTCCGGGGACGCACCTCCGACTCCCGCCTCCGCCGCGGCGCTGGGCGAAAGTGTTGTTGTTGTGGCTGCTACGAGCGAATTACTGGCGCCGCGGCTGAGGCGTGGACGGTGTAAAGATGATGAAGTCAGTGATGTGACGGGACTCATTTTGTGCGTGTTTCCCTGAGCTTTTGTACGCGTGAATGTTGAAGTTTGCAGGTGAACGATTTACTTTTGATGCCAGGAAGTCAGATAATTTTTTAATGCTTGCCTTTCGCTTCTACTAAAAACTTCTTGAGGTTTATCTGTGCTGCAGTATTTGCTGGAGACGTAAAAGGTTTCTGTTTCGTTTTGTTACTCCTTTGTGGGGTCTAAAATTTTTTTTACAATTAAACTTTTTTGTATCCCGTTTTGTGCTTCGTTTCTTCTGAAATAAAGAGTAAGAAAACATTTTTACGAGATAAGACAAGAAGCTGGATTAGATTATTATTATTATTATTATACACATAAAAATAAGAAGAGTGACCAATTTTGATATCTAAAATCTTTTGGTTGATCGCAGGGTTAAAATGTTCATCTCAGCCTGAAAGTATGCAACAAACTTTTGCGTGGAATCACTTCACAGGGCGTTTCAGTAACGAATAAAAGAATTTTTAGTTTGCAAATTCGGGAGAGAAAAAGTTGAAGGGTTTCCAGACAAAAAGCAGTAATTTTGGAAACGTTATTTGTAATTTAAAAATGTTTCGAATATAAAGACATTCAAGCAAATGAGTTTAATTAAAAATTATTTAAACAAAAGGTCAAGGGTTGAGTTAAACTCATGGAAAAGTAATTGAAGTTCACAGCATTCAAGAAAAACTCACAAATACCGATTTAAACTTCGATTTCAACACCACTTTGAAAATGAAAAAACACTTTCTGCGCGAAAACAATTTTGCCTCTAGTAAATCGGATATTTGAAAGCTTTTATAGCCGATTTTAACGTCGAAAGAATAATAAAAAAAGTCGTTATAGAAGTCTAAGAGGAGCATTAGTATGCGTGCTCCTCCCTCTCCTGCCCCACCCCCTCACAGAATCAACCAGTTTCAGGAAGTTTATAGACGGCGAGATATCGGTGATGAAGTCACAGTGATATCGATAATGACGACCGAGCCCTTGCGACTCCTCCGGGCATTAAAATTCAATTATATGGGACTCCGATAGCAGCCACTGTGTGCCTCCATCGAGCCAAGCGGCGTCTTCGGCTGCCTCGCGCCTCTCCTCGGCCGCGTGCCGGTCCGCCCATCTGTCGGTCGGTCTGTCTGTCTGTCGGTCCGTCTGTCTGCCGGTCCGTCTGTCTGCCTGCCTTTGTTGGCCGGATTGCGGATTGCGGATTGCACATCGCACGGCAATGAAGCGTTTAAGAGGCAGTTTAAGGTAATAAACGAGTCGTGGTGACTAAACGACGTTGGCAGCCAGCCTGCCGCGGGCCACCAACTGGATCGGGATGGGCTTCCGTAAGCGGAAGCGGCCAGTGACGTAAGCAGAAGTCGTCCAGTTGATTGAAGGCTTTTTGCACTGGATAAACAAGAATATGTAGCGACATACAGCAGTAAGACATGGAGGAGTTTGAATTTCGGGGGGTTTCGAACTCCTGGACGCCTTCGCTGCACACGCCTCTGACGCGAAGAGAGACGCGTGTAGGTGGCGATGGGTTTCTGACGACGTGTTGCCCCATCATCGCCGCACCATTCAGGCGCAGCGAGTTTTATGACGCGTGTTGACAGCCGCGCTGAGTTCCCTGAAGTTCATTAAGTACGAGTTTTCGTTAATTAAAGTCTGGCTACGAGGCGTTTTTTGCCGCTCAATTTAAATTTTATTAGCTTTTATTCTTAATTACTTTGCTGAGGTGGAATATTTTAATAATTACTAATTATCAAATAATAATAAAGTGATTTAAAATGACTTTGAAATCGATGATAAAAATTAAACTTCTGATTGATGGCTACAGAGGGCGCTACGTGTTGATGTTTCCTTCTATGTTTAAATTTTGTTTAAGCAGAAAATAATTCATCTTCATTAGGTGAAGATTTCTCCCAATAACGTCAAATAAAAAGTCCGCTCAAATGTCCAAATCCAACTCTCTTGAGATGCGGGCGAGATTTCGCACAAAACTTCTTACGGAAGCCTTGGAATGTCAAACGCAGAGTGACATCTTATTTGCGAATGCGCGTGAAGTGTCACGTGTCACTGCTGCTGCTTCCAACTGTCGAATGCCAGCGGGGTGCGCCAGCAGCTGACACGCTTCTGGCTGCTGACGTGTGTCTCGTTTAACTGACACCGAAGTCAGCTGCGTGCGGCGTAAACAAACAAATATTGGAGAAAATTGCAAGAAGTGTCACCAGAGGTCAGTTTTATTAAGTTTTGAATGATATGCGGGTTGCTAGTGGCAGGCAAACACTTACAACTTCTGCATTTTAAAGGCTTTTGTAAGACTATTTGTAAATTCACTCCTAGTAAGGGATTTCGAAGATTGAAAACGACCAACAAGCAAGAGTTTCCTTGAAAACCTCACGGAAATTGAAGTAAGAAAACCAAATAACTTTCGAAAACGTCGCAAACTCCAAATGCAGAGAGTTTGGCAACTCTGGCAGAAACCGTTTTCGAAGCTACACGAAAACACTCGACTGATTAAAAGCAAGAATTGCGTTTGGGAAGTTTTTCATCCTTTAAAACCCTTAAAATCCCTTCAGCACTTCGAAGAAATTGAGGAGATAACTTTGTTTGAGTTCAAAACGCAGCTTTGAGTTCGTGGCTGCGTAAGCTGCGTTGTAAGCTGCGTTGTAAGCTGCGTTGTAAGCAAGTAAAGTAAGTAAGAAATTCGTGAGTGTGCGTGTTCAGAAAGTGTTTGCTGCCGCACTCGCATAAAATTGTACTGAAAACTCAACGAAAACAACATAATAAAAGTTGTGAAGAAGTCGAAATCTTCCTCAAACCAAATCTTTTGGAACTAATCGTGATTAGTCTTCAGTGTTTCCAGCTGCAACAAGTGAAGTTTTCACAACTTAACATTTTACAATCTCACATTTCGCCAAAAAAGAAAGGAAACGAAGAACGAAATGACGTGATGGTCCTGCTGTCCTCCCTCTCCGCGATATTCGATTCGCTGACTCTGCCAACTAAGTTGGAAAATAGTATTTCCTGAATGTCTGAATGGCTCTGAATGCTGAATGCTGTAGCGTGTTGGTAGAGCCAGTGAAGATTTCCTCCTGAAGAGGAGAATATGTTTCCACTTCTTTTGCTCGTATTAAAAACTTTCTACGAGAATGTGTTCAACTGGATTCCACAGAATCCAATAGTCTTACTTCTCGGACTTCCACAGAATCCAATAGTCCTCTTCGCGGACTTGAGTTGCTCCCTCGTTCTGGTTTATCCTGCCCTCCCTTGACGCCGCAGCTGCTCGAACAACGACTCGATTTTACTTTATTTGTCAATCGATAAAGATTTCATTTCGTGTTATTCGAGCTGCAATAATTTCGATTGTTTATTTCTACTTGCATTAGTTGTGAATGTTTTTAGAGTTGCAATGGTGGCGACGCTGTTGTTGTTGGTGTTGGTTTTCTTCAATTAATGCGTCTTCTACGCTCAAGCGTAGAGTACTCGATAATGAATTAAAATTAATGTGAGCTTCGCTGAAAATGGTTGAGAATGATTAGCTGGAGCTGTAGTTGGCTGGCAGTGAGATAAAATATCGCATTTATAGACACGAATACCGACATCACGACAGTTACCGCGTTCAGACTCGCCTAATTGGTTGTCCGGGACCTTTTTAAACCGCGACATCCGCTGTCGCACCATTCATTCTTCAGTATTTTCTTGGCATTTTGAAACTTCTTCGCATTTATCACACTTCGTTCGTGTTCGTTCTCAGATTCTGGTGCTTGCAGTCAGAAGAAGAATCAGAAACTGAACGTCTCCCCACTCTTCAGAGAGACCGACGAAACCGTCCATTGCCTTCCCTTCCCCTTCCGTCCCATTCTTTCCTCTCCACACCCTTCATCGGCCGGCGACACGATGCACGATGCACTCAATAAAGTGTTAATATTTTTTGCACGTTTTTCGAGTTCGTCCTTCCTTTCGTGTTTCTCCTCTTCATCCGCGAGCCACACTAATTTCCGCAACATCACTCATGCCAGCGTGCAAATTAAGTCAAAATCTGTCAAGCAGCCAGTGTTTGCTTGTTGCTTTTATTGTTGTTGTTGTGTCAACTCTTATCGCTCTCCATGTTTGCAAAGTGTGGACGGACATCTTCTGCGAGTCGAGCTGTGGCGTGCAGCTAGTTAGGCAGAACCGCTCAACTGCACTTTTACAATTTACAAGTGTTACCGTAAAATACTTCGGTGAACACGATTTAAAATGGAATAATCTGAAGATTATTTACAGGAGATGCAAATGTTTGCTGGAATGACGAGGAGAAACCTTTCGTTTCTTGGTTTTTCTAATCGCTGTCTTGCAGAATGCAGTTGAGATAACCGTAGATAGCCATCGCATCTGCAAGATACACGCAAAACTTCTCTCGGTGCGTTTGTAGTTCACATTTTGTGCATTTGAATTTCTAATATTTGGAATCCCTGGTTTTCTGGAGTATCACGTGAACAACTTGAATGTCTTTGCGTTCTAAATCCGTACAGTTCGCTGTTTTCAAACTGGTCGGAGGTTGAACTGACAACGAAATAAATCTGAATACGGAGACAAAAGTATCTCGCAGATGATCGAGCGCCGTCTGCTTAGCGAGAATTTGAAGAATGAAGTACTTCTTCGCTCTAAAGGCATTTCGAATTCTAAAGAAATTGTCTATTGTCACCATTGTTACCACTATTGTTGTTCTTGCCATTGTTGTTGTTGTTGTTGTCGTTGTCTTTTGTTGTTGCTACTGCGGCTGCTGCTCTCTATGGAGCTGGGGAACTCATAGTTTCGCTGTTCATTTTGCGGTATGCGGTTGTGTGGCGAATTTTATCTGCGGTTTTGATTTATTGACTCACAAACACACATGCAAACACATTCACGCACAATGACCCTGCGCACACGCACACACACACACACACACACACACACACACACACACACACACACACACACACACACACTCTCTCACGCAGATATTCGTTTCCATGCGTTCTATTTTTCATCTCGTTGTCGCTTTTTTGTTGTCGCTGCGCTCGTCACGCTCGTATTTGCATTAACTGTTCACTGGTGTTCACCGTTATGGTTGCCATGCTCAGCGAACTGTATTCAGAACTACGATGGCTGCCAATTTCTGTGTACGAAATAATTTTCTATGTATTTTTAAAACGCTTCTCTATTTTGCTTCTCTATATGACCGCCTATTGTTGTTGTTGTTTTTGTTGTTGCTGCTGTTGCCTCTAATTTGTTTCGGTGCACTTTGGCAAGCGATATTTTGGCTTTTATTGCGATTACGTCAATAGTTTGGAGGAGGCTGCACGCCAATTTGTACAACTATTAATTGCGAAATGAACGCCTTACGAATTGATGAATGGATGGATTTATAAATTGAAAAATCGCGCATCGATTATTGCTGGTAATCAGAAAATCCATCCATCAATTAAACAGATTCCGTCAGAGTTCGCAGAGCTTGTATAATAATTCAGATGAAGAGTCGAGAGAAACAACCAGCAGAATTTATGGCTTCGTTTTTTGTTCAACGTTTTTATAGACTCATTATACGTCATCATCGTTAAATCATCCGGATAATCATTCTCATCTCATGATTTCGCCCAAACAGAATTTGTAATAAAGGACTTCAAGCATTTGTCTGCCTGAGAGTTACTCTACAGCGCCATTCACAGGCTTCTCTTGCGTATTCCACGGAAGCTCCTCGATGTAGCACATTCGCATCCACCGACTGCGTTCACCTTTAATCGGCACGAGTTCTATGAGTTCCCAGTGAGGTAATCGACTGGTATTTCAAGCACCATCCCACTCATGAAGCCCCATAACTCTCAATCGAACGTTGAACTATCCGATCCACTCTTTTCGCAGTGTAGTCCGAAGTGCTCCACCGCCAACCGGCGGGCTTATCGTCGAGTTAATCCGCGCCTGATTCCGACTCTGCATCGAGTTGCGTAGATGAGATCGTGTCACACGACACTCGGCTCCCGTGGAGGCGGGATCTGTGCGCGGCCCCACTCTGCACCCGCATACACAATCGGCCACTTCGGCTGTCATGAAATTAATTCACTCAGCCATTGGAGGCTGAAGTGTTGGTAATGGTCCTCCGTTGTTGTTGTTTCTCTCATGCTGTTGCTTTTGCTGTGATTTACTAGTATGCAATTTATGTTCTTGTTGTTGTTGTTGTTTCAAAATGACGTGACAAATAGTGATGTTGTGTCAGAACGATGCGTTTCTCTTGTGAGATTCAGCAGGCAACTCGGTGAGACTCTCTGCAAGTTCAAGTATTGGAGGTGAGGAACATGATGCGAGATGCCATTAGCTCAGTGTAATCATCGCCTAATTTCCCGTTAATTTCCCTTCGCTTATAAAATTAAAAGCAGACTTGAAGTCTCAACAGATGGGGGTGATAATTAGTGACCGACCAAGTTAAATTCAGAAATCACGGATATTTCGCTGTATTCCGAGTTGTTTTTAGGTTGGAAGGATAGTGGATCCCTTTACCCTGAAACGTCCTGCAACTCCACCGTTCAGTGGAGTGCCTCTCCACACTTTCAACGACAGCGATTATTCCCTCGTCCGCAAAATTGAGGCATTCAAAACTTTCAAACAGCTCTGATGTGAGAGCGAAGAGGCACTGAGCAGAATTTCAATTCGGTGCGGTCGACTGCGAGTTCGGCAAGCGGCGTCGTACGCCTCAAAGTTCCGTCAGAGTTGGCCCGAGGCAAGGCTGTTGCACGGAAATTAATTGGTCTGATTGTTAAAAGTGACTGCCTCGACATATCAAGGCATGCACGACGTGTGCGTTCCTCGCCCGCAGCGATGGTTGCCCCGAGTTCAACAAGTTCGCATGCATGACTTGCTGCGCATCCAGTCGGTTTGCCTCCTGTGCAGGAGGTTGTGTTTGCCGTCTTTCGTATCTACGTAGCGAATTTTCATCTCGTTTTGCTGCTTCTTTCGGTACCTGCCATTCCGTGGCCAAAAATTCACAAGTGCGTCTAATGATGAGTTTGCGCTGGCATCTCGACGGCAGCCACATCTCGATGGTGGACGGTTTTGGTGTCGTGTGCTTCCGAAAATTGGGAGAGTGGAGTGGAGGGAGCATCTCCGACTTCAAAGTTGTGTCTGGACACATTAAAGTTCTATGTTATGATCAATTGAAGTCACAAATCGAACAGTTTGACTTCACAGAGAAGAAATCTAAGTGGGTTTTTGGAAAATAGCGCAAATGGGGGCAGGAGCACTATAATTCCACAACAAATTCAGTGGAAAATCGGATAGATGGGATATGGTCCCACTTTTAGATGACAAAAGTTAATATAAATAAATCTATTTGTTCTTAAATCTCGAAGACGTTATTTTCCTCATGTTCTTCGGCTGCAATTTGTGGCGGAGTAGAAAAAAAAACGAACTTAAGTAATTATTTTTGTCAACCGAACGAAGAAACAACTTGTATCCCTGAGCACCATAATACCGCCTTAATTCCATAAACGCCCGGGGCATCCTTTGATTCCTTTTTGGACACGAATTACAGTTTTTCTCCTTAAAAGCTCTTGCGGGCTTGTTAAATGCAAAAGCGTCTTTTGTTTCTATAACACCTTTTTCGGGAAAAGAAAGAAAACAGCTATCATCGTTTAATTCTTCTGTTTCCCGAGAGTCCCACGAGAGGAGGAAGATAACGAAACAAAAGGTGGGATGGGCAAAATACTAGTTAATCTTACAAAAATTACACTAATTTGGGGCTCAAAAGCAGGATGAAGACAAAACATAATTGAGAGAGATAACGACACTAAACGTAATGAATACAGATTAAGACCCTCCTGGATGAAGTCTCCTGGAAAGCTTGAAAATCGTGTGTTTCAAACTTACAATTAAGAATTCATGGCTGGATTCGAACCCGCGACTTCCATATGCTACTCAGTATGCTGGCGCACTGTGCTCCCCAGGCCGGTATTTTGAAAACGTACTGAACAAGTAAACTCAACTATTCGAAAATGCTGAATAACAGTTATCCGAAAATATTAACTCGAAAATCGAATGGAATTTGTGGCACTAGAAACCTAAATTGGTGCATAATAAAGGATGAGGATAAAGAAGATAAAGAAATAGAAGATATTTAATCCTCTTAATAGTAATATTATAACAACTCTGTAAACATACCGAATGCCTAAAACGACTCTGCAGTGACACTAGAAATGGCTCCACAATCCTCTGAGCCAGCAAACGACTCGAGTGTTATTATTTTCGGGAAGAAGTTGAAGCGTGTGCTGTTATTATTGCCTGGAAAAGTGAATGTGGGCAGCAGTTAATGCCTCCTACCTACGGAAACTCACAGCAGGACACGAAATCCATGCCAGGATCCATACGCACCCTCACAGATACAAAAGCGTCTGCTATGAGCGCGTCATCACGGCACTGATTTGGCTCACGTGCTGTGTGCGAAACGAAGTGTTGGAGAGCCGCAATTATTTCGGCCTTATAAAGCTCGCAAGAGGCTTAGCGAAGGAGGGACTTGGGAGCACTTTTACGGACTCTGCTACTCCGTGATGCTGTTGCGAAGGCCAGGGGGCGAGTGTATCGCTAGCTTGTCCAAGTGCTGTGTACTGAATAATGAAGTACTTCAAAAGTTTCTCGTTTTGGGCCGCTTATGAGACCGTTTTGTGTGGCTTGAACTAGTAGAGCTGCAGTGAGTCCTTGCAAAAGGGTTTTCCACTTTTATAGCACATTTGCCACTTTTAGGAAGGAAGTCACTGCGGATACAAATTTAAGAGGTTAGATTTGCGTCTTCTAGAAACTCGTCCTCCGGCGATGCCACTCCGGGAGGAAGTAAAAGTTGGTCAACAAAATTGCAGTAATAAAACGCAGAAGAATTCGCTCAACCACTACAAATATTTGTGCTTATATCGAGTTTTAAGAGCGCAATAACGTCCCTCTTATAAACGAGTTGCCCCATATTAGTAACCGTTAAAGTTCGCTTGCTGTAACTTTGTAATGTCGAAGCTTCAGAAAACAATTGGCAACCCTAAGCTTACGCAGCCCTTCTAAATTCTTTGAGTTCCCCGTAAATTCGTGTAAGGAATGCGTATAAACTCGATTGGTTGCTCGCGGCAAGACGGGGCAACCAGCTGTCCCCACGGATGCCACCGACGCAAAGTGACACGTTTTATTGCCCCTCATTGCGGTTATTGTGGTGGCCACCCTCATCATTATTATGGTGTCTCATAAATTTGTGTTGTTGTTATCTGTTGGCGCCATATTGAACTTTTGAACTGGCTGCGTTCTCCCTCACGTCCGAAATCCTCTTCGAAATGAAACTCATTGACTTCCAGAACATCATGTTTAACGAAACATTGAACTCCTCAATATTTTATAGGAAACTTTGTGTCTGAATGTGTTCGGGGAAGAAATATTGAGCGAGGAAAGTGAAGAAGTGGCTTCGAAGAATGCAGAAAATTATCGGTCTTTATCCTCCAAACTCCATTAAAAGAAAACCTGTAAAAGTCACAATACTTTTTCTAGAAATCCAAAGTAGATTCCTTTCGACGGGATTGTGTAACTCGTACTTTTCGCAGTTGAAATCCAATTTCTCTCGGAAGAGGTGCACGTACATGTGCCGAAAATAATAATTAGAAAACCGTCACTTTTAAAATTACATGCGCTAAATCGGGAGAACCGCGATCATCTCGGAATTGCACGCAGTCTGCGAATTATTGCAATGAAGACGAATTACTGCAGTGCCGAGAGGCAGACGAATAATTATTTGGAATGTTGCCACATGTGTTTCCCGAAGAGCAAAAATGGAGGAGTTGCATGAGCGAAACAACAACTGCAATTAAAATTAAATAATAGAGTGGCAACACAGGTTGCTGAGTGCATTCACAGCGAATATTTAGCATAAGACAAAAGCACTCTTAAAAATCGTGGCATATGTTGCGGTTGCAGTTGGGTAACACCGTACTAAATACAGGGAGGTGACCCACATACGACGGTCTGACGGACAGACGACTGATAGACGGATGATTGATAGACACCATTAATCCAACAGGCTGAGTGTCTGACAGGTGCAGCTGAAGCACTGTCATGCATCGCATAAACATCGCATTTCATTCCGCAGGCGTTTTGTTATACTTGCGGGAGTAAAGAATTCTCCCTTCTTTTCCTGTAGTTATATTTGATCGGCTTGTTTGTCGTGGAAGTTCTGATGTGTCTCGATTTGTTGACTGGCACTTCGGTCGGTTGATTACGGTGTCCTCGACGATTAGATATCAGGTTCCCCAGAGGTGTTAAACACAAGTTAGCAGTTCGGAGTTCGGAGTTCTTTAAAATTGTGATACACATATCGTGTCAGTTGATTGCTTTTGAGGAGCGTTGTGAGCCTCTGCAATGCCAACCTGAATATGCAACCGCCCGCCTGTGATTGCATCTTTTAGTTGTATCTCAGAAGCCGCAACTTCTGACGCGCTGTTCTGTTTGGAGGAACTTTTTAATTATTTCTTATCTTGTACGTTCATTACCTTTTCTACATGAGGTATTTATCGGAAATAAACAATTTCGCAGTGAACGAACGCAATCGAGATAAAGGAAGAGTTTGTAGTCGTAACTGAAAGGGATCGTAATTGCGAAAAATAAGAAATATTAATAATCGTCCGCAGTTTTCTTCGAATTTGCTATTCTCAAATGAATAGCTAGTTAATATCCTGGCTCGCTCCACTGCGTCGTCGGCAAACACGCTGGAGATAAGAATCTCAACGGACGATTGCTCTCCGCATTCGTTCGGCTTCAATTAAAGACAACCTTGGCAATGAAGTGCCTTCGAAGCGAGTGCATGAAGTTCTTCTCTTCTTCCTCGCCGTCGTGTTTCCCGAATTACTGCGATCGCTGGATTAATGCTGAGAAATGAGAAGTTATTGCCAGAACGCAGCGCGTATCGGAGACCTGCAAAATAATGGCCAGCTAATGGCATCGACAGCCGCACGTCCTCCGCTCCCGCCACCTCTCAGCGCACGGGCTGCCACTCGGGAAAGGACTGGAACTCAAGCAGCTCCATAAAGGCGGCGTCATTAGCGTGCCATCATCATCCACATCGGCAGCGTCGTCATCAGCAGCATCCATTTTTGGCTTAATTATTGAAGACGGTACAGCACCTCTCCTGCTGTCTGCCCCGTTCGACTTGGCATACCAAGGCTCCGCAGACATTCCACTCCAAGAGCAACCACCGTCGTGCTGCTTGCTGCACGGCCAGGTGATGTGTCGCGCATTAATCAGCAGAAACTTCACAGCGGGCGCGGCGAGCTTTAAGTAGAGTGCAGGCGACACAAAAGCCTGCACCGCGCAGCACACTCTGTCGGGAGGTGGGGAGGGAGTGTGGAAAGAAGGAGGTGCCGGAGGTTGCGACCGGACCGGGTGTCGCTGCATCTGCCAGCCACTATCGTGTGCCAAGCGTCAGCTCAGTGTGCACGCGCCCGCTGTTTTGCAGCTGACGGCGCGGCGTTGTACGTGTGCGAAATGATGGATGCGTCCATTTAGATTTACAAGCAATCGGAGGGGTTGCCCCAGCGGCACCGCGACGTTGCTTGGTTCGCACGTTCATAACATCCGGATGTGTGCGGCATTCCTTCGGCGGCGAGCGAGCAACAGCACTTTTATCGCCTCGAAGGAGGGGACACGGGTTCTGCTGCATTTGACCCGCCGCGAATATCGTGTCGTTTCATCAACAAACAAACTTAATTGCTCAACTTCGTAATTTTAGGCGCAGGATTCGTCATCCAGCATTTAATTTTCAAGCAAATTTAATACCTTCTGCCCTCAACAATCCACAAAGTTAAGCTGCAAGGAACTCGTTTTAGTAGAACCTTTTGGTTCGACGTACGAATTTCACAATCTTTGCTTCTGTCCACTTAACTTGTTGTCCATTTATTACTCCGTCTGTCTATCTGTCTATCTGTCCATCTGTCCATCCACTGTCCAGACGAACTGTGCGAGACGTGGTCGTCGGCGCAACTGACTAATTGGCTCTCCGTTGGCGGTTTCCTCCGCAACAAGTTTTCTTGCGTTCGCCCTCCTCCTCTCAGCATTTTTCCCATCCTTTTCTCGTTTAATGACGCTTTAAAGCGCTGTTCATGTCATGTCGGGTCTCCGTTGGTCTTCTCGTTACATCGCTTAAAATGGTGCACGTTTTGGCCGCCGTCTTCGCTCTTGCTGCGGACTGTGCAACTCCCACAGCTCGTCCAGTAGTCACGAAATGTGCAACGCTGTGGCATGTTGATTCAGATTGCGATCTTCTGCGTGCCACATACTGCGGCTCACTCCACCCAGAATGTTATGGCGATGCGGCCGCAGACGGACGCGGAGTCTGGTACTCAGGCAAACCTCTCAGCGTCAGACACAGCGAGTCGACTCAAGTCAGACCGCGCTCGGCCGGATCAAGTTATGGGCGGATGTCAATCGCCTAACAATAGCTTAAGTTGTTCGGATGTCGATTAATGAGAGACGGGAGAACGAGAAGATGATAAAAAATGACGGGGCGGGGGCAGGGCGGCAGTCATCATTACTTTATCGATGGGCTTTGAGTTCCTATTCGCACCGTGGTTCTTATTTACTCACAGAGCCATGCAATTGTTCTCGGATTTCTGTTGCTTCCTTTTCGGTTTTCCATTTTGTGCGTCGATATTCTTGCGAAGTGACTGTCATTGCAGCCACACCGCCCGAAGTATCGTCCGAAAAGAGAAACGCGCCTCATTCATTACTGCCGTCAACACTTGTTAGGATCCAATTAAAGTCTGGCGGTCATTAAAGCTTAATTAGATCCCACTGGCACAAAGTCGGCCGCAGCGGGCGCCTTATTGGGACGCAACTCTCTGGCGGCCCGCAGCGCGTTTCAGACCAACAGTCCAGCTGGCCACTTCACACCGCTGCCCCACTCGCCGCAGCCCACACATTGCGCTGAGTTTGTCTCACGCCTTCGTCGACGCTGTGCCGCATCCAGGGCAGAGTAAACTCTTGCTTCGAGTTGCTATAGGATTTCATTAAAATTCTTCGGATTTCAATGTGTTGCGCCTTCGCCAGCGCTTCCTGCTGGTGCTTCTGCCCCGCTTGGCTCGGGTGACTCGGTTCGTTTCTTTACGTCGGCAGCTGCTACACAATCGAGCTATTAAAAGTCGAATATGTTTTACTTCACTGATGAAATTAATTAACAGCTTTGAAACGCAACGCGGGACGAGTGTGTTATGGGTTCTCAACTCACGCAGAGAGAGGGCCAGCAGGTCTGGCGCCATAAATTAGGGGCTGAAGTGAGTCGCAGCCACGGGAGGGCAGCGCAGGATCGCGAAAGTTTCCTCTATAAAACGTGAACTTTTTCTGATTAACCGGTCAACGGATCCGCGCTAATCTCTCAGCAGCCTGATAAGTTGGCTTGTGATATTTTAATGCGCTTTTTTAAATGCTGTTTTGCTATTCCTCCTGCAGTTACGCATGTTCAGTCGAGTGTGGAATCACGAAGAGCAGAGAAGCGCAACATGTGACTGACACACGAAAGCAATTCACTGATTTCATTTATCAGCCCGTTTTTCCGTCTTTTCTTTTTTCCACTTGCATTACAATTTTTAATCGGAACAAATGAAGACCACTAGTTGTTGTTGCTTTTGTTTTAATTTAATGGTTCTTGTTATATATTCGCCGCATTTTAATTTACGATGAGCTTGCGATGGATTTTGTAAACATGTGCGTCGGTGCTGCAATAAACTTGCGCACGCTTTTAATGTTTTAAAAATCCGTGCATTGTACGTGTCGACAAAATGGACGCGAATTATATAGAACCGATTAATGGAGCGATAATAAATAAATTAATTAATTTTCGGCAGGTAAGCGAAAATAAAAGTAAAAGTTCATTTTTAATGATTTGTATTTTATACGCACTTAAATGGAGGTCGTCAGGACGAGGAAGTCCTTCGTTAAAATGTGAAAAGCAAGAAATGAACCACAGAAGGACACTCGGAAGGACCGTGGGGTTCAAGAGGGTCCAGCAAACTGAACCGGAATCTAAGAAGCAACAAATCTCGTGCCTCCTCAATCCCTCACTTGTCACTCACCTTTCGTCACGGAAAGCTTCAGGATTCCAGTATTCGTCGACTGAATTGAATTTGCTTCGTTTGAATGAAGACACGTTGAGTGTCCTTTTTCCGCCGCCGATGTTGGTTTTCTGCAACCCAACGTCTTGATTTTGATTTTTCAATCAGTTGGATTCACAATAAAAAGGGTTTTCGTGCTTTTTACGTACCGTTCCGGTGGGAGTTGAGGTGAGGGATGCTATTTTGTCAGCGCGTCAAGCTGCGAGAAGCACACTTCGTCGCCTGAATGCGTGGGCGTCCAACCAACTTTAATGAACCCGCTCGTGTTTTATGGTCACGATAGCGAAGAAGGTAACCACTGATTACCGGTCAGCCGCTGCTCAGATACCGTTGAAGTCAGCTGTGGCTTCAAGACAAATCGTTCCGAAAAGTGACGAAAAACTCGCTTGGAATTTTAAGTTTCCCTTAAAGTTCTTCTGGCGGTGACATTTATATCAGGAACTCACAGCTAACTTTTCAGAAGTTTTCGAAATTCTTATTTGATTTATTTTCTATGCATTCACATGCTTTTTTAATGTCGATTAATTTCAATAAAAACCAAAAAAACTTAGCATTTTAAGTTTGTTTATAATAACATTTTTATTTAATTTTCAATTCTTAATTTAAATTTTTCTTTTTTGATTTGTAATTTCAGTTTTCAGTTTGTTTTAGATTTGCTTTTGTTGAAGAAATCTCGTAGCTTTTCTATATTTCCATTAGTTTAATTGTTTTTAATTAAAATTTAACCACACCGACTTCAAAAATTTGTTCACCAAAAACCGTCGGTTGAATTCGCCGGCTTCGCCGTGTTAATCCGCGACAGTCGAATCGCGACTGAGTTCGCCTTTCGCCTGTTCATTGGAATCACCGGCGCAAAAGACGCTCGCAAACGTTAGGGCGACAGCACTGATACAGCAACAACAACAACAACAACAACAACAACAACAACTTCATAATGAAGTTGCATTCAAAGCAACCCAAGCAACATTCAAAGCCAATCAGCTGTTCAGAGTTTTCCGAGAGTTTTGCAGAAGAGTACCTCAACACAGAGTTGCCATATTCTTCTTTCGTAAACTGCAATTAATACAGAAAATAATGGGTTTGGAAATCAGACTGAAGAAGTTGATTGTACTAACCAGAAACTGTAATCAAATACGTAAAATAGGAGCAAAAAATTGCTTTGGTGAAAATTAAGTTTACAGAAAACACATGTTTTGGGGGAAACTATAAATGTGGCTGCACATTATTTTTCCCTCAATTTCCGTATAATTGGCATACTTTTTCAAGGATTTAATTAGAAACTAATCAGCTTCATCAGCCTGTAGTAGTTGCACTTTCTTTTCTTACATAAACTCTTATTTTTGAAAATTCCTCATAATATAGAAATTTCTAATTTGCTTGAAAAGTTGGGAAAACGTTAGAACTCCAAATAGCTGCAAAAACCATACGGCAACCCTGTGTCATCTACAAAAGCAGATTCAAAAGTCTTCAACTTGTTGCGTAGGAAATTCCTTGTGCACTTTGTGGACGCGTTTGATGTTGTGTTTTGTTGCCCGCTTTCTGAGCTTCCTGCAACTCATTTTCTCACATAATCGATAACCATTACAAAAACATTGAAAAAACCATTTACATTTCGGATACAATACGAAAACCATTTTTATTTCATTATTAAGAAAATTATTTTTAATAATTAATTTTTTTAAAAGTTATTATTAGTCTATTCTTTTAATGTAAAAGTTAGTTTTTAAATTCCTCGTTTTTATTTGCTAATTGTGAATAACGCATCGAATATACGAACCTTATTCAATGTTACATTGTGACCGATTTCACCTACATTTTCGTAGAGGTTGTTGGATAAACTAATAACTAATTCAACCACAACTCTAAATTCCAGTTTTCCATTTGTGATGTTAGAGGGGAAAGTGTATGAAGTTTGAAGAACAGGAATTGTTCCACAGACAACAAGTTCGAAGTTCGTAACAAACGTGTTTTCCAATTTTCAGGAGGGCTTTTAAAACTATAACCCACCAATATAGATACCGGTATTTATATAACCCACCAATATAGATACCGGTATTTATATAACCCACCAACATTGAAACCTGTATTTATACATAACGTGTACTTTTCTGTCCCAGCAACAAAGCGAGTCAACAAGTGGGTTTAAAATTGGAAAAGCAAGCAAGTGAAGAAGAGAATTAGGCCAACCCAATGGATTTCTATAGTTTTGTGATTGACTTGTTAAGTTGCAAAAAATTCGACTCACTGAAAGCTTGAAACCCAACCTCGTATCGAATGCAGTTATTTCGAGATGCAGTGCGAACGTTTTTCTCAAATGCTACTTTTCGCCTAAACTGTTTCGTGCAAAAATACAGAATTTGTAATTTCGGTTCTGTTTGATCATCATTATAGCAGCCGGTTATTAAAAACACATAATTTTTTAATGCATTGTTTTATTCACCAGCAAAGGAAACTTTTAATTCAACGAAAAGCTTCTCCTCACGTGCTTCCGCGAAAGCTGCTACTTGAGTTTGTAGCTGAAATAAAAACCGGCCGGGCTTTGCCTGTGGTTCGTGCCGCTGGTGACGAGCATCATCAGCGGCCCGGGGTTGCTGCCTGCGGAGAGAAGGTGCGGTTACAAGTGCTTCAACGCCTCTCGCGCCCGCGGACGGTACTCACTTATGATGGTGTTGCCGTCCACGCCGTCGCCGCAGAAGAGGCTGGCCTGCTCGCTGGTGCGGTTCCTGGCCGCCGGCTGGAAGGTGCTCTGCGGGATCATCAGGTGGTCCTCGTTCGGGCCGGCGTAGCACTGGCTGTCCAACTGCATGTCAGCTGCAGACGCGTCCGACGATCCCATCTTGAAGACGACAGCTTTCAGTCTGAAAGAAGGACGAGGAGGAGGTGGAGGCGTGAGACGGGTGCGGGTGCGGGTGCGGGTGCGGGTACCACCGAATGTCCACTCACTCCAATTGTTTGGTGGTCGCCTGGCGGCGGAAGCAGATGGCGTAGTTCAGGTTGCCGGGGTAGGTGCCCTGGGCGCGGTTGTAGTTGAAGGAGGTGAGGACGCCTTCCCTGTGGGGGAAGTACTGCGTGCAGCCCGGTGGGGCCACGAAGAAGCCGTCCTTGGCGGCGGCACGGAGGCTCGGCTGCACTGCGTCGACGTCGTCTTCCCAGTCGAGCGAGCGCACGGAGGCGCCTGCGGGACACTCCAACTGGCGCACCCTGATGTTCCAGGAGGCGGTGGGCAGGTCGGCGGCGGTGCCGAGGCGCACAGCCAACACCACCGAGATGTCCACGCTGGACACGCCGGCCGTGCGGTTGAACGGCAGATAAACGTGCTGCTTGGTCTCGACGCCGCAGAGCCTGAGATTGCCGACCTGCAGGTAGTCGCGGTCGCACTCGGCGTACGTGAGATTGTTGTCGGGCGCGGGGAGCGAGGGCGGCGCCAGCGTCATGGCGAACTCCACGCGCAGCTGGCACACGCTCTTGCTGTAGGCCTTGAAGTGGTAGACGCACTGGCGCGGCGGGTTCGCAGGGTTGACCAGCTGCGAGTACTTCGACGAAATGGTGCTGCCGCAGGAGGGCTTGGCGGCGGCGGCCCCGCTGGAGTAAAGAGCGGCCAGACTGATGAGGAGTGCGGCGAGGGAGCGGTTCATGTTGGCTGGAGGATGCGACTCTAGACACTGATGCCGAGGCAGCTGGACGGAGATCCTTTTATGCCGAAATTCCGGTGCCTCGTTGGCTGACAGTCAGCGCTTCGAGCCGCTTTCGCTATCGGCGGCCTAATCAGGGAGAACATGGAAGTGCGACATCGCAATTAAAGCGTATCTACCGCTGCACTGTCTGTTTCATTGTCATTGCTTCACTTTTACTTTTTCTCTGATAACACGAGAATCAAAATAGTTGTTCTCTCCGAAAATGTCTGTTAAAATTGGGCAAAAGTTGTTTAATTTTACTAAATGTCTTCGCGAAATTGTATTCTTTGGTTGTGTTTCTCGCAAACTTTTCCTTATTATAACTTATTATCAATTTAAAAATCAATTTCAAAGTTCAGGGTTATTCAGCAAAAATTATTTTGATTTTGTATGTGATGGAGTGAAGTGTTGCAAATTCGATACTATTTTCCCACTTAATCTTCCGTTTTTGTAAGTAATCTAGCAACCGACTAAACTAAATTAAACGAAATCGGACTTGCAAATGCAACGCTGACATGTGAATCGGGGAATGATTTTCAGATTTCCTCTTCTTACTCTGATTGGGAGCTACAAATCCAATGCGTTGAAAACTTTCAGGAAAAATCGCTTCTATCTACAGAGAAATTAATTTTAGAAGCTGAGGTAAGCTTTTTAAAGCTTTTAAGGAGTGTAAGCAATTTGAAACGTTTAGTTTAAAATGCGACAAATAAGGAATAGTTGGTACTTGGAATTAAATATTTAGAAGTAGTACAGAAGTAAAGCTGAGGTAAGCTTTTTAAAGCTTTTAAGGAGTGTAAGCAATTTGAAACGTTTAGTTTAAAATGCGACAAATAAGGAAAAGTTGGTACTTGGAATTAAATATTTAGAAGTAATCCAGAAGTAGAGCTTTTATACGTTGGAAATTCGAACAAGCTTTCGAAAGCGTTCTGTACTAAAAACGTTTTGCAGTGAGCTTTTGAAAGCTTCTATGCGTCTCGTTTTAGATTTTCAGGGGTTCAGAACTCAGTTAAGTGGGAGACTAATGAAATATGTGGTGGAATTTTGAGAGAAAGTGCTAAGTAAACTTTTCGAATACTTGTAAATCAATCAAGCATCTGCATCTCGCTACGAATCCTCCTGAGTTTACATTGTTTCAATTGTTAAAACATAGAAAATTAGCAACACATTTGACAGATCACGGACGACACCATTCTGACACAAAGTAAACATTTCTATTTCATATATATGTCACTTAAAAAGGTCTTTTTTTTCATTCCATTAGCTCGCGGCCAGAAGTTAACATCTTCTGTTTTTATCTCCAATGCTTGCTTTGCTATCTGAGCTGTCGTGATATTGAAATGGTTCTGCTTTTAGTAGGAGTTCTTCGAAAAATCGAGCATTTCACCCCAGCGCGATGACGAAATGACTAACTTCGATTCTTCTTCTCTCCCTCCAACAAGTAGATAAAAATCTGTGTTTACCTAGAAATTGTCGAAGAAAACCAGAGCAATCGATGCCGAATGCGTTCGCGCGAAAGAAAGCCGCCTTCGCTGGGATGTGACTGGAGACAATGGAGCTCAAATTAGCCGGATCTCGTGGCGACAACTATGCAAAAGTGGCCCGAAGCCCAGCTACCGGCCGCCGGCCGGCTCGCTCACCACGAGTGGCGCGCAGTCTCCGTGGTCCGTGGTCCGTGGAGCGCGCGTTCCCGCTTTGTTTTCCCACTTAAACTTCACAAATATTTACTCTGCACAAGAACGAAGCACGAAACACCGTTCAGACGGCGACGAATTCTAGCCAAAAATGGCCCTCCTCGACTTGTTGTTGGCCTCGGGCTCTGCTTTGGTAGAATAAAAGCTGACGCCGCAGGTCGCTCGAAAAATAGTCCAAATACGCATCCGTCGGTGGCAACACGTGTTGCAGAGACCCGCTTCGAAGTGAAGTGCTGAAATCGGGGAAATTGAGACTGATCCAGATAACAGAATGCTGCGCAAGGGCGTGGGAGGATTTGTGCTGGTGGTGCTGCTCGCCGTAGCGGACGGTCTTGTGGACACTTTTGAGGATGCATTGAATCACACGGATGTCCCGGCGGTTCCGAGTTCGCGCACGGGTCGCAATCTCAAGAATTCAGACCTCTGCGTGACCAACGAAGGCTTCAGCGGCAACTGCATGTCGCGCTTCTCGTGCATGCGCCAGGGAGGCTCCGTCTCCGGGTTCTGCGGCACGTACGGAGTCTGTTGTGAAAGTGAGTGAGCTGCAGGACGTGAAGGACCTTCAGATCTGTTAACAATCCTTGTGGAATTACAATTCTGGATGTTTTCATTTTTTAAAATGATATTTTCTGTTACTCCGCTTTCTCTCTGTGTTGCAGCCAATTTGCTTTGCGGCGCCTCTTCGAAACAGAAGCGAATCTCCATCAAGAACCCTGCGGTTCTGCCCTCCACTGGCGCCTGCAACTACATCATCGAGCCGCACAGCTCGAGCGTCTGCCAGCTGCGTATCGATTTCGAGAAGTTCTCGCTGCGGCAGCCGCAACCGCAGCCCTCGACGAATGGCGCAGTCGAGTGCAGCGATCGCTTCGTCGTGCACAACGTGATCCTGTGCGGCAGCAACGACAAGCAACACATCTACTTGCCGTTCAGCGTGGCCGCGGGCAACGACCACGTGCAGCTGCGCTTCGAGTTGCCCGATCGCTGGGCGGGCACTTCGTGGCGCCTGGCAGTGACCCAGCTGGAGTGCCCCGCCCCGCGGCGCCGCTCCCTCTTCTCGGCGGCCAACCCCTTCCTGGGCCACAACAGCCTGACAGACCTGCGCACCATCTTCTCGGCGCAGAACAGCGACCTGGACCTGCTGGCGCCGCCCGGCTGCCTGCAGTACTTCACGGCGCGCACGGGCGCGATCAAGAGCTTCAACTTCAACGGCGGCGCGGGTCCCTACCTGCCCGAAATGTCGTACGCCGTCTGCTTCAAGCGTGCGCTCAGTGACGCCATGGTGCAGTGAGTGTTTCCCTTGCAGCGCGCACAACTGCGGCGCTTCGCTAACTTTGTGGGTTCCGTAGGTTTACCACGGTGGACTTCGAACTGGCGCAGCAGCGGGACCCCGACCTGTACCCCGGCTACGACGAGGAGTGCCACGGCACCGTGGTTACTGCGATGCGCAAGGAGGACTACTTGATGATTCCGCGAGCGATGATGGTGCCGGCGGCCACATACCAGCCGACGTACTTCTGCGGCACCGCGCTGAAGAAGGGCGACACCATTCTGAGTAAGTTTCCCAGTCCTGTGCCGAATAACCCCGTCTTAAGTGCTCTTTTCTGCCTGAAGGTGCCACCGAGGGACCGTTTGTGGTGTATTTCAACAGCGATTCCATGACCGATGACACCGACAAAGGTTTCCACTTCCAGTATCAGATTCAGTAGGCTCCGAAGTCCGTTGAGCGAAGCATGTAAACAGTTCAAAGTTGATTTCAATAAAAGACGATTAACTATTAATTAACATCTTAACCACCGTTTAATTGATAATTTTTAAGAACACTTTGGAGTCACAAACGTCTGAGATTTAGGAGTAATTTTATAACTTTTTATTACTTAGTGTTTTCGCTCTTTGCTGCAGCAGAAATTTTATCTTGCCACGACTTACAGCATCAAAGGCTGGAAAGGCTGCAGAAAGAGCATCAGAACTCGTAATTATTGCTTGTTGCTTGTCGTCGTTGTCCTTTGCGTCAATATTTTTACGCTATTCATTGCCTTCGCTCTCCACTTCGCAGTCCCTTGCCGGCTACGTTTTCCTGCAGCGTAGAATTCAGTTGCGAGCTGACTTTTGCGTCTTGTTCGTGCGCATCAAGGATACGAGGTGCACGAGCACCTCGAGAAGGCGAGAGGGACGTACGGAAACGTTATGATGGGCTGGAAGTCAGAAGAACTGTGGGAGCGAAAATGAAAGCTATGCCGGGGTGCGAGAGAGAACGCTGCGAACGTTCAGCAAAAGCACGAGCCAAAGGAAGGGAAGTCCTTCGGAAGCGTTGAATTTTGCAGAAGCTGGAAGCAACAAAGCGCAGGCAGCACCTTTGCAGTTACAAACTGGGTTGACGGCGGTGCTCCACAGCTGTTGAAATTCAGCGGGCGGTTTTGAGTTCACTAGTTTTTACGCCGCAACTATTTCAGTGGTCATAAAAGAACTTTTTTCCCTCTCTAGCCATTAATGGCGGCTGTTATTGCAGTTGTTGCTGCCTTCATTAATTTCTGCATTGGCTGGTGTTGCCTTTTCTTCGAGTTGGCAACTCTTGCTTCGAGTTCACGAATTCTCTACGTGTCACTCAGCGCTCGTTGAAGGCTTCTCACGCTTCAGATGAGTTTTCGCTGCTGTCAGAGTTGGAATGAAAGATGGCGCGTGTGGTTGACGTCCAGTTGGAGGTTGACAGATTGAGGCGAAATTAATTGCGGATGCGTCGACCGTGTCAAATGAGAAAAACGCATTAACTGCCGAATCGTGGAAGGAAGTACACGTGCATTTTTGGTAATTCCTGCGCTATTTGAGTTTTCTTGAACTAGAATTAAATTAGGAGACTTTTTATTGAAAACACATTTTGATGCTAATTACAACAACATTCTGAGTACTCCGTTTCGTCTTCTTCTTTCTCTTTTCGTTCTCTTAGCTCTCCGCCGCCTGGAATGAAAAGAAAAACAATTATTTTCGAATTACAGCGCTAAAAAGCGATGGAGCTCCACTGAAGGGCGTCCTAGCGAGCGACTTAATTAGTGTGGCATTCACAGAAAACCGTAAAAATAAATAAACTCGAGAATGAAACCTTTACGGATGAAGAATCGGGCGAAAAAGGCCTATAAAACCCTTAATTTAACTGAGCCAACGAACGGCGTTGAAGTGTTAACGCTTGGATGAGTCGCGCAATCATCAAATGGATCTCGAATTCCTCTCCCGGCCGTCCTTCGCCGGCCGTGACCAGATTGTAAAGTTCAACAGTGCCATTGATCAAATATTTGACCAACTTCTGGCTCCGTTGATGGTCGCAGAAGCAGAGAATTTGCATTTCAAATTCTGGAAAAGGTCAAAAAATTCCCAAAGCAAGATGGGAATGTCAACTTTAGTTTCAGGAAGCCGAAAAGTAGCTGATAACTTTGTGAGCTCTTTGTAGGGTGAGAACTTGATAATTTGTCGCTTTCTGCATCGTTGGCATTTTTTGTATTTAAAATAATTTGATTGGGATTGAAGAATTTTGAAGTTATCGAGCGAAATCACTGGAATCAGCGAGATCCTCCCCGTATTTGCAGACTATTATGCTGTGTAAAGTGAAGCGAAACCGCAGATTTAATCAATTCCGCGAAATTAATTCCGTCTGAGTGCGAGCAAACAGAAGGATCGACGGGGTGCTGCGTGCCGTGCAAACAAGAAGCCGCTGCTTTCGTGCGCGATCCGTCTCGTTGTTTGCTCTTCACGACGGCTGACCTGCGCAGGCGTCCCGATCGTTAAGTGCTTCAATTAGCACTCCGCGAGCAGCGCGGCGGCTTCTGAGGGTTGCCGCGCCACCTCGTGGTGCGAGAACTGAAGGGTGAGAAGCGCGAGCTGCTGCAGTTGCTGCTGTTGTTCGATGTCGTCTAGGAATTTGAAATTCAATTGTGATTGATTTACAGTAACACTTCAATTTTCGCGAGAGTTTTTCGCTTTCCTGGCGCAGTTTCAATTAAGTGGGGAGCAGAAGACTCTCAAATTTCACATGAAATCTTCCGTTTCTTCACTGCAATTGCTGCTGGCAAGCGAGAAACGGATGCGGCAACAGAGTTTTTGGCCGGAACTGCACAGCAGACACACACCAGCAACAACCGCGAAGGACGGAGGGCTGTGAACAGCAGAGTCGTTGGCAAATAAGAGCTGAAAACAGCTTACGTAGCGCGAGTAACAGCGATTGCAATGTTCTTTGAATCTGATGTGCTTGAATTTTCCAGCGTTCAATTACGACGATTTTTTAATGCTTCACTTCTGTGTTTGGAAATTTGTTTAAGCATGGTTGGCAACCCTGCAGTCTGCACTCACACTCACACAGCCATGTAAATTGTTATGCCTTTCATTGCCTTATCAATAAAATGAATAAATTTTTGGCTTGCTGGGGAATGATAAGGACTATAAAAGGACAACAACAACAAGAACAAAAAGAACGTCAACAACAACGACACCAACAACAAGGACCTGCAACAGCAACAAACGTGACTGCGGCTGCGATGAACTTCTGGTTTGAGGGCGGACGTGTGAACGTGTAAACGTGGGTGTTTGCGGAAGACCCCAGTAGGAAATGGAGGAGTGAAGTGCGTCCACACCCGGTCAAGTGAATGTGAGGAGTTCTTCGGTTTCCGAAGCCAGTTTTGAGATCTGCAAACGATTTAAAATCGTTTATTGATTCTCTAATTACTCACGTTTTAAAGTGTTATTTTCCATTTATTTTCCTTCTGGGTATGTGAACTGTTGTTGTTGTTGAATTGCTGCTAGTTGATGTTGTTGCTAGTGTGGTAGTTGTTGTTGTTGTCGTTGTCGTCGCTGCTCTTGACTGCGCTGAGTGTTGCCGTCACATTTACAGCTGCGATTCGGCCGCGCTATCGTCGTCGTGGGCGTTGTTGTTGCAATTCTGAGCTGCCGATAAAAGGATTCGCTGCAATTAATTGATTAAAACTTTGCTGGCGTTGAGAGCTTCGAAAACGCGTGTTGACGACGCGCACGGCCGACGTCGTTGCTCGCCGGCATGTAAAAAATGCTCGGGTCTATAAAATTATTAAACGCTGATTTTATCGAAAAATGGCCCACATTTACTGGTTACGTGGCGGCGAAATCGAGGCAGCTGCTGTCCGCATGTTGCTGAAATAAATCCGCTGCGAAAGTTGTTCTTGTTTATCAAGCGCATTTTTCATTTATTACGAGTAAAGCAATGAAAACTTTTTTGCAACGAAAACTTTTAGCTGAAAATTTGCAAGGATTTCCAAGTGGCCGTCATTGCAATTCAATTTTGAGCAATAAATTGATGCGCAGACTGCAAGAATTGCGGAATTTATATTGAAATTTGCGTTCTTGAATTCATTCCAGATTTTCACGCTTTAATTTCTCCTCACTCTTCGAATAAAACTAATTTTTGGTGTCAATTCTCAGTCGTTAGAAGTTTTTTGCTCTGCTTTACTTTGGTGTCGCTTTCCAGTGCCGAGAAATTCTTCGGTCATCATAATATTTTCGTTTAATTTTCCATCCGAAGTTAGAGGGGAGCATCTGTTGTGCACCGAGAGGGGGTGGGGGTGTCTGCGCGTGTGTGGGTGCCGCCCGACGACACAGTTGCTGCCGCATCGCCTGGAAGACCAGCCGCGGCCTTCATTAGCTCGCCACGTCCAGCGTGAGTCGAAGGAGAGGCCGACCGACCGACGCGGCATCCGGGCCACCGACGAGCCCGCCATCTGCCGACGTTCTCGTGGCGGATCCGAGCACGCGGACACCCGTCGACATCTCATCTCATCTCGTCACCCACGAGCGACGTCGTTGTTCGCCACACGCGGCACTTCGCAGCTCCAGCTCGTCCGTGCCGCTGGCGGACGTCGCTCGGTGTTGCTGCTCCCGCGTGGTCGTCAGCGCTGGACAGCGTGGAATTCCGTTTGATCTGCCGCACCCTCCATCTCAACACCTCTGGTGGCACCGAACCTCCTCCCGGGGTGGACCTGCCGCTCGACCGCCTTTCATTCTGTGTCAGCAACACGATTTCCACCCGTTTGGCTGTCGCTTCTCTTCGTCCTCTTCGCTGCCGCGTGCTTCCGGTGCTTCCGTGTCCTCCACTGCGAGTCCATTAAAGTCCCCATGTTGCAGCTGGACCAGCGTTGCCACACTTTGAAGAGCAGCACCTTTTGCGATATCATTACTTAGCCTCCCGCTCCCGCTCCCGCGCCACAGCTGCGCTCGCCCTGACTGCCGCTGTTTGACCGGCTGAAATGCACCTCCGTTATTTCGGCTGCAGCTGCGTCCCGCCCGCCTCGACGTGCAGTCGCGTCCTGGCCGAGTTTTAATTTATGGCAACATTTAGTAGTTCGTACTTAGTTGCCGCCGCTACTCCGTTGTGCTTCTTATTATCGCGCAACCGACACCATTTTGCATGCGGCAGCTGGTGGCGCTGGCAACTCGCGGCAGGTTGTCGCTTCGACGTCGCCGCTGCACTTGTTTATCGGCCCGCAGTGATCAAGTCGAGTTTACGGGAGCGAATAAATCCGCCCGCGAGTTACTTAAACATTTTCTGCTGCAAGATTTACGCACCGCGGGGTTTTAGAGGTCATTAAAATGATTAACTGGTTGGAATCTCAAGGCGACTCGACACGAGCGACGGTGTCTCGCGATTACGACGATTATTGCGACAGCTACTCTGCAGAAACTTATGTCGCCGCCGCATCTGCTGGATGTTTGCGTTGGCTGCAGCGGCCGATGCTGCGGTTTGTGGGGGCGGGGGGGACGAGAATTATCTCCAGAAAACGCCGGAGATAAGTAACGCAATTTTAATATGGAACGCATTATTCTAAAATTGTACTTTTTTAATGGAAATCTTGTATTCTTCATTGTTTTCATTATAATGTAGATTTTTATAAACCGAATTTTTAACACACTTTTTCCTCCTAAGTGAGTTTTTCCACTTGCTTGGATTTTCTTCTCCGTGTTGACTATCTAGAAAAGTGTATCCCTCCGCATTCCGCGTTCCCCTCCAACCGCCGAAGCTGAAAGCGAAGCGTGCCAGATAATGTTGCGTTTTAATAAATTTGTAAACAGATTTGTTAATTTCAGCATAAAATTTTGATGAGGAGACGCTTAAATTGAGTTGCCTCGGCGTGCGCGTGCAGGTGCGCCTCCCTCTCTGCGCTGCTGTGGGTTGAGTGTGCGTGCAGAGAGCGAATAAAGCCGCGAATACGAAGTTAACAACGCGAAAACATACGCGCCTCAACACAGTCACACGACGGAGCAGCCAGAAGCCGACTCATTCACCGACTCACCAGTGGCTTTCCCTGGTGGTTCCCGGTATCCCGTGTGTCCCGTAATCCCGTGGCAGTGGGATTTTCACGCCATTTCAGTTATTGTTCAAAATTAAAGAGTTGCGCAGCTCGGAATCAATTTTTGTGGATATTCAGACAATTAATATCATGAAATCCCGGAGTCAGGGAAACCCTAAATAGAATCTGCACGGTCACAAACACGGACACAAACACAGACACAGACACACACAGATGCAGAACGATGCCAGTACAATGCAACTTCCTGCAAAGCGGAAATGAAACTACAAGCAAATGAGTTTTAAAATGAGAAAACAGCAGCTACAGCGACAGCAGCAGTAACAAAAACAGCAACAACAAGGCCAACAACAACAACAACAACAACAACAAGGCCAGCACCAACAACATCAGCAACATCTAACTACAACCTCATCAACGCGTCGGTGGCGGCAGATGTCGGTGTAAAAGAATTTTAATGAAAATGAACAGTGATGGCGAGAAAATTGAGGCTTTTTATGATGAGGCCGAAAAACTGAGGGCGGCAGGAGGACTCGAAGCGGTAATAACGGGAAATAAAAGCAGCTCAGCGTGAGAAACTCGTCACGAAAGCAGGAGGAGCTGGAAATTCACGCCGAGTGATGTTAAAAATGACGGTTAACGAAGATCAGCAGAACTCAGTGGTGGCCAGCAGAAGTTTCTAGAGTTTTGAGAATTTAAAGCGATCAAGCGACTGCAATTTCAATAGCATTCGTCACCTCCAGACAGGAATTCCAATTACCGCTGAAGGCGAGCGGAAACTGATGCCAGCTCATCTGTCGCAGCTGCACGGCAAATCGAAACGCAGAGTAATAATAATAATTAAAATTTTCAATTAAAATATTCTGCAAGAATTCCAAGAACTCGAAGCGGCAGCAAAAAGTTTCCGCGCTTAATGATCTCGCCGGCGGCAACGATGTAATTAAGCGAGCATCAAACACGCGTCGCTCCAGCACGCCAACGAGCAGGAAAACGAACTGGCAACACCGACACCGACACCGACACCGACGCCGACGCCGACCCAACACACACACGCACGCACACACACACACGCTCGCCTGCAACTGAGCAGGAGGACCGACCTCTCGAACGAGCTGACGACCCCGAAAAATTAAAACTCATCCGCGCTTAAATGACTCGAGTCGGCAAGCGTCGGCGCTGATTACGACGACATGCGGCGTCTGCGGACACTTTAAATTGCATTTTGAAGTGGCGAGGGCTGCTGCACCAGCCGCCAGCCGCCAGCCGCCCGCCGCCCGCCGCCCGCCATCCCGGCAGACGGCAGGAGGCGCTCCACTCTGCCGGCGAACGCGAGTCCTTTGCGCGCTTCCACGCCGCTGTGGTTTTCGCTCATCATTCGGTTATCGGAGGCGTTCATGAGCACAGAGATCGGCTTTGCGAGGCGTCAACAGGGGAGCGGGCGGGGCAGCGCGCTCGCTGGAGAGTTCAGTCGTGCGGCAGCAAATTAAAAGCCGCACTGACGTCATAAGTTTCCCGTTAACGCACACGACTTAATTATAATCATCACATCAATCAACATCAGCGCGGATGCGGTATTTCGTCCAGTTGGTCTTCCCGCTTTTTGACGGCTTCGCGAGATCCCTTTGCGCTTGCAACAGAAGTTGATTCTCCCTCGTGGAGGATAAAACACGCCATCAATGAACGAGTTGAAACAGGTTTTCAGTCAAACTGTGTGTTTTTCCACGTAATCACATCCATCGCATGTTCTTCGCTGTCGCTCTCGACCTCGACTCTCGTCTCGATTAAAGCGGAGTCCCCGTCTCTATTCTCGCCTTGAGAGAAGAAGACTTTTCCGAAATGGGTCGCCGTATCAATTAGAACGACTTCGATTCTCGTCGCGACTGGAGGAGGCCGTCTCGGTCTCGGTTATCGTCTCCGCCGGGAAGGTCTGAGCGGTGACGAACTCGAGGGGGAATCACGGCGATGTAGAGAACTGCAGAGAATGTATTGAGAATATATTAGAATTCTTCTCGATACCGAATCAGTTGTCATAATTGAGTGAGAAATATCGTTTTTCGGGTTCTCTGTTGTCCGTGACTCAATTTTCTGGAGTGAATCAGTTGGGGGTCAACATTTGGATCCGGCGTAGGTGAACTAAAATCGGGCGCAGCATAATTAGTTCGATTAAAAGTGATTAATCGCTCTCTAATTGTTGTTGTTTTACTCCAGTCCGCTCTCGGTTGATTAAAATGCAGTCATTTTAATAGTTCCACGTGAATTATTGAAATCCACGTCATTTTTGTTAATATTTGAAGTGTTTTCCGCCTACAAAAGGCGCGCTAAATCCGCCCCAAAAACAACCACGATAAACAAAAACACGACGTCCACGTGTTTGCCGGCAGTTGTAAAATTTAATTGGGACGAAATCCCAATTCGGCCAAATAATTGAATTGCATTTCGACGAGCGCAGAACAATGCGAGCGTTTTTGTCGCTCATAATTTGTTAATTGCGATTTCCACAATTACAAGCGCAGACAGCCGCCGCACACTCGCGCGCACACACACACACACACAGATACACAGACACCCACCATCGAGCCGCGCTGTCATTTTGGCTATTGGTGGCGCGCACAAACGGCGAAAACCAGCAGGACGCGCGAAAACCGCAACGAGATTCAATAATAAAATAATAAAGCCAATCAATTAAAAGCGACAAAAGTTGCTGCTGCGGTGGAACTCCGTGCAGCCGGTGGACGCGTGTAACGCGGTTAGCAGGACGCAGCTGCGTGCGTGCGTATGTGTGGGTGCGAGGGTTAGCTGGCAGCAAGGACGAGTGTTCGCAACAAGTTCGAGACGAGGAAGCAGGAACAGACACGCACGCGAACACAACATCGTAGACATTCAGTGTCGGTTTGTGTGCGGATGCAGAACGAAGCCAGTGACGAGCGCAACGTCATCCTGAAGATCCTTTCCAACACATTCGCAGCGGTCTTGTTGAGTCGCCTCTTGCCGAGGGAACTCTGCTGTCACCATTACGAGTTCGTCATTAGCTTCCTGCGCGTTTACGGATATCCTTGCTCACAAATTTCTGCTGCCGTCCTGTTACGACCACCGTGTTCATCCTTTTTGAATGTGTGGCACGCCACCAGCAGTCATCGCTTCCGTCATTTTGTCGCATTAAAGTCTAAACAGAGGTCCTGCCTGGGCTGACGTCCTTTATCCGGGCAGTAAGGATGCCACAGTAATGACGGGGCCACCGTTGTCAACGGAAATCAAGGGCACGAGGTTGCAGGGTTCATACGGCACTCAAAAGGACGGAAAACGCACGCACGCGGTTTGGTTTTCAGAGACGGTCATTGTACGGGAAAGGAAAGAATTGGAGACGCAGGGCTGACGTTCCTCGGGTTCAATATAAGTAAATGAGTCACTGGAGCAAGGATCATCACTGCTGTTACGATATCAGTGTCCTTTATTCAAAGCGGGAGGCGGCATTCGTTTTGTTCTCGTTCTTCCGAGCAATGCAACGCATTTATGGCGCCAAGATGGATGTAGAAAAGCGCATTCGTGAATCTACTCGGGCAGCTCTGCATCAATTCAACTGCGATCGTCCGTCTGTCTGTCCGCCTGTCTGTCCATCCATCCTCCTCTCCACTGACTTCACCATCACAGAAGCACTCTATTTTATTCCATTCTAAGGATGCTCGAAAGAGCTTTTCATACGTTTCTCCAGCCCACAATTTGGCTTCCGCAGCATTAGTTATGCAGCCGCAGAAGTAATTCGGGCGTCCGGCGCAGGTTGTCTGCAGATCTGGCGGACCGCAAGATGTTGTGCCAGGACGAGACCTAAACGGTGCGAAAACAATTTAATGAACTGAAGCTCGGGGCAGACGATGTCTTTGTTGCCAATGCAGATGCGGTTCGGTCACGAAGTCCAATAAAAGCGGGCTGAGGGGCGCTTGGGGGGACACGTGCTGCTTGAGAGGGAAGCGTTTTAGTGAGCATTAAATGGCTGCTGAATCGGCGGCAGGACGATAAATAAGCAGGCTGGATATGCAGATGCGTTGTGTCTTGCAAGACGCTCGGCAGGCAGGAGCTTCCTGGCAAGACGTCGGACGTCGGTGTGTGGCGCTCCGACTCGTTGCAAATGCTCTCGAATAGTCGAACTCGTTCAGACATTTGCGCTCCTCTGCTTCCCCCGCTGCCTTCACTCCTTCATCAGCCGACGGTCCTTCTCGGCGTCCTTCTCGGCGTCCTTCTCGGCGTCGTCCTTCTTCCGAGCGAGCGTATTAATAATGCAACAACTGCTGGAGCTGCTGCAGTCGTTGTTGCCGCTGCCGATATCTGGAGTCGTTCGACGTGCTTACGTGCTACAAATTTACGGCTTTAATTCGGAGAAAAGGTTTTCATTCTCCCTCCCGGCGTGCTTTCGCTGGATGACGATCCGTGCCAGCTTCGGTTTCTACCTGCACTGAATGGGTCTCATTTTTGCTAGTGGGTTGACGGGGAGGGCGGTTCGAAACCATTTCCAGTAAGAGGGATGCAAATGAATTTCTGTCCATCTGCGTGTGTGTGTGGGTGTGGGCTGCCACGGTGTGTGTAAACAACACTCAAGTCATCAAATAAATATTTGATGTTCAACGAAACGTGCGATATGCGACTTTTGTCCTCAATTTTTGTCTATCATTCGGCTTCCCGAAAATCTAAAACACGCTGAACATACTTTTCCACTGACTGGTTGAATACCAACGCCAGTATTGCCAGATGGGTGGATATTCGTCACGAATTGCTTGGCATTAAGTGAGAAATTCAAGGATCAAACGATTTTATTCCGGAATTTCTATCAGCAGTCGATAGCAGTGCAAATTTAATCTAATTGTTGGGGTGGAAAAAATTGCATGGATATGGCAACCCTGACGAAATGTCGCACAGGTATCAAACTTCCACAGTGGGATCAAGAGAAGCCGCATCAACGAGCTTCAGTCCGACTTAATTTGTGTGCCACACGGAATCCCAGAGTTGACAGCACTGAAGCGGAGGCAAAAAACGGCATCGCGTGTGGTATTTTTGTATTTTGCTACTGAAACCCACACAACAACAACAACAACAATAAATAACTGAAGCCATAAGGTTGAACTGAATTTGTTGCCTCCAAAAAAGGAGCTGAAAAGCTCGTCTAAACTGCTTTGGAACTCAAAGTTTTGACACTTGGAAGTGAAAAACTTTTCTGTCCTTGATCGCGACAACAAACGCAGATGCAGATTCACCACCCCACCCCCACATGCACACACACACATAAACACACACACACACACACACACACACATACACATTCACGAAGAGCCACTTCAGAATTGACAAGCACGACGACGTTCGGCCCAAAGTGTGTTAGTTTCGGTGTGTTTGGACGTGAACCGGATATTGCATATTTACTGAGCCGAGCGCGCCGGAAATGGCCACATAAATGAAGAGGTCGCCCTTCTGTCCATCTGTCCATCTGTCGTCTGTCCAGTCGTCCAGCTGCGGCGTCCGTCGCTCGTTGCAAGTGCAGCTGCAGTTGCGAGGTGTTCGTGTGCCCAACAAGTACTTGGATCTGCTTGTCTGCGTCGGTGTTGGCGGTGCGGCCAACGACAGCGGCTGCGAAAGGCAACCAATAATTCAAGTGTCCTCACACATACATAGACGCCTAGAGAAGAGCGCGCTCTCACACACACAGCACCGCCTCTCGCACACACTCACCGGCCTTCCGTGTCGGATGTCAGCTGCAGATCGATTGCGATGCCGATGTCACTGCCAACCACTTCAACGCGGCCAACAACTAAAGCAGCACCAACACCACAGCGAGCAGACGCACACACACACACACACACACACACACACAGACACGCGCTCACTCGGTCGACGCAAAAATGACAACCGCCTAAAACTGCAGCACTTCCGTTCGGCGCTCTCAGAAATGCAGTCGTGTGTCCGCCGCCGAAACTGTTTTCCATGTCGTCACGGAACAACATGTTGTTGCTGCCCTGCTTTCGTTGCTCGTTTCGCTTGTTGACGTTCAGCGCCGTTAGCCGGTGCGTTTGCGTTCCGGTGCGCGGCTCAGCTCGGGCTCGGGGACTCGAGGACTTGGCGGCGGAACCGAAGTCCGAGTGCATGCCGGTCGTCGCTCACAGTGGAGCGGAACTCAAAACTCGATCGATAAAACGCGCAGCAAAAAGCGGAGCGGAACTAATGTGCGCACTGATTGCCGCTAAACTCTGCATCTGTGTGTGTGAGACCCGTAGCTGGTGTGTGTGTGTGTGTGTGTGAGTGTGTGTGCGTATGATTCCGTGTGCGTCATACTAAACCTGCGAGCACTGAACCGGCCTGCGTTCGAATTTCGGATGAGGTTGGCAGGTCAGTAGCGGCAGTCCCCTCGCTCCCCTCGATCCCCCGTCCACCCGCCCCCGCTTACCCCTCCCCTGACCACCTCGTCGTCCACACACTGCCACATGAACATCCCAGCTTCGCTGATACTTTTAGCCTACTTGATTTAATTGAGTGTTAATTAATTTTGCAGCTGCACTTTAGTCCTCACTGGCGCCCTCGGGCACTCGGACGCCACTCTCGGATCCCGAGTCAGACCCTGAAGCTCGGCTGACGCACGTTTGACAGCGATATCGAGTGCGTAAGATGTGCAGGTGCTCGGAGCTCGGAGCGCGTTGGAATGGCAAATCGAAGTTCATATCAGGCATCAGTTTTGATGTCTGATATGAACGTCGATATCGATTGCCTTCCGGGACGAGCTGCTCTTGCGGGCTGCTGTCCATCTTCAGCACTGACGTGGCGACTGTGGCCACCCATCAGCTCCGAAAAGACTTTCAACTGGAAGCCGAAACGGAAGGTTCGAGCTGTTTGCAGCAAGAAGGATTCCTTTCCCATAATTGCTGGGATTCCGTGCGTGTCCTTCCAGTTTTGTGCCCACTTAAGTTCTGCACCACTAGTGGGTGATTCTGTCTCTCTCTCTCTCTCTCTCTCTCTCTCTCTCTCCCTCCCTCTCTTCGTCCTTTCCTACCAAACATCTTTCTCACTTTTCATTACTAGCGTCCGGTGGCGGAGTTCCTGTCGGGACCAACTCGTAGTTCGAGCGCCGCTGCACCGAATCACTCGCAGCCCACGAGGTGGGCATCGCATGTCCTTGCATGTCCTGCATGGCCGTGCGTGCGCCGCATGTAAGCCTCCATCTGTCTTTTGGCCGTGTCAGCATTAAATTGGTTTACACGTCTCGGTTGATGGGTCTCACTCACTCGTCTCTCGGCTGGAACGCACTCGAGCGCCTTCGCTTGCCGATGGAGCGAATTTGGGTTGGTTTTCGGAGGCTGAGCTGTTGAGTTGACTGATAAGGACGACATTACGGGGAGAGGAAGAGAGACGGCGGGTCTCTCTTGAGGGAGTTCGATGCTTTTCGCCGCAGATTTCGTTGATAAACTAAACGATTTTGTGTGGAAATCGGAGAGCGTGGCCACGCTGACCTTTTCATCTCCCTCCCCTGAAGTTGAGAGAAGCCATTAACACTTCGGTCCACTGCCCCTCTTCCAGCATTGAGGCCACCGCCAGTGCGAGTTGCCCTCCTTCCCCGCGCAACCGCTTGTCGAGTCCTATTTAGACTCACATTTAATTAAATATCCACGCCTTCGCACCTCGCACGCCTTCGCATCTCGGCCCACCACCTGAGGCGCCACCAGCGCACCCTTGCGTTGCCCGTCGCATTCCGCTCAGCACACCATCGCCCACCAGTTTGAACCCGCTGCTGTCATCCGTCGGCGCTCCTTGCGCTCGACTTCCTTGGCCACGCTGCACGTGGCTCTGATTTACCCAAAACCAGGCTGCTGAAAGGATAACTTCAGTCGTTTGCACGGAGACCGCTGACCCATCCACCGCCCACCGCCTCACCACGTCGAGGATTCAGCACTTGATACGCCGCGAATCCCAACGTGGCTGGTGTTGCGGTTTGCGACGCGGCTTTTGTCTCCCCACGAAGGCCGCGATGCAGGCGCTCGTCCTCGTCGCTCCTCGTTTCTTCGTTTTGCGTCACTCGAAAGGGATGCCGGTGTGTCCTCCCGTCCGTTTGACTCTCCGGCGCGCGCACCTTCGTGCTGCTGGGGCGCAATTTGCGGCGACGACTGTACTTCGCTGGCGACATTTGCACGTTTTGTAATTAAATTAGCGCTGCATTAGGTTCCGGCGGGGATTCCTTGGTTTTTCGGTCTCGTTTTCTTCCTTTCTTCGGTTTACTTTCTGCCAGCAGAAGGATTTCTCGGAAATGCTGTTGCGCTTGGACGGCGGGACTCGGAAACTTTGCCGCTGCGTTTAGTGGCGGATGCGTGAAAATCTTGAAGTGAGAAGTGAGTGAGTCAACAAAAGGATTTTCTCTGATTGTGAGAAACGCAGTTGGGGATTTGAAGAGTTTCCTGAAAGTGGCTTTCTTTGTCGTGGGTCGGCAATGCCTGCGAATTCCCAACAACTTCGTGTTTAAGCGGAGGATGGCAATTGTGAGCCCCACTGGCTACCCGTTTTGGGCGCCCAAACGGCCGACGCACTCACCTCACCCGACGAACGGCACCGAAATCTGTACCCGAGTGTCGAGTGAGTGAAAAAATGGCATTCAGCGCCTGCGGCCACATTTCGCCAGTGAATGGCCAGCAGGCCTCCAACTCCCCGCTCAACGAGAGTTCGGTCGCGCGTCCCGCTTCGTCAAGCTCGGCCGGGTTTCGTTTTCAGATGCAGATTCCGGTCAGCTTAGGAATTTTTATGCGTCCAACTTTATGGCTCAGAAACACGGGTTGCATTTGATTTTCGAGCGCCAGTGTTGCCACGTGACAGAACAGCGCTGCTGTTGGGCGAGGCAGCGCCGCAGTTTTCCAAGATTTATGATCAAAGTATTCGGAAAATGTTTCCAGGCTCGTCATACGTTCCAGCACGGGATGCTGCGGACCGAAGGACGAGGGGACTCCTCGAGTTGCTGAATTTAACGCGCAGACGACGAGGGCCTTCATGGTGATGCAAAGCGATCGTCAGTCGCTCAATCAGTCAGTCAGCGCGACAGTCGAATGCAATCATTTGCGAAGGACTTAAAAAAAACGCACGAAAGTAGAGTCGTTGCAAGTCAAATGGAGGACGAAGACAAAACTTCGGCTTCGGAGTGATGAATCGCTCAGAGGATTCCATTTCAACTGGAACCGCGTTAACGGGCGTCGAATCCTCGAGGTGCCAAGCGTGCCAAGGACGAGCAAGTGCAGCTCACAGTCACCGCTGCAAAATGCACCGCCTGCAGCAGCTGAAACTGCGCTGCGCGCACCATTTCCGCCCGCAATCGAAACCGGTTGCGACACAAAGTGGACGTCCTTCCAGCAGGACTTAAATTCGGCGGCCTTCTTCGCAGCCGTCGAGCTGGAGGCGAGCGAAGGACTTGAAGGCTCCTAAATTTCAGCTGTCCGTCGGCGGAAGTCGGCTTCACAGGCATGCAAAACCCAATTCGGCACACAGAAGAGCGCTCAAAATGGCACTTTCGACGCTCCTGAAGTCGCCTCCAACTGACGGCTGCCAAAGGACGGCCGTTGTGAGGAGGAGCGTCACGAGCACCACTACGACGATGAAGACGAAAGATGATGTAGGACGACGCAGATGTGGTGCTGCGAGCGCACGAGACGTTAATGAGTTCGTGGCGACACAAGCTGCGCGCCGTGGGAGGCGTGGCGCGGAGGACGGTCGCTAATGTGTGCAATTAGGAGGAGTGCGATTGCAGAGCACATCTGCCACTCGAGGAGAAGGACAACATGATGACGCTGCAGTTTGAGGACGAGCATTTGCAAGTAGAAAGCTGAAAGTAGGCCAGAGAAACTGGAAAGGACAATAAAAATGAAGCTGAGCAAATATCTCGCGCGAAAAACAGTCGTTGCTGAGTATTTGTTCCTAATTTTTGATGTTTTCAGTTTTCTTGTAATTCTTCTGTAATAAAAAACTCAAAAAATAATAAAATTCAAACTTCCGCGAAATTTTTCACTAAGAATGAATAAACGCAAAATGTGTTGCCTACTTGTAGGCGGCGCTGTAAGTGGAATGAAGCCTCGGCGAACTGTGTTGTCGACACTTCGTTCGTAGCATCGGAAATAAGTTCGCCGCATACTTTTAGGCAGCCGCGAGACTTAAGGAGAGCATGAACCAAAAACATTATTTGATGATTCTCCGTTGTTTTGTCATGTTTAGCTGCGATTGTAACATTTTCCACGTCAAGTCTGAAGTCTGCTGGTTAAGATGAACAAAAAACAAGAAAAACAAAAACAAATCCGCGGTTAGTTGTAGCAACTCGAGCGTAAAAATAAAAAAGAACATAAAACTGTAATAAAACGGGGAGAAAACTGAGAAGTTGTAAACAGACATTTGTAGCCCACACACACACACACGCACATACACACACACACACATACGTACGTGCATTCGCGGAATATGAGCGCCGCCATTATTAATAAAGTTCAAATGCAATGAACGAGTGAATGAGTCGTGAGTCGTAAGTCGTGAGTCGGTTGGTGCTTCTGTATCATCGGCGGCGTTGTTGTCGTTTTCGTTGGTGTTGCTGCGGCTGCGGTTGTAGGTGTGCATTGGGCGTGTGTGTGTGTGTGTGTGTTATTCAGCAAAGCAAGCGTAGCCACAACTCTGCTGCTCCCTCGCCGCACGGATTGCAACACATTTCAATTGTTGCTGCCTCGCTGAGTGCGTCGAGTGCAGCTCGTTGTGGGGAAAATTAAAATTCTCAAGTGGGCCAGAAGAGCTGACGAGTGTTCCCCGCCTCGCCTCCTCGCCATCCTCCTCCACGCCTCCTGCACAACGCGGCGTTGAAGTGCAGCGCGCGCGGCTGGTTGTTGTTTGTCGTGCAGGCAGCAGCACGCATCGTAGCGAAATTTAAGCTCGTCGCTGCTCTGGCGGCAGCTGCTGCCGCGGTTTTAATGTCTCTGCTTAAATTTCTGCCAGTCGTTCTTCGGCCGGATTTTCGCCTTCCGCGTCGCCGTCGCTCGGCAGCGGCTTCGGCGTCAAAGCAGCGCCGACCGACGACGAGTTACCGGCTGCTCGCTGCCGGCTGCTCGCATCATTGAAGCCGAAGCGACGCTCGTTGTTTGCGCGGTTTTTTGCGCTTAACCTCCACCTGATTCCTTCAAGGATGCTGCACGCGCGCTGACGTGCATGTTTTCCGTTAATGTCGACGCTGACGTTGTTGCCGTTGTTGCTGTTGTTGTTGCTGTTGTTGTTGTTGCTGTTGTAGTGGTTGTTCGCGTTGTTGCTGCTGTGGTTGGATTTTTACAGCACGCAAGTGTAGCTCGTCGAAAATTTGTTCCGAATGCGGGAGTTGATTACATGTGAGCCGCTGTTTTTCCGCATATCCTTGTTGCACATCCTTGTGAACAACAACAACAACAACAACAACAACAACCACAACAACAACAGGGTGCATGATAATAACAACAACAAGAACAATAGTGGCTGCAATGAAGGCAAAACTACTCGCAAGCATTCACATTGCATTCACACGCACATGAGCCGGTGTGCGTGTGTGCGTGTGCGCTAGTTTCGCATTGTTGTTGCCGCATCTATTGTCCTGGACCATTTATATGCACATCTGCATGTCCTGGCGCAGCGAGAACGAGCACGAAGACGCGCCCGAGTGGGAGCAAATAAAATGAATAAAGTTGTTGAACTGCTCTTCTGTCTCTGTGTGTGTTTGTGTGTGTTTGTGTGTTTGTTTGTGTGTGTGTGTGTGTGCAGGTGCACTTAACTGTATTAAAAAGTTTCTTGAAATAAAACCTCAAATTAAAAAATGACTCTTTGTTTCTCTGCTGTAATTGTTATTGTTATTGTTGTTGCTGGCTTTATATCGTTGTCGTTGTTGTCGTTGATTTTGCGGTAAATACGTTACAAGGATTTCTGCGATCTTCTATTTGTGAGCATGAAATGTAGTTCCCCTCACCCTCCTCCACACCACGGCATTCATCAGACACTAAATCACTTGCTTTCAATTCACTGAACGGAGGACTTTATAATCACGTAAGATCGGGAATTAAAGAAGAAGAAGAAGAAGAAGAATCACGAATTATATTATAATTCGTGAGTGAAAAGAACTTTTTAGTAATTTCGTAATTTGGTGTGATTGCGAGCTTCCATGAAAATGTTTTAATGAGCATTTCATTGCATACTTTCAGGCGCTGATTGGAGTGAAAATGTAGCGGAAACTTTCAACAGCTTGACGAGCTTTTTACAGGCAATCTAAAAATTCGCAATTAAATTTGAGGTTCAATATTTCAATTAATTGATTTGTTAACGCCGACTACTGCGAAAACCAGAAATTGTTCGCTGGCGATGGAGAGCAAATTCTGTGTTTTCGGGCAGTAAAATTGCTTTTTATTCGCGAATTCAATTAAAACGCAGCTTTCCGCTCTTCATTGTTGTAACTGCAGCTGGTTTCAGTTCTCTGCAATTTCCGTTGACCTGAAAAGCACTGCAAACCCGAGTTGATAACAGAAAGGAAAAGAAAAGAAACGAAAAGAAACGTAAAGAAACGTAAAGATGATTGAATGAACGACAGACATAAACGAACGCAATAATTGGTGGCGCAACAAATTAGCTGCTCAAGTAGCGCGACTCATTAATTGAGCGACAACAGCAACAGCAGCAGCACCACAGCAGCAACAACAACACCACCAGCACCACCGCCAGCTGCTGGAAGAATTGCAGTTCCCCACATAACCTGCACTGACATTTCATTTCCGCTTCCGTGGCCGAGGCAGCCGCTGCCGCCGTTTCTTGCAGCTCCTCCGCGGTCCTCGGCAGCCACCCGCCGCTTGCGTGCAGCGCTGCTCGCTCAGTTTTCGGCGGCGCTTGATGTGGTCGGCGACGACGACGAAAGCAGCAGCAGTGAAACAAGCGACTGCTGTTGGCAGAGTGGTTGTTGCTCAGGTGGCGACGACGGCGTCGACGCGTGACGGGTGACGATTGACGGAAGGAACTGGACTGAGCTGCACCGAACTAAACTGACTGCAGTTTCTTTCCACTTGAAACGGAAAACGACAGCAGGCAGCAGCAGCAGCAGCAGCAGCACGACTTTTCAATTTAATTTGTTTTTGCTACTAGAAAACAACCGCAGTGGTTGCAACAAACAACAGCAACAACAACAACAACAACAACAACAGAAACAAGGAGAAACAGAAGAACTGCGAAAGTCAATTTTACGCTAAATTTACTCAATTCGTTATAATTCGCAATCAGTTACTTCGTTACGTTTGCGTTTCCGACATTCCGAGGCACTCATTCGCAGGACCTTCGAACACATAACGGCACACGACTCCGCGCACGCACACACACGCGCACACGTCCCCGTTGGGGGGTGCAAAGAATAAGCCAAGTTAAGTGGAATTCAAGGGTCGCCGCAGCGTTGCCAGTTCGCTGGAAGAAATCCAGGTAGGGAATCCTGAAGACCACGCGGGGAGTGCGCCGACATTCCTGAGTAGGCGCAGATTTTTAGTCCAGGCAAGTCAATGTATGAAACGAGGGATTTTCCCGGGGAAATTTCAATATACTCGGGGGTTTTCAGGGCATCCTACAGGCGAATTACCACCGGGAATCCTTACGGCAGCGCCATGGGATTTCAGTAAAATCCCCGGAAGTGGCAACTTGGTTTCCACGTTTGCTCCCTCTGCGTGCGGATACTCATGTGTGAGTGAGCTTGATGCATCGCCTCATACACCGGCAAAGCCACCCGCTTTCATAAATTTCTATATAAATCAGCTGGAATTCGCTTGGAATTGATTTCGAATTGCTTTCGTGGTTCGATTGTTGGTTTTTTAAGAGGTTTTTTAGTTTTCGTTCAGTTTTTCCTTGCGGTCGTTTGGCTTCCTTTTTAAGGATTTGGAGGGTCGTTCTTAGAAGTGGTGGGGCGGGGGTGGGAACGGTAAGTGTTTCCCTATTTGAAGTCCTGTTATTGATGTGTTTTACGAGGTCCGAGTAGTTTTGCTCGATATTAATTCACTTGTGACAGAACTATACAAACCGGAATGCTTCTCCCCGCTTCCCCCGATCCTCCCCTCGTTCAATCCTGATGTCGAGGATTTTCATTGAACCCGCTTTAAGATCCACTAATCGGTGCAACGATTTCTGTTCCTGCCACGTGCCACTTGCTGCAATGTGCTCGTCGTCTCCATCCCGAATTTGCTCGTCGAACCCTCAAACACCCTTCAGCCAGCATCGTCCTTCCCGCACAATCTGCTTACGGTGAAAACTTTTGCCAGCTCATCCACTCGGCTTCTCTGCTTCCCAGCGTTTACGTTCGCCGGAAGATATAAAAATTTGAACAGCGTCATCCAGCCGAAGCCCCGGAAATCCTATTTTGGTCGCATTCGCAGCTTAATGCACTCGAAACGTCGTCAGAGAACAACAGACTCTGACACGGACGGGAACATGTGCTGGTGTCTTCGGCTTGCTTACCAGCGAAACAACAACAACAACAGCAACAGCAACTACAACAACAACAACAACAACAATTACGACACTTTAAGATTGTTTGCTTTACCGATCAATGGCAATCTCGTAACAAACTTGTAGAGCTTCCTTTTCCGGTAGCCAAGTTATTGTCGCTTAAAATTTTGGTATACGGAAACAACAACAACAACAACAACAACAACAGGGAGTCATAGGAGGATTGACAAACAACAACAACAAAATAATACAACTAGAGGTGTAAATTTAAGAATCACAAAACGGCTTAGAAAAACGAGTGTGAAAATGCGTCCCGCAAAGTTTTAGCATTAGAAACTCTGAGGGGCATCCAGTCCCTCAGCCCAGGCCGTGACCCGCCTGTTGGTTGCGAGTTTTTCCACTTAGGCCCAGCCAGAAACAGTCCTCATCTCAGTTGTCCTCCCTTAATTACGGGTATAAAAGCGTGTTTGTTCCTCCCTAAATACAATTTTGCGGCTAGAAATGACATAAAAGCTGTTCAAGTTACAAATTCACCCTCCCTTAATTCCCCCGCCTCCCCCACTCCCCAGAAACCTGCTTCACTCCCAACCTTTTCTCACATAAAAGCTCGCCAGCTGCTCTTCTGAAACAAAGTTGTCGTCTTGAGTTCGCAATCAATAAATTCTTTGAACCCGTTCGGCGTTCGGTATCACCGTCACTATTCTTCGCCTCATCACGGTGTCGCGTTCATGGCAGCCCACTACCGAACATCTTCGTCCCCGTCCCCCTCTGCGATCATCATGACGTCCTCTTTGCTGGCATTTTTCCGCTCTACATCGTTGTTGCATTGTAATCGCATGAAGTTGAATTTTATTGACTGAAATTGTAAGCTGAAACTTTACTGCCAACTCACTCGAACCCGGTTTCAGGTTGCAGGTCTGGAGTGTTGCGGTGGTTGGCCCCTTCACCCCTTATTTTTATTGCGTTCTTACCTCCCTCTCCACCCCCAATTAACCCCATCCACCCCTCCACAGCTCAGCGGAGGAAGTGACCCTTTTGGCGGGATGCTTAGTTGCGATGATGAATGACTGACTAATGTGAGCAGGCATGTCAGTCAGCAGGAGGTGCGGGGGTTGCAGAGGGAGAGATGGAGGATGGAATGGCCTCTCGCCGAGTGACAGGGTGGAGGGTGGGCGGCTGAGCAGGAGGAGCAGAGAAACACTGGAGCAGATGGTATGCAAACTGAATTGGGGAATTTGGGCCACTGAAAGGACCAATGGAATGCGAATGATGATGGGGTAGGGGCAGGAGGCAAGGTGGTTTGTAAGTTGTAAAAGAGAAGCATTTTATTGAATTTCGTTGAGTCTCTGAAAGACGAACACATAAACTGGGTTACTGAAAAGGTGACTTCAGTGCGTCGGTCTTTAATGGCCTAAATTTATTTAAGTAAGTTGGAAGGGCAAACATCGAAATATGAAGAAGTGAAATTGTATTCGAGTTAAATCAATAAGCAAAGAACCGAGACACAGTCACCTGTATCTCGAGAATCCTTATATCGGTCTATTTTCCCGGCCCATTGTAGACCATTCGTATCTTGTAACTCTCTGTCGCAAAAGAGGTCTACTATTCCTTCAGTCCTGCAAATTGGCTGGCTTCGTTTCCGTTCCGGGTCATCAATCGTCGTTCACCACTCGATGTAGTTGTCAACAATATTGTCGCCGCATACATCATCATGTCCGTCCATTCGGCTGCCGACAGCGGAACTACTAACAACTCATCTAAATTCTCTCGTTCCCTACTGCGTATCGTTTGAAAGCTGCAGATCCCCTCCAGGTTCGTGTTGTGGCGGATGGTTGTCGGCACAGAATTTATGTCAGCAACAATCATTTGATGGGACGGGAGGTGCTGTTGTGAGTAGCAACCGCCGTGTCGTCGGTCACTCCAACCCACTGGAGTTGAACGGTTGCCGAATGTGACGGACGCTGAGGAGCGAACAGTCCCCACATCCTAGTTGTCATCACCAGCATCAGCAGCAGCACCACGTGGCCACGATTTAAAGCCACGTCACTTTCTTGTGCTCCGCCTGATTTACTGGTCAGTGGAGCGGAACACGAGTTGGCAGCCCCGGCTGCGCGGCCGGAGAGTCCGTCGTGCCAGCAACTTTGCGGACTTCCGTTGCGACTCAGAAGTGCTGTGGATGCGGATGACTAAAATTAGCTTAATTGTGGGTCTGCAAGGAGGAGGTCGAACTGAGCAGCAGCAGAGGTGTGAAGCCACAGATATTTTCACTCCGCAAGCACGAAGTGAGGTGACTTTGAGGCGATAAACTGTGTGCAATCCAATTATGTGGATGCGGGAGTGGGTCGGCGAGTCGAAGGCCTGCTACGCAATCTGCAGGCCCGAAATCTCCATCTCAAGAATTAAAATTGGATTCATTCCTGCCCGGCGGCCAGATTAATTTTAGCCGTAATGTGTTCCTCATTCTGGAGCGGGACGCACGGCGGAGCGAGTGAAGGGATGCGGGATGCGCACGGATAGAAGGAAGAACATCCCGCATCCTTTCCAGTGAATGGTTTCGTGCGCTTTCAAAATGCCATCATAAGGGACTCGAGTGCCCATTCTCACAACTCAGCTTCTCTCAATCGGCTCGAACAAACTACTCATTACTCGACGAATGTGTTGGTAATCTGTGGCGTAGGGGGAGGGGGTGGTGGGCGGAGTTATGCGGGAACAAGAAGAACGTCATGAGATGCCACAACTTTTGGACATGCGAGGCGTCATCAGCACCACAGCCATTCTCAGCTCTAAACGGAGAATTTCATGATGTTCTTGCCGTTGTTTTCGTTGTTGCTGTTGTTGTTGTGGGTTTTGTTCTCTTGTTCTGCCTGCTAGTGTTGCCAGCATGTTGTCAACGCTATTAAAGTGTGCGTGTCCTTTGCTAATATTGACGCTCAAGTGGCATCTGGCTGTCTAACCTTAACCCTCATAGGAACACCGAGGTGTGTGTGTGTGTGTGTGGGTGTGTGTGGGGGTGTGTGTTTATCCTCATGAAAGGCCTGATATTGTGTGTCATACTATTAAACGTGCTCGTCTTCCTGATGCCTTCGTCATGGACGCTCGCAGATACACGGAGAGAATTATTCTCCTGCCACACACGGAGAAAAAGAGAGCACAGGCAATATTTGTATATTTTCTCCAAAGTTGAGTTTAGAATAAAAGTCTTCGGATTTCCTGTAATACTTTTAATGCTATTTAAGGAAAGAACTGCCCTCACTATAACATTTCTCTCGGTGCAGATGGGTGGATGCGCTGGTGGAGAGGCACGCGGGTGCGTTGGTGGCGGCAACCTCCTCGTCTTGGCAGTCCCACCGCCTTCGTTGTTGCTGCGAGGTGATAACAATGTTTGTCTTTCTTCCTGGTCTTCATGCCGTTTATTTGCTTTTCTGTTTACTTAAAGCGGGGGGTGGTGGTGCAAACAGTCGGTGGTGTGACGGCGGGTCGACCTCAAGCCCGCGCTGGCAGTTGGTGGTTTCCGGCAGTTTGTTCTGCTGTCCTTCTCAGCTCCTCCGCTTGTAGTTCTTGTCAATTGCTGACATTTTAAGAACTCGCAACAGCGTCGTCTTCTGAGGAATGCCAGCGTGTTAAGGCGGTTGTTGTTGTGCGAAGGGCTGCCACTGGAAGTGTAAAAGGGTCTCGAATTCCGAGTGCGTAAACAGAGTTTAAACATTTCACTCTGCAACTTTTGCCGACTTATTTTAAAACTGATCAAGACTGCTAGAAATTGCGATGAAGAAATGCTTGCTCCTCTTCTTCTTCTACACAATCTCTTCGGTGATTTATGGTTGCTTTAGCAAGAATGCTGTCCTGACATGCATTCCGCTTCGAGCTGGAAATCCGTTCCTGCCGAAAAGTACCTCTCAGCTCCCGAAAACAGTTCCTGCAGGAGTGAAGTACGTACACAAAAAAGGTCGGCAAGGAAGTCCCTCCGGGCCGCGTGCTTCCTCTGCCCTGTAGGCGAAGTGAAGACCGTCGACCGTCGAGCGTCGAGCTCCTCGTTCATGTCATCCAGTATGCAGTCTTCTGCGCTGCCTAATCCGCTCCTCGACTCGCACGGGGTGCGGACGGACGCCATTGTCCTCGTCGCTCTCTGCGAGCTTCGAGCATCAACTGAAGCCAGTATCGATCAGCCAGCAGACGTCGCTGCGAGGCGTCCACATGCTGCAGCGTCGCCGAGCGCCGAGGACTTAAAGGATTTCGACTGATAGAGTGCTGAAGTGGCAACACGCACACGTAGCGCGCTGGCCGGTTGACTGTGTGCGTCTAACGGCACTAATTGTCACTCCGCACCTCGTGCTCGAGTGTGTGTGGCACACTTGATTCGAGTGCTTCACTCGTCAGTGCTGAACTCGCTAATTCGCGAACACGTGTTTTGGCCTTCGCATCAATTTGTTGCTTTATTTGCCGTTAATGTGTGGCGGCTAATTAACGGTTCTTTGTTGTCGGCTTCTCCTGTGGTGTGCAAGTGCAGGAGTTGCCACTTATTTGTTTAGGAATAAAATAAATCCAAACGAATCGCGGATTTGACGCTGTGAATGCACAGATCACACATCAAGTTTTTCAGAAACTTGTTTTGCAGATTGATAATGAAAGCGTGGAGAAGCAAGGAGCGAGAAAGGTTTACCTGCTTCTTTAACCCGCGTTAACTACTTTGGAGCTTTTTGGCAATGAGATTCTGACTCAGTTTTCGCACACTCTCATCACGGAGTTATTTCTCGGTCCTGCTGAGTGAAGACGGTCGCTCGGAGTGAAGACGAGTTCGCAGTTGCTCGCTCTTGCGAGAGCATGAATAAACAGTTTTCAAAGTTTAATGGAAACTTCGTCCTCGAGGAAGGTGCCGCACACGCCTGCAACAACAGCAACTGCATTAGCAACGCACAACTTTCGGCAACTTTTGCGACCAACACGACACACGAGGTGAAAGTTCTCGCAGCGTTTTAAATAAACACGAAGTCACGCGGGCAGACGCAGCTGAGAAGTGGCAACGCTTGCAATTTTGACAGCCTTCACTTTTATTTGCATTCGCTCTTCGGCAGACTCGGCGGGGTCTTGAAATGTAGCGAGTTGTGGCCAAATTCGCTGAAACGCAACGCATGCCAGTCCTCCACTGGAAAGTGGGACGCGTTTTAACCCTGAGTAGAACTTTAAAGTTTCCGGAGCACGAAGTTGCTCGATTTAACGAACGTTGATTTCCATTTAGTGAGCTTCTTCTTTTTCCCGAAACTCAGAAAGCAGAGAACTTTCGGTAGTGAAAACTTCTTGGTTAAACTTGGAATTACGTGCAATATTACACTAAAATCTAGTAAGCCGAGGGTTAAGCAGTTGACCAGAACAGAAATGAATAAATTGAAAACGTCGGATCTTTCAAATCTCCGTTGGTGTTTCAGGTTTGAAGCCAAAGATAAAATCTGATGACAACAATAAACTCGGGAAGCTTTAAGAAACCAGAACTTACAATTCTCTGAAATCGTTCCTCAGACGCGCCTCTCCCTCACCCTTCCTGACGTTAACGAATTGTTACTCGCCGCGACTCCTTGAAGCGCCAAACAGCGGTTCACAAATTCATTTATTATTTAATACTGTAATTATTTATTATTTAATACTGGCTCGTTCCAGGCGAAGCGCGTTCCTCTCCGCCGCTGGGGAGAGTCGATGTTCGCCCAGCCGCCGAACCGAATCGCTCGCTCTCGTGCTGCTCACAAACGAATGCGAAAACGACAAATAATTCGAGCTCTCGTGGGAAACCAGAATTATGTGTCCTCCGAGTTGCAGTTGTGTCGGTAGAGAGAACAACGGCGAGCAGGATGAACGGCGACGTAGAACGAGACGAAGCGAAGGCGAGTGCGAGTTAAATTCCACAAATTGAAATTTTATTTCACTGAATACCTTGGAAATGCTTGCGACTGCACTGCAAGCACTTCATATCCTGCCTGCCGAGTCCTCGTCTTGTCCTCTGAGGCTCTCTTTTTGAAAAATTTGGGGGTCTCAGAGTTTGCAGGCTGATTTATTTCGTTTTTGCGTCTGTTTCTCAACATTTTCTTGAGAAGATCTGGAGAAGCATGAAAGCAAATAATAATCAATTTTATTAAAGTCTAAAAATTACACGGAGAAAATATTCGTAAATTATTTTCACTGACGAAGAAAACCTGAAGCTGACTTTCAACTATTCGCAGCAAGGACGACGAGATGCTGACCTGCCCAGCGTCGCTCTCACGGAACTCTTTAAGGACTTGATTCCTGCTGATTGAAACCGCGCTTTGAGCAAATAAACTCGGACTGCTGGGATCCTCCATCCGTGTTCTGAGTCGAAAATCAGCGAACACGCAGCAATAAAAGAGGGAAAAACACGGAAAACAGAAAATAAATTGAAACGTAGAACTCCCGAGAAATTCTTATGCTTCGTGTTTCCTCTTCTCGCCTTCAACCCGTTCGGTGTGGCTGATGTTTGCGGCCACCCACCAGCTGGCATCAGGTGAGCGTCCTGCACGGAGCCCGAGGACAGCCAGCGACAGTAAAACAGCAAAAAGAATTCCCCGATGAGGTGCACCTTGCGAGGCACTCAGCGCAGCTCAGCTCAGCCAAGCTGAAACCTGCAACTGATAACAGTTTGTGCCAGCGACTGACACGAGAATTAAAGACGTAAAATGGTAGCTGCTGCCTGGAAGGAGAGAGAGAGAGGGGAGAGAGGGGAGAGAGGAGCGGCAGCATTACTTGGTTAAGCAGCGCCTGGTGTCCTGGGAGTCCTCTAATTTTTGGCTGCTCTTACCCGAGGAAGGAGAGACTGCAGGAGGTCAACGAGGGGTTCAGTGGCATCGCGCGGCGCGTCCTTTCGCTGCGGCGGTGCCGGTTGCCCGGGTACTTCATGAACGACGCACCACCGCGCGGCAAGCTGTTCGCTGGGTGTCTGAAGGTGTTGTTGGCCTCGCGGTCTTGGAGATGCCGCCCCGGCATTGGCAGCGTTTCAATTATCAGCTCTTACTTGCCACCTCCGGGCGTCTGAACTGCTTTCGGAACTCGCTTGCGGCACACTGGAGTGGATTTGGACTCGCTTTTGTTCCTTTGTGGTTTCCGAGGGCCGGCATTCTCGGGTTGCGTGAGGCGGTTTCTCGCTTGGAGGCCATTAGATCGTCCGTGACTCATTTAGCAACTCATTCTACTGTCTTCTCAGTTCACTCTGACAGCTCTTTCACGATTCCAGCGTTTATCGCTTGGTCATCCTTCACCGAAGGGAATGCGGACCACCATCAAATTCTCTTTGTTTTCCTCACACTTCGGCAAAATTCTTTCAAATTTTAAAAATTCAGATTCTCTTCAGCTTTTCGTCCTCGATTCTGCGTTGGTTTTTCTCACTTCATCATTAGTTGAGTTCTTCAGGAATTCTTTTCACTTTTCACGCCTGTTTGGACGATTCCTCCATTTTGATTCTCATTTAGCGATGTGGAGTGAATGAGTGACGGTAACTTTGTTCTGAAATTTCTCCAGTCACTTATAGAAAGTCACAGATAGAAACGTGAATTAATTAATTAATGAGTACATAAAGATTGAAAGGGGTTTCTGTAAATGTTCTCTTTCAGTCTCTCCTCTCACCATGATTTTCTCTCCTGCAATGAGTTCAGTTACTCGGTTTTTTAGGAAAAAGTAAAATTCCAAAAAGGATTCGACGGCAACTCGCTTTGAAGAACGTGGAAAGCGCTTCAAAGGCGAAACTAAGAAAAGCAGCAACACCGAGTTAAGTGAAATAAGATAATAAAATAATCCATTATGTAATTCGTCGCTCTCGCGGGAGCGAGTGAGAGGAGTGGGGAGTCTCGTCCCTCACACGCCCTCTTTTCAGGAGCATCACACTTTCTGGCTCATAACCACGCGTATTTTTACACTTGCAATATTTCACTCTTCTTTTCTGCACTCAGGGAATTTCAGTTAGCTTCTCCGCCCTGTTGTCCTGCTCCCCCTCATATCCTCCTCCCCTCCCCCAACCAAACAAACGCCAGGATTCCCTTCCATGTTGCACGTTTCTCGTTTTCTCCTCGTAGTTGAGGCAAAACTTTTGTCATTTCAACCGCTTGTTTGCTGCATGCCACGTTGAGCGTTTGGCTTGCTGCGAGGTTCATTCACTTGGGAAGACATCGGCCCAACTCCCCGTAATCCCACCCAAAATGCCACCCGAGCGAAATCAGGCAAGCGTTGGGAGTTTAATTGTTTGATTTAAAAAGTTTATCCTCGGCGCTTGTGCGCGGGATTCTGGAATGCGTGCCAGGAAGAGCGATGAGGAGAACCACCGAGCAGCGGGAAGACGAAGACGGACTTTTTATAGCTACTTTAGTTTTTACTGGTTTCCGAGCTTTTTGCAGATCTTATTTGGCCATAAATTCCTTGTAAGTCTTGTAACCACGTATTTTGGCGTCCTTATCGCATCCTTACGGTTTCGTTATTGGAATGGAATGGAAAGAGATGAACAAGGCTTGCAATGGATCATTAAATGTGGAGTGGTTTCGGACTTCAACTCCGGGACTTCGAATTTTGCTAGTGCGAGGAGGAGGGAAGCCTATCTTCATCGTCTCGCAAAAAGTAAATAATCTGTTGATCGTTTCTCGAAAAACCCATTAAAAATAAACCCGTCTGATTTTTCCTGATCATCTCGCGTTCCCAGATTGTGCCGTCGAGGCTGTAAAACTGTCTGGTGGTGCAGTGGATACCAGTCTGGTCTGGACCGAGTGATGCGTCAACACGCGAGAACTGTTGGCTGGAGCTCTTATCTTCGACTGGCTGGAGCTCTTATTTGCCAAGCAGATCGTAATCGTTCGAGGAACAACGGGCTCGCAAGAGGGGATCTCTAGGGGCGCTCGTAGCTCTTCGATCGCCGTAAAAGAAATGAAGTTCTAATGCACCCCTACGAAACAGTCGACGCCACTGATAATCAGAAGCAAAGCGCATCTTACGAGTCCATCGTCACGTAGGACAGTCAAATATTTTGTTAAGCTGAAAACAAAGACAGCAGGGAGGACCAGATCGGTCCAGAGATGCTGATAAGAGAGCGCTGACAAGCGATCCACCGCGAGAACGGTATAAATACGCCCTGCAAAAAGGGAGTCTCTTTTTCGCAACTTGATCAGTCTGAAACGAGTTCGCGAAGAAGTGCCACAGTATGGAAAACCGGGGCTACAAGGAGGGGAGTGCTAAGACGCTTCGTCTGAAGTTCCCCGTGAGTGCGTCCGATCGGCACGAAGCCGAACCGCTAGCTATCAAGGAGGAATCACTTCTCAGCAGGTTGGTCAACTCCCTTTAAGTTGAAATGCTAATAAAGGTGAATAATGAATCCCTCCACTGACGCCTCTTCAAACATCATACGGCTTCACCTCGATCACTGCCACCTCTGTAGCAGCATACGCTGGCGTAGGAATGACCACTGCGTGGTCGACACTCCCATCACGGCATCAGGTGAAACCGTGTACGTGGAGTGTGGGCCGTCACCGCCGGCCGAAAACACTCCCAGTCTGTGCGAGAGCTTCGAAGAGCGCCACTTCAGTGAGCTGGGCCTGCAAATCTGCATCGACACGCTGCGCAACAACCTGCAGGAAGAGATGAGAGCTGCTGCTGGGCGGGTGCAACTGCTGGAGGGCATCGAGCGTGGCAGCACTGTGGCCGAGAACCTCAGCTCACACTTTAGCACGGCGACCGATGCCGAGAAGAATCTGTGCTACTTGTCGGCCGCGCTCCACAAGCGCTGGGATCTGATGGCGGGCTTCTTTGCTGTCGGCGCAGATTCGCAGTATTGCGACCGGAACGGAATGGGTGCGTTGCATCTGAGTGCCTTCAGTGGTTGCCTCACCACGCTGACCTTGCTGCTGGACCGAGGTCTGGACGTGAATCTGCAGCCGGGTTGCTACACGCCGTTGCACTGCGCCGCATTCGGCAACGCCGCACACGCTGCCCGATTGCTCGTCAGCCGAGGAGCCCAACTGGAACGGCACACTAAGAAGCCGCACGGTGCGGAGAGCCTGCTACAGTGTGCAGTGCGCGCAAACGCCCTCGACTGTGTGCAGTTGTTCGCGCAGGATGGCGCTGACGTCAACTCTTTGGAGCCGAATGGCACAACCGCGATCCATCTGGCTGCCGAGCTCGGCAATGCGAAATGCCTGACCGCCTTGCTCCGAGTTCCCGGCGCAAATCCCAATATACGCATCTGTGTCAACGAGAGAGAGAACACCGCCCTGCACTTGGCCGCCGACGAGGGCAACGCGGAGTGCGTGCAAGTCCTGCTGGCTCATGGCGCAGACGGAGCCCTTCAGAATCATCGCGGTTTCACTGCTCTGCATCTGGCAACGCGCATCTCAAGCCTGGAGTGCGCTGAAGCTCTTCTGCGAAACGGCGACGCAGACCCTAACGCAGAGGACTTCGACCATCGCACGCCGCTGCACGTCGCCGTCGGAAGGGCAGAAGGCGCCCTCGCTGTCCTCGAACTGCTGCTGCGATGGGGCGCCAGCGTGAACCACAAGGATGCGAAAGGATTCACAGCTGTGCACCTGGCTGCTTTGGACGGGTTGAACCAGTGCGTCGAGCTGCTGATTCTCCACGGCGCCGACGTGACGTCCAAGACAAGGAAGGGGGTCAGCGCGTTAAATATGATCACGCGCAAGACGCCGGCAGCTGTAGCCGCAATCCGCCAGCAGATGGATGCGGCCATCACGCTGTCGACCCCCTCCGAGGACGCGGCAAAGCGTGAGCTCGAAATGGAGCTGGACTTCCACCAGCTGCTGCGGCACTGCCACCCGCGCGAAATCAGCTACCTGAACCACCTGGTGGACGAGGAGCACAAGGAGCTGCTGGAGCACCCGCTGTGCTCCGCCTTCCTGCACCTGAAGTGGGTCAAGGTGCGCAAGTTCTACCTCTGCCGGCTGATCTTCTGCTTCGTGTTCGTGCTGGGCCTCTCGCTGTACGTGTTGACGGCGCTGGCACACAACTGCTACAACGGCAGCAAGGACGAGGCGTCCGCCGCCCACGAACGCGCGCAGGAGCTGTGCCAGAAGCAGTCCCTGCTGGGCGACATGCTGCGCAACAACCCGTTCGTGATGGAGATGCAGTGGTGGGCGCTCGTGGCCATCACCAGCGTGGAGATCAGCCGCAAGCTGTACGGCATCGGCCAGTACGCGTCGCTGAGGCATTACGTGCTGCAGGTCGAGAACCTCATCGAGTGGTTCGTCATTGCCAGCGTGTTCGCCATCTCGTACATCTACACGAAGCAGACGTACACCTTCCAGAACCACATCGGCGCCATCGCGGTGCTGCTGGGCTGGACCAACCTGATGCTGATGGTGGGCCAGCTGCCAGTGTTCGACGTCTACGTGGCCATGTACACGCGCGTGCTGTCCGAGTTCACCAAGATCTTCGCGGCCTACTTCTGCATGCTGATCGGCTTCACCATCAGCTTCTGCATCATCTTCCCGGCGGACGCCAAGTTCTCGAACCCGCTGATGGGCTTCATAACGGTGTTGGTGCTGATGGTGGGCGAGGTGGAGTTGGACCTGCTGATCAACGACCCGGACGGCCGCGACCCGCCCTTCCTGCTGGAGGTGAGCGCGCAGGTGACGTTCGTGTTGTTCCTGCTCTTCGTCACCGTTATACTGATGAACCTGCTGGTCGGCATAGCGGTGCACGACATACGCGGCCTGAAGCAGACGGCGGGCCTGTCGAAGCTGGTGCGGCAGACCAAGTTGATCGCCAGCATGGAGTCGGCTTTCTTCATGGGCCACCTGCCCGACTGGCTGCGTCGACGCTTGCAGCGCAGTGCGCTGGTGTCGCCGCAAGCCAAACGAGTTGTGCTGCGCGTGAAGCCGCTGAATCCGCGCGAGAATCGCCTGCCGCGCGAAATACTGATGCGTGCGTACGAAGTCGGGCAACTGCAAGAGATGCATCGGCAACCTTCGCCACACCCTGCGGCCAACGCGAACAACAGCAGCAACACGAATACCAATGAAGGTGCTGCAGATGTCGTCCACTTGGCGGCGTTGGCTACGCGAATCAACGACAGCATCGCAGGCGTGGAGTTGCTGGCTCAGCAAATCGGTGCACTGAAGCAGGCGCTGACGGTGCACCAGCAAGGAACGTGTGAGGCCATCGATAGACTCTCGTCCGCGCTTTCCGATGAACATAAAAATAAAGCTGTAAACTGAACTGCGATAAAAGGACGCCAAATGACGTTTTTATGGGGTTCTTTAAGAAACTCGTTGTTGTTAAGGATTTCAACGCAGCACTCGCAAAATACCGGCAGCGGTAGGTTACGAGCGAACATCGTTATCGACTCACAACTCACTTCTGCCGCTAGTAGGGCGATTCTTAAATTCGCAGGCACCGCGCCCGACACTTCCATCGATGACTCGGTGATACGAGCCCTTATCAGTTCTCCGTCCAGTCGTCAATACACACGGGGCGAGAGAATGACAAGGGTACGAATGCACCGGTGCCGCGCTCCGGCCGGCACCACGCGGCGCTCGAGTTGAGCGCGTGCACGGTTCACAAGGTACTCACTGTGGCTACGATCTGCTGGCACGTGTTCGCAGGCACTCGCTGCCCCTCTTTTGCTTCCCTTAAATTGAGCCGACGTCGCAACGGACGCAGTTTTAATGAGCTGAAATGTAAATAATTGAAATGCAATTAAAATTGTGTGCGCAAAATTAAAACAATCTAAAAGCCGCCCGACCTGGACGGGCAACAGTTGCGCCGTCACAGCACTCAGTCGTCGGAAGGCTTTCGCTGGCTTCGGCGAAATATTAACCGACTGACATGCTGGCTGCATCTGGCGCGGCAGGGAGGATGCAGCAGCTTTTTCCGGCGCGCTGTGCAAATTTATCTGGCTTCCATTGTCAATCAATCATTGCGGTCAAAAGGCACGTCATCGTCGCCACGCGTTCCGAACGTCAGCGCAAGGCAACCAGCTGCGATGGACGGCTGAAGAAGGCAGGAGTGAAGTGGCGGCCGGGAAGGACATGACGTGCGAAAAGGCATCAAGAATCATCTGTGCGGCTCACCGAGTGTCACCTTCAATTGTTTGCGTAATTTCTCACCGATATTTAAGCTCTCCGCCGCACTAACGCACGCACGTATGGCACCGTTAATTCGTACACAAACACAGCGTGTCAGGATTGCAATGGCGTCACTTTGTAGTCCTTTGCATCCTCCGTTTCGCGTGTATTTTTTACCATCCACTTTATTTGTCTTACGAAATTGTGAAAGTCATGCGGCGCCAAAAACACACACACAGCCATATGCAAATATGCCGTTGCATTTATAAATATGGATTCATACGAGTGCCGCTGCTGTTGTGTGGTGTATTCTTGTGTTTTCGCGCGTATAAATAATTCAGCAAATGAATTAAATATTCCTAAAAAAAAGAATTAAAATAAAACAGAATATAAAAATTCATTTGAAAACCTAAACGGATTTTAATTTTTAATTTTGCATTGCTTGTTGTTGTTTTCTTGTCTCTCTTGGCTGATGTGCATTTCAGCAGCCAAGAGAGACAAAAATTGCATCAGTGTTGCCGTGTCGCTGGTCTGGATTTACAACGCCATCATAAATACCGTTTGGCATACTTTTTTGGCGATTTGACGAGGACGGACACCAACGTGTATCCAATAGCAAAAATATTAATATGAAAATATAACAACTTAATTTTTTATTTTTTGCATTTTTATTTTTAGTTTGAAGTTTTGATGACCTAGAGTCGGAATATATTAAATTAAATGTATTTAATGTAAGAAAATTAAATGTTAATATTAAGAAATTATAAACTAAAAGAAAAATAAAAAGAAAAATTATTTTTAAAGTACTTAATACAATTGTGAAATCAAAATTGAAATCAATTCCTCGTGGAACTCTAGGGTAGCATAAAAAATTAGCAACACTGTGGCAATGAAACGACGTGGCGCCATCTAGCGGAAGGTAGTCCTTCAAGTAAAAAACCGGAATGGCACGTTGCAGTCCCGTTAGTTCTGATGATAGCTTTGGGTTTTCCCTCCGCATTTTCTGATATTGAATGAAATCACCCAAAACCTTGTTTTCTTAATTTACTTACCATTATTTCGTCAGAACCTTGAGTTTGGTGTCATTTCATCCCTAGAGGATCACTTCATCCCTTCCGAAATCCCAGGTTGACCAGCGGTGCTGGTCAAAATTGTTTTAAAAAGTGCTTTCTTGTGTTTATTAAACTTTTTACCTGGGATCCATCACAATTAGAAAATAATTATTACAACTGGGGTGCAAAAAATTGATACGGATGTCTTTATGCGACATTAATTATTATTTGCACCAGCCAACTCGGGAAGCACGCGGTTGTATAATCTGGAATGACACGGCATTGCCAAGCACGAAATAAGAAAAGTTAACGAATTTTGTTGGTGGACGTGTATTCTTTTTAGTTCATTTGTGCTTTTGTAGACTCAAAGTATACAAAGTGAGTTTGTTTCCAATTGAGACGACGCTGCGATCTCGCATTATTTGTTCGAGGACGAATTCGTTCAAGAAGAGCGAATAAAAGTCACACTTCGTTCTCGAACTCATTAAGGATCCGCGAACGAGTTCGTTCTGAAATTCACTAAAGAATTCTTAACGAAGCGAACGAACGAATTTGTGAACGAGTTAAAGAACGAAGTGAGAGCTTCATCTGCCTTCGGCCTCGTTCGCGAATCATTAAAACGAATTCTAAAATGAATTCACAAAGCCGAGAAATTGCATTCATTTTGGTCAAGTGGTTAAAAAAAAGAATTTTTATTGGTTCTTTTATTTAGCTCTTTTTAGTGGTATTTTTTGGACTTTTTTAATACATACTGCACTTCACATTTATGTTCAATAAGCAGATGATTAACATGAATTGTTTACATTTGTATTAGAGAGAAATTTTAAGTAATATATTCACAACTATTTTCTCTCTATACCGTACACCCGAAGATTGTAATGATTGTGTCCTTCTGTCTGTCTTTAAATAAAGATTAGGGAAGAATATTAAGTAGTGAAATTTGCTGCCATTATTATTTGGTTAGTAGACCAGTTGGTGAAATGAAAATGAGTGTAATTGGTGAGCAGTCACGCCTACTCCCTTCGGGTGTAGGGTATAAAAATAAAGTTTAATGAAAAAGACTTTTGTAAGAAAAAAGCCTGAAATAAACTGATTATCTATCAAAATAAACAAATGCAATTGTATAGCATTATGCCAACATTACATATAATTAATAAAAAGATTTAAAAAAAGTCCATGCCGCACTTAAAATGGTAGAAAAATGTTCATTCTTTTGCGCGTCGTTATTCATCTGGCCACATCAAGAATTACTGTTTCTGGTGGTTGGTGACGGTTATTTAAGCACTGGATTTTATGGTATGAATATCAGGAGCTCACCGTCGAATCACGGACACGAACCCAGCGATCTGCTTTCTCAATTCGCCGCAACATTTGGAAGCTTCTTTGAATTTACGGAGTGTTTTCATTGAAAAACACATCTCTGTTGGTCAGTCGAGTTCGCTGGATGTTGGCGAATTTTCACCGGTTTCATAAATAACGTTTTTGCATACTTTTCGGAGATTTAGATGCGGGTAAAAATTGAACTTAAGCGAAAATCATAATCGGATAAAAGCGAAATTGTAGTTTATAAAGTGCCACAAAATAAAAACACTTATTTTCACTATCGCAAGATGTAGAAAAAAAGGATTCGATCATATCTAAATACGTTGGGAGGATCAGGGAATGCAAGGAATGCAAGAGCGTTTTTTGTAAAACAAAATAGATAAATCGACATGCAAGAGAAGCAAACAATTCAAAGCCGAGATCTCGCAAAATAATCCCTTTAGACTTCTTTGATGCCGTGGCTTCACTTTTCGCCTGCAATTCGTTCGAAATTCAACAATTTTTATTGGATTTCCTTTGATTTATCGACTGCATTGCAAGCGAAGTGCAGTGATTGAGTTCGGAAACACTCTGCTCCACTTTTTGCTCCGCTTTTTGCTCCTCTCTTTGTCTCACTGCGTTATTTTCCTCCGCTCTGCGGTTTGTCTTGCACTCCACTCCGCCTCGAGGAGAGAGAGAAAAGTAAACGAAAAACAAGACGAAAGCTGCCACATTTCAAAATTTATGAAAAGCAAGCAAGAAACATTGACATTGAGCACCATCCGCTGTTTCGCCGCGCTCGCCACTCACTCTCCTCGCGCACACCATTCGCTCTCCTCGCGCTCTCCTCGCGCAGCATCATCAGCAAAGTAAATTCTGCATGAGGAGAGGCAGCGGTTCCACATCGTGGGTCTTCGGGGCGCTGCAGGGACAGACGAGCGGCAATATAGAGTTATTGTGGTCTCATAAAAGAGTTGGGTGGGGTGGTTGGCCGAGGGGAGGGGGAGGGGAGGGAGGATCTGCACGATGAAAATATAAATCTTCCTGATGACGTCTCCGTTGTATCGCATTCTGCAGAATTCGAGCCATGGGTTTGCGCGGGTCTCCCTTACTGTCCCCCGAGGGATTCACTTGATGTAGAGTGAAAAGCGGTGGGGAAGGGAATGGGAGACGAACTGGGTAGGAGGAACGCGAAATGCGAAGAGTGCAGCAATTATTTTTGTAGGGTTCTCAAAATCATTTGGGGAAAACCGCGCAGACGAGAACGTGATGGGTCGACTGTGGAGCTCCGGAAGAATCCCGAGGGCAACAATGTAATCGGTATCGATGTAAGGACGACGTGCCACTAACTGGGATACGTGGTTGCTGCCTTGGGATTTAGTGCGATCCCGCGTTAATCATAAATGTGTCATCGGGAGAACGGGTGGGGGAGATTTCGGTCTATAGATTTCTGGAAAAGACGTAAAAAGCTGAGCTGAAGATTCGTGAACGGCACTCATTTGCTTTTTCACCTAAAACGCGAATCCAATGAAAAACCCCCGAATGAGCTCAGCCGTACCTGACATGACCCCGAAATTTATTCATGGAAACCCATTTGATGTGCAATCTGCTAATCTCCAGAATGGATTCTTCCTTGCTCGATCCTTTGGTTAATATTTGCATTCGTTTAGTGCGCGTCCCTGTGTATTTTGCTTGATTATGCTGATGTGTTCCCAGTTGTGCTCTCGTTTTGTCGGTGGACCGCTTCACTTCGCTGTCAGTTGCACGTTTTCCATTGTTTGTTCCCCGCAGAGGCTGTAACTCGGCTTCGAAATCGCTTCCTGCACGACGTTCTTTGGAAATGCGCACCGCGACCCAGTGCTACCTGCCCGCAGGATTCTTTGGTCCTTGCTGCGTGCTGGTTTCACAAGTGGTTCGCTACGATATCAGTGGGTTCTACAGCTGCTCTTCCCTGCTTGCACTCCGATTTCGTCGGTGTTTTCCGTGTCCTTTTGTTTGCTCCTTCCTTGTGTTTGCGGTTTTCAGTGGAAAACGCGTACAATTTGTGTGTGTTTTCCGCGCCGCTCTGCTTCTTCTCCACTTTTTACGAGGCGCATTATAAAAACACAATTCTTTGCCATTTAAATTTCAATATTTCACCAGAAGATGACTCATTTCGCTGATGATTGACATTATTTATTGTGAGCTGTTTGCTCTCCACGCATCGCGCCATAAATTTCTGTTTACGAGAAAAAATGAGCAGCGCTTTTTATGCTATCAAAAAAGTCAACAACTCGAAGTCCAAGTGCGGTATTTTTAAACATTCTAAAATCTGTGTCGCTGCAGTGATGGAAAATGAATTTCTGCCTTAATTGGCCGTCCCGCCGCCCGTCGCGTCGAACCAACTCATTTATTTATTTACTTTGCCGCTAAATCAGATTGCAGCGATTTGCATGTTAGATGAGTTGCTGGCAATCAGTTTTCAGATCAAAGAGTCGAGATGGAGTGAAGTGATTAAGCGGCAAACGAGTTCAATATCTTGGACGCTACTGTGGTGCGGACTCGCGAGAGGATGATGGAGTTGGCGTCGCATGGCGATCTATTGAAACGAGCGCAATTTGTGTTTAAAAATGGGAACTCTGTAGTTAAAATTGAAATAGTTACACTAAAACTTCCAAAGATTGAAGTGAAAGAGCCTTTTCAAACTTTTTGAAGTCTTTTAGAGGACTTATATTTATAGAATATTTTGAGTAGATTTTCAAATTTAGCGGGATCGCATGTCCGTCCACTTTTTAATCCCGGCAGGATTTGTAGTGCTTTGTTCGCTCTTAAATTCTCCTGGCAATCCCGGCGGAAGGCCTTCGCTGCGCACGCATCAAACGCCGTGCACTGGAACACTCTCAAGCCGCACTTTAAATTCGCTGCACGTAGCAGTAAATCAATTCCTTGCTGCTCGGCGCGCTTCCGCCGCGCAGCGCAGAGTGCGGAGCCTTTATCTGGACTCGTTGCTCTGCTTCTGCTTTCTGACCCATTTAAATGTTTAATCTGGGCGCGCGTGTGCGTTTTTCGACTCGTTTTCCATTTCGGCGGTTTTCCTTCGTATCTTCGCTGGTTATAAATTCTTATACACCGGACACATGCTCATAATCTGTGCTGCAGATGTGTGTGTGTGTGTGTGTGTGTGTGTTGTGTGTGTGCGGCTCTCAGACGGGGTCGTGCGGCCTGCGTGACTAAAATCCTTCCGGCGGAAGCAAGCAGACTACAGAAGAAGCGAGGAAACTCCGGAGCGCAGCGTTCATGCTAGCTAAGTGAATGTTTTTCTCCGTTTTTCCCCAAAATGCGATCTAGCGAGCGAGTTTGCGGTGCCGCAAGGTCACTGCGAGTGGATTTCGGCTACTTTGTGTTGACATTTAAGCGCATTTGTTTGAAGTTTGAGGGGGTTGCATGCGTTCAAAAAAGGATTCCATTCTGGAAGAGGGCGACTGCTTGCATAGGACGAGCGTTTTCCTTCTCAGATAGCTGAGTTTGTTCGAATTGCTGAATGCAAACCTGACGAGGTAGACTTCTGTCCGCATCCTCGTTTTCATTTCGTTTCATTGTGCAAATTTGAGCCCCTCCTGCGCTCCTGTCGGTGGTTTCTGCTGCCTTTACACGGTTGAAATTGGCACGAAAAACGGCAGCAACGAAGCGTGGCTGTCACGACACACTTTTGTGCTCGGAAAAAGCACTCTTATCGCCCGAAGTTCGTGTTGTTGCGCGCCTCGTTCGATTGCGTCCATTGTGGCGCACTTCTGCGGGACGCGTGCTCGATGCGGTCGAGTTTTGGTGCGATTCGGCTCGAAATGGCATCGATTGTTCTCTGGCGGGCTGTTTTTTGGTCCTTGCGGTTGCGTTTGTCATTTTTGTAAGCGCCATCGTCCGCAAATAACAACAAAAGAAACCACAACCACAGAGGCAACGAAAGAATAACGAAAACAACGGCCAAACTGTAGTTTTTCATGGTTCGAGTGGACCAAACAGTCTTTCTTGGTTCGCGTTTGTTGTCAGGAAGACTGAGTGACCAGATTTTTAATAAAATCGTTTCATTTGGCGTCACTTCATGAGTTCATCACAATTTTCTTCAAATCTGCGGCTGGAATTCTAACAAATTCGAACGTAGAAGCAGTTGAATGCTTGGCGCGCTTCCAGAAAAGTGGTTTTTGTTTGTCTCATTTCGCCTCTGCTTCTTTTGGCCCAGAAATAATCGCATGAGCATCAGCTGGTTTCTGCCCGCTTCGCATGATTAATGTGGGGCAGTACAATTCGGCCAGAAAAGAGTATTAAATTGGTTTTGCGTGAAGTGCGGACGTGTTTTTGAATATCTTTTGCTGGGTTTTGAGGGTTATCAACTTCAGGAAGGAATTCATTAACAAAATTTATGTTATCCCGCACTTAAATTTAATTGCTGAGTACATAATGCGATAACAATTAGGATTTTAATTGAATTTTAGTTAAATGAGTTGGATTTATGTAAGCGCGAATTAGTAGAGAATAAAGTGTGTCATCAAAACTCTTTGAAACGATTTATTAATAGACGTTGAAAGCCATTATTTGCCCATGTAATCAGTTTGGAATTTCGCAGACAATTAACACTTTCAATTTAGATGAAAATAAACAAAATAGTTTGTATTTACCATTTCTGATTATCTGGAATTCCAGAAGATTCATAACTTTTCCTTCATCCCCTCGTTGTTTATCTTTGCCGGCGTAACGATATCGCAGCAGACTCACATGAAGGAACGGAATAAAAAACTACAGAATTTTAAATACACAAAAATCTGTTAGGATTTCTGAAGGTCGGAGAGGAGCGAAATGAGAAGAAAGGAAGAGAAAAAACGTTATCTGCAGAAGCGTTCATTATACTTTCAGTAAACACTCGCTGAACAAGATAACGGGGAGAAATGTCCACACACATTTAGTTCCTGGTATTGTGATCACTACATTTTAAATAGATGAGACTACAGTGAGGGCTACTAAATTGGAAATAATTGCGTACTGCTTTCACAGATAAAGAGGGAAGAGAGCGAAGTAGTGCGGAGCGAGGGGAGATAAAGAGGGGAGGGCGGAGAGAGAGAGATAGAGAGATAGAGAGACAGAGAGAGGAAGAGAGTGGTAATATTTAAGAAAGGCCTATAAATGTGTAAAGTTCGAAAATGCCTGATAATTTCTGATAGCTTTGAAGAGCACTTCCTCAGCACTCTCAGTACCATGTTGGCCTCTTCGGCTCGAACGTGTTAAGATGGAGAAGGGCAATCGCGGAAAGGGCGTCCCGACCGCATACTGATGCGTGTGCATGTGTTGGTTTTACAGAGAGGAGCGTTCTCAGCGAGGACCTCGGTTACGAGCTGAAAAGTTTGTAGTTTGCACAATAATTTAGTGCTTTCGAAATTTATTACGAAATGAGTTTCTCCATCTGCATGAGGATCTCGCTGCTAAATGGATAATAAATCTGAAATATTAATTTCAGTACTGTCACGTTGCCTGTCGCCTGTTTCAGTATCTTTATTTCATCGCAGTTTTAATACGTTTATGCATGAAATCCTGACTGCTTCTCGAAAGTATGTGTGGGCGGTGAATTTGGTATTAAAAATGTGTGTTTCGAATAACGTAAATGTGTTAAAAACCCTTTAGTTTCCTCTTAAATAGTATAAAAGTCACAAAACTCAGTTTGTCCCACTCCAAACACCCGCAATAATTTAATTTTAATTGTTTATTTTTGAATTCTGAGGTTGACCGGCAACAAATGCTTGCATCCAAATTATTTGCGGTCAAATGTTTGTGTGGAAAATGGAATGATTTTGCGAATTATTAGTAATGAATTTAGCAAACGTTTTCCACACTCAGAGAGGAAGGTCGGTAAAATGCTGAAATCGCTGTTGATAAAGCTTGAAATTTGTGAACAACTTGAAGGCACAGCAATGAACAATATTTTTCCAGTGATTGCAATTAAATTGGAGTCATGAATGCATTCATGCACAGGCAACACTAATAGTCACGTAAACGGACACAAACACGAACCAGATGCCCGGTAGGAAAAACGTAGGCAGCCCGTTGAGACTTCACTCGACTAAACACGGTGGCAAACAAACGTTTTGTCGTGTTAGAAAGTACGAAAACATTTCGAGAATTGAATTTGAGGTCTCAGTTAAGTGCAAAAAGGAAGTTTAGGTATTTTAATTACTTTAAATGCTGAGAAGCGAATGTTTCACAATTTAATTGGTAGAGTTTAATTAGCATACAACATATTTAAGAACTTTATATTGAAATATCAATACTAGACGTGTTCTCTATCTGGAAATATGCGGCTGGTTATATTGAACGGCTTCGAAATACGAAACATTAAAAAATGGCACACAAAATTGCACACAAAATTGCACTCAAAATTGAATTTTTTTTGATTTCATCAGGTAAAATCTGACAACTGTACTCGTGGACATAACTTACTACAGACAAAACTGAATATTGTAGGCAGAAGCTGCTGTTTTCGGTGTTTTCTTTGTAAATTTTTGTAGAGTGATTTTTGGGAAAATAGCATACAAAATTTCCTGCTGGGAGCCTCCAAAGAAATGCACACATTTACACACATCCAGTGTGTGTATCGGTTGCAAATGCCTCCGCCGCTCGATGTAGCCGTTTATCGTTGAATTGCCATCCTGTTGTGTTCTAATCTAAATATTAATTATAATTTAAGTTAATTGACGTGATAAGCCGCTTATTTGCGTGTGTGTGTGTGTGGTTGGGCTGTTACGTATGTGTTGGTATTTAGCTGGCCTGGATTACTGTCGACTTTGGCTTGCTAATTCCCACACAAAGGATTGCGTTGCCTCACGTCAGTCGACCGGCCTCAGCGGAATTATCAGTGCATCCTTGCATCCAACACTGCGTTCACAATGCGTTCACAATGCGTTCACAAATAATGGCGAAACCTAAACACAACCTATCAAGAAATCAGAAATCGAATAGAAATCCTCGAATAGCTGTCGACGGTTCAGACATTTTCACAAGTAACTTCTTATCAACGTTATATTTTCTGTCTTCCGCGGCATTAACTGTCGCGTCTCTGAGGCACCGAAAATGGCTCACGCTGTGACATTCTGTCAACACGGGGCTGCAACTTGAGTGATAACAAGCAAGAGATAAGCGAATCGTGGCAGCAACAGCAGCCAATTTAAAAGCAGACGAATATTTCGTAATACCAACGGAACCACAGAGTGATGAGGGGTTCAAATTGCTTTCTGTTGGTACGAAATTATTTCAAAGTAATAAATGTGTGAAGAAATCAGTAGAGTTCGCACAAAACCATCGCAACTATTCTTGCTTTCGTACAATAAATAAAACTCGAAGCTAAAAACCCTGCAAATTATGCAGGAAATTAAATTCCTTCCTCATCCAAAAACTGATGAATTCGACTTGATAACTCGAGTGTGAAAAGAAAGATTTTCTTCGCTGTGATTGCAGCAATCAATGAGAATTCATTGCAAGCTCGTCTATCAGAAAGCAATAATCACAGAATTGAGATCACGATGTCGAAAGCATAAAATTGGGGAGAGGTTGGCTATTGTTGCAGCCACCATTTCCGCAAACGAGAGCAGTGAAGCGTCCTTCCTTCTTCCTCTGCGTGTGGAAGAACGATTTAATTTTTATTCCATCTGCTCGACATGATGGCGCACAAGAACTCCTCCTGAGAGCCCCGGGAATGTCGGTCCTCGTTTCTCATAAGATTTAATTACTGCTTTTTGCCTGCACAACAGCTCAGACCGAGTCTCCCACGTGCATCCTTGTGCTCGACTGGTTATCCTGCTCGATGGCCACTCATTTGGAACGACGGAGTCATTATCGCCATTCGCTTCAACAAACTGCAGTGCGGGCGGCGGGAGTGGTGCAGTCGGCGGTTTGTTGGCAAGACGTCAGTGCGTTTAATTGGCCGTTTCTCGTTTCTTGCCCCTCCCGAGTTCCGAACTGGAGCTGAGGAGACAAATGATTCGGGTGCCGATCTTTCGTGAGGGGTGAGTGAAGTGAGACGGTATAATTAATCGTTCTGGAGACGCTGCGGTGCTCCTGGCCGATTTTGTCCTTGTCACTTCCTGACTGCAGTTGTAACTGTTGACGGATTTGTTATCTGTGAGAATACGCTGTCGCCGTTTGGCATTCATGACTATTAATCGCTTCTGGTTTTTCTGTGATTGCATGCGTTTGTCTTTGAGGTTCATTCGGGGTATTTTTTTGAGGGATGTTTTGTGGAAATTAAAGTTGAGTGCAAGGGACCAAAAACTGAGATTAAACCAAATTTAACGCGTGGTATGCAAAGGAATTCAAAGCTTTCAAGTCTTCATGCGTTGAAGGACTTTCTTTATCTTCGTTTATAGTAGGGATTTGCTTCCTGAGTCAGACTTAATCCGCTTAAAATACGCTTACCAAACTTGTGCCCGTTGTTGACCTGATTTTCCCCAGTCTTCACTTTGATTTACAATCTTTGCGGCGTTTTTGGGACCAAGGAAGGCTTTCTCTCCAGGATTTCTTTGCCATTTTTAGATTATCTGCAAAGAAAAACAAGATTCATTAACTTTCCTGCGTTTATTTCATAAAATTTGATTGAAATATATAAACGAGCGTCATGAAGCAGTTTGAAACTTTGAAAATATCACTAAAAATTATGATCTGAGCAGCATCAATTCGTGGTATTCATACAATTAAAATGAGCAGCAGCAACAGCGGTCACAAATCCAGTTTCTGTGGGATTCGTTTGGTTTTCCCCTCACTTGGCACTTCACACCCGCATGAGAATTAAGCGCGGCGACTTAAGTTGCGACTTCCTGCTTCCCAAGTGCACGCGGGTCTCTTGTGTCCCGGATTAGAATTACAGTCTAACGGTAATTCATTGTACAGGCTCGCTAAAACGCAGCGAGCAACACTTGACGTTCTCAATAATTGCGGTGAACAGCAGCGGCAGCGGCAAGCGTTGCCATATCAAGTGGGACCGGAAGTAGACAGTTGAGGCGAAGAACGCGCAACGGCCTACAAATTTGGTCAGCCAAACGCTCGAAATTGAAATGCAGCTCGAGTTTTTTAACAGAGGCTTCAGAGTTGCCTTTTCAGAAATCGAAGAGAGCAGAGGGGAGTTTCTGCCTTCTCCTCAGAAGCCTGCCGAGGTGGTCGCCATCGGTCCGTCTGTCTGTCCGTGCGTCAATCTACTTCTCCGTCGCCGCGCTACGCGTCTCCACTGATTGCTTGTTTGTCTGTGCCACAGTATTAATTTTGTACGGCTTTAGAAGAGCGAAACACTGCTGAGTTTCTGGGTTGTCGACTTGATAGCAGGGCGCTTGTTTATTACTCGAGTGCGTCATATTTATTTCTGGCCTCCGTGACCGACCAAAAAGTGGAGGGAGCTGATTCGGCGGGCCTGTGAAAATACGGGAGGGGAGGCGTGGAAGCCTTGGAAAGCGACATTTAATTTCTTAAAACCTCTCAAACCCTTAAAGAGAATTCGAAGAGCATCGAGAATCCTTAATGGGGTTTTCGGTTGCTCTTGGCCGCATTCAGCCAGTTAGTCGCCCACTCACTCGACCAGCCGCCTTGACGTCCTTCCTTGGGGGTTCTCGTGCTTTGCGACCCAATTACCGGCAGACGGCACGTTTTCCCCGGCCTTGCGTGCGGCTAACAACAACAAGTCACCAACAACAAGTCACCAGCACCAACAGCAACGCGAGCAAGTTTGTCGCACACGGCTGTCCCTGACTGACTTCGCGTCACTCGTGCTTATTGATTCAGAAATTGAAGAATTGAGGTGGCAAAAGTGTCCACTTAAAGTTGCCAGACTTTCTCTGTCAGCCGGTGGGTGACGCAGGATCGGCATGGGTGACATAAGCCGTGACGCACGAGATCGAGGAGAGCGCATGCATGCTATCACGTGAGTATGCCAGCGTGTGGGCTCGTGTGCTTGTGTGCGTGTGCGCTTCAAATGGCTCTTCCAGCGCGTCTGTCACACGGCGCTCCTTCACCGCCCGACTGGCAAGTGTGGCATCAGTTAATTTATTCCAATTAAGGGTTCTTCCTGCCGCATAAAGATTCCCTCGACACCTCTCTAGTTTTGCCCGTTTGTTTTTAATTTGCCCTCCACTTTTCTAGCAACATCTTTCGTTGCGCACGCCACAAATGACATCCGTACGTCATCTCACTCCCTTCTCAGTTTGTCCTCCTGGTGTTTCAGTGTGGAAACGCTTGTTGCGAGGAATTTTTATGTTGCACTTGCTACATTTTCTGCTTCCTCAAGCCTTCGCAGACCTTTGGATTTCAGTCCCTCGAGCATAAATTTTTACGATGATATACGATATCATTGCTGTGGAAAAACTCTTCTAATAGAATTAACCGCGTGGGAGGAGAGAGAAAGACATGGAGAGAGAGAGAAAGAGAGAGAGAGAGAGAGAGAGAGAGAGAGAGAGCGAGCGAGAGAGAGAGAGAGCGAGAGAGCGAGAGAGGAACACTGAGCGTATTTCAGGATGGTGCTGCAAAGAGTTGCCAGACCACCGAATGTATGTTTGTCGAGTTCTGATGGATGAAAAGCAAATTCAATGACATCATTTCTATTTCCGCCCCTCGAAATTTACCGAGTACCCACTTCGAACAGGCAGTCATCGCGCCACACGTGGCTGAAACTTGCCCACGAGTTCAAAGAAAAAGTGGTGTATTGTACGAGAGAGAGTCGCCTGAGTCGTGTAAGGCGTTCGCGGTGCACCGTGTGGCCCTCATGGCTGAGTTTCTAACACCGCCGACTACACAACGCGTGCTTATCAGTCAGTCAGTCAGTCGGTCGAAGCGCTGAAAACACAAAACTGTGGAAAAGCCGCAGATAAGATTCGGTTTCAGAGGCCGATCTCAGCGCTGGCGACGCGTTATCAGGACCCGCGTGTGCACAAGATAAGCGCGGCGAAGACACACATGACACGCAGAGACTGGAGAGGGGCGTCGCTAGCAGGAATTTCCCCTCCATTCCAGTCGCCGCCCTTGTGCTTCAATTTGCTGCTGCTGGATACGCGCGGTGGCAACACCAATCGCCCCACAATTGAAATTTAATTAAATGACTGAGTGCATCGCTTTACCTCGGTACTCCTCGATACTCCTCGAAGCCCAATGATTTTCGTGCAACAAGTTGTTGTGTCGACTAACCCCGTCCTCCGTTGACGCCGCTCGCCACAGCAACACCTCGTGCCGCGTATTAATTAATTTGGGGCAGCTAGTTGTCGGCGGATATCGCTGGCCGCCGGCTACACCGAAAAGTATTTCGTGGATTGATTTGTTTCATTCACTTCAATTGCGGGCGGAACAAATCAAATCGTAAAATTTGAACCCCTTCGCCGCTCGCTGCTCCGCGGCACCCTTCTGCGACGAAGGCTCGCAGTCGCACACACTCGCGTCCGGATGCCGTAGAAAATCCCAACGCCAGCGCTCGCCTTTCAATTAATTTCGATTGAAGGCAATTAAGCGCATCTCACGGACACACGGATGCGAGTGCGCATTCCCGGCGGCTGCAGCGCGCTCCAGGAATTCGGCTGGCTTGCTCTTGTTTTGCGCCGTTTGGCTTAATCAGCGAATTGTTGCTCGCTCGCCGACCAACGTTTTCAATTGATAAAAGCGTTTGTGCCGCGCGCAATTTGAATCTCCAGCACACAGAGTTGCCAGACTGCGAATTTCGGGAAACAAGTGCGTTTTTAATGAGGGCTCTGAAGTGTTTTCGGTTCTTTGTATCGTACATTTTGAAAACTCTCCACTTTTCTCTTCACTTCAAATGAGTTGGTTTTGGTTAAAAGTTTTCTGGCGTCCCCTCCTTCCCTTCATCACCCTCCCGACTCCCTCACCCTCCCAACACCACCGCACGGATATTCAAATTCACGCAACGCGTTACTGCCGCGACCGCAGTCAAATACCGACTACCGAGGAGTGAATGACAAAATTTATGACAGCCTCGAGCGTCGTTCTTATCTTCCGGCGGCTTGTGTCTGAGTGTGAGTGCCTCGCCTGTGCCTGTGTGCGTGTGTGTGCGCGGCTAATGAATGGATGCACAGAGAGAAATCTGAACGAAGTTAAGTGAATATTTCCCTGCAACTAAAAATATCTTCAACGTTCTGCTTTCAAATGCATTTTCTGCCTCAGTTCGCTGGACTGAAAGCTATAATTTTGCACTTCTGCATATTCAAGCAACTATTTGGAATGCTCGCGGTGAAAAGCAGGCAATCGTTCTCTGCGTGTACGGATTCGTATATCTTTCGCTGGCAGCCAAAGTCTTTTGCTGATTTTCGCTTCTTTTTTCAGCGCTCCGCACGACTTTTTCCCCACTCATTTGCGTCACGTTCGTCTGAGTAGAGAATAAATACTCAGAATACACAGCGAATCGTTTTATTCAAATTAACAGAGGCCATGATTTTGGCATGATGGATCCGAGGCAGCCAAAGGGTTAAAGCAACTTCTCACATCGTAAACAGCGTTGATGCGAGGGGGAGGATGGACTCTGTAATCAAAAGCAGCTTTCGTCCGTTAAATTTTCATGTTTTGATCTGTAGTTGTTAAAATTTTCTGGTTTTAATTGTCAAATTTTTATATTTACAGCGTCAAATGTGATATTTGAGTTCTACTCGAGAAACGCACGTTGCAGGTTGGTCAGCGTTACGAATTGTTTTCGCTTCCCGAAGGATAACTTGAATAAAACGTTCTTATCAATCATATTTAAGCTGCATTTTTCTGATTCTCTATAAGAAATTAAGAATCCTTATGGTTCTGAAGCTGGAACTTCTGAAACTAAGGCACTGCTAAAAATATCGTGTATTCTGTAGTCAGTGGAAGACCCGCTTTCATTCACATGCGAGTAATTAAGGTCGTGTCCTCGTTACGCTGATGACAACTCGTAAACACGCAATTCGATCTCTAATTTCGACCACCGCAAAGTCAACCTCGTGCATCTTCTTGTTGCGGCGTCATTTGAATTGATATTTCCTCTATTTTCCCTTGATTCCCTTCTATTTTCACCTGATTCTCTTCTCGTTGCGGCGTTATTTGCCTTGATATTTAATCCATTTTCCCCTATTTCTCCCCCTTGTTCAAGAATCCTTTATCGATTATGAGAAACTGACTCCGGGAGCTGCCTCAGATAACTTATATCGAGGTCAAAGCGTATCTTGGAGTGGACAATCGACTCTTCTCAGCTCAATTAACGGCTTCGCTACGCGTGATTAAGGAACGACAAGCGCGACAACTGCGACGACGAACCATTTTGTCACCACTGCTCGCAGTCCATTCCTAAAAACAGGATATTTTTTCCACTCTCGCTTAGCATTCCCAAGGTTTCAGGGAACAATTTCGGGCAAAACTTTTGCTTTCTTGCTCGTCCAAGCAAAACTTGGACGAGGTTCACCAGCATTTCTTTTCCTTACGGAACCATCGTCGTTGCTGTTGCTGTTGCTGTTGTTGCTGCAGCTCCCGTTGTTGCTGTTGCCAGCACGTGACCTTAAATGACTTGCGTCGATAAGCGTCAAAATTTTAATGTATTTATGAACGCCTGCACATGCGATGGAAGCGCAACGCGGCGCCGAAGAAGGAAGAAAGGAAGGAAAGCGGAAAAATTATGCAGCCGCGGACAGACGGCGACGGCGGCGACGGCGGCGACGCCGTCGAAGCGATTTGCATGGATTTGAAATTCAAAATAGGTTCGCGCTAATCTACGAGTGCGATGGAGCGCCAACGGCGCGGCGTAGAAATCGAACCCGATATGCTGACTCGGCCGACATGCGAAGGAAATCAACGCCGCAGCAAGCAAGTCGAGGCTGACCTTTGAATCCGCAGCGAGAAATAGACGCGACTTAATTGTAGTGAAAGAAGTGAGAAGAACCTCGAGTTGATGATAACGAGAAGTGGCGTGGAAATGGTTATCGCATTTTGAAGCAGACGTCGATAGAGGGGCACGGGAGTCGTTTTTGTAGAATTCCTGGCAGGCAAAAAGTGTGGCACCACGCAAAAACCGGCAGCATTTGGCGAACACATGGCAGCAACATGACTTCTTCGCATCCCTGCGCTCGCCTGCTTGTCAACCGCAGATACATCGAGTGCGGGCAGTCTGAACACGTCTTCCAGATATTCTGTCAATGCAACGAGTTTTTCTGTAAATGAACTTATAATGAACCAATATATGGCACAACATCGCCGAAAGTGGAATGCGGTTTCGAGGAGATGAGGAGTCCACCCTGTTGTGAGCCAAATCTCACCGGAATTTTCCGTTTAAAAACCCGGGAACTCGCGGGGAGATTCTATTCAGACGAGGATGATGACGAGATGAGGATAACAAGGTCTGTTGTATCGGGGATCGCAGGGAATCGAGCGTTCATTGCATAACCTTGTAGTCTCTCAGAAGTCTTTTAATCCGACAATCATATCGAAGCTTTCAGCATCGGCAACTTGTGTGACGACGCCCACTGCGAACGTCGAGCTGAAACGTCCGTCGCCAGCAGACGCGGCCTGTCAACAACACAGCTTGTCATCAGCAAATTTTCAGCATTCAAATTATTTCATTCGCTGGAAATCTTTTGTGTACCACAATCGTCTTCGCATGTCAGCTCCACCCTCCGTTTGATGGCCCTCTTGGAGTCTTTTTGCGTTTTCAACAGCTTCGAAGTCTGCTTCCAAACAGCCTTGAAACCTAAGAAGCCGAGTATCAGACGCTGACTGCCAATGAAGCTGTCGACGCTGAAGACGTTGGCGACAACGAACGATGATGATGACGACTGACACGGACGATTGCCAGCTGACGTTGTGGAAAATCGCAATAGCGAGCTCGCTGCGAGTGCCTTGATTAGATGAGGGTTTTTCTTCTCTTCAACACCTGAGCGAACTGGGTTGACTTTCGGTAAAAAACAATCAAAACCGGGTGAGAAAATCTCGCCAGTCGAAATGCATTCAGCTAGAACGCGCCGAAATCCGCACAATAAGGGAAACAAAAGGAATCGCGATTCGCGAACCACTCAACTCTGCAAATGACACCGAATCGATGTCAACCTCGCGAAGGGCGAAAGAGGGCCTCGCAAATGAACCCGAAGGTTGACAGCCAGCCGGCGAGGGCTGCGGTGGCAGCAACAAAGCGCCGAAAACAATGGAGGCTACAACTGCCCTGCATAGTCGGGCGCGACCCTGGCGTTGTGCATCCGCCACGAAATTGTGCGGTAATTAATTTCCCATTCCCGCGGCCTGTTGCGGGACTCAGCGACCCACTTCAGGGCCGCCCTCGAACGCTAGCTGGCCACTCTGGCCGCTGCTGCCGCCAGCCTCCTTTGTGGCTCCTTCTTGATTGCGAGTACTTCGCACACGCATTGTAGTGCCCCCTGGCCTCCGCTTGCTGTCGCGGCGCAGTTCTGGTCCTCGCCATTCGCGTCATTAAATCAGCGGACTCTCGAGTGCTAAATGCGTGAAATCAACGAACCGCACCGTGTTCCAAATTAAGGAGTGCGGAGGGACCGTGCGGTGAGTGGATTCAGGAGTTCCCTTGCTCCCGCCGCAGCTCGATATCGCGCAGTTTCAAACAAAGGGCATTGATTTCAATTGTTTCTCTGCTGATTCGGGTTCTGCCCGACTTAGAACTCCTTTAGCAGCTCTGTTCGCAGGGCAGGACATGAAGAGAAGTTTAAAGGCACAAAAGGGGCGCAAAAAGTACGAAAAAGTGAAAATGAAAGCACGACACACGACGGGGTTTCTGCTTAAAGCGGAACCCTAGGCGGCGAGAGTTCTCAACGGCATCAACAGGCTGCACAAGGATGCGGAAGGACACTTCATGTGTTTGCGTTGTTTCGACGACAACGACGGCGGCGACACAACAGCGCTGAACGCGGCGTAGCTGCCACCGCATGCGAAAGGACTTGCCTGCTTCTCCTCCCTCGTGCGCACCGCGGCCTGCATTTTCGCTGCTGCAAATGCAAGCGCGCGTGTGCTCGTAAATATGCATCGAGGAAAGCCCACTTTTTGCTCCTGTCGAGCAACAATTTGAGGCTGGGTGGAGTCCTTGCAGGATGCCTTCCTCCTGCTTGTTGTTGTTTCTTCCCGCTTTGTCCGCATATCCGTCCTTTTAATGTGTTTTCAGGCGCGAGCGAGCACTAATTCACATCTGTGAAGTTTTCCGCAGATGCGGTGAGCCAGCGCGATTGAGCGTCTTTTTGCAGCGCGCTGCAGGCTCAGCAGGACTTGGCGCGCTGGTGTGCACGAAGGAGCAGTGCAGGCGGCTAAGAAATCTTAAGGAGAGCGGCGGAGGCTGCAGGACATCGAGTGGATGCATGGATGCTCGAGCGCGCCGCAGGAGGGAACGGAATGCGTTGGGTGAGAAATTCATCAGAAGCTGCGCAAGTCATGTGGAAACACATGTGGGCACGTGTGTGTGTGTCTGTGTGTGTGAGTGTGTGTGTGTGTGTGTGTGTCTGTGTGTGCGAGTGTGTGTGGTGTGCGTTGTGTGACGTCTCGCCATAAATTACAGAGGATTTCTAATGGCAGCCAAAGCAAGCAGCATTTTTCAAGCAGATCGAGTGCCGAGCCGGAGTTGGAACGCGAGAGTGAATGGGGCTGATTAAATGCGCTCCCGGAACGTCCTGCGAGAGTGGAGCTGCAGTAAATAAATCCACATCCATCTGCAGACGCACGAAAGTGCGAGGTTCGCATGCATCTGTCGGCGAAAAGGAAGCTTTTGGCTCGTCACTCTTTAACACTTTCAATGCTTTAATATTGCCAACGCTTGCTTATTCGCTGATTTAACATCCTCTCCGCGTCCGCCCTCTGCGGATCAACACACCCGACGAGCTCATCAACGCTCGCGTAATGAGTGTAGCAAATTCACAAGCGAATTACGCACCCCATCCTGGCTGTCCCAGGCATCCTGCGACGCAGAGCTCACAGTTAACACTAAATCCTCGAGACATTAAATTCCGCCCTGAATTTCCCAGCGTCCCTCTTCGCTGTGCCTCCTGCAGCTCCTGCCACGCCACCTTGCTGCTTCCTCGAGAACAACGAGGTAAGCAAGTCACCCAGTCAAGGCAGTCAGTCAGTCAGTCAGTTAGTCAGCCGAGTGCAGCGCCACGAGGTGAAGAATCGACCTCAGCACGCAAAAGTCAGCCGCGCAGACGAGCGGCAGAGGACGCCTTGCAAGAAATGAATTATTCACATTTCCTGGCAGCTCGGCGAAAATTCGGTGTATTACATGCGAAAGGACGAACTAGGACGACGCGGCGCATATGAATGGAGTGAACGTTTTTTTAATTCTTCGAGGAGGAACGCAGAAACAAACTTTTCTTGTCGCCTGCCAACCCGCTGCTGCTCGCCGTGCAGCGACATCCTGAAGATACGGTCGTCCTCGTTGTCGTTGTTGTTGGCGCTGCTGCGCTGCTGCTTTTGTTAGCGCTGCGATTGTCCTCGGCATCATCGCGCCGCTTATAACGTCTCGCGGTGCAGCCAAGCAGTTTCACCTTCTGCGCTGTTCGGCGTTGCCAGATCTGTGTGCAGCCTGGCAAATTATTCCGGGATTTCTGTCCTCGTTGCTGTGGTTGTTGTTGTTGTCGAGCGACTGCCTTTCGCATGAATGATGGCGGGTGGCAACAGCGGCAGCGGCATCGGCAGTGGCAGCGGCAGCAGAGGAATAAAAGACTTTTGTTTGCCTGCGAACATCCTTGAGGGGAATCTTTTGTTGTCGGTGTTGTTTTTGTTGTTGTTGTAGTTGGTTTTTCGTTGGTTTTTCATTGGGTTTTTGTTGGTTTCTTGGGAACATTTATGTGCTGCCAGTAGCTGGAGGCGAATTTTTGCGGCTTTTGTGCAAATTGAATGCCGTGAAGGGTTTTTGCGTTCGGCGGCCAGTTTTTTCGGAGGCCGACGTGCTGTCAGTTAGTGCGGCTCTTTTTTTTGGAGCGCGGCGGGGGCGGCGAGGGGAGGTCAACTGGCCATCAGCCTGCAAAACCCACCTCGCTGATGAGTGGCGTATCCAGGTGGGGAATTTAGGCCTCCAACTCTCCCTGGAATTGCCAGCTTCACTTTATTGAGCAGAAAAAAACCGCAAACAACTCCAGGCAAAAACCCTTCGGAAAACATATTCCGGCTGCGCCACTGATGCTGAGGCCGCGTTTTCATTAATTAATACGTGTGCGCCTTCCATTTAGCGAGAGCAACGAAAAGTATTGCCTGGATTTTGATTGCGAATTATTTGCACAAAAAAGCGAAGGCAACGCTCGAGTTACAAAACAATCAAAACGTTTTTCTAACATTTGTGCACAAAAAAGCTCGTGAGAATCCTTTGAGTTAAACTAATAATGATTTTCCCAAATTCCTGCTTCACTGCAGCGCTTCCTCCGTCCCTCTCAGTTGCTCGGACGCACAAAGGAGAAATCAAATAAATCGAATCGGTTCGAGATGCACGGCAACACAGCAACACAGCAGAATCACGGCCAAATCGATACGCAGCCGCTCCACATCACATCCTCGAATATACACGACTCAATAGTTTTCGGAGTTTCTCGGGCGAAAACACCGGCGGGGCAACAAAAGCAGCGTCGAGTATGCAGCTCGCACGCGGAAACGAAAATTCAAGCATCAATAATCCGTGCTTTTGGTAATAAATTCGGTTTGCGCTGCTGCTGCCGGACGTTCGGCGAGGGACGCGAGGGACGCGAGGGATATGCAGCGTCGCAGGACCAAATAGATTTTATAAGCCGTAAAAAGGGAATAACAATTTTGCCAACAACCTGAAAGAGCGCCGAAAGCATTCATAACTGCGGCCACCCGTGGAGCTCGAGGAGCGGTGAGAGGAAAAGTTTTGCTGACCAGAAGCAAAAAGTCGATTTGTGGTTAAGAGTGTAATAATCGGGGCAAAAATGGAAACAAATAATCCAACAAAGGCTACGTGAACCACAGGAACAACAACAACAACAACAACAACAACAACAACAACAACAACAGTAATAAGTTTGTTTATAAATGTCGGTTAAAAGTTTGCAAAAACATTTCATTTTATCAACACCGACAGAGGTGCACAAATTCACACACACCACACACACGCGCACACACACACACACACACACACATCCGCAAAAGCACCGCCACAAAGGAAGTCGGAATTGTTGGCAACTCTGGTTGGCTGGCAGGACAGCAATAGAAATTTCGTGCAATAAAATGCGCGCCGATCGCAAAAGTTGAATGAAATAAAAGGCTTCTGGTTGCAACTTGGTTTCGATAAAGTTGCACTGCGTTCAGTACTGCCAACTTGCATCTCCTCGTTGTGAGCGAGTCGCCTCAGTTGCGCTTTATAAGCGCTTCAAGTGCTCTCAGTTGAGCATTCAAGCGCGAGGTGGATTTTTCATTCAAACAGGGAACCGACATCAACAGACCGAACCGAGATCGAGCGCTATTGCTTCGATTACTGACGCTCACGGGATGAAACAGTCAGCGTTGTCGTCTCGAACTCGAGACATTGATCGAAGTGTTTTTTCAGCCGAGGTCGAGTTTTCTCAATACGAAAACGTTCTCCTTAGTCGAGGATATAATTGAGATCGAGAGTCCCCTTCAACGCAGGCGATAATCGCAATGACGACACGTTTTCCCTTGTCTTGAATTCGATGCACTCATCGATGCATTTTCAGTCAAGAAGATCGAAGCAGTCGTGATTACGTCAAATCCCGGTCGTTCTCGAGATTACTAGTGTCGATATTTCCCTCCCTCATCCTCATCCTCATCCTCACACTCATCCTTCTACAACCGCTACGTTGTAAGAGATACACGCAGGAGGACTTGAGTGTCTCCTTCGTTCCGGTGTCAGTTGTTAACTAACGTAACAATTTTCATCTTTCGCTTACGTCCACTCTAAGATTCTCGCACAATTTCAGTGAATTCACTTCTAATTTGCATACTTGATAACTGTTGGGTTAGTAAACAAACCCATACATGAGGGACACTTACACACACACACACGCACACACACTCACACACACACGCACACACACCACATGAACAAATACATAGATTCCATCGTATAAATAGATTCCATCGCAAGAACTTCCTCCGAATCTGCTGCATACTTTTAGGGGTAGCAAAATGTGGAATTTATTCGAAAGCACATCCAGGTTGTCATCTTTCTGTCCTTCTACACATACCATCATGCATCCTGTGTGAGTATGTGTGTGTGTGTGTGTGTGTGTGCGTGTGTGTAGTGTGACTGAGTTCGCCTTCGCACACTCCAGCATAACTTTAACTCATTCAATTAAGCATGAGGTTGCTATTTCATCAAATTATTTAGCAGGTCGGTCTTCAAATGGGCAAACAAGGACAAAACGAGGACGAAACATGGGCTTGATAAAATTCCTGCGGCTACACTGAGCCAAGAATGTGCCAGATTTTTCTCCTTAAATGGATGAAAACCGCACTGAAATCCGTTCCCATTTCTGTTTGAAATATGATTTTTCTGTTTAGTTTCTGGCGTAGATGAAATCAGATTTATTTAATCTTCATTACTTCGGCTTACTTGCAGTAACTAAATATTTGTAATAACTTTTAACAGCATTGCGAGCCCTTTGTGGTTCTCAGAGCTCGATTATTCTCATTCGGTTACTTTCAGTGGTTATTTGCGCAAATTTATTTCCCGGAATTTCGAAGATTTTACAATATTTAGGTCGCCGTAAATAGCAGTGAATATTTTTCAGCTACACGACTTGTGCAGCTTAGAATTCTTACAGTGATATGCAAATATATTGACAAAATGGATGAAGTAAACAAGAAGTTACGGAAAATGTCAAAATATTCCATTATTTATATTGGATTCCCTCACATTTTGTCTCTTAGCCGCAAGCTAACATTTGTTGATTTGTCAATAAATCGGTCGTTTAGCAGGAAACACGAATTTTAAATTCCTTACAGCTGCAGAACTTGAGAGCCAGAGATCATCGATGATGCGATTCTTCAGCGGCAAGGACAGCTGCGGCATGGAAACGCATGCCCGAGGAGTGTCAGAAGTCAACAGTCAACAATTCATTGCAATAACGAACGCACGCTTGAGGCTTCAATGAATCACAAACTAAACTAAGTATAATTTTGAAACAATTAATTTGCTGGGAAGCTGGGAAGAGTCTCTTCACTGACAGCTGTAAAATATTGCAGTCAATTGAAGTGTTTTAATCTTGCTAACGATCATGTTGTCGCAAAAATGAGGAAATCCGTTTTTATGGCCATTCGAACCACTTGCAATCTGTTGGTTGCCTCAGACATCGAATCGGCTGCGAGAAGAGTTTGCAGGACCAACCAAACGAGTCCCTGCGAGAATTTATTGAGATGTTTATGAAACGAAATGTGCCGTGCCGACTGTAGACTTGTAGGCAGAGATGTGACGGGTCGGATGTACAGAAAATACAGCAGATGCAGTGCACTATGAGGGGGGACACGACACACAACAGTTCGCTTCTTTTCCACGAGGGACGCAACAAATGCAGACAACAACACGTAAAGCACGACAATAGATGTGCCTGTCTGCTCGTAATACCGCTATGAGGTCATCCTGAGGGTCACAAATGAACGGATGTGTGTATGACGACGACCTTTGCTAGGGCTCGTCTGTGCCGAAACGGTGCCGCATGCAGGGGACTCCAGCTAATTGGGGTCGCTGCGGATGTGTTACGCGACGACGATGATAGCGGGGGCGATAACGAGGGCTGCCAGCAGAAACGAACGCACTGAGGGTTGTAAAATTGCAAGTTAGAGACGAGAGTGAGAAGAGAACGACGAAGACACGCTTAGATGGGGTGACTAAAATCGAGGTGGTGGTCAAAATTCGAAGGCTTCAATTAAAGTTTTCCTCTGTTTAAAAAGCAAGTAAACACGGGTGGCAAATGCGATCGGGGAGGGCAAAGCGTGGGTTTTCCTGTAGTTTAACTTCGAAACTGCGCGGTTTAACTGGAGGGCGCACAAAAACAGCGTAAACATGGCGAGAGGTGCGAAAAACGGCAGCGGTGACAGCATGTAAACGGACGGTTAATCGTGTGTTTATCCCGGCTCGTAAAACACGTTCGAAAACAAAAAGGGCCGCAGCAACAACTCGAACAGGCCAGCAGGAGCACCGCGGGATGGTGGAGAGGCAGCACTGCGTTTAACAGATTCTTTGTGCGTCCATTAAAATTACTATAAATTAAAATAAAAGCTGTGCATGGCGTGCATTGTCGCTGGAGTTGGAAGTTCATCCGCCAGAGCTGTGATGATGGAGGAGCTCGGTCGTCGGCATTGAGTCGTCAGGAGGCCCATTTAAAGTCGAATGTTAAAGAGTGCCAACGACTTTAAATGTTTAAAGTGTTCAGTGTATCCAGACTGCCGTGAAAATCCCTTTAAAGGCCGGAAAAGTTCAGTCTCAACCCTTCTTTACTTGATTTGCAAAGAGAAATGAAATCGCTAACTTTTGTGGGGGTGGCACTCACAGGGTTGAAGCAACAGACTGCAGGAAAACGTGTTGTTTGCGCCTCCCTGAGGAGTTCACGGGAAGAAAGGACGGCGAAGCACCGATCGACCTGCCTTCTTCACGCCTTCATCACGAGGACAAAATGCCAGTTCAGCTGTGAACTACGTGAATCCCTATCGTATCCTCGCAACGTGCCACGCCGCCACTTGTTGATTGATTTTATTTATTTACTCAGGTTCGTCTCTCCTTTGTGAGTTTGTTCGAATAATTCCTCTCTTGCGTTCTTCCGCGCCGCGTTTCCATGCTCTTCTCTGAATTCTGATGTTGTTGACTGATGTTTGGTTTTTTATTCCTTCTCTTTTGCTCCCTCTCCGGCATTACAATCGGTGGCAGTGTCACTCCGAACAAATGATGGCAAATAAATTTAAATAATTGAGGACGCTGGAGGAACACGAGTCACTTGATGGCTCTCGATACGTTGTTGCGATTGCTCGGAAACACAAACATTAGTCATTCCTGAAAGGATTCGGTTTTGAATCCGCCTTCTGCATTCTGAAGCTCGTTGAAGTTTTCTATTGCGAATTACAAGTGGCAGATACGCAATGAAATTTCTATAATAAGACGAAACAAGACGTAACGAGACACAGCGGGTGTACAACGTTATGAAGTCGCATAAATCCTGTCGATTCAACTACTGCTTCCATCAAAGACTGCTTTGATATTCAGGAATTTCCCGGTGGGGCGTGGTTAGCCCAATAATTCAGTAATTGTGTGAGCTGAAGAGGCTCTCCTACAGCTGAGGCAATCAGAATTGAACGCTCTACAGTCCAAGTGGCAGCATTGCAAGGTTAGGTCGTCAAATTACGGGGAGTGGAGACTCCTCGCCGATTCTCGCTTTTATTAGCACGGGGCCGTCACATTGCCGTCCCATTTCACCCGTTTCCGCGACGCTCATGCGTGGATGAAGCACTGGAAGAGGGAGCGTCTTCACAAATACTGACGCAAAAAACATGCAAAACGTAAGCAGCGAAAAACGCCATAAATTCAGGCCCACTTCGCCCCCTCACATCAGCCCCACGCGGAGAAAGATAACGAGCAGAGCTGCTTCTGTGTGCTCGTTTTGTGGGTGTGTGAGTGACTGACTTCCAGTGGGAGCGAAAACACGACGATCATCGGGAGTAACGAGTAACGAGTAACGGCATCGGGAGTAATAGCGACGGAATTACATAGTCGTACATGGGGGAAATAAATGAGGGTCGCATATGCGGAGCTCACGAAACGGGATTTAAAACGCCTCGTAAGCCGCGAAGGAATTGAGGGCGATGGTGATGCTGATGGCGATGGAAGTGAGAGGCTCACAATACACAGCACAACACACAACACGTCATTCGTCTCCGCTACGCAGATGGGGATTTCAATTTAATTCAGATTCATTCGAAGAACAGCTTTAAATTGTTTATACTACACGAATATCAACTGCGATGTGTGGCAAGTTATTACACGGGGAGTAAAGTCGTTGTTAATTTAATAGGGCTTCCGCAGCTATCGTCGTAGTCGTCATATCGTCGTTGCGATATCGTAATTGTCGTAAGCTACTCGCATGATATCGTCAGCGGTGACGAATTATGTAGGGCGATTTTAGAAACTCTACTGAATGTAATGAATTTCAAGCACTTGATTACATTGCACTATCAAGAAAATCCTCTTCGCGCCGTGAGACTTTAGAGAGCAACAACGCGCGATATTCTGACACAGGACACTCCTGTTTCTGTCGCGATTTCGGTGTCTAAGGAGCCCCATTCGTCGTATTGCATGTGACATTAAATATTCTCAGCTGTGGCCATCGACTTCCGTCACCTACTGGTTGGCGGACCGCTGGGTTGGATAATTAAATGTTGGGTTGCCAGTTAAAGTGGCTCATCTGACATTTTATATCCGTCTATTTAGCACCCTCCGTTGAGTGTGGCACGCATACATGTGCAAGCACATGATTCGTTTTTATTTGTGTTTCTGCAATTTCTATTAAATTGCTGCTGCCTGCAATCGCGCGCCGTTCTACTCGTCGTTGATTCCCACACTCGTTTCAAGCATTTTTTCCCTCTTTTTTGCAATCATTATTTTTATTGCGGTTCATTTTCCCCTCGTCATCTTTTTAATATGCAAATAAAACAATTTTATATTTATACGTATGAAAAAGAAAATACAACAACAGCAACAGCAACAGCAACAGCAACAGCGAGAACGAGAACGAGAACGAGAACCAGCTGAACGAATGCGTTTGCCAGCATCGTCTCTGGCGGCAGATATTTTTAAATATACATGCACTTGGGAGTGTGTGCGTGCGTGTGTGTGCGTTCAGTGCTCCACCCGCCGCTGGATTTCCGTTCTCTGCATTCCTTTGTTCCCGTTGTGCCGCTCGACGTCTGCCGTCGAGCGTTTCTCTCGCAGCTCGCCAGAGAAATTAAAACAAAACATTCAAAAATAAAGGATGAAATGAGTGAACAAAAAATACTAAATGCAAATAGAAATATTAAAATACTTGATGCTGCCTCGCTCGCGTTTGTTGTTGCTCTTGAATTGCTGCTGTCGTTGTTGGTTTTGTTGGTTTTGTTGGCGTGGTACGACTTGAGTTACTACTGTACTTCGTCTTGTGAACTTCATCACCGAATCGTTGCTTTCGACGTTGTTGTTGTTGTTGTTGCTCTTATTGTTGCTCTTGTTGTTGTGATTTTCTTGTCGTGGTTGTTGTTGTTGTTGTTGCGGCTGCCTCTATCATACCATTCGTCCTGTCAGTTCTCGTCCTGTCAGTTCTCGTCCTCTTCTTCGTAGATTTTTCTCTGATTGTTGTAATGTTGTTGCTGTTTGTTCTTCCTGCTTTTATTATTGTTGTTGTTGTTGTTGTTGTTGTTTGTCAGTGTTGTTGCGTTTGTAATGCCAGTCTTCTTTTCGTACCGTGATGTCAGTGAGTTCCTCGCGAGCACGAGAGTCTCTCCACGTCGTGTCTCCCTCTCTTCAACCACTTCAACGACTAGTTGGTCAAGTCGTTCGAGCGAAGCCGAGACCGGCAATCAGCAGCGCGGGTCTCCACTTCTGTGTCGCCTTCGTCCTTAATTTCTCATCCTTAAAGTGAGAGGACAGCAAGCCTCGGAGTCTTCGAAATATCTCAGCTAGAAAGTGTTGAACCTTCTGAACTCGAAAGTCGAAGATCCGATGATGGAGATCGGGAGAGTTTTTTGCTCGTCTCGAATTCGAGAGAAAGTCCTTCTAGATTTGGTTCAATAAACGAAATCACGACAATTAACGAGGAGGAAACGACTTTTTCAGTCTTTCCAAGCTCGGACGATTATCGAGATAGAGACGGTTTTTCGCGTCGAAGTCGTGGAATTGAAATTCCCACATCTCGATGGATCGCGCGCTTCGCCTCGCATCACTAGATTGGAACTCAGGTCGACTTCCATCTGTTCCAGGGACTCCCTCAAGTGGGATTTTAAATCCCTTTATAAGAACAAACTTCGCGATTTTAAAATCCCTCTACAAGAACAACTTTTCCTCTGTTGCTAGTAATTACTGTCATTGCGAACGCGAATTACGAATTAAGTCAATTATTAGTTCACGAAAAGGAGAAGCAAACGCAGTTCTCAACTACAAAGAAAAACTCTCAACTGACACAAAGTGGCAACGCTGCACCGAGCAAAGTGTTTCACGCTGTGAGTCTTCGAGAGAGAAACTTAACTGTGCATTACAGAATCTTACGTTTTACTTTATCGTCATCAGCAGATTCTGCTTCACGTCTCCTCCTCCAGCTCCTCCCCTCCTCCTGCTCCTCCTGCTCCTCCTGCTCCTCCTCTTCTTCCTCGCATTCTGCGTGATGCTGCCGAGTTCTCGCATCCATTCAGACATCGAAAGACGTCGCTTCGGCAGAAGGAATCCGTCTGTCTGCGGCGAGGAACCGCAATATTTCAATCCTCATTTTTAGCACTCCAACTGCCGTCGTTTACGAGTTTCTAAAAGTTTGCTGCACACTTAGTTTTCAAAGGTTTTCCCACCACGCAGCGGATTTGAAAGCATTCAACGAATTAAAGACGCGTAACGAAAACACTGCGATTTTTTATCTCGGTGGAGTTTTTTTCCTATATTTCCACTATTAAATTTACTTATTTTGTTGTCTGCCTCTCCAGCATTTAAAGTACTTTAAATCACTGAAGTAACTGCGAGGCCAGCCAACTGATGGCAAGCGAATTCATGCACTGAATGCGACGAAGTGAATTTGCGGAGATGCTGTGAACTCTGAATCCAGCGAGATGAACTCCGTCCACAGCAGAACAAAAACAACTCGGGGCTGCTGAATGAGCGCACTGAACGTCGGCGAGAGAGAGCGAGAGAGAGAGCGAGAGACGGAGAGTACGAGCTGTGCGTGGTGGGTGGGTGGGAGGCGTAGGATTCCCGTGATAGAGAAAAGCTTCCGTGTCCGTCAGCAGAACTTCCACGTTCTGCGAGAGCGCGTCCATCTCTTCCACGGAGTACGTGTGTGTGTGTGTGTGTGATTGATTGTGAGCGAGGAGACTGTGCAATAAAACGCTGGCAATCTAATTAAAAGTGCGCACTGCCGATGCTCCAAGTCACTCCTGCAGTGGGTGGGAATCCGTTGCAAAATGTGATTTCTCTTCAATTAGCCGCCTTCTGCTCCACTATGAAGAGCTTTTATCGTGAGTCGTAACGGGTTTCTGCTACAGTGGAGAGAGAGAGAGAGAGAGAGAGAGGGACACCGTTACAGGGTGTCGTGTTTGCTGCATAATTTCTTGTCTCCTTCGCTCTCTCGAGCCGAAAGTTGATCCGAGCGTAAAAATGTGGGTGGCTGGGGAAATTCGGCGAGCGAAATCGTTTCACGAAGCACGTGTTCAGCTGGCAACGACTGTGAATGAAAAGGATCGAGAGAGAGAGAGAGAAAGGGAGAGAGAGAGAGAGAGAGAGAGAGAGAGGGAGGGAGAGGGAGAGGGAGAGAGGGAGAGGGAGAGAGAGAGGGAGAGGGAGAGAGAAGAATTGAAAAGCTTTTAAAAACTCCTGTAAATTTTGAAAGAAAGTCTAAGTTTGTTTTTAAAAACTAATTTAAACGCAAAACTAAGAAACACACAACACTGCAGGAAGAGAGGGAGAGAGAATGAGAGAAAGAGAGGGCGAGCGAGGGAGGGTTGCAGTGTCATCGTCTGGTTGAAGTAATTACGGAGCACTTTTCCCACTTCCGGTGAACCAACAGCAATCAGAGATGCCTTTCCGCCTCCTGGACGGCATCATTTCAGTCAAAAATCCTTTATTGTGCCTCCCGCGTGCGTTTGCCGCGTCCTTGCAGGACTGCGAAGGAGGCGGAAGTGAGCTGAGTGGAGAGCGGAAGCGCGAATGCTAAGTACGTTTAATTCGTCGTCACATGCAACACTTACGAGCAAAGGATCTGCAAGGACTAGAAGAGGGATTCGCCTTTCCCTTCACTTTTCCAACGAGACGAAGAGAGACAAGCGTTGAAAAACGAGAGAAGTTTAGCGCGGAGCTGAAGTGTTCATTGAATTATTTACTGTGAATAATCGTGATGAATTTCGAGATTTGTGGGCTCGTCAGCGTTATTTAAAAACGAGGAACAGAAAATACGACTCGCTCGCGGAAGAAAATCCGACAGAATTTTTAGCCCTTCTTTTCTAAACACAGAAAAGCTGAGTTGATGCTGAGTGGATGAGAATCAAGCGGGTGACTGAGCATTGAGTAGGTGAGCGTTGAGTGGGAGTGTATTGAGTGGGTGAGTGTTGAGTGGGTGAGTGTTGAGTGGGTGAGTGTTGAGTGGGTGAGTGTTGAGTGGGTGAGTATTGAGTGGGAGTGTATTGAGTGGGAGTGTATTGAGTGGGTGAGTGTTGAGTGGGTGAGTGTTGAGTGGGTGTGTATTGAGTGGGTGAGTGTTGAGTGGGGGAGTCGGGTAGGAATTTTTTAAGATGAATCGTAAAGCAAAACTCTTCGATCTTCATTCGTTTTTATTCGACACGGAGAAATTTCACGTATCCTGTGTAGAAACTAAGAATTGAGTAGAATGGATGGAAGAGAGAGAGAGAGAGGGAGAGGGGGAGAGCAGCTCCGATTATTCAAGCTGAACAGAACTCTGGATACGAAAGTTCGGCTTCTTTGAGTTGAAGACGAACACTCGCCTCTTCTCTCCCCACCCTCGTGGCTCCTCAGCCGCCACCGCCCTCTCCTCTCGCTCCACAACCCCTCCTCTCACTCCACAACCCCTCGAACTCCCCCGCCCCACCCCTCGTCGCTCGCCCCGCGCACGGAAATCGGCAGAAGTTGTTATTTCGAGTTTCTATTGCGCGGGAGATGATTAATGAGATTCTGTTTCATTTGCCGGAGTCGCTCAGATGAGGCCACTTTTTCAAAGGATACGCGAAGGATAGCCAAATAAATCAAGAATAATGACGCTCGCCGCAAGGACGTCGTCTCTCTGCTCGGTGTGGCGCAGCGAGACGAGGACGACACCCGCCGCCTGCCCCTCCCGCACCCTTTCGGAAAATCATTTTAGGGTGAAAACTCCACAAGGGTTCGGAAAAATGTCGCTAAAGCTGAATTTGAATGGGTTACAAGATGTTTTAGTGAATTAAAAGCAAATTTGCAAAGCGAACGAAGAGTCCTTAAAGACTCTGAAGGATTCGATGCGGGACTTTCGTTAGTCCTTCACTTTTCCCTCGCTTTGCCTGCACTTTCCCGCAAAACCGGAGCTCGGCTGGAATTCGTGTCTGCCTCTTCCACTTCTTCTCTGCGCGTTTTTCTGCTCTGTTTGCGCTTCCCGCTTCCTGCACTCAACGCGAGCTGCTTTTTTTTCTAGCGGGCTGGTAATTTTTTAATATTTTTAAAAGTGTTGCTGACGTCTTCATCGCCCGCGTCACCGCCGTCACCTCGTCAGACGCTTTCCTGCTCTTTATTGCTCCCCGAATTCTGCCGGCGTCTCGTCCGTTTTATTTGTATTGTGCTCCCCTCCCCCTCCCCCTCCCAACCCACTCCACCCACGCTCTCCCCTCTTCACCAGCCTGACATCTTTTACGGTGCGTAAATTACGAACGCAAATGAAAAATGCGCCCCGAATATTTAAAAGGATCTCGAGAAGAAATCGGTTGGGATTCAAAGTGGGACAAATTTAATTTCCATTACATTTGCTGCCGCGTTTTTGTTGCTTTTCATTTCCGCGATGATCCACAGCAATTGCGGAGATGGAGGCGAGAGTTGAAATGATTGATTTGTGGTTTTGCTCTTCGTTTTTATAATGCAGACCTCGTGTCTGGTTTGCAGTTGGGCGGCCAACTCAACGCTCACTCAACGTGCGCTCAACGCTGGAGATGCCAGTTTAAATGAGAGTCTGCGGGAGTGCGGGAGCGGCTGGGTGGCGGCGAAGTCGAACAGTAGCACGGCAAACAGAGAGAGAGAGAGAGAGAGAGAGAGAGAGAGAGAGAGAGAGAGAGAGAGAGGGAGCGGGGCAGCAGTTAGCGTGGCGGCTCAAACGGCTGAAGCAGCAGCACGAAATGTAAACAAAAACGGGCACAACAACACTTCTGCAAATTACTGCACGTAATCCTCTTCGCTTTTAATTAGTTGTTGTTTTAAGCTCGCGAAGCAGAGCAGCGAGCAGGTTAAAATGACAAAGTGACAAAATGGCGGCAGGTCGCCAGCTAAAGATGGCGCAGGAAGAGGAGAGCGACGTGGAAACGAGTGAAAATGTCTTCTGAAAATAGTTGTTTGCATCATTTTGTTGCTGTCATTGCTGTTGTAGTCGTTGTTGTTGCAGGAATTTGTAAAAACTGATGTTGAAATTCCGGTCAGAGTTGCCGCAGTGTGGGATTTAAGAAAAAATATAAAGTCTAAAAATTAGGAATAAAATAAGCTAAAATGAGACGGACACCCCTATAAATCCTCGAAAATACTTGCGAATTTCCTCCTCTCTGGCGTGACGTAATTCGGAGGAAGCAACGAGTGCGGCAACGAGTTGTCGTCCAGAACTTAAAATTAAACCGCGCAATCACGTGTCACTCGAAGTGTTGCAGTTTCGAGACACGCGGCGACTTCACTAACTGCGTCTCACGCTCGCGTGCTTACGTAAGGCCGAGATTGCGTGCGTGAGAGCGAGAGAGAGCGAGAGAGGGAGTGCTAATCTCTGATGTAACGCGTGATTATCGGCGCACTCAATCGCAGCCCCGCTCGCCCGAACCCAATTAACTGTCGATTGAGTGTTGAGTCTTCCCGCGCGACAACAATGACAACTGTAATAACAACACGCACACACACACACACACACACCTGCATTCCCAGATACCCAGAGACCCACATTGACACCGGCGCTCCACTCATTAGTTATTCAGCTTTATCGCTCCCCTGCGAGGTGGCAACACTGGCAACGCCAACGCGCTTGCAACGTGAATCCGTCGTGCAGCCGCCGTGACAGACGACGAGGGCGCGCAGCTTGTCAATCAATTTATAATGAGTTTGAAATTGTTTCTGGTCATCACACACACACACACACACACACACACACACACACACACACATATGGCCGCGCGTTTGCCTCTGTGTGTGGCGAGTCATGCATAAATAAGTGGGACGAACTTTAATTAGGCGTGGAAGCGGCAGATCCTCGTTGCTCAGACTACGAGAACAACGTTAAAATTTGGAAAATAGTTAAAATTACTGTAAACACTTTTTAGAGGGACGTGAAGCCGGTTTTTGGAACGGGAATTTATTTCAAATGACCTCATCTACCAGGAGAAACCTTCGAATTTCAGTCGAGAGAGAAGCGCTTCGCAAAGAGCGCAAGGTGAGCCCTCTCTCGGTACCGCTTCGATCTGCTCTCGTTACCGCTTCCATCTGCTCTCGTTACCGCTTCCATCTGCTCTCGTTACCGCTTCGTTCTGCTCTCAAACTAGAGATGACAATCGACTAGAGATGACGGGAACGAGAAGCTTTTCTTTCACGAGACTCAAGCCAACGCAAGTCAGGAACGAACGATTCTCTCGCCGATGCGATGATCGGGAAACCGCGATTATCGATAATTATCGAGCATCACTATTTTCTACGAGCAACTTTTGCAGATTCCTTTTTTCTTTCTTTCTAAATCCCGCTGTTGTTGCTGCTAATTGATGAAAACTCGTAACTCGCATTAAACGAATTCAATTTGAACTCGAAACAACAAAAGCATCCTTCGCACCAACTCGGACGCGCTGACGGTCTGCAGGCAAACCTTCTGACCGACACACACGCACACGCACACCCACACGCACACGCACACGCACACGCACACACCCGCACAGTCGCACAGCAGGTGCTGCTTGCGCCAATCCAGGGCAATTTGAATGCCTCCGCTTTGAATCCCCGCTGCAAACAACGTTGGCTGATATTAAATGCATTAAATTTAGTGGCAAAACTCGGCTGCGTCGCCCCACGCGCGAGCTGCCGCCAGCAACCGCAACCGCGGACGACGCCAACGACAACGAGCGCGCAGATTCGCGGCAAACGAGGAGCGACGCGACGCCGGCTTGGCACTCCAGCTGGTTCAGCCAGCCGGTCCGGTGTTGCCGTCGCCGGGCGGAGGGTGACGTTGCGAGCGGCGGTTTTTATTAATGGCGAGAATAACGTGCATCCTTGCAGCTTCCTTCAGAACTCCTGCGCTTTTCCACGCTTAACCGTGCGCATTGCAAACATCAGTGAAGTTCAGTCTTCTCTCGCTTATCTGTGCTGGCCGGCTATTCACGCTCTCCTCCCGTTCGGATCCGCTTCCCCGCGCTCTCCCACCCTCTTTCCACCCGCAAGTGCTTCATTATTCTCTAAGATTTTATTTATTAATTCTCCCCCCGCAAATGTGAGAAGTTTGAATTGTTTTCGAAGCAGTGCGCGGGTTAAGCTGAACACTAGAGATTGACAAACATTTTTAATTAGTCTGAGAAATTATTAACGTGGGTCGGGCGTGAGCTGCACGCATAACGGTTCACTTTACGGTGCCCCGAATGAAGCGGCAACAAAAGCGGGAGGCGATAAAATTTTTATTTGCTCCTCATAAACTTGCAAAGCAGACGCATTTCGTCGAAGCGCACTCGGCGAAACCCAGCGAGCGACTGAGCGCGCTACTCACTCACCCGCCGCTCGGCTCGTGTGGCTCGTGTGGCTCGTGGCTGCGTCGTCGGCAGAGGGAGGAAATCGTGGGGGAGCGGAAATCTCGCAAACGTGACTCGACTGGTGATGGTGAGAGCCAGTCAGTGAATTCGTTTTCAGCGTGAGAACTTTTGAAATCAACACTGAAATATAATTTTATGCAGTTTAAAGACTTCGGAATTTATTGCTGCCGCTGCGACTCGTTAGACGTCTCTACTGCGACCTGAATTTTCAACCGGCCGTCTGGAATTTCCTCCCCGTATTCTCTTCTCTCTCGCGAGGCGTTAATTGAAAGGACAAATTTTAGCTTTTTCCAGTCCGTTGAGAGCACCAAGGGTTGGAGGGAGGGAGACAGGGAGGGAGATGGAGAGAGAGAGAGAAAGTTCTTTGGAGAAATATTAAAGAAGAAATTAAACGAGCATCAACTGCTTGGAAAGGAATTCGCTGGAGTGCGCTAAATCAATAATCAAAGCAGTGAGTATCCGTGCCAAAACACTAACTTAAACACACACACACTCTCACACCCCACGCACACACTGATACACTTCCACACTCGCACACAACTGCAGCAGGTACTTTAATAAATTAACCACTGCATTAAAAATGCTTATCGGCCGGCGGCCGGTGGCTGGCTGGCTGCATCGCGCTGCCACAAGTGCGCCCCCAACAACAACGACAACGACGACAACAACGACAACAACAACAACGACCGCTGTTACTCCTGCACGTGGTACGTGTAAAGCGAACGTTGTTGTTGTCGCGCTGCCCACACGAACGAGTTGCTGCTGGGTTACAAAATGCAACTAACAACCAGCTGAAAATATCTTTAATTTTTGGCAAGCAGCCAGAAATGAATCTCTGTGTGTGTGTGTGTGTGTGTGTGTGTGGTTGTGATTATTCTGCAGTTATACTCTTGCATTTAACTACTTTTACAGCTCCTCCCGCTTCTCCGCCAGTCGTCGTACTTCCAATTTTATCTCACAAACACGCCATCACCACTCTCTCCCCCCTCGATTCCTCTCACGCTCACTCTCTCTCTCCCCCACCTCGTGGAGTGCTTTTGTGATGCTGGCATACGTGAGATTCATTGCCGCTTGCATATGTGTGTGTGTGTGTGTGTGTGTGTGTGTGTGTGTGTGTGTGGGTGTGTGTGTGTGGGTGTGTTTATTTTGTTGCATTTGTAGCGGTGGTGGTGTGTGTTGTTGTAGTAGTAAATTGGCTGCCTTTCAACGAGGACTGCAACATCTGTTTCGGTTTCGGTTTCTGGTTGGTTTTCCCTTCTCTCCCCCTCCCCCCCCCCCGACGAAACCCACCCCCGCCACGCCCCCAAACATCCCCCCGCTCCCAACGCAATCATTCGTGCATCACGTTTCTGTGAAGCCGCTCGTCCTTGTGGGTTTCTGGCTCGTCCTTGTGGGTGGGGTGTCCTTAAAACTCGAAGTACTTGTTTGCATTTCTTTTATCCGCTCGTTGTTGTTGTTGTTCTCCCTCTTCTTCTTGAATTGTTTGAACGCGCGAAATTAAAGCACTTCTTTTCTCCATCATTTACCGTTAGGAGCGGACGAGCCAAGAACGGAGAGGCGCGCCGAGGCGAGGAGGCCAGCACGTCCTTGGCACTCAGTCACCAGTGTGTGTTGCACGCGATCGTGTGAAGGGAGAGCGAAGAAGAAGGGAAAGCGGACGAGAATAGCAGTCGGAGGAGAAAAACTAACACTAGCTGGTAGGTGAGAGAGAGAAAGAGAGGGAGAGGGAGAGAGGGAGAGGGAGTGAGGGGAGAGAGGGGGGGGGGGGGGAGAGAGACCGACTACTACTCATCGCACAAACGCTTTGTAAAAATCTCTTTCTAATAAAAAAAGGCCACCAACGAAGAGAGTAACTTTGGCTACCGCTAAATAGTATCTCCGCGCTTGTGTGTGTGTGTGTGTGTTTGTGTGTGTGTGTGTGTGTGTGTTCTGTGTCGAGCACGGTGTTTAATATCCTGTTACAACAAAGATATGCGACTTACTGGGAAAGCAAGTCATGCTGGCGGGCGCGGAAGTGCAGTGGCTGCGAAAAGTGGCCCCGCTGCAGTGGAAATAATTCGGGCCATAAATTTGTGGAACTTGGCAAATAAATTAATTAATAAGCCCATTTGGAGTCCATCCGGGCTTGGATGGGAGGGAAGGCGGCGGCTGGAAGGTGGGTTCCTCTCAGATTGCCAACTGCGTTCAGTAGAAATTCAGTGAAGCGAGTTTAACCATCGCGGTTCAGGCGGCATTTCTACGAAGGCAGATCCAGGATTCTCCACCAGCCTCCGGTGAAACCACCACCGAAACTTAACCGTCAGTTAATCGGGTGAGGAATGAAAGGCGGATATTAAAGCGGAGTTGGTGCAACCCGCTCTTGTCGCGGTTTTCACTGAAGCCACTGCTGGGAATCCCTGATCCTTCACAGATTTAAGCAGACAAGAACACTAAGTAGCTCAGAAAACGTTTATCTAAGTCCGAAGGGCCAGACTGCACCCACTTATCTGCCACCTTTTACCAGATTACAACGCTTTCTCCGGTTTACGTGGCTCCAGCACGCGACGTAGTGTCGGGAGTCTTCGCGGGGTGTCCAGGATCCTGACGCAGTCCTTCGTTCCGTCCTCGCCGCTATCAAAATGCACTCCACTGCCGAAACCCTTCGTCGCGCTCGCTGCTCGCGTCCTTCCTGGCTGCCGTTGCACTGCCTTCCACGTCAGGCGGGAATCGAGAGCAGGTTGGCCGCCGGACGGGCATCTGATTGCCGGCGCTCGAGTTGGCCGCCTCGGGCTGCACACGACTGCCAGTCGGCAATAAATTTGCATCTCGCTCAGCAGTCGGGAGCAGAGAGCGCAGCACAAAGGTGCCCCCGAAGTGCAGGCTGCGTATTTCAAACTCGACTTAAGCGCCGCTTAATAATGTCAGCCGACCGTCGTCGTCGCGTGCTTCTTGGATGTTCAACACGAACCACTGGTCCGCATTTAGTGAGTCGCTTTTGGCTCTTCTTCACCTTTCGTTCGGGGACTGACTCGGGGAACGGGGGCACAGGGCACCTCTCGCCGGGGCGCCCCGTGCAGCAGGTTGTGCCACTTGCAGTCGAGCCAACAGAGAAGCGCAAATGGAAACGACAAACATGCTGAAACCGCAGAAGCAACAAAGGCAACAGCAACACCAACAGCAACAGCAACAGCAAGACCAACAGCAACACCAACAGCAACACCAACAACAACAGCAACACCAATGAACAACGACAGCAACGCCATCTGCATGCGAGCAATTGTCTCGTCCCGGTTGTCTTGGCCCGGCCACGCAATCACGGCAGCTGCTGAGTTGCCAGCATGAAGCGGCGCACCTCGCCGAACCGCAGTGGCTGCCGCTCGCCCCCGCCGACCGAGCACAAGCCCTCCCTCCCCCACCGACCGAGCACAAGCCCTCCCTCCCCCGCTTCCACCACACAAAACCGACGGAACACAGACATCACAATCCGCAATTTGGAATCGAGTCAAACCTTTTAAGCTGTTGCAACAGGGGAGGAGTACGTGGATGGAGGGGTAGCGGTGGCTAGAGAGGGAGTGCAGGCGGCAGGAGAGGGCGTGGCACGGTGCAGCCGTAATGAAGACAAGTGAACAGCACTTTAATGCAGGCTGCACTCTGCAATTCATTCGAGTAAATTTTAAATGTCTCGCACGCCGCTTCTCACGGAGGGATGCCGACCTTCCCGCCCCACCGTCCCCGTCCCCGTCGCCGTCCACCCGCCCACCGTCGTTCACACACCCGAGCGGCCGGAGCAACCGCACTGAGCTGTGGCGCTCTCAGTAACCAAACAGAAACCATTTCCATGTCCGGCTTCCGTTTTCGTCATCGTCCTCCTCGTCGTCCTCGTCGTTGTCGTTGTCGTTGTCGTTGTTGTCGTCGCTGTCGTTGTCGTCGTTGTTGTCGTTGTCGTCGTCAGAGAATGCATTTGTAATGAGCAGGAATTGCGAGTGTGCGGGTGGACGTTTGCGGCGGAAGGGTGGCTGGCGGTTTTGGGGGGAGCAGAAGTTTTACTGAAGGTGCAGATTTCAGATTTCCAAGGCAGCCTGCAACTTTCCTTGTCGGTGGCTTGCTGCGGATGCTGTCTCGGTGTCGCTGGCGGTGCGGGATTCCCGGGTGGGACCACTGAATGCCGTTAAGATGCTCGGTAACAATATTTCTTAACTGTGTAACTTGTGGCTCTCAAGACGGCACACGAGCGGATCTGATTCAGAAATGTTCTCATAATTGAAACTTTGGATGGTGGGTTGCGATGATGACGATGATGATGGGGTTTTCTGGGGCGCGGGGTTTGGAGGCGGGGTTGGGGGGGTTGGAAAGGTGAGGAGGGAAGGCACCACGTAGTTGTGTAAGCTCAAAATAAACGGGAAATGTTGCTGGAGATTAGAACACTTTTGTTCTTCTACTCTGGATCCCCCGAAAACTTTAAATTTGTTCACGTTTCTGACGTCAGGAAGATCTCTCTCTCTCTCTCTCTGTCTCTCTCTCTCTCTCCCTCTCTGTTCACCCTGAAACTCTTGGAATCCTATAGTTGTTTCCTTCCTATTTTCCTCCGATGTCGTTGTTATATTAAGTTTCCGTAGCGTACAGGTAGGAAATCCAGAAAGTATTAGCTTTTCTTGTGTAAAAAGGGTTTGCTGGCCTTCTTTACTTAAATATCCGTCCTGATCCTTCTTTAGTTGGTTAAGCATCCTTCGAAAGGAGTCCCTGAGGACGTTAAGCACTCCACTTTCGCTCATTTTTAGTTTTTAAGAGTTCATTTTTACCCTTTTATATGCATTCTCATCCACATTGCAATATTTTTATGTGAGCAAATTAGCTGAAAAGTAGAATAAACGGCCTCGGAAAGAGGAAAAGTCATTCGAGTTCGTATTTTGGCTCCAACTGCGGAAATATCCATCCGAATCCCGCCGCAATTCTTCTCAATTTCGTTCTGTGAAGTTAGCTCTGCGTTCTGCATGCAAAAACTCACCGCTACCGAAATGGAAGGAAAGACGTGAAAGCTGCAGCCGAAAAATGCTAAAAAATTCATATCCTGACACTTGAGTGCCACAGATTTTTACGATTGTTTTAGGAATGCGAAAATAAAGCAAACGCAATCGGGAAATTTCAGCCCAGCATCAGAAAAGTCGGAGAGTGGCGGTCGTGAAAGGAGAGCAGCAGGAGTGGAGAGAGCGAGAGAGGGAGAGAGAGAGAGAGAGAGAGAGAGAGAGAGAGTTCGGTTGATGATGGAGTTGCTGTAGTCGGACGTGCTTATTGAATTTTCACAACAAAGCGAGAAAAGCGAAAGTGAAACGAAAACCTGAAAAAGCCGAACAAGAAACACAAAAAATTCGGTGCAATATTGCGTTTGTGGATTGCCAGCGGCCATTGAATTGCTGTTTGGCAGTGTGTGTGAGTGAACTCTGTGGCACCACACACATAGAAACACACACACACACACACACACACACACACACATTTATACGAGTGCAGTTTTCGCTTGAAATCGTTTTCGGAAATTCCGTTGCACTCTTTTTTTGCTGGATGGTTTTTGGAGTTCGTCTTCTGTTGTTTTTTCTCTCCATTTTATTCCTCTAACGGTGAGTAAGTTTTTCGGAAATATTCCCGCCAGCGGGTAGCAGTGGCAACAACAACAACAACAACAACAGCACAATAAAACATTTAATTTAGAAATGAGTTTTGACTTTTGTCCGAAATATTTCGAGTGTAAATGATTTAAACGGATTTTTTCGTGTGGTTTTTCATGCTCACCTACAGCCAGTTGTTGGTGTGGTTGTTGTTGTTGTTGTCGTGTTTGTTGTTGCTGCTGCTGTTGGTGCTCGGAATTCCAACTTTTTCACGATTTACAGTATTAGAAAAAAATCGCCGAGGCTCAAAGCGGGCGGAAGAGTTGATGTCCTCCGTTGCTGCCGCAGCTGACGGTTGGGCTGCATAAATCGGATGATGGACTGCATTTGGCTTAAAAATTGAAGAAGAAGCGACCAATTTGTTGCTGCTGCCCTGTTGACGTGTTTGCCAGCTGGGATTCACTTAATTGCTTCCAATGCAACATTTTTAGCTCAGCGAGTCGGAATATTGAGCCAACCTGCGAGCTGGGAGTCAACAGAGCAGATTGTTTCGTTGACCCTTCGGCGCAACAGGAGCGCCGAAATATTATATTCAGTCAACAAGAGAAGCTGGAGCTGACAGCACGGAAATCATTGCAAAACCAACGAAGAGCGCAATCAATGATTTTCAGAGGAATCTTTTAAAAAAGACGGGATGCATCTTCAATTTGCGAAGTGTAAAGTGAAGCTTCGCACCTCTCACTTCCTCTCTCTCTCACCCTCTCTCTCTCTCTCTCCCTCTCTCCCTCTCTCCCTCTCCCTCTCTCTCTCTCTCCCTATCCCTCTCTCTCTCGCTCTCTCTTACTCGTTAGCCATTGCGAAGAGTTGTTCACTTTCTTCCCTTTTTTCGGGAAATAGCTTGTAATTCACAAAAATCCACAGAATCTGAAGAATTCTGTCCCAAGTAAATCGTCCCTCATCCCCCTCCCTCTCGCTGCAACTTTGAATAATTGATTAACAGTATCCTTGTTTGCTTCTCTGATCCTTCGTTGGCTCCTCAGTCCCTCAGTTCTCTCGCAGTCCCTCGCAGAGCGGAAAAACACAAGACTTTCTAAAGCGGCGTCCTGTGAATGCGAGCCAGTAATTAAAACCTCCGCTCCTCGTCAGCGCCAGGATCAACAGCACTAATAGGATTTCTCGTCCTTAGAAATCCCGAGAAGAAAGACCTTCCGCTGCCGGAATCTGATTTTCACCGAATTTCCTTTTAATTTGTCGCACACGCCGAGGTAACCAGCAGCAGGAGAATGAAGAGGAGAGCAACACACACACACACACACACACACACACGCACACGAGTAACTAACGTTCTCATCAACTTCTCCTTATTAAGGATTTTTTGCCGCTGGCCTGCGAGCGCAAAAAGTTATCCTTGCGAAGTCCTCATGCCTGCCTGCGAAATCGTAATTTTATCTCACTTCTTTTCGTAGCTGCCGCACTTGTTGTTGATGTTGTTGTTGTTGTTGTTGTTGTTGTTGGTGTTGTTGTTGTTGCTGTTGTTGTTGTTGCTGTTGTCTTGGCGAAATTCTTTTCAAAATGTTATTAAGATGCAAAAGAACGAAGCGAAGTAGAGAAGCGCAGAAACTATGATTTGCACTGGTTTCGCAAACATTTCAAAAGGCTTTCGTGGCGTTGTCCTGTTGATCGGCAGGCTGCTGCTTCTCCTGTGGATGCTCTCGTCCTGTGCACGGACACCCGTACAGCCGGCGCGACGTGTCTTGCACTGCGCGTCGCAAGTTTGTGCAGCGTGCAGACGGCAGGACCGAGCGAGTTTGCAACGTTTTTGTTCGAGCCACATAATTAAAACCTGAAATGAGGCACGACGAAGATGCGCCGCGTGGGCGAAGCGGGACGGGCGGCGATGAATGGCGGCGCATGCAGCTCAAGGATATTTTATGCTCGCAGTTAAGGATGCTTCGTGCCTCCTCGGCTGGACTCGAGGTCCTTGTTCAGCGGGCAGTTTGTGCTCGCTGAAATGATTGCACTTGCGGAAAAGTTTGTGCTTCGATCCGGATTCTGGAATTTCAGCGCACTGCAAGGTTCGCGTTCTACGCTTGAAAGTTGCGTTCCGACCTCCTGCAACCGAGCAAGTCAAGCATTTCGCTGAGTCCATTTCAGGGCAGTGGCGTGTCCAGAGGGAGTGCTCGGGGGTCGACCTCCCACCCACGCAGAGTCATCAACGGCTTCTTGAGCATCTCAGATGCCAACGTTGTGTTGGACGGCCGGCAAGGACGTGCCTCGGAAAACATTCGCCTCTTGCTTGGCAACAAAAGCAACTACAACAAGGGCCCAACAAATGTCTTTTATTGCCTTTTAAGCACTCGACTCGGACATGAATACGTAAAATTTGTCCTTTCGATTTGAATGCGCTTCCTGGATTTGTTTTGTCAATCGAAGTGGCAGCAACAACCTGGCAGAAGCAAGCGTGTCGCACAGGGGACTCTCAAGGGGAGGGGGTTGGGGGTTTTGGGAGGGGGTGGTGAAAGAGCGACCTGCAGCAGACGGAGAGCCGAACAGCAGCGCGGCAGGAGAGCAGGAAGGTCGTCTGGAAGCAGGAAGGAAGGAAAATCCGGGATCTAATCAATTTCAATTTGAGTGGAGCTCTCAAAACACACTGACACTATACACACACACACACACACACACACACACACACACACACACACACACACAAAACGCACACACACCTGCAGAGACACTTCATGTCCTCGCTCTGGCGCCAGCTGAAAGTATTTGCAAGCTCGGCTGAGCAAGGCTGTCCTCCTCCAGAAGGCTGCTGCAACTGTATCGAGATTATTTTGAGCATTCTTGGGACTCCGCCGCCCTGTCATCGTCGTCGTCCCCCTCCCCGCCCCCTCCCGGTCCATCACCATCCGCTCAGCCGCCACCTGAGCTTGAATGGAAAATAGCTGCAGGTTGCAACGGTGGCATTCATCGTCGATATTCACATCTGAATGGCTTCGGAGGATCACGTCGAGTGCAGCCAGCCGAGAGGAGGGAGACTTGAGTGAGTGGAAGAGGTGAGGGTGGAGGGAGCGGGGGAAGTAAACTCGGTAATGTTGTTTGCGTAACGGTAAACGCTTCAGTAGAATTACGGCAAAACCAGTAACGTGTACGATGACGGATTTCTAAGCCTCGCCACACCTTCTCTTCTACTCCAACCCCCCCCCCCCCCCCCCTCATCATCAGAGTACGAGACGCTGCAAACTGTCAGTTTTGACCTTCAAACTTCACCACGCCTGCAAGGACGCCACGCGAACCTCCCTCAAGCGGCCACTTTCAGCTGCGACTTTTTGTGCGGCACCAACTCGGGGGGGGGGGGGGGGGTCTCGAGATTGTAGCGTCGCGTCCCCCGAAGAAAGCCGGCGGACACCCAGCACAGCACTCGCTTCCAACTCAACGCCTCTGCAACTAAATATTTGCTGGTTGCATGCACGCAGCTGGCGGCACGCATGCCACCACAACGCCAGTTGCGCCACCCACCGCCCACCGCCCGCCGCCCGCCGCCCACCGCGATGCACGAGCTGCTCCGATATCAGCAAATATTAAGTCTAATTTGCTGCTTCTGTTGTTTGCCGACGCGTAGCAGCCGACAGCCGACAGCTCGAACGAGGCAGCGAGCGCAGTTGGCTGCGACTTCTTAAATTCGCACTGAAAAGATTTGCTCTGCATGCACGAGCGGCTGCTGAGTGCTCGTTGTGCGCTGAAGGATTACGAAGCAGGAGCTGGAGGAGGGCCAGCGTAGCAAGTTGGCAGGAAATTGGTGAGTTGCTTCGGTTGGTTGGGAGGGGGATGGGAGGGGTGGTACTTTGCATGTTGGTAGATGCAGAGGAGAATGAAGAGAAAGCACTTTTCACTTGTTGAGCAGGCGTGACTCCGTGTGGTGGACGGGTGTGAAGGGCTGACGTGAGATATAAAAGGATGAAAATGTAATTAGAGTTGAATTTAAGCGAATCTATTTGAACTTGCTAAAAATGCTGGTGGAGTCTGCACGAGTGGAGAGCTTTGGGTGGAAGCAACTATTTGGAATTGCATTCGCACTTCTCAGTATTCTGTGGCCAGAATACCAACGCATCCTTGCAGCCCGCAACCACTCGAGGGTCTCTCGGAAGCTCCTCATTAGCTCGTACTTTCGTGCTGCTGGGCTTGGCGAGGGTTGCGTGTTCAGTGAAGTGTCTGGTCAGCACAAGAGACAGCAAAGAGTTCCTCGGCGAGACAGCAAAGAGTTCCTCCACAAATTAAATGCTCATCTCTGCAGGAGCCCGCGCACCCCTTCACCTGCTACGCGCGCTCATCTCAGGTGCCTTGGAAAAACGCTCAAATATTGCCTGAAATTCGGAAAGTCGACAGGCTGTCAGAACATTCCAACAATCGTCAGCGTAAGTTTAGTTTTCTACTCGAAGCGCTTTTGGTGCCCCTCTACAGCAACTCCAAGCGATAGTCCGCCACCACCCACCCAACGACGACCGCAACCACACGCATGGACGACGATAACGACCGCTGCGTCCTGTGCCTCGGGCAGAAGCGCTCGCCGGTGCGCATCAAGTGCGGCCACTCCTTCTGCCACGAGTGCCTCGTCGCCTACAAGTCCTACCAGAATAACCCGTGGGCCAAACGCTGCCCCCTCTGCCGCCGCGCGCTCGTGAAGTGGAGCTCCGTAAGTTCCTCCCGCCCGCACGGAGCGCCGAACAACAACAGCGACCGCAGACACGTGAACACTGGCCAGACCAACAATTTAACATCGACAACACGACTCCATCAACCACATGAACTCCACAAACTCCATCAACAACAACAACAACAACAACACCATTAACAACAACATTAACAACACTTCAAACGTAGGAAAAAACTGAAAAATGTCTCGTCCGAGCAGGTGCGGGAGCCCTCGGCCCAGTCTGCCTCGCCCGCTGCCGCCGCCTCCACGACCCTCCCGATGCCGGAGGCACCCATCGACGAGTCGCAGGAGTTCATGGCCATCGTCGCCCCTTCGGTCGCCCCGTCGGTCGCCGCCGACGAGGACGAGATATCCGACGAAGACCAGGAGGAGATGGAGGAATTTTACTACCCCGAAAGTCTGGACGGCGAGCAACCTCTGTACGACCGCTCCAGCGGCTCGTCGCGCACGCTTCTCACGCACGCAGAGGACGCGCGCCTCGGCAGCGAGCACGACTCGGACGAAGAAGCCCCGGAGCTGGTCCTGGATGAAGTCGTAGTCGTGGCCTAATGCCGCGCCCAGCGGGAGACGCGTCGAGATGCATTTCTGTCCGCAACGCTCCGTCTTTTATCCTCGCTAGCCTGTCAAGCAATTTATTAATCTATTAAACTCCAACCGAACCCGCACCGCCCGCCCTCCCGCCTTCCTGCTCCAGAGACATTTTTCAGCACTTTTTTCCAACACTTTGTATTTCGGAACTCGACGTTGTTGTTCGCGGTTTCGTGTTTTCCTTGCTCACCAAAACGCTCTGCTGGATCGCCTGACTTTTCTCTTTCTTTCGCGGTTGCAGTGCTGGTCGAAATGCTTGATCGCGGCCGGTATCGTGGCTCTCATGGCGGTCTCGCCGCTGCTGGTGATCTTGTCGGTCACGACTTGCCAGTGAGGAAGGACATTCTCTGGCTATCTTCTCTGGCTCTTCTACAGACCTCGTTATCGATTATATTTCTGTGTATCGATTATATTTCTGTGAATATTTTGGGATTGCAATAAAAAATGAAAATCAGCGAAGCGTTTACTTTCTGGAAGACCGAGTGCTTGAGGAGGGAAAGCGGAGGATCCTTCGCCACATCGCAGGACTTCGCAGTTTAGCGTTTTACTAGGAACTCCGTATTTAATCCTTTCAATTCATTTACATTGTGTTTGGCACGAGCGATGACGGTGCTTCCACGCCTCCTGTGGAGCTGCTAACACACGCCGCGTCACCTCGCGGACAATCCAAGCCACTCATTAGGAACTCAACGATGTTTGCCCGCGTCTAATTTAATGATTATTTTTTAATTAAAGCCGCTGCATTCGTGGAGAACAACAATAAATTGCCGCCGCTGGCAACCCTGCTGCCGTCGCCGCCGCTGCTTCGATGAAATTTAATTATTTCCAGGAAATTTTATTGCTCAGCGCCGCGGCTTCGTGTGTTTCAAATAAACGCGGAGGAGCAGCAGGCGGGGGCAGCAGGCAGGTTGCATCAGGGAGGCGCAGCAGGCGGGGACAGCAGTCGGGGTGCTGGCAGGATCAAATGGAATCAAATGCAATTAGCAGTGTGTTCAACTCAATTAGACGCAGCCGGCGAAAGAGTGAGCAAAATCCGAAAAATGCTTGTAAAATGTGTTAAGAAAGCATGGAGTCGCCCGGCTTGTTGCCGCGCGCCGCTGGTCCCTCTCGCGGTCGACCGTTAGGCGAGAGAGGGAGCAGCGGCTGCCAACTAAGCTCGGTCGCGACGGCGTTCGAATTTATGGCTGCAGACGCAAAGGTGACTGCAAGCGTCTGCCGGCGACGACGGTGGGCAGCGACTGCTGCAGACGGGTGGCCAACGTAGAGCGCTTTTAGGCGCAATTTATTCGCATTTAAGTGAGCGAGCAGCGCAGTGGGAGAGGCGAGCGCGACGAGAGCAGAGCTCGTGTCGCCTACACTGCAGAACGAGAAATCCATTGAACGAGAATGAAAACTGCGGCGCTCAGGACACCGTCGAGCCACCATCATTTCAGGGACGCGGGGCTGCGGGACGCGGACGCGGGTATTACGATGACAGCAACAGCGTATAAATCGATGGCGAACTCCGTTTTCGTCGCTTTTAATTAAGTGCAAACAGCGGCGGGCGCGTTAAGTACGGCGAGCGGGACGACCTGCCGCAGACAGGCAGACAGACAGCGGCAGCGGCATGCGAGGATATAAAAATTAACAGGACGCGTGAACTAAGCAGCGCGTACGTGTGCGCGGGGGCGTGGCGGGGCGGGGAGGGGGAGGGGAGTCGTTTGTGAAGCACACAAATTTGATGCTTGTTGCAAATTAAATCGCAATCGCTGGCGACAGTTGCGCGGCAGGACGTGCAAGGAGCGTCCTCGGCGCCGGCAGTTTTACTTGCCTGCCCACCCCCGACTTCCTTGCTTTGCTCCGTCCCTCCCCCGCGCCTCCCCTCGTCCTTCCAAAGGGTGACTGATGACGCGGCTGCTTAACAAGTTGATTAAAAAGTCGAAGTTGGCGTGGCGCTGCTTAATGAAGCGCTGCAGCGTCCTGATGCTTGCTAACGGCCGCAGCCACGGGCGACAAATTTATTGATATCAAATTGAATTGCGGGCGGCGCTCGAAGCAGCTGGAGGCTTCGAAGGACTGCGTGTCGGATGTGGGTGGGAGGGACTCGTGGAAAGTCCATCTGCGAAGACGATGTTCGGGATGGAGCTTCAAATCTTCTTTTTCTTCTTTTAAAATACATCAGAGGTGAAGCAGGGGGCGCGTAACGTAATACGAGCACCGTAAAGCGTTTTTTTAAACGTCTTTGCTTCGCAATTTTGCAAGTTTGCGCGCTTTTCAAGTTGGTTTCGTAGAGAAACATCAATTTGTTGCCTGCTCTCCCCTCACCCCTCACAATTCCCCTTAAAATCCCGTTTTTATTCTCCTTTTTTCTCTTTTGCTCTTTCATTTCCCTGCCGCTGCAACTGCAGCCAACTCAACTTTATTCAAAATTTGAGCAGCGAAATTCAAGAAAGTGTTTAGTGTGAATAAATTACCGTTAATTGCTACAGCGCCAGAGCGAAACCGTTGGTCGGAGGGGGACGGAGAGCGAGAGGCAGAGAGCGAGAGGCAGAAAAAGCCTTGCGATGAGAGCGGAATGAACGAAGTTTAGTTGCCTTCGTGTTCGTTCAGCTTGCTTTTCAAATAGAATTTTCGCTGAGAACCTTCAGCAGGAGAAGCCGGCCGGATAAAAGCAAGAAGGGCAACTTCCGGAATCCCGCGCTTTCACAGTCCTGGGAATTGTGGGACTCCCCCATCCCGCAAAAAGTTCGCTGTGAAGTTAGTCGAAATCAAGAACGAGAGAGTGGCAACGCCAACAGTGAGTCGAAATTAAAACCAAATTTAAATAAAACAGCGACACGACACCGGAAGTGAGCAGCGCACATCCGGTGCCGGCAGTCACGGGAGCCGCCGTGTACTGGAGTAAAATATTTACTTTGGCTGGCCCGAGTCGTGGGTCGGTGGGCGGTGGGCGGCTGGCGGCTGGCGGCTGGTGAGAGAAGTGGCCGGCCGCTCATCTGCGCTCGCTCGCTGTCTGTCTGCTTGCGCGAGTGGAGAGCGACGCCAGCAGCAACAACAACCGCTACTGGATGCTCCATGCAACGAGCGAGAGATAAGCGGAGTCGAGAGCGGCGGCAGCAGCGGCCATTAAGAGTCGCCGGAGGGCACGAGCGCGGCCGCTGCTGCCGCTGATGGGGTCGCTCATTAGTGGTCGCGGCGGGTCGCGTTCGGCGGTCAGCGACTCGCTGTGTCACCAGCGCGGCATGAAAGCGGAGCGCGAGATAAAAACGGAATTGGACGCCGTTCGATTTTTTATCGGAGCAGCGCGCCAGGACGCGCTAGGCAGGCGGATTTTATTGGATGCAACGTTGCTCGTTGCTCGTTCTGCACGCGATAAAGTGGAACTCGTTGTTTTCGCAAATAAATTCAGAGGCCACTTTTTTGTTCTCAACTTTGCGAGCGCCAAACAGCCACAGAATGGGATTCCGTCATTGCAACGACAACAACGAGCTGTAAAAAGTGTTTTCGTTGTGTTTTCGTTGTGTTGCCGTTGTGTTGCCGTTGACGCGCTGGGATTTCTTATTGATTCCTGTCGAGTTCCTGTCGAGTTCCTGTCGAGTTTAAGTGTCGCTCTGCCAGCAGTTTTGCCGGAGTTCCGCGCGCTCCGCCGCTCCGTGACTTCGCGGGACTTCGGCAGCTGATGCGCTCGCCGCTCTCAGTTCGGCGAACTTCGTGAGGAGAGAGCGGCCGAGCGAGCGGACGGCGTTCCCTGGCAGACGGACGCCGCCTTAATGACGGAATCCACTCGAACTCCGCCGCAGAGCCATTAAGAATTAACGTCTGCGGTTGTCTGCGGGCGAGAAGTTGCGAGTTTCGCTTGCAGCGCTTCGAGTCGCTGCAGCTATAAAGTTGCAGCAGCTAATAAAGTTGCGTCGGCTGAAGTTGGCTGAGTTGTGAGGTTTTCGAGCGAAGTTTCCGAGTGTGTTTGTGTGTGTGTGTGTGTGTGCTTGTGTGTATGTGTGGAATGCAGTGGAGCGAATTGTTTAATGTGGCCACAAAATGATGTCGAGTGTGTTTCGAGTTGTTTTGCTTCAATTTCACATTTTTGTAGAAAAGTAACAAAAAAATAGCAGACTTTATAATCACTTGCGCGCTCCAAACTTTGATATTCAACGAAGTTTCGCGAAAACGCGTTCATTTCGCGTTTATAATTATTGAAATTCAATATAATTGTTGAATTAAAATAAGATGAATTATTTGACATTCATTAATTTGCTCTTTTTTCGCTTTTAAAATGTTTATTTTTTCTATTGCATCTTCAACTGTAAATTCGAGATTTTTCACCTCTCCTCGAATTCCGCTTTTCACGACGCGCCGTTAACTTCTCTCTCTCGCTCAAAATAAACTCAAAATTCGGAGCGAAAGTTTAGGGCCTTCAAATCCCGTGCGAAACTAGCGTCGCCATCATGGTTCCCCTCATCGTCATCATCGTCATCACCATCGTCATCACCACGCTCGCCATCATCTTCTCGTTCGTGCCAATTCGCCATCAAATCAAATCAGAATTTGCAAATCAGTGTTGCCATTTTTCTTCAGAGATCCGTGCGAGTTTTATTTCTTCCTCTCCTCTCCTCTTCGCACCGCCGCCGCGGCCCGTTACCGCGTCACCCGCGCCAACGCTCAACCTTTGAACGTCTTTTAACTCGTTTTAACCCGCGCGTCGCGAATCCCGCTGGCAGCAGCCATTTTGCAGAGCGCAACAAACGAACGAAAACACCGCAGCAACATCGAGCGACGGCGGGCTGCCGAGGTGCGGATGCGCCGCCGCTCATCCCGAAGCGAATTCAAATGAATGCAATTTATATGCATGCAACAAAGTGTGTTGTTGTTGTTGTTGTTGCCGCCGTTGTCGCTTGATCTGGAGTCGGCGGATGGCAGCGACAACAAAGTCATTCGCAGACGAAAAGTTCTTCTGTGCTGCGAGCTGGAGGTCGTAAAAACGAGTTTCCAGCAATTTGTGCGCGCCAAAGTAGAAAAAGGACGCGTTTACGTCGGTGCGGCGAGGATGCAGCGGCTTGGCAGGACGCAGGACGACACTGAGAAGACCCCTGCAAGGAGTTCTTCGGACGCGAAACCGAAAAACTGAACTCTGTTATTTTCTCAATCATTCCTACTACTTGCAAGTTCGGAGTGTAGTAGAAATTAGTAGTAGAGGAGGTAGTGGAGTGGAAGAGTGCGGAATTTAATTGTTGCTTACGAGCGAACGTCGCCGTCGCTCCTCTGCAAGCAGCGAGAATCCGTCGCTGTTGGCTCGTGTTTGGCAAAAACAATTCTAACTGCAGTTCGCTCTCCACCAACGCACTCCGCTCTGCTCCACGCTTCACCTTACAAGTGTCTCTCGGCGACTTGGATGGCCGCTCCGAGTTTCAACTGAGCAAAAAAGCAACGAAAAGAGAGAGCGAACGAGCTGCTCAAGGTGTGCGTGAGTGTTGTTGTTGCTGTTGAGATGCTGTGCTCTTGTTGCTGCTATTTGTGCTGTGTTGTTGTTGTTGTTGTTGTTTGGCTACTCCAGAATTGTTCTTTGAGCGCAGAATAACAGAATCGCGAATGAAAACACGGACTTCATATTTTAATCATCGAAATTGAAGGATGCAAAGTTTCATCATTTTAAGTTGGTCGTCAATGCGCGACAAAAACTCCTCTCGCCCCGCATCTCCTCACCCATTTAATCCGCTGACTTTTTGCCGTTTCCTCGAACTGTATTTGTGTTCTCCCGCCTCCCCCTCCGCCCCCCCTGGATTTCCATTTCGTTGACTTGCCGTTCCCACGACACAATTGAGTTCACCTTATTTAGTTGTTGTTTTCTGTTTCGTTTCGGTTGCGTTGCAGTTTTTGTGTCCGTTTTTCGTCGGTTTTTGTTCAGCGCTTCTGTTTAAATTAATTCGAGTACCGTTTTCGCTACAGAGTTGAGTGAAACTGTTTACTTCGCGAAGCTGAAGCTACTCGGAGCGAAAGTTTGCCAGCCAGAAGATGAGAGGAAGGATATAAAAATTCTGCAACAATGAAATTTTATTCTATGAAAAAAAGCGGAAAAAAATGTTAGTTTGCTCTTTCCATAAATATGTTGATGAAAAATATCTGAAGTTTTTATTATTGTTGTCGCTGTTTTGTTATTATTGTTGTTGTTGTTGTTGTTGTTGTTGGTTTATTTAGTTAGCTTAGTATGAGTGGTGGAAATATTTGTCAATTTTCTATTTTATCTTTTTTTAGTTGTTGTCGTTTTCTGCTTTGTTTTTTCGCTTTCGGATTTTCAATGACAAAATTCTATAGTTGTTTTTGTTGTGCTTGAAAGAGAAAATTATTATTTAAATAAGGCAAAAAAATTAAAATTCCTTAATTGCTGGAAATAATTAAAAATCAGAGTTCAGTAAACTGTCAGACGACGCTGAAGGAAACAGCAACAACAACAACATCTACAACAATAACAAAATCTACAACATCAACAACAACATCTACAACAACAACAACGACAACATCCACACCAACAGCAGCCACAGCAAAAGTTGAACATCGAGGAGCTTAAAAATTGAAATTTAAAGTTTAAATGAAAACCACTGAGCGACTTCGTGAATGTGTTGAGAAGTTGGAAGGAACAACAACAGGCAATAAAATCAAACAATGAAAACATCAACACTTACAGCAACAACAACAACAACAACAACAACAACAACAACATAACAGTGCTGCATCATCGTTCAAAACTACACGGAAACACCTGCAAAGAGCGAAGCAGAACTTTAAGACGCGAAAATGCGATGGAAAATTCATCTCTAGACAACAACAATAATGGATTCGAGGAAAACAGCAACAACTAGGCGTCCACTGAGTGCACAGGTTGCCCTCTCACTCACTCGCACTCCTCTCCGGGGCGACGAAAACGGTGAAGCAGCACGAATTCCTACCTGAAAATAGCGGTTCGTGCGAGGGAGTCTTTTTTTGCTTTCACGTTTAAAAGAGAAAAATTTTGCCAAACTTCAGCTACGAAATGCTGTTCCTCGACTCCTTCCTCTTCCTCTTCTTTTTCTTCTTCTTCTTGTTCTTCTTCTTCTTCCTCCTCTTCTTAATCTTCTTCTTCTTCCTCTTGCTCTTCATGTTTCCGCTTTTGTTGCATCTTAAAGCGAACACTTTAGCGCCAGTGTTGCCACTGCAAAGTTTGTTACCTTCTACTTCTTCCTCGTTTTCTCTCCGCTTTTGCAGCGCTTTGTTGTTGCGAACCCGCTACGGTTCGTGCGGCGCGCTTCAAGTTATTTTGTACGATGGTCAGTCGTTCAAGTGACGACGACAACAACAACAACAACCACAACAACAACAACAACAACAACAACAACAACAACATTAAGTACGTTTGCAATAATTGTTGCTGTACCAGAAATTGAAACAAAACGCAATACAAGCGACGTTCAAGTGTTTCGTGGCGGCAGTTAAAGAGGCGAAATGGGACGGCTGAAGGGGAGGGGGAAGGGGGTTTGTGAGGAGGAGGAGGCGGAGGAGGAAGGAGAAGCAGAATTGAACGGAAGATCGCGAGGGTGGACCGAAGGACAGCGCGTTTGCGGCCGGCAACTGAAGCAGTAATGAAGCCCCTCTGAGCCTCTCTGAGGGCAGTCAGTCGTCGAGCGGCAACTCAGCGGCCCACTTCGGACTCCGCCCTCCCCTCACCCTCGCCCCACCCCACCCCCTCCTCACCACTTTTCCCACAACGACTCTTCATTGCTGACTTTTGTTGCCGTTTTTCGCTCCTTTTGCTTGCTTGCAATTCTTCCAACTTTTGTGCAACATTTTTTGTCGCTAAAAACTTCGCAAAAACCAGGAAAACCAGAAGAGTCGCGCCCCCTCCCCCTCGGGGTTTACTTTTCCCCTTATAACTGCATATTTTTGACTAGTCCAGTTTACGCTTGAGCTCAGCTTCTCTTGATGGCTTCCCCTCCCGCACCCGCAAACCCCAGGCAGCCCCGTCCAGTTGGCTCCAGTTGTGGCGAGCTGCAGCCGAGAGGCGAAGGAGTTGCCAGCCGGAATCCAGTTCTTCCTGCAGTTTTAATTGAGTCGTAATTGAATCCGACGAGAGTTAATTTCTCCCCCGTCGAGTGCGCCGGCCGGTGAGTTGCGTCTCGGCGAGCGAGCTTCGCAGCAGCGTCCACACTTGACGTCGACATAAATGACGCCGCTGGAGCGAAATTTACGTCACCCAAAGTGGCACTCGAGGGGAAGCCAGACTGCGGCGGTCTTCAAGTTCTGCCCGCGCTTCGGAGCTTTAAAGGATTCCGACAAGAAGATGTTTTCCGAAGCCCCAGTGTGTTGTTGTAGTTGTAAGGATGCAACAGACCGTAAAGCTGCACAAGAAGCAGCGTGAAGTGCAGCCGACCCGCGCAGCAGCAGTTCAAGCCGCGTCCTCGCCTCGTATGAGTGATCAACAAATTTTATATGACGCGCGAGGAACGCCAGCGACGTTTGTCGTTGCTGTGGTGAGCGCGCACAAAACACAAGCAATTTGTTGTCCTTATTACAACAACAACAACAACAATAACAACAACGGCAACAACAACAACGGCAACAACAACAACGGCAATCGCACTGCATGCATAAATTGCTGAAATTTTTATTTGTTTATGCAATAAATTTGCGCGAAAAATGCCAATAAAGTGTCCGCTCAATAAATAAATTTTACACTCCGCTGCAACGGAATGCAATGCGCTGCCGAGCACCCTGCAGCTGCAATTCAGCTGCAGTAGCTATGAAGCCACAAAACTGTTGGCGGCAACAGAGTTGCTGGCGAAGGAGGAAAAACACGAAAGAAGCTGCAACGCAAGAAATGAATTGAATCCCAATAAAAATGACACTTGTTAACAAAGTCACACACATTCGTGCACACACACGCACACACGCACACACACACACACATACGCTTTCGAACGTCGAAGGCGCCGCCCGTCGCCGTGTTGCTGTTGCAGGATCCGCGCCATCGTCGCACGCGGATCAGCTTACGCTGGATTCTACAGCGTGAGCGCGTCGATTTCTCAAGCTCATTCAGTTGCTGCCAAAATATATGCGGGGGATGTTAGCGACGGATGCCTGCACGGAGGACGATGAAGTCCTCTTCATTGGCGGGGCGCTTCGTCATCCACGATTCCAGGAATTCGCTGTAATTGACTCTAATAACGACGGCGCTGGTGAAGCTCTTGTGGAGCGCTAGGAAAGCTCTTATGGAGCGCTAGAGAAGCCCTTGTGAAGCATCTCTGGTGCACTTGAGGCAACGTACGATTTTAAAAAACGTTCCGAAAACGAATTCATCGTTCGCAGTGCAATTTCTTGTTGTCGTTCAGGCTCTGCAACACTTTTTTCAGTCTCCTTCCCGCAACAAATAAATGTGTACGTGAGCTGAGGATTATTTGTGTTTGCCAAACTCAGTTCACACACACACACACACACACACACACACTCACACTTAAATTCGATGTCACACCTCTCGTTGTGTTTGTAGTCGCAGACATGGATGCGGATGCGGATGCGGATGGCAAGAAAACGTGTTTGCAAACCACGCGTCGCTTTTACCTCACAATTTTTTTATTTGTGCAGTTTGCTCGCGAGAAGATTGCTAATTTTGAGAGAGTTTAAAAATCGTGGTTTGAATTTTCGCTTTCAGTGTGGCTTCTCGCATCGCGTTCTCTTAAAAACGCAACAAGTAAACCGACTGCTGGATCTTCGGAGGTTTCTGCCAACTTTCAGCTGCTGTTTCTGCGTTTAGCTACGCTGCGTGGAGTCGGAAGTGAGCAGCTCGCTGGGCTTTTGTTGCCCTCTGCGTGTGGATCGGAATTTGTATTGCATTTAGTTGCCAATTTATTGCTCCACCAGAAGCGGAGCTCGGGAGGACGAGAGGAGGACGGACACTTCAGAATTGATTGCTTTCTTCAGTACGTCACGATTTACTGCCTTTCTGGACCATTTTGCTCCGTTTTTAGATGCTTAGGCTGGCGTTTTTAATTGCATTCAGTTATCGTTACTTGAAGGATTACGAAAATCTGAACCTCAACCTTCTGAATTCTTCGTCAGCGTGCAAGTTGCATCACTGAGCTGAGGATTCGATCGCAGACCAAGACGTGCTTCGATGTTTATCAGCATAAATTTGCAGATGTTCGCAAACATTCTCCGAATACGCTTGCGGAATGCAAATCCGAGGTAAATCGAATCGCACTTATGGGATTGAATTAATTTTGCTCTCTGTTTGTCGAGCGCATTACACACAATAAATTAATAAATTATTTCGTTGCGGTTGCAGAGATTCAGGAGTACAAGCGGCCGCACTAAATGGTTGCCAGGAGACTCGGGGCGGGGCGTGGCAGGGGCGGAGGCGAGGCGAACTATTTATCCGGCGGTACGAAGTGAAATGAATGCTGCGAGCTGAATACCCGCTCATCAGTATGCAACCGCCAAGCCAATCAGTGTTTCAACAGGCACTCAGCCAGGACACACACACACACACACACACACACATACATACGCAGGGGCGTGGGGGTGTGGGAGTGTGTGGGTGGGGGGTGTGAGGGGTGAGGCGCCCGCACTCTTGCAAATCTTCGCATTTCAATGGAATGAAGTGAAGTCGAGTTCAGACGCATGAATAGTGAAGCAGAGTGGAACGAAACGGAATAGAATGGAACGTGCAAGGAGCTCAGCAGCGGGAGCGCGAAGGATAGAAAAGGATTCAGACGTGCATAAAAACGGGAATCCTCTGCGTGCATTTTAATGCGGCGGAGGAGAATGCGAGCAGATGACGGTCGCCGCAAGGGTCGACGAAGGGGTGAGAGGGAATTGCGAGCAGATTTCGGAGGCCACAAATTGTTGCTTTGACAAGAACAACATTTACGTCGCTCCAAATCAAGATGCATCTCGTCAAAACTCAAATGAAACATGCGAACGTGCGAATTTCGTCGTTTGTTTGTAGAAAAATCAGTGGATATTGAAAACAATATTAAACGTTAGTTTCTTGTTGGCTTTTCAAGACGAACTCCAGTATCAAAACGTTCGAAATGAATGAGTAGTGAAGGCTGAACGAATTAGAAGAGTCAATTTTTCCCTGCCTTTCTTCTGAAGTCGTCGAAAACCCTCTCGTAACAAGGAAGCTTTCAGACTGCTGAAATAAATCACGTGAACAGACATCCCGAGAAGCACACAGACGCTCGTCTGCTCGCGTTTCATTGCTGCGAATGCCCTCGCCCGTGGGCTCCAAATAGTAGTAGAAATGGTAGCGCTCAACAGTACTTTCTACCGGAAAAGGGAGCAGAAAAGCCAGCAGGACTCTGCTGGGCTGCACTTTGATGACTGCTGCCGCCGAAGCCAAATGAGAATCCAAAAACACTCGACCACCCACTCCCACGCACACACCTACGCGCCCAGTACGCTGACGTGAGTGTGTGGTGAGCATTTCGGGGTTGACGTTGTCAACATTTTTGCTTAATCATGAAAACGTTAAACTTGCATGACTTCGTTTGCATTACAAACACTCGCGCGGGTGTGTGTGTGTGTGTGTGTGTGGAGAGTGTATAGATAAGCAGCACACTTACACACACACGCGTACTGGTGTATGAATTTCTATACCGTCATCTCTACTCATGCATGTGAGGAGCTCGATAAAGCGAAAAACTTAAAAATTCTCCACGCTCTGACCACACAACACACACTCCCACACCTACGCTTGCACACAGACTCGTGTCTTGCGCGCCTCGTTCTTAATTAAGTTTGTGTGTTTGCACGCCATTAATAGCGGCCGCCATCGAAGGATTTTCACCGCAAGTTGCCAACAATTCCGAGACTGTTGCGAAGGGCTTCGGCTTGCTCAGCGTAATGGTGCGAAACATTTTATCTTCACCAATAAATATCGCAAATAAAATGATCAGCTGGAGGATCGAAATGGCCTCCCGAAATGGCAAGTGAAGCCTGCAGAGGAAACGACGTGACTGTAATAAACTGAGAAGGGATTTCCAGTGAGCGGCGGTTTAGTTATGAGAAAACGGATTAAATGACGTTTTGTGTTTATTTCCACTTGGAGAATGAAGTTCATTATTAGTCGTTAAATTAATTCCTAAATTTCCATATGATTTCCTTATTTTGTGGATGAAATTTTACACGCAACACAACTAAATTGGGAATTCAACTAGAAAATCGCACGCAATCAACTCCTTGCAGCGGAGTTTTTCGTAGATAAGCGAAATCGTTGGTTTTTACTTATTTTTAATGAGCCCGGGAGAGAATCCATCACTCTTACAACTTCATATTTGCACACACACACACACACACACACACACACACACACACACACACACACACACACACACATAACATACACACGCACACACACGCACACACACACATATACTCGAGTACGCACTCATCTGCTGAAACCAGTGAAACTGTGTCGAGCAGAGTAATGAAATGAAATCACAGCTGCAGCCGGCTGCTCCATGAAAACCCCATTTAAAATTCCTCTTGCAGAGTGAAAAATTATATCAAAAATTTCTCCAACGAGTGGCAACGCTGTGCGAGGGCGCCGAGCGAGGCGGAGAGAGAGAAGGAGTTGCAAATCCTCTTGCAGCACTTTTCCAATTAAATGGAAAAGCACGCTAAATGCGATGAGACAGAAGAAGAAGAAGAAGCGGAACCAGCACAAGCTGGTAAAGAAAAGTAAAGCGAAAACGCGCTAGCTGAAAATGCGAAGGGAACGACTGTGGAGCGCAGGTGGATGAAGTCATGAAGCCAAGAAGTCGTGAGAACCGGCAGTGATCGCACACACACACAGGTGCAGCCCGAAGAAACGACTTGAAACTACACGTTTCGAGCAAAAGCGTAGCCGCAGGATCAACGCCTAGCCAATCGGGATAATTTAGTTTGCAGAAAAGTCTGCTGCAAGGCCATTAATGAGATAAACCTTCGACTTCCCCGTCCTATTGTTCGTATTTTGAGATGCTATGGTGCACGTGATGCCTCGCACTTGATATCTGATATATTTAGCCAAGATCGGGGTTATATTAGTCTGTAAAAAATGCCTATAGTGAAGAGGGAGTTATCCTTCTCGCTTGGATTCCGTCTCCAGGTCGAGGTAGTCTAGATGGACCTCTATATCGATGGAGACGACGTCTGGCTTCTTTAGTCCAGGTCGATCCATATCGAGATGACTTCTTTCAAGCGAGACGAGTTGCTCGAAACTAGCCTTTTATATTCTCGAAGACAGGGCGATAATCAAAAACGAGGCTTCGGCAAGAAGATCACCGTGATTGCGATTCTTTCCGAGGGAGGGACGCTATTGTCCCTCACGAAGTGTTGTTGTCCCTCCTGAAATTAAATCTCTCTCTGTTCATTGTGTGATTTTTTCGGAACATTTCGAGTCTGGCTCCCGAATGATATGTTTTGAACCAAACTGGAAAAACCTCTAAAGGTCGTATTTTTGATGGGTAAATTTTTGTAGGGTTACTTTTTTGGCAACTAAAGGCTCCCACCATGAAAACCCATAATCTACACATGAATTCGAGATAACAACATTCCTAGAAGTTAATGCGAAACGGTCCTGCTTGCGAACGGTTATCGCGGGGGCGGAAAAGTTTTAGTAATTGTTGTAAATCGTTTATTCATCCTCAGTTCCGGGACTCCTTTCAAGGCTCGCTATCACAACCCATCCGAATTGGGAGCGAAGCCTCTTCGTAATGTTTTTCAGCTATTTCTCCCCAGCAGTCAAGGAAACCCCATCTGTGGAATGGCAGGCGCCTCTCCGGTTGCAATTAACCGCGAGTCACCACTTCGTGCCCCCCAAAGAGTCGCACAGTCGCACCAATATGACGAAACTGAGCGAAAACCACGGATATCGATAAACTGAACTCATCTGCAGTTGGTTCTCCCGAGTGATCGTGCGTGATATACACACCCATTATAAATGCCCCTTATATGTGCCCCTTATATGTGCCCCTTATATGTGCCCCCTGCAATTAAGTATCTCGTATCTTGAGATACTTATTAAATAATTCCTTATTTCACCAATACATCTGCATACGAATATTAATTTTTATATATTTATCAATAACTTATCAGCAACACAATGTATAACCGTTATAATTACCTCTAATTTGTTGTTGTTGTAGCAGCGAGAGCACCAGCTGTCATTACCGATCTCGCATCGGCAGCGAACAGCAAACGTCGGCGAGCGTCATCCGCTGTCGGAGTTTGTTTGCTCGCATTTAAAGTGCGTTCGTCGGATGCGTGCGCCTGCCGGCCGCCAGTTGTTTCATTAAATTATTAATTTATGCGTTGTTGTAATTAAATGTTTGCGTTGTTGTTACTATTTAGCCAGCGACTGAGGACGTGGGGCGCCGCTGAGCGCCGCTGAGCGCCTCGAGTTATGCAAATTTATGCGGCTCGAGCTGAGGGCGGGTGGGCAAGCAGGCGGGGCAGCCCGCGAGAGCGCATCAAATGCGTTAAACGTGTCGGTTATCCGATTAAAAGGCAACAACAACAGCAACAAAAACACAATAAAACTGACAGCTACGAGCGGCGCGTTTGCAATCATAAATTAATGCGAGCGCATTTATTCTGCTTACTTAGTATCTGGTTGTCTGGTTTTCCAGCTGTGTACGTGTGTGTGTGTGTGTGTGTGTGTGTATGTGTGTGTGTGTGTGTGTGTGTGTGTGTGAGTGTGTAGGCGAGCGTGTGTGTGTGCCTTGTTTAATTAATTTTATGTCGATCGCTTCGGACAACACAAAATCAACAGCAGCACAGAAGTGTGAAATACAAACACACGCACACACGCACACACACACTTGCACACGAACACGCACACCAACACATTAATATTGTTTGTTTTCAGATTGCTGGTTCGCAATTAGCTCGCTGAGAAAGATTGGCGTTAAATGCGCAGCTGAATAAAAGCCAAAAGTCGGCCTCCCTCCTGCAGCCCTCTCACCCCTCACGACCACATGCTTCACCGCCACCTCATATCCTGCCTCGCACTTCCTCTCAAGAGCGATTTTTAACACTTTAATTAAGATTTCAATGTTTTCTCAGTTTCGTTCGTCACGCACTTTTCTTCGCTTGCTTTCAACTCGGACTGCAACCCTGCGTTTTCCGGATTGACTTGAATTTGCAGTAAAACAGAAGCCCTCCTCCGCAGTCCTCCACCGCTCACGCAATTCTGAGCCGCCGCCGCTGCAGCAGCAGCAGCAAGCAGCAGACACTCACAGGACACTAAAGTTCCGACTTATGAGAGGATCTCGTTCGTCGCGGGGGTTTTTATACCGCCACGCGTTCGCCGCGACGACTTTCCGGGTGGGGATGCGTTCGCAGCAGCGGCGCACCACACGCACCCCTCCAGCGACGCACGAGCCAGGCGGCGAGAGAGCTTTTCGGTGCTTTCGAGGGGAGCTCTGGGGAAACTCTGGGGAAACTCTGGGGAAGCAGTCGCTATTGGGTCTCCCGGAACGGAGCTCAAGGGAAGCTGCATCATTTTCTGTATGCATCACCCGAGCAGGCTTCCTCTCGCCCGCCGTTTCGCCGCCTCAGCGCTTGAATGATGTGCGGCGAAAAGCTCCGTCGAGAGTGCTGCGTACTGGCGGGCGAGCTTTGCTCACTTCTCCCGGCGTTCATTCTTCTCTCCTCAAAAGCTTTCAACGCACGCAGCACGCAGCATCCTGCTGAACGCTGTTGGCATCGTTGAATTCGTCGTCGTCGGTTCGTCGTTAGTCGTGCAGCTTCGCCTATCCTCGTTTACGCTCGTTTCGCATCGTAAGTTCTCGTTGCGGAGACTGCGATGCACGAAAATCACGTGAGCCGCCGTACTGCCTCTGATGTGGGGATTCTGTGTTCGAAGCACCGTCCGTCCGTCCGTCCAGGTTCCTCGTGTGCGATGGCTACAAAAGCTGCCGTCCTCTTGCTCGGCTTGTCACTCGAGCAGGAACCTTGCGAGAGACAAGGATATGCGTTCCAGCCGAACCCTTGAAGCTCATTGTTGCGATGAGAGCTCGACTAATTACTTGTTACCCCGAAATGACCCAATAAGCCGGTTTGTGGTCATCAATCACCTGAGGACGGACTTCACTAATGAAAATTGTATTTTTTGAGTGTTCTGCAGAAGTCATCATCAAAGTCATTGGAGTTGAAAGATACGAATTTGAAGTCGAGATGATAGGAAAAACAAAAATAATTTTGATATATATAGAGTATTGACAAAATAATAATTAATCCCTGTAAAATAGTTAATAATCCTTGTTTATTTCAAATTACAGAAATACTTATTTAATTGAACATGAAGTTTTCCAATAACATTTTAACGAAAAGACTTCAAATTTCAGTTCGGGTTTGTTTCCTGTTTGTAAATATTCGAGAACTTCTCATGGAAATCATGCAACTTCTAGAATTTTTCCTCAAAAACACAAAATAGTTTTACCCGATCTCATGATTCCAAATAAGAGATGTAAATGGGGTCACTTGAGTTATTCTGGAAGTCCTGACGAAAAAACCTGCTGACGCTCCAAATCGAAATCTTATCGAAAACTTCCCTCGACGGGTCGAACACTGCCTTGGAAGGGAGTTTATTCCGCTATTACACAGTTTATTTCGCTATTAATATATTAATTCCACTTAACCTCAAGTGCCACGCTTCCACCTGCTGCTCTACCAGTGTTTCGAAACCTTCTGCTTGTTTAAAACCCTCTTTTCGACGTCAAGTGTGACATTTTCTCCGAAATGCGTGATAAAAATCTGCGAATGTACTGTTAACCACATCTCGTGCCTTCGTCACCCACTCGAAACCCCTCAAAATTTGTCGCCCAAACGCCGACATCGGGTTGACTGGGCTTGGATTTGCATTTTCCACAGTCAATTTTCCAATTTTTCCACTTCTCAAGCCCTCCATATGGCGCTGCCACTCTCGTTCGCCGCTTATCGCGTCCACCTCGCTCGCTTTTCTTATGCCAAACAAGCTTCGACTGCGATTGTATCGCAAACACTTCTGAGGAACACGCATCCCGCCTTGCCTCTGCAGAAGTCCTGGCGCCCCAGTTCCCTTCCACTGGCAGCTGGCAGGAGCCCCGCACACGTCCTGGAAGCACTCGACAAAACTGCCACTCAAGCAATTTATTTTAATAGCAATAACAATTTATGCGAACCGTCTTCCGCCTCCGGTGTGAGTCCGGTGATTTTATTGAGTACAAATTTATTCAAACGCTGACACCTTGAATACTTCGACTCGATCCTCATCGTAGGTGTCCCGCCCGCGTTTCACCATCGAAACGCGGCACACAGAAGTCATTTTTGCCGAAATGCGGCGCCGCTGCTGCGGGAAGAAAGACTCAGACAGCCTCTTGTTAATGAAAGAGATTATTTTCCCCAGACTGCCAACTTCCTGCAACTTATTGAATTGAAGCCCCTCCTCCTCCTCCACCCCGTTTAATTGACCGCCACCACGTTGTCAAAAATGAGCCCGCCGGTTTTTTTCCAATTTCGATCTGTCACTTACACAGACGCACACAAAGACCGATTACATCGATTACTCAGCATGAAGGCGAACAATAAAAAATGTCCTGCGAGCTGAATGGGCCCAATAGTTGCAATTTTTCGCAGAATTCAAGTTCGCAGGAGGACACAATTGCGCCACAGCAACAACAAGTCAGGAAGTCCGTAGCACAAGTTGAATCTGTTTGCAGAATTCACAATGGAGCGTTCATTGAGGTGAAAAACTTACTAATTAAATTAAAAGGAAATAAAATGGGAAAGCAAGAATGGCTGGAGTCGGGGAGCAAGGAAAGAGTAACAAAACTGCGAAAAAGTCCTTAAAGACTATTCACAGGTCGAAATCGACGGTTCATGGAACTATTCAGCAGGGAACTATTCACTGTAGAGAACTAGAAGAGTTTACTGGAAGGTGGTTAGCGCCTCCCCGAATTTAAAGCGCTGAAGACTTAGTTAGAAAATGGGAAAAAAGTTGCTTTCTCAATTTTCCCCCGTAATCCACTGCTTACCGAGTCGCTACGAATATATGAAGCACCGAATATAGTTAAGAACAGAAGGATTTGAATGGCTTCTCTACCGAGGGAAAAGACATGCAACAACAACAGCAGCAACAACCACAACGAAGGAGCAAATCTTAACCAAATAAACTTCGCAAATAAATGCAGCTGCAAACTTGAAGGAGTCTGGAGTTCATTTTATTGTGCTGATCCTGGTATTAGTTCGGTCTTGGTTGCTCTTGGTTGTTGGTGTTGTTGTTGTCGTTTGAATGTGACAACAACAGATGTCACCACATTGCTGCCTACTTGTGTGTTCGATTCAATCAGGACTTTTTATCTCGATACTTTGAAGCTTGTGGTGGGGTTGCGGTTTGCCAGGAGGCCGCCGCGAGAGGACGAGGATGGGGCAAACAGAGAAACCTGTAGGGACAGACGGAAGAGATCTCAAGCGGGCTAAGTTGGTATTTTGCGAGGCCCATAAAACTGATCCAAAGATAATGAAAAGCTACGAACAGTGGGACGGATGGGACAGTTCTTTGGAACGAGGGCTGCCTTGCATTGCAAGCTAGCCACGGAGGCTTCCGAGGCGTAACGGCTCGGATTTCGTCAGTGGTGGCGCCCCGACTGGTTCTGTTTCTAGTGAGTTCGTTTGAGAGCTCCTGCATCTCCGGAATATCCATTGCGTTTCACTGCATGCAAGTCGATTGGAACGACCAATAAATCTCCCGCCTTCACACCAAACCGCCCGCATTTCCGTACACATCTACAACTTTGGTGGTGTTTGTGTTGCTCCTGTAATCTGTGAGTCGAAGACTGATATTTTATTACGGATTTTTAGGCGGCGCCTCCAGCCCCTGTGTAGTTTGCGAGAATTCTGGGGGGACTTCAGCGAGAGGATTGGTGGTCTCACCTCCGTTCATGCTGCTTGAGTCGTCGGGTCCTTAAGGGCGTCGCATCCTAGTCGACCAGCCAGCCCACTCCGCACTCACTGCTCTTGTACGTGTGAATCTTGCAATCGTCCTCACGTTAAACGAGCGGCAACTTTGCGCGGTGCGACAGGAAGAAGTCGCAGCCTCATAACCGCCGTCTGCGTCGTAGAGCAGCTAAGCAAACGAGTTGCACCGCGGCAAATCCGCAATCAGACAGAGCAAATAACATGTCTGACGTATGCAGCTGCTGACAAAGAGAGGAGTCGCGCATTTCAAATTAAACTCTGGCTTGAACTGAGACGAAGGCTGGCGGAGCTTCAACGTCCACCCACAGATCTGCAGTGTAATTTGTTCAATGCCGCTCCAGCTATAAAAATGTCTGCAGTAATAAGCTGCATGCAACTCTGAAATCGTTGCCAGCGGACAGAAGCATCCTTCAGGGTTTTCTTAAAGAATCTTCAGGTAGTTTCAAAACTGATTTTCGAGGCGTTTTCAATATTTCCAAACGATAAGCTAAAGATTCTGCGCATTCTGTGCAGGTACACTCACATCTCTCGGGTCGTTCACACCTCAGAGTTCTTCAAGGACATCCGGGAAGCGTCTTTTAATCCTGGCATCGGGGAATTATTTAAGGAATCCGTGAAGGTTCATGGAATGTGGAGTGTAAACACAATTGTCAACAAACACATTCAAACAGCCAAGAAAAAGTCCTTCACACGGAATTCTGTAAATATTTGAGAACTCAGGCGGTCCACATGTTTGTCCCTCACGACGAAAGCTTGCTGGTAGGCGGAAATTTATTTACACGCATGCATGGCTGTCAAGTTGCTGCAAACAGCTATGAAGAGATGATGTAGCGAACAACAACAACAACAACAACAACAACAGCACATTAGTTGGAGTCACTCAAAATTGCATGCAAACACGACAAATTCGGTCCAACGCAGTACAACGCACTACAACCGAGCTGCACGCATCCGAACGCAGTGCAGCTGAGTGCAGTGGAAATCGGACAACACGAACGCATTACAAATACACGCGCCTATGCGGGTGTGTGCGTTTGTGTGGCTGTGTGCGTGGACGCCTCTGTCTGCTGAGAGGCGAGCGGAAGTGCGTTTGTGTTGCGTTGCACTGACTTACACGTTGCTTGTTTGGATGTCTGTGATTGCGTTTCTGTCACGCGTTTTCCATTTTTATTTGCGGGAAAACAAAGCGCAGCCGACCGAATCTGGAAGCTGCGTTCGCGCCGCTCCTTGTTAATGCAGACAATAAATTTTATCAGCGTTGAAGTCAAAAACACAACTCAGTGCAGAGTCACAGACACTCGTACAGAACCACACACGCACACATGGATGCCACATGAAGCCGAAGGACACTGCCACGCACCCCCTGTGGGTGCACCTTACACACACACACATACACACACACACATACACATACACACACACATCTAGAGGCCTCAAATCTACGCAATCCATCTGGCGACTTTCGGAATTCGAGACTTCAGGACGTCGTCCCCGCCACGCCGTCCCACGCCACGTATTTGTGACGCTCCTCCACTGCCTGGCATGCTTTTGATGTTTCGGTAGGCGTGGGTGTGTTTGTGTGTGTGTCTGCATCCATACGAGGGTATGTGTGCGTGCACGTCTATGCTCCTGTATATTGATTGCGAACATTGGCGTGCACGCAAACTATGAATTCTGCATGTGGTGCCGTCACTTCCGCTTCCGCTTTAATGTGCTTACTATCAACTTAAATATTTGCGCCGCTGTGTGGCTGCTGCCGTCAATGTGTGCGTGCGTCGATCTGGACGCTTGTTTGTTGCTGGCGTCTGAGAACCAATAAAAGGCTTTGTTTTGCTCCCAACACGGTTACCTGAAGCGAGTCAATAGCGGTATTCAAGCGAGAAGATTGCACGCAGTTGTCGTCTAAACTGGAGTGACGAGTCGTCGGGTTGTTCGAGCGACGTCAGACGGAGAGACTGACGTTGCTGCAGTTCGATTTCGTTAGGAAGTCCACTTTAATCTGATTGCCGCCGGTTTTCCGTCCCTGATTATCAGTCCGAGGAAAAACTAACTTCTGGTCTCTCAGATTCGAAAAGACAGTTTCGTCAACTTGTAGAGTGCTAGCAAATACCAACAAATTTTAATAAACCAATAATATTTTCGAATCCTCTCAGACAGGCGTAGATTTTCTGGGGAGAGTTTCCTTGGCAATGAGGTGCGAGTCCAGATGTTGGCCTGCCGACTGACGACCTCTTTGGATGTTTTTCTGTCTTTGCACTCGAACAGCTTGGGAAAATTAATTTCGCAAATGCATGCAGCAACTTTATCCGTCAAACCCGGCTTCGATTTCTCTGCTCCCCGCCTTTTTCTTCAGTGCTGTCATTTAATTTGCTTCCTCGACTCGCAACCTCGTTGCAAATCGTGCAACATCGCTCAGCCGGCAAGAAAACCAGCGACTGAATTCGGCAGCACCGCCACTTCGCAATCAACTGCATTCGGTACTTGAATGAACGGGGCACAAAAGCAACGAGACAAAGCCTTTTAATATTTTTTAATATTTTAAAATTTCCTTCCTAATGCTGGTAGACAATGAGAGCAGCCGGGGAACGGAGCGCCAGAGAACGCGCTGGTGCCACAGCAACTACGACTTCAACCCAATGCAATCCCAGAATCACAACCGCAAACAATCTGCCAAAATGTACGAGTGCCGGCAATCAAACTGGTACAACAACGCAAAAGGACGGAGCCAACAAAAACAAACGGAGACACGGGCACCCACCACCACTCTCGTTCTCTTGATCCCTCGAGCGAGTGCCTTGCAGATACAACAGGCTGCAAGCAATCCGGCTGAGACTGCAAGTTTTGAATGAGGCTCGCGATGATTTCATTTTTCTCGTCGTGAATGACAAGGGGAGGGTCGGGGTGGAGCTACCTTACAGCCAACACAGCTTTCATTGAATTTCATCCCATTGATATGGGGTGCATATCTAAACTAATTCCTTTTAAATGGAAAAAGACTCTTAAAATCGGAGTTTCGGCTCCGAGTTCTTCTTTGCCAATATTTAAGATGAATCTTACAGTTTTATCTGACATCAATTAATTTCGACATTTTGTACCCAATGGAAAATGGTACCCAAAAATTTTTTTAATAATAATAATACTAATAATAATATTGAAATGCTCTCCGAACCGGGACGGCATTAAGACTTCTTTCGAGCCTGTAAACTCGATTTCGAAGCCACTTCTTTTAGTGTTGTACATCTCACTGAAAACGGTAACGTGGAATACATCAGGGTAGTTCAGTAATCACCAAAAATACTCACTGATTACTTTGCTATGGTGGATGCTGTGACAGCAGGAGTAGCTGTCGCCAATGATGTTTATATCTACAAGCAGGATGCAACTCTGCGGGATCCGTGACCCTCGTTGGGATCAGTGACCCTCGTTGGGATCAAACATACAATGAGAGCCCGTGGCCAGAATTAGCTGTCGCCAATGTGATGTCGCATTTGCCGACATCATAGGTGGCGTAGTTTCTAAGTCTCATCAAGTATGCGAGAACCAGCGAAGTCGGTAACAAATTTGGACTAATGTGTCGGCTTGCATAAGGCACAAGAGCAGACATCGAACCTTGAATGGCAGCATATTTTTAAAGGGATACAGAAGGGGCCCTCGTAAGACCGATGCTCATTATCTTCACGAAATTGAAATAATCTACAGTGTTAGTGGAATAATTGGGAATTTCGGCTAAACAGAGCCGATGTAATCAGCATAGAAGTTATCGATAGCATCAGCATTGTTAACATTGTATCTCAGTATTTTTATATAAACATTTTGGCAGAGTATTCTTAGGTGGTTTGTCAGAGTCCTCATTAGATACTTTAACCATTATGAGCCTTGCAAATGCAACAAGAGTTTTCAAATGCAAAAATTCTCTTTATAGTCTCGATCGTTTAGTTCAGACAAGAACCAAGATCGTAACTTCTTTCCGTCTCAAATTTGGGGCGATCGAGAAATCGAGACGGCATTTTATGAGGGCAAGAATCGCTGCACAGACGCCTTTTCCACCGAGATGGGAACCGAGATCGAGACGTCCATTTTAAGTCGAGAAGCTTTTTCTGCCAAGGCGAAATCGAGATCGCCATCACCCGAACCCTGGAAAGTTTCGCTCGGGCAATCTACTAGCCCTATGTGACGAAGGGTTTACTCAGTGACTTCGATAAAGTCTTTTTGAATTAATACGAAGCCACGTGCAAATCTTTGAATGAAATACCCATAACACCGGAATTAAAAAGTGCGAAATTAAATAGTGAGACAATAACAGAGGAAGTAAAAGATAATGTGGTTTCGTTTTTCTGCCTCAAAGCAAACTGCGTTATCTTTATTGTAATTGTTTTATTATATGGTGCTCTTCAGCTTTTTTGCGTATTAAAATATACATCAACGAAAGGCAAGGTTTCTTATCTAACTTCATACCTTCATTACATTGGGTATAAAAACTATTGAGCTTAGTTGAGGGTTGTGAGAAATCATTCCGAGGTTTGCGCGTGGTTTCTTATCAATTGAATTATTTGATCATTTGTATCAATTTGAACATTTGAATCAATTGAATTCATCAATTGAAAAAGGCTTTACTGGGGCACAAGAAACTATTGCATAGTGGTTATTAACTGTCTTGCTTGGGACAGGCATGTAGTAAAGTTCTCATGTAGTAAAGCCTTTTAATTTTGAGGAGATGAGATTTATGCAGTTAAGCATCTCTTACCCAATAGATCCATGTTGCTCTTGGTTAAATCACTTAAAGTACCTCGCTCTCCTTATTGTTGTAAAGTAAGTTAGTAAGTTGGGCACGGTCTTAAAATAGGACTCGAAAATAGTAAATTCTTTCTTTTGCCTTCTGTGCCCAAACATGCGTGGGCAGTTATGATGTAAGTTATTAATGACCATTGAATATAATGTACAAATATGTACCGAACAGAGCGTACGCAGAAGCTTCCTATTCCTATTGGCTCTCTCCGCATCTACAGTGATTGATTAATGGGGATTTCGCTGGCCAAAATCTTTTAAAAGGGTTTTGTGGCTTGACAAACCCTCCGTGACCACTCAACTCGCCGAATATATACCGGTTTCCTGATCTTCTGTTAAAACAGGAGATTTTGTCGGTTAGTCATTTAGGTTGTTCTCCGTGCGATAACAGTCCTCAGAATTTCTGAGCAGCTTTCTGGCTCCTGGCTTTGGCAGTCCTCGGTGGTGACGAGCGCCTTAAGGTTATATATATATATATATATACATTTGCGCTGACTAATCTTTGTTGAGAAAAAATTTCAAAAGCGTTATCCATAGATTATAGTTTCTCTTTATATTGTTATGTTATATTTGAAAAACACGGCAGGTGTGGATTCCAAAAACAGTACCTCCTCCCTTCTTAACAATATTCCCAAAGTATTTGTCCTTCACCTCCCCCTCCCACCACCAAAATATGGAACAACTTTGAACTAAGTGGTCTTCTAATTTGTCTTTTATTTCTGAAGTCTAATTTTTGCAAGATTGAAGGGGTCTCCACATTGGGACAGTATTAGGCCTTCACGATACTGTACTCGATTTCAAACCCACTCTTTTTAGCGTTGTTGTGCATTCCACTGAAGACATTAATTTTGTATAAATTAGGTAATTTCCTATCCACTGGTAAGCCTGCGGTGGAAGTGATCGTAGTAAGTCTCTCAGAAAGTCAGGGACGGCGCTGTATCGACAAAAATACTCACTAAATACTGTAGCGTTGTGGAGGCTGCGGCCGCAGTAGTAGTTGTCGCCAAAATAGTTGGATTTTAAAGGCACGATTGCACTGGAAGGGATCGAGACGGAATCCTCGTTAAGTACATAATTACAATATATGCCTGGAGGCAGTCCTTGGTCGCAGTTGTCGCCATCACAGATGTCGAAATTTTTAAATTTCAGTCTGAGAACGAGAGGAAGTTGGTAACAAAATTTGACTACTGCGACGAGTTGCATGCGCTCACATTATACCAGTACTTTCCACACGTGATTGTATGCAGACGCTGTAGTTCATGTTGGGAGGGTAGATGCCTCGTCCGCCGTTATAATTGAAGGAAGTGATGACGCCCTTCTTCGCAATGTAGTATTGCAGACAACCAGTGGGCGCCAAATTATAGAAATCTGATTGCAACTGAAAGATCCTTAGGTACCAATAAGGTTTAAGTGGTACAAAATACCTGCCGGTAGGTGTGGATCGTGAAGCCAATCTGACTGTCAAAGTTATTTCGTCAACGCCTTGAGTTCCGTTGAAAGGAACGTATATGTGTTGCTCGTTATGAGTGCCACAGAAGCGCAGACCTGCAATCTCCAAATACTGATCGACGCACTCGAGGGTACCATTGTTGTTTGTGTGCTGGGCTAGCGTCGTGCTAAATTCGACGTGCAACTGTACGACGCGTGGTGAGTACACCTTGAGGTGGTACTGACAGACGTCTGTGATCCCAGTGAAAGTCGTGATAAGAGTCTCCCTCGACCAAGATGTCTCGTTGCAACTGATCCAGGACAAATCACTTTTGACCAGATTACCAACAGTGCAACGCGTCGTGATGCTAAGAAGCAAGAAAACGGCAACGAAGAATACGTAGCTGGTACTCATGTCGGTGTTATAGTTAGAATTTAGTAACTGATGCTCCTTTTATAGTGGAGCTATAAGAACCGCCTTCGGTTCCGTCCTGTTAAAGTTCAGATATTTGCCTCATATCTCTCCCTATCTAAATAACAGGTAATAAACGAGCACTTTTGAAATCGGAGGCAATAAACTAATTACTTATGAAAAAATTTAATCCACTTTATTATCAACGTGCGTGTTGCAATATTTCCACACAGTGTTGTAGTCTTATTTATTGTGACAGGTACATCACAGATTTGGTAGGTTAGGAAGAATTTGCTCACAGATATTTTACCTCAAGCAGGCTGGTCAAGCATCCACGTTTGGCTCATTTCCGCCTGCATCGTTAGCACCGTACCTAAGCACTTTTATATAAACAATTTGGCAGAGAATTCTTAACAGTCTTAACTGGCCTTGGCAGAGTCTTCATTAGATGCTTTAACCATTAAGAGCCTTGCAAAATCAAGAAGGGTTTTCAAAAAAATTCTCTTTATAGTCTCGATCTTTTAGTTCAGAAAAGAACCAAAATCGAGACTCTTTCCATCTTAAATTTGAGGCGATCGAGGTAACGAGACGGCATTATATAGGACAAGAATCGATGCAGACACACCTTTTTCCACAGAGATGGGAACCGAGATCAAGACGTCCGTTTTTAGTCGAGAGAAGCTTTTTCAGTCAAGGCGAGAGTCGAGATTGCCAACACCCGTACCCCGGAAAATTTCGCTCGTGAAATCCACTAGCTACCACTGTGTGACGAAGGTATTACTCAGTGTTATCATTAAAGCCTTTTTGAATTAATACGAAGTCACGCACAAATCTCGGAATGAGGTACGCATAATTTCGCAACAAACAAATGCGAAAGTAAAGAGTGAGGCAATAACAGTCGGAATAAAAGATAACATAGTTTCGTTTTTCTACTTCAAAGCAAATTGCGTTGTTTTTATTGCAATTGTTTTATTATCCGCAGCAAAAGCAATTGTTTTATTGTTTATACGCAACAAAATTAACAGCAACAAAAGACAAGGTTTCTTATCTAATTTCATACCTTAATTACATTCAGTATAAAAACGCTTGAGCGCTACAAACTCTTGCCACTGGTCCGCTGTTCCAAACCAAAATCCGAAAACATAAGGTGCCTTATATTTTCAGTCCTCGTGTTTCTCGTTTTCATCGCAATTTCAGTGGTCGAATTACGTGAAAGGGGTGCAGTGCTCAGACAAGAGCCTCCGACTCATTAATATCCACACCACCCACATTTAGAGGTGGAAAGTTGTCACGCGTTAGACGTTTGTGGGTCACAAACAACATTGGGTCTTCCGCGCGTTAAAATCTGATTGAAAATACTGTCTCTCAGCTCAGCTAAAGTAGCATCAAGCGGAGTTGCCAAGGCAGACCGTACTGAACAAACCGAAGTACTTAACGGACTGATCGGACTCGTCAAAGCAATATATTTCTTGTTGCTGCGTAGCGTTCGTTTTTGCTAAATTTCTGCAGCAGTTGCTAGCGTTTGTTGTTTATTGCCATACATTTTAGTTTGTTATAATATTATCACAATTCACTTCGTCTCGAAGTGGATTATTTTTCATAAATTACTTAAATAAAAAAGAGAGTGTTCTACATCGAAGATGACTTATGGCACCTAGAAGTAAATAAAAATCAAAGTTAGCACCCACACAAACACGTCTACTCAGCGCGACAGCACATGAGAAAAGATGTGGAGGCATTGATGCCTGGGATGGGTTCAATTTAAAAGTATGTCGAACTAATTCATATTATATACATATACTTTGTCACCTTGTTCATGAAACAATGCATGATTTCAGCGCTTGTTTTGAAACTACTATTAGATTCTCCGTTGCCGATTCTGGTAAACACTTTTTAACCTTAACCGGTGTTCTGACTATTTTTTTATTAAAATAGAGTTATATATATTTATATATATATATATATATATATATATATATATATATATATATATACATTTACGCTGACTTACCTTCGTTGAGAACAAATTTCAAAAGCGTTATCCCTAGATTACAGTTTCTCTTAATATTGTTTTGTTATATTTTAAAAACACGGTAGGTGTGGAGTCTAAAAACAGTACCTCCTCTCTTCTTAACAATATTCTCAAATTATTTGCCCTTCACCACCCCCTCCCGCTAATCAAAAATATGCAAAAACTTCGAACTTATTGGTCTTCTAATTTGTTTTTTATTTTTTAGGTCTAATTTTCGCAAGATTCAAGTGGTCTCCACATTGGGACAGTATTAGGCCTTCACGATACTGTACTCGATTTCAAACCCACTCTTTTTAGCGTTGTTGTGAATTCCACTGAAGACATTAATTTTGTATAAATTAGGTAATTTCCTGTCCACTGGTAAGCCTGCGGTGGAAGTGATCGTAGTAAGTCTCTCAGAAAGTCAGGGACGGCGCTGTATCGACAAAAATACTCACTAAATACTGTAGCGTTGTGGAGGCTGCGGCCGCAGTAGTAGTTGTCGCCAAAATAGTTGGATTTTAAAGGCACGATTGCACTGGAAGGGATCGAGACGGAATCCTCGTTAAGTACATAATTACAATATATGCCTGGAGGCAGTCCTTGGTCGCAGTTGTCGCCATCACAGATGTCGAAATTTTTAAATTTCAGTCTGGGAACGAGAGGAAGTTGGCAACAAAATTTGACTACTATGACGAGTTGCATGAACTCACATTATACCAGTACTTTCCACTGGTGATTGTATGCAGACGCTGTAGTTCATGTTGGAAGGATAGATGCCCCGTCTGTCGTTATAGTTGAAGGAAGTGATGACGCCCTTCTCCGCAATGTAGTATTGCAGACAACCAGTGGGCGCCAAATTATAGAAATCTGATTGCAACTGAAAGATCCTTAGGTACCAATTAGGTCTAAATGGCATAAAAGTATTGCCGGTAGTTCTGGATCGTGAAGCCAATCTGACTGTCAAAGTTATTTCGTCAACGCCTTGAGTGCCGTTGAAAGAAACGTAGATGTGTTCCTGGTTATGAGTGCCACAGAAGCGCAGACCTGCAATCTCCAAATACTCATCGACGCACTCGAGGGTACCATTGTTGTTTCTGGGCTGAGCTAGCGTCGTGCTAAATTTGACGTGCAACTGGACGACGAGTGGGGAGTACACCTTGAGGTGGTACTGACAGACGTCTGTGATCTCCGCGGGATTCGTGATAATAATCTCCCTCGACCAAGATGTCTCGCCGCAACTGCTCCAGGACACTTCACTTCTGAGCAGCTCACCAACAGTGCAACGCGTCGTGATGCTAAGAAGCAAGAAAACGGCAACGAAGAATACGTAGCTGGTACTCATGTCGGTGTTATAGTTAGAATTTAGTAACTGATGCTCCTTTTATAGTGGAGCTATAAGAACCACCTTCGGTTCCGTCCTGTTAAAGTTCAGATGTTTGCCTCATATCTCTCCCTATCTAAATAACAGGTAATAAACGAGCACTTTTGAAATCGGAGGCAATAAACTAATTACTTATGAAAAAATTTAATCCACTTTATTATCAACGTGCGTGTTGCAATATTTCTTCACAGTGTTGTAGTCTTATTTATTGTGACAGGTACATCACAGATTTGGTAGGTTAGGAAGAATTTGCTCACATATATTTTACCTCAAGCAGGCTGGTCAAGCATCCACGTTTGGCTCATTTCCGCCTGCATCGTTAGCACCGTACCTAAGCACTTTTATATAAACAATTTGGCAGAGAATTCTTAACAGTCTTAACTGGCCTTGGCAGAGTCTTCATTAGATGCTTTAACCATTAAGAGCCTTGCAAAACCAAGACTTGTTTTCAAATGCAAAAATTCTCTTTTTAGTCTCGATCGTTTTAGTTCAGACAAGAACCAAAATCGAGACTCTTTCCATCTTAAATTTGAGGCGATCGAGGTATCGAGGCATTATATAGGACAAGAATCGATGCAGACACACCTTTTTCCACAGAGATGGGAACCGAGATCAAGACGTCCGTTTTTAGTCGAGAGAAGCTTTTTCACTCAAGGCGAGAGTCGAGATTGCCAACACCCGTACCCCGGAAAATTTCGCTCGTGAAATCCACTAGGTACCACTGTGTGACGAAGGTATTACTCAGTGTTATCATTAAAGCCTTTTTGTTTTCATCGCAATTTCAGTGGTCGAATTACGTGAAAGGGGTGCACTGCTCAGACAAGAGCCTCCGACTCATTAATATCCACACCACCCACATTTAGAGGTGGAAAGTTGTCACGCGTTAGACGTTTGTGGGTCACAAACAACATTGGGTCTTCCGCGCGTTAAAATCGACCCGATTCGCTCGACTCCACTCCTGGATTTTGGTGAGGTCAGATTGGAGTGTGTCATTCATAATTCTGCGTTTTCTAGTGATTTCCAGAATAAAAGGACGCCTGGAGAATGAATATGAATGACAAATGCTGCTTTTATCAGCAAACGAGTAGAGGGGGTTTGATAAAATGAGAAAAAGAGTTGGAGATAGGACCGAACCCTGCGGAACTCCAGCATTAATGGAGTGCTCTTCAGAAGCAGAGCCGTCCATCACAACCCGAATAGAGCGGCCGCTGAGGAAACTCAATATCCATCGAGTGATAGTATTACCGACGCCGTAAGCAGTCACTTTAGACACGAGTGCTTTATGCCAAACCCGGTCAAATGTCTTGGAGATATCCAAAGAAACAACCTTGCTCTCACCGAACTGGTGAATACAACCGTTCCACCGCTCAGTGAGAAACGCCATCAGATTGCCGGTGGAACGGTGAGCACGGAAGCCGTACTGGCGATTCGTAGCCTCACCTTTTTTGGAAATTGGCTGCACATTGGCAATGTTCCAGGGTATAGAAAGAACTCCTAGTACTATAAAAAACTGAAGTGTACTATAAATTAAAGAGATTTCGCAATGGGCGAGCTAGTGTTGAGGCGCACTTTCTCAACGTGTGGGCTGATATGCCATCCGGTTCCGAGAACTTGTTGAACTTGAGGTTTGTAAGCACTCTTTTAACAGTTCGTGTTCGAAAATGCACTTCAGGCATGGTCTGAGGTACATCGTAGACCACGGGCAGTGGTTGGCTACTCTCGGGGAGACAGCAGTTTTCAGCAAACATTTTGGCTAATAAGTTTGCTTTATCAACCGAGTGAGTGAAGATCTGATCATCCTTGAGGAGAGTTGGAATAGACGATCGCGTCTGATTCTTCACTCTGCCAACGAACGACCAAAAGTTCTTGCTACCTTTATGGTATTGTAGAACTCTACGTCTAAGGCGCTGCTCGTAGAGAGCTTTTTCGCGCTTTAGAGTGGCATTACACCTGTTTCTGGCCTGGTTGCGCAGCAGTTTAGTTTCAGCAGTTTTGTTCAAAGGCCAATTTCTAAATGTTTCTCCTTTAGACCTGACTGCTTGTCTGCCAGTCGCATTAAACCGGGAATGGTCTTTTGGTTTAATGGAAATCTTTTTATTGGGTATGAAAGACCTCCAATTTGTACTTCCAATTTGTGCAACAAGATCGAGCCTATTGATTTTGGACACAAAGTTAAGTATATAATTATTAAGGTAAAGTCGATTTTAGCTTTATAAATTGGTAAAACAAAGGATTTATTTGGATTAAGCTGCAGTCTGTTATTTTCAGACTATAGAGCAATATTTCGCAAGTCCTCATTAATGTTGTAACACATACCATCAAGGCAGTGAATATTATTTGAGAAATACACCTGCAAGTCATCCGCATTAGCATGCATGGACAAATGTCTCACGTTAGTGAAGATATCATTAAGAAACAGCGAAAATAATAACGGTCCTAACACGAAGCCTTGAGGGACACCAACTCGTATATATTTCGCATCAGGGTACACATTTAATATCTTTGAGACCGATTAGATAGGTGAGATTTAATTAATTTCACTGCATTATTCGAAAATTGGAACAAAGATCCCAACTTGTCACAGAGTAAAGTAAATCTTGATTGCAGCGGATGCAGAAGATTATTGTCCTCAATATGTTCATTAATTTTACCAGCCATGATCGATTCACACACTAGAGAGAGAACTGATAAAATACTAATTAGCCAATAATCAGCAAGTGATTTTGGGGTTTCTTGCAATTGGTATAACAATTCCAGTTTTCCATAGAGAAGGAAGTCAAGACGTAGTATATATGTAATTTATAATTCCAGGTAATTGGGATATAATATATGGTAATACGATTTTCTTACAACATTTGCCTCATGAACACCAGGGAATTTGAACTCATTTACCCAAGACTAGCTAACAGAGCCCAAACCACTGCTACCACATATGTATTGTTAAGGAATAAGGGTTAAGTTTAGACATAAAATATTGTAGTATTGCTTCGCTCTCCTTATAGTCCATGAAGTAAAGTTTCGCACTATTCTAAAATGTTCGCAATTATGGGTAGATAGTTTGAATATTTTTCCCATTTAGAACACAACCGATTTCTGTGTCGTATATGCTCCTAACCCTAGAAGAGGAACAGACATTTACTTTAAAGTCAAAAGAGGAAAACGAAGACCATGATCAGACACAAACTTAATTTTGTTGAATTGTAGCAACTTTTCAAGGTCAGGGAAAATAAAATAGTTCAACAAACATGAGGTAGTTAAAAGAGGGCTTCACGGTCACAGTATTTTTGCGGATTGTAGACACAGGTCAAAAGTATTTTAGTCATAGAGTCAGATAACTTAAGCGAAAGGAATTCTAGTCCATAATCATCACTGGATGAAGTAACCTCTACGGAATTGTAACAGTATTTTATATATATAGCATCTCCTTCAACCTTACTAATTAACCTGTCCTTACGATGTAACCTCAAGTTTGGTATTTCAACATTACGATCTGACAGATCTGCTAGAAACCACGTCCCAGTCACACAAATAGCATCAACAGCAGAGTCCAGAAACACGTTTTTAACATAATCCATCTTACAGTGATTCAAGCTTCGTGCATTGAAGTGGACACTATTAAAGCCATTGTGTGGCTTACAAAAGACAATAGGCGGTGATTTCCATCAGAAGTGTAAGGCAGTAAGGTGTTAACATTCATCAATATAAACATTATAGGCCGAATCACGAAACCATGGGGAGGGAATATAATATGAGTAATTAATGCTAACGTTGGTAACCCGTGAACAAAATGTCCGTGGCTACTGTACTGGATACTGTACTCGATTTCAAACCCACTCTTTTTAGCGTTGTTGTGAATTCCACTGAAGACATTAATTTTGTATAAATTAGGTAATTTCCTGTCCACTGGTAAGCCTGCGGTGGAAGTGATCGTAGTAAGTCTCTCAGAAAGTCAGGGACGGCGCTGTATCGACAAAAATACTCACTAAATACTGTAGCGTTGTGGAGGCTGCGGCCGCAGTAGTAGTTGTCGCCAAAATAGTTGGATTTTAAAGGCACGATTGCACTGGAAGGGATCGAGACGGAATCCTCGTTAAGTACATAATTACAATATATGCCTGGAGGCAGTCCTTGGTCGCAGTTGTCACCATCACAGATGTCGAAATTTTTAAATTTCAGTCTGGGAACGAGAGGAAGTTGGCAACAAAATTTGACTACTATGACGAGTTGCATGAACTCACATTATACCAGTACTTTCCACTGGTGATTGTATGCAGACGCTGTAGTTCATGTTGGAAGGATAGATGCCCCGTCTGTCGTTATAGTTGAAGTGATGACGCCCTTCTCCGCAATGTAGTATTGCAGACAACCAGTGGGCGCCAAATTATAGAAATCTGATTGCAACTGAAAGATCCTTAGGTACCAATTAGGTCTAAATGGCATAAAAGTATTGCCGGTAGTTCTGGATCGTGAAGCCAATCTGACTGTCAAAGTTATTTCGTCAACGCCTTGAGTGCCGTTGAAAGGAACGTAGATGTGTTCCTGGTTATGAGTGCCACAGAAGCGCAGACCTGCAATCTCCAAATACTGATCGACGCACTCGAGGGTACCATTCTTGGTTGAGGGCTGAGCTAGCGTCGTGCTAAATTCGACATGCAGCTGGACGACGCGTGGTGAGTACATCTTGAGGTGGTAGTTACAGACGTCTTGGATCTCCACGAAATTCGTGATTTGAGCCTCCCTCGACCAAGATGTCTCGCCGCAACTGATCCAGGACAATGGACTTCTGACCAGGTTACCAACAGTGTAACGCGTCGTGATGCTAAGAAGCAAGAAAGCATTTTGTAGGTCAGGAAGAATTTGCTCACAGATATTTTACCACAAGCAGGCAATTTGGCAGAGAATTCTTAACAGTCTTAGCTGGCCTTGGCAGAGTCTTCATTAGATACTTTAATCATTAAGAGCCTTGCAAAATCAATAAGGGTTTTCAAATGCAAAAATTCTCTTTATAGTCTCAATCGTTTTAGTTCAGACAAGAACCAAAATCCGAGATCAAGACGTCTGCCGAGATCAAGACGTCTGCTCTTAGCCGAGAGTGACTTTTTCAGTCAAGGCGAGATCGAGATCGCTATCACCCGTACCCAGGAAAATTTCGCTCGTGAAATCCACTAGCTACCACTGTGTGACGAAGGTATTACTCAGTGTTATCATTAAAGCCTTTTGGAATTAATACGAAGCCACGCGCAAATCTCGGAATGAGGTACCAATAACTCCGCAACAAACAAATGCGAAAGTAAATAGTGAGGCAATAACAGTCGGATTAAATGATAGCGTAGTTTCGTTGTTCTACTTCAAAGCAAACTCTTTCGGGCTATCAAAATGTACAGCAACGAAAGACAAGGTTTCTTATATAATTTCATACCCTAATTACATTCAGTATAAAAACGCTTCAGCGCCACAATCTTTTCCAGTAATTCGAATATCTTCTAGCCAGCGGTCAGATATTCCAAGCCAAAATCCGAAAACATGAGGTGCCTTGGATTTGCAGTTCTCCTATTTCTCGTTTTCATCGCAATTCCAGTGACCGAAGGATTCCTTCTGGGCAATTATAATGTACACTTCCAATGCGACTGTGGCCCCATATATTCTCCAATTTGCGCCACAGACAACAACACTTACCGGAACCTCTGCACGTTTAGGTGCGCCAAGAGGATAAAGGTGCTGAATGACATTAATATAAGGATAGCCCACTATGGTGTCTGTGATGAGCGCTGGGAAGGGTAGAGTGAATGAATTGTAATACCTTAAAGAACTCGCACAATAAAGTTAAGAAGCAATCTAACAATTTCAAAGGTCCTTTTCTTTCTACAAATTTTTTTATTCTATAAGAAAGAAGAAAATATTCAGCTCTTGCGCCCCAGAAAATGGCAAAAAGAATTAGCAATTTTTACTGTATTTAAGAACAGAAACAGAGACGTTCACACAGTATCCTCACAGAGTTAGTATAAAAATTGCGGCGTGGTTAAATTTTATGTAAGTAAATAACCTTTACACATTAACAGTCCGTAGTGAAGAATTTTTCTTAAAATGTGAATTCTGATATTTCTTTGCGTTTACAAGAGAACAACTTCATGCTTACTGTTACGTGTACAATAATACTCGTAACTCGGTTGTATGAAATTATATTCCGCAATTCATCTTCTATTCACTAATGTATAAGGGGTGTCTAGTATTTTTGTGTGAATGTTCCACCTAAAGACTTGAGAACTTTAGATTATTAATTAATAATTCATTAGAAGTCATTATGTTTCCATGGAGCCCATTTCCAGGTGAGTTCAATTATTTAACGAAATTGTGCCCTTTTTTATTTCTGAAATTAAAATCTTGCAATACTGAAATGATCTGCCAACTGGGACAGTATTTAGTCTTCTTTCGAGCCGGTATACTCGATTTCAAATCCGCTACTTTTAATGTTGTGAAAACGGTATGTCAGTGAAAACGGTAACTTGGAACACATAAGGGTAGTTCTGTAATCACCAAAAATACTCACTGATTATTGTGGTGTAGTGCAGGCTGCGCAGGTGTGGTGTAGTGTGGTGTAAGCAGGACGAAAATCTGAGGAATGAGGTGTGGTGTAGTGTGGTGTAAGCAGGACGAAATGGGGGCGAATTTGGGGAATCCAGACGTGATCCTAATTGGGATCAAACTTAAAATATGAGCCCGTGTCCAGTTCTTGGCCGCACTTGTCGACATCACAGACGGCGAAGTTTTAAAGTCTCTCAGAACCAGGTTGCTTTTGTTTAAATTGTGATTTCACTTTCTTTACTGTTGTTAGATCTTTTTTTTGCTTGGTTGTACTTGTTGTATCGCATCTTGTGCGTAATATAATTGAGACTGATTTTGCTACCTTTTTTTAGAATAGAACCAAGCTCAGGGGATGCCCCCTATCAATGCAAAGCGTTGGAAAGGGATCGAGACGTGAAAGGGGTGCACCACTCCGGAAAGCCGAGTAGATCTGTTGAATACCTGAACCGAAGGAATCAGGATGGCTACTTCAGAGAAATATTTACATTAAAGTATCGGTAAAGTAAGGATACACACCCCACATCCCGACGACATCCCAAAGGTTTCAATAGAGCTGGATACCCTACTGTACACCTATAAGTTTTATCGCACGACCTTGGATACGGTCCAGAAGCTGGAGATAGGTTTTAGAAGCTCCCGACCTTATAAGCGAGTTGTACTCCATTTTCGGACGGATATACTTGGTGTAGATACAACGAAGATCGGTTGGAGTGAAGTATTTCTTACACCGCTTTAAAAAACCAGAGTCACTAACCACTTGGCTGCTTCCTTCGAAACATCAAAAATGTGACCGTTCCAACGAATATCGCATTGGATTGACATGCCCAGAACATCAAGAGCCTCCGACTCCATAATATCCACATCACCCACATTTAGAGGTGGAAAGTTGTCACCCGCTAGACGTTTGTGCGTCTCAAACAGCATTGGGTGTTCCGCGCATTAAAATCGACCCGATTCGCTCGACCCCACTCCTTGATTTGATTGAGGTCAAATTGGAGTGTGTCATTCATAATTCTGCGCCTTCTATTGATCTCCAGTACTTTGCACAAGTTCAGCGTTTTTGTTCCTGCTTTCTAAAGTTATCAAGTTTTGGAAACCTGCTTCGGAAAGTAGATATTACTTTTATAGAATAACTTTCGTAAAATAACTTCATGCAAGCCGTCACAGTAGTTCAATTCTGTCATCGACTTCGCTTTCATGCGAGTTGCAACCAAAAGCAAAATGCTTAACTAAAATGAGTCTCTCAAAATAAGAAAAACTTTACTAAATAAAAGAGCTGCATGCCTGTCCCAAGCAAGATCCACTCCCAGGCTACATGCCTGTCTCACTAATAGCCACTCCCAAGCTTTTCATCTGACAAGCTAACGGAACTGCAAAACCATCCTTCTTATAAGTCATGCTCAGTTTCACTCGATTCTAATAACATAAATACTTATTTTGTCTCCCTTCATGTATCGGCAGCCAGTTCACCGTGGTTGGATGTTGACATGCCTGAGAGTTCAAATTCAAATGTGAAATATTGTCATTTTATGCGCGAATTAAATTTTCTAAACAAGTTCCTTTATAAGCAATATGTTATGGGTATGGAAAGAAGAATAAAATTTAATGCTAAATCCTTTTGGAATTACATAAAATCTAAAAAAGGTACTACGGGTATACCAACTTCGAGAGATGTTGAACGGCGCTTTTTCACCTGTGATCAATTGCTTCAACGGCAAAAAAAGAAGGGTTTCTGCATCGTATCGTGACTGGCGATGAAAAGTGGATACGCTACGACAATCCAAAGCGGAAAAAATCATGGGGAAAGCCTGGTCATGTCTCAACATCAACAGCAAAGCCGAATATTCATGGCTCCAAGCTTATGGTCTGTATCTGGTGGGTTCAGCTCGGTGTGGTGTACTATGAGCTACTGAAACCCAATGAAACCATTACAGGGGATCGCTATAGACTGCAATTGGTGCGTTTAAGAAGAGCATTGCATGACAATGCCCGACACCATGTTGCAAAGGTTGTAAAAAATTATTTGGAAAGGCTTAAATGGGAAATTCTACCCCATCCGCCTTATTCACCAGACATTGCTCCTTCCGACTACCACCTGTTTCGATCGATGACAAGTATCAGCTGGAGTGTACTTAGAAAAATACCTCAACTTTCGTAGAGTGGAATAAATTTTTCGAATTGCAACATTAATATGGTCAGTGCAAGTAAGCGAGTTATTAATATAATATCCCAGATTCTTTGCAGTTGTTACCATATTTATTTGTTGAATGCCGATTAGTACTTCCGGAGTGTTCGAAAAAGTAAATTTACTGTTAAAAACAGGTAGTATTTGTGTTTTGGAAACATTGATTTTAAGGCCATTGTTATCTGTCCATAATTTAAAACTAGCTAGGTCCTCATGAGACGATAGGTCATCCTTTAAATTGCTCTCGCCAGATATGTACACTTGGATATCGTCCGCATATCCATGCATTGAGGAATATTTACAAACGGTAAAAATATCATTAATCAATGAGAATAAAAGAGGCCCCAGAACTGATCCCTGCGGAACGCCCCTGCTGACTGGTCTAAAGTCTGAGTAATAATATTTGCTCATAACTGGCTGCATTCTTTCAGTCAGGTAGCTATTTAGTAAGCAGATAACACCATGTCCAAACAGATGCTTCAGCTTACAACATAGTAAATCATGATTCACAATATCAAATGCTTTCGAGAAGTCTATCAAACATAAGAGACTAAAGAATCCCTTATCATAAAATGGTCTCAGGTCTTCAAATACTTTTAATGTAGCAGTAGCACAGCTGTGTCCTTTGCGAAAGCCAGACTGAAGTGGACTTAAAAGACTGATCCTTTTTAAAAATATTTGTTCAGCCATGATCGATTCAGCAATTTTTGCCAACGGCGAAAGAATGCTAATCGTTCTATAATCCTCAACACTAGAAGCATTTGTCTTTTTGGCAAGAAGTAGTACTATCGCATTTTTCCACAACGAAGGAAAAGTAGAAGTTGTGAAGCAATGATTCAATAAATGCGTGAACGTACCAGCAACAAACGGAAACACTATCTTGAGAAATCTCAAGCTTACCCCATCCACACTAATCGAGTTAGACTTCAGTTTATATAACGCTTTTTTAACCTCATTCACATCCACATGTGTAAACTGAAAGGAGTTAGTCAAAGAGGAAGGCGCAGCTGATATTTTTTCAACAGTACTATGAATGATGTCGTCATCAACCTCAACATTAAGTCGTAGAGTGATCATTAAGAAGTGATCATTAAGAATGTCCGGTTGAATCTCACATGGTCTTATCTTACAAGTACTTAAGCCAAGTCGTCCCAGGTTATTCCAGAGTGTCCTAGTTGGAGGGGACGAATTTAGGTTTCTGGAAAAATATTTCATTTTAGCTAGCCTAAGTAAATTAAGAAATAGCTCAGAATTAGTTGACCCTTCTGAAACGGCTGTATGTTGCTTTTGTCAGATCGTATGCTGAATATACATCTTTAATTTAGAATCGAATTCGACTTAATTTAGTACGAATTTACATATCCGTACACTGTAGATTGTTCTCATATAAGAAGATGAGGAGCAAAGCTATGAAAATATGCTAGCATTCAAGGTTCGCTGTCAGCTTCTGTCTCTTGTGGGTTTAAAGCTGAGATGTCAAGCCCAGCGCGGTCTCTTGTTTGTTAGGATTACGTTGAATGGGGAAAATTTACTCTCCTGGGTTGGTCTCCCTATTAATGTTTCATGCTCCTGGTCGGAACTTGCTCCCTCAAGATATACGTTTCAGATTTTTGCAAGGTATCTGCCCGATTTTGGTTAATCTGCGGTGTATCTGCATTTCACAACAAACAAGACACATCGCTTTAGTTGAAATATTGAAGCGACACGTTTTGATAATAAAATGGGTTAAAATTTTCCATCAGAAACTAGTTTATTACCTCCGATTCCAAAAGTTTTCGTTTATTACCTGCAATTTAGATACGTGGAGATATGAAGGAAACACCTAACTTAAGCAGGACGGGACAGAAGGTGGTTCTTATCGCTCTACTATAAAAGAGCATCAGTTACTAAAATCTAACTATAACACCGACATGAGTACCAGCTACGTATTCTTCGTTGCCGTTTTCTTGCTTCTTAGCATCACGACGCGTTGCACTGTTGGTAACCTGGTCAAAAGTCCATTGTCCTGGATCGTTTGCGGCGAGACATCTTGGTCGAGGGAGACTCTAATCACGAATTTCGCGGAGAAGACAGACGTCTGTAAGTACCACCTCAAGGTGTACTCACCACGCGTCGTCCAGTTGCACGTTGAATTTAGCACGACGCTAGCTCAGCCCACAGACAACAATGGTACCCTCGAGTGCGTCCATCAGTATTTGGAGATTGCAGGTCTGCGCTTCTGTGGCACTCATAACGAGCAACACATCTACGTTCCTTTCAACGGCACTCAAGGCGTTGACGAAATAACTTTGACAGTCAGATTTGCTTCACAATCCAGACCTACCGGCGAGACTTTTGTGCCATTTAGACCGAATTGGTACCTAAGGATCCTTCAGTTGCAATCAGATTTCTATAATTTGGCGCCCACTGGTTGTCTGCAATACTACATTGAGGATAAGGGCGTCATCACTTCCTTCAACTATAACGACGGACGGGGCATCTACCCTTCCAACATGAACTACACCATCTGCATATGGCGTCCAGTCAAAAGCATTTCTGTACAGTGAGTTCTTGTAATCCACCAAAGTAGTGCAATTTTGTTATTTACTTATCCGTTTCTCGCATACAGGCTGAGATTTCTGAATTTCGACATCTGCGATGGCGACAAGTGCGATCAAGAACTGCCGCCGGGCGAACTTGGTATCTGCGATGGCGACAAGTGCGATCAAAAACTGCCGCGAGGCTTATATTGTACATTTAATTCCAACGAGGATTACATCTTTATCCCCCGGAGTTTCGTCTTGTCCCAAGGTATGCCCCGCATTGGCGACAACTACTTTTGCGGCCGCAGCCTCCTTTACAAAACAGTAGTCAGTGAGTATTATTAGTGATACAGCACCTTCCCTGGTTTCTAAGGACTTATTTCGCTCTTTTTGACCACAGGCTTACCAAACTACCCTGATGTATTCCAAATCACCGTGTTCAGTGGGAATCACACCAACACTAAAAAGAGTGGCTTTGAAATCGAGTACGCTCTTTCGAAAGAGGTATAAATGCTGTCCTAGCGCGGAGATAATTTCAATCGATATTATTAGTTGCATAAACTAAAGTTCGGAAATAAGAAAAGAATTGAAAAAAAAGACTAATAAAAGTCTTTTTGAAAGTAATTTTTTGATGAAGGGCAACCCTTCACTATGGGGAAATATACGAATATAGAACTGTGGGGAAATATATGAATGTTGCTGGTTTTTGGAGTTTGTCTGAAAAATGTTGAAAGCTTTCCATTTCTGATAGCTAGAAATAGATGGTAAATAAATAACTATATAATAGTTATGAATACCAGCCTAGTTATGAATACCCTTTGATGTATCCAGATTATCGATTCCACATTCTTGTTGCCGGGGTCGTTTCGGGAAACTGTCTCGCATAAAAATACCTCTGAAATGCAGCAGATTCTTTACATTTTTTATCCAGTCGACGTCTGCGAGGGCTCCTCTGGCAAGATTCAAAGTGTCCACGAAGTCCACGAAGTGTCCACGTCGTCCTCGGGAGGATAAAGGAACGTCGTCGTCGTTCACGAATGTTGCTCGGCGCACAAGCGTCCGTTCTTCGCCCAATCTAGCTCTGTATTTAGCCCTAGCCGCCTGGAACTTCTGCTCGTCCATGATTATCACTCACAATTGCTTCCTACAATGACAGAAAATATTAATAGTTCGGAAATAACAGTATCCAACATGAGGGAAAGGAGAGTGGTAGCAGAAGAAAGTCGGGCGAACTGTTCCGGGATTACTGGTAATAGGGCTTGAAGTCGCAAATGTACGCGGTCTTTTTCTCTCGGGTCTCGTGATTCTCAACTTCTACTATGGCTGGTGACTTGATTATCGTGACCACATAAGCTCCCTTAAATTTTAATGTCAATTTAGTGGCAAATTGATCTACGACTTTTTAAAGAGGGTGCTTCAAGACGAGAACCTTGTCTCCCAACACCATTGACCTTCCATGGGCGCCGGCGCAAATTGTCATTGAATTCATTGTTGCTTCATTACTCACTTCACTTCACTTCACTACTACTCACTTCACTTCGCGTCATTAGATACTTGGCAGAGTCCTCATTAGATACTTTAACCATTATTAGCCTTGCAAATGCAGGAAGAGTTTTCAAATGCAAAATTTCTCTTTATCGTCTAGATTTAGTTCAGACGAGAACTAAGGCAAGACTTCTTACCACCGAGATTGGGGCCGAGATCAAGATGTCTGTTCTTAGTCGAGAGTGGCTTTTTCAGTTCAGGCGAGAATCGAGATCGCTATCACCTGTATCCTGGAAAATTTCGCTCTTGCAATCCACTAGCTACCACTCTGTGACGAAGGGATTACTCAGTGTTATCATTAAATCCTTTTTGAATTAATACGAAGCCACGCGCAAATCTCGGAATGAGGACAGCTTCTGTCTCTTGTGAGTTTAAAGCTGAGATGTCAAGCCCAGCGCGGCCTCTTGTTTGTTACGATTACGTTGAATGGGGAAAATTTACTCTCCTGGGTTGGTCTCCCTATTAATGTTTCATGCTCCTGGTCGGAACTTGCTCCCTCAAGATATACGTTTCAGATTTTTGCAAGGTATCTGCCTGATTTTGGTTAATCTGCGGTGTATCTGCATTTCACAACAAACAAAACACATCGCTTTAGTTGAAATATTGAAGCACACATGTTTTGATAATAAAATGGTTTAAAAATTTGCATCAGAAACTAGTTTATTACCTCCGATTCCAAAAGTTTTCGTTTATTACCTGCAATTTAGATACGTGGAGATATGAAGGAAACACCTAACTTAAGCAGGACGGGACAGAAGGTGGTTCTTATCGCTCCACTATAAAACGAGCATCAGTTACTAAAATCTAACTATAACACCGACATGAGTACCAGCTACGTATTCTTCGTTGCCGTTTTCTTGCTTCTTAGCATCACGACGCGTTGCACTGTTGGTAATCTGGTCAAAAGTGATTTGTCCTGGATCAGTTGCAACGAGACATCTTGGTCGAGGGAGATTATTATCACGAATCCCGCGGAGATCACAGACGTCTGTCAGTACCACCTCAAGGTGTACTCCCCACGCGTCGTCCAGTTGCACGTCGAATTTAGCACGACGCTAGCTCAGCCCACAGATAACAATGGTACCCTCGAGTGCGTCCATCAGTACTTGGAGATTGCAGGTCTGCGCTTCTGTGGCACTCATAACGAGCAACACATCTACGTTCCTTTCAACGGCACTGAAGGCGTTGACGAAATAACTTTGACAGTCAGATTTGCTTCACAATCCAGACCTACCGGCGAGACTTTTGTGCCATTTAGACCGAATTGGTACCTAAGGATCCTTCAGTTGCAATCAGATTTCTATAATTTGGCGCCCACTGGTTGTCTGCAATACTACATTGAGGATAAGGGCGTCATCACTTCCTTCAACTATAACGACGGACGGGGCATCTACCCTTCCAACATGAACTACACCATCTGCATATGGCGTCCAGTCAAAAGCATTTCTGTACAGTGAGTTCTTGTAATCCACCAAAATAGTGCAATTTTGTTATTTACTTATCCGTTTCTCGCATACAGGCTGAGATTTCTGAATTTCGACATCTGCGATGGCGACAAGTGCGATCAAGAACTGTCGCCGGGCAAACTTGGTATCTGCGATGGCGACAAGTGCGATCAAAGACTGCCGCGAGGCTTATATTGTACATTTAATTCCAACGAGGATTACATCTTTATCCCCCGGAGTTTCGTCTTGTCCCAAGGTATGCCCCGCATTGGCGACAACTACTTTTGCGGCCGCAGCCTCCTCTACAAAACAGTAGTCAGTGAGTATTATTAGTGATACAGCACCTTCCCTGGTTTCTAAGGACTTATTTCGCTCTTTTTGACCACAGGCTTACCAAACTACCCTGATGTATTCCAAATCACCGTGTTCAGTGGGAATCACACCAACACTAAAAAGAGTGGCTTTGAAATCGAGTACGCTCTCTCGAAAGAGGTATAAATGCTGTCCTAGCGCGGAGATCATTTCAATCGATATTATTAGTTGCATAAATTAAAGTTCGGAAATAAGAAAAGAATTGAAAAAAAGACTAATAAAAGTCTTTTTGAAAGTAATTTTTTGATGAAGGGTTGCCCTACAACTGTTGGGGAAATATACGAATGTTGCTGGTTTTTGGAGTTTGTCTGAAAAATGTTGAAAGCTTTCCATTTCTGATAGCTAGAAATAGATGGTAAATAAATAACTATATAATAGTTATGAATACCAGCCTAGTTATGAATACCCTTTGATGTATCCAGATTATCGATTCCACATTCTTGTTGCCGGGGTCGTTTCGGGAAACTGTCTCGCATAAAAATACCTCTGAAATGCAGCAGATTCTTTACATTTTTTATCCAGTCGACGTCTGCGAGGGCTCCTCTGGCAAGGTTCTTTAAAAATTTTTGGTTGCGGACTATAATATAAAGCCAATCCTTTTCTGTATTAATTTAGGTATCTATAAACCTTTTCCCATAGGGATTGCTGCCATAGACTTATCATGTCGATTCGCTTCTTCTAGTTGCTGGAGTGCTGCGTTTGTTTCATTAATTGCTTTTGCGATTGCAACTCCTCCAGATGCTAAGCCTCCAACAGCTCCCAGATCAGTTAAAATCGGTACTAATGGTAGTCTTAGAAGCGGATATGGCGCGAGAAATGTTAACCGTGGATTTTTTCCGTCCGAACGAGTTTTTCACAACCTTTTTTGCGATTTTTCGAGCACTGGGAATATCTTCTGGTTTTCATTGCTTAAGAATTTTCAGAGCGTTTTTCACCGCTTAAGAAAATATTTTCTTTGTACATTTCTTTGTAACCTTTCTCTTTATTTTTTTGAAAATTGTATTCATTTTGCTCCCCATGCCGAATTTTACTTTAGCTTTCATTGCATTTGTAACTAATCGTGCGTTTATTTGCCCACTGAATTTGCTGTCTTGTGATTTTACTCTTTGCCACGCCCTTTCAATTAACATTTTATCTGCTTCGTGATACCTATTCAAGTGTCGAGATTTTTCGTAAGCAATATCGTGCTCTCTACATGCGGCGTCCAGAGGATTGATTCCTTTATCTCTTTTGCCAAGTGTTGCTTTGGTTTAGTTCCTGGCACACAATTGATCACCTGATAAATTAAGTTCAATTGGCGGAGAATTTATAGAATTATTCAATAAACTTCTTCCGTTTACTAACTTATTAGAACTGAAATTCTTCTTATAAATTATAAGCATTTTATATTTTTCCACCTATTCGTACTCAACAAAAATTAATATAAAGGAGTGGTAATCGTATATTTATGATTGCATGTAGCGGCCGAGATCATGTTGTGCCTCACACGCGCCACACCACCCGATCCTCATGGGGGCGTCTCTGGTTCCTCGTCGCTGATCGAAATCACTCACGATAATGTCGGTGAACGTGGCCGCTTCTTCAACTCACTTCACTCGATTTGACGTGATAGTTTTCCTAGGTGATCCTGTTGGAATAACCCCGGAGGTATGATGAATGTCGTGAAGTTTTTTGAGTTCCTTTGAGTTGCTGTTATGGACAAGTGTAACCATGGACAGCTCGGTCCGCCTGATACCGAGGTCTGGTAAGCGGTAAGAGGTCCACGAAGTGTCCACGTCGTCCTCGGCAGGAGAAAGGAACGTGGTCGTCGTTCACAAATGTTGCTCGGCGCACAACCGAGCCGTTCTCGCCCAGTCTAGCTCTGTGTTTAGCCCTAGCCGCCTGGAACTTCTTCTCGTCCATGATTATCACTCACAATTGCTTCCTACAATGACAGAAAATATTAATAGTTCGGAAATGACAGTATCCAACATGAGGGAAAGGAGAGTGGTAGCAGGAGAAAGTCGGGCGAACTGTTCCGGGATTACTGGTAATAGGATTCAAGTCGCTAATGTACGTGGTCTTTATCTCTCGGGTCTCGATATTCTCAATTTCCACTATGGCTAGTCATTTCCGTGACCACATAAGTTACCTTAATGCCAAGTTAAAAATTGATCTTCCGCGTTTACTTCGTCGTACAGAAAATTGGGCAACCTGGTTTCACGACCTTGAACAATGCAAGCAGGTGGGTAGCCAGTTGACTCCGACATGCTCGTGTTAATTGCCAATGTGACTTCCGGAAAATATTTATCCCATTTATTATGTTGGCCACCGGATAGTTGGGCCATCATGTTCTTCACAGTTCGATTTACTCGTTCGGCAGGGTTTTCCTGGGGCGACTACGGTACTGTAAGTCTTGGTGACGTGCCAATACTTTATAGAAAGTTCCAAACAAGAGACCGCTACGTGCTTGACAGCTCCAAGTTCAGAAGGCACAATAGCTGGCAACGAACCTCGAATGTCAGCATGTTTTCAAAGAAATATAGAAGGCGGCCTCGTAAGATCAATGCATCTCCGACAAATTAGGGAAATCTACAGTGTTAGTGGAACTATTGGGACACTCGGTTAAACAGAGCCGAAGTAATCAACATACAAGTGAACAATAGCATCAGCATTGTTAACACTGTACCTAAGTACTTTCATATAAACAATTTGGCAGAGAATTTTTAGCTGTCTTAGCTTGACAAAGTCCTTATTAGATACTTGGCAGAGTCCTCATTAGATACTTTAACCATTATTAGCCTTGCAAATGGAAGAAGTGTTTTCAAATGCATAAATTCTCTTTGTCATCTCGATCTTTATCGTCTAGATTTAGTTCAGAAGAGAACTAACGCAAGACTTCTTCCCGTCTCAAATTTGAGGCGATCGAGGAATCGAGACGACATTTTATAAGGCAAGAACCGAGGCAGAGACGCCTTTTTCCACCGAGATTGGGACCGACATCAAGACGTCTGTTCTTAGCCGAGAGAGGCTTTTTCAGTCAAGGCGATAATCGAGATCGCTATCACCCGTACCCTGGAAAATTTCGTGCACTAACCACTACTGTGTGACAAAGGAATTACTCAGTGTTATCATTAAAGCCTTTTGGAATTAATACGAAGCCACGCGCAAATCTCGGGTTGACATAACTCCGCAACAAACAAATGCGAAAGAAAATAGTGAGGCCACGCGCAAATCTCGGAATGAGGTACCCATAACTCCGCAACAAACAAATGCGAATGTAGTTTCGTTTTTCTACTTCAAGGCAAACTGCTTTGTCTTTATTGCAATTGTTTTATTATACGCAGCTTAATTCCAACTATTTCGGGGTATCAAAAAATTCAGCAACGAAAGACAAGGTTTCTTATCTACTTTCATACCTTCATTACATTCAGTATAAAAACGCTTGAGCGCTACAAACTCTTCCAATAATTCGAATATCTTCTTACCAGCGGACAGCTATTCCAAACCAAAATCCGAAAACATGAGGTGCCTTGGATTTGCAGTCCTCGTGTTTCTTATTTTCATCGCAATTTCAGTGGCCGAAATTGGTTCAGGAATCTCCCTGGACAATAATCATATATTCTCCCAGTGCAGCTGCAACGACATATATTCTCCAATTTGCGCCACAGACAACAACACTTACCGGAACCTCTGCACGTTTAGGTGCGCCAAGAGAATAAAGGTACTGAATGACATTAATATAAGGATAGCGTATTATGGCGTCTGCGATGAGCCCTGGGAAGGAGAGAGTGAACGAATTGAGGAAGAAGATTGAGTTGTAATACCTTAAAGATTTTGGACAATAAAGTTAAAAAGCAATCTAAAAATTCAAAGATCCCGTTCTTTCTAAAAATTTTTCTATTCTATATATGGAAGAAGAAAATGTGTGGAACCCTTTAATATTCAGCATTTGTGCCCCAGGAAGTGCCACAAATAATTAGTCATTTTTACTGTATTTAAGAGCAGAAACAGAGACGTTACACATAGTATCCTTAGAGAGTTAACATAAAATTTGCGGGGTAGTTAAATTTTGTGTAAATAAGTAACCTTTACACATTAACACTTGAGTCACCCTCATATATCAAGAGTACATCGTGAAAAATTTTTCTTGAAATTTATAGTAAACTCTGATACTTCTCTGCATTTCTACTCTGCGACTCTTCTCTGCTTACTGTTGCACGTAACAGTAATAAATATACATACTTGTATAAACGGTGAAATTATATTTCGTTCATCTTTTATTCTCTGATGCAGAAGGCTCTAGTATTTTTGTGCGAATGTTCCACCTAAAGAACTGAGAACTATAGATTATTAATTATTCATTCCATAGAAGTCGTTGTGTTTCCATGGAGCCCATTTCCAGGTGTATTCAATTAGTTGACGATTTTTTGCCGTTACGAATTTAGGAACTATTGAGCTACAGTATAGATACATTCATGTTCAGTGGAAGCTACGAAAATTAAACATCTTGCTTGAAGAAGTTTAACAATCTTTTCTTATCGCACCAGGAAAATTAAGCGTGCTTCGTCCACATTTACTTTACAAAATTTTCCGAGGATGTGGGACACTACATGTAATTTGGAATACATCAGGGTAGTTCTATAATCAACAAAAATACTCACTGATTACTTTGGTGTGGTGTAGGCTGCGGCCGTAGAAGTAGCTGTCGCCAATGATGTTTATATGTTTTATATGTTTTATACAAGCAGGACGAAACTCTGTGGAATTCAGACATGATCCTCGGATCAAACTTACAACATGAACCCGTGGCCAGTTCCTGTTCGAACTTGTCGATATCACAGAAGTTTTAAAGTCTCAGTAGCAAGATCAGACCCAATCATATTATGCACAAGGTGCGGTACATGATCCCTGTCAATAAGTGAGAAGACAAACCCACGAAGGCAAGCTGCACTACAACCATTGATGACCTTTCAACAATAAAGTGAGTTATAACAAGTGATTTTACCAATAATAACCTGGTTCTAGTGGTTAAGAAATGCTTAACTAAATCCGTTTCGTTTTGTTGGAGGGCGGCGAATATAATTATTGTGTCGAAGAACCCCAAGCTGATGTTCCATTTCTGATTATAGGCCTATTAGTATTATTCCGTGTGTATCCAAACTGTGAGTCTATAATGAAGTCTATAATGAATATGTGAGTCTATAATGAAGAACCAGATTTGGGAGGTTATTACGTATAATGTCAGAGTGAATACATTTTTCGGCCAATCGGTGTTTAGAGTATGACATAGTACTACAACGGCACTTGTTTGAGAAGATTAGACAACTTTTTTTTATTTTTTTTTATTACAGATAAAACCAAACTCAAGGGATGCCCCATATCCATGCTAGGCATTCCTTGGTTCAGAAAGGGTTAGTGGGAAGGGAAAATAGGAAGTAGTGTCGGCTTACACTTTTATGAATAAAATGAATGAAAATATGGATAAGAAGTTCTTGTCGTATTTATTTTTGTTCGATTACAGTAAAGGTTTGTGTCTCAGGGATCCTCTCGGACGCACGAAAAGTCCATAGTGGTGTACCTCAGGGGTCTATTCTCAGTGCAATTATATTTTCCTTTATGTTAATGATCTGCCGACTGTGGTTTATGATGACGATCAGTTCATGTGACATTACGCTTACTTTGTGATAAGCTTACTTTAAATGCAAGTAAAACTCAGACTATGACTTACAGGTGATCCTTCGTCATGACGTAAGGCCATCAAAGCAAGCACTTATACTTTCTGTTCAAGTGTGTAACCCTATTCCTAAGTTTAGGATCAGGGTAAACTGCATTTTGTTATAGTAGGACGTATGATACATGTCTATGTATCATACGTCCTACGTATCGCGTCCTATATATCATTTTATGCCCATATTCCAAGGGCATAATTTTTATCGGGCGCCTTTCGTTCAAACCATTTTTGCCATATAAAAATAGATGGAACCACGAAAATTCTTCTGCTTTCAACTCTCGATTTACATTTACAATATTGCCCTTAGTTTTGCGAACAATTTCGTTGATGCTTCTGCTTTCCTCAAATTTATCATTAACATCTGGCTGCTCGTGAATCAATTGGTGCCATTACAGATGTTTGCACAGAAATGAGTTGCGATAGCAAACAAGCAAATAATTTTTAGCGGCAAGTTCCGGTGGCTTGGCTTTTGCGAAATCAAACGATATTTCAACTCCTGATTAGGGTAGCATTTTTCTGACAGATAACACTTCTCACAAAAAGTGTTTATGATTGAGCTTAAATCTGTATCATCAGCCTGTTGAGCATAAGACGCACGTTGACGTTGTAGTCTTGCTTCCCTGACTTGACTCTTTAGCTCTTGTTTGCGCATGACGAAGTGCGTCAATAGGAAAGCGAAAGGAATGTGCGTCCACCGTTCCGATCGATTTCGTTTGTTGCATGGCCATTTGTTGCATGGAATTTGCACGTTCGACATTGCGCTACTTTTCGGGAAATTCTTTAGTTCGCTTACGCTGTTTGGCTAATCTTGCAGACTTACTTGCCTCTGATTCCTGTTGCTTCTCCTTCACTTGTCGTCGCTTCCGTTGAGTCTCCTTGGCTACAAAGAGTCCCTTTTCTAAAAGTCTAAAAGTCCTTTTTTAGTCTAGGGAGGATTCCGGTCCAAGCAAGAATCGAGACCGCCATCTCACAAATCCCAAAAGATCACTCTCGTGCGATTATTATTGTCATCAACTAAGAAACAGTTATTAACAACAATGCAATAATTTCTTTTGCCTCAATAAAGCCTTCTTGAATTTAAGGACCATTCGTTGACTCCGGCAGTGTTTGCAATAATGAAGCAAAATAGCTGTTCTTAGAAAGCTTTGCTTCGCAACACTTGCCGGAGTCGAATTAGTAGAATGCGAAAAGTTCCCTTTCCCTTCCTCTCCCTCTGTCACCAATTCCACCAGTAGCCAATCATGAAAAAAGAGATTGACCTCTTAAGGGCTACTGTTAGAATATGATATAAAAAAAAAAAAAAAAAAAAAAAAAATAAGAAACCACGCGCAAATCTCGGAATGGGGTACTTATAACTCCCAACTAACAAATGCGCAAATAGTGACCCAAATTTTCTAAAAGGTGGGATGATAACAGCCGCATTTTAAACACATATTAAAAGATAAAGCAGCTTAATTTATTATGCTTAAAGCAAGTGGAGCGATAAGAACCATCTTCGGTCGCGTCCAGTTTGAGCTCAGGTATTTTCTTCTATCTCCATGTATCTAAATTGCAGGTAATAAACGAAAACTTTTGAAATCGGAGGTAATAAACTAGTTTCTGATGAAAAATTGTCATCCATTTTATTATCATAACGCGTATGTAGTCATATTTCGACACAGTGCTGTAGTCTTATTTATGTGAAATACAGGTACATCGCAGATTTGGTAGGCCAGGAAGAATTTGCTCACAAATATTTCTGTTGTAATTGGTACTTTGCAAAAATCTGAAACGTATATCTTAAGGGAGCAAGTTCCAGGAGCATGAAACATTATTAGAGAGACCAACTCAGGAGAGTAAATTTGCCCCATTCAACGTACAATCGATGCAGAGACACCTTTTTCCACCGAGATGGGAACCGAGATCAAGACGTCCGTTTTTAGTCGAGAGAAGCTTTTTCAGTCAAGGCGAGAGTCGAAATTGCCATCACCCGTACTCCGCAAAACTTCGCCCGTGAAATCCACTAGTTACCACTGTGTGACGAAGGGATTACTCAGTGGTATCATTAAGGCCTTTTTGAATTAATACGAAGCCCGCAAAAATCTCGGAATGAGGTACCCATAATTTCGCAGCAAACAAATGCGAAAATAAATAGTGAGGCAATAACAATCCTAATAAAAGATTACGTAGTTTTTTTTTTCTACTTCAAAGCAAACTGCGTTGTTTTTATTGTAATTGTTTCATTATACGCGGCTTAATTCCAACTATTTCGGAGTATCAAATTATACAGCATCGAAAGACAAGGTTTCTTATCTAATTTCATATTTTAATTATATTCAGTATAAAAACGCTTGAGCGTTACAAACTCTTCCAGTAATTCGAATATCTTCTTGCCAGCGGACAGCTATTCCAAACCAAAATCCGAAAACATGAGGTGCCTTGGATTTGCTGTCCTCGTATTTCTCGTTTTCATCGCAATTTCAGTGGCCGAAATTGGTTCAGGAACCTACCTGGGCAATTATCATTTATTCTTACAATGCAAATGTAACCGCGTATATTTTCCAATTTGCGCCACGGACAACAACACTTACGAGAACTTCTGCACGTTTAAGTGTGCCAAGGAAAGGCTGATAGTGGAAGACATTAATATAAGCATGGCCTACCATGGTGTCTGCGATGAGTCCCGAGAAGGATAGAGTGAACGAATTCAGCAAGAAGACTGAATTATAAGACTATAGAGAACTCGAACAATAAAGTTAGAAATCAATCTAAAAATTGAAAGGTTCTTTTCTTTCTAAACATTTTTTTATTGTATATGGAAGAAGAAAATGGAACCCTTAAATATTAAGCTTTTGGTCTTCTAACTGGCCTTTTATTTTTGAAGTCTAATTCTTGTAAGATTGAAGTGGTCTCCGCATTGGGAGAGTATTAGGCTTTCTTCACAATACTGTCTCGATTTCAAACTTTCTTGTTAATGTTGTTGTGTATTCCACGCAACACATTAATTTGGTATAATTCCGGACTGACTGGTAAGCCTGCGTTGGAGTTATCGTACTAAGTATCTCAGAAAGTCACGGCGCCGTATCGACAAAAATACACACTGAATACTGTGACGCTTCTGCTCACTCACTAAGGCGACTGTGATGACTCGTGAGAAATATAGAGTGCACGAATTCAGGAAGAGAACTGAGAAAAAAGATTTCAAAGCAATCACGAAATAGAGTTAAGAATCAATTTGCAACTTGTATAAATAGTTTTATTCCAAGAATGTATCTGCCCTTTTATGGGACAGAATAAATTGTAGAGTAGTTAAATTTTGGGAAAATGCGGTTTGAAACTTTCGAAGGACTCTTAGGAGGACACGTACTGTAGTGTGGGCGAGTGATATTTCTCGAGATTTGACAGTATTAACAGGGCTTCGCCAACCCCTTTCCTTCCTGCTCCTGAAGAAATACGCACGTTGGGCAGGTTTCACGTGCATCTGTCAAATTTTATGTCTCAACATAACTCGAGTGAAAATATCCGCACACAAGTTTCGCCGGTTGGAAGGTTCCTACCTTCCCGCACCGCACCCTCAACCGCGTTTCCGCAAACTCAGCCGTATCTTTCCGAAGCACTTTCGTTTATTGAGAAAGCTTCAGTGGTTGTCGCTGCTCATCACTCCTCCCAGCAGCAGGAGCGGCCAGGCAGGGGCAGCAACGCGGAAGAGTAGCCAACAACGAGCGATATTGAGATGTAAACCCAATGCGTGGATGCTGAAAGGCTGCATAAAAAAACAATGCTCGGCGACGATGGGAAATAAATACTTCTGAGCTCCAGGAACCCTCGCGAAAGGGTTGGCATTGACAGCAATGCGGGCAGCTGCCGCTCGCATGTAGCACCACCTGGAAGTCTGTTGGTGTCGGTAGTGAGTTCGGTGCACCACGACGCTGGACGCCTTATGAGCTCCATGCTGGACGTTTTTACGACGTGGTTTCAAGTCAGAAATGTTCGACGCAAAGCCACTCGTGGAATGAGAGAAGAATTCCGAATTCGAGACAAAAGCAGCATTCGTTAGCAACTTCGAATCGGTCATTTTCGCTTGAATAATACAGAGAACACACACTTCTTCAAGGAAGTTACTGCAATCCATCTTTTATTGACGCGGTTTAATAACTCGCGAATTTAAAAGCGTGCAACATGAACACGGATTACTATTGCCAACACTCGACACCGTTGGCGCCACCATCAGCATCACTATCACTGCAAACGCCATCATCGCCAGCTGTAACCATCATAATCACCGCCACACCGACGTTCTTTAATATTCTGTGCAAATGATAAATGCAAAAATGAGGCCACGCTCCGTGACTTCGAAGGTAAACGAACCGAACCGAACCGAACCCTTTCACTCAGTGCCCCTCCCCTCTCTCCCAGTCTCACTGTCAGCGTATAAAGTCGCACTAATTTCAGGTTTGAGTGGAATGTCAACAATAAACGTCAAAATATCACTCGCTAGAAAGGATTCGGCATGTGTGGGTGTGTGTGTAGCAGTGCAGCAGTCATTTGTATTCATTTGATAAGATTTCATCCGTGTGTGGATGCGTATGCATACTTTGGGTGGGCTAATTATGTGAGCGTATGTGTGTGTGAAGGTAAGACGCTTTAACAATACTGAGCCATCAAAATAATAATGAAGGCGTGTAAATGATCGTCACCATCTTACATCATGGCGATTATGATGCTGATGACTGCTATTTTCCAACTGAATTAAGGTCGAAAACGAAAGTGTGCATCAACAGAAATCGGGAGTGTTTCCTCGAGTTCCACAATTTAGCTTTAAGATGTCGTTTTAGGAGTGTTTTGTTCGTCCTCGCTCCCAGGTTCCTTGTACAACAACAACTGTCAGAACCACGAATTCCTCTTAATGAAATTAATTTGTGTGCTGCGACACGAGATGCAAATCAAATTTACGGCGCTACCGGCGGAGATTACAGAGATCAATAATCGTACTGAGGCGAAGAGGACACACCACAGGCACACGAACACATACACAGACACACGCACCCATTCCATGATAGCTTGGGCTCAGAGAGGGAATGCAACGTGAATGCTGATTCACGGGAAAAATGCTGCATTCAAACGCACACAAACGGAGGCGAGGCTGAAAGCACACACACACACGTCATCGTGGCTATCATCGGTTTACCTCCACAATCAAACTCAACTCTGGAGCTCAAGGATACTTACATTCCGCACCCGCTTCCCCACCCCGCTGAACCATGGCAACAATGCAGCCCACGAATTGCATTAACAGTTACTAATCGCTACGATCCGGGCAATCTATTCGAAACATTGCTATTTCGGTCCAGATGCATTCGGCTGTGTTAATTGATTTCTTTTTACGACTCAGAGCCACCAGCTTTTTCAGAATCTAGGAAAGAAATTTCCGCATCTGGATCTCGTAAGTTTCTGGAGTTCAGTCCCGAAATACACCCTTGCGAAACAAAATTCGGTATCTTCTTTGGAAATAGATGTATCCTTGCTCTAGTATTATTTGATGAGATCCTCCCTGGACTCAATGTACACACACATTTACATATTAGTTTCGCAATCCACATCACGTAATTTTTCGGAATTTCATTTCTCCGGAATCTGGAAATCTTGAGATTGGGATCCCTATTATGATTTTCGGGAAATTCCTGGGCTTTTGGAAATACTTTTGGGTTAAATCCTTAAAAATATTCCGCTCCCCCTCTCCACATATTCAGGCCTCATTTCTCTCAACACGGCACCCTCCTCAGAAATAAATGAGGCCATTCAAAACTCAACGGCGCGGTACGTCGTTGCAATCAGAGATGATCGTCCTTTCATTTCCATAACGAGCATCTTATTACGTAAACGGTGTTCCTGTCGTCTGGCCAACCCATCAGATTATCATGTTACCGACACGGGGGCGGGAGGGCAGTGCTGTTTCCTTTCATCCTTCTTTAGAAAATTAAATTGATTCAATTCACGCTCGCAGTCCGCCCACGTAGTGTTGGCAACAAAGTGGGTATCAATTGCCGCCTGTTTATCACTGGATGTGTTGATTGCTTGACAAACGGCAGCCTATCGGCGCGGGCGGAGCGAGGGGCGGAGCGAGGGGCGGAGCGAGGGGCGTGCATGAGCGGACGGATAAGAGAAGCATTTCGCTGGAAGCAACCATTCTCACATTTTTGCTTACGCACGGCTGTCAAAACACAGCACAGCAAAAAGCAAACTGGAAGTGGAAGTTGGCAACCGCGGCATCGGACGGCGAAGAGTTGGTAGGTTGTTAGGGAGGAGGAATCTTCGCTTGAAGTGCGGCCGAAGTGAGATCCTCGTGCCGAATGAAGGAGGGACGCCTTACAAATTGAGTGCATTTTTCAAAGAGACGCACGGAGAGCACGTGCTGACAGTTGAGAAAGCAGCGCTGACAGATGTTCTCTGTTTCCTGACATCTCTATCCGAGAATCTCTTAAAAGACTGGGAAGGAATTCGCGAAGAAGGGAGTGCGAAGACAAGAAGAAGGGAGTGCGAAGACAACTGGGGTGAGAGTTTAAAGACGATTCACTGCGCCAGAAACTGCGGAGAGCCATTTCGATCACAAAGGCAGCAAAACTGCTAATTGACGAACTCGAAGGGGAGCGACTGGACTCCAATACTTTTCAAGCTGCCCCGAATTTTCCCGCTGGGCGACATCAAATCGTGTCAAGAATGGCCATAATGAAGGCTTTAGGATGCGATCCCGTTGATGGTGGTCGAATTTGTGCGGCCATGCGAGGCCATAAACGACCAGCGACGCTCAGGCACTCGCATTACGTCGTACGCGCCGAGGCCCGCTTCCGCACAGCACTCCCTGCGGAACCATTCGGCGAAGGTTTTCAATTACGCGGTGTTGTGTCGGCGAGCCCGTGCAATGATGCGTCACGAGTCGTGCGTATGAGTCAGGAGTCGTTTTTCCTCCAAAATTGGATTTGCTGCAAATTCTTCGCTCTCCCCACTGCGGTGGCAACTGCGCCGCGACTTGAGGAGGAAGCCGATTCTCGTACGAGAGCATTACGGTTCATTTTTATGTTGTCAACGTGCACGGCTCGTTGACTTTTATGAACTTGTAAACAAGGACACAACCACATCCGAAGCCACCTTCGCCGGATTACTTTGCGCTCCAGAGCAGCGCTGTGTGCAGAAAAGGGTTACGGGGTTCCCGTGGTAAGCGGGCGCAGTGCGGGGCGTGGGGAAGAAAAATTGCATTGCTACATGTGAGACGCAATAGCAGCAGCAGCAGCAGCCACAGAAACAAGCAACAGCAACAGTGCGCTTGTATTGTTAGCGGAAGAACAAACAAGGACAAAATAAATAAAAAGATTTCCAGATTTGGCGGCGGCAGGAAAGGATGCCGACTTAAAATCGAGTGGGGATTTTGATGGATAAGGAATCTTTGCTTAAGCACGAGTTATTTGTGTACGAAAATGAGGAAGACGTACTCTGGCGGACGCAAGCAAGGCGAGTTACACACAGAGAAGTTTCAAGTTTTAACTTGTTAGGGAAAGCACTTTCATTTGCAATATTTTCGACGCGACGAAGCAGCGGCTAATGAAACAGCTCTCCACGGAAGAAATACGTCCTAATTCCTCTTCCAGAATATTGACGTGGACCCGCGTGGCGCCCTCCGCAGCGCACCAACCAGTATTATCATTTCTTCCAAAATTTGGCAGAGGAGGGATGATGTAATTCAATGTGTTTGGGCTCACGTACGTCGAGACAGCCGTTGTAGCTCGCCAGGTTTGCGCGGTATTCAAAACCGATCCCAGAAGCAGGTAAAAATTCCCTCCGCTCGCAGGCTTTTAAAATATCAATCAATACTAAGCATTCATTTCTCTCAGTGCAATTTCAACTGGAGCGTCTAAGTGCGGCTATGAAGAGTAATGAGAGGAAGTAGAAAATTACTTCTTATTACTGAAAATATACGTAAAAGCTGAGACCCACTCTGGAAAAGTAATCAATTGAAATATTTGCACGAGGTTTTCCTCAAAAATTTGAAAAAGAAAAGTTGAAAAATAATAATCAGTTAATAAATGTTTGCTATTGAGAGGAATCCAGCTGAACGCTGTGAATTTCAGCCGTAAACTACACAGTCGCACCCCTCTCCGACTCCAAAGCTGCAGAGATGCCCGTCCCCAGCCTTCTTTTCTCCTCCCTTACCCCATCACCGCCCCCCCCCCCCGGTTCCCTCCATAATTCAATTCAATTGTTTGTATGAATTGAGAATTTTTGCCAACTTAAGCGGAAAACATGGAGTGCTGAAATTAAAAATGCAAAATTAATTTTGCAACTCATTGTAAATCGATTTTGCATTAATTATTGTGAGCGCGCGCTGACTGACGCGAGCGAGCTGCTCGTATCCTGCGTCGGAGCTGCCGGATTCTCCTGACGCGGCTGCTCGCTGTGGAAATCAACTCGTCTTCGGTGCTGCACGCTCGGGACGCAGAGTGTTTCGTGTGCTGCCCACTCCCGCGCTCGTGATTGTTATGCCTCCCCCTGCTTACCCCTTGTTTGCACCCTTTCTGCTCGTCTTTTGCTTTATCCTGCGCTCGTATCTTCTATTGACATCCTGTCAATCATTATTACTTCGCATCCATTCTTGACGCTCTGAATGCTGGCGTCGCTCGTTGCGCGTTGATTGCAATGTTTTGTTGTTGCATCGACTGCTGATGAGGCGCGTCAGTAGTGCTCTTGTTGCAAGTGTTGCCACTGCTGTTGCTCTTGCTGCTGCTGCTGTTGTTGTTGTTTTATTCGCGCTGTCATTTTTATTTCATGCCTACGGTGTGAGTGGAGCGTTCGTTGTATTTACAGCGTTCACTTGTTTGCATCATGTTTGTTGTTGCTTTTGTTGTTAATTGTTGTTCCTCTGGTTGTTGTTGTTGTTGTTATCCTTTTATCAAATCTGCAGTATTTATTGCAACAACGCCGAGTTCTGGATTTTGCTTCGTGTTGAGTGTAGCATTTAATTTCAGTATTGTTTGTTGTTGGTATCGCCGCTGTTGTTGTTGTTGTTGTTGTTGTTGTTGGTGGTGTTGTTGTTGTTGTTTGCTATAAACATCTGTATGATTCTTTAGTCTTTATTCCCGCTCGTGTTTTTTAAAGAAGACAACAATGAAATCGAGAAAATCATTTACTACTCTGAATTCACATCCTTCCTGATCCCTGCAACGGTATCTACTGCACGAGTATATGTTGAGGATGAACATTCTGAGAACAGAAGATCTTTTAGCATCCTCAGTAATCAGCAAGTTTTGTTTTTTGCGAGGTTTTTATGTCGTGCTTTGATGATCCTTCTGGGATAAGAAATTAAAAGGATTCTGATATCTGAAGGCTTTTCTAGAAGTTTTAATTAAGCGCTTGAATTCCTTTTGCGCGTTTTGAATTCCTTCGAACTAAGGAACCGTTTTAGGGAACTTTTCTTGCCCTTCCATCCGTCTGCACGAACTCCACCTTCCGCCACCCCTCCGCCGAGGCTGTCCGGAACTGAGAAGTACTTAAAACAATCCATGCGCGCTCGCCTGTCAGCTTCCTTCTTGCCTGCCAAGCCGACCGACGTGTCCCGACTACTTAATTCGCTCCTTCCACACAGCGGCAGCGGGAGTCGAAGTTATCAGCGACACATATTTTGGCAGTCTTTCACATGCAACACGCAGCGTGCAACACGCACGGCACGATTCTCGGCTGCATTCTGGTGTGTGGAATCGCAGCAAAGAGCAAAAGCAGCTGCTGCCGTCGACTCAAGTCGGCTCAAGTCGGCTTGATAAACGACGTGCGATGTGCGGCTTGCGATCTCAACTTTCGTCGGAAGTCAATTAACGAATTAATTAGCTTGTGACCTGACTGCGTGTCGCCAGAGTTTTTAGGGGGAGAGAAAACGGAAAAACTGGAGGAAGTAGAAGAACACAAGGACGAGGTGGTGAATTTTTCGCAGAAAGAAGGAAGGAAGAGGAAGCAGGGACTCCAAAAAGCAGGAGCGTAGAAAGACTGAAGTGAAGAACGACTTCCTGCCACGAGTCATGCATTGCAAGTCATTCTAAGCCTATAAAAGCCGTTATAAAGACGGCATAAATATTGAATTCGAGTCTATTGTGAAAAAGCGTCAAAACTGTTTAATTTCTTTGTTTTACGAACCTCGTTGACGCACTCTGTCGAGTGCTCACGTATCTGCTGGAAGTCTCGAATCCCGGCTGCTCAGTTTCTTGCAGTTCCTGCTGCCGCAGTCCAGTCGTTTCGCCGCTGAGTTTGCAATTATTTCGGCAGCGGTTCTCAATTCCCAAGATGTTGTATTTAAATTTACGAGTAACAGCAGCATCATAAAAAACAACAACGAATTTAGGGCGCTCTCACTCGATTTAATGTGCGACCGTTGAAATGCATTTTTACTGCTTGTCAGTTTGTAGAAATGAAATCGTAGCGAATATCAGAGGCGTCTTAGAAAATAGAGTTCCTTAAACGAAGAGGGGCGCAGTTCGAGTCTCGCTTGTCGTTTCGATCAAATCGGTGTCGATTATCTTCTCGAATCGCAAGGAGATCAAGACGACAGCGAGAATGGTCCCCTCATCGCTTGTATAATTTTTATGTTGTGACACTGTGTAGTGAAGAAAGCTGAAGACGGTTGATCTGGCCAAAGCTGGCTAAAGATGGCAAGGCCGAGTTATGCAACAACCTGACTAAAGAGCGCTCAACTGACTGACGCTGACTACAAGTTAGCTGAAGCAGGCAAAAATCAAATTAAGCTGACTAGAAGTGGCTGACAAAAACTGCAAAACATGGCTGGAGCTGGCAAAGCTAGTTGAATCTTGCTAAACCTGACTGTAGATGGCTGAAGCCGTCTAAAAGATGGTTGAAGCCGTCTAAAAGCTGGCTAAGGCTGGCTCAAATTAACTGAGTCTTGCTTGAGGTGGCTTGAGGCTAACTAAAGTTGGTTGAAGCTGTCCGAAGCCCACTCAAGTATTCGCGTTTTCTGCTTCCTTCTAATTTGTAATTCCCCGTTTTAACAGATAAAGCGGCTTCCTCGTCTTCCCTCCTCCCCGCATAAAATCCCGCGAAGAGGAGAGCGGAGAGGCGTCATGTTGATACTCAAATAATGCAGAAGGATTGACTCCTTGCCGCTCGTTTACCAAACAATTTGCAGATTACAAACATAAACATCCGCTTCAGTCACTTCGTTAGGCCTCTGCATTCCCCATTTCTTCGAATTCCATTTGGTTTCCGCACTTTCGGCTTCCGATAGGCGGCTGGCTGCTCCGTTTACGCAGAACTCAATAAACTCCTGGCGCTGCAGACTTCGACGCCGCGCCGAATAAAACTCAGGCCTTGCATTCGATAGCCCGGCATTCAATCAGGCGGTGCAGAAGGCCACACGCCAGTCCGCCAGAGGCCATCGCAGTCCCTGAAGTCCTGCGATAAATTATGCAACAACATCGCCAGTCAGCGGAGCAGTCTGCGAGCGCAGCTTCCTCGTTGCCTCCCGTTATTCTAGCGTCCTTTTTATTTCCGTTGCAGGCCACCAATAAAATGAAATGTTCTCGGCTATAAATTCGTCCGTCGCATGAGGATTTCTGCGTTTGCGTTCGGTTTCACGTGTCGGCGCGCCCCGTGTTGACCATTACTTGCAACTTGCAGCCGGCAGAACCTGCATTATTGATGCCGGCTTCGGGTTTCGGATCTTTACTGCACAAGCTGATTCTTCGCTTCTTGCTGTTCTTCAACGCTATAATTCGGAGTGTTTCTTCCAGGACGTGCGAGGAAGAAACACGAAGTGGATCTGCAGACTGGTCGAGTTGAAGGCTGATTGATTGCATCTGATGACGCACTAAACAGTTGACAAACGCCAACAGAATTCGTGGGCGGCTCGGCTCGAATACCAAGCGCAGTCCTTCTGTCCTTCTGGAGCGCGAGTTTCAGTTGTGTAGAACTCAATGCGGCGAAGAACGCTGCTTCCTCCTGGATCCTGTCTGCTGTCCTGTCCTGTCCTGTCAGTGTGCTCGCTGTCCACCCCTCCGTCTGGTGATCCGGTATCGCATGCCTAATGGCGCCGAAATGCATCCTTCTAACGTTTCATATCGCATTTCTGTGCGCCAGGACAGTTGGTCCGCAGAAGTCCTTTCTATGCCGCTCCAGCGTTTCTTTCCTTTCTTTAAATTCTCCTCATTTATTCACATTCTCCTCATCAACGTCGTGTCATGTTGCAAATTCAACAAACAACGCGCTCGTTGTCGTTGTTGTAGTTGTTGTTGTGCCCAAGTAAAATATGATGTTACCGTCCATGTTGCGCATGAAGTTTCGTAAGTGCTGAGAAGTGCAAGGATGTTTTTTTAGTTTTGTTTGTAGCTCGATGTATTATAAAAGATGCCATGAAGTTTTCCGCACAAAATTTTTCAGTTTTTCCGCTTCATTTTGCTGCAGGCTGCGCGAAGCGAGACAGGAAAGCGGAAAAAGCTGTTGAAGAGGACATTCGCTTCAGATGCGACCGAGGGAAGGCGCTGGTGGGTGAAAATCGCCTGAACCGAAGCAGATCTTCAGTGCGCGAGCGAGAGTCAGACGTCCGTGAGACTTTAAAAACCAGCCTCCGCACCTGTGTGCGGAATTTAATCAGAACGTTTATGTGTTCTCAATTAGAGGCGACCGGAAACCAACTTCATCCCCTGACAACCACGCAACCACAGAGGCAGACAATATTTCGCAACCACGAAAGAACTCAGAGAACTCGCTGCAAGTCGACCGCACTGCGACTCACTTGGATCGTCGCGTTCACCGCTGCGAACTTCAATGATTCGATTAGCGGGCGCTTTGCCGCAACTACAAGCGCTGTTAAGAATAACAATGCAAACTTTGTCGACACCTCGAACACCTCGCGCTTCCGCAGAGTCATTCAAGTGCTGGCGGAAGCAGGCGTCCGGAGTTGCCAGCCACTCCCACCACCAACCAAGTTGAGGCGCAGGAAGACTCCGCAGGAACTTTCTGTGAAATGAGGTAAGCGAAGCTTCCTTCAAACTTTTCAACTTCAAAACGTTCCAAGGAGACAAGAAATTTGTATAGAAAGCTGTACACACGCATTTTGCCACACACACACACACACACACACACACACACACGCACACACGCACTCTACCCGCAACGCAGCAACAGGTTGCTGATGTTTTACAACCGCCGGCAACGTGCAGCACATCGCTGATAACGAAATATTTCATCGCCTTTCAGTTATCTGCCAGTGCGCGAACACAACAACCACACGCACGCACGAACCACACGTACTGCAGGTTCGCTCATTTCATTAACCTCTGCTTTCGTCCCAGTAGGAAATGGAAAGTGCAGCTGAAATCATTTGGACACCCAATCAAAGACCTTTTATAAATAATTTCCGGGAGATTCAAAAAAGTGCGCTTTCCACGTAATTTCTGCTAGTTTATTCATCGCGCGGAATAATCACACAATCGAACTTATAAGCGAAAACCATCTCGATCGCAGGCTCGCCTTGCTATCGCCTCGAATTCGATCGGGAGCTTTTTTACTCGAGACGTGAACCACACAGCCTTCTTTTGGAGAATTTTTTCGTCAAATTGTGGCACATAAAATCAGCTTGGCAGATGTCAACAATTCCACGGGCATTTCTTCAGCCTCGTTGGCTTTTTCACTCCAAGGCTTCACATGATTTTCCCTACAGGGCAACTTTAGCTCGCCGTTACACGGGAAAGTTTGTCGCTTACAAAAGGTGTTTTGTTCTCTCTCTCTCTCTCTCTCTCTCTCTCTCTTTCTCTCTCTCTCTCTCTGCTACGCCTGACTGTCAAAAGTAAAACTTTTCCCCTTGTTGTCATGCCATTTTTTCTGCACCTACGAAACATTCAACAGAACGCTCTTGCATCGCGTGTCGCTGATGCAGCTTGCGTTTCGCCACAGGGAGGCAGAGAGGGATTCCACTCACCACTCAGACTGGCTGTGATTCCATTTAGTTTTACATGCATGAAAGCGTTGTCAATGCGTTGTGACTTTATCGCCGCCGACAACACATCCTGGCGCGTCAGCGATTGTTTCAGTTGGCTCGAGTACTGACATCTCGACTCCTCCAACTTTGCGAGATGTGGATAGCCAGCTGTCAGCTGCTTCGCACGTACAGAGGTGCCGGGTTCCGCTTCGCTGTGGTTGACTTACACGGAATCGCGTGGTATCGGAAGTCCGAACGAAGCGGTTCCACGCACAGCGTTCAGTGTAATCAGCTTCGCAGACCAACTCATTCAGTAATAGAAACATAGAGTTTGACGAACCCTGTGAATCTCCCTTCAAACTTTTCCGGGCGAAAAATAAAACAAAACTTTTGACATTTCCGCCTCGTATTGTATTTTTAAAATGACTTGCCGAAAATTCCTGCTTTCTCTCTTAATCCTCGGCTTTGGTTGTCGTTTGACGTGTGCCATCAGCGACGAACTGAAGTCCTTCCAGAAGGCCTGTCAGCAAGTCAAGGAGGAACTGCAGAGCATCAAGCTGTCGCTGGGTGTGGATGAGAGCGAGACGGACGTGCGTCAACGCCGACACAGCATCGACGAGTTCTTCTCGGGCCTCCGCAAGGATCCCACCATGCTAGACGAATTCGAGGACGGCGACGAGTGGTACCGAGAGTTCCGAGCCCATGAGGCCACAGACGACCAGGACGCCAAAGAGTGGGAGGGCTTCCAGTTGGAAAACCTGGTGGGTATCGAGACATTACTGGGCGACCGCGACGAAGCTCCGCAACCCGGTGAACGTGGGAGCAGCACTCGCGATGAAAACATGGACACTCAGGCTGCGTACAGCAACAACTGGAGCGATGATAGCAGTGGCAGCAGCAGTGGCGTCAACAGCGACAACAACAACGGCATCGTCCACAGTGTTTTTGTTGGTGGTAACGTTGGTAAACGCGACAGCTTTCGAACGCGCAAAGCCAGACTTCGCAACTCAAAGCGTAACAACAACAACAATAGCATGCACAACAAAATTCGTAGCATACCGGTTAGTAACGGCAACCTTAAAGAGCGCATCGAATCGCGTACCGCTTACAATAACCACAGGGAAAGGGCGCGTTCCAACAGAAACTTCAATCCGTCCGACAACCTGAACCTCCCGTATGACGTCTACGTCCCCGGAACCTTAGGGCAGATCGGCGGGTCCCTGTACTTCTCGGGCCTCTCAAACGACCAGTTCAACACAGAGAGGAACGACCTCTCGCACGAGGCCAACTACAAACTTTCGAAGCTGGAGCAGGACGAAGCGGAGTGCAGGGGACCGCAAGCAAGTGACTCAACTCGCAACGGAGAGAAGTCGCCGGACAACGGTGACGGATTCAACCACAAGGATGCAATCACTCCGCCGCCGAAAGACTATGAAGACGGCGGAAGTTTCTTAGAACATGAAAGTAACAAGAACGGCTGTAATGGCAACTCAGGCCAACACAACGGCATTCAAGACGGGCAGTCCAACGACGATCAAAACAATTCAGACCGGTATGAAGGCCATCAGTCCCACAATAGTCATTCCAACTGCGAACCGATCCACGGCGGTCACCCAAAAGGTGGACAAGCAAACAACGGACGCGCCCATCCCAACGGCGGCCATCTCAACCATGGCCATTCTAGCGACGATCAAAATAATAATCAGTGTGGCACTCGTCGTCCCAACTCTAAGCCACCAAGCGGTCCTGAAGAAAGCCGAAACGACTCCAACCACAGAAAAGTGACCTCTGGATGCAATAACGCGAACTCCGCCTTCCAGGACAGGAAACAGTACAAAAATACCAAAACTGGTTTCAGGAACTGGAATCGCGCCAACTCGCAGGTGAAGCGCGAGTTCAATCCGATGAGCGAGATCAAGCTGAAGACGAGCCGCCGTTTGATGAGCAAGGGATTCGGACCTTCGCTGCCGAGTTACTCTCTGGAGGACACACAGCGCGAACTGAAGCTGGATCACATGCTGCGGAATTTAGAGGCGAAAGACAAGAAAAGGGATCCAAGCTCTGACCTCTACAACCTGGACAAACTCATCATGGGTCCGAGCGATTCCGCGCCATACAACTTAAAAGGTTTGAGCGATACGCAAAACGGAATACTAAAGACGGAAGCGAACGGATTTGGGGATTCGAGTATAGACACCAGCCTTATCAGGTCAAAGCGAATTACTGACAATACTAAACAGCAAAGAAAGGGGTCGCCAGAAGCACAACACGGCGCGGACTTGAGCAACAAGTTGCGCTCGAAACGCAGCACCCAATCACGTACAATCAGTCGAACCCGCTCTGGCTTCAACGAAGAGATACTGAAGGGAGGGGCACGATCGACCAGTGAGCCAGCTAATTTTCCGAAGGGTACTCGGGAAACAAGTTTTGGAGAGATGGAATCTGCAGCTGCGGGACAATCTCATTCGCGGACAAACCGCTTTGTAGGCATGGTGGATGAAGTCTTCAACAGCAACGTAAATGAGGATATGGAAGCAGACGACTTGATAGAACATGAAAGAGTAAAACGTTCTGCTGCGGCCTTAACCGATTCTGCGGAGAATGCAAGCGTCCCGAAGCAAACAACCACGCAATTCGCCAGAAAGCACGGGAGAGAGAAACGCTCCGTTCGCGTCGTTCCGGAACTCGGCCCAGATTTTAAAAGGGCAAATGTTACAGTGCTACATAAACTGCAGAAACGCGATGCTCACCCGACTGAGAGAGAATTCAGCGAACTTCGAACCAGCGAAGACCATCGTCTGAGTCCCGCCGATGGAGAACGCGACGAAATCGTTCGCGAAGACGACTACGACGATATAGGAGCGCGTAATAAACGCGTCACCACAAGGAACTTCAACATTGGAGCCGGAATGAGACCCCACCACCGCAGTCGCTTGGATCACAAGGACACACTGACGGCGATCGAGTCTTGGTTGGGAGACGACGGGGGCGGACACCGCCTTGTGAAGAGCACTAAAGGCGACAACAGGAATTTCGGCAAGGAAGGGGAGAAAGCCGCGGCCAAACCCAACTCCAACAACTCCATCAGCAACGATCACCCCAAGGAAGCCAGAAGTGGTAATGGCACAAAATGTGCGCCGAAGGCAAAGAGCCCCTCGGAGGTGTCCATAACGACCACCGAAGTAGCTGACCCCGATCGCCGCTTGCTGTTGACTCTCAGGGACGACGTCCTAAACAGCTCCACGTTCACGCAGCTGGAAAACATGTTGAAAAACTGCAAAAGTGGCGGCGATTGGACTGCCAACACAGGTAGTTGTAAGACCAACCCAACGGGGACTCAGCGCGTGAGGCCCCAAATGGTTATCTGAATTAATTGCAACAATAGCTTCTGCCCAATAATTTTCCTCCAACTTCTTCCAAGCGTTGCGTTGCAAATTTTGTTCTCATTCGCAGAGAACACCTTTGACCTTGGTCTGGATGACAAGAACAAAGTCAGCAAAAACACACAGCCGCCGACGCCAGCAAAACCTGAGCCCACCAGCCCCCCTCCTGTCCAAGCACCCAAGAAGGACGATCGTGTCAAGTTGAACATCACCATCAATGCCAGCGTCATGGGCGACGAGGAGTCGAACAATTTCGTCGGCAATGGCACCATCAACGTACGGCCTGGTTTCGCCGAAGATCGAGAGCGACGCAGCAGCTTCTTCCCCGAGTTCGACTCGGATGATTCAGCATTCGAAGGATTCCAGCGACGCAGAGTTAGGGGGAAGGAGAAAGAGGATAAAAAGAAAGGGTAAGAAGTAGGTTTGAAAAAGCTATTCTACTTTCTCTCCTTCCTAGCTACAAGGACAAAGACAAGTGTGGGAACAACTCCAGGTAAACAAAATTTAAGACCTCTTTACTCTCGTCTGACACACATCTTTTCCTCTCTCCCACTCCCACAAGTGTCCGCGGGATGGAACTGTACAACCAGCTGGATAGCGTCCTCAGCGGCAAGGCTTCAGCAGACGTGGTGCAGGGTGTCTTCAAGAGCGTGAGTCAGAATGAGAAAGTGAGAGTGCTGATGCCGACTCTCAAGCGCAACAAGCCACTACCGAGAACAAACTCGACCGAAAAGAGTCTTGTTCTGCTACGCACGCGAGTGAGTTTAGCTGACTCTTAACATTCGGAGAACATTTGAGGACACTTGACCTCTCTTCATTTATTTCTCTGGTTCGCAGGAAAACGAAGCCTCTGCAATGCAGTCTGAAGACATGTTGGCAAAGGTCATGGACAGCATAAACAAGATCATCGAAAAGCAGCTCCGAACCAGATCGTGCGTTCCGCTGACGCCCGATCTCGCTGATTTCTACGAGCTCATTCTGAGAACGTTGAACGCCCAGGAATCTCAACGCATTAAGCGCGAGTACAGAATGCACTCGCTGGCCAACGACTTCAGCAAGGCGGTGCGTGCCATCGACCCGAACAGAGTCGACGAGAAGTCACGGGTAGTCAAGAAACTGCTGAAGCAATACGACGAACTGCCGCAGGAGGATCAGAGGCAGGCGAGCTATTTGCGCGATGATCTCCTGATGGACCTGGCATACCTGCGCAGGATCAGGACGAGCCAAGAAGTCCTACAGGAGCGTCGCAAGCGAGCCGTCCTGAAAAATATATTCCGCCCGCAGTCAATCGAGTCGGCTGTCGTGCAGAAGTTCGAGGAGAAATACACGCCCGCATTCGTGAAGCTGCTGAAAACAGCGGATCTTTTCAGGGAAATGAGCGCAGAACCCTAGAGGACATCGACCGAGTGACGTTGTTCGTTTTGTGTTGCAAATATTTATTTGTTGAAGACGTGGCGGTTAATAAAAGACTTTTTTGCGGATGCATCCATTTGCAATTCGGTGTGTCCTTGTGGACGGTACAGGGAACGATACATCACCACAACTGTCGGGAAACAATTGTCAATGTCGCCTGTATGTCATGTTGTACCGAATTTTCGGTCCAGTGCTGTCGTTCCTAATCTGCTCGGATTCCCTATCCGAGGAAGGATGCACTACTTTCTCCAAATACTCGGACTCAGCAGGTTCTAGCTATACCAGTCGGATACTAGTCGTCCTTCCATAGGGTCTTGAGAAGTAGCTCCGGTCCCTCCTTATTTTCACACATTTCCACAGGCCTTCCGGACTCAACTGTACCGTTGTTTAGCTGAATTAAATCCCGCAGACAAAAGTATCCTGCAAAATAGCATCCTCGAAGTTTCGGAGATCGTAGATAAAACATGTTTTCGATGAAGTGCTCTTCTGTCTCACTCTTGGAAACTCATAACGTGTGTTGCAGGCGCTTTGTGACGACAACAAAAGGTGCGACTTTGAAGCCGTTTAAAACAACTTCGTTCGTCTCACGCGGCCCGTCCTTCACCCCCCGGAAAACTTCTGTCAAGGAAGTTGTTTTTGTCGTTGGCTGCACGCTCTGCTGCGATTATGCGAATGGAAACTTAGTGAAATTTACTCTCGTTCATTGATTTTAATGGTGTTCGGGCTGCGTGAAGTGGTGGGGAGGCACGTGCGGCACCCGACGCTGGATGCCACTTGCTGCTGAATTACGATCTCAATTGTTTTCGATACCGTCGGCTGCTGCCTCTCCTTCCCCGCCTTTCCACTCAATTGGCAACAGTTCTTGCAGCTTGTTGCTGTTGTTGTTGTTATAACTGTAGCTGTCATTTGTTTATGAATCTCCCTCTCTCTCTCTCCGTCCCTCTCACCAACTCTTTACCTACCTGTCAGTCACTCATGCATTCGCATTTGTATGCGTTACAAACTTTTCTGATGGCAAAAGTTTTTCTCATGTGTGTGTGTATGTGTGGCTCGTGTTTGTTGACGTGCACCGAATGCCGTTAATGTGATTTCAAATGCGTCTCCCTCTCGCGAGCCTGCTTTTGTTATTGTTGTTGTTGCTTTTAATACTTCGCTGTGATTTTATGATTTCATCCATTATGAAAGCTTAAAACTTTCAGCGATATCAAAATTTTTGATTTTTAAACATGCATTAATACGCGCCTTGCACGTGTGTATGTGTGTGTGTGTGTGTGTGTGTGTGTGGGTCTGTGAACATGTGTGTGTGTTTGCATCCTTCGTGCGCATCAAGTTATTTTGTTGAGCGAATTTTGCTGAATGCAATGAATTCATTAACGAAATGAAAGTATGAATAAATAACGAGAAAAGCAGGACTTGAAATTCAATGCAACTCGTCAGATTGAACTTCTGAAAGTTCTTCCCTTTCACTGTGTGTGCCTCCAACCCTCCGTTCGATTCGCAAATTACATTCTACACTCAGAGAACCATCAGAGTGAGAAGATGAGGCAACTGTACTTCTCTCTCTCTCTCTCTCTCTCTTCACTGCACTTCCGCAACTCGTCTGATCTCATCTCATCTTCCAAATTATCTCACATGAAAATAACTCATTCCATAATTTTTTAAGTCAACTCACGTGTTCTCAATTTATCGCTGAACTCGCTGATTCCTTGTTATATCTTACTTACTATCCTCTCATTTCGACTTATCCGCTCTCACCAATTTCTGCCTAATCTCTCTCCATGCGATGTCATTACAGTTCACTCAAAATGCTTCATCTCAATTCCTCTCTGCTCAAATAGTCTCATCCGATCTTATCTCAACCTACCATCTGCTGTCTTCTCCTCTCGCAATGACTCGTCAAGACACTTTGAAATCGCTGTAAGTAGTTTTTCTCATTTTAAAATAGCTCTGCGGATTAAGTACCGAATTTAGCTCTTCACTGATTTCAATGCGCTCAGTCCTTCAATTCCGCTTTATTGTTTTGACAAGAAGCGCACTCTCAAGCACGAAACAAGCCACTAAATCAGCTCAGAAGTGGACGGATGCACGAAAGGACTTGCAGACAGACAGATCAACGACGAGCCAGCCATACAAACCGATTGGAAGGAGAGAGCAAAACGTTGAGAAACTAGCGGGGGGAACCGGATTGCGTACACGAGATAATAACATCCTTCGAAACGGTCGAGGGACGAGAGACGCAACTGGAGGACAAAGCGACTCCAAAAAAACGGGGAGGAAAATGCAAATTAAAGAATGTGCGAACAGCACGATGCGCGGTTGTTGGCGGAGCGGGGGAGGAGCGCGAAACACACAATTGACAGCTAAAATGCTTCACAAACCTAGTTGGACGCAGGATATCGCGTTACAAGCGCAACGCGGCATAACAAATGAAGAGCCAGAAGCGGAAAATGGGAAATTCCTCGCTGGAAGACTGCAGCGAAGCAGGACACAGCGCTCCGTCGAGAGGATGGAAATGATTGATCGGCCTCATCAATTTTCATTGCTTGCTTATTGCCAGTTGAGAACTGCGTTGGTGGGGGGGGTGGGCGGGGCTGGTGAGTGAGAGTGGGGGAGCGCAACAGGGAAACAATTATTTTTAAGGCTAACTCGTGGTGTGCAGAAAATTTAAGGACAAAGCTATTTTCTCGCTCTCTCCGCATTTCAGCCACACGCGCCGATTACTCAGTCAGGCGCACGTAATCCGCTTTTAAATTTGAATCAATCTGCGGAATGCACGATACGTTAATAAATCATAATAAAAGCGCCGCCACATGAGCGCCCAATCGAACTCCGCCTTCCAGCGACCAGAGTGCCTCGGAAGGCACAACTGGTGCCGGCTAAGCAGACTTGTAAGGCCGTGGAATCCTGCTTGTTGGCACAGCAACCCTGCGATGCTCTGCTCCCGCTGGCAGTCTCAAGCATGCCATCAGCTGCCGCTGCATTACAAGGGATTTATTTTTGCGATGCACGCAAATCCACCCCGAGTCGTGTTTACGCAATCGATATTCCGCCCGCGAATGACTGAAACTTGTCTGGGTGCCGCGATGTAGAGAAGTGGCAACCAGTAAAGTAGTTTTTCGTACATCTGAACGGCCTGCTGCGGGAAGAACAAGCAACGGACATGTGAATACATGTGACCTCGCTGCTACTGATTGTCCACCGAAACAGGATCCTTAAGTGTCAACTGCTGTCGGTCCAACAGGAAGTTTCTGCAAGCACGAATGTCGTTGCACTCGCGCGGAAGGGGTGAGGAACGGCGATCTGAAGTGAGGATGCTTAAATAACTTTTGCGCAGAAGGTGTGGACGTGTGTTCGCTGCGAATAATAATGCCGAATCCCAGCAACGGCCTGCAAGGGATTCGGAGCGAGGAGGAGACCCACGATGTTATAAGACGACTTTTCGCTCCCTCCCGCCTACTGGAGAAATCCAACACCCACTCCACTCCAGACCGTCGTGTCCTCCGCGCGCGGCCAAAATGCGAGTCGGCAAATTCGCTCGCTCTTGTGGGTCCATTTAAAAACTCCCTTCTCGCAGTAATCGTCTTCGTCGGCATTAAAATTCAATGTTTGTTGCATCATTTAAAATAAACACCCACACCAGCGGCAACAACAACAACAACAGCAACAGCAGCAGCAACAGCAACGAAATAATCCACACCATAAAAGCTCTCCGTGCACTGAAAAAATTTAGTACGAGACGATCGCGACGGCAACACTGGCAGCTACATTATGAGGTACCTTAAAAAAACATGTGTTTCAGCTTCGAGCAGTTTGGCGTTCTATTTTTTCAAGTTCTCCTGCTGCGTTGCCTCGTAACTCTCGCGGTCCTTCGAGCCACATTTGGCGCGTTCCATAAACAATTAGAGTGCGCATTATTTGCATGCTTTCCTGACTTAACTTCTCAGTGTTTGCGGGGTGGGGGAGGGCGTGGCGAAGGCAGCAAGCCGAAGGAAACCAAATTCAAGCAAAAACTGCGAAGGCGAAAATTGCGGCACGTCTTTCGGAAGCACGCGGCAGTAAAATGAAGCGAAAAATTTGGATGAAGAACAGAACAACAAAAATTGTACATCATTATAGTAGTGGTAGTAGTGGTGGTTGTTGTTGTTGTTGTTGTTGTTGTTGTTGTTGCGTATAGACAACATAAATTGCCAACACATTCGTAGTTTGAGTTCAACTCTTCGTTTTACCCCCTCAAGATGCTTTTTTCAAGTGCAAAAAACTAATTTTGCAAAGTTAAAAAGAGACTCATGGTTGCTGTTGTTGTTGTTGTTGTTGTTGTCTTTCGTGTACTTTGTGGCTGAAAGTAGTTAATAGTTTTTTCTACTCTGCTACGTTACGCTGACTACTAAATTTTTAGTAGCTTCTGAACTCTTCGCCGACATGGAATGCGCACTCTTCGGCATCCGCCAGAGTGGCATTGAGACACACAGACAAAACGCTTTGCGGTCGGAGTTTATTAAATATTCACTGCTCTCCATTTCTGCTGCCCTTCCCCCAAAAATTTACTCCTTTTTTGCGCGCGTAGCAAACGGACTTCGAGTATCGTCTTATTTATCATCTGTGGCTTTCGGCGAGTGGATGACTGGCTTCCGCCAGAGAGAGAGAGAGAGAGAGAGAGAGAGAGAGAGAGAGAAAGAAAGAGAGAGAGAGGAGCGGCAAGAGGGGAGAGTGAAGAGAGTGGAGGAGAGAATAATTACTGAGCGCCATGTCATGTCAGTCGGCCATAACAGTTTCATCTGTGGACTTCGTGTGGGTCCTGTTAATCCTTGACAATCGACAAATTAATTAAACAATTCGACAAATTAATCTGTTTCTGCGTGGATGGTTGTTGGAATACTTTGTGTGCAGAATGTTTCTCGAAAAGTTCTCAATCGGAAGAGCAGTGGAAGCCTTCTTTTCTCAGTCCTTTACGTGTTGTGGGGCAATTATGTGGCCACGTATTGCTTAATCAAGAAAAAGTAGGGCGGAACTTCAAGGAACCCATCAAAGCAGAATATTAGTTACCTGTAGAGGTTCAGGAGGGCCTCACCTCTCGAATTCTTACCTTACAGGACTCTTTAATATGATTCTACCATGACACGCCCACAACACACTATAATTTCGAAACGAAAATCGCATGATAACCCGAGGGTTTGTTCGTCTAGACCTCTTCTTCCATCTCTATCTGTTCGGTAGCGTTGCTTTCCGAGAACCATCTTTGACGTCGGTAACGTCCCACTATTTATATTCGCTAGTTTCGGTTGAATTTTGCCTCCATTCCACTCGTTGATGAGCCCTCACGTCCCCCTCCCCTCCTCGCACTCGCACTCCTGCGGAACCCTTTGATTAACATAAATCGCCGTCATGCGTTTGTCTGACGGGACAGTTTTCGGTGACACTCGTGTCCACACTGCAGTTTGTCAACAACTATGTGCGCGAACCTCCAGCGTTGCGTGGACGATTATGCCTCCGTGGTGCGGTGGTCGCGGACGGAGTGCCTTCAGTGGCCGCGATGTCGCTCCGGGTTGCGAGGCTGCTTTTACGCCTGCCTTCGACTGCGCGCAGAAATTTCATTAAAAATGATTTAAGGCGCCGCAACAGCGCGCGCCGAACGCGTTGACGGCGCAAATTGGTTCGTTAGGGCGAAATTGACGCGCCGCGAATGTGATTAAAAACAATATGGCGGCTAAGCGGATGTGTTAAATGGTGAGCAACATAATCGCCACGAAGGGCGCAATTCGTGAATTCATTGCTGACTGCGCTTTCGGCGAGTTTTAAATACTTTCGGCAACTCAAGCCTCCACAGAGTTGTTCGCTGTTTCGCTTAGCGTTGGCCACACTGGACTGGCGCAGCTGCACTTGACTTTCCTTCCGTAAAAGTTCATTACTACCGCGTGCAGTTCCTTGCTTCCGCTTGCCGCACAGACGATCGGGAAGAACCCGCCAGAGCTTCCATTAAAACACTTCACTGCACACCCTTCAGCGGAGTCTCGAGGAAACTCACTCAAAAATGCACTCGAAAATGCATTTCTGTTTTCGCATTAAGTGCAGGAAAAATGGCCGCCATTGAACTGCTTCTGTGCCTGCGAAACAAACACACACACACACACACACACACACACACACGCGAGCACCAGCCGACAGACACGCCGGCTCAGCTACCCGCTTCGCTCTACCCAACTCGGGGTTTCTGTCATCAAAGCTGGTCGCGCTCATACAGACACACGTAACCGCGTAACCGCAAATATGTCGTCTTGTGGTTGCTGCTGATGTTGTTGTTGTTGTTGTGGTGGTTGTTGTTGTGAATTCTATTGATATTGAAATTACGCTTTTAGCAACCCTCTGACTTGGCGACAAAGGGCACCTCGCGCAAAATGCAGCAACAGCAGAAAAGATTTATTTACCCAAATTAAAGAGCATCGCGCAGGGGAGCGAGTGAGAGGGCGTAGGAAGGGGAGAGCGGGACTGCATAGCCGAGAGAGGGTTTCAAAGCGGGGATTATCTTTGATAAGCCGTAAATGGGGTGAATTTCGGTTGGCTGTCAAAAAGTACGAAATCAGAGGGCGGTGGAAATCTCTACATAATTTCAAAGTTTATCTCTTCCCTGTCTCCATCATCCCCCAACGCTCTAGTGAGCACCAGCGGGAGGGTGCAGATCTTGATGTTGATTTCCATTTCGTCTGAAAACTGTTGCATCGATCTCGCCTCTCGTCTCGACTCGTGATCCAGGCAGCCTTTTGCAGTGGGGACGATAATAGCGGTCAAGATATACTGAAAATCCACTCTGCTGAAATCCCTCTCTACTCTCATCTGCTCCAGTGTAATCTACTCAGTTGTACTTCAGTTGGAAAGAAACACATGCTCGGCCCGACCCCCTCCGCGCCCCTGCACCCACGTCTATGGATGAGATGTCCTTAAAAATGCATTTACGCTTCCTGCTAGATGACGAAGGTGTCGAGAGGAGGTTAGGGACGCGGAGAATCTTTCAAGAATCTTAGACAAAATATGGACCGAGATTAGAGCGAGCAACACTCGGCGACTCGAGCCGCAGGGGGTGGTGGGGGGCGGGAGCAACACGGGACGGCGGCGTGCGACATCAAGTATTAAACTTAATGACGATTAAGAAGCCAACCACGATAGACTGTTGATATGCTTGTTGTTGCCGGTGGTGTACTCATAATTGGAATTAATTATGCATTCGCCACTTGAAGTCACAGCGGTGGCGTCGCAGAGGGGGCGGCGGCGTGCGGGGAGCTCGGGATTCGCTAGCAAGACGTGAGGGTGCTAGAAGGGGTTAAGGAGCGGACAGGATTAGTGCGAGCATTAAGCAGGCAGTTTAGTAGCTGCAAGATTAGAGAGCGCGCGCCGCAGGAGTGAGGGGACACGGGGGAAAGCGTGGGGATGTCGTGTGCCACCGGTTGGTAAACAATTCACGAGAGTTCACTACGAGGGTTAAGTGCAAATTGCAGTAATCGTATTTTTTGCAGTCGCCACGGAGGACGACACGACGGCTCTCGCATGCAAAGAGAGAACAAACTGAGCAGAAGTTGTTTCTAAGTGCAAAATGCAATTTGCCGCTGGTTGGCAACACCAAGCAGCTTCGTTGTAAATTTCATATAATCGGACTTTTCTGGCGCACAGAGTAATTAAATCGCATCCCGAAAATCCCCAATCAGCCAAAAGCAGCCTCGCAAGGCGGCCAAATATTGGCTGCTGCATCCGTCAGCTCTTCTGCGTCACGGAACCGCCACCGCCGTTGCTCTCGATAGGCTGTTGTTGTTGTTGTTTTCATGATGTGGTCCTTGATTCTCGTTCCGGTTTTCCTTCCTCGCACTCACCACGTTTGCAGCTGATGCACCTGAGGCCAATAATTAGCCGAGTTGATATTTTTCTCCATTTGCCTCCTCGTTTTGTTGCATTTTAATTTTCCTGTTTTTGTGTTGGCGCGTTGCCACATTTTTTTTTCTCTCTACGAAATGCAGAGCTTTGTTTTTGTTGACGTTGCTTTTTTCTGAAGATTATTAAAATGAGTAAAGAGGTCTACTAAGTTTTTCCGGAGGGAGAGAAGGAAGCAAAAGTTACTGGATTTATGATAAAACTCGAGGTGGGAAATTCAAGCGCGAGAATCTCAAAGGATTTCAGTCGAACGCTTCTCGCTTATCGTCTGGAATGAGTAGCGATTAAGAGATCGTAATAGTGACGCAATGGTAAGGATGATGACTAAATGACGAGTTGTCTTTCAAAAAGCGCCTCGATCTCGATTGTCGTCTCCAATTCGAACCACATCGTGGTGATCTGGACAGACCAAAGTTGTCTGTGGATGACTCCGCCTGTACCACACACTTTATATACCCTCGCTTGGCCAATAAACTAAAATAATGCGGGGTTTTTAGAAGTCTTCAATCGCACTTACAATCTGGGAATCCCGATCCAGCTTTTCCTTGGCTAACCAGCTCGGCCGACCCCAAGTTCCGTGCCACTGGTATTCAAAAACGGTTCCTGGAGAAGCGCAGATGCTTCTCGTTAATATTAATTCGCTATTAAATTAAAAGCAAGACGGGCCCGGCAACTCGATGTCTCAGACGACGTTTCTGAGCAGCAGCGACTCATGCAACACTCGTGGCACGACGAAGGAAGAGGCAGAGATGAGAGCTTCTGGGAAGAATGGGACGCTCATCTCAGCCAGAGAGTAAGAATATCGTTCACATTTGTTGTTCTTGTGGTTATTGCAGCACAGCCTTCCCCTCACATTATGTACCGCGTGACTTAAAAGGCAGCTGGCTGCACTCAAAGCCGTATTTTTCCAATTTTTAAGCAGAGCAAATTGAATTCAGTCGCCCTGCGTGTCTTCGCTGCCGGCGACTCTCGTTCGCTGCTCTGCTCCTTGCCAGCCCAGTTGCGCGGATTTTCCTGCATAACAAGTGTATAAATACGCAAAATAATCTGCAAATTTATAGGCCCTCCGCGTTGTTGTTGCTGTTGTTGGGCTCTTTGTTTCCGCGCGCAACGCGCCTGCTGTTGCTGGGGACGCTGGAGCGGGACGTCTCACTGCACTCGCTTTTGTCTTCTCTGAGCCAAAGTTATTTTATTGGCTTAGGATTCCTTCAGTTAATTCGTTGTTGTCTCGCGTCTGCTGTTGCACGGCTTCGAGAATGAGAAGCGTTGTACTCAACCGCCGAGGCAAACAGATGACGGATGGATTTTCCGAAGTGGCGACTTTCTGTTATAATTGAAATTTTGAAATTTCAAATGAAAGCTTCACTCAAATTGCTGCAGCTCGATAATCTGGCGTCGCTCGTCGTCCCGTCTGGTTTCGCAGCTTGTCAAGCAGCAATTAATGCGAGCGCCAGTTGCAATGACTTACAAGCGACATCTACACGCTGCCCCTTCCTTACTGAATTTCCCCGTCTCCCCGTCACTCTTTCCGCGCCCCACACGCCCACAATCACAGCTGCAGCCGCCGCCAAACACACCGGCTTCACTCGCACGGCTCTCAATTCATTGCGCCTCACGATGCATCGGCGCCCCGCATGGTAAACCGACGACCGAGGTCGCGGCGTCAACCGTGGGAAGCTTGAAGTCAAGTCAACCTGCGGCCGCCGCTGCGGATCGAAACTTTTCCCATTAAATAAACTGCCGCCAAATAATCGGCGAAACCGTGCAGCGCCATGAGCACGAAATTCTTCACCACACGCCCGCGCCACCCTCAACTTCAGGAGGGAAGCATCAGCGGACGGCATTTTCCGCCGCTCGAAGCGCCAAAAAGCGATCATAAATTATAATTGCAAAGCAATAAGAAATCCATCGAGGAGGAGGAGGAGGAGAAGAAGAAGAAGAAGTGTTGGGGAGAGGGGGCTGAAGGGTGCTGAAGGCGGCATTTCGCAAGCTGAGTTCATAAAATCAAAGTGTGAAGCAGCGAAATATGAAGCGATTGCTTCGTGAAAGTGAAAGGGATGCGAGGGCGGTGGGCGTGGTGCGGAGGTGGCGGGGTGTGGGGCGACACGGAACCAAAGCGAGTTAAATACGAGCGAGAAATACGTTCGCAGAAGTCGTGAGCGGCAAGCGGCAATTGAAAACACTTGGAAGTCTCGAGCGAACAAAATTACGAGTATTTGCAAACATGACCGGAAGTCGCCATTCTTGGCATTTCCGAGTTGAAGCGAGAGTCCTTGAAGTCGCAGTCCTGGCAGCAATTAACATTCTCCACTCGCTGCAGCGTAATTTTAATGATGCTGCCTTGTGTTGCGTCGTCGTCGTCGGTGTTGTTGTGTCTGTTTCTCCGTTTTTCGCATTCTATTTGTTGTTGCTGTTATTTTTGCTCTATCCATGCAACATCATTGACTTTCTGCTTTTGCTTCTGCTTGTTCCTGACGTTGTTGTTGCTGTTGTTGTTGTCTCCTTTCTGCAGCATCCTCCAGCTCACTTCCGGCGCTCTTTTCACGTTTGAGACTCCTGCAATCTGAAGCTCCTCTGCTGCTGCTGCTGCCGTGGCTGTTCGGCAATCCTTTTAATACGACTTGCTAATTGTTTGAGTCGCCGTTGTTGTTGCTGTTGTTGCTTCTCTGAGGCGAGGGATTCTCGTGCTTGAAACTCAGGTTTCGCTCGGATCCTTAATGCGGTGTTAATAGCGTCAAGTTGAAAAGCTCCGCAGTTTTGAAATGTCGGGTTGAAACTCGAGCATTAAAATGTAAACCTAATTAAAAGCAGGATTTCGTAACGATTATAACGGTTTGTTTATCAAAATACGCAATTATAATCAAATTAAAATTGAAACTTTTCATTTTTGGGGGTCCGTTTATGAGATTCAATTCTTTCTCTTGCCGAGACCGTCACTGGGACGGGAGGTCAAGAGAGGCTTCGAATTTATACATTTACAACACAAGCCTTCATTTTGGGGTGCTTTTATTGAATATGTATTAGCAGTTCCGTGACGCGTTCCGTTCTCGAGGTCAAACGTGTGTAAAAATGCAATTTTCGTTGATAATCACTGTGACCAGTAGGATCTCGGCAACTAAACCTGCCACGAAAAATCCCTTCACTGCCGTGCATTCAGTAGCTTAAAATAATTGAGGAACTATTATACCTTCTAGTAAAAAACCTCAGCAAATGTTTTCTACATCATTACAATTTCAATATGAACAAAAAGGACATTTTCCAAACCTTAACAGCGAGTATCTCGAAAACTAGACGTTTTGTGGAAATTCTCTTCAAAGTTCTGGACTCAGCAAACCAAAATACATAGATAGTCGTCCCCATATCCAACAAAAAACCGTGCAGACCCGTGTATTCGACGGTCCAGTCAGCTGTGTCAGCTTCTGCAATCCGTTTTGAAGGATTTGACATCGATTCCGAATCCTTGCGGGTCTTTGCTACATTCGTAGGAAGCTATAAACTCGCTTCTCCAATATAATCTCGTGTTGCGCTTACCAGTATTTGACTGGCAGTCCCGTCGACAAAAGTTTCTTATGCAATAAATTGTATAAACAAGTTGAGAATCATATGGGACGACGTGATTCTTCACGCCAAATCCTGAAGGTGAGGCTGAACAACAAAAGTTCAGTTTTATTATTGAAAAAATACAGGAGTCGCTCTACCGAGGCAGAATTCAGCTGTTTTAGAATGTTTTTTACACTCTAAACTAAAGTGGTAATTTAAATCTAAATTAGTAATAATCAAGTAAGTAATTAAGTAATTTAAATCTAAAAAAAAGTAGTCCAAAGTAGTAATTTAAAATGCAAGGATAGCAAATGAAGAGGTTTGTTTTTTATATTGTAAATAAAAACTAATTCACGTCTCTCGCTCCTCTTTGCGCTTTTTTCGCGTATTGTTGAAATGCAAGCAAATGGTTTTGCGTGCGTGTGTGTGTGTGTGTGTGTGTGTGTGTGTGTGTGTGTGTGTGTGTGGGTGGGTGTGTGTGTGCTTGAGCTTCGTGCATGTATTTTGTAGAGGTGCGGCAACCATTGTGGCCACAAATGAAATCCAAAGTCAGACAACACCAACAACAATGACAAGGCTGACACCACCAACAACAACAACAACAACAACAACAACAGCAACAATGCCACAAATCGCAAATAGAAATACATATTAAAAGCCTCCAAACAAACAGGCAAAACAACAACAAAGCGAGGAACTAGTGAAAAAATTGAAATCAAACAAAAGAAAGGCATTGAAACGCAAAAGAATGAAAGAATAGAATGGAAGTTGCAATCATGAAAATTATTTGTTGTAGCGTGATATTATCCTGGCACACCAGCGCGCGCCATAATCGGCGGTGTCCGTCGCGAGGAGGCGCAGAGGCCTCCACCACCCCGACTCGCACCCGCCCCGCCCCCGACCCCTCCGCGCCCACTGCTTCCCAGCCTCGCGCAGGACCACAAAAGAACTTCGCCAGGATTATTTTTCAAATGTATTTTTTATGTTTGCGAAATAGAAAAAAAACCCGCAACATGGCGTTGATGATGCACACCATCGAGGGCTCACCGCTCCAGCCTCTCATTTCCCTCCGCTGCAAGCTCTTCTGGTCCCCTCACTCTCTCTCCCGCCGGCGCGCTCTCTTCCTGCTGCGCTGCCACGCGGTCCGCCTTTGATTTGTCACTCAAACGAAGGGTGTTCGCTGATGTTGTTGCGGTCTCAGATTTCTTGCCGCTGCCACGCTGCAGCAGTTGCTGTTGTTGTTGCTCGTAGCCTTTGGTGATTTTTGATGAAAAGTTTTGTTGCATAAAAATTTTAATTTTCTGCAAATGGAAAATAATCATCGCTCGGCGTCCTAAGTGCAGAGACTCGGCCAGGGGTGCCGGAGTGGTTGGTTGGAAGGGGTGAGGGGTCCGGGAAGGGGAGCCAAGACTGACAGACGGACGCTTAGGATTACTACAGCCTGTCGTAGGTAGCGAAGGCAGACGCTCTGCGGCCTCCGATGTACGACAAGAGAGACGACAGCAGGCGAGCAAGAGAGGTGGAGAGAGATTGAGTGGAGAGAGAGAGAGGAGGCGACGAGAGGGGAGGCCTTTGTTGCAATTTCTTAATGGCGCTTTCAGCTAACATATTTTCGGCAACTCTTCAGCCTGCAACGTCAACTCTCGCTGAAGCCGCTTAAAGTGTCGCAGCTGAATTCCCAACTCTCGACACACGTCAGCTGTTCGACTCACCCGTTATAGGCAGCCGTCAACCGAAGCTGCTGCAGAGAAGTCGAGAGTCGGCGGGACGTTAAAAGGGCGAGAGTTGGGTCGTTAAAAGTGCGAGAGTTGAGACATTAAAAGTGCGGTGCGTACACAGCCAACAACAGCAGCACGTGGACAGCAACAGTTTTGCCTCGTTGTGCTTGCCGAAGTACAGACTTCACTTCTCTGGCTGCGCTGCTGCAGCGAACGACTGACTTCTTGACAACAGCAAGCTTGAGTGACAAGAAGACGCGTGCGGATGTGTGAGCGCGTGCGGTTGTGGACGGCGCGGCGACTCGGCAGCGAAGAGACGACGCAAAGCGCCGCCAGGTATGCAGAGAATTAAACGACGTGTGTCGCTCGCCGCAGTCGACGGCGGAGAAGAAGTGCGGAGCTGTGAGTCGACGTTGCAGTGTTGCAAAACGTCCTTCACCAGGAGAATGATTTCTTCAAATCCAGAACTGTAAACGAAACTAGCGTAGCACGTAAAGTTTTCGAGATACAAGAATTCAAAGTGAAAATGAACTTTTTCCACATTTTCACCACGAATATTTGGGAAACTAGACGTGCTACAGAAGTTCTGTTAACACTGTTAACTCTGTTAACTCTGTTCTGGATCGACCACACCAAAATACATCAGAGTCCGTAATTTGTTAGCGAAAAGAAGCCACGTAGGTCTTCGTATTCAGTCAACAATGCATCAGATTGCTAATATTCCATCAATTTTCAATTTCTGTTCTTGAGAAGAAAAGTTTTTCTGTAGGTTCGTCAAAATTATGATGATCGAATTTTTCGAATTAGCCACTCTGCAGCAAGACAGACTTTCTCATTTCTTCTCTTATATTGGTAATTTAGTTTTTGGATTTTAGGCTTTCCAATATTTAAGACGCTTGACAACACTGGACTTCATGTTATGAGCGACTTCGAGCTGCTTAGCACGGCTTTAAATATGAATAACGCAGCAGCAAAGAACTCTAGTGAGACGCACATCCACACACACGCTCACACACACACACACACACCCACACACACACACACACACACACACACACACTCAAATGAGGTGCAGATTATGAGAAAAAAGGACACGCGAACATTTTCTTCCTCTACAACCGCTGCAACTCAACTTCCTCAGCTGCTCGCACTTTTTATAGAGTGAGATTGTGTGCGTGTGTGTGGGTGTGTGAGTGAGTGTTCCAGTGTATGTGTGCGCGTGTGTGTGTGCGATGAAATTTACTGCCACTTTGAATAACAAACTTGTTGGACATGAAAACGTATTAAAAGAACATCTGAAGTGCCGAGACGCACACACACACACACTTGCGAGTGTCGATGTGTGTGTGTGTGTGTGTGTGTGTGTGTGTGTGCCTGAATCTGTACGCGGCGAAAAGGACATCTGAAAGTAGTTGAGAGCGACTTAATTTTGATTAATGCCTGAGTTACGCGAAGAATGGAGTCCCGCAACAGCAACGGAGTAATAAAATTATGAATAACTCGGAAGTTGAGGGGAGGACGGGGGGCGGGACGTGGAGGCGAGTGAAGCATCCGCGGCGCTGCTGTTCACAGGTGTCGCTACGAAATCCTCTCAATCTGCAAGCCAAATCCTCTTGAATGTCCTAATTGAGCGCGACCAGGAGAGGAAAAACTCCGCGTAACTTTGCGCGACCCTCTTCAGCAAACAGAGGAATTCAATTCCGAGCCTCCCGCGCGGCGCACAACAAGCCGTCGGTCTCACGGCGAGCTGCGAGAGCCTCGTTAAATCCCGTTAGCATTATTTAATGCTCAATTAGTTCGGCGGACGAAGAAGAGACGGCGGCGAGCGCGGCTGCCGCGGTACGACGACTGTCGCGGAGAGCCATGAAAAATGCAGCCACGCGAACCCGAGAAAACCGACCGCAAACATGGACGGACCCCACTTCCGGTGGGAACCATTTTTCAGCATGTCGTCCCTGTGTTTTTCTCCCCCCCACCCGGAGGAGGACACAATCCCAAGAATGTCCTTGTGGAAGGCATTCATCATTTTTAAGCTGTTAATAAAAATCGCGCTCAAGTGGGTGGATTAATTCGTCCGCTCCAACGGCCGCTTTTGTTGCTGCGTGATGAAGTCGCACCAGTTGGCCGCGCACCACTTTCAGCGCCACCGAAGGTAGCCGATTTTCGCGCTTCTGCGGGGTTTCGTTTGTGCACGAAATGCAGCCGAAATCTCCGCCGCTTCGCAGCTCCGGAGCACAGAAGGCGTCGCTTGAGCTGCGCAGCGGGCTGCGGCAGCTCCGGCCGGAAGTTGAATGGCAGACATTTTTGCTAATTTACGTGAAGTAGTGACGTGCGCTTCGTTAGGCGCGCCACTTCCGCTCACGACAAACCGGCTTTCATTGTGCGAGTTGGGATTGTTGATGTCGTCGTCGTCGTCGTTGTTGTTGTTGCAGTGGAGTGGCTGCGGCTGCCGCTGCTGCTGCTGCTGCTGTCACGGCGGCTGCTATTGTATCGCCGCGGATAACGTTGCCCGCGAGGCTGATTACGCTGAACTCACGCATTCTTAAGCACGGACGGACACACAGCGCTGCGTGGGAGGCCATCACGCGTGTGTGTGTGTGTGTGTGTGTGTGTGTGTGTGTGCGTGCCGCTTCCGCTGCGTTCGCATTTGAATGCAAATCACACGAATTCGCTTCGTTTTCGTTCTTTAATTATCCTTTTCAGCTTCTCGTGGGCTGCGGCCTTCGGTTTGTTTATCAAAAACGTAAAATTAGGAGGGAAATTACGCACTTGGAAAAAGTTCAGCTTCTACACTGAGAGAAAAGCCACCTGCAACACCGAAGATTGCGTTTTGAGTGCGCATTCAATGAATTCCCCGCAACCAGCAGTAATTCTTCGCCACACAAATCGCAATCCGATGCGGTTCGTTTAAGTAAGCAACCGCGTTTAACCCGTTAACGACTCCCCGCTCAATGACGCTTCAAATTAGCAACGACTTGAAATTGAACTGAAATTGAACTGAAATTGAACTGAAATTGAACTGAAATTGAATTGAAATTGAATTGAATGGAACTGAACTTCAGTTCAAAGAACAAACAAAAAAAAACAAAAAGAAAAAAAACCAAGCAAATGAATGCCGCTCTACGATTGCAGTTATTTAGGGCAACCAAACTTCTGTAAAAATGCTAAAAATTAGAGGCAGCGAGAAGTGGTGAAAATTCGGCGGAGTTTAATTAGTGAAGTCATTTGAAGGATTCGCGCCGGCAATCATGATTGCTAAGTAGAGCGTGAGAGGATTGACTCAGTTTGTTTTTAATTAGAGCTGCCATATCGAGGAACTGTGGGGTTCCCTACGAACTCCTTCCCCCCCCCCACCCCCACATAAAAAACGAAAGGGAAAATTTGATTAGGAAAGCGATTAGAAATTAGGAAATTTGATTAGAAATGTAGGCGAATTTTCTCTTCTCTTTCGGAGAGAAAAGTCTGAAATTACTAAAACTACGTGAGGTTCTGCGGGTGAAGACTTGAACGCAGAGTAAATGACTGCTAGTGATGCAAAACCTCCCAATTAATGAATGCTTCTCAGGTTGGAACTCTCAATCCAACGCGTTTGCTTGACAAAAGCGAACCCAACTCACAATCGGCATTTCTGACGTATTTTAAAATTATAAGCAAGTAATTCAGAGCCCTTAAATGTTTCCTAAATCCCATTTATTTTCCTAATTTCATTAAACTGTCGAAATGTATGGCCTGCGTGTCCCTCCACCCCCGGCAACTCCGCGCCAACCACGTGGAAACAAACTAAAAAATGGCCTGTGGCTTCAACCGAATTGAAAATATTTACGCGCACTCAATTTATTGCCGCCCCTCACAGCGACCTCCTACTCCACCACCGGCCGTCCGTCCACGGCAACGCATTAAGTGACGCAGAGAACCACAAGCAGGTGGCAGCCACGCACGGCTGCACGCGTGCTCCAGCCGACGCGTTCTCCAGCCGACGCGTTCTCCTTTCCCAGCAGGAGCTGCTTGCCCGCTTGGCTTTCATAATGCAGCTCGGCATTTTAATTTGCTAAAATGTGGGCACAAAAGCGCGTCCTTGTGTGGGGTCGAGAGGGCGTGGCTGAGTGCAGGGATGGGTCGGCATACTTTCGCCTTCGTACGCATCGGGCCGCGGTATGCGTTTGTGCGCTCGTGCGTCGCTGCGTTGGTGCGCCGTCCTCGCGCGATGCAGCACAGAAATTTCATTAAGCGAATTATTTTATTAATTGATTATCGCGGAAACCGTTTTCGTCGATGGCCGCTCAAAGCTGCCAGCTGCCTACTTTGAGCCGCCGCTGATTAATAAATAAATAATTGACGCATACTCGGCGCGTTGCATTCGCAAAATATTGAAATTGATGCACTTTAGTGAGACGAATTGTTGTTGTTGACTGATGGAAATCCTGACGAAGAGGGTTGGAGAGGGAGGGGGAGTGTGAGTGAAGACAGGCGCTGAAACGATTATTGAAAATCGTGTTTACGCGTTGCATTCCTGCCGCTTGTTCAGTTGTTGCGTTTATTTTAGCTGGTTGGCAACTCTGCGAAAATTCCGCGCGGAAAAATGGATTCATGAATTTTTTTTTTTTTTTTTTTTGTGTATGACGACTAGAGGTGTGGAATCTTCGTCGATAGCAGTGGACCGGCCCACTGGCTTGTACGATTCGCCATCACTAGCGCCGATGACGCTATGTGAGTCGACGACTGGAAGGCTCTGAGCTCTGAAACGCGGCCAGTGGAACATCACATGGTCTGCGTCCTCCTCCTCCACCTCCACACCAAGCGGACCCAAGGGCGAGCTGTCGTCTCCAAACTTATGCAAGCGCCTCCGTCTTACACTCCGCTAATTCATGGATTGCTGACCCCAGCCATTCTTTTACCTGACCGATGGCATTGTTGGTCGCGTCTTCAAGTTGCTGGATAAGTTTAGTCACGCTTACTAGGGCAATATCGTCTGCGGAACGTATTACGATTGTTCCCGCTGGTAAAGGGAGTTTCAAAACTTCATCATACATGTTGTTCCAGAGCAGGGGGACGAGTACGGAACCTTGTGGACGCCTGCCGTAACGTCATACAACTCCACACCGCGAACGCTTTCTGTTCGTTAAATAACTCGCTATCAAGTCCACAAGATATCCTGGAGCCTCCAACTTGATGATGGCCCTTCTGATGCGTTCGCAGCTGGCTAAATTGAAGGCGTCCTTAACATCTGACGTGACGACAGCGCTCTCACTGCATCAAGCGTAGATCGCGATCTTCGAAGCCCAAATTGGCGATCTCAGAGGGCCCCGTATCCTCATATCGGACGGTATGACGACGGGCTATTGACGAGCTCGGGAAAATGCCATTTGCGAAGCATTTCTGGAAGGTATTGATGAACAGATCCAGCCTGCCTGAGCCAATCTTCTCACACGCCTCTTGTAGCTCTTTGACTGTGATTGTGGAAGCAGCTGCTGTTGTTGTTGTTGCTGGGAGTGGCCACATTTAAAGTGGGCTGCGGTTGCTCAGCTCTTCACCGCCCAACTGCACTGAAAGCGGCCTTCAAAGTGACTCGGTTCTCGGACCTCCACACGAAACTCACCACGCAGAATCATCAAGTAAAACGAGTTGCTTCACGAGGGCTTCACAAAGCGTCCACTTGCAGGAGTTCCCTCCGCCTGCAGAACTGAAAGCCCCGCAAGATTGAAGGGCGTTTCTTACCGGAGTTTCGAGCGACTCGTCTGACAACCTCTTTGTCTCCATATGATTTTGCAGCAGGCGTAAAAGCAGCAAATTGCAAGCAGAAATAAAGGACGTCCTTCCACGAAATCAGCCATTTCCAGCAGGACTTCATTCGGAACTCGTCGTCGTCTTCTTCGACTTGATGGCCTGCGAAGGGTCGCGAAGGAGGGACGCCAAAGCAAATGGGACGCCGACACCGACACCGACACCGGCGAGCAGACGCGGAGCGACAAGCAGACAGAAGCCGCGTTACACGAACGCGTGCTGGCGGGCGACGGGCGACGGGCGGTGACGGGTTGAACTCGGCCGGTGGACGAAGGCCGACTTTCATTTGCACGATTGAACGGAATCCAAGTCTCGCTGCCGCTTCCTCTCGTCTGCCTGCAGACTCGTCAAAGATTCATGAATGCAGTTTCATCCTCTCGAGCCACGAGCTGCAATTCTTACGTTGCGTGTTGCGAACGGCTGCCGGCCGCCGTTGTTGTTGCTGTTGTTGTTGCTTTTACCGCACTCGCTTCCTGCGCCAGCAAAAGTTTTTATTTTTCCGCTCACGTTCTTCGATTAAATTCTCATTTCGGTCATAATTTTGCAGTTTTACAACTCGGAGGCATTAAATTCGTTCGAGTCCGTCGTTCACTCACTTGTTCGCTCCTTCGTAGTGGTGCGTTGGTGTGTGTGTGTGTAAGGGAGTGTGTGTGTGTGTGTGTGTGTGTGTGTGTGTGTGTGTGTGTGTGTGTGTGTGTGTGTGTCTGTGTGTGTGTGTCTGTGTGTGTGTGTTGTGTGTGAGTCTTACAAAAACGTGTCTCACCTGAATGAATGAGCTTCGAAAAGAAGAAACAGAAAAGGCAAACGAATGCGAGATGTTCGAACAGACAAAGATGCACACACACACAAATCCACACACACAGTCACAGACACACACAAATACACACACATACATTCCCATCTACTCATACACAGACACAACAAGTCACAGATGAACGAATGAAACACAAGCCGAGTACGAAACGAATGAATTCCCCGAGGATCGTCTGAGACTGATGACGACGTACGACGGTGGCGGGTGGAGGTGGAGGAGGAGGACGGGGCTGCGAGTGCAGGCGAATGCGTCCATCAACAGGCATTAAATTCGCCGCAGATGGACGCCAGCAGACAAGACGTGAAATTGATAAAAAGACTCGCAATAATTGAATGAGTGCGGAATGAAGCAGAAAATGAGTCGCGCTGAAACGCGAAACTCGCATTTTCACCCCTAATTAGCAAGCTGCAGTGAGTGTTGAGGTGAAGCGAATGAATCATTAATGAGTTCACATTGCAAAAATCAAATCAAATCGAATCGAAGCAAGCTGGAGTGAGTGTTGAAGCGAGTCCACTCGAATGAATCGTTAATGAGTTCGCAACTTCTAAATTGCCACTCGTTTCTGGGCGATCAAAGCGGTGCTGAACCTCCTCCCGTCGTCCTCATCATCCTCGTCTTCTCCTCCTTCGCTCGCTCGTCGCGTGCCAAATCAATTTGCACTCCACTCGCAGCACATCCGTCCGCACAGACGCAGCAGCGCAATAAATCGCAGCAGACGAACGCACCTGATGTCACTGCGAGGCGCTGAATCAATTTAACTAATTCGCACGAAGCTCACACACGCTCGCCGCAACAGACTCCGCAGCTGCCTTCCTTGCCGTCGCCGTCGCCGCCGCCGCCGCCGCCGCCACCATCGCACAGCTGGCGGCGCACGCAAGGAGCGGCAACACGTAGCGCTTCCCGTGAATTCCTGCGGGAGGCGCGCCAGCAAGCAGCCAGTGAGCCAGCCAGCCTGGTTGCCCGCCAGCCGGGTTGCCAGCGCGAATCAAATCCAAGCGGAGCCGCAACGTGCCGCACGGCAGCGCCGCTCAGCTCAACAATAAACTTCTGTTTGCTCCTTAATAAATGGGAAAACAGCATCGCGCGTCCGAAGCGTGACTTCGCGTCCACGAGAACGAATGTTGCCCAGCAGGCCGGCGCGGGCGGTGGACGGGTGCGGCGGGCGCGAGATTGAACAACTTCTGCGGCTGGTTCGTGGCTGGCTGACAGCGGGCGCAGCGGAGGGCTGAGCAGCGGATGACAAACGCTCGGCCAGCTGAGAGCGGAGTAGATTGGGGTGCGGCAAGCGCAGGTGGGGCGCGCAGCTCCTTGAATCCTGTCATGATTTATACGCGTCTAGAGACGCGGTGGTGACCAGCAGGAGGGGGTGGGGGACGCCACTGCGAAGCGGGTGACACTGCAGCGAGGAAGCGAGTTTCACGAACTCCCGCGAATCTCGTCCCGACATCATGAGGACGAAACAAGGACGTTGATTTTGTTAATGTGAGGAAAGGGAAGACAGGAATCAACGCTACTCACTCACTGTACGATTCAGTTGTTCTTTTGTCGGGAAATTCCAAACTCTGACGTCTCGTCTCGAATTCGAGGCGATAATCGAATCTTCTTCCTTCCCCGCTGGTGATTCACGTTTTGATGACCTCTTTGCTGTGGGATTTTCTGCGCCTCGCTGAAATGTGGGATTTCCTGCACCTCGCTGGCTCGGGGGTTTTTCACGACGGTGACGCGTTTATATAATTAAAATAATTAAGCAGTAAAAAGTGATAATGATGCACCTCGTTAAATGTTTACGCCCGTCATCGTCGTCCGCAGCAGCGCCGGTAACGCGGTCACCGTCGCCACTTCAAGCGACATCTAAGCTCTCCAAATGCGCAAACAAACCCGCACTCGGTGGAGGTGTTGGTTGGTTGTTGTTGTTGTTGTTGTTGTTGTAGTCGCTGTGTCGTTGCCGTTGAAGTTTTGCACGCTTCAGCAATTAAATCGGGAGTCGCCGCTGCTAACTTTCCCGCAGTCACTCGTTAACTGTTTACACACTCAAAATGAGAAGATAAACAAAACGCGTTTCAAGCGGAGATCAAAGCAAACAGAAGAGTTTGAACTTTTGAAGAGATGACGTTGGAGGAAAAGCCGCTGACGTCGCTGACGATGCCCTGACTGTGCCTCAGAGACCTCATGAAACGATTGTTACAACAACACGGCAATTGCAACATGCAACATATGCAGTAAGAGCGATAAATGTGCCAACAACACAACTGCGTTGGAATTCTTTGAAAAACAGAGCATCCACTCGCTCAGGAGGCCGGCGAGAGCGAGCGGCGAGAGTGCGTGGAGACCGGCTGGTGAGCGGTTGAGCTGTGGAGCGGTTGAGCGAAACTTCCAGAGAGTCGTCGCGCGATCGTCAGAGGCGATCGACCGTTCGAGCAACCGCGGCACCAGCAACACGTCGACGCGCGATGGTATAAAACCGCGAGCGGCTTGCAAAACCCACTCAGTTACGGAATAGACAACCGCAGAGACACACGAGCATCTGAGCGCCTCTACAAGCCAAACGAAAGCGAGGAGAACCAGTAACGGTTGACGCGATCAAGGAAACTCTTACCGTGCTAAAAAGCGAACAACGGCAAAAATGGTGTCCGCAACACGTGCACGAAGTGCGGCAGCTCCCCTCCTGCTGTCCGCCCTCCTGCTCTGCGTCGTGCTGGCGGCGGTGGTGCAGTGCCGCCCCATGGACCTCTACGACGACGTCGCCGACTTCTTCGACGCCGTCAGCCTGGACGACGTGCCCGCGTCGCGGAACGCGGAGCCGGAGCAGTTTTGCCGCATGCCAGCTCGCAAGGGCGTCTGCCGCGCGCTGATACCGCGCTGGTCCTACAACGCCAAGAAGAGGGACTGCGTCGAGTTCAAGTTCGGCGGCTGCGACGGCAACGAGAACAACTTCGCCAGCTACAAGCAGTGCATGGCGATGTGCGAGGGCATGTGAGAGGGGCACGGGGCCGAGGTGCGCATAGGCGGAGATGCCATCCATCCATCCACCCACCCATCCATCCATCCATCCATCCATCCGCCAGTCATCGTAGCGCTTGAGTGACGTCCGCAGTCTCGGGTCGAGAATTCCCTAATTCTTCGATTCGGGAAGCTGCAGTCGAATTCAGTCAGTTTTCTAAACTGTTTCGCAGCTCCATCCACACGAGGCATCAATCGGAGGCTAAAAATTCCTTTCTTCGTCCAAATTCGAGTGATAGAATTTAAAGTTACCAAGTTTTCTGGTGAGAAAGTCAGGCGGTCACTGAAGAGTCGACCGAATACAGTCGCGATCTGCTCGGATTTGAGACTGGCCTGTCTTGCTCCTTCTTTCAAACCAAAAATTGCTTATTTATACTTAAAAAATATTGTACACGTTGTTAGGATTACATAAAAAATAAAGAATTATTTATTTTTGTAAGTGATTTATGTAGTTTACACTTTCGTTCCACTTTTTCTGGCCCGCTTGTCCGTCCTGTCGCGTTCCGTAAAGCAAAAAAGTCCTGGCATGGAAAACCCTTTAGCAGGTTGATCTGCCAGCAGGACCGCGATCTCCGATCCAACTCTGCGGTTACACAATCGTCTCCGATTACGAAATCGCGGAATGCGTACAGTCCGCGCCGAAGAGAAGACAACGAAAGCCAGCAACGTCGGTCCACTTCCAAATCGGCGTTAGAAAACCACTTGAAAGGGAATAAAAAATTGCTGACCTTGTTATTTACAAGCATTCAACTCAGTCCATCCGTAGCAAAGCCAACAAAACAGTGAAGACCATAATGAATGCGACTGTTTGGTGGACGACGCGTTGAAGTCTTCGCACCTAAAAGTGAAGAAAAAATACCGACACCGAGCGAGCCAAATGAGATGACAGGCAATAAATTAAGTTATGCTAAAGAGGCGTAAAAAATACAACAAAAACAAAGTCGCCAACCTGATAACTTATCAGCTGTTTGCAATCTTCAGACTGCAAAATTAAGAAAGTCGAAGAAAGATTGACTTTGAAAAAATTAAGCTTATCTCAGCGATTTCAGTAGACTTCACGGACTTCGAACGATACCAGCTACTTTTGGGTTTCGAATGACTTCAACTGACTTCAACTGACTTCACCACCGACTTCTCTGAAGCCCACTGACTTCTACTGATTTTGTCCAACTTTACCACGACTTCTATACTTGCCAGGAAGAATCTAACTTAAGCAATCTCAACTGACTTCAGATGATTTCAACCAGCTTAACCAGCGATCTCAACTGACTTCAGGGAGTTCCACCAATTTTTTCGATAAGAAGAAACTGGACTTGAGAATCGTATTTTCAGCAAACACGACAAGTTTTCATTCTCACACAATTGTTTGATGTTGAAGATCGAGATTCGAGGAGTCTCGACGGTCTTCTCGAGTGAAAACGAAGTCGAACTCGAACATCGCTTTAAATTCGCGACGAGTGCAACACTGTAACGAAATTTCAATTCATCTCTCTCGCCCTCTCACACTCAACCTCTCTCTCAGCCACGCTAGCGTTTGCTCTCCCTCTTGAACATTCGCTCTCTTCTTCTCTTCCTCTCGCTCTCTCCCTCCCGCCTTCACACGCGCCGTCTCTCTCGCGTTCCTAACGCGCATGCGTCACATTCAGCATTCTTTACACCGTCTGCGGCAGCTGCCGTCAGTCGTGAGCGCAGCCGGCCGCCTTTTTGCACGCAGAACCGCGGCCGGTGCTTCCGAGCTGCGAGCTGCTGGCGTCCGTTGAACCCGTGGCTGGAAGTCGTCCAGTGTTTTTCTAGCTCCCGTGGCTAAACACGTAATCGCTTCCAACTCGCTTTCGGTTCGAATGACGATGATGGCAAGCAATCATGCCACTGCAAGCTATTAAATGCGAGTTTGCATTTTAATTTCGGTTTTTCTGGCGAGGAGTTCAATGAGCCTCGTGGAAGACGAAGATCGGTGAATGTTGAGCTCGAGCAGATGCGGGCAGAGACGTTGAACTCGGTGAAGTTGTTCAGTTTTTGAATATTCATTGCAAACCTAATTTTTGCATAAAAACCCGCCGATTTGACGAAACTGGAGATGCAATGGTAAACCAACAAGTTGTTTGTAATCTTTTCAAATATTCACGCAACTAAAATCGCGCAAATTTCAAAACGAGATTTTAATAATTAAAATCTGCGCCCACTTCAGCCGCTAAGATTTCATTTTATTCCCTTCACAAAATGTTTCCCTTTCTGGATGGAAAGAGAGAAAAATTTAAAAATTGCCTGCTTTTTTTATAAAACTGCAAGCAACACTTTCAACACAGAAGTCAATAAACTCTTTTAGCCCGCATTTATTTAATCGGTTAATAAGAAAAACAAACAAAAGTTGGTTAACAGCGGAGCGCAATACAGCTATTTGAAAACTAGAACAACAACAACAACAACAACAACCAACAACAACGACGGCCATAGAAATTCGGTTGCCGTTGCAACAAATTGTAATCACTGATCGTGTTGAAAAAAGCAAAAGAGTCGAACAGAAATCCGCATTCAAAAGAAACCATAAATTAGAAACAACAACAACAACGACGACAACAACAACAACCAATGAAAACACTTAAGAAAGAGTTGTTGAACCTCGTGGAAAACGTGACGCCACACAAACATCAGAAAAAGCGGCGGGAAGCCAGCGGGAGCGTGAATGCGCGCACGCGTTACGCATGCGCAACATGCAGCGCAGCACGTTACGTACGTTTTCTGCGGCGCAGAATGGAGCGAAGACGTCTTTTTCGCTTTCTTCCGCGGTGATGCATGAGGAAACTCAATTTAATTTGAATGAAGTGCTCCTCGCGCCGTCTCATCTTGCCATCGCGATTTTTCCAGTGTAAAGGGAATCCCCAGGTAAACTACTGCTGTTGTTGCCGATGTCTTCTTTTTAGTTGTTGTTTTCTTCCGGTGTTTTTGTTAACCAACAAATACAAACAATTGGTAATCTACTTGAATTACTCTGCCTGCTTTGCCTGCTTTACTTTTGCATGCTGTTTTTATTTCTCCTTGACTTGTGGTTGCGCCAGACTTCGGCTTCAGTTTGCAACGCAACAAATCGGTTTGTTGTTGCTGGCCGAGTCGTGATAGTGAGACGCGTGCGTTTGCGGAATACTAATGCGGTCGACGGTGCGTATGAGTAGCTTTAGAAGAATGCGAAGCGGCGTTGAGATAACGAAGCCGGCAGTGATGAAGTCGGTCGAAAGCTTGCTGGGAGAGACTTTCACAGAAAAGCGATTTAAAAGCTCTTGAGCTTTCCATGGCATCACAAAGCTCAAAGGGTTAAAACGCTTCTTGGAAAGCAATGCAACTTTTCTGTTTCAAACGCCAAAAGTACTTGAAAGCACAATATAAAAGCTTTTCCCTTCGCCGCGAAAGCAATCTGGAGCTTCGAAGCTTTCGTCTCTGGCCGTCAAAACTTAGCAGCAACTCAGAGCATTGAAGGTCGCTTGTTTTCCTTAAAAAGTCTTCACAGTGAGGCCAACCTAAGCGAATTCTCGGCATGCATCTTTAAATTCCCTACTCTAGTACGCGCAATAATGAAAAATAACTAGAAATGCTGTTCGTTTAGTTGTATTTGTAATATTTTCAGTTAGTTTACACATTCTTTCGAAAGCCCAACAGTTTGTCTCGTATTGTTTCTGCACTAAATACAAATTCGCTTACAATTTGGATTATATAACTTGTTTTATGAGCTCTAATATTGCATTTAAAATGTCTGCTTCGACGTAAATAAAAACGTATTAAATATATACGCCGCCACATGCACTTCTCCCCTGTGGTTCCTAAAACTACATTTCCTCAATACGGCGGAATCTCCTAACGTAATCAGCGGCGCAGGATTTAGTTAGAGCACCACTGAAGTACTAGTAATTTTTTGCCTTAATTTAATTAGTAATTTTTTGCCTTAATCTGACGAGTTTCTTCACTCCAAAACTCAGTCGTGTTTAATCTGCCCGCCATGTTTCTCAAATGTTTTTGAATGAAGTTTAACTACAACAGGAAAGCCAGTTGAGATTATTCATAACGTCCCTCAGTGCGGGGGAACCCTAACGGATTCGTGAAAGCTGCAACAACCCTGCGCCGCCTAATTTTAATACTCAAGCTTATTGAACCGCATCTTACACCTTCCCCGCGTTCGTAACGGAAAACTTAAGCTACCTAACAGCGACTGTAAAGTGAAGTGAGTCGTTCGCGCTGAAACTCGCACGTCGATGCTTGCCACGCTCCCGCTGCAGTCCGGGTCGAAGCGCTGGAGTCCAGCGAATATTAGCACGATATCTCCGTGGTCACCCCTTTGATACTCTCCGAGCTGAAGTGCACGCAACCGTACTTGCAGACCAGCGTCCACACATATGGAATGAAAAACTCCTCCGGCGCGTCCTCCTCTACGTACTTGAATTTGAGATCCGGGAATTTCTGCGGAACAAATGTCACGTTGGAACAGCACGCAGTGCAGAACAGGGTTTGGCACTCACCCTCAAGCGGTCGTTCGACCACTGGCTCGCTCCCTTCGATATCACTTCAAACACCTCGCTCACCCCAAGTTCGCCGCGCTGCTCCTGCACGCGCTGCAGACGCGAAGAGAAGAAGCCGACCACCTGAAGAAATCAAAATTTTAACCATTTCCACACACCCCACTCCGCTCTCTCTAGGATCGAGCACTCACCATATCAATATTCTGAATGATGTCTTGAAAGGCGTGATGGCTGCGGAACCCCTCGAACACACTGCGCTTGTACAGAAGCGTGTACACCAGATTCGGACAGTAGACGAGTTGGTTCGAAAGGCAGGAGTTGAGGATCTCGAGCACCATGCGCAGCACCTCCTCCAGCACGGTGAGGTCCTGCAGCATGTCCTCGGGCGTGGTGGACACGTTCACGAAGACCGCACTGTTGACCGGCTCCTTGAGCTGTGCGTCGAGGCGCGAGTGCTTGCGCGCCAGGGTCTCGAACAGCGAGATCAATCGCTGCGCCACGTAAGGATGGAGAGCCCGAAATTGACCCGACATGTTGGCCAGCGCAGCCAAGCAGTTGGTGTGCAGATACTTGTCGCGCATCTTCAGCATGTTGTATTGTATGGTGCGGATGACCACCAGGATCAGCAGGCCGCCGAGCGAAATCTCTGATATGGTGCGCTCCGTGTACCAGGAAATGTTCTTGAGCATCTGAAACAGGAGGGGTTTGAGAAAGCATTCGGAGCAGCCATTAGTCCACACTCACAATGTTATGCACGTTTTTGTTGAAGCTGTCGTCCTCGCTCAGAATGAGCAGTACGATCAGCGACATGTAAATGTGGTGCGAAGTGCTGTCCGGCGCGTGGTAGAGGGTCTGCAGGATGGGGATCACCAGGTTCTCCAAGTCGTTCTGAGCCATCACGAAGCGGTAGAAGCGCTCGTTGCGGTGCAGCAGCAGGTAGAGCAGCAGCGTGGCCTGATCGATGGTTACAATGCGGCAGAGCGTTTCGTAGACAGCGTTGAAGTCAATCTTGAAAGTGGCTTCCTCTCGCGGCGAGTCCTTGGAGTCCGCACAGCCGAAGAGACTCACGCGGTAGGGGTTGTCCTTCGTGGTGTAGTGATTCGTGAGAATCAAGATCAGCAGAAGGCTCTGATTTGCAAGCGGGTAATGATCGCGAAACTGCTGCGAGAGTTCAGCGCCGGTGGCACCGCTAGATTTCAGGATGTCCTGTTGCTTGCGGAACGTGAAGATGGAGAGCAGCGACTCGGCGATGCCGAAGACGAAGCTGCCGGCCGAGCTGGAGCCAAACATGGTGTGCGGCACCTCGACCATGCGCGACACAAAGTGCAGCAAAGCAGACACCATCACGTTCGCATGTTGACACCTGAAGATGGTGCTGGAAGGAAACGGAATTTGCAGTTATAGCTAGAAGAAAGCGGGATTAGAGGTTTACCGGAAGATAACAGACTTGTCCGTGGTCTGCTGTGTGAACAGATGCACCGAAAGCAGCGTGATGATTGTGTTCACTGCCTCGAGATGCAAGTGATATGTGAACTCTCTGCAAGGAAACGGTTTGAAAGCACCTCTACCGGAGCACGTCCGTCTCCTGTACTCACTTCACAGGAATCACCACAATCAGATTGACGATGGCATCGATAAACGCCTCGAACTTCGAGCCATCCATCGCGATGGGGACCCTGCCAGCCGACGCGCCGCCCTCAATTTCTGTGGCTTCCACAGCGACTACTGTACTTCCCGCTGACGTGGACGTGGCTTCTTCCCCAGCTTGCAACACCGCTGGATGCGGAATAGCTTCGAAATGCTGCAGCAACTGGAACTCCGAGCCCGTCTCAATGATGTACTTGACCAGCGAGCGTATGATAAACAGCGCGTTGAAGGTCTGCCAGATGTGCATGTTGCTGCAATAGATGACGAAGATATGAGGACACCAAGCTCTGCATTGGCACCCACGCTTACCTCTCCTGGTGAGATAACGACAGCAGCTCTGCCGCCTTCTCCAGGAAGACCGTAATGAGCGAGCCGAAGTTGCCCGTTTTCAAGTTATTGCTGATGAACAATTGGCAGAGGCTTTCAAGGCGCGAGTCCAGGTTTAGTTGATCCTGGCTGCAAATGCTCAAGAGCATCAGTGGAGACGTTTGAGCGCGTCGCCGCTTTGCGTGCGTACCTGTTCTCGGGCATCGTGATGTGGTAGTTAAGAATTCCGTTCCAAAACTCTACCTCATCGCATGGTATGTGCGTGCGTCCGACGAACCGCAGCAGGAACTGGTTTTTCGCCAGGTCCACATGACGGCTTACGTTGATCCCCATGGCTGCTCCACCGTGGCGAGTCCTGCCAAATCAGCACAAAGTTGTTGGCTTGTATAGTTGCTTCGTTACGTTTTTTGTAAAAATCTGTCTCTCGGGAAAGCTGCGAGGTCGATTTTAATGCATCTGGTACGGTTAGCAAGGTCTGAAATATTTTCGATAAGGAATAACTGCGATTTTAAAGCCTGTCGGCTAATTTTCTGAACAAGTTTCTGAGATGAACACGGAATCTCCGACCTGAAACGTCATCGCTTAGAGAGTACTAAGCTGAAACTAATTTCTCGGCGGTGAAGAGTAGAAGTAATCGTCATCGTAGTTAGCCTGCTTTATTTGTTAGGCAACACTATATTTTTCTTCTTCATTCCTGTATTTCTTGTTTGACCTACGGCTGCTTTCTTACTTTGCCATGCATTCTAAGGCGGTGTCTAGTTATTGGCAGGAATGTCAAAATCTATTCGATGCTGTGTGTACAACATTTCGCCAAGGTTCTCTGCATCACTTACGTTCTTACGTTAACGTGACGGCAGATGAAGATTTTCTTACAGGGGCTGAACATTTCATAAGACAAACAATTCTGCATTGAACAAAGTTCACAAAGCTTGTTCGATAATAAACACCTCAAATGAATTTTGTGGCCTGTTATCACATCATGAATAATGTTTACTTAAAATTTCAATCTATTATTTTTATGTTGTTGCTGCTCAAGATAAATAATCGTGCTAATTTTTACTTAGCAACACAACGCTAAAGCTATTGAATTTAAATTTTTAATTTCTAAAAAAGAATTGCTTAGCTATTAAAGCTTGAGCTAAAGAAAATTACTGAAATTCTGTTAAAAATCAAATCAAAGATCTGTTCACGATGCTTTATGGTTGAAATCAAGCTTAAATTTATGAAAATTTTCAATAGAATTTTAAAAATCACATTTGTCTTTAAATCTCTAGGTAACTATGTATTGAAGTTGAGTTTTTTGAGAAAAATATTCGAGCCGACTTTAATGCTCGAAACCGGCTTAAAATTCAATACAAAAACATCGAGTTTCAAACCTTCTCGCGTTCTAAGCCGATTTAAACACAATTGTCTCCATTTGAAATGAAACACCTGTTTAGCATCATTATCAATGTATTTACAGCTTTAATTTAAATTACTCAACGTTTTTGATCATAATTTTTAGCTAACAGTTAATTGCAAACGCAGCTCGATTTCTTCAACTGATTACAAGATTTCAATTATTCCGAAAACTACGTATATACATTTTCAATTAAAAAAGCATAAAACAATAATACACTTACAATATGATTTCGTGACCTACAGAACACTCTCAATTATTATACATCAGCTGGGAGTTTCAAGATTTCGGTTGCAAGGCCGCACGATGAGCGTCCTGATCGTGCGCCTCGCAAGGAATTCAAGCCAGACAAATACTAAAAATTCACATCGAATTTACAATACAACTGAAATACAGAGACAATTCCGTGCCGTAGGTACACACGTTTTCGTGCCTTTTTCACTTTTTTTTAGATTTTCAGTAAGCTTGTATAGTTTTATGGCTCTTGTCTGTGGCACTGGATCGTGGGGTGACGCAGTTCTGGCCATTGCACGCACCTGGCGCGGGCGGAGGCAGGACGACCACAGTTCTCAGCAGTTTGCAGAACAGTAGGAAGAACAGAAGGTAGGCCACTTTCAGACAGAGGTCGCAGAACCAAAAGCACTGCAGCAGGAGGCTGTAGGCGTGAACGCGTGAGTATGCGACGTCGAGGTGGGTGCGATTACGTGATGTGTGCGCCATGTTGAAGCTTAAAAAATAACTATTTCTAACTAGAGAACTACAAGCTAAGCTAGTGAATTGATGTGCCTGCCGTAAATGAGGATGGGAAGGGCAAGGTGGGGATGACAGGGCGAGATGGGTAACCTACTTAATGCCTACATAAAGGTTCCTGTTTGTATCAACCAAGTAAACAAAATACAACTGAGACACTACGTCCAGGAGGCAATAGTTGAACCGGTTGCTGGAACTCGAACGTTACTGTTGCTGTTGGTGTTATTGATGTGGATGCATTTCTGACGAACTGTTGAAAGCTGATGGTTGAGTTTTGATTCTCCAGAGAATAAAATTGCTTTTTTTTCCGACTTGAAGCCAGTGTTGATGCCGTTGTTATTCTTGACGTTGCTTAGATTTGCTTGAAGTTTTCAATGTGATTCGTGCCTTCAGAGATATTCGGTTCCACTGTGTTTCCTCTACTTCTAATTGAATCCCGGTAGATTTTTGCAGGATTCGGTGCTTTGCGGTTGCTGTTTTTTAATGTGAACAAGAACAAATAAATGGTGAATAAACGAAGATGTCTGTTGTTGTTGTTCATGCAGCAGTTGGCTTTAACGCAGTGCAACAGTGGTTGCTCCTTTCTTGCTGCTGTTGCTGCTGCTGGCCAGCATCTGCTTGAGGCTGAACGAGGACAACGCGATGCCAATGACAGCGAGCATGGTAGCCGAACGCGTCACGATACGATCGGGAGAAGCTGGTGTTGTGAAGACATTGGCTGCGTTCTGAGACGAAATCTGAGTTGTCTGAAATAGAGATAGAAAAATAATTTATTGTTGGTGAACCCACAGAAGAAGAACGCAAGAGATCTGAAAATATTCAGTGTCAATTTTAAAATCAAATAATCATTATTATATGTAGTTTATGTGATTATTTCAATGGTCTACGTTTTGTTGTTTTTATAATAAGATAAAGACAAATTAATGCCAAGAAAGCAACTGATATCATTCAATCATCTATTATTAAAAATTCCCCGCACGCATTCGTTTTGCCTTGAAATGACTGCTCCCTAAAAACGCTAAAATGAATGAATGAGAAACGCAACTCTTGGTATTGGAATGGACAAAACACGTAGATTCGGACGCTCATTGCATCATTGAAATCACAATCGGCCAGCATGAAGAACGAACGTCCAAGTTGAGAACTTCCGCGTTAATTTCAACATTCCCATCAAAAACGTGCGAATTTTTCACTAATGAGATTGCCGTGAAGTATTTTCCTCAGCAGAGGACAGACAAAGCGCTGATAAGGTAATTGCGTTAATCAGTTAGCAGGAACATGATAAGCTAAAAACATTATATTTACTTTATTTTCCGCTTCTAGTAAATTCAGCGTCTGGCCAAACTTACCGTCGTCTCGCATTCTTTCCCAGTATAGCAGATCGAACTGAGATACCAATTTAGCGCAGAAAGAAGCATCAGAACAGCTCTGACTCGATTCAAGGAGCGACTAAATGATGGCGTACTTAATACCAGGGCGTTGAGACCGATATTGTGAATGAGGAGGAGAGCAAAGTTCACACAGGAAGCTAATAATTTATGTATAAATATGCAAATTCGTTTTATAAAGTTGATAATTAACTTCGGTTTTAGTAAAATTCGATTCAGTAAACAAGTAGCTGGTAAAAAGTTAAAACCTGAATGAAACCAACGTAATTTCAGACGCAATTTCAGCCTTCCTTACTTACTTTACGATCTTGTCTACATGCCTTCGACGCAGAGATCACGTTAAAATAAAGAGCCAGTAAGCACAGATTAAGCTTAATAATCACCGACAAACCTAAATGTAATCGAAAACCAATACTTTGGATTTAAACAACTATTTTATTTACATAAATTACACAATTACAATGTATTTCAAATAATGAACTACGTTTGGACGAAGCGCCAGACAAAAATATTTAGTCAATCAACCAAATAGTTTCTGGCTAACAAGTGCTTACAATAAATAAGCAATCTCATCGCAAAAAATCTTATCAATCCCCGCTGTGAGGTTTGCCGAGAACCTGATATGCATCAAACTAAAGACGCATTAAGAAAATTCAGTCACCTACTTTGTAGTAGAGCTTCTGCGTCATCTCTGAACTTCGAGCAATTATTTTAATCAACGTAAACATTTCCAATTCCTTCGTTTATTTTTTTTGGCCGCTTTTGCAGGCTGTTGAGTGATATGGAACCACGCAGCAGTCTCTTGCCGTTCGTTTTATTTAAATTCCAGATTTGCAGACTTTAAATACAATTTTATCAGCTGCTAAATTCCGAAAAACAACTTAGAACGTTTAAAAATATATAATTTAATAACAATTAAAAGTAAAATGAATTTAAAGTTTCAGTTGTTCGTGATACGCTTTCACAACCACAATTCCAGTTAAACTGTAGAGTTCAAACAGTTTCATTGCAGATTCTAAAGTGAATGTTTTCATTTTAACTGCTTAATAAGGCGTTAAGTGGTGTACAATTAACCGCTAGTTCAGCCTTCCCGCCTTCATTTGCTTTTACTCCCCAATATTCCTCGAATTATGTCTAAAGGTTTTACCAGCGTGGGCTCGTCGCCACCGGAATCCGCCTCTGGCTCCTTCTTAATTATAATTTGATGCCTGAAGCGAGTCTGTGTGCGTCTCTTTTTCTTTTGTTGTAGTTGCGGTGGCTTTTTATGCATATCGATTACATCCAAGAAGCGCTTGATTCGCGCCTTTGGTATATCTTCAGAGGTCCTCGTGCCGGCCGTGACCTCCTGTGCGGAGGTGCTGGCGTCCAAGTTCGTATTCGCAACGGAGCGTAGAGTTTTATTCTGAGTAGCAGTCGCACCGGAGGACTCCCACACCTGCTTGCACTGTATCCAGTTACCCACGTTCTCAACATTCGTTATTGTAAACGTCTCAGGCCTCTCCTCCTTAAACTTTTCGAAATCTGAGCACGAGACCGCCGTTCTGGAGGACGTTATTAGGGGGAAATCTGATTCTGATCTTGACTGCGTGGTTTCTGTCTGGAGCTGTATGGAATCCGATTTAAACTGTGTGGATTCTGTCTTGAATTGTTTGGAATCTGATCCAAACTGTGTGGGTTTTGGATCCAATTGGGTGAAATAAGATTTCACCTCCTTGAACTCGGACTGAGAATTACACAACTGAGTGCTGTGTAATTCTGGTTGAATGGCATGCGTTTCTGTCTTTGTGGAATATGAATCCGGCAGAGTGAATTCAGTTTCAAACTGCGCTGATTGTTTCAACAGTTCATCAATCAGCTGAGTGCCGTCGTCAACAGTGAAGTTGAATAATTCAGCGTCCTCAGCAGGCTGGTTTTTTACCTCTGATGTGTTGTCGATATATTCCTCATCGTCTTCATACGGATAAAGGCATTGGTTGCTCTCACATTTGAGTATTTTGTCCTCGAGGTTTATGTAGAAGTAGCGCAAGTACTTCTTCAGACCCAGACGTGCACAATCGCGGCAAGGATCACCTGGCTGTAAAATGTGCTCCATTCTGATTGGTTTTTATGTCTAATTTGAGAATGAATTTGTAGCGAAGCGGGACTGCAGAGGAGATCGAAGGGTGGATAGATGAGCTCTTGGTGCGGAAAGCTTTTTGTAGTTTGGAGCACATTTCAAGCTGGTGAAAATTTAAGCTTTAAATTGCTACCAAAAACCTGGATGTTGAGCTCCGCCACCAGGTACGCGTGTTTCTAAATAAGCGCAAGCTTATTTTAAATTTTTCCTCTCCTAAATAATAAATTTCCACTAAATGAAGTTTTTAAATTAGAAAAATGTGAAATGAAAATAAAAGTTATGATGAATAAGTTAAATAATTAATAATTGCAAATTTTCCATTTTATTTCCTTTTTTAAAAAGAATCGGAAAATAATTTTCTTTTTTAAAAAATCAATTATAAATGGTTTCAGCACTTTTCTGATATACAGAGTTGTCGTCCTCAATAACACTCAGTTTGTATTCCGTTGCGGAGAATTGTAGCTTAAAATATTGGCTGGGAAAGAAATTGAGGTACCACCATATCTTCAGGAGACACAAAATAAAAATGTTCTTACTTTTGTTATTCTACTTTAAATCATGCCTTCTGATTGTGGAAAAAAAATACGAGTAGAAGGTCATTCGTAATTAAAATAGTATTTTTCCACACGTCTTGCTACTAAATGTCAATACTATTTTATGTACGCAACACTGAAGAAAACTCTGACTTCGACTCACTGAATTTTTGGAGATACCAGAAAACTCAGGAGTCAGAACACATTTATTCATTGTTTTCTTAAGCAACTACACGTTTTACACATATTAGCTGAAATCAGTTTGCCGGTTTCGTGAAAGCTTGTGTCGAGACATCAAAGACCCAAGTTGCCGCAATAGCTGCATGAAGGAAGTCGCCATCAATAAAATATTAAGAATTTAAAAGTATGCTCCCGAGTGCACAGCTAGGGACATGAAAAACAAAATCCACACGCCAGAGATCTCAGTTCGGAGGAGAGATACCGGCAATATCAGACGACAAATCCGGTACTGGCGCAGAAAATATAAAACTTCAAACACTTTGAAGTTTTCATTTGCTAGAATTTCTAAGACCTGCCGCCAAAATCAGATTTACAGATTCTATATTCTTGAAATATTTTCAACACCTAGGGGACAAATTTAGTCCCTCGAAAGACAAACGGCGCTTGGGTAAACACAGCTTGTCTAAATTCTCTAAACAAAATAGCGCCGTTTATCAATAAACATCTGAATTTGACTACCCATCCTTATTGATTTCTCGAAATGTGCTCCGCACTAAACAAAAACAAATGCAATCATCGACTTACCTGTCCAAAACTTAAACGAAGTGCATACATGCCAGCACTTGTAGTCCTCATTCTGTGTACTGCTGCCGAATTACTTGTTTCGTGTTCTGTCGTTGAAAATAACGAAACTATTCAATATGCTGAAAAACAGAAACAGAAAATCTGAATGAAACCAAATTGTTCAATTCTAGATAGGATAGGATTCCGGCCAAAGTCTATCCAATGACACTTGCCGATTGTTATATTTTACAAAAAGTAAGGAAGCCGGTGGAATTCTTTATGTAATGTGACGAATTCGCGAGAAACTTCGGAAAGGGTTCAGCTTTGGCAGACTGATTGACTGACAGTAATAAAAACCGCATTATGACGCTTATAACTCGCTTTTATAACTTATTTGATACAAACGTGGCTTGAATATATTCTTCCTGCATTTTTCCTTGTCGGAAATGCATGCGCTTCTTTGGAAGTCGCACTCAGCTGTGAATTATTCACTTACATAACAGATAATTTGGATAGTGATTGTTATTGTCCACCATATGAAATCTTTCCACCCTAACTTACATGTAAAGTTTTCCTCCGTGTTGTTTCACCGCTTACTTGTGTTTCTTCAAATTCAATATTTTCAGTAAAGCAATTTTAAGAACCCAAGAACTCGCGTGCAACCACGAAAAGTCCACCCAACAGATGTAAAGCTGCAGGAAAAGTGCCAAAGTCTTGAAAAAAATCAGGGGGAAGTGTTCAGAAAGAATCCTTCAATCCACTTATTGGTCCGTACAACGAAGAAGGTTGGCAATTACTGCCAGTGTTACGGGGCTATTTACACAAGTAAACTTTTTCTGTGGAATTAAAGTTTGCTTGTGGATTTATAATTTCAAAGTATTTTTTGCGATCAGTTTTTTATGTCTAATTTGACGTTAAATACTTATGCGGTTCAAGCAAAGTTTCGTTAAGAATAGATAGTTTTTCTAGATAGAATAGAAAGAAATTTCAAAAATAATTTAATAAATAGTTTTTATTTTTATTTAATATTTTATTTTAGAAAATTTTTTATTTTACATTATATATTTGCATTATCCATTAAATTCTTAGCTTAGTTTATGTGTTTAAAATTATGTTCCTTATCTGTTGGGCAACTATTGATTTTTATTAATGTTATTTAGAATATTTTCATTTCTACTCGCTGGTAGACATTGCTAAGCCTGAGCTTCTGTTAAGAACGTAGCAAATACGCTATAGTTTCTTTTTTAATAAATTACTTGCTTTAAGAAATTAAGAAATAATTTTAAAGAAGAGGCAGATATTTTCAACTCTCACACCCAACGTGGTTACCAAAAGAATTTATAAAATTTTAATTTCACAGCTTTCTGATATTCTGGTAAAAAAATGTATCGGAAGCCTGTTTGCTAGCTGCAAAATTTTTTCCTGCAATTTTCTGTGTTGCAGGAAAATTAAAGGTTTATCTGCATTGAGGTCTACAATATTGTTTACAGATATAATAAAATTTTTCGGTTTTTACTCATATATAGAATTCTATTGAAATTATAACTGAATTTGGATAATGAATATTGAATAAGGAAACTTATGCCGCAGAAGCTTTTCAGTTGTAGTGATTAATAACGACGCCGAAATTTTCGGCTTCGAACTTTGTTTCAGAACTGTCGGGTTTCTCTTATCACTCGTGATAAATTTCGGGTCTATTTCGTGCCGGAAATAAAGATTTGTGAAATAGATTTTCGACTGAATTAATTAAACCAAAAGCAAAACGCAGCAATGAGTATGGCGCCAGGAGTTAAAGAACGCTTGGGGTTAGTCTTCGACCTTGCCAAGACTACATTCCATTGGGGCTTCATTCCACTGGTGTTGTATCTGGGTGAGTACCATGTGCCCCAAATTTAGCGCACCGTTTGATGACTGTCGGTAACGTACTTAATTTTTTGTGTATTTCAGGATTCAGGAAAGGACCTGAACCGGGCATGCCTGCGTTGTCTGTCATGAGCTTGCTGTGGCAATAAACTTGTATCCGTCGCACTGCGCGATCTAACTTCGTGGATGGGATCTGTCTTCAGCTAGGAAGACGTTGAATAAATGTTAAACTTTTTGACAGAATTTCGTTAGCGATTTTCTTTACTGAAACTGTACAGAGAACACTATGTTAATTTAAGTTCAGGAATAAAAATCTTTGGGGAAGCTGGGGCAAGAGTTGTACCCAGTGCAGATGTACCTGTTCTACTAAAATATATATATATAGGAGGATCCCTAAAAGCATGTGTGAGCATTTTATACATCAAATAGCTTTTCCAGCTTGAATTAGCTGTTCCGATAATACGAAATGTGCTCATTTGACGCTGCATAGGCAAGAATATAAGAGGTTAAAGTAATTGTAGAACGGCACAAATCGAATATCTCAGTCTTCAGTAAAAAAAGTGTGTTACTTAAAAATAAATAAGAAACCGTATTGATTTTTAAAAAATTTCTATAGACTAATGGGATGTAATCATTCTTTTCCGGATTTAATTCCACCTTAATTCCCATTCCGAGTATTTCGGAATTTGGAACTGAGGCTTACTCAAAGAAAGGAATTGGAATTACGAAAAACCATTTTTTGTGAAGGAAGGAATTGCAATTTGGAAATGAGCACATTAACTCCAGAAGATTGGAATTGTAAACGGTAATTCCAAGGAATATGTATAAATTAAAAGTTTCAATTTCCTATTTTAATTTTTAAGAATTTAAGTATTTGGGAATTTAATCCCAATTCCTTCATAAACGATGCTGGGGGGCTTCCCCTATCCGGAGAATGTTTTATATGCCATAAAAAAAACGAGTAAAGGAGTTGTCTTCGGCCAGGCCAAAGACCGAGTACCCTACACCCGAGTAAAATAATAAATTCTCCAGTTGATAACTTTTGTATAAGTAGGCGGACCACGTCCATTTTTGGCAAACAATTTGCTAATTTCTCTAGGTACCCTGGGAAAAATAACGTATTAGTATCTTGCACCGTTTATGAGATATTGATAAGTTTTGTATGAGTGAGCGTGCCATGCTCATTTGTGGCAAACAGACAGGAAATGCTTCCAGATACCTCTCGATAAAATTACGTCTTCATATCCTATACCGTTCATGAGATATTACCAACTTTTATATGATTATATGATTCCGGATTAGAATTATACCTCAATATCTCATATGGTTTATGAGATATTCAATTTATAACATTTTTTACAACGAGGTCACTTTATATTTCTTATGTAAAGTAGGCGTGGCTGTTAACCGATTTCGCTCATTTTCAACAATCTCAAACAGTCCTACATAACAAGGAATATTTGTACTAAATTTCATCGCGATACCTCGTTTCGTTCTCCAGACAGACAGGCGGGCAGGGCTAAATCGATTCAAGAGGTGACGCTGATCAAGAATATATCTATATACTTTTCTATATCTATCTCGTCTTCTTCTCTGCGTAGACATAAATATGGGAAGTCTCTTTGACCTGCCTTAAAAATACTAAATGTTGAGACATTTTCTATTGGAGATGGCAACAGTGAGTCAGGTTGTCGAAAGTTGAAAAATACAGAGTGACAAATAATATTCGCTCTGCCTCTCCTCGGAATGTCAAAGAAGCAGAAACAAAAAAGAACAACGAACACAAGCGTGTTTTCGGCTCTTCGCGAAGGTGAAAAGTAGACTCTTTTACGAGTGAGTCGCGTAAACAAATTTTCTCAAATTTGCGAAAAAGATGCACAAATTATTGGCAAACCGGGCCGAAAATTGAAACTAAAGGCCTAAATTAAAGCATGGAAAACAAATTTCGAGAATAAAGTGACAAAAACACTACAAAACTGCTGGTGATGAAAGTGCTGATTTCTGTGCGGGATCGAAGTGGGATTAAAAACGAGCAGAATGTGGCAAAAATTCAAGAAAGCATAAAGCCAGCATCCTTAGATTCGATTTAATTTTAGTTGGAGACCAGATTTAATTTTAGTTGGAGTATAAGTTGGTCATGTAAGAATCCTGCTTGAATGCGGCCCCATTCAGGTTGTTGCTGCTGGTGTGGTTCCTCCTTTCGTGGTGACAGGGGCTGCTACTTGAGACAACTTGAGAAGGAGGTGGTGGTGGTGTTTGGGATTGCCTCCCACCTCTTAACGACCTTCCGTTGCGTCAGTGCGGAGAGGTTGTCATCTATTGATTGAGTGAAGAATCTATGAATTGTCAGCATTAAAACAAAATGACAAAATACGCTGTGAATCAATTTGGCTCCAGTGAGAAAGTGAAGGGGTGTCGTCCTTGCTATCCGCGCCGTGCTTCGCGGGCTACAGGGACGCATTTGATGCTCCTGACTGTCGTAGCACTGCTGGGTGGGTCCCTTGGTAAACAATTAACGAGTGAGAAATCTGAAATTCCCTTTAACATCTTACCTCGTCTTGTATTGCAGCAACGCCCATTGAAATTGTTTTGAACTCCTCTAATTCACCAGATGAAGTTACTACACCGCCAGCAGCCACGAACTCCAGCTTAAACAACCGTAAAGTAAGCAGAAATGGAAGTAATTCGTCGGCTGTGGCGCTAAGGGATTCGTCAAGTCCATTGATGTCGTACGTGCCACAGCAGCAAACGACGGCGTCAACAGTGCCATTGCTGCCCATGTACTCAAGTAGTAACAACGTTAATAAGAGCAACACTAACAGGAAAGCAGATCGTAAGTTCACGCGCAAGTGCATTGAGGTCAATCACTCAAATTTGTTTGATGTTTTGGAGAAACAAGTTACTGTGGTTTTAATATTTTACTCCCCCCTCGTCCTTCCGTTTCTCCCAATTTCTTCCGCTTTGCCCCAATAGGCTTGAAAATAATTACGCATATACATAATTCAGAGTCAGCTTTTTTAACCGCATAATATACAGTTTTTTCTTTTGTTATCACCATCATCTGACTTAATTTCTACTAATCGGAAACTTTTTCTTCATAAAGCGATTTTAATTTTAAAGCAATAATGTATTTTTGTTAAAAGAATATGTAAAAACAGCGAAGCGAAGAACAAAAATAACCGAAACGTAGCGAGCTTTGCGGAAAACAACGCTATCAAATGCAAATGACAGCAAGCAGTTCAAGCGCGTCACGGGCTCATTGACTCCATCGCGCCTCCTGAGCTGCTTCACAGGTCGTTAATAATCTCTAAACATGAACATCATGAACGAGGCGCTGTCCTCGTTTATTAGATTAACATTTATTTTGTTATTTGTTAGTAACGAAAACAAACAGACAAACAGAAAGAGCAAAATAGTAACGAAAACAGACTTAGAGCGTTATAATTGAAGCGTTTAATGCTCGACTGAAGTGCTTAGATGTTGTAAACACATGTTTTATAATACCACTGATTGAAATCATACAAACAGATTCGAGAAACAAAAGTTGCATCTCCTTGCAGTTCTCAATCTCACTTGTATCGCTTGCGCTTCTTTGCAGGACTCTTAAAATGCCACTGCGACATTTGCAAGGACGACAACTTTATTTGCGAAACGGACGGCTACTGCTTCACCTCCGTGGAGAAGGACGCCGACAAAGTTATCTTCTCGTACAGGTATGTGTTCTCGTATCCGCAACCTTTAGCCGCGTCCACGCATTAATCTTGATTCTACCACATACACTCGTTCTTCCGACTCCGTTCTCAAACGAACCACAACTCATCGCCACATTTAGGTGCCTCCACATGTCGCAAAGCTTTCCGCCCGGCCGCTTCATCTGGTGCAATGAAGGCAAGCACGGCGGACCCACTGCGCGCCCAGCGGCGCGGCGCGGCGGACACGCGTGCTGCAGGGAGCGCGACTTTTGCAATCTCGACTTGCGCCCCCATATCAAATACTATGCCACCAACTCGCGACAGACCTTCGAAGGTGCGCACCACAATCGTAGAAAGTAGAGTCGCACGCGTTTAGAGCTGAGAGGGTCTTGCGAGCCGAAGACTGCATTCCTGCGCCTGTCTTCGCGGCTGTTATGACGAATTGATTTAGCCCTTTCTAGTTATTGCTCTTCGATCTGATTCTGTTGCTCGTGCGGACAAGTTTGTTCCGCTTAACTGTTTGCTCTGCTGCCTCCTCTCATACTTTCACCCACTTCCACTACTAAACACGTGTTCTTGTTTCTTGCTGTCTGCCTGGTTTTGAAATGAGTTTGGCGAGCGTCTGCCCCGTTACTGAGTTGCCACCTAACAAGTTGTTCATTCCTAGAGTTTAGTTGTACCTACTAATGATCGAACCCAGCGCGCAGTTTGCTTTGTCTTGCTACCAAGCGACTCCCTACTAACCACCTCCACCCAGCCTAACTCGCCACTCATGTACTCGACTTGTTCTACACACGCTACCAGGTGCCTTACCAAGAAATACGAGCTGCAGCGGGAGCCCATCGAGTGCCTCACCACCAGGGAGAAGCAAAACGTGTACCGAGTCAAGTGCTGCAGCGACGATTTCTGCAACAAAGACGAGCTTCTGAAATTGAGCTTCTCGACAGGTACACCATTTTTCGCTTACGATTTAGACGCCTAAAATCAGTTTGACGTGATAACACGTGGAGTTGCTGCTTTGCTAGTTGTGCTCACTTTCCTAACTTGTACACAGTTTCCGCTACTTTTGTTCCTCCGTAAGAAAACCAAAGCCCACACACACACTTTTCTTTCCTAGCGATCTTTTCCTTCAGATTTTATTAACGTAGCCCTAATTTTGCTTGCTAAAGCCAAACCAACTGTGAAAATGGATTTTTTGCGGCCAAGCCAGGCTTTTTCTGAATTCCCCCACTCCCTCTAATTTTATTATCCTTACAACTTGCAGTAGAACACACACATTATGCTCTTCCTTCTTTTATTGGCACGTTTGCTATCTTATTCTCTCAAGTAGTTCAGTAATGTAGTTTTTGTATTGCATGCTTATCAGTTATCGATGCCATTGTCACGCTACAATCTGTAGAATCCTCAAAAATATTAACTTATTCAGTTTTGGTAGAGGTACATTTTAACAATCTTAATTTTTATGTTTTATATGACTCTTCTGAGATTACAAAGCTTTCATTTCTGAGTTTTATAAGAATCGAACGTTAGTTATTCAATCATTAGCTTCATTTTTAGTTGATATATCAAAGAAATTATATAAACTGTATAAAATATCCTTCGAGAATTCTGAAGGCAATATTAATTACATTCTGCCTGACAATTTTAATTCTTCCATTATTGAATTAATACTCTCCGCCTGTGGCCTTCTCTTCCTGCTCTTCACCAGAGGCCATCGTAGAAGTTTCGCCCTTGAATATCGCATCCGTCTCTGCAACTACGACGGCTTACTTTCACTTCTTCATCTACGTAATACGTTTGACATTGAGGTAGGACTCGTTCCTCCCGGTCTCGTTTTCCTCTCGCAGCAATCGAAGCTTGCAGTTGATTTGTAGATCTCCCACCACTTCCACCTACTCTAACGCACGCGCACGCATTCCGAGCTAATCAAATAACATCTATTCCTCTACACGTATTAACCGATGCTTTATCCTGTGCACCCAATGCGAAAATAAACTGAACACAAAACCCAATTGGTGATTGGTGACATTTGCCTCTAATCCGGCACCCACGCATGCACTCATGCGCACACACACAGATGTCTGCCCCTAGAAAACCACATCCCGCCGGATGATCCTGCCTGGTGTCACGAAAGCACACCAGTGGCTTCGGTGCAGTGTTGCGACCAGGACTATTGCAACACACACGAGAACTACGTTGGTCCAGTACCAGGTGGGTAGTAACAGTCGTACACAAGCGCTCATTCTCATGCTCGCCTGCACACACATATCCCTGCTTTCCGACCACACCATCGTTCAGTGTCCGCCCTTCAGTTACGCATCAACAAATCCATCGTTGCAGGGGTGGTGCTTCGCTTGTTTCCATCATCAAGCAGAACGACATTCGAAACTGCTACGTTTTGGGACAGTAAATCAGTGTTTTTTTTTAATTTAAAGCATTCATTAACTTGTATTAAGTCATAAAAAAGATACATAGAAAATTCGTATTTCTGTCTTCTGTTTTGTCCTTCGGGGACCCTTCTGTGTTATGTCGACTTTGTTGCTTCTTGGTTGTTTTTAATTTTATTGTGTGCGGGGGTAAAATTGTGTCAGGGCAGGATGGAAGATGGGCATGCCACGGACATGAAATCCTCCTCCCGCAGACCAATTTTAATGTGATTGTGTGTCAGCGGAGAGAATCTATTTAAAGGGATATTATAAAAATTCGAATGTACTCAAAAGGTATGCAGGAGGACACAAGTATGACTTGAAATTTTATCCGGAAAGTGGAAAACTCCTAAAATATCCTCTGAGAAACACCTTAAAGTAATATACGAACACTCCAGGAAAATAGACGATATTCTGCAGCGTGGTGAGTTTAGTGACAAAAAGAGCTTAATTTTTAAACATCTGGATATCGAAGGACCTCGCATAACATTACAACACTTTAAGCTCATGTCATTCTCATCAGAAGGCATACATTGAGACGTTGATCCTTTTCATAAAGTTTCCTGACCTCTGCAATCCGTCACATGGTGATGGTGGGAATGACAATGACGATAACCCATAAAGCCTCTTAGTTCGCCTAACTACTCTTGTCTCCACGCCCACCATTCCGCCTCCTCCCTGCAATGAGTCGATTGTACATGTGTGAGTGTGAGTGAGTGTAGCGTAAATGTATGTGTTGTGTTTGTTCTTGGGGCTCTTTTCAGCTTGCCTACGTTGTCTCGCAAACGCATTAAAGCGCATTTAAGTCTGCTTGCGTTGCTGTGGCGTATGCTAAACTCTGTTGTTTGCGTTGTCCTTTGGAGTACGTGTTTCACATATGATTCCATTCGTTCCCGGTCCTCATTGCCATTAATTGTGCTGTGGTGTGTTTGAGGGAGGTGTGCGGGGCTGTTTTTATTTTATCTAATACGCAGGTGCATGTTGTTCGTGTGCGAGCTTCTTTTTCATCTGATATCCTTTCCGAGCGTCTCCTACCAAACTGTCTGCCTATCTGACAACAAGTCAACAGAAGTCTCCAAGGCGAGGAGAGGCTTTCATTGTGCCGACCCAGACAGCCATCGATCCAGACTGCCAGTCAGCCAAGTCTTCCAGCGAGCCGTACTGCAACGAGTGAGAGACATATTTTGCTCCGTGTAAAGTACTGAAAGAATCCCTGTTCAGACTGCAGCCGCCTCAAACATAATGGAAGAGTCAAGTGGCCAGACGCAGACACAGCAAAGTGCAGAGAGCCTCAGAATTGCTAGGAGGCGTACTTATAAGTTACGAACTCCTTTGTTTTTGTCGCCTTGTTATGCTGGAGTGGATTCTCTGTTTTTAGGCCGATGTAACAGGCCAGTAAGGTGGAAGGGGGAATAATCTTTTCATTCATGAGTCAGAATCGTCACGCACGCCTTACATTTCTAAGAAAATCACTCTATTTTCCAGCGAATACAGATTTAGTTGGGATTTTTAATTCCTCGGGGAGGATTTGTAATCAATGTAGTTCGGATTTGATTAAGAGAGAAGAATTAACGATATAACGATAACGACATACCGCTCGTCATTTCCCCGGCGATTATTGGTAAATTCTCCCGTCGTCGAAAACTTCAGAGGACGACCTCTTTATTGATTTTCCGTTGAGCAGTATTTACTTCTTGAAAAAGTACTTTTCTGCTTTAATTTCCTGCGTTGCTTTGCCTTCCATCCCTGCGGCTTTTGATTAAATTATTTCAATCGAAGTTGTTAAAAAATTCTCCTAAGACGAAGTGAAACCTGTATTTCTTCATTGCCTATATTATTTTTAATTTCTTTCGAGTGAAAACCGTCTTCAAAGTCTGTGGTTCACGCTGACGGCTTCGTTGGTGCACGCCATCTACAAGCTCTCGGCGGCGCCCAGCCCTGTTGGGTGGAAGTCAAGCATGCACTGCGCTGGGAGTGCATTCACCTTGACTGCCAGTCTGCCAGCTGCCGGCTGATTTCCACCTTCTAATGAAATTATCATTTTCACACCCACTTCGTCTGCTGATATTCAGCGCTTCCTGCGTTTAATGATAATGCGGTGCCAATAACATTTTCAAGAGCACGAATATTTCCACCCAGACGGTGGAGTCGTCTGCAGATTTCTTGCCACATTTGAAATAAACTCCAGTTTCAGTGATGACTTGATGTCAGTTTAAAGAGCCGTATTGCAGCCTGGCACGAACAGTCTTTTTCGGATTGTTTGTTGTATTAAACAGCATATTTTTTATTGAATTCAGGGAATTGTAACGCATTTGGCGTGTTAGATCCACAACTGTTAATAGAATTGTGGCAGAACGTCCAGTTTTCCAGATATCCGAGGTCCAATATTGAAAAACATCGCTTTTATCCATCTTGACCTCGAACATCGACGAAGGATCCGTCAACAGTTATTTCACTAGATATTAGATTAAGCGCACTAGATTTGATAAAAATAATACAGCTATTGATAAAAACTCCATGCGAAATTGGTCGATAATTTCTTAAGTATGGCCAAAAATCGCATTTTCGAAACTATCACTTCGGGATATTCGAAGATATATGTCTTCTAATACATAGGAAACCGTCCCCAAAACGAAACTGTCTGAAGAAGCCTCTAAATTATTATCTAAAAAGATGTATAAAAAATTCGCCGACATTTTGTATACGGTGGGTTTCAGACTCGAGAATCAAAGCGATTTCCTTTGCGAGGAAGCGAACACCTCTTGAGAGATCTGATCCATGTTTCCAGTGAAAATGGGTCAGCACGATTTCTGGGTAAGCATAATTCTTCCCTTGATACTTTAGAACTCTGCTTGCATGTCTGAAACTTTTTATTGTAGTTTTATACTGTTACTAATCACCTTTGCTAGAGCTGCATGGAATCTGTATTGAAATTGTAAGATATGAGCCTACAATTAATCTGAATCCGTTTGCTTTCTGCATGGTTTTCTTGTTGCCTTGCAAATTTGGTGTCAGACAAACTTTATTACATAGTCTTACTTCATTGTTTACCAATTTTTATTTGTTCAAAACGCAGATTTCTCGCCCGATCACACTCTGAGCACCTGGGTCTTGGTGGCCATCATTTTCGGCGCTACGCTGGTCGCTTGCCTCTCCGTCACTGTCACTTGGTGGTATTGCCAGCGGCGTAAATGCGCCACTAACGGACGCTCCTTCGCCGTAGACGATTCCGTGTACGACCCTATATTGAATGGCAACACCTTGCACGACATCATCGAGATGACCACTTCGGGCTCAGGTTCAGGTGGGTTTCTCCTCGCATTCTATCTTCTCTCTTAAGTAAATTTTAAAATTTCTTCAGCTGGTCTACCTCTGTTGGTTCAGCGCTCTATCGCTAGGCAGATTCAACTTTGCTGCGTTATTGGAAAAGGTCGCTTCGGCGAGGTTTGGCGTGGCCGCTGGCGCGGTGAAAATGTCGCGGTCAAAATCTTCTCCAGCCGCGAGGAGTGTTCGTGGTTCAGGGAGGCCGAGATCTACCAGACTGTCATGCTACGTCACGAGAACATTTTGGGATTCATTGCAGCCGATAATAAAGGTACGTTAGAGCCTCTCATGGCTTTCGTTTTACCTCTTATTTACATCCTTTATCCTCCCTCCAGATAATGGCACCTGGACACAGCTCTGGCTGGTCACCGACTACCACGAGAACGGCTCACTATTCGACTATCTCACCTCGCACACCGTCGATACGAAGACCATGTTGAACATGGCTTTGTCGATTGCCACCGGCTTGGCTCACCTGCACATGGATATCGTGGGCACGCGAGGGAAGCCAGCCATCGCTCATCGTGATCTGAAATCGAAAAACATACTCGTCAAATCGAATCTGTGCTGTGCCATCGGCGATCTGGGCCTGGCTGTGCGACACGTGGACAAGGATGATTCTGTCGACATACCGTCGACACATCGCGTTGGCACCAAGCGCTACATGGCGCCCGAAGTACTGGATGAGAGCATGAATGCCCAGCACTTCGATTCGTACAAACGCGCCGATGTGTACGCCTTCGGACTCATTTTGTGGGAGGTGGCGCGGCGTTGTAACCTCGGCATGATCTACGACGAGTATCAGCTGCCGTACTACGATGTGGTGCAGCCTGATCCTAGCATTGACGAAATGAAGAAGGTTGCCGCAACCTTAGTAACATCTTCCGTCGAACTGCTACTAATCTTCTTTCTCTTTGCAGGTCGTTTGCATCGATAAGATGCGTCCAAATATACCGAACCGTTGGCACGCGTCTGAGGTGCTGCACAGCATGGCCAAGGTGATGAAGGAGTGCTGGTACCCTAATCCAGCAGCGCGTCTGACGGCTCTGAGGATCAAGAAAACACTGGCGAACATAAGCGCCGAGGACAAAGTGAAGAACTGATTGTACATTTAGTGAGATTCCGATCACTGATGCGAGTCCACAGCGGCGGAGACGAAACGCAGTGTTGCGTAGTGTAATTTGTTGTGTTTTAGGAAAGATGCAGCTCTAGGAAACCATTTGTAGTCAAGGGTACACAAAGTTGAGGTTTTAAATACTACAAAGCGCGTTTCTTCATGTGGATGATGGAAAAGTCGCTGAAAAGTGACACGCAAGTTCGCGCAAAATTCATGAAGCTGGTTATACTGAGAAACAATTGTTATTAGAATTATGGAGATAATTATATTAGCAAGTAAGTTTTACGTGGAGCATGAAGATGAAAGATGAGCATAAGAAGATTAAAGCAGAACCCTGAAAGCTAACAAAAGTAAGCATGAGTTAAACAAATTTTAACAACCTTTTGGAAAATGAGAATTTAGAGTTTTAAAACGTATTCAGCTTTTTGTAAATACTTTCCAGCATTTATTAGAAGAAGTTTTTATATTAAGTAATTATTTATGTTACGAGCTGGAATCAAAGAAACGTGGGCAAAAGCGATGGTTGTTGAGCTCAAGTAACCGAAAATTTTTCTTTACGAATTCTTCTGTGAAACTGAGTTCCAAAATTCCTAAAGACTCTCTCGTAAGTCTAGATGACATTAAAGAGCCTCTCTAAGTCACTTAAAACTAGAAATCTCGAAACAAACTTCCATTTCTCGTTTAGAAATGGAATCCCATAAGACATCTTCTAGTTACTCAACGAAACTCTTACAAAAGACTTTCCTTAAGACTGATAAATTAAAACAAAAGCCAGCACAAAAATGATTACACGTACACCCTCACTTCCTTCCCACCTCGCTTTCCAGATAACATATGCAGGCTCAGGTTAAAGTTCAAGAAATCAAACAAGATTTTCTCTTAAATTGAATTTAAAGAATCCTTGGATTTCTTATTTGACTTACAATCGTTACTGCTCTTAAAAAAGACAAAATAAATTCGTCTTTATACATACATATATAACAAATACATTATAAATACATCTACACAAATGCTGCTTCCCTTTTATAGTACTTCGCTCTCTTACTCTTCCACTCTCCTTTACCTCCTGTTTCCTTTTCTTTCTGCGCCCATTGCTTCTCCCTGCGTTTCTTTCATGTCGCTCGAATAAGAACAAAGATATGGGTTTCGTTTTAACATAAACTCATTCAAAGAAAACGAACAAACCAACCTCGTGTGTGGATTTCTGTGCAACCAACATTTCCTATTAGAATGCCATAATTTTTTACAAGAACGAAATATTATTATATACGAAATTAATACCGCAACAGAATAGAACAAGTATAATATTCAAATATATTTTAATACCATCCTTTTAAGCGTAACGTAAGCAACCTAAGCGTAGTCTGTATCTAAAATAGTCTAGCAGTAAATAGCATACGAAAGAAACAGGACAACAATTTCCAGTGACATATCCAGACACCATTTAGAGAATGCAATAACAAGAGTAACGAACACGTTTCCACTTTAATTGAAAATTTGAATTTGACTTGAATTTGACTTGAAGAACAGCTGCCGTCAGCCAGCCCAGCGGCCAATTCGAATTCCAAAACCGAGGCTTTCATGACGACTTAACTTTCGACCGCGGCTGGCTGAACCCATTATTTCCAATGCTTGCTCTAGAAACTCGAGAGAACCTAGACAGAAATTGAGAAAACTTACCTATTTTGGAACTTATGAATGTGAAATTATATTTCCTATAATTTTAGGTAGCAAGTAAAGAAAGCAAAGCCAAAAACTTGTAAGCACTCCTAGAAAAGGTCCTATTTTTGGTCTAGAGACAAATTTTATTATTAGTACGTCTTATTTATATTTTATTACAGCGAAAGCGACTATTTTTCTAAGCATTGAATTGATAAGTAATGCATTCCTGCTTTAAAAGCGCTTGGTATGAATTATTCGAAGCGAAAATGACACTAGAGTCCCGCCGGTGTTCCGTGTAAATAGTATAACTAGTTGTAATCACTCTTTTGCAGTCGAATCGCCTTGAATTTCGGCCCCATATTTGTTCGCAGTTTTCATCCTGCAATTCGAATCCGAGTTTCGTTGTATCTCTACTCCTACTAGAAGCTTGCTCACCGTCGCCACCCGCCCACCACTCCCGCCGGTGTACCTAAGTTGTAACAAAGCTTGTAGTTCATCCTCTAAGTTAAGATCCTTCTGTTTGCCTAGATTTGGTAAGATGAGTTTTATCATGTTTTGTTTGTTTTAGAGATATTTATTTTTACATAATATATACCAGAGCGCTTGTTTTAAGTTGCGATTGCTGTTGAAGTTTTAGTTACTTTATTTTATAGACTTTTAAATGAGATATGACGTAGGTCCGAGTTCCAGCTCTTTAGCAGTTATCGGATAAGAAGTTCTGTACTCGAGAAGAATATGAATTTCAGAAATGTAGTTAAAGAAAAACAATGCAGCCACTTTTTGGCCGTGATCCTTAGAGCCTCAGTTGATTGGGAGGCTTAAACGAAAATTCAAAATTGAAAATCGTGGTTGTTCTTTATTAATTTATGTAAAAACAAAAGAAAACGCCTTAGAATTAAGACAAGACATCGTTTTCGCTGTTCCGCTGTGTGTACTGTACGTGTGCGATTCCGATTTCTATATCTGTAAACGAGTTCCGAGAACTTCGGTGGTTTATCTTCGAATGAATAACAAGTTTAAGAATTACCCTTAGCGCACGAAAACTCATTTTGAATTGTTAAGAAACCTTAAATTGGCACCTGAATAAAACATAAATATTATTTATTGAAATAAACGTGTGTTTTGATTACATGGGGCGGCCTAGCTTCGGGAATTTGGAAAAAATAAGTAGCTTCGAAGTTGGCTCTGTGGCTAGTAATCCTGGTTTGCTATTCCAAAAAAGAGCTTTTGAATCGATTAAGGTGCTTCAAGTAGGGTTTCTCAATTCGTGTCCTAAAATTTCAAATGTGTCTGAGGTTTTTCGCTTTCAGATATAATTCCGCGAATGGAGAAGATTGATATGATACTGGGATTATATGCACACGCGTATACGGTTGAATTCACAATTTTTTTCACTGAGTTATGAGGTTGTAGGATTTTCCAATCAAGGCTTCGTATTTATCTGTGACTTTTTTGTCCTAAAATGCGTTTACACGCTGTTTTGCTTCTCCTCAAAAGTTAGAGGATATTGTTTGGCAATTTATACTTCCGAATAGACGCAGTTTCAATTTAGTTTCAACTGAATCCATAGTTACGTATTTGTGTAAACCAGCTCATTACGACAAATTACCCCATTACCATCAGCCATTATTGGCATTTCCATAATTATGACGGGTGCCATTATTAGCATTTCCATGATTATGACTGACGGATGTTACTTATTTGCTTTAACAATTTAAAATTTTCTAATATATGTACTATTATACCATATAATATTATTTTCTGTGTTTTGATTTGAGGTCAATTCCGTATCTTAGATCAAGGGATGAGGTTGTCAATTTGGAATTTAGATCAAGAGAGGGATGAGAAAATTAAACTTTTTCTTTTTATTCCTTATCAGCCTTTTCTGAGCCTTGCCATGCGAAAATATGCTTTTGAAAGAAGTAAATTTCGAGCTTTATCTGTACAACAGACTTTATTGGAAGATTTTACTACATAAATACGTAATAATATTATTGATAATATTCTTAAAGGGAAAACAATTCTCATTGAGGGGCAGAACTTAGAAGCTACTTATATATGTTTTGTTTAATAAAATGACAGAATGCAACTTGTACCACTGAGATTTAACTCCATTTAAGTTCGATAGTTCCAATATTTTTGTAATATAATCACACAATTATGATTCAGACTGTATATTTTTCACAACAATAGCTAATCTTCCTCATGTCATAATGCTCTGTATGCAATAATATGCCATGAGACGCCAGTTGAGTTGTCAGTATTTAATTTCATTAATACGCTCCTAAATATTTACTAAATTGTTATCTAGACTTGAATACGTTTAAGCTTTTGCCTCAGCCAGTACGTTTTATCTTTTTAATTAAACTTTTGATTACACAACTTTTAACACTGATAATGATTCAATTTTAAATGGGAGGAATTTTTCAAACTTACTTTCAAACATACATAATGTAGAAGTGAGCACCTACATTATTTTATAGTAGGTTCTTGACTTTTATATATTTGGTTACAGTATATAATTTAAAACTGCCTCAAGATCTAATACTTGGTTCTACTGGAAAATGATATGTTTTCTTTGAATATAATTTCTTCCTGTGATATGTCTTGTTTAGCCGCTGGTATTGTTTTCCTCTGAATAATTTATACTTCCTTTACTTCTTGATTGTACCTCTGGTTTCAATGGTATCTACGGCGTGGGATGTCCTGCAGGCCTTTACATTAGACGCTGACTGACGGATGAGGAAATGTAGCGCGGGTCGCGTGAGTCCTGAAGAGCAAGCACCACATTTATTGAGAATCAAGTAAGTAGAAGTAATTTTAGGGCCTTAAAGTCGTATTCAGGAAAACCTACTTAACGATATTAAGGTTATTGTAGAAAAGTTCCCCTCCAAATGCGAAAATGATTCGAAGGGTTTTATTTTCCTTTTTACAGATGTTATGGGTGCGGAACAGTGCGCCTCTTCTTGTTCAACAGCAACTCGTGGGCCAACTTATCCATTAAACAACTACTTGGGTGAGTTAAAAAGTTACCTTCTCACTCACAAGTTGGCGTTAACGTGTCCAGAGTTTACTAGAATAATTTAGCACCCTGCAATATTTATTTTGTTGGTTCATGTTGCCAGGAACTCAAAGGAAAGCTGTTCCGTACATATTTTAAGGACCTTTTTCGGTTACCAGAAATTGGTGGCAAAGTATTCGAAAACCTTCGTGTTGCTTTAATTTAAACTCATATCAATTACGTTTTCCCTCAACCGCCCACTCCGCGATTCTCGCACATACCTCATCCTCTGCTGGCGAAATGTCGATGCACATAAAAGGATCCCGGAAGAACGCGCACCTCCTCTGCGGCAACATGCGATGGTGCGTGCGGTGCAGCTGGCAACACATGAAGCTAAATTGCAACAGCACAGGAAGCAACAACGACATCGGGAAATTCATCAAAGTAACAGAAAAGCATCGTTTATTTAACACAACCAACGACACACTCACTTGTTTACATTGCAATCGCTCGATGTCACGCAGTCCTCGCCGGGTTGCTTCGCAGCCAGCGAATTTGTAGCTGGTGCTGCCGCCAATATGGATGTCGGTGGCTGGCAGAACAGGTTGCCGGCTGCGCCTTTTAAACACGACATGCCAGGCTCGCAGTCAGTGTGGCGACGGCAGAGATCATGTTTGCGTCCAAAGTCGTAGATGCATTTTCGCTCTGTGTGATTTGAAAGGGAGGGCGTGCGGCAGGACAGTTAGGGTGGGTCGCAAAAGTTTGTAGGTGTTAAGGGTTTAGTGAAGCACAAAAACGCAAGCAAAACGCCGTACGCACCTCCGTAGCTCGGCATACAGACTCCACTGGGACAGCAGTCGTCATTAACGTTGCAAGGACGATCGACGCACGGCAAGTCCTCGATGAGTGGCTCCACGATTCCGTACACTTCCGGCTGCTGTGGGTACAAAGACACAATTAGAGAAGGAGTGAAATGATTTTCGAGCACGTTTTGAGGACAATCATTTGCTTTAATCACTCAGCACACTTTAATTTTACTCAACTCTGGGTGACGTATGTATTTCATTCGAATAGAACAACAACTTTGTTAAACGCCTGCGATGTCTACCTGTCAGCACTCCCTGCTGAGTTAATTTTAAGCCACATTCCCACTAGACCTGGTCTCCTTCTTGTCTCATAATTGAGTACAGTAGCCACATGAGTGACGCTGTCACCACTTTAGTTGCCAACAAGCTGTTAACAACCATTTCAGCCTAACGGAATGCCATGCCGTCAAGCGCAGCAACACCAGCGAATTCATGCCAGCTTGACTCGCACAACATTCCGGACAAACCTTTGTGGTCACGGCCAGTTAGTTGCCTGCCTACCGGTAAACATACGTATTTGTATTTTTGGCACAAAGTCTGATGACGCGGTCGCTTACGTATGGCTGAAAAAACTTTCGCTAAAAACTCATTAAGATTTAATTAAGGAAAAAGTACGGAAGATTTGAAAATGTCAGAAGTCAATCGCAGAAGAATTCTATAAAATATTTTCTGAAGGTATCTGAATATTTAATCCATTCTGGTCTCCGTCCTTCTTGAATTTCAAACACTGAGTTGAACTTTACAGAACGCAATCAGCGGTGAGTGCTTCTGTAGGGAGTTAAAATTTATTGTGGTTCGGTTCTGTTCTTGTTAAAATTATCACGTTCGGTATTGCATTCATACTAAATGAGAAAGGGCTTGATTTTCGTTGTGAGAAAGACGTTTGGTGCGATGGAGGAAATTTTTAGTTAACCCTGAATCGATAGCCTGGGGAATGTCAACACGAATCAAACGCCTGCTTGAATTGTTTGTTAAGATGATGTGTATCTGAGCTGCAACAGGTTGCAAAGCAGTATGGAATAATTTTATCTCCTTGCATTCATTACTGTCTCGTAGTCGAGACAAAAAGTGGTGCCTTATTATTCGCAGAAAAGCTAACTAATTGGATAAAGTAGATTCTTTTCTTCCTTGAAAGAAACTCAAGCCGAGGGACACACGGACTTCTAAAGCTTTTTCAACCTTAAAAGTGTGAATTTACAGAAATTAGAAAGTTTATTTATCAACAAGCAATAGTTTTAATTACTTCTTCCTTACCCACCCCTCCCCCTTCTATCCACACCATCGCTTTATAGTTTCTTGTTGCTGCAATGCAAAACGTGTCAGGGCTCGACCTACCTGTTGCCTGAAACCATCCTCTATTTCTGCGCCATCGCTATCACGACCCAATCCTCTTATTCCCGCTCGTTCTCGTCCTCTGTCCGATCCGAGACCAAAAAGCGTCTTGAAATCGTTCAAGTCGTTATTTGTAGCGGGGGTCAAATCGCTGTTTTGGAATGGATTTCGAGAGAAGCGATTGAAAAACTGCCTGCTCCAGGCATCGACTGAACCACCGAAGAACAGCAGCGCTCCTCCCAGAATGATCCAGACAAGGGTGGACTTCATGGTGGCTTGCGACAGATGGCGACTTCAGTTTACCATGTGCTAGAAAGAGAAATGAGACTTTATTCGCATTTAATTAACCTATAAGACAATAACATTCGCCTGAAAGAGAAATGGAATGTTAAAAAAAAAAACCAATTAAAATCTGCTTTCTGGTGAACAGAAAATTATGAGTCTCATAAAATTCCATCCGAGCAGCAAAATACAGGATAAGGTATCCTTTCTCCAATTTATTCTTTCGCTTAAATAACCAAGAATGTTAGTTACCTTTTCAAGTGAAATTCACTTTTCCCAGGCTGCCCTCGGTCAATGGAATTGTATCTGAGGTGCTTGCAAAGTGCTTCTGTACGCACAATTTTAGAACGTCTTTATTTTTCTTTCTGCGGGTAATCACATCAGTTGTTGGTTTCAACAACAAAGAATTAGTTGCAATTTCGAGCTACTTCGACCTTTTGCCTCCCTTTTTGCTGCTTAACAAGAGAAAGCGTGTGCAGAACCTGAGAAGTAAAGAGGGTCACGACAGGTCCTCAGTGTGTTGGCCTGAATAAATTATGCTGATGTTGCTTTTTTGTGCTCTGCGCATTGAGGGGTACAATCTAATTTCATTACGAGTAACGCTGGATTGTATTCTTCGCCTCTTTATGCCGTTGGGCTTAATAAGCGGCGCACCAAGCGAAGTCAAGGACTTAGCGGACTACCGACCGAAGACAACTACCGGCCTGAGTCCATCGTCGGGGGAGACTCGGACCCGAAACACCACGAACTGTAGGAACCGAAATAATGTTTTATTCACAAGCATGCAATGGGGTAATTGATGATACTATTTTAAGAATTGAAAGCACACAAAATAAAGTCATTCAAGATTTGAGAATAACATTTCTCACTTCTGCAAAATATTTTGCCCCTTGCAAACCTGGTTCGGTAAACCGGAAAGGAACAACATGGCCCGAGTCCATAAAACTGGCCGACTTCAGAGAAGCAAAAGGCGTAGAGAGAACGAAAAACGCAAATGGTACGATGTAAAGTGAAAAGGTTTGGAGCCAACAGTTTGCTGAGGGAGGAATAGTGGATTATGGCATAAATAAAAGGATGGTCCGCATACACTGGGCCGCTGGCAATGAAAGACACAATGGGTTCAATTAGGGAAAGTTCAAATTCCTGAAAATGTGTTCATAAATTGAAGCGACGAAATGTAGTGTGAAGGCACAGCAAATTCGTTTGCGTTTTAAGGTTGAAAAGTGAAGCCTAATTGATGAGCAACCTTGAAGTTACAGAGCTTCAATTACTCCCTCAGAAATGCCGCAGGACTAAACGGGACAACAATGAGCTCGAGTGCCACAAGAACGCTCCGCCGCATTTCTCAGCCTCGGCGTTTTTAATTGCTTTTCATTCGCTTTCGAACTTGCTCTTGTTGACGTTTAGCGAATTTTAATTATATTTTAAATTAGTTTCGGCGAGCTCTAGACTGCCAGAGCAGCGCTAGTTCAGATGACTGCGCTTGAGTTTCAATCGTTTGAACTCGGCGCGACTTTATTGCGCCCACCAACAAGCGCTGAACTTTGTGCACTGAATCGGTGCTGAACTTTGGCATATCATTGGATTACACTGCCGTCTTAGTTACAGGCTTCGCCGAACACTCGAAGGATGTTGGGGTATTCCGGCGCGTCGAGTTTAATAGAGGGGAGAAAGATGAAAGTCCGGAATGGAATTTGAACTGAAGTAAAACCTGGCAAGCGGTTTGTGTCCGGAATACTTGAAGTGCACTCAAACCATCCGTCCTTAAGACTGCCAAATCAATTGCCAACCCAATCACTGCCGGTTCTGGTCGACCTACCGGAGCGCGCTACACAACGACCACCGTCATTTCAGCTTCGGTGCGCCGACGAATGGCGTACATGATGCCGCAACTGAATTAATCGGTTGGCAGCCAAATGAACGCCTGACGGCTCTGTGGCTCTCATTTCGCTGACTAACTTCGCTGCTTTGTGTCACCTCATTAGTTGGCCGGTCGGTCTGTGGGCTGCGGGTCGCAAGTTTTGCGGTTCACCGCGCGCAAATCGAATTGACTTTCTGTACAAGTTCACTCCTGGCGTTACTGTGACTGTAGCAGTCCTATTAGAACTTCATAAAAAGTGAAATCCTGTTCACTTTGATAACTCAAGCGCACCGTTTTAATGGTGTTCTCTAGTTGCGCCGAGGGGTTTTCTTAAAAACTTGTTCGACGATATTCCTCAGAATCGCACTGACAGTCGTCACGGCAGCCGTGCGTGAAAATCATGTGAAAAACGAGAAATATGAAGGGCAGCCATGCAAGATATTCCTGTAAAGCGATTTTCCCCTATTAAGTTACGCACCACGCATGTTGCTGCTTCGTGCTGCTGTAGAAAAGTTCCTCCTCGTCAAGTGTGACATTTTGTCCTTTTCAACGCTCGAGAGAGATGGCAAAATTTTTGCATTTTAATTTCTTAGATCTTCCTTCTGCTTATTTAATTTCAAGGAATTTGCGCTTATTTAATCTCGTGGAAATCCTATTTAGTTGCACAAATTGACTTGGAATGGAAAGGAAACCTTGAAATCTACTGAATTGTGTTGAAAAAATCCTGTACCAGCGAAACATTCGTTCGCCACAAGGGAAAAAGTTATATAAGATGTTCAGTAGTTCCGAAATGCACCGACGGAGGACGCTGAACTCATCCTCTCGGAAGAACCTGATCTTGTAGAAGAGATCAGAAGCCTCTTTGTTTGAATCCATTGAGTACCAAGCGTCGCTGAACTTCGTTGAAGGATCAAAGACCATCATCTAGATGGTCCACTCATCTATCGGGCTTTGCTTCGTTATGACCCTGATATTGACCTTTTCTGGTGACCTTCAAACCTGCGTTCGTGTTCAGAGAAGCCCTTTCGAGTTGATGTTTTAAAATGAGTCATCAGAAACCCATTTAAGGTATTTTTATGCAAATTCCTCGTAATGATTTCCAACCCAACGTGATCTGAGCGTTATCTGGTTAACATCAACCCATTCCGCTGCAGGCTTCCCAATTTCAGAACTTTGAACGTAACGATAAACAACAAAAGTAATAACAATATTTTTACCTTTTTAAAACAGCAGAAAAATTGGGTAGTTAATGCGTCAAAGTGGGCTTCGGATTGCACCAAACTAATCTGACGAGATGTTCGCGTTCCGAACGCAGATTGCTGACGACCGAAATTTATGACGCTCCCACAGCGTCACCAGCAACAACTGCTAATGACACCAGCAACAGCAGCAGCAGCAACAACAACAACAGGAAAAACAGCAACAAGAAATCCCACAATGCCAGTTAATGCGATTCAGCACGCAGCACCGCACGCGGTACAACCGCTCAATGAAGCGATGAAGCGAGAAGGGAGAGGACGTAATGATGGTGTGTTAGCAAAAGAGTCCACGGAAGTGGAAGGAGGAGTGGGGGCGGGGTGGCGCGGGTAGGAGCCAAACAGGTGAGCCGTAATAACGACAGCAACGACAACGAAGATTAATATTTACCGCTGCATTCAAAAGCTCACAACACGAACACACAAGCGACGCACCTGACTGCCTCCGGCGTTGTTGCTGTTGCTGCTGCTGTTGCTGCTCCTCACAAAGGCTTACAAAGTGTGTTAGGCGTCGCTCGACTTCCGCTTCCACTTCGCTCGACGTGTGTCGCGGCCAGACTGCTTCGCGGCCTCAGGCGAAACGACGGCAACGGCGACCACTGTGACTCTGATTGCGACCAAGTTTACATCTTCTTCGTCCTGCTGGAACGACGTCGTCGATTAACGCGTTTTCTACTGCTCGCTCCAGCCGCAGCAACTGTTGTCGCGGGGTGGTGGTCACACTTGATGTTGTTGTTGCTTGTGTGAGGTGGTGAACAGCAACTGCTCTGCGTTTACACCGAAGTCGAACCTTCTTCGAGCGCGCACCAGTACCGACTGATTCGTGTTGCTGCACCTTCCGAGTGCGTCGTCCTCACTGCCGCTGCTGCCTGCTCGAGTTCGCTTTTATTCGTGTTGGTGTCCTGCTTCCTCGCACGACGCGTTGTAGAAAGCTGTGCGGGGAGAGCTTGCGCGCTCGCTGCGTGTAGCGGCCGACAGGAGCTTTTATGAATTAGACTGTGTCTGTCTCGGTTGTTGTTGTTGTTGTGGCCTTCCCTTGTTGTTGTGAGTCGTGTCTTGCTTTGCCTGGTTTTGCTTCTTTCGTTGTGTTTGAATTTCCTTTTTAATGTGCTATTTATTACGTGAAAAGGATATGCGGAAGGGTGTCATGTGTGTGTACGTGTCTGTGTGTATGTGTGCGAGTGTTTGTACCTTGGTTAATGTTTCTATTGTTGTTGCTGTAAGGAAGATAATACGCTCAATTGTGACTTGACTTTGTCATTGCCGTTGTTGTTGCTGCCGCTGCTGTTGTTATTTATGGAATCGCTGTTGTCAGTGCAATTTTTTCTTGTTGTTAAGCTCTTGTTTACGTCACTGCCAGCGAAAACACACGCCTACTCGCATTTCCAAGTTGTTCTTTAAAGATTCGCGTTCCCATTTGCAATTCAATCGAACTCATTAAAGATTTTTAATCAAAAAATTAAAGCCGAGTTGAATCTCTCATACAAATTAAGTTAAGAATGATTTTGATATTGAAATGATCAACAGACGAGATGATTATCAAGGCAACTGTGACGTCCGGTATCTGGAGTAAAACTGTTTGTGTAATAACGTCAATTGAGTTAATGCTGCTGAAGCTCGCCTCAAGGACGAATATCGTCACGTCCGCGGCGGTCCTGCAGAGATTCCTAAACTCAACGCGAAATGGTTCCGTTGAGAATTCGGTATAAAAACTTGTGAAACTTTTATTTTTACGGGGATCTAAGCATCCTTGCTCTGGTTTTCTTGATGATGAAACCTGCCGACAGCCGTGGGGTGGCAAGAGGTGTCCGCTGTATTGTCAACCAACTTCTGCGTCACATTAAATTCTTTACGATCCATTAGCTTGGCGAAACTCGGTTCTGTCTCGTTCGAAATGTAATGTGGAAATATTGAAATTTTTAACACACAATTTCCCCACGAGATTCACATGAAATCAGAGTTTAAACTTCGAAAACCTGTTGCAGGAGAGCCGTAAATCTTCGTCTACTCCTCCAGCCACCTCGTTGTCTTGTCATCTTTGCTGCAACCTTCAATCGTCCGCCTCCAACCGTCCGCCGGCGTACAGTCGCTCAATTTGTATGCAAGCCGCCGCTGCAGTGCGTCCAGTACACCGGCAGCCCCGCCAAAGCGTTGCTAAATAATTCAATTTAACGCTGCAGCCAGCCACTTAACGAAGCACTCAACGGACAGATGGAAGGATCGGCGGTAGCGAAGCGAAGGATGTGGCAGGACACTCGGTTGTGCGTGCGCCTGCTGTGACAGACATCTGGAAAGGATTTCGAAGCACGGCGCGGGGCGGCGGGCGGAGAATGTAATTCGTTTTCTACTTTAAAAACGCCAGGAGGGAGCGAAATCTGATGGTTTTTGCTGCGTGGGCGAATTTATAAGCGAATGCCATGAACTGCGCTGCGAGTGAAGGATTCAGTAACTCGCGGGAATCAGTAACGAAGCTACAGATTAGCAGCTCATCGATTTGCGTTCCTTTCTTCCTCTGGGACTCCACTGTCATCCCCTTCCATTTCTACAGCTTCCTGTGTCCCTAAACAGGTTCGAAGAGTCTCTGCGATGTAGATACAGTGACAGAAATCATTGTCATTATTCATGCTGTTGGTGGTGATGATGCTCGCCTTGGGAAAGAAGCGAAAAAGGGTTCGTGATTCCCTTCCATTTCTGTGGATCTCCTTCACACAAGGATCCGAAGCTCACTTGAACTCTTAAACTGGCTTTCGAAGACTCCGAATTGTTCTTCTCCCTCTTTTTCGTCCTGTTGGGTACCGGTATCTGAGAGCAGCTAAGATCGCGAGCCTTCTGTGCACAGGATTTCGAGTGGCTGGAGTCAAGTGGCTCGAAACTCAGTCGTCGCAATGGCAGTGAATGGGACGTCGTATTGAGTTCGAAGTCTTTTGTCCTGATGTTGATAAAGCAGCTTCAGACGACGCTACTGAAGTGCGTTGCAGTTATTAGAAGTTAATTTTCATGAACCAAAAACGGAATCTCTTCGCAACAAAAACTCTCCTCTTTGGTTTCCTCAATTTTATTTTATATCAATATATTTCATTAACGCTGCAGAAATAACTTCGGTACAAAATTTAATTTAATTACATACACTAAATATATAAAAACTTTGTTAAATTACAATAACTACAAGTTAATCTGTCCTCACGCACACGTTTATAAATAAATAAAATAAGTTATTTAATAAATATCCCTTCAATTGAACTAAAAACTGCGTAATTTGTCCTCGCGTTAACAAGTTTTTAGTTAAATCAAATCAGTTCAAAGCGAATCAAGTCGAATCGAGTCGAGTCGAGTCCAACTGAATCGAATGAATGCGTATTTCTTTGATAACAATAGCCGTGAGTAATTAATAATATCGTTACAATAAATACTTCAGCTAAAATAGAGTGAACTACTTGTAATCAGCGCGCAAAGAAAATCAACAACAACTTAAAAACCATTCAGACTACTTAGGCACAAAGTGTTCGCTGTACTGCTGAAAGTAACAATGAAAATGCTATGAAACAATTGGAAGCTTTAATGATTCCTATTCAGATCATTCATTAGCCGTAAACGTGATGGAGCAGCTCTGAGGGAGACGAAGGAAAAGTTCCGATGACACCTCAACCTCTCGAATGAACATCACCGAGTCGTCATGTTGGCATTCGACACTCGTTACATGCAGTGCATTCGTTGTTGCATTTTCGCTCCTTTTCTTGTTAAACTTAACTTATAAATGGATGGCGTGGAGGAAGGAGGGCGTGAATGGAGGAGGGTGGGAAGGAGGAATGGAGGATGGGGGTGAAGTTATGAAAGTTTTCGGTTTGTGCATCATGACTACTCTTAGAACTATTTGACGCCAGTGATGCTCCTCAGCCAGGGCTTGTAGAAGGTGGTGCGCATGTAGACTCCCGGCAGATATGGCGCCGCACACTTGATGCCGTGCGAAACGGTTCCCGCCAATTCGTAGCGCCCGTCAGGACGCTGGAGCACAAGAGGGCCACCACTGTCACCCTGTGGAGTGGAGAAAGCGCAATCGAAATCGTAAGTTAATCGACTCGGCAATATCTTCACCACAAAATCAACACTCACTTCACATGAATCCTTTTGGCCGTTTGCGTATCCTGCGCACAGGAAGGAGTTCAGAATTTTCTTGTTGTGACCCGCTGTGTGGAACATTTCCTGGCACACGCTGTTCTCGATAATTGGAACCTATCGATTAATGAGATTTAGCCTTATTTTTTCTGCATTATTTCGAAAAGTTCCAGTCTAAATTTTTTACCTGAACTTCCTGCAGCACTGATGGCACTCCGCCTCCGTACTTCAGGCGTCCCCAACCGGTCACGGTGGCCATGCGTCCAGTAAAATCAGCGGTATCGGCGGGCATGCAAATCGGCACTGAAATTTGGAGTATGGAACGAAATGAAAGTGTGTAGCTTCTACGAACTCTTCTATAAAACTGAGGAAGTTATTTTGGTTTCCCAGGGACGAAAGAGAAACGGGGAAAATGTCCCGCATGAGTTATTTGCTACGAAAAAAGGTGCAGCCTTGGCTACGGCCAGGTTCGCTCTGACAGCACTTAGGGGGAGGCTTAGAGTTTGTTGACCTGCGTCATAAATTTCGTTTTAGAGTAGAGTAGAGAGGGGGTGGTATTTTCAAACTAGCTTTAAAAACACCGCCACTGTGAGAACTTTACGCGTTTCCTTTGAAGTTGCTCGGATTACGTGTCAGGTTTCCTCCTTGCTTTTCAGTTTCTACTTAGATTTCCTCGCTTCACTGTTTCGTCCCAATGGTGTCGAAATAATTAATGGCATTCAGAACCAATGATTCCTCGGTTGTCTGAAGTTTTCCAACCAAAATAATCTTGCTTACCTATATGGGTGTCGAATTGCACAGGACTGTCTAGCTCCAGTAAAGCCAGGTCATTCTCGAACGTCGCCGGATCATATTTGCGGTGCACAATAATCCGCTTCACATTCTTCGTTACAGAACGTTTACTCTCCAGGTCTCCAGAGATATCGTATTCTCCCATGACGGCCACCAGAGAAGCGAGGAAGCTGTGAAGGACAAATCGAAAAACTTAATTCTCTTCCATGACCTCGCTTTGGAAAACTCCTCAACTCACCCTGGTTGACAGTGCGCCGCGGTTATGACGAAACGATTCGTTATCAGGACACCGCCGCACTTGTTCTTCGTGAACAGACCCAGCCAGGTGGACTCGCGCACCAGCACCTGCCAGGGAAAGGCGCCGAAGGTGGATCCTCTGCCGCCCACAATCCGTCCTGACTTTACGTGAGGACGCATGCCGCATTCTGTCGATGGGGATTGATATGTGAGAGGTTAGGATAGAGGATAGAGTGTGTTTGTGAGAGAGAGTGTGGGAAGGATGGGGCGAGAGGATGTGTTAGTGGGAATCAGGGCAGGAAGTGTGGAATTAAGAGGTTCGGTGGTACAGCCGACGTATCAGCTTGACGAGATTCACTTCATGTGGTTCGGTAGGTTCGGTTGGTTTCAGTGTTTTTGAGTTTTTCGGGTGTGGGGTGAGAAATTAGAAAAACACTTCTTTCGGTTTCGGCTCGCTATGCACGACAATAAAAACAAGGGAATGGTATTCTTAAGAGAACTTACGCATTTTACGTCCACCTCCGCCGGATACCTCGTCCTGTGCGATTTCGTTCTCGCTCGGACTGACGTCTTCATCGTCCTCCTGGTCGACGACCTCCTCCTCCTCCTCCGGTGGCGCGGTAGTCGTCGTGGCCTTCCTCGTGGGTTTTCGCGTGACAGGCTTGCGTGTGGTGGTGGTGGTGCGTCTGGAGGCCGGTTTGCGTGTTGTTAAGGTCGCCGGTTTCTTCGTAGGCGGCTTGGTGCTGGCTTTTGTAACCGGCTTCTTAGTCGTAGGTTTGGGTTTCGCTGAGCTGGCACTGGGTTTACGTGTTGGCCTACGCGTACTCGTGGTACCTGTAGCTGCAGACTGATAGGTGCTGACGTGCGCCGTGTCGTTGGCGTCGTCAATGATTTCGGAGAGGGCGTCAAAGTTGCCCTGAAGCGATTCAACGATTTTGTGGACCAGCGTGTTCATCTTGTTCTTGAGCACGACATCTTCGACGAAGGCGGGTGTAGAAATATCGAAGTCACTTGTGACGGCACTGGAAGTGGCGGACATGTTCAGGTTGGGGTTGCGTACGGGAGGGAAGTTCACGAAATCGTTGGGCGACGTGAAGGTTTCAAACTCCACTGGCTGATCGAGCTTCTCATTGGGCACTTGGAAGACAGGATACGTGGGTGTGGGTCCGTAGTATCCAGGAAACGCGGGTCGGTCATCGGAGGGCACAGGGAAGCCAGCTTCTGTGGAGACGGGGTAACCACTCTGGGCTCCATAATAGCCCGGGTCATCGAATTCGTTTGATGACACTGGTTGAATGCTAACGTACTCGGGTGTGTTAGCATCGACATCGGGGCGACGGGTCACGGGCGGATTGTAGACGTGTGAAGTGCTGGAGAAAGTAGATGCCGAGTTCGTTTGTGACGGGACGTGGTTTACCGCAGGTTTCTGCGTCCAAGCGCTTGAAGTAACCAGATTTATGACGGTAGGTTTCGGTGTAATGTGTACCGTGGGTTCGGGTGGACTAGTTGTGGGTTGTATTTTCACAAATCCTGGCTTCGGATAGGGACTGTAGGTGTGCTGTGGATGTTGAACACTAATGGGTGCTACCGAACTGATGAATATGGGTGAGGAATGCGTAGCCTGCAAGTTGGAACTCGTATCTGCTAAAGTTTGGACTGTGCTGTGTGAGAAGAAATCCAGTTTGTCATCAGCAAGAGTCAAGTGTAGGCCATCGCCGTCGTCACCATCGTCATCATGTTCAATGACGAGAGGCGGTCGAGGTGAGGTGGGTCCTGTGATGTAACTGGTAGAAATCTGATTGCTTTGAGGTGAGGGTGTCTTCGTGGTGCCTGGTCGCCGGTTGACACCCGGTCGTTTCGAAGAGGAAAGGAGAACCTGCTGCATGTTCTCGACATCCTGTTGATTCAATGTGACTGTTTGTGCCGTAGGATGTTTGCTGTTCTGATCCAGTTGGTCCAAGTTAGTGTATTGCGTCGAAATATAGTTGCTCACTGGCTGAGCCGTCGGTATTCTGGATGTGGGATTCTTGCTCGGAGGCGTAGGTTTCTTGGTATAGATGGGCTCCATGCTGGGCAATCCGGGCGTGGTTTGCGCCTCCGTATGATCTGTTAGCGGTGGCACAGACTGGTTTGCTGTAACCACAGGCAGAAGCACCTCCTGGTCCTGACTATGCAGTGGATATGAAGGTTGTTCGAATGGTTTAATGCTGGGCTGTGGTTTCGGTGTTTCCTTGCTGGTCCACGAATCGTTGACGGGACGCTTTGAGGTAGGCCTGGGTTTTGGATTTGGTCTCTTACTGCTCGCGGTGACAAGCACGGGGCGTGCCGTTGTGGAAACCGATGATACAGGGCTGTGTTGAGGACGGGTTGCAATTACACTGTACGTGGGCTGAGTCGGCGAAGTCCCCGAGTAACTGCTACTGGAGAGTTTCGCCGGGACGGAGGTTTCGTAAGCAGGTGGTGAAGTAAATGTGTCTTCTTCAGAATGCACCTGTCAAAATATGAATATACGCATTATTACAACGTAATATAGCAGAAATTTACGGAAAATTAGTCAGTCTGTTAGTCTTGTTAGTCTATAATAGTTATGGGATAGCAAGAAGAGTAAAGAACGATTTCTTTCTCTAACATTTTTAGCCATTATTACTGTTTGGTTTTTGATTAGTGATAGTAGTAAGGTTGAGTGACTTATTGGGATAAAAGTTGGGTGCTAGTTAATCGTTAATATTGTATCAATCACAAGCGTACCTGCGTGGTTTGCGAGGAGACGGACACTTCTTGGGGCACCTGAGTGAAGGAACCGCCGTGAGATTGATGCTGATTGTAATTCTGTGCCGTAATCATGCCGACACCAGCGAAATCGGGACGCTTCTCTGGTATGGTGGGGAGTTTGGTGTAGGTGGTCTGGGGCTCAGTCGATATCTTGTCAATCTTCTGGGAAATCTTTGTTGTGGACGAGTGCTGCGATGTGTGCGGTTGCTGCTCCAAGCTATCCTGCAACAGGTTGCTTTCGGCGCTTCCAAAGTATGACATGTCCACAGGATATGCAATTCCGATGGCAGGCATCTTGTTGAACTCCGAGGTGGGGTGTCCGGGTGCAATTGCGTCGTTGTAGTTGCTTTCGGGCGGCGTGTGTTCGTCGAACACTTCGGACTCACTTTCGTAACTTTGGAGAACGGCGGGCGGTGTTGTTGGTGGTTTTACAGCCGCCAGAGGCGTTATGGGTGCTTGCTCCCCAGATACACTGTCGTACATTACGCCTGATCCACTGGCCACAGTAGAGGCCACCGGTGCCAAGTAGGCGGGAACTTGTGAGCTTGTGGTTGGGTACTTTTGCTGTCCCGGAACCTCTGCCGTGTAGTGATCCTCGGGTCGCTTGGTTTCTACTTGTTCGTAGTAAGATGGCTCAGGAGAACGTGTGGGCGAGGCTATCAGAGGCCTGATTGTCGAGAGAGTTGAGGCGGTTGTGGGTGGAACGTTAGATGAGGCCAGATGTTGTTTGTTGTTATTGCTGGAGTTGGTGTTGGTGTTGGCGTTGTGCGCACTGTTGGTCGGACCTTGTTGACCGACTGCATTATAAGTCGGTCGCTGGTTGCTGCTGTTCAGCTGCGATATAATGGATTCAATGGAATTGACGTGTGTGGTCTCTGACGCAGAGGGGCCTGCGGGACGACCTCCCGCTGTTGTGGGGGGCCTTTTGTTCTGTTCCTCATTGGTGATGGTCTGGACGAGTACGTATTTGTCTTCGGGGGGAAGAGTCTGAGCTGTGGAAGCAGGGGTCTGCTGCTTACTGGGCACCTCCACGTACACCGGCTGGGGACCGTATCCAGTCGAGAACTGCAAGTCGTCCTCCAGCAGGTCGGACTCGGCGCCGGGATGAGTGATGTCGCTGTGCGTGAATGCATTGACGTCCAGCACCAGCTGATCGTGCTGATGGACTGCATTTGGCGGAAGAGCCTGCACCGCGTGCGTGAAGTGTTGAGCCTCGGCCACTTGATCGTGTAGGACGGCGGCGGGAGTTTCCTCGAAGGAATTCGACTCGGAGCTGCTCTGATCGAGGAAGCTGTGGGTGATCTTCGAGGGCAGATCGGTGGTGTAAGGGACGTGAGTCCCATTGGAGTTGGATGACAGGGAGCCAAAATGCGTGAATGCCGGCGAGGAGGGCGAGGGCGTCTTGACTTTGTCCTTCGGGGCGTGGACGGCGGGTGGTGCTGGATTGAGGTCTTGCAAGGAATTGGAGTTGCTAACTTGTACATCGGACTGCAAATGAGAGTCGACTTCGAGCTCAAGATCACTCGAGGAGGACAGAGCATTTTGGGAAGTTGAAGTTGATGGCGCGCTGGGGATTTTCTGTTGTTGTTGTTGCTGCTGCTGCTTTTCGCTCTGTGATTCCTGTTGCTTTTTGAGTTCTTCCTGCCTCCGAAGCTCTTCTTGTTTGCGAAGCTCCTCCTGCTTCCGAAGCTCTTCTTGCTTCCGGAGCTCTTGTTTCTTCTTCAGCTCTTGCTTCTCCTGCCCGTAATGTTGTTGTTGCTTTTTATCGAAGTAGCCGCTGCTTGCAGTGGACACGCCGAGAGCTCCTGCCTGCTGTGCGGAGCCGTGGCTGCTGCTCTCCAGCTGCTGGAAGACCTTGTCGATGTTCTCTGGCTCGCTGACCGACTGATGGGCCGGCGGCAGCGGTTGATCTTCGTACTTGTTGCCCTCGTTACCCTTGACATCTTGATACCCCGATGACTGGAGCAGCAGGCCTCCGCCGCCACCGCCGCCGCCGCCGCCGGCGCCGTACGATTCATAGGACAGCGCAGCAGCCGGATTGAAGGCGGCCTGCTGCAGCTGGATCTTCTGCTGCTGATGGTGGTGCTGCAGGTAGACGTTCTGGGCGTCGTTGATGAGCGTGCTCTCGACGCCGTGGTCGCGCGCCACCTGACAGCAGGCGCCGAACAGGAAGCCGTCCATGCAGGCGCCCACCACCTCGCCGTTGCGTTGGGCGCACTCGTGGTTGAACATGCATATCGTGGGGCCTTCGGATCGCGGGTCGCTGCTCGGCAGCGGCTTCGTGGCGAGGCAGGTCTTCGGCGTTATTCGGTAGCCGCCGAACAGCTTGCGGCCGGCGTCTGCAAGGAAAGGCGAGCGAGGAAGTGAGTAAAAACTTTCATTAAAATGAAATGCATGGCAATAAAAACGAGCAACGGAAGGAAGTGCAAAAAGGGAGAAAAAAGGTGGAGAGGCGGGGCGCAGCATTAACATCATTTAATTAACTTCATTTAATATCGGCCGCCGCAATTTTGAAGCAAGTAATGTTATTGCGTTCATTTAAGAGGAAAAAATCGGCGTCTTTTAATTTCAAGCTCAGCCAAGGCAGCTCTCAGCAGGCGCGGAAGCACTGAAAAGGTGGGAAATGAGAAACTCAGCTGAAGCAGACGGGGAGTGAAAGTGTTCGCGCTGCTGGCAAATGAAAAGTGAAAACGGTTTCGCGCAAACCAATAAAATCTGCATTCATTACCTCGGCTGCTCGCGCTGAGCGGCCCTCGCGCCCGACCTTCCATCGGCGCGCCGTGGCACGTGACTCGGCGCCTTCTGTCGCTCTGACTCTAGAAGGGGCCCGGGGGGCGGGGGGGGCAGGACGCCCATGCCGCGCAAGAACTGCACTGAACTGAACTCGAAGTGAAGACTTTTTATTTTGAATTTCAAATGCTGCTGCCTGCACAGCGGCGAGTTTCGGCTTAAATGGAGAATTTTTCGGTTTCTTTTCTGCGGTCGGTCAAGTCGTAAAAACGTCGAAGCGGCTCGAATGTGTCACACTTTCGCTTCTTCTGCTCGGAATGCTGGGCGGTTTGCGCGTTTTTTCAGATGCTTTTTGTTTCGTGGATGAAAGCAGTTGAGAATTTTAAGTGATTTCGAAGTGGATTTCGCTGGCACTCAGCCTGCAGTCTCTTTGTGTTCGATATTGGACAGGGAAATACCAGCAATTCATTCTTCGAATAGAAAGTAAAGAGCAAAATTTCAATAAAAACGAAATAATTAAATTACATTAATTAAATGAAAACACAATTATAAAAATTAAAATCAACAAATAATAAAAGTTAAATCAAAACAATTAAGAAAAAGCTGTAAAAATATTGTTTAAAAACTCGAAAATTGTAAATATTTCGATTGAAATGAAGTCAGTAAATGAATTCACACGCCGCCACTCACAACAAGGACTTCAGACGAAACGAGCGACTTAAGCAACGAACTGGACTTGTAAAAAACTGTAAAGTGAAACACGAAACCAATTAAGTTATTGAAAAAATGCTTGGAAGAGAAAATCGGTAGCGGCGAGCAACGAGAATTCTTGGCCGAGACCTGTTCTCGTTCGCCGCGCGCTCTCATTTGCTGTCACCGTCACGTCCACGCGATTGTCACACTTTTACGCCACTCAACCGTCGCGGTTTTGCTTGTTTTAATTTCATTCCGTGGAGTTTCTCTTCCGTCGGCTGCTCAGCTTCGCTTCGCTCTCACACGCCTCAGCCTGACCCACTGACTGACTCAAAGCCAGCCGGCCGCACACACCGATCGACGCAGCCGTACGCAGCGAGCGCCGACTCCAGCGAGAGCAACGGACAGACGAGACACAGAGCGGCAGACACACACACACGCACGCACATTTTACCGGTCGTGTGACAAGTGCACGATGTCAGTGAGAATCAATTGAGTGTGTGCGCTGGACGATGGGCAGCGGGGAGGGGGGGGGGGGGGGGGGTCGTGCTGTGAACACAACACGATTCTGGGTTGGGAAAATTATAGCGTGCGTCGTGGACGGTGGAATGAAATGCGTTGACTCAACTCTGGTGAGCAAAAATGTGGACGGTTGCGATTTCACAGAATTCGACGAGTTTTACTTTTCCCTTCGCATTGCCAACTCGATAAATAATCGAAATCAAGTTCGCGTCTGCAGTCGTCGTTCTTCGTGGGAATCCGTTTTAGTGTGAGTGAAAACAGTTTTTATTTATTCTTTAACCTGCTCAACAACGAGTTTTGAATTTTGATGCCTCCATAGAAATTCAAATGTTGAAACCTGCGTGTCATCGCGCTGCATGTTGATGCCACACCAACCCGCAGCAGACGTCGTGAAAGAAGAAAATCTAAATATAAATTATTGGCTGTAAAATGTTGACGAGCTGAGAAAATCAACACTCGGGTGCGAGCAGAAATTTTAAACACAATAAAAGTGATGAATATTCGAGTGTGAGTAGACGCGATGTTTTTTGTGCAAACAGAAACTTTCGTTTTTCACAAAACAGCGCTTCGGGCGCAGGTGTCGCCCAACCGCCCCCTCGAAACGCCTTCCGGCGGTCGGCGAAGGTTGATTTTAGTTGCCTGAAGTCGCTTCAAACTCCCCGCCTGCCGCGTGCTGCGCGTGTTCTGGTTCCAGCCAGCGATGTTCTACTTCCTCTCACACCAACTGCGGAGTAGAAACTACAAATCAGGAAAAACTCCACTCGCGTAATCTGAGCGAATTAACTGAAGCATTTGACACACTTTTCGCTGCTCGTGTGCCGGCGATGCGCCAACCTAATTGCCGGCGCGGAGTTGCGGCAGCATTCCAGCAGCCAGAAAGAGACGACAACAGCTGCAAACGTCGCTCCCGCTGTAAAACGAATGCGAGTGCAGTTGATGCGTCAGCAGTGATGCTGGCGGCAAATTACGTTAATTCACAAATAACTGGACTCCACACACGAATGAGAGAACATTTGCGAGTTCCGTTTGCGTTGCCCGCGTAATCACTACGCTTCGCACTCCATTTTCATCGCTGGGTCGCTCAATCGATTTCTGCCGTCCAGCTTTCAGCTGCTGCTGCCTCACTTCGGCCAGAGTGAATTTACAGTGGGACGAGTGTGTGTGTGCATGCGTCCTGTTAAGCTTGCATTCTGCCTAAAAACTGTTATCACTCACGAGCAGAGAGGCAGAGAGGCAGAGCAGCGCTTCACAATCCTGAGGCTCACAAAACTTGAAAGTTCTCTCTCCTCGAGTTTGTGTCTTGAGTCTCTCGCTTTGCACACCACCAGTGGCAGCATTGGAAGCAATTTTCCCTCTACACATGCACACACACAAGCGTGCGTAGTTACACGTCGCCGTGTATTATCAGCGACGACGGCGGCGGCGGCGGCTCGCTTGCGTGTTTTCTGGAGCAGCCAACTCGACTTGCGTTTTTTGAACGCGTGATACGAGCAATAAAAGAAAATCGACACCAAAACACGAAGTTGCGAAGCCGGTTTTCCACGTTTATTGCCTGTTCAAGATCATTGCTGCAATTGTTGTTGTTGCTGTTGCTGTTGCTGTTTTAATGTCACGCTGAGCGCTCGAGTTTTTGCACTTTTTGTGTGCCATTTTTTGCAGGTTGCGTTACTTAACTGCGAAGCGAGCGGATAAAATGTGTGTTACGGTGCTTGCAAGAAATAAAGCGCATTGAGAGACGGCAATAACACAACAACAACAGTAACAACAACAACAACAACAACAACTCCACCAACATGCAGTAAATAGCGGTCAACGTTTGCTGAGGAGCAGCGAAAATTACGAGCGAACGAGTGCTGAAAATTGAGTTGGCAAATTAAAATCGCGCGTCCGCACTGCGTGCGAAATGGAGTGCGGCGAGAGAATGTTGTTGTTGTTGCTTGGTTGGTTGGGCGGCTAATCAGCGGGTTGGTTGGCTGCGCTGCTGCGCTGCTGCGTTGCTGCTTCCTCGTTTGTGTGCTCCAATTTTGACCGTCTGCGTTGTTGTTGCCTCTTAATTCTCGCTGCGAGTAAGAATGAAATTTTGCTCAAACTTGGCGTGCATTTAATTTGCAGCCACTCAGCGAGCGAAGTGGAACTTTTTTTCTGCGATTTAAAAAGCTGACAGCAGTGTTGTTGTAGTCAATGTCAACTTTCAGTGTCTGCGGCGCGAGCTGGCGTAACAGTGACCCAAATTCGCGGCCAGCAGCGGCCGGTGCGGCGACAGCAGAACGGGTATTCGAGCAACGAGCGCTGGAGCAGCAGGTGCGAGAGGCAGCAGAACGAGTAGCGACAACTCAACTGAGCGACGTGGGCAACACGGAGCGGCAGAGGTGCGCAGAAGAGCAGCGAGCAGGAGAGCAGCGGCGGCGGCTGGTGAGCGAGACGCAGAGCGGCTCGAGTGGTTGCTGGTTGTCGCTGCGGTTGGACGCCTGCTGCTCAGATTTGCCGAGATTAAGCTAGGAATTCCGCCGACGAGGAAAATTGAGGGATGAAAAGTGCAGAAATTCGAAATTCTTCCTCTCCTCAGCAAAGCTTGCTAATATTTTTGCGCGAGTGTGGCCGCCGAGCTGGTTTGCGGTGGGATTTAAATTGAGTTTCGTGAAGTTCTGTGAGGCAAACCAAAAAAAAAAAAAAAAAAAAAATTCAAATTCAGGCAACAAACTTGCACGCTGCAACTCAGCGACTGCAATGCAATCGGATTTGTAAATAAAACTGACGTTTTTCGAGTCCTCGTGAGGTAAAAGAAGGCATTCGAATTATTTTCAAGCTCAAGTCAGCTCGAGAAAATAGAAATCCTTCATTTTCCCCTCTCCACGAAGCGGAAAAATGAGATTTCGATCAGCGCGCAATCAAAACAAGACGTCGCAACTCCTGTCGTGACCAGCAAAATTCCGACGGCGCATTTTAATTTCCTCTCTCGTAATAACAACATTTTATCCGCTTTTTCCCACTTTTAATTGCCGCCTGCGTGACTCGCAAAATTCTCCGTGCGTAGCATGAGTCGGTGGTTTTCGGAGGTGGAAACGCAGGAAATTACAACGGCGCGGCTGGAATTCTCCGCTTTTCGCTCGACATCTTTGTTCTTCCTTCGAAATCGTGGAAGGAGGAAAAGTTTTCCATTCATTGCAGCGGCGCCTCTCAGCTGCAACAACACGTTGGCACGCTGATGGCATCGCAACGCAGACGCGGAAGCCTTCGCGGCTGCGAGGTGCCGCTGGTCCGCCGGACCGCACGAGGCGGCGCGCGAAGAGGCGGCCGTTGGAAACCTCCAGTCAACGGTTTCGTAATGCGGACGGGGCGTGGCAGAGGTGCGGCTCGAGGCGCGGAATCGCAACGAAGGGCGGGGCGGCGTTTTCACTTTCATTCGGATTTCTGCTTCAGTTGGATTCCGTTTGACGATTTCATGGCACTCAAGCATTTTTGCTCTGAATTTCTTAAGCGATTTTCGAGGATTTTTTAGGTTTTCATTTGGTTTTCAGCGATTCGAATTCTTCAGGAACGCTCTCCCCCCCTTCCGCTCCCGCCTCGCTGAGCGCCTGTTGTTTCCCCAATCTTTCTTTCAAGGAATTAATTTTTTTTTTTTTTTTTTTTTTTTTTTTTTTTTTTTTTTTTTGGTCGCGTATTCGTCGTGGTTTCTTCTTTCATCCCACTACTCGTAATTAATTACGAATTCTCGTCGATTGTTTGGTATTCGTTTTCGTTTATTTGCGTAAATATTTGCTGTTGCTGGTGTTTTTGAGCCATTTAAAGTTTCAGCTTTCAACTGAAGAGAGTCCGAGTTGCTGTTGGTGGTGTTGCGAGTGCACCAGAATTGAAGTCTGGCTGGAAAAGAAAGCAAAGACGCGATCAATGGGCTCAAAAGTCGGTTGGTTCTTCGTATTCACGCCGATCCAACCAAATTGCAGCCGCGTTCAACCAAACCAAAATTCAGTTTGATTTCTTTGGTTTCTCGGTGTCAAGTGTTGCAACGAGCGCTTCGTTGCTGCCACCAACTGCTTCTGCCACCTCATCGATCCGGTTTTTCGTACCCTTGTTGCGTGTTTTGCCTCAGATTTGCTTTTTCCTGCCTTTCTCGGCGTGGAAATCGCAAACACGGCTAATCAATCGACGGCGGCAGCGACTGTTTGCGATATCGCAGTCAATCGAGTAACTCGAGATCCGTTTTAACTGTGCAGACGCATCAGTTAAGTGGTTCCGCAACAAGTGCAGCCGCCGCGTTGCCGTTGTTGTTGCTGCGACTTCTCGGCGGTTGCGGAAAAAAGTTTCAAAGTAGGAAGAGAAGAAGTTGTTGCAGAAATGGTGCTGCTTGCCCCACGACAAACATACACACACACACACACACATATACACACACATATACACACATACACACACACACACAGACACACATACACACACCCCCGCCCCCAAATTAATTCTTTATTTCATTTTATTCAATGTTATTCTAATTCATTTTGTTATTCTAATTTAAATTTTAAATTAAAATTTTTTTTTCTTTTTTTTATTTTTTTTAAAATTTTTTTTTTTAATTTTTTTTTTTTATTAAATTCCGAGTTCCTCGTCCTCTCTTGCCAAGACTTACCGCTACGTGTCAGCTGCGCTGCTCTCAGTCCGTGTGTCGTCTGCACCAACAACGTGACGATGACGAGTGTTGCTGCCACACCAGCTCGGAGTTTCGCTGTCCTCGCCAGCGCTGGCAGTGTTGCTGGCCTGCTAAACATTGTGAGCCTCAAAAAACTTCTCTCAGCTCTCGAGTTCCACTAATTTTAACACTCGGATTTGTCGCTTCCTTCCTTCGTTTGCTTTAATTGATTTCAAATTCAGCGATTCCTTCCTTCCTTCCTTCGGATTCAAATTCAGCGATTGCTTGTGCAAACTGCAAGCTTCACTGAGTGCAACGTATTCGCGATTGACTTCAAACGACGCGTTGCATGCTCTGCGTCGAGTTACCGCTACTCTGCCGGCGCTCAGAACGAACTGCACTCGCGGCCAGCCGAACGACTTAAGAAGCGAACTCGTTCTGATTTGCGCCACGAATCGCTCGCTCGCGTTACGGTAAAAACAAAATAGAAGCGTGCGTGCGTGCGTGCGTGTGTGCGTCGAAGTGCGTATGCAAAGTACAACAACACAAACAACAACAACAACACCTAACTGTTCCGCTCAGTTTTTTCTCCACTTTTTGCCGCACAAGCGCTGCTTTCGAGTCACGAATCCACAAATCGGCGACTCACGCGCAAACCTTCGAAGGGATGAATGAATGAATGAGTGACTGAGCGCATGAATGGCTGCGTCGCTTGATCGGTGGCCGGCACTTGAGTACGCCGCGTGCGTCAACCGTCGAGGCGCGCATCAAACTCTGAACTGAACTGAACGCGGTGCGCCGAACGCGAGCTGGCCGGCGCGCGAGAGTCCGGTGCTAACTTGGCCAGCGACTGGCGTGAGTTGTCCGCTAGCTGCGCCAGCGTCGCACATAACGGACTTTTCCGCTTGCTATGCAGCCAACTTTCACTTTAGCAGCTGAAGCAGCAGCAGCCAGCAGCGGTGGGGCTCCGTGGACTCTGCGGTGCCATCGAGTGACTCTCTGCTGTCTGCTTCTTCTGCCCTCCCTCTCTCTCTCTCTCTCTCTCTTGTCGTCTAGTTCTCTGTTTGCTTTGCTCTCTCTCTCTCAGTCTCTCCCTCTCCCCCTCTACCAGTCAGCTAACCACTGCTGTCGGTTTTAGCCAGAATTCTAATTTACGATGAAAAACGAGTTCAGATTTTCCCGAATCGGGTGGAAAAATTTGCCGGCTCTCGTGTGGACTTCGCGCTCGGACTTCGCTAACGGTAATCGGCGTGGTGCGCGAGTGATCGTGAGGACGACAGCCGCGCTCGACAACCTTGCGCACGGGAAGCTTTCGCTCGACTGAAGTGCCAACAGCTGAGCGGCGGTTCGTGGAGTTCGATGGGGAGCGCGAGTGGTTCGGTTCGAGCTCGCGCGGTTTCGTGCTACGTTGCGTGTTGGGGAGAAACGGTTGGCTCTGCTTCTGCGGCCCCCCATCAGCGAGCGTCGCACTTCCCCGTTTGTGGATTGCGGTTCTCGCAGCTCGCAGCTCGCAGCTCGGCTCGCGGTTCTGTTCTCGACTGGAACGACGACAACGAGTCTTCTGCGGAAGTTGTCATCAAACAACTGCGCTGCTCCTCGTCGAACATCGTGCAGGTGCAGCTGCGCCGCGCCGCGCTCTCTGCAGACGGAACAACAGAACGCGAAACAATGCAAGAAAGCAGAAAGTGAAATTGTTGCTTACATCAGTGTGGTTGTTGTTGTTGTTGTTGTTGCTGATGGTGGAGCTCCACTCGATCGCGTAGTCATGTCGCAGCGCTTCTCGCGCGGCCGGCGGCGAACTACTCGCGATGAATCGAACGAAGCGAGCCGAACAAGTGGCTCGACTTGCGAGGAATGCGTGAAGTCGGCGTCGCAGCGGTGTCAACGCGTGCAGCACCGAGCGAATTCGTTAACCGCAACGCAGCCGCTCGTCGCTCGTTGTGTTGTTGCACTCGCACGGCTGCTGTTGTTGCTGTTGTTGTTTCGCATTAAATTTCAAGCGATTAACTGCGATCGCATTGATTCGACTGACGGCGGCTGGTTTGTCGCTGCAGTCTTTCGCTTGATCTCGTCTTCACACGAGAATGTTTGCAAGCAAAAGACTTAGGAAGCGAACGTGGTGTTTTGCTAGTAGTTGACATTTTCCGAGACGATTTCTTCTGTTTTCCTTCGGTTTTCCGCACGACTGCTGGTTTTCTTCGCATGAGGTTAGCGTGTCAGTTGTCTTTGCTTTCGTCCAGCATCGAAGCGTGACGTCAGGAAGCTGGCTGAGTGCACCACGCGGCAGGAGCTCCTTACTGCGCGCGCGCGTGTGTGTGTGTGTGTGTATGTGTGTGTGTGTGTGCGTCTTTAAGTCGCATTCGCGTGCTCATCAGCTACGTAAATCACTTAAAAAGCCGGCGTACTTTCATTGCTTCTGCTTTGTGTTGCTGTTGTTGTTGCTACTGTTGTTGTTGTTCTTGTTGTTGCTACTGTTGTGGTTGTTGTTGCTGTTGCCGTTGTCGCTTGCTCTTCGTCAAGCCAAAGAAAGTTAAGTTGCAGTTAAAAGTTGAAGTTAAGAAAGTTTTGCTTTTTTCACCTGAAAACTCACTGCGGAGGAATTTCGCTCGTTTTGCTTGAATGGCTTGACCCTGGAAGACGAGGAAGACCTTCGAAACGTCAGTTTGTTTTGTGGTTTGCGGTCTCCGTTCGGGTTTCGTTGACTCCTTGCAGAATAAAGTGAACGAGGACCACAACTGGAGGCATCCGTTGATCAAGGAAAAGCGCCAGCTGACGCAGGTCGTCTTAACGCAGCACAAAAACTCTGAACAAAATTTTTTTTGTTTTTTTTGTTTTTTTTTTTTTTTTTTTTTTTTGGCAACCAATCATCGAAGAAATTTAAAAACGCTCGCTCTCCTCTGCATCTGACTTAATAAACACCAATTTTGAGAATTATTTGTTACTCTCAGCAACTCACGTGAAGCTGCACGCCGCCCTCTCCGCCTCTCGCTCGCTTAATTGAGCGCGAGGAATCTGTCGCGAGAGAACCGGAACACCTGCGTCTACTGCTACAACAACAAATCGATGAATCCGTTGCAGTTGAAGCAATGCAATTAAAATATCTCGCGTCTCACAGAGATTCAAATCTAACTGTAGACAGTCGTTGGAATGCAAACGACGAAATATTAACGGTAACTCGTTGTTACCGGGACTCGCATCACTCGTTGTCTCGAAACCTTCGCGTGCTTCACGGAAGCTCCAGCGAGCACAAGAAGACTTCAGTAGCGAACGCGCTTTAATTTGGTGAAATCAGAGCTGCAAGTCGACGTGAATTTCACACTGGACTTCGACGCTTCTAACAGTAAAAGTTTCGAAAGCGTTGCATAACCCGCAGCTCAAGAAACTCCAGCGGTAAAAATAATCGTTGCTTCCTCTTGCACGAGCCGCCGCGCTCGCGACGCACAAATTAAATTAAAATGATAATAACGCGAGTTGTGTGGCTAATAACGGAATCGCATTATGATTGAATTATTTTAGGATGGCGCAGTTGAAAAACGAAAACTTTGTTGTTCTCTTTACATTCAAAACTAAAAAGCGTTACTAAATAAAAATCAAGGCGCTCGAAGACCGAGGAAGAGAAACGCTTTCACTCAAGAAGTTGATGATTTCTGTTGTCCGTTGTTGTTGCTGTTGTTGCTGTTGTCGTTGTTGCTGTTGTCGTTGTTGTTGTCAGTTATGATTCTTCTGTTGCGTAATGAGAAGAGCGGAGTGACGGAGAGGAGAAGGAAAAAATGCCCGCTGAATTTTAGCGAAAGTAGCGACGGAGGCGGGAGCGGCACTCCGTAGAAATTCATCACGCGTGAGCTGAAATGCGCGCCGTTACACTCGCGAGTGTCTGCTTCTCTCCAACTGCAGGGCGACTCTCGCTCAGTAACGGACCGCAGAGAGGGAATTCGCGAATTCGGCGCGAACGGAAAGTAAACAATTAATAATTGAGAGTTTCTATTTCACACAAATGCACACAACCATGCAAATTGAGTCTCTTTGCAAGTGAAACGCCGAATAAACTCCGTGTGCTTCAGTTTGCACGTTTGAAACTCGAGGCGAAAGTTGCGTCCGAGTGACGGCAGACGTCGTTCTTCTTCTCGGGGCTCCGACGGCCCACCGATAGACGTCTCGAAAAAGTGTCTAAATATTCAGAAACGAAGAAGCGCCTCGTTGGCAGCCGACGTGTGCAGCCTGCAGGCGAGGATCGTCTATTCAGCAGCGATCAGCGATCGCTCGCCGTCTGTGTGCGAGAAATGAAAGTCTCGCGCGCCAAATTGTGATTTACGGCTGCCACTCGGTATTCCGGCCAGCGGCTGCAGCGCTCGCGGCGATCGCGGCGAGAAGGCCGAAGTCGGTTTTGGCGAGCGGAACTGCAAAGACGCGCTTTTGATTGTTTCATTCGGAGGATTGGCGGTCGCCAGACAACGTTTTGCAAATCTAAACACGAGTTTCTTCCAGCTCTACAGCAGCAGAATTTTACTACCGACTTTTTGATGGCCTCTGGTGCCACATGTGTCGCTGCTGCTCGTAAACGAAGTTTGCATTTTCACTTTTGCGCTTCTTCAAAACTGAATATTTAACAACGCGGTCGACGCTCGCTCACGAGCAGCGGCGGCGAGAGCGGAGGGAGCGCGCGCACTGCCCGCCAAGTTGGTCGGATTTGAGATGAAAGTTGGCAGTGCGGCTGAAGCGAGCCGCACGAGGCACGCAATTAACGACAACTCGAATACCTGCTACAAGTAGAGACCGACTGGCGTACTAAAACCAACTGCTGAGAATTCGCAGAGGAATTTCTTTCAGTTCTTGTCAATTTCAGCTTGTTAAAATCTCTGCAATTCCGGTCGATGAAGACTTTTATTCTCCACCGTCTCCGGGGAATCAGAGGACTCAGTGAGTCCCACCGAAATTGTCTGCGCCACGAAGTGATCTCTTCAGTGTTTGATGTGAGAGAGGGAGAGAGAGAGAGAGAGAGAGAGAGAGAGAGAGATTTATATCCCTTGTTGTGGCTTTTATAACCTCAAAACTATTGAAATCATTTCACAACTTCATTTTTCTCCCAACTGTCCATTTATTGAGTTGCTAGCGCGAGTCTTTCGTCATTTCTTTGAAATTCCCTTTCGGTGGCTTTAATGATCTACGACGACGATGTCGTTCGGTTATTTATTTCCCTTCTGTCAGCACTTGAACAATATATTTTGTGGCATTTTCTCACCGCTGAACTTTTGCTTTTCACGTGCTTCACTCCGGCTTCCGGGGAGCGCATAAATCTGAAGGTTCGGCTGGGAAAGCACGTCTCGTGTGCCACTTTCGCAGTCCAAATTACGGTCGTGTCAGCCGAGGTGGACGGAGTACTAAATCTTGACATTAAGTGGCAACACTTGAAACGTACGGTGACTCAAGTGTTTCTCGGTCCTCTTATTTCGGGCGCTCTTATTTCGATTTCCAAATCTCGAAGGTGGCTTGCGATAACATCGTCGACTACCGAAAAAGATCGTCATCATCGTGATCCGCAATCATCGCCGGCCGCCTCTCACTTCAATATTAAACACACAAAACTTTTTTAATGGTCAATCGCGTAGTTTTCTTCTAAAAGCATAGAATTTTATTTCCACTCACTCTTCAGTTCGTTTTTCTTTGTTGAAAGTTGAAAAGCGAAAGTTTTGCTGGCCGCAGATTCACTTTTAATAAAAAAAAAGGCTCCTTCCTGTAGATTACCGCAGAACCTGCTGCGAATCGAGCAAAACTAAAAAGACCCGCAGAAATTGATTGCCATTCGGAATCTTCAGAGGCGAAACCGCGATAACAACGAAATCGAAAGCCGAATCAAGTTGGCCGCGATGAAGTTGGATCCGCGCATGCGAAAGTGATTTGGCTCAATTTCTCGCCTCATTAACAGCGTTCATGTTATCGTTAGCTGTAATTTAAGAGTATCGCGATACCTCGTCAATCGCGGACGCGCTCGGTGGGTCTTCGGTGCCAAATGAGGCATCCAAAATGTGATCAGATGATGATGAGGCGTGGAAATCACGACTTGCAACAGACAAAACAGGCAAATGAAACTCACGACTGAGGCTGCGAGAGTGTTGGCTGCACTACCAGCCCTTCCTGCGAGAGGAGTGGGCGCGGAATGGGTGGCGGAGCATTCCTGAGTGACCGAAGGAGAATTTGGAGAATCACCAAATGTAGAAGCAAGTTAAAGTTAAAGTTCGGGGAATCCTCTGTTCAGAGGATCCACTGTAGCGAATTTCAAGTAAAGTGAAGTCTTAAATTTTTTTATATTAATCTTAACATTCAAAGGGAAAAGTAATTCAATTCAGTGAGTCAAAAATAAAATGCAATAATTGACTTGTGAACAAACACCCTGTGACAAGTTGTTCGTTGCATACTTTTAGGCTCGAGTGCTAAAAGCGGTTGAAGTCTTCGCAGACTCTGTAGCTGCCGGCCGGTAATGTCACTTCCAGCATCAAACTCGACGTCGGCCCACGATATTTCCCGTCGCCCCAGTCCGTCACAGCGACCAACTGACCGACGAGGCCGTCATCGTTTTTCGGCAGGCAGATCGGAATATTAATCGATACGTGACGACAAAATTAGTTAATGGCACTACCAGCAAAAACAATGAAGAAGAATTCGAATAACGCTGATAAAATACTGAAGGGGAGAAGAACAGGTAAGTTAATTACCAGTATTAGAAAAGAAAACGCAAGCAAACAATGACAAGTTGAAACTGAAAACTGAAATTCTAACAGCAACTCGACTGAAGCTGAAGAAGTCTGCACTCTTCTTGGCCGAACCGATGGCTAGACGACGCACTGGACGCAGAAGCGGCAGTTGGTTGTCTGTGCTCACGCGGTCTTTCGCTGTTTAAGCCAAAGCTTACCAGCTGCTTACCACTCAGCCAACGAGTCAGCCAGTCAGGGTCTTCCTTGGTCGGTTTGGGAACTTAAACAGTCGAAATGTCAGAACAATCGAAAAAAGAGAGAGAAAGAAGTAGGAAAGAAAAGAAAGGCTCTTTGTTGTAATTTGAGTTTAATTTAGTCCTTCGCCGCACTTTGTAGCGAAAGCGTACTTTCCGTTGCATACCTTTAGGCTGTCACTTTTTTGAGTACTAAAACTGAGTTAAATATTTAACTATTACGGTGAACGGCTACTATTGGAAACTCACACACTTTGATTGGAGGTTGATATATAAATTTACACCTTTAAAAGGGAAAGAGAGAAATTCAGAATGGTGCTGGTTCCAAAAATACCTCCAGAATATTTGAAATCCTACACTTCCCTGACGGCAAAGGTTTAAAATTCAAGTGAGCAGCCGAGGAATTTAGAATTAGATAGAACAAAATTTGAGAATCTAACACCCTTTGAATGTGAGAATCTAACACACCAAATGCTGATTTGTTTGAGCTTTTTAGAGCTGTATTAGAGCTTTACCAGAATTTTATTAGGGGTTAACTAGAGCGATATCGGAGCTTTATTGTAGCTTTCTTAGAGATCTATTAGAGCTTTACTAGAGCTTTAAAAAAGCCGCATGTCAAGAAAGTCCTCGAATACTACGCTATACGTGATTCAGGGAAAATGCGTCGGCCGCAAACTGAGAAGAGGGAGGGTAACAAAAAGATTAAAATTTCTACTCAATGCAGCGATGCGAAATAAGATTCCGATTGATTATTTTCACTGCAGAAGCCACGCAGAAACAACTATCGTCCACCAGTTGGATTAACTGGCATTTAACGGTTCACTTCTTATCTTTCGGTTGCGGATTTAATGTTTTGACTGCGTATAAAAAATGCGAGCCGTTAAAAATTTTCTTTGGAGGCCAGAACCCGCTTCCCTCAAGCTTGGAGCAGCAGGAAGGGAAACCGATGCTCATAAAAGTCATCTGCTACTTAACTTGGCACACAACACGGCTGCGTTGGCAGCACAAAATCATGCAATAAAAATAGTCGCTGTCTTCAGAACGCGGTACTAATTTTGCGCCATTAAAGCGGAAGACAACAACAAGAGCAACGATAAAAGCTTTGTTGTTGTGTAATCGCACGAATTAATAAACCTTGACTTTGGCTCACGGGAACCGCACATCATCCGTCCAGCCAGCAACCATCGGATGGTCGACGCAGAACGCATCGCAACGCCGATGGTTAGCCACACCGCAACCCGCTGCTGATGCACGTTGCATAAAAATTGTTAAACGTTCCATCAGCCAAATACGCACAACGCAACCACAGAAATTGCTTTCGTGTCAACGGCCTACTTAACGACCGAGTTCAGCTGCCGTTCGCCGATTTCGCCCGAAGACTGGCTCGCAGCGTCGTCAGTTGGCTTCTTTGTCGCTTCGTGTTTCGATTTACTGGCCTGGAAACACAAATTGGCTCAAAACGGCTTTGTGGTCGTGGCTTGGCACGTTCTTGTCGGCGCGGCGAACTGCGATACAGTGCGTGAACCACACTTGGCAACCACGAATCTGCGTGATACGTCTGAACTGACATACGACGACTGACTGATTGACATGAACTGAACTGACATCATTAAACGGGTAGATGGAAATCAGTGAAGAGAGAGAGAGAGAGAGAAATTGGAAGAAACGCGTTTTAGCCAATAATAGTGAGATGAGAAGCGATTAATTCAAACTTGAATTAAATTAAGAGTGAACTCTAATTAAATTTAGTTTAAAATGAGTTAAAGTTTGAAGTATTTGTCGACAATCAATTGCCATTTATCTATTCATTTATCAAACTAAGCCTTACATAAGGCTTTCTAGTTTATATTAATTTACAAAAATTCCAACAATTAATGATTAGACAGAAAATTTAACATTTTAGTTTAGTAAAATAAACGGAATCACATAAATTTATAACAGGAAAAACTGAATTTTCCAGGCACTTAGAAATGGTTCTTGTTGAGCATAAGTGGATCTGCAGAAGCTTAGATAAAGAAATTCATATCTTCTTGATGTACTTCGAGGGATGTTGAGATAAATAGCGCTCAATAAATTTTCACAATCGATGACTCCATTTATAAGATGCTTTACTAGAGAGGGTAAGTTAATTGTCCTTTACTAATTAATCCTCCTTTACTAGAGAGGGTAAGTTAATCAGCTTTAGTCGTGACTCGTAAGAAGGTTGTCTCAAGAACGGATCCCAACAAAGATTTCTGAGACATAAAAGCAAAAACTGCTTTTGCACTGATTCAATTTCAGAAACATTACAGTTGTAATTAGGACCGGTATGGAGGTGATGCATACTCCAAAACCATCCTAACTAGATACGTATATAAAATCTTAGTAATATAAGACTCATTAAACTCATTTGCCCAACGTTTTATAAAACCTAATGCGCTGCTGGCTCTACTAGCATATACGGTTAAAGAGTTTAAAAGCTTCTTCTGAATTTAACGCTTACCTTGATAAATATAAAAATTGGACTAAATTAAAATAACGTTAAACTAAACTCTGAGTTGATTTAAACATAGTTCAAAATTGCAATTTTAGCTTAACCTAAGTTTCGTTCTACTTTTCCTCCCCCATTCAAGTTAGTTCAAATTCCATTCAGAATCTTCGCTGCAATTCATAAAATGCACTTGCGACAGCTGATTCCCTTTTGTTTTTGTCTTTCTTCAACCATCGTTCCATCAATTCTTCACTCCCATTATTTGAAGGTCTCGTCCAAGGTCGACCAAAGACTCTTGTGGACTGCATTTCGTGCCGGCAGAACTTCGAGTTGGACGAACGCGCGGTCGATGCACGTGCGCCAGCGACTTTTTATGGTTTTAGCAACTTGTTCCTGCTAACTTAGGAGGCTTCTGCGGTTTCAGCTTGCACCTCGCTGTCTTTTTGTTCCCATCACGACCAAATTGCATATTGCGAGAATGAGCGTCGTTGGCACCGCGGAATTGTTAGTGCGAAGCAACAATTTGTTGATTGCATTGGCCGCGTTGCGATCGACGCTGCAGATGCGTTGAGTAAAAATAGATTTGGTTGCATGTGGATAAGAACAGGTTTCTCTGCCACAATCTCGATTTCTTGAACTGAGTTTTGCACAAATTAAGCCGAGCTTCTAAATGATTATCTTTTTTCGAACTCCTTTTGAAGAAGTTTTGGTTCAGACCGTATATCGACCATTCCTCCCGTAGACCGAATTACGTTGCTTGTCTTCTGCACGGACACTCTTTGCCACGGTTTGCCCTTTCCCTCCGCATTCCATGCCTTTTCTACTCACCTTCTCTGTATTCAACTCCCTCCAGAGTGTTCACCGGTGTTTCTGTGGTGGAGTTCAGCAATTAATAACGAGCCATCCATTCCTTGCCACAAAAATACCAACTGATATGACAACCCGCCATAACAAATACCGCCATTAAACCATTTAGTCACCATTAAAATCTCTTAAGGTCGTAAATTTTTGTCCCCCGAATGCCGTGAAATTCACTTTTATAGACTTATTTATTATTGAATATAGTGTAATCTTTTCTGAATTTCTGAAATTACAGAGAATTTAAGAAATAAAAGGTTTTAAAACACTACAAAATTTAAATTACAACTGTTTTCCCTGAGTTCATAAATTATTCAAGTTTTTGCCGAAAAATTCCTACCGAATAAATAAATCAGAATAAATACTAAATAGAAGAACAGAAGCTGCAAAAGAATAGAAACAGCCGTCGTTACTGTGGTTATAAATGCGTATCCCTCTTCTGTTTCCTCGATGAGAAGAGTGTCATGTGGAACCCATGAAATTGCAAAAGACATCACAGATATGTCTGTCCACCCCAGACGCCACGTGAAGAGAAATGCAGCATGCGCAGCTAAACGAGGTTTAAACCGATTCAAGTAACTTCCTCAGAGTTACTAAACCTGCAGAATCTGATTGATCCAGTCGCGGAATTCGGAGATGCGCGTGTATAAGCCGGGCTGATTGGGCTCCCCGCAACCGATGCCCCACGAGACGACACCGGCCAACTGGAAGCGTTTGTCCTCCTCGCGTTCCACCACCATCGGACCACCAGAATCGGCTGACAAAAGATAAAACTGTGATTCTGGGGTTCTGTGAAGAAAACAAGCTGGTTTACCCTCACAGGAGTCGTGGCCACCCTTCTTCCAGCCCGCGCAGATAAAAATGTGTGGGAGGTGTTCGATGTAGCCCGCCGCGCGGTACATCGTCTCGCAGACGGTGTTGTTGATGACCGACACCGCCACTTCCTGCAGTACACTCGGAAGCGGCCCGTCCTCGTACAGGCGACCCCAACCCGTCACAAAAGCTGTCTGGCCGATGAAGTCGTAGTCGCTCTCCGGTACGCAGATCGGAATGATGTTGGGCTGGAAGACGATGGGTTCGTAGAAGCTGAAAAAGTGGGGAACATTAAAAGAGTGAGAATTAGAAACAGACACAGTCGCTCTAATCATTTTCACACCTACCGTAACAACGCCAAATCGTATTCGAACGTCCATGGATCGAACTGGGGGTGCGAGGCTACGATCTGCACACGGCGCTCCTGGTAGCTGTAGGGCTCTTCCTCCCCGGCAATATCATACTCGCCCAAACGCAGCAAGAGGTCTGCAGGCGGGAAGCTAAAAGTAGCAAAAGTATGATAAACTTGGGGATCAGAGAGGAAAATAAGAGTGAAAAGCACTCACTTATCTACGCAGTGAGCAGCGGTGATCGCCCAATTCTCATTCAGAAGAGCTGCGCCGCAGTTATGTGTATATGTGGATAGCTGATGCCGGCTCCGACTCAGTGAGATCTGCCAGGGCCAGCGGCCGAAAGCGGCATTCGAGCCGCCAACAATCCGCGGTTCGGGTAACATGCGTCGGCCGCAAACTGAGAGGTAGGAAGATAAAAGAAAGTTAGTAAGGTTAAATGTTATTCTTATTTTAGTGACCCAAAAAGAAGGTTGTTTCTCTCTCTTGGATTACTGATCAGGATCGAATGTCGCTCTTGCTTGGTTCTCCCTGCTAGCTTAAAGTTTCCCTTTCCGTTTCCACGTTTTACTCACTCTGTCTATAGTCAACGCGTTCGTACATATTCACCGGTACTTCTGTGGTGGAATTTAGAACACCATTCCAGTCTTCCGTGGTTTTCGAACCCGTAGTAGTCGAAGTGCTAGTGGTACTCGTGGTGACATCGGTACTACTTGGTCCTGTGATGAAATTGGGTTTCGTCAAAAATATTGCCGTAGACACAGTTGTGGTGACACAATCAGCGAATGTTACGTTATGTTGACTATCTGAATTTGTCCACGTGGCGGGCGCTGGCCTTGATGTTGTTGGTGTAGTTGTTGTGGTGATAGAAGCACTTGTGGCACCCACCGTTGGTACTGCGGTCGTGGTAGGAGCCGGCGTAGTTTTTGTGACTGTGACTGGCGGTGTTGCTTCAAAAGATGATGTTGTGGTAGGCTCTTGTGTTGTGGTAGTTGCTGTCGTCACTTGCTTTCTAGTTGGTGTTGCTGCTATCGTCGTTATTGCTGACGCGGGTTTAGACTTTGACGCCGTCTCTGTGGTGGTTAATGGATTCTCGGAATCTTTCGGAATGGTGAAGAGCTTCTGTGATGGTGTCGTGACCTCAGTGCGTTCCTCGTCGACTTGTGGGAGCGCGATGGCGGCGGTGGTCAGTAAAGGAGGGCGCGTCGGAGTCTTCCGCTTGGGAGGTTTGATGGTTGTGGGTTCGATGGTGGGCTTACCCATCGGCGGTGGTTTGGTTCTTGTGGTTGTTCTCGCCATAAACTGCGAATTTTTATGTGACGGTGTGGTATTGGAAATTGGTTTCGAGGATGATGAGCCGACAGTGGGTCTGCTGGGGGACCGGTGGGATACCGTTGTTGAGTGAGTGCTGTCGACGCTGGTGGTATTCTTAGAGGACTCTGCACTGGGTACGTGACTTGAACTCTCTGTGGTGAGTTTGAAAAGTGCATTTGTAGGCAGAGTGGTAGACTCGTGTACAAAGTGAGAAATCGTATTCTGGTCGATGCTATTGTCACTGATTTCCGGTGCGTGGAATGGGGTCTCGTACTGAAAAATGGGAAGAGGTGAATTTCAACCGCAGAAGAGAATAAATTTTCACGAGTTACCTGCATTTGACAACACGAGCCGAAGTAGAAGCGATCGATGCAAGTGCCGAGATGTGTCCCGTTTCGTTTGATGCAGTCGATGGCGAACATGCAGATCCCAGGTCGTCCCGATTTGCGAACGTTGCAGGGGTGATGACGAATATTGCGAGCCGATTGAACTGCCGTGAGAGGATAAAGAAATCGATGTCACCCATTCAGGCTGAATACGTAAAACTCTGTTGCGATAACAGTTTGGTGTTTTGTTTAAATACTGCCAGGAAAATGTCCGATGTACCAGAAACACCGCAAAATCAGTAGCAACAACAATAACAATTGCCACTTGGCTCGCACAGCGAACACTTAAGATTCACTCGCGAAACTAAGCAAGAAAAGACTCGACTTAACTACAAAGTAATCGGTGCAAAAATATTGTGACGTTCTTGCTGTCTTTGCTGTTTCTTTAAATTCCTAGTTGAGAATGAAGAACTTCAGATTAATACAGCAACTACAACACCAACATTTCAGCTGCCTCGTCCAGCAGCACCATCAGCGGTGAAGCTTTTCAAAAATGATCTGAAATATTTTCTGTCCATATCCTTACATTGCCGGGGTTCATTGGCTTTATTTTCCCGCTGTTGTCGAAAAAATATGCAAAAATCGAATGAAAAAATTAATTACTCGGCATCTGAAGTGTATTTATTGTTGGTGTTGTTGTTGCTGTTATTGTTTTTGCTGATGTCTTTATTCGCCACATGGATTCAAATTTATTTCTTCCATTCGCCGCTGAGGCTGCTTAAATATGTTAAGCTTGTTTAATTGCTTTTTACGAGTTTTATATATTTGCGAGCCCACATTTTTTTACAAGAATATTTTTTCTAAACCAAGAACAAAATTTTTATCGTATCTCTGCAAAGATTTTGGAATATACCTGAAAACGTATACGAATTTCTTATTAGTTCTTCACTTTAGTTAAAAAATGGGAATTTAAACGCAGCAGAGTTCGTGACTTAAGTCTTCTGTTTTGTGAGAAATAAACTTCTAAATCAACATTGGAAATCAACGACGTAAATTATTTTCATCTGCTTTAATAGCAGTCAATTCTTGATGGAAACGCAGTTGTTTGTTGTTGTTGTTGTTTCTCATTTCATTGCTCTGAATGAAGGAAAAGGGAAAACTATCTCAATCAGAGAATAGAATGCGGAGCGGCTTGTACGACGCCTCCAGTTGCAGCTCGGAAGGAACGCGTATTTATTACTTACACCGCGCTAAGCTTGGATTGTCCACGAAGACCGGAGAAGCCAGAGTTGTTCGCAGCACGAGGCTGCAGAGAACCAGAGCTGCAGCGGTCGAGACGAAGAGTTGCTCCTGCTGCTGCTGTTTAAGATGTCGTTGGCGTTGCTGAAGACTGCTGAATGCTGTGCGCCCACATCGTGTGCGTGCTGAACGGAGTGACATGTGGCAAATGAACGCTCGATTCCTTCCTCCAGCCGCTCGTGGGTTTTCGTAGTGACTCCTGCTGATGCAAAATTTTGAATTTAATGAAAAAGGCAATTTCTGTGGAGAAATTAAGCAAAATATCGCTAAATAGATACGAATTTCTGCTTCAATATACAAAACTTAGGCGGTCTCTGTGCCCCGAACTTCGTACACAAGTGAGGTTTTATATTTACCACGCCAGCTGAAGATTATTCTTCTATCATAAGCAGAAAAACAAGGACAGCAGGGGTAGCGAGACGACGAAAAGAGCGCAACATCACAACATTTCCGCGTTTCAAAATTTTTCGCTTGTCCAAGTCTGGCTTTCTCTCTTTAAATTATTCCGAATTTCTCCGAATTCTTGACACGCTAAACAGAGAAAAAAGTTTCGATGCCGCATCTTGTAATGGACTCTACGCACTTTTAAGAGCGCACTTTACCATATTTTTGATAACAAAAACTCTTTTAGTCAACGCAGTTACTAAATCTTGAAAAAGAACGCTAAAAACATCCCAGCAATCAACTTTAAATGAAACAAGAATCTGGAAACCGCGCGAAAGAGTGGCAATGATGGCAGGCGCTGCGCTTTGCTTGTTTGCATGTATCTTGTATCTGCTCACTGTCAAGCATTTGTAGACCAAAGTCAAAGTCAAGGTAACGCCAACCAGCCAACAAAAAAGAACGGCAGGAAAAAATAATGGAAAAACCGGTAGCTTTGAACTTACTATGCAAACCACATGTAAATGTTGATGATAATGTTGTTGTTTTTGTCGCTGTTGTTATTGCTACTGCTGTTGCTGTTACTGATGTTGTTGCTCCTGCGGTTGCTGCTGCTGCAGTTGTTGGCTGCTTTTCTTCTTTCACGTAACTGAATTAATTGTTGACTTTTATTGTAATTTCGGTGTGCTTCTTCTTCGTTCCTGTGGTTGGTGTTTGTTGTTGTTTTTATGGCCAGAAAAGTGTTGTAGAAAGATTTTCTCCAACTTCTTTCTAGAGTCTTAAGGGATTTTCGTTCTATATTTTTTTATTTACTGTCAGATTTCTATTAATTCCCGTCGAAAAGTTGACGAAAACTGTTCGCCGCTTTTAATGTCTTAACTTGCTTTATTGCTTGTTTTTTACAAGCAAACAATTAACAATCACTTGCAGAAAAGCCGGGATTTAAAAGAGTTTAAGTCTACGATTGCAAAATTCAGTGTAACCCGGCTAAACGCGCCACTTGACACAACAGCCAAAACCGAAATTCTAACAGCAACTGGACTCAAGATGAAGAAGTGCGTAATCTTTTTGATCAAACCGATGGATGGACGCTGGACGCAATGGTAGCGCGACAGCGGCAGCGGCCGCCACACGCAGACGCAGCAGTTGGTTGGCTGCCCTCACGCGGTGCTTCGCTGTTTAAGCCAAAGCTTACCACACAGTCAACCAGTCAGCCAGTCAACACGCCATCAAGAACTCGTCGGTCGGATTTGGAACTTCAAAGGCCGAAACTCCAGAACAGTCAAAAACGAAAGGAAAGAAAGAAGTACGAATGAAAATAAAGACTAAATAAATATTCTGTTTTAATTCACCGCTGGCACTCTTTAGCGAAAGCGCACTTTTCGTTGCATACTTTTAGGCGGTCCCTTATTTTGGTGCAAAAACTATCTTAAATCGTTACTTATTACGGGGACGGACTACTATTGGAAACTCACACACGTTGAATAGAGGTTGATATATAAATTTACACCTTTAAAAGGGAAAGAGAGAAATTTAGAATGGCACTGGTACCAAAAATACCTCTGAAATGTTTGCAGTCCGAGATTTACCTGATGGCAGAGGTTTAAATTTCAAGTGTGATGCGAAGGTGAGCAGCCGAGGAACTCCGAATATGAGAGAGTAACTTATGAAACTGCCCAATCAGAGAGCCCGATGATAACCCAACAGTGAACCTCTCTCTCTCTTTCTCATAAAATGCGAATGATATTAATTGAAAATTAAACACATTTTTATTGCAACCAACTTCATTTTTATTTTATGGGGTTTTTGCACTTCCAGATGTGTAAACAAATTAAACTCTATCATAAAATTCATAACTAAAAAATACTATCTGCTCATTGCTGATGCCATTGAGTTTCTCTATATTACGCTAAGTTTTAAAATTACCTACAAAACGCATAAAACGACTGAAGAATGTTTTCGAAACAAGTTTAGTGGCAAAAACTGCGCTAAAATCGTTGTTTGCATCCGTATAAATAATGAATTGTGTAGCAAAAAAGTATTCTGATTTATGTACAAAACTTAAACGATTAATTATTTCGCTAGAAATTAAGCAAGTAAACAATGATGTGCTATAATTAAAATATTTTCCCCTATCACTCGTCTTTTTTCCCTTTCGCGGGATGCATGAATTCATTAACCGAGTTTAATCACAACAAATGCATCCAGAATAAATACTAACTAAGAAAGAAGCTTGTGGAAACGGCAGTCGTTACTGTGGTTATAAATGCGTGTCCCTCTTCTGGCCGAAACGATTCCGAGAGGAGCCGTCCGAGGATACCATCTGTATAACCAGAGAACAAGTTGCGTCGATGAGAAGAGCGTCAAATGGCGCGGAAGCCGCGACATTGCATGAAAAACGCAGCGGAGAGCAGACGCGCGTCTGCCCACAACGTGTAAGGCATCACGAAGAGAGAGATGCGGCCTGCATCTCTCACTCCAGCTAAACTAGGCTTAAACCGATTCAAGAAACTTCCTCAGAGTAACTAAAACTGCAGAATCTGATTGATCCAGTCGCGGAACTCGGAGATGCGCGTGTAGACGCCCGGCTGGTTAGCCTCCGCGCAACCGATGCCCCACGAGATCACGCCCCCCAGCAGGAAGCGTTTGTCCTCCTCACGCTGCAGCACCATCGGGCCACCAGAGTCACCTGGAAGCAGAGTTTTTGTGGTTGTTGTGCAGGAAAGCCACCAGTGCGAACTCACCCTCGCAAGAGTCGTAGCCGCCCTTCTTCCAGCCGGCGCAGATGAAGATGTGCGGGATGTGCTCGATGTAGCCCGCCGCGCGGTACATCGTCTCGCAGATCGTGTTGTTGATGACCGGCACCGCCACTTCCTGCAGCACGCTCGGCAGCGGCCCGTCCTCGTACAGGCGACCCCAGCCCGTCACGAAAGCTGTCTGGCCGATGAAGTCGTAGTCGCTCTCCGGCACGCAGACCGGAATGATGTTGGGCTGGAAGACGACGGGTTCGTAGAAGCTGAAAAAGTGGGGGCGCAATAAAACAGGGAGAACTGCAAGCGGTGTGATCGCCCCCCCATCACTCCTCACCAGACTTACCGTAACAGCGCCAAATCGTATTCGAACGTCCTTGGGTCGAACTGGGGGTGCGAGGCTACGATCTGCACACGGCGCTCCTGGTAGCTGTAGGGCTCTTCCTCCTCGGCCAAATCGTACTCGCCCAAGCGCAGCAGGAGGTCGGAAGGCGGGACACTAAAAGCACCGAGAGAGTGATAACTTGCGGATCAGAGAGGCGAAGAACAGAGCAAATTACTTACTTGTCCACGCAGTGAGCGGCTGTGATCGCCCAGTTCTCATTCAGAAGAGCCGCGCCGCACTTGTGCAGGTAGGTGGAGGTGCGCCATTGACGCAGCGAGATCTGCCAGGGCCAGCGGCCGAAAGCAGCATTCGAGCCACCAACAATCCGCGGTTCGGGGAACATGCGTCGGCCGCACACTAAGAAGTAGGGGGAGAAAAGAAAGGATTAAATTTTCTTATCATTTTAGCGATGCGAAACAAAATTCTGAGTGATTATTTTCACTGCAGAAGCCAAGCATAAACAACTATCGTCCCACGGCTGGCATTTAACGGTTCACTTGTTATCTTTCGGATGCGGATTTATTGTTTTGACGGCGTATAAAAATTGCGAGCCGTTAAAAATGTACTCTGGAGGCTGCAACCCGCTTCCCTCGAAATTAGAGCAGCAGGAAGGGGGAACCGTTGCTCATAAAAGTCATCTGCTACTTAACTTGGCACACAACACGGCTGCGTTGGCAGCACAAAATCATGCAATAAAAATAGTCGCTGTCTTCAGAAGGCGGTACTAATTTTGCGCCATTAAAGCGGAAGACAACAACAAGAGCAACGATAAAAGTTTGTTGTTGTGTAATCGCACGAATTAATAAACCTTGACTTTGGCTCACGGGAACCGCACATCATCCGTCCAGCCAGCAACCATCGGATGGTCGACGCAGAACGCATCGCAACGCCGATGGTTAGCCACACCGCAACCCGCTGCTGATGCACGTTGCATAAAAATTGTTAAACGTTCCATCAGCCAAATACGCACAACGCAACCACAGAAATTGCTCTCGTGTCAACGGCCTACTTAACGACCGAGTTCAGCTGCCGTTCGCCGATTTCGCCCGAAGATTGGCTCGCAGCGTCGTGACTTGTTTGTCGTTTCGTGTTTCGATTTACTGGCCTGGAAACACAAATTGGCTCAAATCGGCTTTGTCGTCGTGGCTTGGCACGTTCTTGCCGGCGCGGCGGACTGCAATTGAATGCGTGAACCACACTTTGCAACCACGAATCTGCGTGATACGTCTGTACTGACATCCGACGTCTGTTTGACATGAATTGAACTGACATCATTAAACGGTTAGATGGGAATCAGTGACAATTTGGACAGAGAGAGAGAGACATTGAAAGAAACAATTTTCAGCCAATAATAGTGCGAGGTGAAGCCGTTAGACTCAGATTAAACTAGGTGTAAACTCGGATTAGATTTAGTTTCAAATGTGTTTAGAAACCTCCTCTGAATTAAACTCTTACTTGAATTTAATTGTTGACTAATATAAAACTTGGACTAGCTAAGAATAACGTTAAACTAAACTGAATTAATTAAAATTACTAAGTTTTGTTCTCCCGTTTCTCCCTCATTCAAGTTGGTTAAAATTCCACTCAGAATCTTGACTGCCAACTCATGTTTAGATGCACTTCAGACTGCTGATTCCGTTTTGTTTTTGTCTTTTTTCATCCATCGTTCCATCAATTCTTCACTCCCATCATTCGAAGGTCTCGTCCAAGGTCGACCAAAGACTTGCGGACTGCATTTTTTGCCGGCATAACTTCGAGTTGGACGAGCGCGCGGTCGATGCACGTGCGCCGGCGACTTTTTATGGCTTTAGCAACTTGTTGCTGCCACCTCAGGAGGCTTCTGCGGTTTCAGCTTGTTCCTCGTCGTCTTTTTGTTCCCATCACGACCAAATTGCATCCTGCGAGGATGAGCGTCGTTGGCACCGCGGAATTGTTAGTGCGGAGCAACAATTTGTTGAATGCATTGGCCGCGTTGCGATCGACGCTGCAGATGCATTTGGTTGCATGCGGATAAGAACAGGTTTCCCTGACGCAGTCCAGATTTCTTGAACAAATAAAGCCGAGCTTCTAAATGATTATCTTTTTTCGAACTCCTTTTGAAGAGATTTTGGTCCAGACCGTATATCGACCCATCCTCCCGTAGACCGAATTACGGTTCTTGTCTTCTGCACGGACACTCTTTGCCCCGGTTTCTCCCCTTTCCCTCCGCATTCCCTGCCTTTTCTACTCACCATTTCTGTAGTCAACTCCCTCCAGCGTGTTCACCGGGGTTTCTGTGCTGGAGTTCAGAATACTGTTCACGTCTTCCGTGGTAACCGAATCCATGGTCGTCGAACTGCCGCTGATGCTGGTGCTGGTGGTGGTACTCGCGGTGGTTGCTGTGCTGGAAGTGGACTCCGTGGTGGCGGTAGGTGATGCCAAGTCAGTCGCAGGTCCCTCTGTTGCGGTGATTTGTGTGGGAGGATGCGGAGTCGTGGTGGTCATCGAACTGGCGGCCGATACGGGTTTCTTCGCGGCGGTTGCGTTACTCATGGCTTCACTGATGCTCGATGTAATCGAGACGATTACCTTCTGGGTGGAGGTGGCTTCTGGACCCTCTGTGGTGATGCCTGCTGCAAGTACAAGTGGACGGAGATGGAGAAATATGTTGCCTTGCATCAGTGTGGTTCTTTTTTCTATAAACGTACCTGTGCTCGAGGATGCTGTGGTTTTGTTGGCGTGTGTCTCCGGCGCTATTGTGGGAACTGGGACCCAGTCAGGTGGTGGTGGGCGTGGCTGCCAATCCTCCTCGGCGGTTGTATTCATCAGTGGTTTACCGTCTAAATTCGTCCATGTGCCAACTCCTGGCTTCAGTGTAGTTGTTGTAATTGTTGTGGTTGTTGTCATTGTTGCTGTTGTCACTGTTGTTGCTGTTGCTGTTTTTGTTGCTGTGGTCGAAGCTGTTGTGAGGTCCAGTTTCGGTGGTTCGGTTGTGTTAAGTGTGAGCGTGACTCTTGTTGTTGTCGGCGTCGTCGCTCTCCTTGTTGTTGATGTTGTTGTGGGTTTTTGTGTCGTCGTGGTGGTGGTTGTTGCCTCTGCGATTTTAGTTGATGGTGCTGTTGTTGTTGTGGTTTTTAAGCTTGGTTTTGGTGCTAACTGCGTTTTTACGGTTGTTGACGAATTATCGGAATCTTTCTGCGTTGTTGGTGAAGATGCAGTCATTGCAGGCACCGTTGTTGTTGTTGTTGCTGTTTTTGTAGTCGTAGTTGGTGCTGGCTTTGCTGTTGTACCTGCCACACCCACGGAGGGTCGTGGTACCTTTACAATCTCCGCTGTGGGTCTCGGTTTGGGACGCGGTGCTCTCGTTGCTGTGGTTGTCTCCTCTCTAGCGGTTGATTGAGTTGTTTTGACCTCGTCGGTGTTCGTTGTTGTTGTCAGCACAGCCTGTGTTGTTGCTTGCATTCCAGGTGGGCGTCTTACGGTCGTTGGTGGGCTCGTAACTTGCCAACCCGGTCTGACCGGCGTACCCGTCGTACTGGTCACCACAGGTTTCCTTGTGGGTCTACCGGGTGTACGTCTGGTCTGCGTGGGTGTACTTGTGGTTGTCGGTCGACGTGACGCTTGCGATGGTTTCGGCCTGCTGGCAACTGGTCGGGTCGCCGCTGTGGTGATCGCATCACCAATCGTAGGTCGGCGGCGTGATGTCGTGGTCAGCGTTGGTACCTCGGCGTCATAGCTGGTCACCTCTGTTGCAGTGCCGGCGGTTGTCTCTACCACTTGGAAGGTGAAAAGCTTCTGTGGCGGTGTCGTGAACTCAGTGCGTTCCTCGACGACTTGTGGGAGCGCGGTGGCGGCGGTGGTCAGTAAAGGAGGGCGCGTCGGAGTCTTCCGCTTGGGCGGTTTGATGGTGGTGGGCTCGATGGTTGGTTTGCCCATCGGCGGTGGTTTGGTCCTTGTGGTGGTTCTCACCACAAAATGCGAATTTTTATGTGGTGGCGTGGTGTTGGAAATCGGTTTCGAAGACGAAGAGCTGACGGTGGGCCTGCTGGGTGACCGCGATACCGTTGTTGAGTGAGTGCTGTCGACGCTGGTGGTATTCTTGGAGGACTCAGCACTCGGTACGTGACTTGAACTCTCTGTAGTGAGCTTGAAGAGTGCACTCGTGGGCAGAGTCGTGGACTCGTGTACAAAGTGGGATATCGTATTCTGGTCGATGCTGTTGTCGCTGATTTCCGGTGCGTAGAGTGGGGTCTCGTCCTGAGAAATTGGAAGATATGAATTGCACCGCAGAGGTGTATACATTCTCATTAGTTACCTGCATTTGACAACACGAGCCGAAGTAGAAGCGATCGATGCAAGTGCCGAGATGCGTCCCGTTTCGTTTGATGCAGTCGATGGCAAACATGCAGACTCCAGATCGGCCCGATTTGCGAACGATGCAGGGAAGATGACGTATATTACGGCCCGATTGAACTGCAATGAGGGTTTGAAGAAGAGATTAATAAATTTTGAAAATTTTGGCCAGTTTAGAAAGAAAGATTTGAAATAAAATCTTAGTGTGATATTTAAGAAATCGATTTTATCTAAGAATGTAAATCACTGACTGATCTTACGTAAGAGAAAGCGGGGCGAAATCAATAAGGAAAAATGCGATGGCTATTCCTTTCAGAAGATACACTGTTGCGAAGTCCACGTCTTGAAAGAAGCTAATAAATGCAAGAATGGCGAATGAGACTCAATTTAATTGAACGGTGCAGAATGAGCACAGAAAATGCGGTCAGAGAACGGCTTGAGTGTGTGGGGTCAGCAACGGGTGCCGCCGAAGAGGGGCAGGCAAACGTATGCAAAAGTGGAGAACTAAAAACGATCAAATTACACGGCGGTGCAGCACAGATCAGGCTGTAAAAACCGCCAAGCCTCACATGAGCCAAATAACCGATTAGAAATCGTGGAGGATTGAAATGGCTTAAACCGCATCACGGCTGTTAATGTTGGCTTGCAGCTGAAGAGAAACTGCGGCGAAAGACGCTCATAAAAAGGTCAACGGGTTGCCAGACAGGTTAACAGAAAAACCCAATCGCTGTAGCCGTGTTAAAACGTTCTAAAGAGTTCAACACTTCTTGCAAAAACCGTCTTTCGTTCTTGGTTTCGAAGTTTCTCGGCTGAATCTTTTGTATTGCCCCACGTCCTGTGAGAAAGGGAAGCTTTGATGTTATTTTGTTCTCGCAATGCAGAACTGAGAAGAGAAAAATCACGAAATCTTCGCAAATCCAATTTCTCACTTTTGATTTAATTTTATTTCGCTTAAAAGCTTGAAACAAAAAATAAGAGACTCAAGACACGAACGCTTTCTTTAACTCTTCCCTGCAGCTCTTGAAAATCTGTTTACGTCGCCCGAACTGGGTCAGGCATTCGCTACCACTTCTGCCCAATTCTTCGCTGCAACAACAACGACCGCAGTCCTCAACTTCGATTAATAACGAGCCGTCCATTCTTTGGCACGAAAATCGCCGCTGCTACGAGCAACAAACTCCGCCATTCAACTGTTTCGGCCAGCATTTGAGGCGGCAAAAAACGTGAAACTTTCTCATTCACCACGCAGGCGTAGCCGACGACAATTGAGGTCGCCGTGCGTGTGGCTGCAGAAGTGCTGGCGACGGCGTACGAATTCTTGTTCGCCTCGTTGTCTAACACTGGATTAAGTGGCCCCAGAAGCAGGAAGAGGGGGAGAAAACGCGATCTGAGCGAACAAACGATGCAAGTGAAAGGGAAACATAGACGACAACAACAACGACGTGAAGAACAGACATTGAAATGGGGTAGCGAAGGGCAGGAAGGGTCGAGTAGGCAAAACCTCCGACTAAAACCAGCAGAAAACAGAAAGCAAACAAATTAAAAAATCGTGAAGACTTTCTCGACCGCCCAGCAAGCCAGGCAACCCACGACAACAATTGCTGTGGCCAAAATGCGGGCAGGACTAACGTGGCCGAGTGCCAGCAGCAGCGCGACGGCTCGTCTAAAGTTGGCACAGCGACCTACTTAAGCGTCACCCACAAATTTGGAAAGGGAAAAACAAAAAACACAGAAATTCACGTCTAAAATCCACAATGAATTCCAATTCGAAAATTCAGCTGACGCGACACGAGTGGAGACGCGAGCAGGCGGCGGACGCTGCATGCGGCACGTTAATGCGGAGTTGCGTCTGCGTCTGCGCAACCAGTCTGCGAGCGCCAGCGCCGCAGCCGGCGTTGGCGGCGACGTCCAACAACAAGTGTTGACCTAAAAAATCGTGACATCAACACAAAACAGCGGCTGTCGTCGGCATGCGGGTTGTTGTTGTTGTTGCTGTTGTTGTATCTTCCAACTTCTAGATGCAAATAAAAGAAAGGAAGACAAATTATGGACGACGACAACAATAACAACAACAACAGCGGCAGCAGCAGCAGAGTCAGCTGTGAAACGTGACAAACTCGACGCGAAGCGATTTCTTGCTGGACTCGTAGTTGTTGTTGGTCTAGTTGGTGCCGATGTTGCGCTGTGGTTGTTGTTGTTGTTGTATTTTCGGACTGTTATGTTGATTTTTGTTTGAGTTGGCTTCAGAAGTATTCATGGCATGTTTGTTGTTGCTGGTGTTGTTGTTGTTGTTGTGTTAGTTATATGGTTGGCGTTCATTGGCTTCATTTCTTATGTTTGGTTGTTGTTGTTGTCGTTGTTGTTGTTGTTGTTGAAAAGATATGCAAAAATCCATTGGAAGAAAAAGCGGGTTCGTACTCGGCTTCGCTGTTGTTTTTGTTGTTATTGCTTTTTTATATTCAATTAGCATGAAACTAATTTGCCGCACTAACGAAGAGCTTGAGTTCGTTTAATTGTTGCTTACTGCTTTTTTTTATTACTTATTTATGATGGCAAATTTTTACATACAGGAATTTTTCGCTCAAGTTTTTTGTTTGAAGAAAAGTAATCGCTGTAAAACTATTTAAGATTTCTGAAAATTAGTTAGAAGAATTTCTTCTTAACAACGCAGCTGCTTTATTTTCTTCCTGAAAAAAGTGAAAATTTGCACGTATCCAAGTTCGTCGCTTAAGTCTTTCGCTTCCCTAGTAATCAAAGAGCAGAACAACAACAGTTTCACTACTCGTACTTCTATCAGTGTAAATAACGAACCACATTGTTGTTGCTCTTAGTGAATCAACCGGTATGTGTGTCTTGTATTTGTTGTTGGTGTTGTTGTTAGTGTGGCTGCTCTTAATGCTTCTCTAGCTTTCAAATCCGAACTCTTAGCTGATCCGATTCTACTGGGCCAGCGAGCGTTACTTTCTCTCACGTACCGACCGCAAGTGTTCACGACAGACGCTCGCGTACTGCATGACGGACGGGCAACAAGTCGCACTTGTTGTTGTTGCTATTGTTGTTGCGCTTAACGGTCGCCGAAGCGTCGTAAGCAATGCGATCTCTATTTTGCTTCCTCGTTTCTAAGGCTTTGCTCGCGCTGCAGCCGGAGAGGAAATCGGAGCGGAGTTTGAGAAAGCTGACGGGAACGGAGGACAGTGCTGCCGTTGTTGTTGTTGTTGTGGAAACTGTAAGAAGTGCAGCGCGTTTGCCCTCCCCAAGGGCGGACGCGGCGGAGTGAAGGGCTTCCAAGAGCTTCTCTCGGCAGCGCTCTGATTTCTAATTCTGCTCTGCGTCTTCAAAAAAAAAGCAGCAATCGAGTCGAAGGGAGTTAAATGAACTCTGAAGCTGTCAATACTTCGTTCAAATTACACAATGTTAACTCGGTTCTACTGTGACCAACAACTCAGTACGAACAACAACTCGGAAAAGAGGGAAAAGCAGTTTTAGGGCCTTATTTTGTATCTGCGGAACGGTAGCGACGGCAGAGCTTCTGCTTCTGTTCCCGTTGCTGTTAAAACCGTATTTTGTAACTCTTACGTTGAGCCCCGTTGAGCGCACTGGGCTTTACGTCATTTGCGTTCCAGTCAGCTGGTAGGGAAATGTTGTGTATTTGTTGTACACAAAGACGACATTCACACGTCTCTTTCCTTCTTATGATTAGATGCATGCAATGAATTTGTTCTTATACCTGTTTTCTTTTGCCTCGATCAACTTTTGTTTATCAAAGCCAGCTGGCAGGCAGTGTGTTTGAAAACGGGGAACAAATCGCAAATCGATGCTTAGAGCATTTTTTGAATAATAATGCAAAATTTTTATTTTGTGCTGTACTTTTATAAAGTAAAAATAAAAATGTTATTCGATTTGTTATGAAGTGGCTCAGACCAGGAAAATGACGAGGAAACAAACATTCCAGCCAGGGTACGCAACCCAGCATTGAAAAGCAATGCATGGATTTTAGAGGTCACTTCAAAGAAAATTGCAGTTACACTTTCTTCGAAATTTCCATTATATTATTTTATAATAATTATTTAAATTATTTTATTTAATTTTTTTTATTACAAAAAAAATACCTTAAATAAAAATAAAATGAAAAAATAAAAACAAATAAAAAATCAATAAACAAAACGCATCCGCACTCGTCGAGCTCTACGCACAAACTGTGCGAACGGCAGCATTTTAGCTTCCGCTTCTCTACAATGGCCACCACGAGCGCTTCTGTTGTTACAAAATACCATTTTCCAACGTAAGCACGTAAGAAGTATGCAATTGTTGTTGTAAACCCAGCTGTACAGTAGCGCCAACAGTAGCGTCAGCGGTGTGCATTTTGTGCACACGTTTTGATCAGCTGTTTTACGAATATAACAAAGAGGAACGTAGAAGAGCCATACCGTTCGCAGATACAAAATAAGGCCCTTAATCTGCTACTGGTGCGCGTTGACTCGACTTCAGTGACTTCAGTGGGAAGTCTTCGAAGAATTACGGAGAAAAGGCGTTCTAAAAGCGAATTAAAGTGGACCCAAGCTGAGATGGAATGGCCGCCACTTGAATGGCAACTCGACTTCGAGCCGGAAACGGCGGTCGCTGCGTTAAGTGAGCGGATGCGCGATGAGAACGACGGCGATCATTAGTTGCCCGCCAGCGGATCATCAGCGGCGGCCGTCCTGCGCTGGCCAGCGCGCGCCATTAACGGCTGCCGTCAATCCACGAAGTGGGTCAGTCGGCGGGGAGCCGCTTTCAGAAGCTTAATCGTTAAACGGGGAACGGGGAGAGGGGACGGGGAGGGAACGCAGCTGCGAACAGACCGACGGCCGACTTCCTGCAGCCACCAAACGAAGAGCGGCTGCGGCGTCTTCTAAACTGAACTGAGATGAAACGACTGGTGCGTCGAAGCGAAGCTCGTTCACTGAACTACTTCGTGCAACAAGTGACTTCAAATTGCTACTCCTGCTTTGACTGCTCGGAGAAGCCGAGGAGCCAAAGATCTGAGGCGAGAACAGCTCTGCAACTCTTGCAGTTGCTGCTCGCACTCGCGTTTTTACTTACACTGCGCCAAGCTCGGGTTGTCCACGAAGACCGGGGAAGCCAGAGTTGCGGGCAGCAGGAGGCTGCAGACAGCCAGCGCGACGGCGGCCAGAACGACGTGGCGGCTGAACGCAGGCATGTGCGACGGCTGCTGCTGCTGCTGCTGCTGCAGTCTGTGACGCTGTTCGTGCCGCTTGTGTTGCGGCGGCTTGAGGAGGCCGCTGAACTCCTCGCAGCAGCTGCGTGTGGGCGTCGGACGCAGCGCCTCGTGGCAGCTGAGGGCTCGATTCCGGCCGCTCAGCCAGCTGCGTCCGCCTGACGTGCTTTCTGCCGGTGCTGCAGCGGCGGCTTTTGCGGCGGCTGCCGTGGTGGACGAGTGTGTGGCTGCTGCTGCTGCTGCAGGTGGAGGCTGCGCGTGCCGCGGTGGCGTCGCCATCTGAGGAAGAAAAAAAGGTGTGTTGAGTATGCGGCGGAAATCTCAGTTTTGTTGGTGTTAACGGTTTCTAGTGAAATTTTATTAGCGACGCGTCGTAACCACAAACGCGTTGTTCGGGGAGCGTGAATGCGGGGAACTTTTTTCCCTACCAATGCCAAGCCAAGAAACAAAATGAGTCATCGAATGACACAACAAGTGAAAGCGAAATTTTCTAACCATCCAAGTTAGCAGGAAAGCTTCCAGTTTTGGCAGCAAAAACTTTTTGATCGCCAAACTTTCTACACCAACAAAGCGCAGAATTGTTCAGCTGCATGACTTCCACTCGAAGGCAACAACAACAGCAACTACAACCAGCAGAACGAGCGTTTTTAAAAGTAAAAGCGGCCTCGCATTTCCGCGAACTCGAACTTCGCGCTCTTAAAAGTCAAACTTTCTCCGCTTTGCTGTTGTTGTTGTGGCTTGTAATAACTTTTCGCCCTCAAGAGTTTCGAGCCGCTTTACCAAAAACGCTTTTTACCAAGTTTACAGCCGCGCTTCGCTTTCTGTAACGCGCGCCAGAATCGTTTTCTTCACTTTTTACGATGAGTTTTGAATGCGTTCTGCTTCTTCCCAGCTGAATATGTAAATATTTGCGAGGATCATTTCACTTTTAATTGGTTTTCGTGGTTCTCTCTGCCCTCGTCGCCGTTATTGGCGTTTAAGTAGGCATTTTTATTGGCTTTTAAGTGGGCAACGAGGTGAGAATGAAAGTCGAAGCGAGACGTTCTTCCCACTTCGGTTTTGCGTTTCGATTTCGGTCAAACTTTTTAATTGCGGAAGATTCTCAATTGCGAAAAATTGAGCCAGAAAATGTTGTCGAGTTTTTCTTAAATGCAGCCGCGTTTGTCTCTTAAGTCTTTCGTTTTTACTTAAGGGGAACCAAAAAATCGAACATCACTGGAATGCTTGTTGTTGCTGTTGTTGTTGGGTTTGTTATCGCCATTTTTGTTGTTGTTGTCGCTTTTCCTGCTGATCAGAGGGGGTATTAAAAATCAAGTTCGCAGCTTAAGTCTTTTGTGTTCCTCAGCCTGTTTTCATTTCTTTCGTCGCTTATTTTTACTAAAGATGCAAACATAATTTCTTCGATTCTAAAGCGTAACGCGAGGCAGGCAGTGATTTTCAGAATTCTCCCAACTTCAACGTAACCTTAAAATAAACTTCGAAAAGTAAGAAACGGAAAAAAGCGGAGTTTCTGAAAGACGCGCGTCATGACTGCGTTGTAAGCCATCATCGCCACCATCGCCGTCATCGCACCACATAAATTACTGTAGCAGCGCGCTGAAGGAAGATGAAGCGGGAACGCGGCCGCGAGGGGCAGCAGTGGGCACTCGAAACAGCGCGACGAGAGACGGGAGACACACGAGAGAAGAAGCGGCCGGTGCTGCGTTGTAAATTTGAAAACAACGGTTGCTGTTACAGTTACTTTCTGTCTGTGGCTTCGTGCCGCGCACTGCTGCGTCCCTTGCTGCCCTCCGCTCGTCCGGAGGTTGACAACGAGGATTCTTGGGAGCTTCACGGCTGCATGGGTTGCTGCTGCTGTCACTACAGTTGGTTCAAAGAACTCGAACATCTCGTGCCGGCGCTGCGCTCGATGCTGTTGCTCGGCTTTTCCGCTTCTCATCACTTAAAGTGCTCGCACAACAAGGTCGTTGACTTGGCAGGCTACATAAATATGTGAAGTTAAGAGCAGCAGCAGCAGCGGCAGCACCAGCAGCAGCAGGAGAAGCAGAAACAGCAGCAGCAGCAGCAGAAGAACGGAGAATGCAGTTGCAGCTGCCACATTCGCCGCAGATATTCTGAGTTGTCCACGTATTTAGTAATTAATTCTTGTGTTGTTGTTGTTGCTGTTGTTCTTGTTGTTGTTGTTGTAAATGTTGTTGTTATTGTGGATTGGCGCCAGCAGCAAAATTCCACTTAATTCTTTACTGTCGCAATTTTGTGTTTTCTCATCGAGTTTTTCCGCGTGAAAATGAAGTTTGAAAACGAATTCCGTAGCCGAGGAATTTTAATATCGAATATTGCATGTGGGAATATTGAAATCAATATTGAAACATTGCAAGAAATTGAAAACTTCACCGAAATTTTTCCCCCAATGCTTTGAATGAAGACGTTGCTGTCTTAAGTCTTTCGTGTTGTTCTCTCACTTCATTTGAGTTTTCGAGAATCGAGGCCACACTTCGTTTCTCCTTCTGCTTGCTGAACATGAAGTTTAAATTAACACCAGCGTCCACCAGCATTTTGATTGCTTCTCCCCGACGTTGTTGTTGTTGTTGTTGTTGTTGTTGTTATTGTTGTTGTTGTTGTTGTGTGCGCGTAAGTGTGCTTCATCAGCGCTGCTCTCGACATTTACGACTAAATTATGAGTTGCGGCGGAACGTGAGACTCGCATCACAACAGCAACAGCAACAAAAACAACAACAACAACAACGGCGGCGGCGGCGACCGTGATTAAACTCGGATGCCCACGGAAACAGTTAACGAGGGACTGAATGTGGGTCACGCCAGCATCTAAACGCAGTCAGCGCGTCTCTGGCTGTCTTTAGAAAGTTAAATTAATTAGTTTTGGGTTTTCTTTTTCTTTGCTGATATCAAGCGATCAGCTTCTCAACTAACTGAAGTCAGCTGGCTGGATTTTCAGTGAAACAAGGAGTTGAAAAGCCATTTCGATCGTTGTTTGTTGTTGTAATTGGCCCAACAACACTTTCTCTGGTCCCGCTGGCTGTTCTGGTCTTCTGTTTTAATTTGTTGTAATTTCTTAAAAACAAGAGAACACCGAAACGAGGCCTCATTTCAATATTTATTGCAAATTTTACGTTTACAAAATGTTGGTTGGCTGAGTTTCGTGCTTACAAGAACCACAAGAAGCACGAGAACAACAACAACAACACGGCGAAACAGCTGTTTGCGTCTCGCGGACGACTGACTTTCTTCTGGCGGCTGCTGCGGCTTTAGTTGGCTTTTATTTGCGCCGAAGTTGTTCCAGAAGTGGTTCGATAAAATAACAGAAAGTGAAATCGCGCAAGAAATAAAAGCGAAGTTTTTGTGGCACTGAAGTCAAGTGTCAAAGTTGACAAAAAACGGCGAAACAACGCGGAAAAACGAAAGCTTTTCGTTGTTTTATGCTGCTTTTCTTTCATTAATTTTAAATGCTTCACTAGCAACGATAATTGAAGAGGAGTTAAAAAATATGTAAAGTAAAAATCAAAAAATATTTGTCAGATTTTCAGAAATAAAAGCAGATTTTTTAGCTAAAAAGAAAAATTTAGCGGTTAAAGCGCGAATAAACGCCTTAATTATGCAGAAAATAAGCTAATAAACAAGCTAAAAAATAAATGTAAAATTCACAAATGATTTTTTAAACAAAGCAACACTATAAAAACAACAAAAAGCGATTTATAAACAAAACAAACCGAAAAAATGAGCAAAAACGAAGTAATAAAGAAGACGAATTTCCCAGAATTTCCGACCACCAGTTGAAGTTTTTTCTCTCGAGAGCAAGAAGAGGCGACCGATTTTAATTACAGTCTGACGTTTACACTTTTCTTCGATCACAACAAACGCCAGAAAATTTGCATCCAGCAGCCGACGTCGCTTGATTGTCGTTTTCCGCTCGCTGCGTCTTTTAATTGCGAGTGCGATTAAAATCGCGCTCACTGAAGCTTGCAGAGGAGCTCGTGGAGCTGGAAGCCCAACTCGGAAAACCACTTCTGACTGTCAGTTTTACCAGCGGAGCGGATTGCAGAAGTCGTTGAGAAGATGGGAGAAAATTCTCGTTTATGGAAGCTAGTAAGACGTTCAGGTTTGTTTCTTCAGTCTTTCGTTCCACACGCGATGAAGACGCTTGAAAAGTCGTCGAAAAGTTCATCTTGCAGTTGAAATCAGGCAGAAATTTTCAGCCGGCCAAACGAGTCACCAAAAAAAGCCTTCAATTCAGTTCTTGGAAAAATTCACAAAAATTCTTTCCCAAAAAACTTCGCAAAAGTCCGAAAATTCGTGCCACTTCTTGAAATATAAAATTGGCTGCTTGAAAACCAGCAGAAGAACAGAAGCAAAATCAATCGAAGTCGCATGCAAGCGAACCTCCCTCGCGTTCCACGGCGGCCGTGCTATGCAAATAAAGACAACAACAACAGCAGCAACAGCAGCAGCAGCAAGAAAAACGCATGAAAGCACGAGCAGCAGCACTGCGAGGCAGCGCCGCGTCCTGTTTACCGGCAGCGCGACAGCGGTCGTGCATCTCGCAGCCGCTTTCAGCGCCGAAAGCATTTGTAGACCAAAGTCAAGGCAACACCAGTCGACGGCCGGGGCAGACAAAAACAAAGCGGACGCGAAGGTCTGCGTGTTTGCTGCCGCCGAGACGGGACGAGATAAAAATAATCACACTGCGAATCTGATGCTCGAAACTTACCATGCGAGGCACTTGTAAATCCTGTTGGCTCGTGGTGTGGTTAGTGTTGTTGTTGTTGTTGTTGTGTCGTTGTTGTTGTCGTCGTTGTCGTTGTTGTTGTTCGTCCCCGGTTGCTGTTGCTGCAGTTGTGGCGGCGGATGGCGCGGCTCCTGCGGTTTGCTGCCGTCGGCGACGCGTTTGCTCGCTGCAATTCCTGTTGTCGTTGTTGTTGCTGCTATTTGTCGGCGTGCTGGTGGTGTTTGGCACTGGTAGTTGTTGTTGTTGTTGTTGTTGTTGTTGTTGTTGTTACTGTTGCTGTGTTCGAACACTCTGAAGCAAGAACTGCTGCGCGATTTGAAGCGAATTGATTGCCAGCAGCGGCAGCAGCTGTTGCTGCTTCTTCTTCTCTCTCAATTCCGTTCTTATGTTTGTCGTTTTTTTTATCTCCCCGCTGTTGTTGTTGTTGTTGCGATGCGATTTATATTAAGCTGCCTCTCTCTCTCTCTCTCTCTTGGTCTGCCTCGTGTAATTTAAATAATTGTTAAGACAACAACAACAAGCACGACTGCATCCTTGTTGCGCCTCCTCGAAGTCGAAGTCGAAGTCGAAGTCTAACAATTTCGATCTGCTGGCCGCCGACTTCTGCTGCTTCCTCTTCTTCTGCTCGCCCAATTCGCTGCGTTCGCTGTGTTCGCTGCGTTCGCGGTGTTCGCTGTAATTGCAGCGTCGCGCTGTTTTCAGTTCTTGCGGTTTTCAGTTGCTTGCGCTTCTGTTGTTGTTGTTGTGGTGCTTTTGTGGTGAAAAAGTAGCGTAGAAAGTCGTCGTCGTCGTCGTCGTCGTCGCCGTCGTTGTCGCGAATCGTATTTGACTTCCAAGCGTGTCGACTGTGAAATTCAGCCAAATTGAGTTCGGATTGAAGTGGAGGAAAGAAACTCTCGGCTGCTGCGGCTGCTGCGTTGGCTGCGACTTCTGCGACTCGACTGTTCGCTGGTCCAGCGAGTTTGTAATGCTTTCACACTCGCGCGCGCGCACACACACACACACACACACACTGGCACTCAGTTGCTGCTGCTGGCTTTGCGAGTTCGAGCCGAAGCTGGCTGGAGCTGCCGTTCGCTGCTGTTCGCTGCTCCTTCGCTGCTCGCTTCTCTCCGCTCCGCGCTGTTTCAGGTCATTTCTAGCCACCGCGACTGTTAATGAGTTTCTTAGCTTTTCTCTTCGCTCGCTTTTGTGTTTTTTAGGGACTTTTCATTCCATATTTTTTGCATTCACTGTTAGTTTTAATTTAGCCGTTTAAATGTTCCCGACGTTTTTTTTTCTCTCACTCGAGGTGGCCACTTGTTTTGTTATTCGTTCTTTCAGCTTTTAAGTGGCTTTTTAATGCCTTCTCGCCATGAGAACTAAAAATATGAAAACGTTTTCTTTAAAAATTCTGGAGAACTCAATTAAATCAGAGGAAAAAGTAGTTTCAAGTCTGCGTTTCAAGTTAGAAATCACAAAAAAAGAGAGAAACATGAACTAGAACAAGAAAAATTAAAATTAACAGAATTTTGACTAAATTTGAAGTCCAGTCTGCGTCTTCAGAGTCCGGAAAATCGAATTTCTTGGTTAAAAATAAGTTTTCGGGCAATAAAAACTAATGAACGCGCTGATTATTTTAGAAAATATTTAATGATGCGCTGGTTTTTAAAAGAATAACGAAAAAACTTCTAGTATTTCGTTCGCATTGCAAGAAATGCAAAGCCAGCCGAAGTCGCCTGCACTCGAAAACGAAAGACTCAAGCAACGAACTCGGAAATGCAAAGACAGCTTTTAGAAGTCTGCAATTTTGCCACTTTTCACTCCAAGTCAGTCCACACAACAATTAAAACTCTCCAAAAAATACTCACTTCAGCAAAGAAAAAACTGCGGTTTTTGCAAATAATTTCTTTTTAATTTAAAAAAAAAATTAAATTAAAACTCCTTGCGAAGAAATGATTAACGAGCACCGCTGGCAGCGACGAGTGAAACAAAACTTCGAGCCGACGACAGCGAGAATCAAAGGAATCCAGAGTTGGCGCTGCTCGGCACGACAGCCGAACCCGAAATTATAACAGCGACTGAACTGGAGATGAGGAACCAGAAGCGCGCGCACTCGACGGCCGCAGATGGACGAGCGACGCACTGGCAGCTGGCAGCGGCAGACCGGCAGACCGGCGGCCGCACGCAGGCGCAGCAGCAGCCGCGACTCGCCAACAGCAGCAGCAGCGCCGCCTCACCGCCCAGAATTTCTCAAACGGAACGAGCGGCGGCACGAAGAGCGGCCGCCGAACGGAAAGAGAGAAGGAATGGAAGAGCGGAGGCCGACGCATGCGAGGAGGCCGTTGGAAGCGCTGCCTCGCTCAGCGTTGCCTCGCTCAGCGTTGCCTCGCTCAGCGTTGCCTCGCTCAGCGCGGCGCGGCTGCAGTTCTTACTTTGCTTTGCTTGTTTACGAAGCGCCGCGGACGCGCACACACACGCGACGCTGAGCGCCGCATAACGGTTTCGATCCAGGCCAACATTCGCATTCAAATTCAAACGAAACGAGAGAAGTTTCAGCCGCGCTGAGCGAGGCGACGCGACGCAGTGCAACGCAACCAACTCAACGCGGGGTGGCCGTTCAAGCGCGCTGCCTCGAGGTGGTTGGCGGGGCAGCTGGTGAGAGCGCGGCAGAGCGGCGGGTGGGCAGAGCGCGAGCGAGGCGCTCTCAGCGCTTTCACACTGAGACATCGAAATTCCAGCGCTGCGTGTGCACGCGTCCGAGTGCTCGATTGGGTGCGCGTCGCTGCGTCGCTGCGTCGGTGTGCGTTGCGTGTTTGCAGATTTTGGACACGAAAACTTGCGTGTTCTTGCAGGTCAGCCGCCGCCCTTTCTTCCGCCCGCCCCCCCCGCTGCGTTTCCCTCCGCGGCAGCTGGCAGCTCGTGCATTAAATCATTGATAAAAATCGTCGAAGAAGGCGAGAATAAATTCCTCTCCGCTGGCCAAACTCGAGTTGGAGGGCGAGCAAACGAAAGACTTAAGCAGCGAAGCAGTGGACGCGAGGCAGGAATCTGTGTCAGCGCCAAAATATATTCGACAGCAGTGACAACTCGGAGCAGCAGAAGATTAACGCCGAATATTTATCGCTGCTGGATGCAGCGCGGCGCAATCGATTATTTTCGCTCTGACAGGCGAGTCAGAGGTGTTTCTTGGCTTTCGAGCGCGTGATTTAGTAAGCGGAAGAGTAATTTTCATTTTTTTTCATAATCTTCCTTATTTAATTTCGAACTCTGTGGACGGAGTCACGAAAATTAGCAAAGAAAAGGGTAAAGAAAAGAAAAGTTCTTTCAAAAACTCAAAGTTTTTGGAATGGAAACTTTTTCTCTTGATAGACTTGAAGATTTTTCTGTGTTTTTCGAATTTAAATGTGAATTGGCTGGAATTTTATGTATTTCCTTTTTTAATTATGATTTAATTTTTATTTCGTTTTCTATTAATATTTTATGTTTTGCTTGCTTCTTGATTTGCTATTGCGATTCACTTTATCGCGTTTTTTCACCAATAAATTTTCACAGGAATACAAAACGAAAGACTTAAGCAACAAACTTGCGAAGTCTTGCACTTGTTTTTCACGGTCGCTGCGGCGAAAACCAACTTGAAAGCTCTGAATTGTCAAACTCAAAACACTCCAGCTGAACTCTTTCCACTCTCTGTTCTATTTTTCTCTCTTCAACGCAGTTTTGAGAGCGACACACTCGATGTTTGCTTACAGAACACCAACGAATTCAATGCTCTCACTGCTTCTTCTCGCTACAGATCGTGGCTGCCGCTGCCGCTGCACTGGAGACCTTGACACGGACGAGGATCCTCGCCGACTGAAGGCGACTGCGACGACCAACCGCCAGCGCGGCCCATTCCTCGGTCGCCGTTTCGATGCTGACGCCGTTTAGAAGTCGAAGACCCAGAATTCGTCAGCAAGACACGCGAGGGGGAAGAAGAAGCAGCAGCAGCAGCAGCATACAGCGGTGAGAACAAGTTGAGTGCTGAATGCATTCCACAAGCGAATCCCAAGAGAGTGAAGAACACGAAGAGTGAGAGAGAGAACCACACTGCAAGAGTGTGGAGAGCGCAAGCCGATCTGAAGTTCTCACAGTTGTTGGAATTGAAGTGTTCTGATTCTGGATTGAAGTGTTGCGCTCCGAGTTCTGTGAGTCGCGCTCGTGGCTCAGACGAGGTGGCAACATGTCTCGGGAGACGAGCGCCCTCTATTCTCGGCAGCCGCCAGATGAATCGGCCAACTTAGCAACCCGTTAGGCGTCATTAATCAACTCCAGCGCTAATTGAGTGCAGAGTCCGTGTTGTTTTCGGTGTATTTTGCTGAACTCGAAGTGTTGGTGGAGGTGGAGGTGCGAGCGAGAGGAAGGAGAGACCAAATTTGATGACAAACGCTAACGAATTCGCGTCTTCATTGACTTTTGTTGCAATTTCTCTTCTCTTCGCTGCCTCTCTGCTGAAGCAGAAAATGTGAGACAGAAAATGTGAGTCACTAGAAAATCGTGCGAAGAAAGTCTTTCTGCTGAAAGACACTCGGAGACTTTTTATGCTGACTGAAATGTGGTGCGATTTTACAACTCATTGGATGATTCATGAAGTTTGTAAAAGATTTGGCTGCGAACTCACGCAAGACATTCATTAACTTAATGGAAAAAAGTGACGAGTTTATTGCTTACTTAACATGCTGCCCGCATAACACGACCTTCTGCAGCCACGATGAGCGCATGAGTGCGACGCTCCACGGTAACTCCACGAAACCCCATTCATGCTGCTCAATTTTCTCTTGTCTTGAAGCGAAAAAGTCGTCGAGACGCTCCAAGCGCTCGTCACGTCCGCGTTGTGCGGCAGGAAGTGAACTGCTTAGAAATTCCCGATTTGTTCTCCAGAAGTCCGAACCGAAAACTCTTTCTGATCGAAAGAGCGTCCTTTCGCGAGAGCGCAGCAGAACTCGCAACGAGTTCACTTGATTCTCTCTTCAGCGGCGCACCTCCGCCTCGACGAACAGCTGCTACCCGCCGCTCAGTTCTGTGGGCTCGCCTGTCGCTCTCGGCGCCTCGCGCTCGAGTGGTTGAATGACCTGTCGGCTGGCGAATCGCCGGCGGCGTTCTTGCTGTTGCTGTTGCTGTCATCCTGCAAGCGTCCGTCCTTCGTTTAGGACGAAGTTGTTGCTGCAACGCGAGTCATCGAATGGCTTGAGTGGAGTACCAGCGACCATTTTCGCCAGTTGAACTTGGAGAAAAAGTTTGCGAGAAGGCGGAGAGAGAGAGGAAAGAGAGCGTGTTTGAGAGAAGCGAAGTAGAGAACCTTCAAGAACAGGTTTGCGCCTTAAGTCTTTTGGCTTTAAGAGTTGCCAACGCTCTGTTCTCTCTATTTATAAATTCCAGTAAAAGTGGAAAGAAATCAAAGTCGAAGAAAATGAATTGTCGGACCCCAACATTTAATCACGACATCCTACACTGGGTCGCCAGGAAAACCGTGTATTTTGAACTGTAAAAACAGTCAACTAAACCGGGATCAGTGGTCGGAATTGATAAAAAGAGAAGTTTGTTCCTGGAATATTTTAGCGCGCTGCGAATTCTCTGTTTTTAAATACTCAGATTTTGATTGAAAATGAAATTAATGCGGATGCAGTAACCCTCTTCATGTTTAGAGATTTCGAATTTATTTTTACACGTTATTTCGCCGTTAAAAACAGACGAGTTGACATCTCCAACCTGTGGTCCGAACACCATCGCGTGGTGGTTCGCGTCTCGAATGGCTGCAGTGGCTCGTCAGGTAATTTTCGCCTGAAAGTATGCAACGTTTTCGTGAAGTGCAAAATGAGCAGCTTAAAAAGTTAACAATGAGTGTTGTCGTCTTTATTTTACATAAATAATTCCTACATTTAGTGTGGAGCTTCTTACAGGCTAAATAAATACACGCAACCGAGGGTCGCCCTAGCTAAAATTACGATTAAAGTGCCGCCTCGTCTACGCGCTCTCGTTCGCCATCACCTTGGTGATCCACGGCACGAACTTCTGGATGTTGGTGTAGACGCCGGGCAGGTGCTCGCGTCCGCAGCCGATGCCCCAGGACACGAGGCCGATCAGCGTCTTGCGGCCGTCCAGCGTGAGCGTGAGCGGGCCGCCCGAGTCGCCCTGGCACGAGTCGCGGCCGCCCTCCTTGTAGCCGGCGCAGAGGAAGACGTCGTGGATGGCCTCGCGGCGGCCGGCGGCGCGGAACCAGCGCTGGCAGCGGTCGTTCGAGATCACCTCGACGTCGACTTCCTGCAAAGAGACGGCGTGAGGAGCGTGAGGAGCGTGAGGAGCGTGAGAAGCGTGAGAAGCGAGCGGCAGTGAGGACGAGCACGACGACCCACCTGCAGGACGGATGGCACGGTGCTCTGGCCGTGGCGCGTGCGTCCCCAGCCCGCCACGGTGGCCATCTTGCCGGTGAGCTTGGTGGCGGGCGGCGGCAGGCAGACGGGGATGATGTGCTGGCGGTAGGCCACGTTGTGGTCGAGGCGGATCAGCGCCAGGTCGTTCTTGAAGTCGGCGGGGTTGTAGCTCGGGTGCACCTCCTTGCGCTCGATGCCGTACTCCTCGTGGTTGAGGCGCTCCTCCTGGCCGCGGACGTCCCACTCGCCGAGGCGGATCTTCATGTTGGAGTTGGGCGTGCTGGAGGGGGGGAAGAGAGGCGTTAATAAGTGCGAGCTTTCGCTTGCTGCTGCTTACGTGGCCACGCAGTGCGCTGCCGTCACCACCCAGCGGTTCGAGATCAGGGCGCCGCCGCAGCTCAGCTTGCGCGACAGGAAGCCGTTCTTGATGAGCGCCACCTGCCAGGGATGCGAGCCGAAGCCGGTCGAGTGGCCGCCGACGATGCGGTTCGTGCGCGTGAAGACTTCGCCGCAACCTTGAAGAGGCAGAGAAACGCAAGCATCAGAAGTGAATTCGCAGATGAAGAGAAGGCGGAAAAAGAATTGAAAGAAGTCGGAAGAAATACAGAAGAAACGTGGAAGGAGCGTAAAGGACTACAAAGTGCGCAGAGAGAGAGAGAGTCGCGCCGCAAACCGCTCGAAACTACAGGGATTTCTACGAGAAGAGTGGCGTGTCTACCGAGGAGGAAGGAAGCGAGAGAAGAGAGCGGACAGCGGAGAGCTGAGAGCTGAGAGCTGGCTGTACCCGGCACTGGACGGTAGGCTGCGTCGCCGTGGTGGCCGCTGCTGTACTCGCCGGACGCCTCGTCCGCCGCGCTCAGGTCGATCACGTTGCCCACGGCGAAGGGCTGCGCGTGCGGCAGCGCCTCGGGCGGCCGCTGCTGGTGTCCGCCCGCGTGCGCCGCGGGCTCCACGTCGAAGAAGCTGTCCAGGTGGTTGGTGACGCCGGCGCCGGCGCTGGAGGGGCCGACTGTGCCCGTGCCCGCGCCCAAGTGGTTGGTTTCGTGCTCCCAGCTGGAGGTGGTGGTGCCGCCGCTCGAGGCCGCCGCCGGGCGGTAGATGACGGCGGGCCGGCGGGTGTTGAGCGGCCTGTGGGTGGGGTGGGTGTGGGCGGGAGCGGCTTGGTAGGGGCGATCGTTGTTGTTGTGGGGCTGAGTGTTGTGTGGGGAAAAATGCTGCTGTGGCGGGAGTGGAGCGGCGTGCAGGTGGGCGAGGCTGTGCGCGGAGAGGGAGGCTGCAGGCAGGGAGGAGGAGGAGGAGGATGAGGAGGAGGCGTGGCTGGGGGACGAGGGGGAGGACACGGCGCCAACGTAGTGCTGGTGGCGGTTGAGTTCGGGGTAGATGTCGTGCAGGTGGATGATGTCGCCTGTTGAGTAGCAGCAGGTGAGAAAATCTTACATGATTCGTTGTTGTTGTTGTTGTTGTTTTGTTGGTTCAAAGCAAAGAATTAAAAGTGCGAGAATTAATGTCACTCCCAAATATTCGCTGAACATAAAAAGATTTGTAAACCTGATCACTGTTTTCACAATTTATGTCATTTGTCATTACTGTTGTCATTCTTATACTGTGTCATTCTCCCTGTCATTATTGCTGTCATTCCTGGCGTCACTATTGAGTCATTCCTAGTGTCATTGTTTATGTCATTATTGTTGTCATTATTGTCTGTCATTCCTAGAGTCATTGCTCGTGTCATTCTCAGTGTCATTCTCAGTGTCATTCTCAGTGTCATTCTCAGTGTCATTCCTACTGTCGTTGTTTATGTTCTCATTGTCATTATGGTTGTCATTATTTCCTCCCCCTGTTTTTTTAAATAATGACAGCATTCTGCGGCGATGCGCGATGCAGCGATGAACTGATGACAGTCACTAAAAGTCAGTCACGGGAAGAAATGTAAAACCCAAATTTGGAAAGCATTCGGACAGACAGACGGCGTGTGTGTGTGCGCGCGTGTGTGCGCGGGCGTGTGTGTGCGTGTTGAGTTGGCTTAAACTGAATTTATGATTTTTTCAAATGAAAAGAGTTTTTTTTACGTATTCTTTCTCTCCGAAACGAAATTTCAGCCGCACCGAAGAAGTTTCACTTTCGTTTCGGCGTTTCCGCTCCGTGGTTTCGGTGCCCGCTTCCACTTTTAATTGCTTCCTGCATATTTGGGAATTTCGTAAACTTTTTTCACACTCCGATTCATGCAGACCGGAGAAAAACGCGATTTATTTTCAACTTAAAGCCTGCGTTTCGCTCCTGGGAAGCGAAGTTGATGAGGTTTTTTACGACAAACATTCCAGCTTCCTCGGCGAGCGACAGTTACTGCAACCAACAACAACAACAACTGCTTTCGTTTAAATCGAAGCGCTGCTCGTCTCTGAAACCCAACGAATTAATTTAATTTTCTCATTCGTTTTTTTCTTGCTTTTTGATTCAATTTTTAGTGGCCAATTTGCGTGAACTCAGAACAATTTACTTCGCTGTTGTTGTTGTTGTTGTTGTTGTTGTTGTTGTTGTTGTTTCTCAAGCTTGTTCACGAAATTTTCTACGATTAATCAGAGCACAACTGAAATTCTCATGAGGGTTTCTTATTTTTATGGTTGTTGTTGTTGTTGTTTTTGTTGTCTTTGTTTTTGTTGTCGTTGTTGTTATGTTGTTGTTGTTGTGCTTGTTGTTGTTGTACTTCGTCTTGAAACAAGGAAGCGGCGTTTGAAAGTCGTTGCGTTGCTTTAAATTGGCCAAAATCAAGCTCTTCAAGCTCAGACACGGAATCCAATTTATTCTGCATGCAGCCAGGGATTCCCAAACTTTTGCTTTTCCTTTTTCCTTCTGTTTTTTACGAAGGTGTGTGAATTCCTTCGAGTTTTCAAGGTTCGTGTGAATACTTTCGCGTGCATTCACACGGAATTAAAAACAAAAATCAAGTTCAAAGTGGTGCTGTTTGAGATGGGAAAAGTTTGGGAGTCGCTGCAGTGCAGCGCATCGATTGCATGTGACGTCGACTGCCGCGATTGTTGTTGTTGTCGTCGTTTTGAAATGCAATTTAATTTAGTGCTGAATTGTTTTCTAGGATTGCATAACTGCAATTTAAATGCACACGAGCACGAATGCGCGCGCGCGCTCGCACACTAGCAGCCGCAGCTGCACTCGAGCATACACACACTCACACACACACACACACACGCGCGCAAAGAGACACCCGCGAGTGCACAACAGCAGCAGCAGCAGCAGTTCGCAGCTCGCACGCGCCTCCGTCGCCGCACCGATTCGCCGAAAACTCACTCGTGTTGTTGACTTGGCCCGCGAGCGCGTCCTGCGGCGGCTGCACATCCTTGTCGACGCAGCAGGACCAGATCATGCCGCCCGAGCAGAGGTCGAGCGGCTTGCCGCCGCTCAGCACGCAGGAGATCGAGAGGCCGCACTCGAACTTGTGGCCGCGGAAGCGACACGTCTGCGGAATCACTGAAAGGAAGAGAAGAAACGGAGTTAAAATGAGGAAAAACTGGTAAAAATTAGGGAAATTGAAGACTACAAATTGGGGAACAAAAAGAGGTGCAGAAAAAGTGGGTTGGAGCTCAACAGGAGGCTGCAAGCGGTCATCGACACACTTATTTTGGCCGCAGCAAAGCGGTTTTCGAGACCCACAAGAAGCCGCTTTGGAATTCCAAGAATCGAACGCAAGTGCAGCCCGAAACCGTTCGAACTCTGAGCGAAAACCTGCTGGCTTCTGCAGCAGCTGATTGCTGCAACAGCGGCGCCTCCAGCCGAGTGAAAGCAACTGCAGAGCGCAGTTTAATTACATGCAACGCTCGGCAACGAAAGCGATAAAAGCCGCTGCAGCCGCAGCGAACACAAAAGCAGCGGCTGCAGATCGCTCAACTCGTTCCGAGAGTCGATTCTGCTTTGTTTGGCCTGCTTTTCCCCGCTATTTTCGATCGAAAACACCTCTGCGCTCGAATCGCTGGAAATCTCCGCGTGAGGCTGAGATTGTTAGACGTGCGATTGTTGGGCAAACATTTGGTGGTTGCCAAACAAGCAGAAGGACTTTTCAACGGAAATCTTCTTTGCTGCATGCAGTGCATCGCAAAGAAACGCTTTCAATTTTTATACTTCTCGCCAGCATGTCCATCACGGAGTTCTCGCCGTAGTAACTCGTGCCGCTGCGCCTCGAGAGCGCGTCCAGGATGATCAAGTCGTGCTCCTGCTGCGGCGTCGGGTACGCGCAGCAGACGCGCGCGCCCAGGCCGACGCCGAGGAGCACCAGCAGCCACCTCAGCCACGAGTCCTTCTTGCACGCGCGTCTCCGGCAGACGCGAGCCATGACTTGCTAACTCGACGCGACGCGCAAACTGCAGCGGGACACTCGGACGACCGCACTGCACGCGCAGGCACCGCCAGCTGGAAGCACGAGCGCGGAGGACTTTCACTTTCACCCGACTGCGAACTCTGTTCACCTCGCGCGACGCGCACGCTTGCCTCGCTGTTCACTTTCTCGCGGCGCAGATCTCACTGACGGCTCGTTAACGCGCTGCAGGACTCGCTTTCAAGCTGGCATTTTCATCCTGCTCGGCGCTCTGAACTTCGCGAAAGGTTAGAAATTGCGTCGCTCTGTTTTTGCTGTTTGCAAACACGCGTCACGCTCACGCTCACGCTGCGCACGCGCAACCAAGTCGGTCTCGGTTCTGCGGCAGACGACGGCGTGGAGCTCCTCAGTGTTCACGGCTCACGAAAACGAAAAGAAAACCACGCTGCACGAGCGACAAGAGAAAAGCGGAAAACAGCAACGCGCAGGAGCGGAAAGCTTTCGGTGGCTGGTCGACACGCTCGCGCGATGCGTGCTGCGGAGACTCGATCAGAACTAAGCGGCTGCAAGGTGGCCACCTCGCGTTTAACCAGCCAACGGGTTCCTCCATTTTCGGCGGCGTCTGCGTCGAGTGCGGCGGCGGGCGGGCGACGTTGTTGCGGCGGACGCCACAAACGGCGAAGAAATGGAGAAGCAGTGGATGGAGAAGTAAAAACGCTGATTGCTGTTGGTAAGAAGAAACATTCGCGGGGAAGACGTGTGTGGAGAGAGGGGAGGCTGGTGCGGGGGATGAAATGACTGTGACTACGCAGAAATACATTTAATAAATCCAGTTAAAGAAAACCCATTCAAACCGAAGAAAGAGTGAAGACGGCAACCTCTTCGAAATTCATTGTGAAAACCGCTTCAAAAGCGAGGAAAACCACTGAGTGTTGACGCTGGTCTTCAGTCGCAAAGTGGTGGTGGCAGCAGTTGCTGTGCGACGGTCAGTGGAGGCCGAAAAATCGACCGCTTCTCTCTAAGCAGCGAAAGTATCGCCGAAATCCTCCTCCGACCACTGAAACGAAACTCAAACTCATTCAAAACCCATCAGATTTTGACGCTGCTGAAGAGTTGAAAGCCGTGTAGAGCGTAACAACTGATTTCAGGGAGGAGTTTTGAACGTCGAAGTCACTTTAGAAATGCAATCTCTCTGGTTTCTGTAAAAGTTACGAAACTCTTTTCTTTCACTGTGAAATTCCACTTCTATTTTCTTCCTCAGGCGACGAGGAATTTAACTAAAAACCGCCAACCATCAATCGCCGCATCGACAGTCGTCTTCACTTGCATTCTCCAGCTTTCATTCAAACTCGGATGAATAATTTCTGACTGCTTTCGCACGGAATTGGAAATCTTTCGGGGTTTTCAAAATTCAACTACACATTTTCATCAATTGTGACGAACTGGAAAACAAGTTGGATTTAGAAATCCTGTTGGCTTTAAAAGTCTTGAACTCGCAACATCGAAAGCGTTTGCAAGAGGGCGCTGATTTGGTTGCAAAAGCAGTCTCAACAGCAAAGCCAGCGACTGCTGCAACGCCGTTGCAATGAAAAGGATGGCAACACCGGCGCAAACACATTTCAAGGCCTCGTTTTAGGCGTTCATTTTACTGTTCAAGCGGCGACTTGGAAGCGCGACAGGCGTTGAAAGTTTAATTTGAAATAAAGTGGCGAAAAAAGAGACCGACAAAGAAAAGCTTCTGTTAATTTTTTAATTAATCTTGTTGTTCTTCTTCTCTTCTTCTTATTCTGCGAATAAACGCGACTAAGCGATTCTTTCACTTTTATTATCGCTGCCGCACACTTGAAGTGAAGTGAAGCGCGGAAGACACACAAGAGCGCTGAAGTCGTTAATTTGCCCGCTTAATTGCCGCGCAAAGTGTTGCAGAGGCAAACAGAATTGGAAAGTCCGAGCGGAAGATTAAATCTGAGTGAAATTCTCGCTGGCTTTTGATGCTGCTGCTCGACCTCCGCTGGAGGACGAGAAGCAAAGTGAGAGGAAGCCATTAACTGGTGTTCTCACTCGGATTTAATTGGTTGTCTCTGCCGAAATCGTGTTGAAACTCAGCAGAAAAGATCTCCATGATAAAAACGAAGAAGTCAGCAAATCAGCGCAAGTATTTCGAATTTCAGGCAACTGCAGCTCACTGGAGGCTCCCGTGTGTCGCAGAATCCATCCCGGACGCAGTTTACACTTACGGTCGAGCTCGTCGAAGAACTTCGCCTCCTTCGGCAGCTCCTGGGCGATGGCCTGCCTCAGCTGCGAGGGGATCGCGTTGTTGTACAGCGCGTTGTAGCTGCGCGTCTCGCAAACGCCGCCTGGCGACGCGCAGAGCGGCAGGAGCCACGCGAGAGCCAGAGCGACCCGCCTGTGGGGCGGCATCGCGTGCGCGCGCGGCATAACGGCAGTCACGGCGACAGCAGACGCGAACGCAACGAACGGAATTTATTGCCGCGCTTTTATTTGTTGGGCTTTCCTCTTCTGCTCTGCTTTGGCGGTCTAAAGCGATGCGAACGCAGGCAGGCAACTCATTTGGCAGCCGTGGTGCGGAGCGTCGATTAAATAGCGCGCAAGTGCGTCGATTCGATGACTTGCATCGCCGCTCGCACTTAACAACTTTCAGTTTATTCGCAGAAACACAATGAAGACGACAACGCGACCGCTTCCGAACCCGCGCACCGCGCACTGGAACACGCAGCCGCTGCTGCTGCTGCTGCTGCTCACTGAAAATGCTCACTCTACTCAGTTCAGCTGGATTTCAACTGTCTTCACTGCGAATGAATCACCGAAAATTGCAGCGTTTTTGGTGTAAAAATCTCGCGATGTTGTAACGAAGTCGCCAGCACGGCAGCACAGCGAGCGACTCTAGTGAGCGACCATCGTTGATTGCGTCGAAAGCAATAATAAATCGTGTGCACCAACCGCCGACTGCTGCTCGCACTTCGCTGCTCCTCACGTCGACTGGAAGCGTTAAAGCTACACAAAATTCAGCTCAAACGCTGGCTGGTGACTGTTGGCGGACGAGCGCTGGCTGAACTGAAACAATTCGATGGCGGCCACAGACTGACACTTGCTGCACGCGCCTCTTGCCGCCGTGACGTTTCAAACGAAAGTGAAATGAACGACAAAGGCAGCCGTCGTTCCAAGGCAGCGAATACAGCAACAGCAACAACAACAACAACGAAGACAGCAGAAAGTGCGGAGGTTTGTGGGCTCAACGTGGTTCGGAAAGATTTACACTCATCAAAACTTTGCTCGGCTTTTGTGAGCATTTAAATGAATTGCGAGTACATTCAGTTGAAAAAGAAACAAATCCAAAAAATGTAACAACAACAAGGAACCGAAACCAAAAAAGGTGAATTTTTAGGGTTATGTTAATATTTGTTGTTGTAGTGTTTGTATAACATTTGCTAATTTCTACCGAGTTTCAGTTTTCGCAAGTAAACTTCGACGACTTCTTCGGTATGGGGAATCAGAGACTTAAGAAACAAACGCGATCGACGAATATTCACGAGAGCGAGTGGAAGACTTAAGAAACAAACTGGATACACAAGTAGGAAAAATAAATTGATTTTCAGCATTTCGGTCAAATAAAAATCCTTTTTTCATGTTTATTCCAGAAATAACGCGATTTCGCACGTTGCAGCAGACAAATTCAACACTTTATGTGACGTAAGACTTAAGCAGCGAACTTTGCAGGCGCGTTGCTACACTCTAAACAGCCAGAAATTGTTGTTGCTTAACTGTTTCTGGTGCACGAAGAAGAGCGACTTTCATCTCATTCATCTCGTCGCGACAAAAGCAGCTGAAAGATGAGCTCTGATCTGAATCACTAAGCGCCGCAAAAAACCCGAAAAAACCAAATTAACGACAACTTTTCGTGTCTCGCCAACCTTAACTTTCAACGCACTCGACCTCGTTATTACTTAACATTTACCGTTGCTGCTGCGTGGTTACGACCGCCGCTTGCCGCGCCACAGCAGTGACGAAATCAACTGGCAAAACGTGTCTGCCAGGTTGCGGCCGTCGGCCGTCGGACGTCGGAGCCAATCGAGCAACAGAATGCAAAAAGTTGCTCCGTGCAACTCCAGGCGTTTGACATTCAGTTGTTTTTCGGTGTTTGATGCAACCGGTTTGAAATCGCCGCGGTCGCGCTCGTGTCGATGACGCGGCGCTGGAAGCTGCAAACCCGCCAGCCAGCCAGCCGGCCAGCCAACAACCTCTGCAACTCATCTCGCAACAACAACAGCAACAACAAGGGTGGCAGATGTAGCAGTAGCAACGGTAAGGACAACAACAACAACAACAGAAAGAATCATCATAAAATTGCAGAAAAAACTGTGAAAACTGAGAAAAAACTCCTTCGACTCCTGCGTGCAATTTTGGTTTTTCTTCTCTTTCTGCTGACCTGCATGTCGACTTCCGCGAGTCGGTGGCAACGATCTGCGTACGAACCTCAAACGAAGCCCTTCGGAGACGACAACAACAACGAAAACCACAGCACGGTTGCACCAAAATCCGTTATAAATTGATTACGTAACGTGAAACGTACGACAACCAAATGAAAACAACGACAAAAAAACGCAATAAATTTCTGTGAAGAAAATGATGATGACATTCGACAGCATTGAACGCCGGCGGGTGAGGAGGCGAAGAAGTCAATGAAGAGGAAGACGAGGCGGTGGAGAAGAAGATGACGAAGCCGGAGGTGAAGAAGGCGGAGGCGAAGAAGAAGAAAACGCAGTACTCGTGCTAATTTAAGCAGCTGTTTGCTCCCGCTTGTGCTCGCGAAACGAGGGCAATCGAGGCGAATGAGGCAGTCGAGCCCACGACGCCGAAACACAGTTGCGTCACTTCGTCGGACGCCTGGAAAGGCTGTTCGTGTCGCGGTTGCCTGAGCTAAATCGGCCGAGGTAAACAAATAAATCGATTTAAGTTGCTTCAGTTTGTCTCTCAGTTACATCGACACGTGCGTACGCAACTCCAACGGCAGCGCACACACTCAGGTGTCCCCTCAGGTGTCCCCTTAGGAGTCCCTCAGATGCCCCTCAGGTGTTGCCGTGTTGTAAGTCAAAGTCATCTCCGGGTGCGCGTCATGTAATTCCAGTTGGTTGCCTCTAGTTGGCGCGAGCGAATCTGGCGAGCTTTTGTTTGCGTTGAAAGTGAAAGTGGCAGCTTTTTGTCGCTCGTTTTGTCGCTCGTTTCGACGCTCATTTTGTCGCTCGCTTCGTCGCTCTCTGCCGCTCGTTTTGTCGCTCTCTGTCGCGTTTTGTTGCCTCCGCACCAGTGTTGGGATCCGTTAAAATTAAAGTAGAAAAATCGCAAATGCAAACCCGAATCCGTGCAACTTTATTAGCCTATTAAATTTATTGCTCTCATTTATCACGAATAACAGAACTTTTAATCCTACTTAATCTAGATTGGAATCATCGCGAGTTACGGAATTAAACGCGAACTAAACTACTGACTAAACGGCCGCTTGTTGCTGCCCCCACCCGCGTGGGCCGCCTACGTGTTGCGCGCGATCACCTGCTGGATCCACCTGGACGTCTTCTGGATGTTGTGGTAGATGCCGGGCTGGTGGTCCACGCCGCAGCCGAAGCCGGCGCTGATGATGCCCACCAGCGTGAAGCGTCCGCGCTCCCTGACCACCAGCGGGCCGCCCGAGTCGCCCAGGCACGCGTCCTGGTGGCCGTCCGAGTGGCCGGCGCAGAACATCTCGTCGTACAGCTCCACGTTGATCTGCTTGCTGACGTGCCAGCGCACGCAGTCCAGGGCGCCTGCAAGAGCGGAGAACGCGATTAGCGGCGGGCGCGAGGGCGCGAGGACACGCCTACTTATGATGGGCACCACGGCCACCTGCAGCATGTTGGTGCCCGAGTGGCCCAGGCTGGCCTCCGTCTTGCCCCAGCCGGCGACGAGGCCCTTGCGGCCCACCAGGTTGATCGGCTCGCGCGGCAGGCAGACGGGCAGGATGTGCTCGCTGCGGCGGGAGAGGCGGGCGGGAGAGGCGGGCGGGAGAGGCGGTGCGAGAGGAAACTGTCAGTCGCGCTCGGCAGAGGCCAGCGGTCGTGCCACTCACCTGAAGCCGGTGGGCTTGGCGAGCTTCAGCAGCGCCAAGTCGTAGCGGTCCGGCTGCGTGAGGCGGAACCTGAAGCGCGGGTGGATGATCTTCTGCAGCACGCGGTGCTTCTCCGCCGGCAGCGGCTCGTGCACGAGGCCCAGGTTCTGCGTGTCCAGCTCGCCCAGGAACACCGCGATGTCCTGCAGGCGCGCCTGCTGGATGCAGTGCGCCGCCGTGGCCACGACGTTGCTGGCGACCAGCACGCCGCCGCACTGGTACTCCGCGATGCGGATGTGCGCCTGCCACGGGTACTCGGCGAAGTGCGCCGGCCGCCCGCCGATGATGCGCTTCTGCAGCGCACGCTGGGCGCCGAGCGGCACGCCGCAGTCTGGCTGCGAAGGGAGCGAAGCGTTTCTGAACTCGTGGCGAGAGTGAGAGAGTGAGAGAGTGAAGCGCCTACCTGGAAGTGGAGCTCGTTGTCGTCGCGGCGCTTGAGCATGACGCGCTTGGGCAGGTGGGCCGCCTGCTGGCTGTACTGCTGCAGTGCGCCGCCCAGCAGGTGGGACGCGGACGCCTGCTGCTCGCCCCCGCCGAAGCCGCTGCTAACGACGACGCCGCTGCTGCTGCTGCCGTCGGTGATGCAGCACGAGAAGAGCCACTTGTTGGCGCCGCAGCCCGCGGCGTGGCGGCCCCCCTGCAGCCAGCACGAGAAGGAGAGCTTGCAGGGCCAGGTGCCGCTGCGGTGCGTGCACTCGGTCGGCACGCCCAGGAGGGTGTTGAGAAGGCCTGGCGGTGGGCGAGAGATGAGTGGTTGGGCGCTCCGTGCGGTGGCGACTTACCGGCATCAGCTGCTGGCCACCGCGCCGAGAGTTCGACCGCCGCGCTGCACAGAAGCAGCAGCGGGAGCTTCCAAAAGCACCTCCAACGCGACATCCTGCGCGCTCATCGGCGTCTCATCGGTCTGCTGGCAGTCAACGCATCCGCCGCCGGTCGTCGGTCGGTCGGAGAGCAGCGGCGGCGAAAACTAAAAATTAACTGGAGATGAAAACAAATTGACTCTCGTCTCGATGCACGATTTCGAGATCCACGATCAACTCAGTTGCGAGATGCTGCTGCTGTTGTTGTTGTTCTTCTTCTTCTTGCCGTCCATGAAAGCAGCGCCGTCCGTTCCTTTTATTAACTCGGATGGCTTTTTTACGGATCTTTTCTTCGCGCGAACCCATTTTATGTTTTTATGAGCGAGAAAAGAAACCCGCGCTGCTCCACTTTTCCACATGGAGCGCAACAACAACTCGGCGTTGCTGGAATGCGTTTTGTTCTCGCGACGACAACCGGCAGTCGGCGGGCAACGAAACCAGACGACTGAAGAGTGCGACGGCTTCTTGCCGCTGCTTTTCCGAGAGGTACAAATTGGAATTTTTGAATTTTTACATAATTTCCAGCTTTGATTTTGTGTTAATTTCTAGTTGTTCCACTTCAACGGCTCTCATTTTCACTGGACGCATCAGCGGCAACAGCTGCTCCCGCAACAACAACCACAAGCGGTGAGAGCCAATAAATTGGGTTACCAGCGCTGTGGATTCGCAGAATTCTGACTGCCTTCGGCGGCGAACGAACGGATTCTAGTCTGCGTTTGTTGCGGCAACAGCGGCTGCTAACACGGTTTCTGGCCAGCTGGTGAACCAAACGCGCAGCTGGAACGCAGAGTGGGTTGCCTGCTCGCTCATCATAATTAAAATGCAGCAGCAGATGGCAGTGCAACAACTGCAACAGCGAGGTGAGAAAAGTTGTGGGAAGGAATTGAAAGAATGCATTTCGAAGACAAACAGTGACGGCGGGATGAATGAATTGCCGCAGCCAGCGCAACGCAAGAAGCGCCTCAGTTGTGGCGTAATTAAGCAACAACAACAACAACAACTGCCACTGATTTAACGCTGTGAACGACTTACAAACACGACACACCGAAGTCACAAGTCGAGGCAAGAATTCGCTGTAAAATGTCTCACAAACAGCCGAATAATTTTCGCTTTAAATTCAAAACTTCTGCGAAATTCGCACGCAACACTTCGTCAAAAATGTCCAGTTAGAAATACCGTTTGTCACTCGCGCGCAGCCAACCGGTTGGCGCAGATTACGTCGTCTCGCTGACACCAAATGGAAAATAAAAGTTTCCTCTGTTTGCTCTCCTTCACCGTGGATGGCTTCACCTTCTTCTTTCTTTCTAAGCGCGTGGACGAGGAAGAAAGCCGAACCGTTCACTTTGAGCGGCAGAACGTAACTAATAACAAGCAGAACGCGTGCTGCGCGGCCGGCGCGAAGTTGCCGCAGATGAGCACGTCAAAGTGCTTCGGAGGCCTTCAATCGAACGTCGCTGCAGCGAGTGTTGCAGAATTCAGCAGCAGCCGAGCGAGAGCTTGTCAGTTGTCAGTGCTGCAAGTTGTTCTTGCGCTGCTGTCGCGGTTGGCGGTGCTGCTGAAGTCGGTAGCACGTCGTTGCCGCTGGCAGCACGTTCGACACCCTTCAGCTCGCGTTTTAGAACTTCTTTCCGCTCTCGCCACAAGTCTCGTGGTGCCGTTAGAAGCTTTCATTTCTTTGATCAGCGCGTTTGATCAGCGCGTTTGAATCCACGGCCTCCGCTCACATCGCTTCTCAAGTCTTCTGTTTCCGACGCGGCCGACCCACTTTCGGTTTATTTCTCCAATCACTTGCTCGCCTTACGATTTCGCTTCATTGATTCCTCGGCAACTGAATGGAAATATTTTCAAATTCAAATCTTTGCAGGTCTCACGAACGCTGAAGCTCAGAGGCGGAAGAAAAGCGGCGCAGCGAAGAGCCGAGATGTGCGCGGAGAGACTGAATTGCTGGTCTGAATATCCGAGGCTTCCCGTAGTAAATTAATGTAATATCAACTAAATTTATTCTCATTTTATCACTTTTTGCGCAGAAATTGAAATTCTACCAAATATTTGCGATGCCTGAAAGTATGCAACGCTTTCCTCTCACTGGACTCGCTTCGGTCAACAGGGTGATGAAAGTAAATTTGGTGGCTATTTTATTACTATTTTTCGCCATGGAAGAGCGAGTGCAGTGAGAGGAAAGCGTTGCATACTTTCAGGCATCGCAAGAGTGAGGAAAGAAATCGTGGCTAAGAACGAGCTTGTGACTAAAATTTGGAACCGAGAGATTAGATTCAAATTGATTCATAAAACTTAACTTTAACCTGAAAACACTCAGCTGAAATATTCCTCAAATTTTATTATTTGTCTTTCCTTTCAAATGAATTTAGTTTAAACGATTTTCGTACTTCTCGAAATATAGACTTAAATTTTTTGTAGTGAGAAAAGCATTTGAAATTCGCTGATTGCAACATGCATCCAACAGCCGCAGTAGAATCTTCCAGCTGCCCACAGCAGTACGCGAGACTCCGTCACCGCGCCGCCGTCATCGGCTGGCTGGGCGGGTGCGTCTCGACGCTGGCGCTGGTGATCAGCACGCTCGCAGTGCACTTCCGCGCCGAGGTGGTGCAGTTCGCGCTGGACCAGATGAAGGAGTGCGACGAGCTCGCCGCGACGCACGGTAAGCATCCTCCGCGAAGCCTCCACGTGCCACCCACAGCCGTGCTCTGCCTTTCAGCGCTGGTCCTCGTCTGCTCCACGGTCTTCACGCTGTCCCTGATCAACGTGCTCGTGTGCGCCATGCTGCTGATCGGTGTTTCGAGGGTGAGTGTTGACAATGAGTGGTGGCGCGCCACTTGCTAATTCCCTCTGCTCGCCCCCGCCCCCGTAGCGCTGCTGCTCGCTGCTGTTCCCCTGGCTGCTCTACCACGGCTTCCTGCTCGGCGTCTCGCTCTACCTGGCCATCTACCTGCTGTTCTCGGGCGTCCTGGAGACCGTCGACGACATCGTGCTGGCCTTCCTGCTGTCCTTCGTGGGACTGGGTGAGTTTGGGGGGCGTTTTCCGTGCCAAATCCTTCTGACGCCGTCTTGCAGGCATCTTCTTCAAGATCTTCAACGACGTTTTCGAGCTCTTCCAGCACATGATTTACCTGGACGACGGCGCGCATCGTCTGGAGCGCGGGGAGCAGGAGAACGGGCGCGTCGGCGGTTGCTGCTCCACCCGAGGCTGTGCATTTTGAGGATCGACTGATGGCGCTGCGTGAAGGACGACCGAGTCCGTTTTTGAGAAAATGAATCCAGAAAAGAAGCGGATGATCTGAATATTTAGAAGTTTTCGTGAGGCTTGAATGCCGCAAAATTTACTGTGAATTATGAGCTGTAATTACGAATTTTATCCACTTGAATTAGCAAGAACTTGAAGTTAATATAATAATCAAATAAACCAGAACTTGGACGTAACGAAAAACGAAGAATTTTCGTAAATGCTGAAAAAACTCGCAAGCTCAGTCGTCGAGTGAATTGTTAAAAATTTAGAATCTTTTATTGGTTCGCAATAAACGTCCTCTCAGGTCTGGAAAAATTAAGCAAATGTTTTGCGAATGCTGAAGAACTCATTGTAATTTATAATCAGCAGAAGACCTGAGGAAAACAGGATCCCTGCATGGATTCCCTGTCCACTTTTAGATATTCCGGGAGGAATAAATTAAAGATTTAAATTAAAGACCAAAAACTGAATTTGTGGATGTTGTCCGATTTTTCTTTATTAAACATTGAACAAAGTAAATCGATACATATTTGCGTACACATGAAATTTTGATCCTGTAGTTTTGTGAGTCGTGTGGCCTACGTGTGTTATTTACAGATAAATATAAATAATTCTAATTATAATTATGATAATTATAAGCTGCGAGTGGCGTCACTGCTTCTCCTCCTTCGACCGACTTACTCTAACGGTAACGGTAACAAGCAACAAATACAATAACTAGAAACTAGCGTAAGATGAGGAAGATGAGTGCAACAATAGCACGTGGATAACGCAGCAGTGGAAAGATCAAGAAGGCTCTCGTGAAGGTCAGCATCACGACGGCGTTAGTATATCGAACCATGCCAGGGCGATGCAAGTTCAAATAAACGGGCGGAATGTGGATGATGGGCGTGCGCTGCTCCTCTACAGATTGGCCGTCAGCCCGATGACGTAGGAGATCCAGTCCACCGTGTATGTTACACGGTGGTAGATCCCCGGCTGGCCCCTGGAGGCGCACGAATACCCGGCGGACACGACGCCTGCGGAGGAAATGCATGGTTATCGGGCTCGCAAGCTGCGCACGGCCAACCTACCAATGAGATACCAGCGTCCGTTGCCCTCGTGCATCAGCGGCCCGCCGGAGTCGCCTTGACACGAGTCCTTGCCCCCGTTCCGGTAGCCGGCGCACATCATCTCCGGATAGATGACCACGTTGATGCCATTCTGGCGGTGCCATCTCTCGCATATTCTGTGGAGGAAGAAAGCAGATGCAGCCACTTCCACAAGCACCCCCACCCCACACACCACACACCCCCACGTACCTGTTCTCTATCACCGGCACATCCACGGCCTGCAGGGTCTTCGGACGCAAGCGGGATCCCGGATTGAGGGCGCCCCAGCCGGCCGCCCAGCCGAACTTCCCTAGGAAGTCCTCGTTCTTCTCGGGCAAGCAAATAGGCGCTGCGGGCGGCAAGAGAGGGGAGAAAAGAGAGCGCAGTCAGCAAGAGCAGCCGTGGGCGAAGCTGATGACGTTACGTTACCGATATGCGGCATAAAGTGCACGGCGCGCTCCAGCGTGAGCACCGAGACGTCGAAGCGGTCCGCTTGCGGTGTAAACTTGAAGTACGGATGAACGTCGATTCGCCGCACTCCGAATGTGTAGGCCGGCAGCGGCTCGACGGCCGAGTTGATGACGTAGTCGCCGAGCGTGACGTGCACCTGGCGCGGCGCAGCGCGAGCAACGCAGTGCCCAGCAGTGACGACATGTCGGCGAGAGACTAATGAACCGCCGCATCTGCCGGCAAAGAGAAAAGGGGCGCCCAACGGGACGCAGAAGCGTTAGCACCAGGAAACTCGGAGACCGCGACGCGCCTTGCTTACCTCGATGAGCCGATGCGAATGTAAGCCTGCCAGGGAAAGGATCCGAATCCGGCGTCGTCGCCTCCAACGATACGGCGCTGCGCTGTCTGCTTGGCCAAGGAGATGCCGCAGCCTGCAAGGAAGCGTTGAGGAAAGCGTCGAGTTAAGCGTTGAGTTAAGCGTTGAGCTAAACGTTGAGCGACTTGAAGAGGGTGGCTGCAAGAGACACCAGCGATCTAAAACACAACCGAGCTGAACGAGACACCAAACGATTGTGATTCGCTTCTCCGCACAATACGGCTGATGAAACAAATTAAACCGGCACAGCGAAAGTCATGGCAAGCTGATGAACATTTTCGAGTAGAACGGCAAAGTAGAAAAGTCAAGGCCAGCCAAGTTGTGTTTTTAACGGCACAGTAGAAAATTCAAGGCCAACTCAAGTGAAAACTCAACGCAGAGTAGAAAAACTCAACGCAAAGTGGGAAACTCAGTACGATGCTTTGACCGCGTGTATTAAAGCGCGGTCATCTCGAGAAGATTCCAGGCTCCACAAAAGCCGCATCTCTGTGCGATCTGAGGCTTTTGCGACTAATCGCGGTCGCAAATACGTGGCACCTTAAAACACCCAAAAGAAAACCAAACCAACCACAAAAACACACAAAAACAGGCAAAATTAAAAAGGTCTTCGGTGGCAAATGAAGTCGGCGCGAATCTTCCGTCACAGAACCAGCAGGCCGGCCGCTGTTTGCACGGAAGGACGCGACTGAACTCGCGCTTGCCGGCGACGGTGGAGCGGGTGGTTTTGGTGGCATGCAAGTGTCAGTACGGTTGTGTGGCTTAGTAGTGAGTTATTCCTAGTTACAGTGGGTGGCGACGACCAGTGGTTACGTACAACGCCGCGCGCGGGGGAACACAGAGGGCGTGCAGGGCTAGCGACTACTTTAGCTACCAAACAAGACTACTGGCGATCTACTGCTCGGCGAAGGCGGATTCGGATTAGCTACGGGGGTTGGTTAGAAGTTTAGTACTCGTGCTCGTGCGTGACCGACCTGCAAAGGAAGCAAAAAGTTCAGTGTGAGCAAAGGCGTGGCGGAGTATCAGTCAGCGGTGTGGCAGGGGAATCCAAGAGAATTTTTGGCCGATGAGGAGAGGAACAGAAATACATTAACTTTCGCGCAGTGTGAAATCAGCTCGAGTTTTTCACTCGTTCATTCTAACGTGTATTAATTTACACACATACATTTCACTCGTTACATTTATTTCGTTATTTTCAACTCGTTGGCGTTTAGGTTTGTTCAAAAACTAAATTTCTTTATAGCGCCGAGCAAAGTTTTTTAAGTTATCCGGGGTTTCCTTCCCTGGTTGATATCCATCATAACTTTTGGCTTGACGAAAGTGTTCGTCAAACTGTCAAACAGTCAAACTGCCATTGAAGACCCGGTGGCGCGCTAATGTAGTGCGGCAGTGGCACACAACTTTGTTTAGATTTACAACACTTTCTCTTTTTTGGTTGTTTTTTTTTTTTTTTTTTTTTTTTTGCTACAGTTGTCTTCCGCGAAGTCGGTTTTAACAGCGGACGCGCGACACACCAACGCGAAAACTGCGTGGGCGCTGGAAACCCAAATGCAGCTGACAATTTTGTTGCCGTGACAATTTACCCGTCACTCTTTATTGCTGTATTGTTGTTGCAATGAGCGACAGCGACTTCGATTAAACGAGTGCCTCCCACACTTTCTACACAGAAAGATACGGTCTCTCTCTCTCTCCCCTTCTCACTCGATTTTTGCCATTCCTCCCTTCTGAAGCAAACCGAACTTTTTGCTTCTTCAACCGACCGATCAGCTGGCCCACTTGGGTCACCCCGGTCCGCATCCCGTTCTGCCACCTGCACCCACGCACGCACCCGCCGACCCCACTCCTCCCTCTACAGCGTTCTACACACTCACTGGCATCGTTCTTCACGGGTCCGTAGTTTCTGTGCGGAAGATTCGTCAGGTCGACTGTGTTGCCGAGGAACTCCGAGGTGCGCAGGTTGGCCGACTTGGCCGTGCGGTGGCAGCAGCCGCGCAGCAGGCCGTCGGTGCAGGTGCCCTGCAGCAGTCCGCCGGACATCCAGCAGCTGAGGAAGAACTCGCAGGTGCCGCCGCGGTGCTGGCATCCCAGTTCGCTCGTGCCGTCGGCTGGTTTGCGGTGTTCGTCGTGGGGGTTGGAAGTCGTCGTGTGGGTTGGGGAAGATGAGTGGCGAGAACACCGTTAGATTTAGTCATGATTGGTGAGAGGAACTCAGTTACGTGGTGATGCTTCATCTCAAACTTCTGTGGAGTCTCTTGGAAGACTCGAATCGAAGTCCTTTCAATGGAAATGGACAGCTAAACGTGTGCATTTGAAGGGAAGTCTGGAGAGGCAGGAACCACCACTCAACGAAAGGACGCTCGACGACAGCAAGAAGCAGAGGCATCCTTCGTCACACGCAAAACTGGAAAGAACTCGGGGAAGCCGAGGAAACTCGTACAAACCTTTTTCCTTGAAGGTGCTCGCCGACTGGGCACCCGGACCCAGACCAGGACCGCCTCCCGCCGGACTGCTCTCGCCGGTGCCGTCGATGTCCTGCAGGCTGAACTCGTTCCGCACGTCCTGGATGGCCGCCAAGTCGTTGATGCCGAAGTTTTGGTCCCTGCGGTGTAGAACTGCGTGTCAGTATCCGTCGGCACTCTGCAGCCGCCCCACCCATTCCCCACCCACAGCCGCGCCCACCTACCTGAAGGCCACGTTGTCGCTGAAGTAGACGCCGCTGCCACTGCCGCTGCCGGTGCCGGAGGGAGCCGTGGCGCCGACGTTGTCGTTGGCCGGGAAGACCACGCGCGGGCTGCGCGACGACTTGAACGCGTGGAAGCGGCCCTTGCGCGAGCCCTGGTAGTCGCCGCCGGCCGCGTACTCGCTGAAGGACTTCTGTGGCACGAAGGGCCGGGGCGGGGGCGGCGGCGGTCCCGCGCGGAACTCCACGTCGCCGAAGTAGAGGCCGCGCTGTTGGCGCTGCGGCAGCGCGGTGATGGGTCCGTTGATGTCGCCGAACTTGGTCACCTCGTCGCGGAACACCTTGCCGCTCGCCGCGGCCGCATTCAGCGCGTGCGGCTTGCTGTTCGCCGCCGAGCCGGGGAACTCGAAGGGGTGCGAGGGAGCCGGAGCGGCCTCCGGGTCGAAGACCAGCTGGCGCGTGTGCCGCGGGTCCGGCTCGCTGAAGACCACCGCCGCGCCGCCGTCCTCGCTGAAGGGCGGCTCGAAGCCGCTCGCCTCGCCGAAGACCGCGCTGTCCTCGCGGTAGGCCTGTGGACGGAAGGGACTCGCGGGCTTCAAGCTGTAGCTGGGGAAGTTGAAGCCGATGCGGCGGCTCGAACTGTCTGCGAGAGAGGGACGGCCGTCTTCGCTCCGCTGTGGACCGACGGGTTCTGCCAGCGAGCGGTTGTGCTGCGGCTGCCGTATTTCGGTGGTCGCTTCGGCCTGCTGAAGCAGCGGAATGTAAGCGTAGCTGCGACGGCGGCCCTCGCGGCGCGTTGCGTTCTCCGGCGCCAGCGGCACCACCTGCTTGGGGATGGTGATGGGCGCGGGCAGCTGCACTGCCGGCACCGCAATCACCTCCACGCCGGCGGAGTCGCCCGAGTCAGCAGCGGTGGCGGCCGCGTCGGAGCGACGCTGCGCTGGCGCCGCGACGAATCCGCCGCCACGTGAGCTGCGAGCCGCGCGGTAGCTGCCGAACGACTGCACCAGCGTGCCGTCCGTGCGTCGACGCTGCTGCGGGAAGCTGATGTCGTCCACTGCGACGAACGCGTCGTGCGGAGCGTAGAGGTTGCGAGCGGTGCGCGGACGGAGCGCCTCCGCCCAGGACGCGTGCCGGGCCGTCTCGCGAGGGGCGGGGCTGACTGAAGGGCGCTGGCGGGGCGGACTCTCGCTGGCGCGCGTCACTGTGAGGCCGGCGAAAATCACGAGGAAGCTCCATGTTTTTGTTGCTAACATCGTAGCTCATTGAGTTCGCAGAGCGGGGAAGCGGGGTCGGGGCGCGCTGGGGCGAGGGGGTCCTAAATGAGCCTCGGCGGCGGTGGTGGTTGTTGCTGCTGTTGTTGTTGCGACGACGTTACCTCTGCGATGGTTTGTTGTTGACGTGGTTTTCCAGGCAAGAAACCAAAACCAGTTGCATTCCAAAGAGTTGATGACGCTGCTGTTGTTGTGGTTGTTGTTGTTGTTGTTGTTGTTGTTGTTGTTGCTACTGCTGGTGCTGATGTTGTTTTATGACAAAACCGAAAACCGGCTCGACGGTTCGGCGCTCGAGGTGACGAAATGACTTCCTTGTTGGCCGCTGCTCGCCGCAGCCGCGCGCTGAAGCCGTTTCGTGGCCGAGCCTGCAAACTGTTTGCAGAAGAGTCGCTGTGTGCCTCGTTGTTGTTGTTGTTGGTCTCTATCTCGTCATGCTTGCGTCGGTTGCAGGCGCACTCGCGGGCAGAAGACGCTGTCGGCGGTCGAGGGGCGGCAGCGGCTGCTCGACGTAATTGGCTGCGTGGCGTGTCGCGCGCTCCACGCTTGAACTTGTGAGGCAGCGAATGTGGCCGCCGTACGCACGCGCTGCAGTTCGTTGCTCTCGCGCGCTTCCTGAGCTCAGCCTGGACCGCCGCGTGCCTGGCGCTGGCGTCGCGTGCTGCCGCTTTGCAGATAATCGCGTCTGCTGCTGGTGCTGTGGTGGCTGCGCCTCGGTTGCTGCTGTCACGCTCGGCAACTCACATGGCAGTCGTTTAGCGACTGCAGTTGTTGTTGTGGCCGCCGGTGATTGCACTCTGCTGCGGCCCCAGTGGACCAACAACCGGAGCTGCGCCGCTGCGTCGGCGTTCGGTGCTCGGCTCGTGCGGCTCCCACTTCCTCTCAATTCGTCACGCTGCACCTGCGCCGCGAACGGACTCCGCTGCTGCTTTGCGCTGCGCGTGAAGTTGTGTTGTGCTTGACTGCGAGAAGAAAGAAGGAAAATAACTGTGTTAGTGAAAATAGCAATGAAATTAAATAACGGAATAGCAGCGAGTGCTGAAAACAGACTCAGAAATTTTAAACGCCACTTGAATTCCCGCCTCTGCGGCGTTTTCGGTATCGAAATCAGTTGCGAAATCCACTCGCGAGGAACCCGCAAGGAAAACCACGCGCAGCCACGCTGCTGCTGAGATCTCAGTCGCTCTGCTGGTGGTGAAACGTTCGGCGATTAACTGCGGCAGCAGCAGTGGAAAAACTATGCGATGTTCACTGCGTTCGGCTCACGAAATACCTGCAGCGAGCCACTGGCAGGCGATCATTCGGCATTCCAGGCAGCCCGTCGTCGCGCGCTTTTCAGCCGCCCGCTGGCTGAGACCCCCTCGCGACGCACGCCGCGCAGACAAACGTTTAGCCGACGGCACCGCTTCATCCAAGCGCGCGCTCGCCGCCGGCGCTGAAGCAGCCAAGCCGAGGAACGCGCTGCAGACGTTCGGCGGGCTGAACACCGCTGATGCCGTAAGAGTGGAGCTCGTGCTGGATTGCGAGCGCCTCAGAAACTCACAACGAAGAAAACAATTTAAAAGCGGTTACGAAATGCAAGCGGAGAGCGGCGAGCGGAGAACGGCGAGCGGAGAGCAGCAGACGACGCAGCAGCGGCAGCGTGGCTCGAAGCTGCCACTGCAAGGCACTTCAGCACTTCTTGCTAAATAAACGAAAGTCAGCGAGAAGTCCGCAGATCTCCGATCAAGTTCAATATTTGGCCAGAAACCGCATTTTCAGGAATTCGCGCTCAGCTGCTCGAGTTCGTCGCTTGAGTGCTTCGTTTGCAGGCCTTTGAAGGCTGCGTAGGCGCCTCGTGATCTGTTCCTCCCTCTCAATGTGGCTTCCTCTCACTGTCCCGTCTCTGACGGCCTCTCTCTCTCCCATCCTCTCCCATGCACTCTCTTGCTGGATGCCTGGCATTACAACATCGACGCCGTGTTGCTGAACTCGCAGCTGAAAGTGAAACGCCGCCGCCGTTGATGCTGCCGTCGCTGCCGTCATCGCGTATGCAAAACTTTTACTTTCGTTGCGAGCGCTCTTTTCGTGCTTCTTCTTGCTGCTTCGCTCGTCTGCGCTTCCTTCTGCGGCTCGAAATGAGTGCAGCAGCAGTCGAGGCTGAGGAGCACGCAAAGCGCGCTGCCCGCGCCGCTGCTGCTACTGCGCGCCGTTATTTAACTGGTATTCCACCTCTGCTCGTGCGGCGAGTTGTTGTTGCGGCTGCCTTCGTACTCAATATTTTTGCACGAGGTTTCGTTTGTCTCTGCGAGGAAATGTATTGCTGGCATCTCTCTGATCGCCGCTGCTGCTGCAGCAGCAAGAAAGCGAATCTCGCTTCATCTCGAACTCGTTTGTGCAGATTTGGCCGAAGTTTCCGCCGCGATCGATGCTCTTTATTGCCGCCCATTGCAGCCGAATAACTCGACGACATCCACGCCGGTCGCGCTCGGCTGGAAATCTCATCGTGATCGCGCTGGACTGGATGGCTCAACTATATTTCGAGTTCAGTTCTTCGCTTCTTCGACACCATCAACGACACGCAGCAGACGGGAGGAGGAAAGTGTCAGCGGTGAAGTGCGTCTGACGCAGCACAGCAGCCATTAACAGCCGACGACTTCTCGCCTCAGACGACCGAAGGCGGCCGACGGCAGCGACGAAGACGACTGCACAGACGCGCCTCGCCAACGCCACCACGTAACACGCTGTTGTTGCAGCGCGCGATGTCGTAACCGATCGCTCCAGCAACAACGAAACGAAGTGGAAGAGCAACAACGAACACGAAGTGGAAGAGCAACAACAAAAACAAGAGAAGAGCTTCATCAGGCGGTCATTGATAGTGTGACCGACCAGCAGCGGCAGCAACGGCGCACCGTGATCGTGATTTTCGAAATTATCAGCCTCATCAGCTGCGTTATCGGCGTCGTCCGCGAGCAGCAGCATCGCGTTCAGCGCCATCTCATCATCGTCACGATCATTTTGCCGTTAGCAACGCGATAACAGTCGTCCGCGGCGAAGAGCGCGAGGCAAAGCGAACTCCGATTGCATTACTCGTCTCAGGCACACAAAGTGAGCAAACAACAGCCACGCAATGCGACGACTTGGCCGAGTTAATAAACTCGAAGAGATCAACATGCAAGCGTTCAACTGTCCCATCTGAAGCTAATTAAAATGCACATGAGTGTGTGTGTGTGTGTCTCCTCAAGTGTCGGCTGATCTGTGTTGCGTGTGTGGCCAGCATCCCACGAGGAATCCCACGAAAATGGGGAACTCGTGATCTTTCCCGTTGATTTTTCCTCATTCAAAGGGATTGCAGAGCTATTTTTCAAGTATTTCTGGAAGGAAGATCGAGAAGAAGGTGGACTAGCGATGAATATCAACAAAAACTCTTCATGTTTGGCTTGTAAAGTGAAGTGAAAAGAATGAGAAAGATTTTCTCTCCAAACACTTTTTCCTCCTGGGATGCTGGGATGTTGAACAACATCAAATCCATCTTTTTCTCTCCTCTGCTTTATTGTTGTTCACTTCATTAATTAAAACTCCGGGTGTCGTTATTCCTCTTCTCGTCGTTGTTGTTGTTGTTGTTTTTACATAACTGTTTTACCAGTTTCTTGGACGGCCTTGAGTGAAGGACGATGTCACTTCAGCAAAACCAGCCTCTTGTTTCTGTCTTGGTTCCTCTTTCTCTCTCTCTCATCCTATCTCCCCCTCCCTCTACACCGTCTCTGCCTATCTCTTTTTCTCTCGCTATATCATCCCTCTCTCCCTCTCACTCTCTCTCTCGACAACTCTACCCTCTCTCTATATCTCGCTCTATATCTCTCTTTCCCCCTCTCTCTCTCTCTCTCTCTCTCTTCTCTCTCTTCTCTCCCTTCCCTATCTCGGTATATCCTCTCTCTCTCTCTCTATCTAGCTCTCCCTCTCACTCTCTCTCGCTCACTCTACCCTCTCCCTGTATCTCTCTTTTTCTCTCCCTCTCTCTCTCTCTCTCTCTCTCTCTCCCCCTTTCGAGCTCTCTTCCTTGTCCCTCTCTCACTATCGCACTCTTCCACTCTCTCTTCTCCTACCCTCTCTCTCCCCTCTCCCTCTCCCTCGCGCGCTCGATCTCTCTCTCTCTCTCTATCTATCTCTCTCTCTCTCTCCCTCTCTCTCTCTCTCTCCCTCTCTCTCTCTCCCTCTCTCTCTCCCTCTCTCTCTCTCTCTCTCCCTCTCTCTCTCTCCCTCTCTCTCTCTCTCTCTGCCTTCAGTCTCTAACCGCTTCGCTTGGTTTTCCACCTCATCGGCCGTCACGGTGAGAAGCTCTCTTGATGACCTTCATTGCTGTATTCGAGGGAGAAAGTTTTTCTATCAATCTCATTATTTGCGCGTGTGTGTGTGTGTGTGTGTGAGGGCAATGAGAGGCTGTAATGAATACCGTCGCAGTGATTGACTTTTCCACCAAATCACTGACATCAAATGAAATTAAATTATTTTAAGGTCTTCTTATTGTCTGAAGTTTCTTATTTTTCATAATTTTGCCATTCATAATTTCTTGCTCAGCGGAAATTAAGATAATCAACGCGCATCTTAATTTAGATCTCAATCCCAAAACGCATTCAGCGCCCCGTTTTTGCTCGTGGCTGTCACTGCACTCGCAACTCATTTAGTGCGCCGGCGACATTCATGAGAAAATGGAAGACAATCGCGTCTCTGCGCGTCTCTGCGCGTCTCTGCGTACTTCGGCGGCTTCCGATGCACGCGGCCGCGATGCGATGCGCTTTCCTCTCCAGCGTCATTCAGTGGTTCGCACAGAAATTCGCTGTCTGCGAGGCAGCGTCGCGTTTCCACTGCGAGACCGCAACCGCTACGCAGGCGTTTACGCACAAACAGCTCGTGCAGCCCCGCTGAATGAGTGGAAAACTGTAACAATAAAATTCCACACTCATTAAGTTGGGAAAGAAAATTCCCAGGCGGTTCAGTCGAAAGTTTTCGATGACTTGGAGGGGTAGGGGAGGAGGAGGCGGGGGACGGCTGGAGTGGAGAGGTCGTTACACACACTGATTTGCAGTGAGTAACATTCAAAATACAACAACGCAGAGAGCGCAGCAGCGAAACGCAAGATTTGCGAGACACAAACTCGCTGGAAATCTCAGCTCGACGCCCCTCGTGTGTCGCAGCGAAGGCGATTCCTCTTCGTTTTCCCCGAGAAATCTTCGCGATCCACCTTCCAGAAGAACTCGAGGCAGTCACACGAGCAAATGACGTGATTTTGACTGCAGGACCACAACAACAGCGGACGCAACAGTTGCTCTGATTTGACGTTAAAGGCGAGATTTTCGTTTTGTCTTTTTTTCCGGCAGGCAGACAACAGCTGCTGCTGCTGCCGCTGACGACGCCGTGAAATTGGGTCAGAAATGGTTGGCGGAAAGTTTCACCGAGTTCGCAAAAAGGAGCCACAAAATAAAAGTTGAATTTATCGGCCGTAAGAAGCCAATTTTGGTGTTGAAATCACAGCAGCAAAAGTTGAGTGTTAAGAAGGTTTCGTGATAATTTTTTATAATTTTTAATAGAAGATAATTTTTAGCATTTAATTTGATGCTCAAAACGGAACAAAAAATCCACAATACGGAAAACAGTCGATCATTTTTTCCATTTCCCTTTTTTCCCTTGCAAATTCACCGGATTTATTTTGAATATCTGAATGCTGGAACTTCATTTTCGAAACCATTAAATTTGCATCCGCATTTGACACCGAAAACTGTTGAGTGAGGTAAGTGACGCTCGCAGGAGAGGCTCGCGGTAGCCAGAAAAAGCGAACACTAACGCAAGCACGCGTGATTAGCATTCCGTTCACGCGATTTCTGCGCAATTGTTGATTTTAGCGAAACACTCCGGCGGCAGATGAAACGCGAGCGCGTCAGACATGCAAAGTTGCGACGAAGCGGCTGCCGTCGAGTTACGTGATGCGCGTTACACAACCGCAGTGATTGAGGTCACCGGCGAAGACAACAACAACAACAACTGGAGAAACAGAAGGTTTGTGGAATTCGCTGCATTGCCGACTACTTCAGTTTGCTTCTTAAGTCTCTCGCTCGAAAAGCGAAGCGACTTCTGTAGGTCGATAAAAGCGAAAAAGTGTTGAATTACACGAAGACATGAAAACACCGAATTAACACTTCGAAAACAATTGAAAATTTGTAAGTTAGCGAATAATTAAGAGGTGGAGGAGGGCATGAAAACCTTTAATTATTGAATTAATTCGAAAGAGGCAATCAAACGATGTAAACAATCACTCAACACATGCGAGCGGCACTCGCAATTATGTGAGCGGCACTCGCAATTGTGTGAGCAGCACCAGCGAACCTCCGACGAAAGTCGAGAGCGATCTTCGAAAAATCCCGAGCCAGCGTCGGGTTTACATACGCAGCTCGACGAAAACCGAAACCGAAAGCGGAAACCGAAGACCGTAAAAAGCCAGACGCAGCAGCCCGCCGCCGCCGCCGCCGTCGCCGTGGCCGTGGCCGTCGAATCAATCATCCGGATCCATAAATTAGCGAGGCAGCTGTTAACCGAAATGCTGCTGGAAATCCATTGCCACGGCCAACCATTTTCCGCAACCAGTTGCTGCCTCGTTAATGTCGCTGCCGCGCGGCCGCCTCTCGCTGTTGGGAAGCCGCAGTCGCTGCACGACTCGACTCGACTCGAATACACGAGAAGAGCGAATGGGCGAGTGTGCGAGTGTGTGTGCGCGGCGCTGCCCTACTGGGTTTTCGTTCGAGTTTGAGGCGAACGTGTTTGTTTTAATTAGTGCGTCCCGCGCCGCGCGAGCCGCTGCCGAGTCGAGTGGCGCGGCTGGTTTCCGCGGCTGGTTTCCGCGGCTCGCGTTGTGCAGAACTGTGTCAGCCGCGCTGGCGTCGTCTTCGCGTGCAGCGGCAGATTGCTCGGCGTCCTGCAGCAGCTCGCGACCAGTTTGCGCGGTGTTGCCGCGAGGTAGGAGATCCCGCGGCCGTCGTGTGCGCCCTCGAAGAACACCAGCAACACCAGCGCGCAGCCTTAAATCCGCACTTCGAGGCAGTCGAGGATGAGTCAGTCTGCTTGCTTCACCTTGTTTTGCTCTCCGCTCGGCAGCCGCCAACTCGTTCGTGCAGCGGCAACTAGCAGCGCTGCCAGCCAACCTCCAAAATTTCTCCGCTTATGCAACAACAACGAGACGAGTTCGGCAAGCGAGCGAATTAACGGGGCAGCAAAATAAAGCCGTCGGCAGTCGAGTGCGAAATCGAAGCGGCGTCCCTCCGCCGCTAAAAAGGAGTCGCGCGCGACCACCGCGCGGCGCTCAGGGCGGCACAGATGCGCCGATCCAGGTTAATTCCGCGCATGTTTTCTGGGTTTCGAGGGCTGCCGACTGGCGGACTGGCGTGACACACTTTTCGACGTGAATGCGGACGCGAGCGCGCACTTGGCAGCCAGTTGTCGTGACGTAATGCGTTTCGAAGTCTTTGTTTTCGGCTTCGATTTGCTGAGCGGCTCGCTCGAGCTGCGTGCATTTCAGGTTTTCATTTCTCAGTGTGTTTCGTCACTCGAACGATTTATATAAAAGTTAACACCTCTGCGTGAATCGAACGCTGTTACCGCTTTTATTATTTTAGAGAGGAAAAACAGCGTTCATTCGTTAATTTTGTGGTGTTAAATTAGAATTCACAGACTCATCCACTGCCAACTGTTTAGCTGCAGATTTATCTGACTGATTTACCTGCTAAATTATCCACTGGTGCTTCGCAAAGAACCAGAAAAATAAAAATTTCACCAAACATCAGCAAACGCGTTTCTCCACAGCCAGAGACTTAGGAAACGAACTTGAGTGAGTGTGCCGAGGCAGCTGCTCACAAAACTCACCTCCGCCGAAGGACTTCCGAAGCAATAAAGAAACGCCAAGCGCTGGTCAATCGAAGCCGCCGTCGCTGGCCTCGGCTTTCCTCTCAGCTTTCCACTGCGAGCAGCGGTTCGCTGCTTCTGAGCGCAGCGCCGAAGTGGGCTACCGTTAGCTGAGCGCTTTCTGCGGCCGAGCAGCGGACTCGATGTCGACGCCAAGGAGTTTCTCTGCCGCGCATGCAAATAAGCGCGCAAAAATTGTAACGAACTGCAGTGGCAACGCGCGACTTTCACTGCTGCGATTCCACGCAGTGCAACACAATTTCACGACTCCGAGTGCGATTTGCAGCGTTTAGTTGCGCCTCACTGGGTGACTCGCATCAGCTGCGCGGGTTTCGCGTGGCGGTGGAACAACTCGCGGATCGTTTTTGTGAACGCTTCGCTTTTTACTTTGAACACCGAAAATGCCGACTACTCGACGATCCTGGTGGGCGAATCCTGACAGCGCCGCTCGACTCACTCACGTCTCGAGCGTACAAACGAACTTGAAGCGATGCCGTGCACTGACTAACTGTAACTGTAACGAGGCGCCAGCAAGTGGCCAGCAGACGGTGTGGACGACGACGACGAACGGCGACGATGGCGACGAGCAAGCGGCTCAATGAGCGAGTGAGCGAACGAAGTATTTGCGATTTGAGCGGAACAGAGGGCGACCTTCCTGCGCCGAATCTCGAAGAGATCTGAACGCACGCGCAGAGCGCAGCAGTTGAGTCGGAGCGGCGCGCACGAGATTTTGTTGCTTTGCAGCGAGTGCTGCTGCTGCTGATGGAGTTGCTGTTGCCGCTGCCGCTGCCGCTGCCGCTGCAAATCTGCTGTTTGCGACACTCGTTCAAAAGTCGTGTTTTTCCTCTTCGGCTCGTGAGCAAGAAGACACGAGAGAGCTGCGAGCAAAAACAGCCGAAGCGAAGAGCCGAACTCAGCTGCGGTTTTCGGTGAAGCAAGAGACCGCCAGCGAGAGGGCAGCGAGAAAAACCGCGATTACAGTAATAAAAGTTGCCTAATTCGGCGCGGACCGCACGTAATTGAGCGAGATGTCGTCACGGCCAATAATCGCGGCCGATCGAGCTGGTCAACCGCGGCGGCCGAGCGGTCATCAGCTGCTCAACTGCGTGCGTCCGTCCGTCCCGCGGCGCGACCGAGTGTTCGTGTTCGTGTTTGTGTTCGTGTTGCAATGCGAACTTTGTTGCGCGAGCGTGGATGAACTCTTGACTTTCTGCTCTCTCGCGATTTCACGCTCAGGTGTTTCGCAAGAGACTTTTTTGGAGACGCATTTTCCCCTCCCCTCGCAGGATTTTGTGTCCCTGAAGACGCGTGGATTCAGATGTCGCGTGTCGCGGCCACGCCATCGCAGCTGGTTTCGCGTTGCACGCAAGTGCTGAATTATTCTGCTTTGCGAGCAACGATTGCGTGGCGCGGAGGATTGGATGCCGACTGCGTTGGCAGACGAGAATTCGAGGAGATCAACTTGAATGCGAGGTTTTGCGGCCTCGCGAGCTGGTCGCTGCCTCGAGCCAGCAACTCTGGAAACTCCGCCGAGACGACTTCGGCCGAAATCCGCCGACAAAACCCTCGAATGCTCGCCCACCGGTTTGCGCAGTCATTGAGAAGATCGAGCGCGACTTCAAGGACACCCAGCGACGACACTCGAAAAATACCGCTGCGTGAGTCATCTCGTCGCGAGAGTCCCACCCGAAGGCGTTCGGAGGAAACTGAAGAGAGACGGTTGTTGTTTTTGCAGCTGTTGTCCCCGCACTCAAGTAACGGAAGCCTTCGAGTGAAACAGCGAATTACGACAGCGCGTGCAATGCAGGCGGCTGCTGGCGGACGCTTTGGCGCTCGCGGTCAGTCGGCTGTTGTTGCGGCTGCGGCTGCGGTTGCGGCTGCGGTTGCGGTTGCTGCCAGCAATCGGTCGAAGTGGCTCTCCAGCGAAGAGAGAAACTCACGCGAAGTGGAGAAATGCGAGTAAAAGAAATAAAAGGGAAAACCTAAAAATCGCAGCTCCGATTTTTAATAATGTTTACTTTAATTTCCTCGTTAAACAGAAGACTCGAGAAAGCGCTTCGTAATGAGCTCCCCTCTCGCCGCCGCTTCGTCTCTTCCATCGCTTCCGCCGCAGCAGCGCGAACTGCGCACGTGAGGCGTCGTAAAAGTTCGCAGTTCGCACCCCCGCCGCCGACTGACACTGAGAGACGCTCGCTGCGCACGAAGCGCGCTCACGAGCCGAGCGCCGAGCGATCGACCGCTGCGAACTCGAACGGAGCCGAAGGAGCTTCAACGACGAGCCGAACACCTCGAGTCGCCGGAACGCGACTGAAAACTAAGCAAGGAAAAGAGAAACACGCGCGCAGCAACAACACCAGATAAGAAACAACAATTTCACTTTCCTTTTCGCATTGTTAGACAAGAGATAAATTCGGCTACACGGTCGTCGTCGTCCCTTCACAGCCGCGCTCCCCCACTCACTCGACGCTCTTAAATCGTCTTTTTCCTCCCACAAAAGTGCTGCCAAACTTTTGCTCTTTTTTTTCGTTGCTGTGTCGGTTGTCATTGTTCGCCACTGAAAAAAGTTATTCAGAGCGAAATTTATGCCTACGCTGGTGGTGGTTGGTTGTTGTTGCTATTGCTGTTGTTACAGTTGTTGCTGGAGTTGTTAGCTGGCCGGCAGAAAAAATGAAAACCTCCGACGCTTTGACAACCGCAAAAACCTGAGAAACCCAGAAAAAGTCGACTTTATTTCGCAGAGGTTTTCTTTCCTTTCATTCCTTGACTGCTGTCGTCGCTTTTCTCCTTTTTATTTGTTAGTTTTTAACTAAAACTCGCATCGTTTTGCATTTCATTTAAGTTAATTTGGTTTAAGTTGGCTTAATTTGGCTTCATTTCATTTAATTTCATTCCGATTTATTTAACTTCATTTCATTTCATTTACTTTACTTTATTTTATTTCATTTCAGCTTCTCGCCGCTTTTGTGGAAATAAAAATCCTTTTTGTCAGGCGACACTTCAAGCTGCGCTTCCTTATTTTTTGCCAAAAACAACAATAACAACACGAAAAACTTAATATTTTGCTGCGGATCAAAAAAGAAAGAAAATTTACAAAAATTAAACGTAATAAAATTTTCTCAAAACACATTTTGTGTGCTAGTGGAAGTTGCAGAAATGTTGTTGTTGCTGCCGAGGCACGAGAGCAGCAACAACAAAATAACGGCGTTGCATGCAATCATCACTTTCACTCAAAAGTGATATAATGGCCGGCGTTGTTGTTGCTGTGTTGTTGTTGTTACTACTACCAGCGTGAAGATGTTGAGGCCGCTGATGCTTACTGGCAAGCAAAACGAAGCGAAGTCCGCTGGAGTGAATTCCTGTTTTCTTTTTAATCTCTTAATTGCAGCCGTTTGAATTTTTACGGCTTCCTCTGCTTAGCGCCGATCAGTGAAGTGAGTTTATTTTGCAATTTAGTGTATTCGGAGCTGAGGAAGTCAGTTGTAAAGTAAAACAGACGCTGAGCAGAAAAGCAGAATCGCGTGCATGTGTTGGCGCGTAAGACTGAAGACACAAACCTTCTCTTTGTTGGCAAACTCGCTCCGGCACGAGCTCGGCGCGTTTGCTGCTTAAGTCTTCACCTTTGCACACAATTCAAAAACAAGTCGAGAATTGTCATGTACAGTTAATCTTCTCTCTTCGCTTCTTTTCGTTTCTTTTTAGTTTTGCGTTGTTTGGTCAGCAATAACAGTAAAATACGCTGAAGCGAAACGCAATTTGAACCCCATTAAACTGCGAAGAGCTTCGCTCTCAATTAAATGAATTGGGATTCCAGAGGAAAACATCAAATTCACGCACTGAACGCACGTAACGCCTTCAGTGACCTTGCATCCGTGTGCGGAACCGCGTGGTTTTCACAACCGCCAGCGAGGTGCGGCGAAGCGAACGCCGCTCTGGAGCGCCGGACGCAATTGAATTAATCAAAGCATTCGCTGGATGGCAGCGACGCGCCGAAATCGCAACACGAGACACGTAATTGGCGAGCGTAAGCGGCGCGACTGCGTAAGCGGCGTCTACGTGCGCGACCGACGCGCGTCGCGCACCCACGAGAGCGGCGCGGCCGGCGGCCAGACCAGCGAGGCGCGCGGCCTTGAGGCGCTCCAAACCAACGAGGATGTCGTTCCACTGACATCGATTTTGTCGAGTTGACGCACTTCGAGTGCCGTCCAGCAGCAGGTGTGCGCGGTGCGAGGGGCAGCAGGCGCGGAAGGCGGGGGCGGCGTGCAGTCCGCATTCGCCGCGCTGACAAGAAACGTAACGCGCTGCTTGTTGCTCTGTAAGCCTCTCTGCGCGCGCGTTACGCAACGCAGCCGCTCCGCGCTCCGAGTGTTGCAATGGGCAGCCATTAGTTCTCGCTTCTCTCTCCCGCTCTGCCTGTCTTCCTCCTACTTTGCTTCTCTCGTGATTCCCCCCCTCCACCACCACCACCAACTCTTCGCTTCACGCGCAATTTGGCGAGCATTTCACGCCCCTCCACGAGCAGTTCGAGCGAGTAAATCCGCTGAGAGTTGCAGGCAGTTGAGTGATTTGAACGCTCTGAGATCCGCTGCGTGGCTGCGCTTCTGCGCTTCTGAACTTCGGTCTGAATTTGACGCAACACCTCGAGTGCATCTCGAGTTTAGCCGAGGACAGCTGAGTCCGCGCAGTGTGAAGGCTCACCCTGCCACGCCCCTTCCTCGGCGTCGCCGCTGTCTGCCGCACACAGCAGCTCGCTGCGAACAAAACATTCAAATGCGCTCACTGATGATGCAACTGGCGCGGCGGTGATCGCTGCCGACTTTGCGGCGATCGACTTCTCGCGCGGACGGCCGCTGTTGCCTCATGCGAAATTCCGCCGCTGCAGCCGTCGTGGCGTGCAACACGAAGCGAGGAGTTCGCTGCGTCTCTCCGTTCTCGCGTTCGCATGCAAATCGCGCTGCAAATTGCTTTAAATTGCGGCGAACAGCTGCGTTGCGAGCGCTCGAGTGGAACACGCGGAGGGTCTCGAGCAATTCAGAGGATTCCAGCAGCAAGCAGAGGGAAGCCGTCAAGCAGCGGCCACTTCTTGCCACAGCACGGCAATCAGTCATCGTTTTCGCTGTTTTAACCGGGCAAAAACGCCGCTCAATTTCGTTGCACGAGTGTCGCCGTCACGTCTTCAAAATCCTCCAAACTTCCACTCGACGCGAGCAGACGAGACTCGCGATTTCGGGCCTCGAGATGCCAGCGCGAAATCGCTGCGTGGAAGTCAAAACTTCGAGTGGTGAATGCAATCAACGCGCGCGCGTAGGTGGAGCAATCAAATCTTGTCAACCGGAACAGCAGCAGCAACGACAACAACAACAGCAGCAGCAACGACAACAACAACAACAACAGCAACGACAGCAGAGGCAAAATTTCACTTTCATTTCCAGAAAAGTGAAAAAATGACCCAGAAATCTTTCAAAAGCCTCTCTTAATGTGATTTTTATTCAGTTTTCTAGCCTTTTTCATGCTTTTTTCACAAGTGGGACAGCCGTCCTCCCGCTCCCTCCCGCTCCCCACCCGCTCCCCGGTCGTCCCTTCATTTTCACATTCATTTCTTGTCAGCTCGTCTTCATTTTTGCCGGCTGAGTGGCGCCATTTGGGCCGCGCGGCCATTAAGTTCGGCCGGCGGACGAGCAGCGCGTCTCGCCGACGCTCACGGATCCCCAAAACGCTGGGCTGCTCCAGTTTTCAGCTCTCGAGTTGCCCGAGATCCGCTTCCAGCCGCTGTTATGCAAAACGCTCGGCGAGCCGCGTTTCAAGACGAATTCGCTGCGATTTGAAGGCTGAAAACGCCAGCTGACAGCCACGATTTGGTCGGCGTGACGAGGAAGCGAGGAAGCGAGGAAGGAAGGCAACGCAGCGCAGTCTCTCGTCCCCGCAGACTCGCGCGCTTGTTTGCGTCCACACGGTTGCTGCGTTGCGTTTACGTAAGCGCTGCTGCACCGTTTTCAGCGTCATTTCAGTGTCCGCTGCGCTGGGCGGGCGCTGAGAAGCGATCTGTTGTGCCGACGCAGATGCCAGACGTGGATGACTCGAGCGAATGGCGTTCGTTTGCGTTGCCGCGAAGTGGCACGCGTGTCGTTGTGACCCCATTAGCGCGTCTTTCCTGAGGTCGCACTGAAGTTGGGACTGCCAAACCTCGAAGCAGGACTGCCAAACGAAGTTCCTCACAATTTAACAAAAAAAAAAAAAAAAAAAAAAAAAAAAAAAAAAAAAAAAAAATCAAAATTTAGAAACCTTAAAAATTAAGCTAAAATTGAATTTTAAATTAAAACTCGGTAAATAGAAAACTGAATACTTCTGAATTATTTCTGTTGTCTTGGAATTCGCGTGATTTGCTCACTTAACGGTAGCTTAATTTTTAATTTCCGTAACGGTTTTAGAAAGTCTTCGCAGCTGGAAAAAATCGCCTAAAAGCGAGGAAAGCGTTTCTCGCGCGTTTGTCGCTTGAGTCTTTCGGGTTTACTGCTGCCGCTGAAAAAGCTCACAAATTCCCCGCTTTTACGGCGCTCCGGGCGCACTTTTACCGCAATTGTGGTCCTCAGCGCGAGTGAGTGGATCTGATTTGCGAAGAAGAAGAAGCCAGCGAGCGCTGAGGCTTTCAACGCGGATGAGTTGCGACGCGACTTCTGCCGGCCGCTTCTTCCAGTTGCGATCAAACGCTTCAATCGCTCGCTGTGAATGAGTTGAGTGGGAGCAGAGTGAGGTTTCGCCAGCCTTTGCGCGCTTCGATTGCGCTCTGCGGTGGTGGAAAACGCGTTTCCCCGCCGCTCTCCACTCGACTGACAACGAAACACTCGAACTGAAGTCGCCGTTCGTTGCGTTCAGCAGGCGCGGCAACAACTGACATTTCTAGCAATTTGTTCCGCGTTGCGGCGAGAAAAGACGGCGACGGCGGAGCGAGCAGAAGCGGAAACAAAAACGTGCGTTTTACGTAACAACCGAGATGCAGACGCACGCAAGCGCTGCCGCTGCCGCTGCTGCTGCTGTCGTTGTTAATCTGAAGACAATAAAACGCGACTTTGCAGCTCGATGATCTGCGTGGACTTCGGCCAGCTTCTGCTGACGCTCGTCTCTCCGCAACAACGGCAAAGACGGCGATAAATCTGAGTTTCCGATTGTTTTTTACGATTTTACTGCTCTTGAGCGCGAGATGCGGCCAACTGAGGAGCGACTGAATGACAGCGTTGGAGCGGCGCTTCGCTTCGTTCGAGCTGCAGCAGCAGCAACAACAACAGCAGCAGCGCCGAAAGCGAACGAAAACCGTCGAGGGACGCCAGGAGTTCCGCTGGGCTTCGCTAAACGAGGTCAATCGGAGTGCAGCGGCGGCGGTCGCTTGAGTCGGCTTGCCGATTCCATTTTAACGACTTATTTTCGCTGGTTTGCTGCTGTTGTTTGAAGTCGCAGCTGCCTGTTTATTGGCTTCAATCGGCGTTTTCTGCTGAGATCCGCTGCGGTTTTCGTCTTCTGCTTGTTTCTGAGAACGATTAAGCTGCCCTTCGCGCAAAAACGCTGCAATTTTCTCCGTTTACACTGATTAACAGAGCAAAAAAGAGGGAAATTAAGCCACCTCGTTTTTCTCTTTCTCTCCCTGCGCTCCCTCAACACGTCAACGTCAACTCAGTCAGTCCGACACTTGAAAGACGCGCTCTTGCAGTCCCTCTGCACTCCAGCAGCTCGTCGAAGTTAATAAAAACCCACGAAACGTCATAAAATCCGCGATTTTATGTCATCCAGCAGCGAAAAGCGAAAACACTTCTCGTCGTGCGCTGCTTTCATGGATGATTTCATCAATTATCGCGTCCTAATGAGAGGCTGCGACTTTCTTGTGCGGAAAGTCGAGTAAAAAGCATCTGAAGCCGCAAAACTTGAGCGGGACTCACAAAATTTAATTAAATATTTTTATACGACGATTAAGCACGCGGCGGGGATGCGCTGGCCGTCGATCGAAGCAGAAAACTTGGTGAAGAAAATGAAATTCGGAAACGCTTGTCAGGGAAAACAAAGAGAAATTTCAAATAAAAAAGTTTTGATGAAATTTTGGGTTTCTTATATCGAGAAGTTTCGTAATTGATTAAATTAATTAAATGAACGCTTTAATTTGAAATTTCACAGCCGTGAAAAGAGCGACAAACAATCGCGTTAAATAACAAACAATTGAAAAGTTGAAAATAACAAACAATCGCGTTAAAGTTGCTCAATTCCTTCAAACGACAACAAAAGACTCGCCGAGAGCGTGAAAGAGACTCTCGCTGTCCTCACTGAGAGAGTGAAAAACACAACTGGGCGGCGTATTTAATTTCGATTTCACGTGTTCCGCTTTCGATTTCACGTGTTTCGCTTTCGATTTCACGTGTTTCGCTTTCGATTTCGTTCCCCGCTCGTTTTCGAAGGCTTGCAGCTGGAAGCGATTTCGCGTGTTTTCCTCTCTCGTTTCCCTCTTCTCACTTTCCGCCTTCGTTCGCTTCACGCCGACGCTGGCGTGGAAAACTAACTGAAGACTACAAAATGATTAATTAAATTTGTGGATTTTACCGCTGGCAATTAAAAAACACTCGCCGCCTCACGTGGGACACGCAAACGCGGAGCTGAAGAGGCGAAGACATCGCAGCGCAGCGCAGCCTCGCTTTGCTTCCTCCCACGAGAAGACGATGAGACGAAGATGGAGTTGGTGGTGGTGGTGGTGGTGTTGGTGAGGGGGGAGGTGGGTGAGCAGCGTGCCAGCCGGCGACGACGTCGGCGCCGCTCCTGCAGCAACGCGAGCAGCCGCGATGAAAGTGAAGCCGAGCGCAGCCGCAACTTCTTTCAACGCTCATCGCGATGCTTCAGGAAGGCGTAAAAACCGTTAACGTGCTTCGAGTTTATTGCCGGCGTCGTTGTTAAAAACTTTTAGACGTTTTTTTCACGACTGTTGACTCTAAACAGCTTTTAAATGCGCGTTTTTACATGCGAAAATCCTCTCTATTGCAAATTAAATGCGGGATTTCCATTCGAATTCGCGCGGAGCATTCAAAATTCCGCTCCATTAAATGTATTCGTGCGGGATTTCCAGCATTTCAACGCTTTTCCGCGTGTTTGAGTGAAACGGAATCTTTTTTCGACGTCGCTTCTAAAATCAGCGAGTCGCGTCGCTTCTAAAAGCAGCGAGTCGCGTCGCTTCTAAAAGCAGCGAGTTCGTTGTTCGAGTCTTCAGTCCTTCGATTTCCACGCACACAAATTGCTGACTGAGCGTGAATTAATGGCTGCGTTTCTACTTTACGAAGATTAAACAAATTTAAATGTATTATTAATATTAAAAAAAACATTTCCGTTCGTCCGCACGAAAAATGTTAAGATTTTCTAATGCGATGCGGGAATTTCATGGTTAAAAATTCCTCGGGTGGGAAAGCGAAAATGAGATTAAAGAAAGCGGTTTTCAAAGCTCTTCTTCTTCTTCTCCTCCTCCTCCTCCTTGATCGCCTCTCTTGCTCTCTTAATCGAAGCGTCTTCAGCTCGGCGACGGATGACTGGCGCCACGCGGATTAATCCAGTCAACGCCGGCGGCAACCAGAGCGGCAGAAACAAGAGCGAGGCGACAACAACAACATGAAGCGAGAGCAAGTTAGCTCAAATCACGGCAACAACAGCAAACACAACAACAACAACAACAACAACAACAACAACAACAACAACAACAACAACAACGATACGCGTTGCATGCTCGCGTGTTAGTTGAAAATTCCTAAGCGACAGCTAAACAACTACAACAACAACAACAACAGCGTCAACATCTGCATGAAAACAGCAAAAAATACAGCAACAGAAATAACAACAACAACAATAACAACACCGAAATACGCCGCCACGAGAACAGCAAAATTTTGATGTTCAAATTTTCCAGGATGTTTTGTGATGTCAGCGATTTTTGCAACGTGGAAGACGTTGACGCGCCGCTGATGGACGTTTGCTGACATTTTCGCATCGATTTAAGTTGCATTAGAGATTTCAAGTATTTCGCAGACTAGAACACGCGCGCTCTTCGCTTTCTTCTTCGCCGCGCGGACGCGTGGCAGCCGCTTGTCGGAAATCCAGAGAGTGACGGAGACGGCAGATGATCAACTCGCCGCGGCTGCGAACCCTCAAAACGCCACTCAAAGCGACCCAAAAACACTCCATTTTCTCAACGGTCCCGTTCACAGAAAGTAACGGCAGACGGAAGCAGCGCCGAGCGCCGTCCACGCAGCCACTCAATGCAGAGATCGAAAGTGACAAGCGAAATAATTGCAAGAAAGCCGAACAAACGCCTCGAGTTTCTCCGTTTTCGAGTGTCTTTAATGTGATTTGCTTCTTCTTAGTTTTCGTAGCAAAAGAGTTTCCTATTTTGCGGAGTTTGTTGTTCGTATTTCTGCAGCAACGCGAACTCCTCAGTTATTTCGAGAAAGGAAAGACAATTTCGGCCACAGATTTCGTTGTGTGTTCAGTGATCTCAGCACTAATTAATTCCAATTATCGACTGCCATTGAAAATTTTAATCTTGCTTAAGCTGAATTATTAAATTTCCGTTGAACGAAATTGAATAAATTTCTTAAAATTAATCTTTTCTCTCTCTAGAAACGAAATAAAACATCGATTTCAACTTTAATTAGTTGCTCTTGCAACATTCGATCGCAGCACGAGTGTGTTGCAGCCGTAATTGCAACTGATTGCTGCTGTTATTGCAGCGCGAGGCAACCTTGAGCTGCACAGAAGGACGGACTGACTTCGGCGTGCAAGTTTTTGTCAAAATCTTTTCTCTCACTTGCAACCGACCGCCGACCGACTGTTGGCGGCCGAACGCCGCCTGTTTGTTGCTGGTTCAGCGAAAGGCAACACAACAACAAGCTTAAACTGAATTGACTTTTTATTTTCCGAAGCCGGCTGCGAAAACCACCCACGCAACCGTTTGCAAAGCACTGGAAGCCAGAAACGCGCTTCACTAGTGGTGACACTCGACAAAAACAGCGAGCAGCGCAACAACACAACTCACTAACACTTGTTAAACAGTAAAATCTACGCACTCTAAAATTCTTTGATATCGAGAGCCTAAAAGTAGGCAATGAAGATTGCACGACTAATGCAGTGCTTTCAAAACTGCAAATGTTCGCTGGACATTCCATGACGGAGGTTCTTGTCTGCGCTTCAGTGAATAACACATTCCAGTGCTTTAGTGAGTGCAGACATCAAGACGAATAGATAAACCGAAAACCAGAGATATTTAAACTGTTTATCTAACCGCGTTTGTGTATCTAAACACGGTTCAATTTCCCCGGATTTAAATATAAAAGCGAAAATGAGTCCAAATTTTATTCACGATATCATTTATTTCTCAAGTCAATCGATTATTATGTGTAAAACGCTTACGAAATACAAAACTACGGAATATAAGTGATTATTTGTATAAAAATCGCAGGAATATGATAGAAATACAGGCAATTTTGAGGATGCAAGGATGCTCGGGGCAGTAAATGCTAAATACTCAAGACTCGCATAAAATATACAGACGGAACACTTAGTGGAGCGTGCAACGTACTGCGTCTGCGACTTAGATAGCAAAATATACAGCAGAACATCGCGCGAGACCCACTCGTGTCGGATGCCGCGAGTAACGCAGGCGTTCGAAGCACTCTGGCGGCTGCAGTTCAAGTAACGACTCGAGATGACGTCAGTATGGCAACGGCTACTCGCGGATGTGTGTGTGTGTGTGTGTGTGGGTGTGAGTCGGTGTGTGGTGAGAGGACTGCGCTGGACACGGAGGTCTTCACTTCACTTGTTGAAGTTCTCAATCTGCTGCAGAACCCAGCTCCTGGAGGGATTCGGTTGGCTGTGGCCTTGTGTGGGAACCGCTTTGGCCGCGAGAGCGTCGCCCTCGCGCTCGCCCGTTCCGTTCGCCGCCTTCTCTGCAGAGCTCCTCGTTGTCCGGGTCGGTGACTTTGGAACCGCAGCTGGCGGCGACTTGGCTGACGGCGACTTGGCTGGCGTCGACTTGGCTGACGGCTTGGGCGGCACCTGCGGGTGGCTGCGGTTCCGCGCGGGCGGCGGCGGCGGCGGACTGGACGGGCGCTTCAAGTACTCGCAGTCCGGACGCTTCTCGTTGTCGTCGCTGTAGACGGCCGAGTCGCGGAAGTCGGTCTCCAGCGTTGCCTCCACGTTCTCCTCGTACTCGAAGCCGCTTGCTTTCGCCGGCTTGTTGCCGCTGCGCTTCGCGTCGCACACGCTGTCGCTGGAGGAGGTCAGCGAGAAGACGGAGTCGCGCTGCAGCGAGGCGTCCGAGCTGTTCATCGACATGAGGTTGACGAAGGCCCGCGGGTCGGCGTAGTCCACGTGCGCCATGCGCTCGCCCACCGACTCGCTGCCCTGCCGGTGGATGATGCTCTGGCGGCACATCTCGGTGACGTCGGACACGCGGCGCTCCGGCGGCTTGTTGCAGCGCCCGAAGCTGAGCGCCAAGCTCTCGATGGACTTGCGGCCGCGCGGAAACAGCGAGATTTCCGAGCTGGCGACGTTCTCCAGCGAGTTCTTGGCGGCCGTCGTCGCGGCGGCGGAGCCCAGCAACCGCTTCATGAGGTTCTTTGGCAGGGGACGCGCGTAGATGGCCTCCGGCGTGGACGTCGATATCTGCGACAGGTAGCCGGAGGAGCTCGAGGCGCCCAGGTCGACGCTGACGACCGTGGACTGGCTGTCGCGTTTGAGGGTGCAGCACGACGAGAACGAGGTGGAGGAGGAGGCGGAGGAGGACGAGGTGGACGACGCGTTGCTGTCGCGCGGGTCGGCTGCAGTGTCGCGGGTAGCCTCGCACTTGAGTTTGCAGCCGTTCTCGACCCGCTCGACGACATCTGCGCCCACTTGCTGCAGCGTGCCCTCGGCCGAGTACACCAGCGTGACGTAGTCCGACTCGGGACGCGGCTGCGTCGGCTTGTCGCGCTGCTTGGCATCCGCAGTCGCGGAGTGAGAGCGTCCCAGCACGGGCGAGAACTTGTACGGCACGTGAACGTTGCGCAGCAGGGACTCGTAGATGTGCTCCTCCGCAGCAGGCCGCCCGTCGCAGGAGTCGCCTTCAGAGTCCAGCGGCGGCGGCGACTTCGAGGGCGGCCGAGGCGGTAAGTCGCGCTGCGGTTCCGAAATCGCGCCCGGGGACGCCGCGCTGTCCGAGGCGCGCTTCTTTTGCGGCTTCTTTCCCAGGCGGTCGAACTCCTTGTTGTTCTTCAGGAGCTCGAGGATGATTTGGGCGTCTTTCTTGGCCTTCTCGGCGGGACTGAGTGTCTCCTCGGCTGCAGGTTCCACCGCAGCTTCCGCGGGCTGATGGTTCCCTGACTCCGTCTGACCCTCGCTGCGTGGCTCGGCATCACCCTGCGACTTGCTGTCGGCCTGTCCGTCCAGATTCTCCGACGACTCGGTTATCTTGAGCACCGTCTCCGTGTTCGTCTCGAACTCACTGAGGTCCAGGTAGAACTTGGACGTCTCCTTCTTGCTCGAGCGCTGCTTCCTCAGCGTGGCGATGCGCTTCGGCAGCATCTTCGCGCTGTACTGCTTGATGTCCACCGACTTGCTGGACTTGGACTTGCGCGCATCGAGGTTGGTGCTGCTCGCGTGCAGCGACTCCTCCCCGCCCTCCGCGTCGTAGTCGTCGACTTGGCAGCTGATGCGCGGCACGGACTTGCTGCGCTCCTTCAACGCTTTGCCGCCGAAGATGGGCGACTTGGGGGCGCCGCGTGCGCTGCTGCGTTGGCCGCGCAGCACGCATTTGCAGAGCGACGCGTTGCCGCAGCTGCAATCCTCTGCGTCCAGTGGCGCCTCCTGCTTGCCCGCCTGCAAGACCGCGGCCAGCTTCTGGAGCGCGGGCAGCATGTTGTCGTCCATGCTTTTGTTGCGCGACAGCGTCTGGTGTCCGCCGTCCAGAGTCGACTCGGCGGCCTCGTTGAAGCTCTCGAAGGAGCTCGAGTTGGCGACCGTCTTGCGCTTCATCTTCGAGCGATTCCGCATCTCGCTGCGTCGATACTGGTTGCGGCGCTCCAGGTAGACGGGCGTGGAGGTCGAGTGCAGGGAGTGGAGACTCCATTTCCAGATGTTCTTGTCGGGCGTGCGATCTGTGAAGAGAGGAGGGAAATTATTAGTGAAGTGAACTTTAGTAGTGCAAGGCACAAATGCAACAACAACAACGACAGCAGCAGTGACAAGTGCGGTGCGGGAAAGGGACTCCGGCAGCACACGGAGCCCCAAAAGACGCGCGCAGACACGATATTCGACGAAATGTAGAAATGAGACTGCAGTCTGTCGAGCTGATGAAAAAGGTCCAATTGAAGTCAGTGAAGTCTATCGGTTGAAGTCGCTGCAGTCACCTTCGAAACCAATTGAAAAGCATGCAAAATCAAACGAAAACACACGAAAGCCGCGAAAAATGTCTCCACCGCGATGACTACTGAATGAAAATTGCGATCGATGAACACGAAAGCGATGAGATGCGTGTGCACAGAGTTACCACAACCAGGACACGTGAACTACGAAATACTTACGGGGTTAGTAAGGAGTGAATTTTGTTGAATTCAGTAAGGAATGAAATAGTTTTTTGGTGCTTAAAATGAGTCCCAATCCGATACATCGTTGTTAACGCAGTTTAAAGTGGCGGTGGGGTTAATTTTCAGTGATCCCCCAATTGACCCACCTGCGAGTGACTAGTTAGGCTGGTAACTGGTTAGAATAGGAGAGGGACATGGCAAGGGTGAGCTCTCAATCCACTGAAATGACGAAGGCATGGCGGGGAAGAAAAGGGAGAAAACGATAAATAGGCGGCTGTCAATATCTGCTAGAAAATCAATTCGAATAAATGCAGCGGATGAAGATGACGATAATGACCGATACAACTTTATAACACACATATATGCAGACCTATATTAAGTTCCATTCTTCACCAGATTAACTTCAACAAACGAAGAAGTCATTTGAAGTCGGCGAAATCATTGGATTCGTTTGATTCCGCCGAAATCACTCAAAGTCATCTCTAGTCAATGAAATTGTGGATGATTCAAGGATTATTTGAAGTACTTTTAAAGAATTTAGAGTAGTTTTAGTCAGTGAAGTCCTTTGAAGTCACTAATCTCGCTGAAGTCGAGTGAAGTCACTGTGCCGCTTCAGAAGTCAATTATGTGAATCCGAGTCACTGAAAACATTAGAATCATTTGAGGTCGCTGCACAGGCTAAAAGAATTCGCAGCTTTTGCAATTTTGTGAAGTCATTTGAAGTCACTGAAAGCGCAGAAGCTGCTGAAGCAATCTTTGATTAACTACTCGTGATGTCTCAGCCAACAGCGATTATTTTCACCGCAAATATTTCGTTTAATTTTATTTTTAAATATTAAAATTATACAAGTTAAAAATAAAGAAGGGAAAAATTGTCGCGGAAAACCTATAAATCATGTGGAAACTCAACGTGTTACGGCGTCAGCACCGGAAAATATATCACGATTTTCGCAGAAACCTGCCAAGAAACCAACCCCCTGCCCCGCTTGCCGGCACCACGAGCCTTGTTAGCGAAAATAATGCTGATAAACTAAGTAAATTGGTAGTCAGAAAGTAGTTGACACTAGCGGTGGCGGCGCGACGCGACACGATGTTGCGCGACGCGACGCGACGCGACGCGAGTTTCAGTGGAAAGTCTAGGAAGTCCAGACGGAAGGGGAATTCAGAAGCACATGAGATGCAGGTGGGGGCCGCGTATGTGGTGCACGTGAGTCGCCAGCAGCGCACGTCGCCCGCCCGCTTACCTTCCTCGTCGCCCAACTTGTACACGAGCTCCTTGGCGCGGCTCGGGATGTTGTCGAACTTCTCCAGTATCACTCCCTTGATGTGCTGGGCCCACAGGCGCTTCTGGTCACGATTTTTGGCCGTCAGCTTGATCTGGTTGCGCGGCTCGTCGTACGGAATTACGTAAAAGCTCGTCGGGTCGCCGGGTAGGTGTTCGCTGAGCATCAGATTGTTTTGCTGCGCAGCGGCGGGAAGAGAAGACCGAGAAATTCAGTTGCAGGTCTGCAGAGCGCGACAACCGAGGCGGGAGTGCGAAGGGAGTGCAGACGGCGGCAGACAAATTAATCGCAAACGCTGATTTTGGTTTTAATTGCTACACAAGTCACTCTGATTGCAATCACTTGCTTCTGCTCATTGAAGTCTTCAATTCGAAGGCCAGAAGAAGCCGTCGATGGACTTCATCAGAGTTTGCAAGTTATATATTTAATTTTAAAGTTTCAGAAGATTGTGTTCGACTTTGACGTGAAATGATTGCAGTCTTTCTACGGTTCTGCCCACCACTCTACACTCCCTCCCCTCGCCAACCAAGTGACTCTCCCTTCAACTCCCCCGAGCGCCGTCCCCCTCTACTCACGTGAATGTAGCTCTTGAACTGCAGACGGCTGTCCTCCTTCGGCTTGGTGATGATCAACATGGTGCCGAAGAGGAACACCATGCGCGGCTTGTTGTGCTCCAGCAGCAGGCCCTCCTGCCGCAGCTCGCCCAGGACGGTCAACTCTAAACGACAACAACAACACGAGAACAATGAGCGTCCATGCAATCGGCCGCCAGTGCGGCACCCACCTGGACCCAACCAGCCGTCCAGAATGCCCGACAACTCCTTCACGCGGCTCTGCTGCTCCAGCTTGCGCTTGACCTGGTCGATGTGGCGCGCCACCTGACGCATGATTTCGTGGGCCTGGAAGGCTTCCTTGACGTCGCAGTGCTTGCGTAGGTTCTGCAAGGGAGAGGGAAGCGGGTAGGGGAGCGGTTCTGCCTCTGAATGCGCTGCCACTACTTACGTCCAACAACAAGTGATACTTGAGTATGCGTTGCACCGGCTTCAGCAGGTACGAGCCGAGCGGCAGCGTGTGCTGCAGCATTTTCTGCGTGGACGTCAGAAGCGAGTTCGTGTGCGTCGCCTGCAGCAGTCTGGTGAGCAGTGATATGGCTTCCGGGTAGCTTGTACTGCGAGAGGGAGAAGAACAGAGTTGAGGAAAGAGTTGCGAAGTATTGCTTGCGTGCGGGGAAACCGAAGAACGCTAAGCCAGGCCGAGGCTGCAGACTGTTCGAATTTTGGATTATAAATGCAAGTTTAAAGCGAGTGTATTTTTAACTAACAAAGGTACTTTTTAACCCTTCAAATTCAACTCTAAGCTGACGAATGTCACTAAAAATGTGACGCTAGTGTTGCTATTGGTCGCGTGGTCGAAAAGAAAGGAAGGAAGAACTCTAGAACTCTAAAGACAACCTGAACTTGGCAGCAGCTGAGCCTGAAAAGACAGCAGGGGCTGAGGAGGCTTAACAGCAGCGCGAGCTGGTGGCTTCTTCGCCGATTTGCATGTGGCCCTGCGGTCACCACATCAAGATCCCTTCTAACTGACTCCCCCCACGGACGTCGCTCGAGCGTCTCACCCCCTGCAATTCTAATCAATTTTAATTTACTGCCCGACTTCAGGCCGCAGTTTGGCGAGAAGCCCACGTTTGGGAAGAAGCTGGCCATCCTTTCGATCAGATTAGAGCGAAACACGCAACCACCGCCAGCTGCTCCACAGCAGAAGAAGCAACACAACTCGTTACCGCGCGGCCTGGCGTGGTTCTCCCTGCCGCGACCAGGATGCGATTCGAGGTCCGCGTTCGTGTGAAGCCCCGAGCAGCCGGCCGGCCGCCCGGTCGACCAACTCCACTCACCAGTATGTCGTGTACACGTCGAATCGCTCGCGCAGATCTATGAAGCACCTCGCTATTTTCGCCGGGTCCAAGCCGGAGTTGACCAGCTGCCTCAGCAGCGTCACGTTGAACTCGTACACCTCCTCGATGTTGGCGAAGAGCGTGCGCAGCTCGTCGTAGCGCAGGCAGGCGCGCTCCTTCCAGTCCAGCAGATACCTAGCGAGGAGGAAGAGGCGGCATTAAAATGGCATAACCGTCATAATCCACGGAAGGATTAAAATCCCTCCACTCACCCTCGTATCACTTGGCCCAGATCCTCCACGTAGCTGCGCTCCGAGTCCACGATCTCCATGCAGGCGCGCTCGAACACACTCATGCCGGAGTGCGGGTCCAGCGACTCGTTCTCGCTCGGGTCCGCCAGCGACTCCACGCTGGCCAAGTACGAGGTCGCCATCAGCTTGCCGTTGAGCTGGTCCGAGCCCGAGCTGGAGCTGGACGAGGTCGAGCAGATCGAGGAGGACGACAGCGGCCGGTGCTTGAGCTTCGCGATGTCCGGCAGCAGCAGACCCGAAATCTTGCGCGACTCCTTGGGCGAAAACCTGCTCTTGATGTCCATCAGGCGGTCCAGGCTCTCGGCCGAGAGCTGGCTGGCCTCCTCGAGCTCGGCCAGTTGCTCGGCGGTGGGCAGTTTGATGGGCACGGCGCCGCCCAGCGTGTTGGCCTTGGCCGCCAGGCTCTTGGAGCGCGCGTAGGTGAGCAGCGGCGAGCCCGTGATGGTGGAGGCGCACGCCGCGGACACGCTGCGCACGAGTGGCTTGGAGATCAGCGGCTTGTTGATGGCTTCGGCGATGAGCTCGGAGCTGTTGCTGCTCACGCTCTCAGTCCGCAGGGTCTCCTCTGCTGCGTCTGCGAGACCCAGTTCCTCGATTCTCTGCGACACGAAGGAGGTGTTGACGGCCTCCACCAGCTCGCAGGCGTCTAGAGGCGCGGTGGCGACGAACTCTTTGGCGTTGTGGATGGCAGTCGGCGACACCTCGTTGCTCTGGCTGTTGCCGTTGCTCAGTGGCTGCTGCTCAGTGTCCAGTTGCTCCATCTCAAGGAGCTTCAGACTGTCCTGCTTGGGCAGGGACAGCTTGCGCGCCTTGCCTGAGGCGGAGACCGCAAGGTCGAAGTTGAAAGGCGACGCCGGATTCGTGGGCGTCTTGTCTTCGTCGGCAGTGCTTGGAATCGGTGCGACAGCAGGCGTGGGTGGCTTGCGAATGGTTCCGCGCTCACTGTGCGACACACTCAGCGCATCCAGATACTCGCAGCTGGAGTCGAAGGTCTCCACCAGCTCGCTGCCGGACTGCGTCAGCTTCTCGGTGATCTTGGAGAGCGGGATGTGGGACAGCTTCAGCTTGTGGCCGCTGTGCGGCGTAGCTGCAGGCGAGGACTTCTTAGGGAGACGCTGCTGCTGCACGGGACTCTGCAGCTGTGGAGCCGCCTGTTGTTGTTGCAGGGCACCGATGTCGATCGCCTCAATCGGCTCGGCTTCCGAGTGCGTGATGATGCGCTGCACGTTCGGCGAAAGGACGCGTATGTTGTTGCGGTGCCGTGAGGATGTTTCGCGCGACTTGTTGCTGCTGCTGCCGCTGCTGAAGCTGCTGCTGGTGGGTGACAGCGACGACAGGCTACTCGACGCAGAGCTGTGGTTGCTGCCGGTGCCGCCGGCGCCAGTGGTGAGTGTCAAACTGCTGCCGTACGCAGAGGAATGCAAGTCCGGCTGAAAGGACTCCGCGCACACGTCCAACTCGACGACGTTCTCCTCCGCCTCGTACTCTTCTACCTCGACGCTGTGGTGCAAAGTGAAGCTGGCGCTGGCGCTGCTGCAACGAGTGCTGGCGGCGGGCGTGTTGCTGTGGCAGGTGATGAAGCTGTCGCTGTTGTCGTCGTTGCTGTTGCTGTTGCTGTCGACGGCTGAGGCGGCCTCTTCGCCGCCGTCCAGCCGACTGGTGAGACTGTCGTAGATGCCCAGCAGCGAGGGAGTCAAGTCGGTGGAGCTGCCTGCAATGGAAGAGAAGAGCGGGAGGAGGACGATTAGTTTGCGCTGTGAATTTCTAAGCGGACGGAATTTAAGCGGCCGGCTGCGTGTGAGTGGGTTGGCGGGTGACTAACGAGCATCCATCGAGTGCTCGGCGTCATGCAAGAATTTGTTGCGAGAATGAGGTGCACTCATCCCGGTCCTCGGTCCGCGGTCCTCGGTCTCTCTTCAGTCGGAGCCACTGCGGCTCTGACTGGATAATTCTATGGTGCCAATAGTCGTTGTTATTGTTTTACTATAATTTATTGGCACCAATTTATTGACGTATTGAGTTGCTGGCCGCGGGGCCGCGCTATCTGCGAAGCGTGAGTCCGCGGAAGACTGTTACTGGCGAGGATGGAGAGCAAGGAAGGAGAGCGGAGGACGGGGAGGGCAGACTGATACAGATAAGCAGGGAGGACTCAACTTCATGGGAATCTCAACAAAGATGTGACGCCGGTACGCAGGCGCGGAGCGGACGAATGGCTGCCCATCACTCAATTGGTTGTGGGATGCGCAACAGGTACTTGTTGCCTCAATTAACTCTTCGCAATATCAAATCCGGACGGAGGACCCTTTCTTCTGTTTCGGTGTCTAAACATTCTGCGTCCCCCTTCCTGCCGCTCGCGCTGCCACCCGCTTGGCTGCGATGCAATTAATCAACCTCGTCTGGGATTCAACTAAACCGCTGACAAGCAATAAACGTGGCTTGCATTCAATTCGAACTCCAAAACCGGCACCACGTAATCATTCTGAAGCGGAGTTACATCAGTGAGGGGAGGGAGCGCCATTCTAATCTGGTGGAAGCAACGCTGCAGCAACAACAACGCCAACAGAGATCGAAGCCAAGAACAACAGTAATGAATTCTGGACAACCACAAATCATTTCCAGCAACAACAATGAAACAAATTCACGCCCATCGATCGTGTTGCCGGCGAAAATGGACGACTTGGTCCGGATTGCGGCGCCTCCACTACATTTTGCGGTGCGCACCGCTGTCGAAGCGTCAAACGTGTTTGCGGCAACGCAGTGGAATTCCGCAGATGGATGCAGCGAGTTGCTGTTGATCGTAATATGACGAGTCCCCACAGTCGAGATCGAGTCCTTGATTGAACACGAGGATCGACATCTCAACTCCACTCAAGGTGCGGATCGGGACCACCATTTTTACAGGATAACCAAATAGACTGAAACAGTCCTGTTGGTAGGGGAGCGAGTCGAAATACAGAGCATCCCAAATCCCGAGGCTTTTCTCTCGTATTCAAGAACTAGTTTTTTGAAGGAGAATCCCTTGACCCGAGAACGGAATCATTTAGAAGAACGGATTCTGTTCGGATTCTAACTTAAATTACTTTGAGGGAAGAATCCATATTTACCTTCCCCCATTCCCCCCGTCCGATGCCCTCGGCCGCCCACCACCGCACTCCGTTGCGTTGCGCTTAATGAATCGCTGAACTGACTGATGTGGAGTCCGTGTGTTGGCTTGAGAACGGTTCTCAGCAGTTGCTGCTGGCTCCGTAACACGATATTAGATTGCGAGGAGAAGCAACCACTCCAGCTCGACTCGAACTTGTGGCTGGCGTTCGTTGGCAAGCAATCCTCACGGAATTCCTGTGCGGTTGCGCAGCGAGCTGAAGAGGCTCTACCACGAGCTCGCTAAACACGTTTGCTGTTTGTGCAGCGCATTTGAAGTTATTAGTTGCACCAACAGAACACCGGCCGGTGCCTGGTGCCGCTCCCCGGCCGCGTGCTGGAGCCGAGTGTTTGCAGCCGCAGCGCTAATTGCTGATTTGCAGCCAGACTCACGGCTGATTGCGAGTACAGTGGGTGCGCGCGTTCGAGCAGCAGCTACAAATAAGCTGATCGGCATGGATTCTCCCGAGTTCGCGCCTGATTTAGATTGTTTCCCACCCCGAAACAACGATTTGAATTGAAGGCGTCTAACGAACCAGCGACTGCAACCGAATCCGGTCGTTCGGTGAAGAATCTGCATATCGGGATCTGCGGCGATGCCACGAACATGGCAGCGCGCACGCCGACACTAATTAAGCCGAAGCGTTCTTAAGGTGTCCACAAACAAAGCAAACAACCGGCCACTCCAATGGGAGGACAGCCACCTCCTGCCCTGGCCCTCCATACGTGGACCGCCTCCGCGACTTCCTTGTCTTCCTGCGGATTCCAGTTGTGTTTCCCAAGCTCATTGGCGTGACCTGCAATCGCGCTGAAGATGTGTCTCGGCGTGGGCGACCGCAACGAGCAACGGTAACCGACGACGGGCTTGCGCAACTTCATTTGGCGCGTAATTTCAGCGTTCAGCTCGCCGCCAGATGTGCCGCAGACACCTCGGCGGATTAGACGTCCGCATACTGCACTCAGCCGGCTGACAGACAGGTTGGCAGCGCGGGCGGGGCTACAAAACGCAGCCGACTTGCACCGACTGATGCCAGCGCCCATCGCCCCCCAAATGTATTCCATTAGTCGCCATCAAGAGCGCGCTGAACTGAGTTGCAAAATCCATACGATTCGCTCTCACTGAATCGCATCTCGCCACAGCCGCGTGCCGCGTGCCGCGTGCGACTTCTTTCTCAATGAATCGCGCGTGGGTATCGCCAGCGCGCCGCCTGAATTGATTCTGCGTCCGCTGACCCAGTTTTGGCCGCGAGTGTTAAGCGTGGATTAAAATTGCAGCCGGAGCGCAGCATTTAATTGCTGACAAGTAGACTGGAGGTCTGACAGCCGGCCGCAGAAACTGATGTCTGTCAGTTGGCAGAACGGAGAACTCCGCTCGGAAGATCGGCCGAGCCGCGAAGATTGCATTAATCTAAATTGCAGGTTTTTAATTAACGGCAGCAAACTTCTCGATAAGCCGAGCGTGGAAGAGGAGCGCAGCTGGGAGTGCATTTTAATCCCGGATAGAAGTTCACATTAAACTCCATTAATGGATGAGCAGTAGAGCGCGAAACGCCGTGCTGTCCGGGCGATGGACGGCCGAAAAGTCGTTCAATACTGTTGTCGGCAACAACCAGTTAAGCTGCGATGAAAACGCGAGCGGAACGGGGGACGCGCGCGACCGTCTGGGTGGGCAAACCACGCCTATTTACGAAGTGCGTCGTGGAAGTCGTGTGTCTCCACTTAATAATTGACACCCATTTCGGAAACTCCAACTTAGAGGGATTTAAATGGTTGCTACATGGAACGACGATGTGATCATCCACTGATTCTTTGATCACCTCGAAGAAGACTTGAAGTCCCTTTAATTTAGTTGTCTGTAAGGGTTTCAGAGATGTGACGAGATAATCTGGAGAAGAGATGAACGTGAATTGCGAGTGCGATGCGAACTAAATGTCTGACATTTCGAAGTCACTGATAAAAAGAGAAATATTAATTCTAAAAGCGAACAGAAAATCCCTTTCCGTCCCTTCTATAAAGCAAAACGACAAATCAGTGCATTAATTTTGCTGATAATCGCGTCGCCTTCCTTCTCTCTTCCCCAGAAAGTAAAAAAACCCTCTCAATCCACTGCGAATTCCGACGAATTTCCGCGCATTTTTCAATGTCAGCAAAAAGGAAAGTGATCGCGACTTCATGCGTGCAACGATCGGTTGCAGTCACGCCCACCGTTCCCTCGCCCCACCCCTCTGCCCGCACACGACCTCCGCGACTCACCTGCCAAACGTGCATCCTCGCCGTCGGTTTTAAAATTAATGCAAACACTTAACGCGCGACAGGTACAAACGCAACAACAACAACGAAGACCTATCAACCATCGACGGCGTCAAAACGACGTATGTTACCTCGAACTCGAAGCGATCGAGATCTTGTTACGCACTAAAATCGCTGCAACGAACCTCCGCCAACAGCAAGCAGCTGAACGAACGATATCGCGTTCAGTTGAGCGACTGCTAAGGTGAGTGCAGTCGCAGCAGCAGCAGCAGCAGCAGCAGTGAAACTGAAACGCACGCCTGCCTGCAACTTCGTCTGTCCACCTGCCCATCCGTGTCGCAGAGTTCCCTGCGATATTGTTGAATTTATGCACGGAATGCGATGTCGTAATAATCGCTCGGTTGGTCGATTGACAGTCGCGCGACTTTGAGGCGATTTACAACGTGAATTACAATTGCGAGGGCTTTTTTGTTTTCTTTGTTTTTTGCACACTTAAATGAATGTTCACTTGTGAATATGTGAACGTTGGTGTGTGTGTGTGTGTGTGTGTGTGTGTGCGTTTATTTAACGCACTTAAATAATTGCCGCCGATTGGTCGTTGACATCTTCTTAAAACGCGACTCTGAGAGGCGTCAACAGCATGCGTGCTCGAGATTGATCGCCTTATTATTATAATTATGTTTGTGTTGCTGTTGCTGTTGCTGTGGTTGTTGCTGTTGTTATTGTTGTTGCTGTTGTTTTCGTTATGTTTGTATCAGCGTGATAGTGCACTTTATTTTAATTTTAAAATGTATTTTTAGATTAAAAGTGCGTGTCGCGCGTAATAAGCTGTCATTGCTGGCGCGGCGCGACGCGGCGCGACACACTGTATGAGTTGCACTAAACGACGATTTCATTAACGATTTTATGGTCGATAATATCGCGTTAATTGAAAGCAGTTCAGCGTTGTTGTTGCAAGAGTCGAGGACTTTTACAAGTCGACTGTCGAAATATTTTCGATTTTCTTCGCACGCACGCAACAGCGATCAACATTTAATTCGTGCGTTCGCGCGACATAAAAGTCGTCGCTGTTTAAAGTTCAATTAACAGCAGCAAAATCCCGAAAAACACGTCGGCGGCTTACGCAAGGATTGAGATTGAGGCTCTACACTCGTGTTATCCTTTAACACCTTCGGAAATCAAGGCGTAGCTTCTCAACCTTCAATACTGGGATCCGTAAGCAGCGATTTTCAGCACCTGTTTTGCGCAACGCTGCGGAATGCTTCATTTTTCGAAAAAAGCAGCTCTCGATACTTTATTTTCGGCTTCTGATGAGTTATTTTTAGACTGCATGCACAAAAAAGTCGGTTAAAGGGGCTTTTTAACTGCGAACGTCTGCGAAACCCGCGAAACAATGAAAACCAGAGCGAGAAGTGGAGACGCGCTTGGAGACAACAGCTCAATTTTATTGTCTGCATTATGAAACTGTGTCAGTCAGCTAAAATGAAGTGAAACGAGTGCAAAAGCAGCAGAAAGCTGAAATGCACGATTCACCTGCCTCGAAAAGAGCAGACCAGTTGAGTTTTTGGCCTCAATTGACGACCGAAGTTCAAAATAAGCGCGTCTTTAGGCCTCGATGTTGTTGTTGCTGCACGTTTTAGTACTTTTTTAAGGTGACACTGGGCACTGACACAGCACATTTTTAGCTTTGCACTTAAAAACCTCCTGCTTTATATGACTTTTCTTGTTTTTTTGAAGGGTAATTAAAATAAAGAAAGAGAAACTCGTCTAGAATTCATAAAAATGGAATTATAACTTCAGAAGAGATTAAAAACCCCAGAAATCGCATGCGAAACTTAAATGCGAGTGAAAACATGGTAAATTTGCGTTAAAAATCGCATGCAATAAAAAAGTTTAAACTTTTTTCACGAGTCCCTGTAATCTCTCTCTCTGATATTTGAGAACGGGAAAAATTACTCATTTTGAAACATTTTTGTCTCATGCGATAAAAAACTAAAAAGCGCTTAAAACTTCGCAAACTGACAGGAAGAAGAAGAATGTTCAAGGAGAGCAAATAAATAATCTCGCAGCAAACGACTTTATGCAGCCTGAGTGGCAGGGAGGACACACTGCCGCATGTCGCATGTTGCATGCTGCACGTTGTAATGAAATCCACGGGGATGTCAAGCAGAGCTGTGAACTCGGCGAAGTGATATCAACAGCAGCAACGACACCAGCAACAGGAACAACAGCCGTCCAGTGACAGCAACACATTTATAGAGATGTCATTTCTTCATATCGCAGGCATTGCGGTTTATTTATGGCGCGGCTGTCATTGCATGCGGTAGACGGTTGCCGGTGTTGCCGCCGCTGCTGCTGCTGCTGCCGCCGACGCGGTTGATCTGTCAGAATCGGTGCGATGTCGCACTCCGCTGTTGGCTGCTTCAGCTTGCATGCTGCTGATCTACATTTCGGACTCCCACAGCGCATGCAACACTTTTATTTATGAAACCAGCGACAGTGCGGGCGCTCTTGCAACATCAGCTGCGTGGCAATCGTGGTTGGTAGTGTCGGTGTCGGGTTCGGCGTCGGCGTCGGTGTCGGCGGTGGAGTCGCAGCCACCTCCAGCCAGCGAGAGAAGGCGACACTGATACTGTCAACAGCAGCAAACCGCGCAGCAACCTCAACTACAGCTGAACGACGAGCGTGACAAATGAGCGCGCGGGCATCTCTGCAGCTCGATGCTCGATGGTCGATGGTCGGTGGGATGTTGCAATGTGGCAGCATTAAAAGCGGCGAACAACGAATTCTGACAGCATTGAATTCTTTTTGGTTCTCTAAAACATTGCTGACCTCAAGTTCAGTTTGAAAAATTGCCTCTCTCTCGACAGCAAACGTTAGCAGACCTCAGAAACAAAGAGAGCAAACAGCGCCAAGAGAGAGGTGCTGTCAGATTTCTATCTTCAACTGTCATCTGCTCTTGACAGCTTTTTCTAGCATTCAACAATAAAAGTTTAATTGAAGCCTTGACACTCGAGAAGCGTTATCGCGGCAGCGCGGTGATTGCAGTCATCCGAGAATTCTATGAAGGCAGTCTCATCCACGGCTGATGGGGAAATAAAGCCGCCTTTACAGCTTCTTTGGCAGTCGAGTTGCAGCGACGCCTCAAGAGGCCCCCGCTAGCTCGGAGCGGAGACCACGACATCTACTTTTTACGAGTCTCTCTTCCTCTTCGTTGCCTCGTTAACCACGGCCGATCAGCGATCAGGGCTTTAAATGCCAATTTTATTGTGCAATGAAACCTTTTATTTGCTCACTGCAGATTGGGTTCTTCTTCACGTCGCGTCAGCGCATCGCTTGACGGGATCGTTTCGCCGGATATCTATTCAACGCGGCTCATCCGCCACCTTCTCTAGATATCTGTGATCCGCTCAAAATTTACGTCCAATTAAACTCAGAATTTATTCGAAAATTAAGCAGGACAGATTTATTGGGCGCTACTGTTCTAAATTCCTCTCCTCAGATGTCGGTGATTCCTTGAGCAACAGAAGCGGGAAAAGATAAACGAATCTCGATTCTAGAACTTGGACGCCCTTAAGATTCTGGTTTTCGTACCTGGCTAATTAAGACGAGACGCGGGTTTCGTTGTCTCCGCTCAACCTCGTATTGAATTCGGGACGCTAACTGCCTCGAAGTCGTAGAAGCCATCGGGATCGACAAGGCCGTGTCAGTCAATACGATAATCGAGATCGATGTTGAGAACAAAATCGAGACCGAGGTGCTCGTAGACTCTATTTGACGACAATAGATATCGATATTTTTAGAGGATTTCAACGACCTCAGTAACTTAAAATTCCTTCAAACAGCTTCGGAGACTTCAAATAACTTCAAAAGATTTTAAAGACTTCGGACTTCACCGACTTCAACAACTACACGTGTTCCTTCAAAGCGATTTTAAATCATTTCAGACTTCATTTCAATTAAAGTTGCCACTGGAATTTGAAGCCACTAGAAGTCTCTGGAGGAGACTTCATTCTCTGAAGTCTATTGAAGTCTGCTAAGTCGAAAAATGATCTAAAATCACTGGCATTAAAATCATTTCAGAGATTCTCGTAAGACTTCAGAGATTTCTTCGTTCCACTTGATCCATTTCAGCTTTTAACCCGTTTCGACATTTTAACCCACTTACGGGTTACCGAAATTTTGCCGCTTCACTGAAAAATTATCCTTCACTGCTTTTAAATTGAATTGGATTCGTAAGCAAAAACCGTTGTATTTTTTTTCTACTGCAGGAAAAGTGAAAGAAACGAAATCCTTTCGCACCTGCAGCGCTTCGTATTCACCTGCAGCGCTTCGTTTTCACCTGCTTTTATTTTTCGTGTGGTGGCGACGCTCTTTGGTGACGAAATCATAAATTTAAATAACAGCAACCTCAACCACAACAACAAAATTTCACTTGAGTTCCCTTGAATGACACTAAAAATGATGCTGTTGCTTGAGCGAGAAGAACACCAGTGGCGGATCATAATGGTGATCCAGACGCCTGCCCTCCCCCTCCTCGTGAGCACTGAGGAAATTTCCGCTTTTAGCCGATTTTTTATTTCAGTCTTTTTTATCTCCATCACTCAGACCTCCGTTTTGTTGAGGAAAAACTTGTGCTTCCTTTCAAAACGACGGGCTGCATCCACTACAAACGCGTGAACGCATAGAGAAGCAGACGGACGGAGAGACGGACGTGCTCGCTGACGAATCCTATTAGAAGTCGGCGAAGGTGGTGACGGCGAGGCTGCTGAGTGCTGCGGCCTCCATTCATTCATTCATTCATGGTTTAGCTAGAAATGCAATTTATTCAAACAAATCAGAAGAAGAAGCGGGGGGAAACAACAGAGAAGTTTGCAGTAGAGTGCTAAAATCGTACGTACTCGCCACCGAATGTGCTAAAATACGCTTGCAGTTCGCCGTGCGGACGTGAATTCGCAACGCTCACGGCCAGCAGCGGCATTTTAGCACGTTCCACACACACGCAGACGGAGCTCAACCCTCGCCGGCTAATTTTCGAGCTGTGTGGTGTGAAATTGCTCAAGTCGGCGGCCAACAACAACCACGGCAGCACCGACAACTCAGCCACTTCAAAGGGTTTCCCTCCCTTCTGCTTCCTCCTCTTGCATTTTCACAGACATTCCGTGTTCTTTGAATTTTCAACGCGTTTCACTCGCAGCTACACGAGGCAGCATGACGTTGACATGACGAACTCCTGGGCGGCCGAGCTTACCGCACCACGCCCCCTTCACGTCTCTTCCCGCCTTCCGTTCGTTCTTAAACGCTCTGCAAATCGTTGCCGTAAAAGCGTTCAAACTTCAAAATTGCATTCTGTGCGCTTCAGCAAACACAGTCAAGACGTCCGCACTGAAGGACGGTGTGTCGGCTGGTCGGTCGAGGGGTGGAGTGCACGCTGGCAGGCGCGGATGGGCAGACAGATGAGCTGCTCTGATGAATGGCAAATAAGAGTTGAAATATTCTTCTCTAGCTCCAGCTCGCGCTGTTGCATACACGAGTGCGAAAAGTCTGTTTGTTTGTTTGTTCGGTTGTGCGTTTATTTGTGCAGAAAGAGTGTTTAAAAATAACTCTGCCTTCATGTGCCTCACTCACTACACCCTGAAAAATGGTTTCTGTAAAGCAAAATGAGATTCATTTCTTAATCAGTCCGCCAGAAGTGGTTTTCTTGCATCCGTGCGAGGTTTCTGACCTTAGATATGATAAGAAGGGAATTTAAAAGAAACTTTGTAGGGAAAAGATATCCCATTTTGCCTCATGGTTACCCCATTTTGCCTCATGGTTACCCCATTTTGCCTCATGGTTACCCCATTTTACCTCATGGTTACCTAATTTTGTCTAATAATCAGCCCAACTTGTTTCTCAGTTGCCCTGTTTTGCATCATAGTTATCCCGGCCCTCAGCCTCGAATTGAGCTTCGCACTGGCATCCCATTTGTTTGCGTCCATGTAAAACAACTCTAAACAAATTATCTTCGATTTTCAACATATTCAGCTTTCTTTGTTGTCTCCACCTTCGGGGTTGCCATGAGTTTTTCTCAGTGCTTCGCAAGAATTCCGTGTGGTGTCGAGTTCAAGACATTGACCCTCACAACATTTGTGGCACCACAATGAATACAAATTTTTATGCAACAAGGAAGGACAAAACCAACAACAACAACAACAATGCGGACGAAAATTGCCGTAGCAAGCAGCATCGTTCGACTGCAGCCGACGGCAGAAAGACGGCCGGGCCGGCTGGCTGAGTGCACGAGCCGCGAGCCGGATGTGCATGCTGAAGAGCTCTTCGTCCGTGGCTCAGAAGAAACCGTTAAGCCGAAACATGATATCCAAAAAAGGAGGCGAGCAAAAATCGCAACAAAACGAAGTCGAAAAATGAAGTTCAAGGGCCGCTTAATGGGGCAAAAAAGGGAAAAACGCTGCAAGGAGGTTTTTTTCAGAAAGCCTACCAGTCGCGCGTCTCTTGAAGGATGAGATCACGCGTGCGTCGAGCGCCACATGCAGCGCTCGTGGACGATGCACGGAAGAGTGGAATGCCCTGTATTTGCATTGGCAACCCGAAAATGGGAACCCAAGCGCTCGTTTTTGCTTGCCAACTCAGAGGAGGCTGCAAACAATGAATTCGAACAAAATCCCGTGTTTGACTTATGGACCAACTCGACCTCATGCATATTTATAGGGCCACAGAATGGGTACCCCACGAAATCGGTCCAACTAAGGCAACCACCAGCAGCGACAGGCGCGGTGCAAAAACAGCAACACTCAAGGGAGGAAGAAGGGGAGTGCTTGGCGCTTCTGTGGCCCTCCACCCCGTTTGCGCACTCAGCAGTCGGGACGAACGATTAACCGCGCCGAGAAGAGCGAATCGAGCGGCGAGCACGCGCATTAGATAGTCATGAGGGATAAAGTGAGGTCATTCTCAGCGGTGGATGCAGGATGAGGAGGGAAGAGGGGAAGTGAGTTGCGTCTGCAGCTAATGAGAGAAACCAAGAGAGGAGTTTAAGACATCGGCACTTGGAGTGGCCTTAATGTCCTCGTTTCTCGGACTTAATCACTTTTTCTTCCAAATCACTTTATAATTCCTAACAATCTTTTCGCAGCATTTGAAATGCCAGCAACCTACCGAGACCTGACCCTTCCTCACACGCTTCCTGGATGGTTCCTCAAACAGAAATAGGTTTTCGTCAGCCGTAAAAAACTTTCCATATCTAAGCCGCGAGTATTGCATATAAACTGACTGTTGACCGCCTCTCTTGCGCAACGCCAGCCAGTTTTGCTGGCATTCTGTCACTTCAAAGCCCTCGACTAACGTGTGGGGAAAACCGCACCCGCTGCTGATTGCAACTCGTTACCCAGCCACTTACATAAGCGTCGCACGAAAAATGGCTCACTCATCTGAAAGCCATTCGAATTCAATTCGAACCCATTCATCAAAGTCAAAATGCAGTCACTGGCTCGGCGCCGGAGATCGCGGCTTCCCACCGAGCTCGGCGGCTTTTATTCTTCTGCCTCTAACGGTAGCCGGCTGTTCGTTATCTTCTTCCACTCCCAACTTTTGCTTTCACACCTTCTTCACCCATTTAAGCCGCATCCGCCCACGCAGCCCACAGCCCACCTCTGCAGGAAGCCTTCTTTGACGTCAACCATCGCTCGCCGACGTCACTGACGGCACTGATTTGTTAAAATTGATACCGAAATGGTTTCGAAGGCGAATCTGGGTTTGACTGAGTCGGGCTGAGGTGAGGGGTTTGGAGGCTGATTTTGAGGTGTTCAGTGCATCCCGTAACTCGCGCCCCGGACAGCGGCATCCCGCCTCTCGCATCCCGATTAATCGAGACGAAAAACCTCTGATGTGGAGCGCTATAATGGCATCGAATTGAACGGTATTTGAATGGATTTGGTGGCGAATGGATTCCTCTATCCTGCAAACTCCACTCCGTCATGGCTTTCGATCTCGATTCTTTCATCATTTCACTCGGTCGCAAACAAATGAAATCATTCGATGCTCTCTCGAAGGCTGGGCGGCTGGATCCGCTAGCAGACCCCGTATATCAAGTCAGCGGTTAATCTGGCCGAACTCACGTCCGATTTGATAAATACTCCGCTCTTTCTCAGCCTAATCAGGCATTAATTGGCGCCGCTGGAATGGGCCGTCGACGGCCGAGGAGACAGACAGACAGACAGAAAGTCGGGCAGTCGGCTCTTCAGACACATATATCAGTCCCATTCACATTCACTTTCGTGCAGAGGTCAGAGGCATCGTTCACTGCCTGCCGCGGGAGCGTCGCGGAGACCGCTTTCGTGTGCATCCAGTGTGCGCGGACCCTCAAGCTGAACCCGTGCGCTCGCGCGTGCGACACAAGTCGGATTTAATGCTCTCTAATAAGTCAATCGACGACCGTAAATCACTGAAGTGCGACTCATTTGAATTTATGTGTGAGAAGCGAGAAAAGGTCGCTCTTCGCAATCTGATTGCGCGTTAACGTGGCCGCGTTGAGCACCTCCGGCGAACGTTGCGCGCTCAAGGAAAGCCTTTGAAAGCAGAGGGCGAGAGGGGAGGGCTGTCGACTGGCTGTCGCGTTTTAACTGCAACTGCGACGTAATTAATTTCGTCATCTCGCGCTGCGGCCTGTTAGGTGGCGTCTGTGTTGCCATTACATCTCACCGAGCACCTTGTCAACGCGAAGAGTTACGACGTGTTAAAAGTGACCGTTAGCTGTGGCCACTTCAAAATAATTAAGCTTTTATCAGAAATCGTAACAGAGATTTTCACTTATTAACATGTGTTTGGGGCGAAAACGCGTTCCGAGAAAAACTGACACCTTGAAGTGACGACTGACACATTGCACGACATTTCGTCACGTCGAGCGCTCTGACGGACGGTACGATCAGTTGGATGGGTGGACGCATTCCTCACGCGAGAACTCTTGATTTGCATTTGAAAGCTGATTCCATATTTACTCGTTACGTTACGAGATCGACTTCAGATTTACTCGCAGCACAGTCCGCGTGTTTGCAGCTCTAATCGGCGCCCCGCGTAGTTCAAACACACGATTTGCATGGAGTGCATGTAATCGGTTATCTGAGTGCGCCGTGCATGCCAATGAATTGCGGGGTAAACAAGGACGACAACTAGCGGAGCACAAATATTGACAGCACACACAGAAGAGATGACATTCAATTCACGCAGATGAGTTTACGATGAAGACATTTTTTAATTTCAGCGCGATCGTAAATTACGACTATTTGCCCAGCAGATTGTTGATTAGCTTCTTCCCTCACTTTGTCTCGCTTTGTGGAAAACGAGGAGGCAAAATGAGAGAAGAGAGAGTGACGATGACTACATTAAAGAGCCTTGAGAGTTTCTCGGGGATGCACTGTGAGAAGTCCGAGCGAAGCTTCGTTGTGATTGTGAAACGCCGCCTCTTGCCTCGACTGAAGAAACTTGCCACGCTCTCGGTTCTTTGACTGAAAAGACGGCCTCGTTTTCGGTTCTCTGGATGACTTCGATTCGACTTCGATTAGGGTTTTCCTTCTGGATTGAATAATCCTCTCTCGACCTTGATTCTCTACTGGACTAGAAAACACTGTGCCGACCTTCGTTCTCATTTCAAGAGAAAATTACGTCTTGATTTCGATCCTCGTCACGAGCGAGAGGTCTGCACGGACTTCGACTGAAGAATCGATCTCTTCTCGATCTCAGCTCGCTCTCGGCTGGCAGCCTTTACAGGTGAACAAGACCTGTGAATCAGGTATCTCGTCTCGAATTCCAGACAATGAAGCCCGTTATTGAGCAACAAACGCAAATTGTGCGCCACGCAATTAAGTTCTATCAAAGATTTTCGATAGATATTTACAAATCAATTTTTTCTTGAGTTCTTAAGCAATACTGATTCCATTCCGTAACGGAATTCACGATTGAAAACGGTTTTACTAGTCAGAACTAACAAGAGGAATCACTTTCACAAAAACACAACTTGTTTCGAGACAACACGTCACATCAGCGCAAAAAACAATCACTTTGACGTTCGTGCCAAAGTTGGTTGCATCCAAATATATCGACATCCGTGTCTGGCAGACTGGAGCAGATTCTTGGAATCCGCTTTGGGAGACGGCGACATCCAGCGACCGCTGACAGTTCGAGAACGTGAGACAAGCAGTCTGTCCAGCCTCGGAGTGGGGAACCAACGGCGGTCACCGCTTCCACTTCTGCGCGAACGCCAAAGTGGGGTGCCTGGGTTGGCAGACTTGTGGCCTCGCTTGCCGAGGACCCGCTTAATTGACAGATCCGCCGAGTGGCAGCCATCAACTGCTGCTAGATTTCTCCGCCGATAGGCGAGCGAAGAAATCGTTAGATTGTCTGCGGCGCAATTCTGGCGAGTCAGCGTCCCTGAGGACCTCGTAGCGACGTGAAGCCCATGCTTGCCGGCACAGGAGTTCGCGATTGCAGCGGAAGCATTAGCGAGCAGCTTGTTAGAACAAGTTGGCAGCCATCAGTAGTGCGTGGCACGAACACCGTCGAGGAGTGCAACGTGTGCTCCGCGTGCCACGCGGGGACCACCGGCCAAGCGCAACAACGAATTGCATCGTGCAGCAACCCATCAGCAGCAAACACGATGTTCGACGAAATATCTGCTGATTACAAAACGACGTTTCTAACGAGCTGCACTCAGTCTCAATCAGCGGAACCCCAACAGCGGCGCGCACGAGTTCCGGTTGCTGTTGCCGCCGATGCTGGTGCGGCTGTCAACTGCAGGTGTCAGCCAGCGGCACTCGGTGTCGGCAGCGAGAGGCGGAGAGGCGTCAGGAAATGGGTCAGCGTAGCGAATTGAGGGAGACACGCCGCTCTGGGGAGACACGCCGCGCGGCGACAGATGCGCCTCATCTGCAGCAGCAACAAGCGGCTGCGGTCGCCAGATTAACTCATAGAAATCTCCTTTATTACGGCTGCTCCGCAACGAGTGTGGCTGCGCGCTGATCAGCCCAGCAACTTTGATATTGCAGTCATGCTGCTGCTGCTGATGTGCTGTTGACAAATTGCAGTCAGCAGAAAGCCGAGCTTGCGTGCATTTATGCGATTTATGAGCAGCTATAAAAAATCGACGCACACCAACAGGACGAGGAGTCTTTCGCGCCAACAACGGATGCCATGAGGAAGCAGGCGATTCTTGCTCGCAACTACGAGGCCGACACTGAGCTGAAAACGAGTGAAGAGTCAAGCAGCGACTTTGAATTTTTGCACAGGCAGCAGCATCTTCGTTAGCGTCAATAAAATCGGCGCGTTTCGCAGCAACATGTTCGCACCTTTTAACGAGAGCGGCCGCCTAACGTCGAAACGCAGCTCAGCTCGACGACCGGCCACTCGAGCGGCTGCTTCGGCGCAAATAAAACGTGTCAGTGGCTGCCTCAACAGCTCTGCTCGGACCCATTAAGCGGCACCAGGCAACGAACTCCTTCCAGAATCCCAAATGCTGCACCAGCGCACGGTGCAGCGTCTTCGCAGAAGCTGCCGACAAAAATATCGTCCTCGTAGAACGCTAGAATAGCACGATTTTTTCACTTTTCACCGCACTCGTTCCACTGTGCAACGACCGCGGCGCAGCGCACTTGGAAAACTTCGAAATCGTGACGAGCGGCAGCCGTATTTCAGCAGAGCCAGCAACACCGGCAGCTCCATCAGCAACACCTCGGATCCACACAAAGCCCGTCAGCAGCAGCAACGCGCCCAAGTGCTGCATTGACAGACCCCGTTGCGAATATCCTCCAGCTGATGCCGCCGCGATGCATCCACGGAGCGGCCAGCAGATGGGCCGAATGGTTGTGAAGCCCTGCCCTGCCCTGCCCTGCGAACCGCGCAGTTGAAAATTGCAGGTGTCTGTTGCTGGTAGCCAATTCAACGATATTTACGAGCTGCGCGGCAGTGCAGAAGCTGCCGGCTGCCGGCTGCCAGATGCCGATGCAGATCTGTGTTGGCGAGGCGACACCACTTAGAAGCGCAGCACGAGCGAGTGCAGCCCATTAAAGGACGAACTCGATGTCTATCGTCGGCAACTGCAGCCGCAGCCGCAGCCGCAGCCGCAGCCACCAGCATGTCGTGGTCACAGTTAATTGAATTTTTTAACGCATCACGTCCGGGCCGCCGCGTGCAGCCTCAGCTCAGGCGATCGATCGCAGCAGCTGCAAGGAGGCAGAACAATTAATTGCTCTGCCAGCGCACCGCGCACAACCAACAACTTGTTGCATGTTGCGAGTTCAAGAGCCCTTTCGGTATTTATGAGCCCTTTACAGCAACAGCAACAGCAACGGCAACGGCAACAGCAACGGCGATGCCGCGCGGCGGCAACAAGCGTGCAATTAACAAATTACACGAGTCTCGAACTGAGGTTGTGCTCGTGGCAGCTGCGGCAGAATCACCTCGCGACTCGTACATGAGAAATCAATTTCGCGAAACTGAAAGAATGCCTTGCAGAGCGGCTGCGTGAGGCACGCGGGCAGGCGGAACCACGGACCGACGGACCGACAGACAGGCATCATCAGCGCGCAGAAGACCAGAATACGTCAGCAACATCAAAACGAGCTCAGGACGCGTCGATCGGCATTTAAGTGTGCCTGCGTTCGCGAGATTGATATGCACGCCGTCGCATCTGCATGCCAGCGACTGTGGCTGCAGTATTTGCTCGCAGAAGGATTGCAATTTTGTAGCGATCGACAGGCGGGCAGACAGATAGAAAGCAACGTGCAGTTCTGCGTTGGTGGTGGTTGACTAGTTGAGTGCGCTGCATCACGACGACCACGACGACGACGACGACGACGACGTTGCTCTCGTTGCAGCGGGGATCTGCGCAGCGAACATGCAACGCATCGTTTGCTAAATTGCCGGGTTAGTTAAATGTTGCTGTCGATACCGCGTTGCATTAATTCAAGTCTTCAAATCGCGCCTGCCCGCCATTCAGGCCGCCATCGGTCCGCCGCAACGTTTACGAGCGGTGAAAATCCACTTCGAACGCGGACGATTTATTGCTGCATAAAAATACCTCTCAGCAATGAGAACCGATTAATGAGCGCCGTAAAGATATTAATTCGCGCACTGACCGAGAGCAGAATGGTCGTCGCTCATGTTATCGGCGGCGGTTGAGGAGCCGCAAGAGGAGTGCGATGATTTTCCTGCTGCGTCACTCTTGCAGTTTTCCCGCGATATTGTTTGCGTACACATACTTTGTATTCTTTACACTCTACGTATCCTCGTGTAGCTTTCTAAAAATCTGTCGAAAAATAGAGGAGAGATTTGGAAATCCGCAATATCGTCTCCCAACGTTCTGGGTTGCGACTGTCCTTCTATAATCCCCTCCTGTCTTCACATCCACTGAGGACCAACAAAGTACAGTACACCAGAAATCCAAAAATAGGCTGATTTCAAGGTGTTTCTCTCACTCAAGAGGGAGTGAAATCCGAAAAGCTCTATTAGTTTCCATAGATTGCTGGAAATAGGTCTGGAAATAACGAACATCTCCCATATTTAGTTTGATAACTGGATGAAAACCCAGTGTAGTTGTTTTTTCAGCCCGTTTTTCGCTGTACTGAAGAAGACCTGAAGATTCGAAGTCGATGAGAGGGTGCGTTCTCGGCTTTTTAAGGCAGGTAAACGACCTGCGACAAGATGTCGACCTTATTTCGGAATTGGGTTGACGAACATTTGTTGCAACCTCCGTTCCCTCCAGCGAACTGACTTTTCCTGAAGCCGCCTTTCACCAAATCGCGTTTTCTCATCTCGTACCTCTTCCTTGTCTTTCTCCAGAATCCATAGAACAAGTCCCCCTCACCCTTTCAATCTGCCTTGCTATCAAACATTAGCCACGTAAATTGTAATTTCTAACACTTGAGCATAATTAAGATCGCCGCCTGGTAACCAGAACCGCATTCATCATCCTTAAGCAGAAGATATCGGGTTACCCGCCTCCATGCGATGCACATGCCATCAACAACCATTCTCGCTGACAGCCGCAGCACCGCGACAATGGAGCGATTGTGGTGTCCATGGTCTTCGCTTTTCATTAGGTTTTTGTTAGTTTTTTATAGATCCCTCCTCTTGCTCCTTCTACCCGAGATCTTCTCTAATTGCTGCGCCTTTCTACGCCTTTCGTTCGGCACGAATAGCGACGACAACAATTAATTTTTTCATAGAAAAGCCTGCACGAGGCATGCATGCGGCGGGGCGGCACGGGTACCGCCTGCTCCAGAGCGGCGCATATTTATTTCACGCTTGATTATAGGACGCCACTTTGTGGCTACGAAGGTTGTGTGGAGCAGTGCAGCGGCTCCACAGGATGCTGCAGGATGGGACTTAGAAAGCGAGATCGGCTCGTTCGAAGGCATGGAAATGGAAGACGCGAAGGTTAGAGGAAGCAGCGGGCTGGATGTTATTGCAGGCAAAAATGGGGGAGTGGAATTTACAGAAGAGATTTTTGGACCTGCTTGGTGTGATGAATGAAGTGATGAATGTGCCGATCGGCATTTGAAGCAGAGAAGCGTAGGGTGTCACTGCTGACGGCTACAGCTGGCCGAAGAACTTATAAGCAGCAACACTTTTATTGCTTCAAAGCCACTCATATTTAAGAATTCTCGAGTCCCGCTCCTCCGCGCCTCGCGAATGGAAGGAGGCGAAGAATTTCAAAGCTCATTTTTCTGCTGGCTGCACTTTTTTTAAAACCCTGCCAAACAAATTAGAATTGCAAATACGTTGCAACAACAACAGCAGCGATGTGCGGCAAAAGAATGTTCTAAATTTATACAGCCAACATGCTTCGCGGCCAATTTCGCCGCCCTCGAAACATGCAGCACCTACACTCGCGTCGCCGCAGCGTTGAAAGATGCAACGCGTTTTCCTCCGCAGGCAGCAGCAGCAGCAACTCTTTCCAGCATCAGCAGCGCCAGTGATGCGCCGGCATTTTCGTTTCTAACCCTGATCTCGGGATTCGTGGCGTGTGGATTCGTGCTCACAGGCGCCAGCATCAATTTTCCACCCATAAAGCGACTCCGCCGAAGCCGCGCATGTGCAACGACGAGTTTCGTGGCGAGCAACGGCGTGCGTTCGCGGGAGCAGATGGGGTGCGTGGGGGGAGGGGAAGCGGTGGCCACGGCAGCGGATGCGGCACAAAATGTGCCTTCGAGTGCTGCCAGCACGGAGCATCACTCATGTGCAATTAATGATTGGTTATGCTTCGTCCTCAAACTGCGCAGGCCGACTGGTGCGCTGGTTGGCTGGCTGGTTGGCTGGCTGGTTGGCTTGCTGGCTGCTTGCTGGCTGCTTGCGCATGCGCAGAGACATTTCGTGCATTCCTGCTAGAAACGCGCCTTGAATGTGTGTGTGCGGTGCCTGCAGCAGGAGACGGGGTTGCAAGGAGTGAGGACGCGCAACCCAGATGTGGTGAGCGTGTCTTTAGCAGAAATGATGTCACTGAATGGATGAAGGAAAACTCTCGCAAAGAACTGCTTTTACACGATAAATTTGAGGAATTATTTCTTGGGCGAAATTCTGACAGACTGTCTTTCCGATTCTCTCTTGCTGAGAAGCTCTCTTGCTGACGCTCTCTTGCTGAGGGTTTCATCTTCGAAGTACTTAAATGTACATTTTTATGAGATAATTTTGATTAAAAACGCATCACAAAAACGGAAGAAGTGCTTAGTTTTCGATCCTTTCAATTGCAGGTGGGCATCGCAGCTTTCCTCTTTCCCAGGTAATTAATGGGGTGACTTACCCCAGATCACCTCCGCCCTCCTTCACATCTCCCTTTTCCGACAATCTGTCTGCCACTTCAGCCGTCTCGAAGACCTTTTCCAGCCACACATGGATTTCCCAAAACGTGTCATCGCTGCTCTGTGTCGGATGTCTCTGTATGTCCAGCTGTCTATCTGTCCGCAGTTCGCGGCGCGATTCAGTTGCCACCTTGATTTGTGCGCGCTGGGTTTCTGTTTGTTCTGCGCCGCGCTGAGAAGACTGGCACGCCGCCGCCAATTCCCGAACTCACACTCGGCACCGCGGCAATAAAATGCGGTGATGGAGATGTCGTGCTCGAGTCGAAGTCGCTCTCCGTCGCTATCGAAACTAGAAGACACCCAGTTTGGAATCCTCCGGCTGATTCCGGTGAGGGACTCGAGTACCTGCGAGGAGGATTTATGGCTTCATTTAATTTCTGCGCAACTCGATTCAGGTCTTCTAAGCTGAAGCAGCCCTGCAGCTGGTAAAAATATGCGTGCCTCCAAGCGTGCATGCAAATGAGCGGCGACGGCGGCGGCGGCGGCGGCGGCGGCGGCTGCTGCTTACAAACACTGGACTGTCATCAGCGCCAGTCTCGGCGACGCTATCGTCGCAGCTGCGCGGCAATCAGGAGCTCCATCAGCAGCAACCGCTGCCAATACAGTCAGTGGCTGCTACAGTGGCCAGCGACGTGTTGACGGCTCCGCGTTCTTGAGCGCTGACGAAGTCTATCGGTGCTGCAGCGCGGTACGAACGAAATGCCAGCGCGAGACACCAGGGATTCCGGTCACGATTTTTTAATACAGCGCATTAAAAGTGATTTTTGTGCGGAATGCGATGATTAATGATTGCCGGCAGGGATTGGGAGGGGAGGGGAGGGGCAGGGGATCGAGAGGGGTGAGCGGGGATTTTATAGCATTTATTCAAAGGTATTTATATCTGCAATAAACTCGGACAGACAGCACTTTAACGCTTAAATAGATAAGCCGAGAAGGTTTCTGCGAGACTGCAGAAGTTTTCATTGCGCCGGCGGGCATGCGAAACCCGCGCGCGGTGCCATTCAACCGCAGAAACACAATTTTGCAATTAATTCGCAGGCGTGCGCCAGTAACCGCTAGACATGGCAGGTGAAATAAAATTCCCCATTCGAGAATTTATTGCCTGATTCGAAAAACAACGCCGAACTGCGAAAAATCGCGAATGAATGCTGCTTTCGTGAATACTAATTCAAATAAAATTTCCCTTAAAAAATTTCCCTTTTTCCTCAGACGAAATGTTAGTTTCTCTGATGGGACATTTTGGGAAATTATCTCTACTCATGACTGTTGTGCGTAAATCGCTTTGAAAGTTGCAGGAAATAGAAAAATTTATCAAAATTAAAAATTTCCTAAGGGGAAATTTTAAGGGAAATTTTCGTTTCTTCGCAAAAACTATTTCGGAGACTCCGTAGATACTGCAATCAACTTCCTCGACATTACAAACTACTCGAGTATTCAAATTACGTCAATTAGCTGTGGAAAACTTTATAAATTACGCGGCCCACCAGCGGTCACTCGAGGTTAACAATTGCGAGTGTCGCCGAGCCACGCCTGGAAGAAATATCAACGCGGTGTTGCAATTATCGAGAGGTCAAACCGACAAGCGGCACGAAGCGTTGCGACAGCTCAGTGAAGTCGCTTCACTGAGCTGCGTCGCCGTCTGCAGGAAGAAGCAAATCTAATCTCTGAGAATCGCGTGGAGAAGCAGACGGCAGCTGCTTTGCGGTGGTCCACGCTACGCGCCTGCAAATTTGCAACCTCAGACGCTGAACTTTAAAATCCCCCGCGACAGATGTCGCGTCGAATGGTTGTCGGCGAGGTGCGCTTGCCTATTTGCGGCCTCGCGCGGCTCTTCTCGTGCCACACAAGCTTCGCGCTGCACGCTGCCGTCCACAAGACTCTCATTTCGCTGCTGTCGTGCATATCAAATGCTGGCCGCAGCGTTTCGTTGCGTCACTGGCGCCGCCGCAGCGCAGCGAAGGGTTGCGCCTCACATATTCACGTGCATTTCGAGTGCGTGTTGTGCGTGTTTATTGCGCTAACAGCGTGTTTATCGATTGTTTGGCGGACAGCTCGCGTTTTATGAGTCGTTGCAGGCAGCTGCTGGCCGCGGCGGCTGGTGCACTTCAAAGCGATTCATGGATAAAACATGGGAGCGCTCGTGGTCGAGCATTTCCGCTTCCTTCTGCGAGCGGTTGCTTTATTTTCGCTTTTACCTCCACATCTCACATCAATTTTCGTTTTCTTCAAGTCACTTCAGTCCTCGAAATGCAACTGATGGGCGCGTTTTTTCAATTCGAACTTCCTACGTATCAAGCGTCGCCTGCACTGCTATATCGACGTGCCACTCTTCAATTTCCCTTCATATTTGTCATCGTTTCATTATCAAAGAGTGAAGTCTGCTGTTCTCCTTCACTGCTTTACCGATGAGCAGCTTCCGACTGCTTTGCCTACGAGTCTCTTCGAGTTCCTTTCTCGTCTGCTCGCTCTCTTGAGCTGCGGTGAAACTCAAGCCAAACTCAGCTCGTCACAACCTCTTGTCGTCCATTACAGACTTACAACCGCAACTTCACAGATTTCGCCAGCTTTTTCTTGCCCGCGCGCCCCTCTTTGGACAAATTGAGGTCTACTGAATTCTTCGGCGGACCGAAGATTCTGCAAACCTTCACAGAAATCCGCCGACCGTGTCGCGCTATAAAAACATCAACCGTTGGGAATTTTAATTTAGCAGCGAAGCACGAGGCAGACATCCTCGCCGTCATATTTCACGGCTGTAGAGCGGCCAATAACTTCTTCGGCTCGCGAGCGAAGTAATTATTTTCCGCTCAGCGCAAGCTGTAAAAACGTCCGTTGAAAAGCGTAAAAATGTAACTGCAGACTTTTGTTCGCTTCGCTCGAAATGTGTGCGAGCGCCGCAGACGTTCTCTCGAGGCCAACTCGAGAACCCCGAAAGAATGGACGTCGTTGCATGCTGACCTCGCCGAGACTTCCCGCTTTCAACGACAAACAAAACGGTCGGCGTGAGGAACTCTCGCACTCTCAGCGAAATTCGTACTCACTTCGCAGCTGGAGCTCAAGTTAAATTTCGGGCAGAGGAGCCGCCGTCGTACTCACCTGCAAGAGAGAAGAGAAAGAAAAACACGCAATTAGGTTAATCGGTTCGCAGTCGTGTTGTTCTTGTTTTCAATATAAACACACATTATCAGCTCAAATCAGTTGCAACACCTAAAATTGGACCACTCACGCCATTCAAGAGCCACGTGAGATGCTATTAATGGAGGAATAACAACAACACCAACAACAACAACATAACTCGAGTGCCAGCAGGAGGTCGTCATTTCCTTAAATAGCAACAGCAACTTGTATCTCTCAACCCGAAATTAGCTGTAATTAATTGTTGCTGTGCTTCATGATGCCGCAATAATGACGCTGCATTAATCGTGATGTTGCTGGCGCACGTGTGCATGTGTGTGTGTTGAAAGCTTCATTCATTTGAGTCCGAGAACCGCGTTCAGTGCGTTCGAAAGCGATTTTCCAATCAATACACTGAGTTGCCGTTCAATTTGGATGAATTACTAGAAAAAATCGAGATTATGAAATTACTGAAGATTATTTAATCCTTCTCCAGCTTCAGCGTGGACTTGCATGTTGCTCAGCAATGTTGAGAAAAAATGTGTTGTGAAGAAATTCGAATTTTCTACCGTTCGTTGCTGGTAATGATTAGCTAGAAAAATTGCTACAACAGCAAAAACAACAAGCCAACCCAGTCAACAACTCAACTCACCACAACAACAACAACAACTCACCCAACTTAACAAGATTCAAATTCGAATTTAAATACTCAACTGAAATTTGAGTAGCGGAGAAAATTTTAGGAAGTCCATGTTGCGGTAGGCTTTTCATTGTTGTTGTTGTTGTTGTTGTTGTTGTTGTTGTTGTGGTGATTGTTGTTGTTGTTGCCGTTGTTCGATAAGCTCATTAAACACAATCAAGTGGTATTAAAATTGCGTTTTTCTTCGTTTTTCTTCGTTTTTCAACTCTTGGCGGTGCGGCAACGCGGACTTCGTGAGATCAGAGGTTAAGTAAGTGGAAAAATATTGCCGGCGGCGGTGGCTGTTGTTGGTCGTTGTTGTTGTCTAGGTCGTTGTGGCGGCGATAAGTTGACGGTGGCCGCAAGTGGCGGGCGACTCGGCCGGCGGCAGCGGTGGCAACCGTAGCAGCCGTGGGTGGCAAATCGGCACCGTTAATGCACTCGAGGCTCGTTAATTTCAGCTGCTTTTACTGCGTTCAGTGGGACGAAGTGCAGGCCGTGTAATTATGTGAGACGAATTCTCACTTGATATGTTAAAAGTGTTGCTAAATTCGCGCTGCACTGCGGTCGGGAAGCGCAATAAATCGCCACACAAACACACGATTAACACTTCCAAGCACGCTGATTCATTTTCGACTCACACACACAACAGCAAGTGTTTTTTTTTTAATTACTCTTTCTCTCTCTCTTCTCTTTAAAAAAAGACTGAAAGAGCGTAGAACAACCTTGAAAAAGTTGCTGGTGAGCTTCGGCAACTTGTGGCGTACACAATGTATTTTGTTGCCAGCTGCAATGAGCGTCGACACGCCCGCAACATGTTTTCAATTGAAATCGTTCGTTGTTGTTGCTGTCTCTCACGTTGTTGTGCGGATGGAAGCGCTTCTCAGTTGGCCAGCATTAAATGTTGCTACTGAATCGCAGCAGCAACTGCCACTGGCATAAAAAATAACACAAAAAAGCAAGAGAAAAATAGAAATCAGCAAACGCTCGCCACAAACACACACACTCATTAAATTTGCATTTTTCGTTGCAGAAAAATAGTTGCTGCGGCTGTTGTTCGCTTTGGTGAAAACAAAAAAAAAAGATTTTCAAAATCCCAGTCAGTGCGATCTACAACACCGGCGGCGACGGCGGCGGCGGCAACAACAACAACAGCAGAAGCAGCAGGTGTTTCAGCGCTTCACAAGCACCGTCTGCACGTCTGACCCGCGACGGCTGCCGTTGCGAGCTCGAAAGTTCAGCACGGTCGGAAGTTTGAGTGCCGCTTCAGTGAGCCAACGTAAACAGCCTCCCCTCGCCCCACCATCTCCCCTCCCCCTCCTTCTTCCCTTTCATGCCGTCAATTTGCCCGGCTTATCTTTGAATTCTCATGCCATGCAATTCTAGGATGAACTCGCATCAGCGAAATCTTGATTGAATTTCTGGCAAAGTAAGCAACACTTTTGAGCCGCCTTTTCGCGCTTTTCAGTGGATCGCGTTTAGCTGCTGGCTGAATTAATGGAGTTTTTCATTGTACGTCGAAAACTCACGGTACATTTTCACCTTGTTGCCCACACACACACACACACACACATCGGAAGTATGGATTTCGATGCTTTTTTCTGTTGGAAGATCAGAAACACAAAAACCGAGTTAAGAAAGTCCTCGAGTAGCCTTGCAAAATCCAACGATTGACTTGTTTTTCACACGCATTCGCTTCTGCGATCCTTCGAATTCCACGTTGGATCGAAATGAAGTCAGATGAGTTTGCGGCTCCTGAAGACAAAACTTCCTCACCGCAACCATCCGCAACATGAATCGGATTCGAATCCGAACGAATTCCTCGCAAGATCTCCATCAGCAACATGAATCTGCGGTCCTCTATAATTTCACGAGCCAGCTGAAGTTTTCTTACTTCCCCAATAAATTGTTGTTGATTAAATAAAATGCAATTTTCTATTTATCTTTTTCCGCAAATAATCGTCTTTCAATATTAATTCCAATCTAATGAAAACAGCAACTGCAACAACAACAACAATGAAGTAGCGCTGTGATTACGTGCCACGCTATAAACTTCAATCAGCTTCAATGGAGGCAATAAATTCGATCTTGCAATGCGAACTAAACACAACAACGACAACGACAACAACAACAACAACAACAGCGACAGCGAAATGCAATCCAAAAATTGTTGAACAAATAATTTCTCGATTGCTCGTAGATACTCTCGTGGCAACGGAAAACCGCGCAGCGACTCAATAGACGAACTTTTTTCGGCTGCATACAGAAAATGGTATCAAAATTTCGCCGAAAGCTCAGCTCAGCAACAGCAACAGCAACAACAACAACAACCACAACAACACTGCGAAGTGATCGCGCAGACACGCTTTTCCTGCAAATTTATTGGACCAAAATAAAGAAGGAAAACATTTGAGGGAAAATGAAAACCCAACGAAAGAAACTCGTGAAATTCTGCCCGTAATTTCTGCACCGCCGCGCACGCGCCGACGATAAGTTTTCGTTATCGTAGCGCGTTGATCACGTGAATTACGTACGAATGTTGAGACAAAAGCACGTAAAACAGATTTTTGCTTGAAACAAAGGCGACGGAATGAAAGAATTGGAGGGGGAGGGTGGTGGGGAGGGGAGGTCAAGAGGGGGAAAACACTGACACAGCTAAAACTGCCAGAGGAAGTCATCCACGTCACTCGATGACCTTTATTTCTGCAGTTGTTAACACTGAATGGTCGCCGTGTTTGATAGCAACATGTTGCCGCAGCATGTCCTCGACGCTTGAGGTTGTTGCAGCAGTAGATCGGCTCGGTTTTGATGGCCGCCGAGCAGCAGCTGATTTCAAGGCTGGGCTGCTGCTGGAGGGAAACCCGCTTCCTGCTGCTGATCTGCTCTCGATTGCTGCTGTTTTATTGCACAGTTGCAGCGAACGAATGCGATTCACTGCGACCGCCAAATGATCGGCATTAAAATTTCATTCGTTCGAGAAGCAATTAAAATTTTACGTCAATTCAATCGAAAACATTGACGTTTCAAGCTTACAAACGGCCTGGGAAGCGCATTCGCTTCCACGCTCGCCAAACTCAGACTGAGAATCGCTTCTCCTCAATGAGTCGATCAGTTGCTGAGCTCCACAAAACGATCGACGCAACACAACGTGGAGTCTGTTTGCCTGCCTCTTCCCTCTCTTCGCAGCAGCCGATCGACAGTCGGCTACATGACGCTGCAATTAAAAATATAAAGTTGTTGATGGCCGCAATGAGTCGCCCGCGATTTCTGATTTCTGCTGCACGGCGACTGCCACTGCGACGGCGATTAATTGCTGCCGCCGCGGCATCGATTACTGCTGCACTTCGATTTATGACGGCGATCGTGTGGCAGAGAAAGACAATAAAATGAACGGCATGCAACGACGACAACTGCAGTCGGTTGATCGCGAAACCAACTCCGTGCGGAGTTTCCATTTCAGCAGAAGTCGCCACAGAACAGCAACAAAACGAGAGCAACAACGTGCAGCCAGAAAAGTCGTGCAATAATTATAAAATCTCGTCAACTGCGTTATGTAATCCGATTTTTTCCCCTCGCTTCTTCGATTTTGTTGAGATTGTTATTTTTCGCAATTTCATTCAGAGATCAGCGGACTCTTCCGCTGCTCAAAATCGAGGAATTCATTGAATCGCGATGGAAGGCGAGGATTTGAAAATGAAAATAACCAATTTTCGCCACTTTCATCATTCAGTTTTGCGGAGGAGATCGTGTGTCGAGTTGGAACTTGGAAATCCTTTTCGTGATTCGTTCATAGAGAATCGAAGACTCTTGTTGACACACAACGCAGGCAGACACAAGTTGCAGCAGCTGTTCATCTTAGCAACATTGTATCTTCAATTATCGTAATGGGCGTGGTGATCATGATGTTGTTGTTCTTGTTAGAGTTGTTACTGTCTCTACAATTGTTATTGCTTATTTTTATTATTCCGTATTCCGTTTCATTCACGCTGACCCTGAACAAAATGTGAACGAACCTCCTGTCAACCGACCCTCCCTCTCCATCCCCTCCCCTCACCGTCCCTCACCCTCTGCGCACCCACAAGTATGTGAAGTCATTTGTAATGGAAGTCAGTTGGCCTCACCGCGTACACTAGACTTGAATGAATGCCAACAAATGACTTTACTGACTCGTAGAGGGTACGAGGGAGTGCAGGGGTTCGACTTCGAGTGCTCGACTACCGTTGTCGCCAGCAAGCCAACAAAAGAGCGGAACCAACCGAGCATTCAATGGCGAGACCAGCGGACAAACTGACCGCGCTGTGTAACTTTTATTATTATTAATATCTAGCGGAATTTCGGGACCATTAATAACGCGCGGTGACCGATAAGCTGGCTTCGCGTGGGGTGATCGGAGTGAATCTCAGCACTAACAACTCAGTGAGTGGCTGCATTGTGACCCCCCTTTTAAAAGTCGTACCGCCCCTCCATCAATCGATCTGCCGGAGATCGCAAGGAAGCGAAAACGAGCAAGAAAACTCCGCCAATTCAGTCTGAAACTCCGAAAGTCCTTCAACGACGCACTTCAAGAAGGAACTTCTGCCGAAATTAACACATCTACACGAACTTTTCCTCCCAACGCGTGAAGCCAGAGAATTCCTAATCCACTCAGATGGCCAGATGAAGTCGAAGGGCAGAAGTTAAAATGCAGTCCTTCTTTTTTCCGCGAGCAGCCGCATTTAATGACTGCCATTTCGGCCGATTTGATGTTGAAACTTTCCTGCGAAATGACAAGCAATAAGCGATTTTTTCCCCCAACTCACAGCCGAAACGTGCAGTCGTTTGTGGCAGCGAACGTGCATCTGTTAGACACTCAGGCAGCCGCGTGCGACGCTCTAGGCGGCGACGCGGCACACACACGTCAGGAGTGCAAATTTCCGCAAAACTGGCGCAAAATGTGAGCGAGGTTATCGCGATAGATGTGACTGCGATGGCTGGCCGCGCTTAGATACTCGCACACTGCGCATCCCGCCGATACCTGCGCAGTGCGGCTGCTGCTGGCCAAATGCTCGTCTGGTATCTGGTGTCGGGTGTCGGGCGTCGGGCAGCGGGCAGCGGGCATCGAGCAGCGGCCATCGGCCACCGAGCAACAGAAACTTTTAACAAGCCTGGCAAATCATTTTGGCTTCGCCTGCTGGGCGTAGCTGTGCGGTGCACGCGCCCGCATGTGTGTGCCTGCGCGATGCCGAGCAAATTAACTTCAATTTCATGCACATCGAGCGGGGACACACATGCGTGTGAGTGTGTATCTGGCAGCTACTGGCTAACTTGCTGCGTTTGCTTTATTTAATTCAATTCAGCCTCCTAGCAAGCGACTGCCACTCCGCCGCCCCTTTGTACATCCATTCCATTCCCGACGACCCTCGCCAACCCCCCCCCCCCACCCAAAACGCTCCAGTGCTGCGCGCCCGAAGTGTGCCGCGCTCGCTTGGCTCCGGCTTCTGGCGGATTTATTGCAGCGGAACGCATTTATCGGGTTATGATAGCGCCGAAGATTGATTGCGGAGCCGCATCGGAGCTCCAGTCGCAGCAGCGAAAGTTGAAAATGTTATTTGCGATTTGCATGCGTAAACAGCGCGAAATAGAAAAATTTGCATCTTTAATCACTTCGGGCCGAAAGTATCTGAGTGCAGAACAAGAGGACATCAATTACTGTGCAGTGAATATTTGCCGCGATAAATCGCTTATCGCTACGACCACTCTGTACACACACGACACTCGAAGGCTAAGGCGATGAAAAACTGCAGAGGTAAATCGCTACAGCGATGAATCTCTGTTGCGACAATTCTTTCGTAATGAATTGCGACTTTATAAGTTATTTCGCGATGAACCGCTACTGCAATCAGTCATTAATGCGATAAATGGCCACCGCGATGAGTCGCCACTCCGATAAATGCAATAAAATTAGACTGCGACAATTCGCAAAAGCGATCGCTACTGCGACAAATCGCTACGGCAACAAGTCGCAAATGCTATTAACTTCTCATGCGATGAACCGTCCGCGACTTTCTGCTGTTGTAGTTTAGTGACGAATTATTTCGATAGAAGTCGCTGCTACCACGAAATGCCTCGCGATGATTCGCTTTACGATCAATCGAATCGCGATGCGTCACCTCGGTACGATCTCGCGACTTTGAATCGTCTTTGCGATTGATTTCCAGATGTTGTTCGCAGACGAAGGAATTCCTTTCTACTCCAGGAGTAACTCTTCTCCGCGTAATCCTTCGGTTATCCAGAGGTCATCTCAAGTGACCGCTGATGAACCCTCATACGAAATCCAACTGGGATACCGCATCGAAGCGAACTATCGGATCCACAGCTCGGAGAACAGACACACGCTAACCTTGTTAACCACGTCGAGTGCTGCGGGGGACAAAACAAACCTTCGCTCCAACGCAAACACCAGACGTTGCGAAGGCAACGCGAACGGCGGCAACAGCGAACCGCATTCCAGAGATCATCTGCAGCGACAGCCCGACTATCGCGCCAGACATTCACCAGCTACAGAATGTTCAGAGTTCCGTACGGCGCTGGACTTCGTAATCCCAACTGGACTCACAAAGAAACAACTACGAAACTAATGTATCTGCAAGATTAACGATCTGAAGTCCGGAGAACCACAAGAGTTCTCCGAGTGGTTCTGAGAAAGCAGCGGAGAATTCCTACACGACCACAGTGAGTCATCGGCGCGCTCTGGACGCCGTGAGGTGAGTCCATCGGGACCACAGGGACCGATTGTAAATCATGAAGAACTTCGAATTCTGACGTCATACAAGGCTACACCGGGAAATGCATGGCAAAGGAATTCATCGAACTCAAACCTGAAGGGAAAGAGAGAGAATGAGTGAGAGAGGGAGCGAGAGAGAGAGAGAGAGAGAGAGAGAGAGACTGAAGAAGAAAAAAGGTTTAGAAGGCAGGAAATAAAACGGGAAATAAACGGGAGGAGAAATTGAGAAGTTTGTAGAAGGATTGAAATTTCAGGAAAGCTTTGAATCCACGGAGAAGACAAAGAATTGGAAATGATGACGGAAAATTAGTGGAAATCGAGAGTAAGAAGAAGATGAAGGTTAGAAAATGTAACTCGAAATCGAAGCCACTTGAAGCAAAAGTATGGAAAATAAAAAGTGAGTGAGGAGGATTCAACTTCGTGTTGATAATTTCAAAATTTGCAACTCTCTCACGGCCAGGTATTCCGCTTAAAAACAACAACAACAACAACAACAACAGCAACACCACTTGGCAATCGCGAATTCATGCGGTGTAGTGTATCCGTCAATATTACGAGACAACAAAAACAACAAGTAACTGAAATCACTTCGGCATTAAAATCGGCATGAAAGATCCGAAAAATTTGTGTTGAACGAGAAATTTTACCGGAAAAGTTCATTCAACTGCAATAGAATCCAAAAATATTGCCAAAAAAAGCGATTTAAAGAAGAAGAAGAAGGCGGCCAACGGAAGTGCTGGCAAAAAATATGCGAAAAGGCAGGCAGACGAAAAACGCATCCGGCCGCAGAACTTGGCTGGCATATTAAAACCAGGAAGGCGATGCACGTCTCAATAGCTGGCCAATATGCAGCATTTTTCGGTTGTTTAGAACGTCAAGAAGTGCAACGGCAGGAGGGGAGGCAGCAGCAACAACAACAACAGTCTGTAATTGCTCGGCGTGATTACGCAATGGAATCTTGAAAAATCTGGACAAAAATGCGCACATCTACGGACGCCAAGGTACCTCAACAGGGAAGGGTAAGGCACCAACAACAACAACAACAACAGCAATAGCAACAATCAATGCCTTCCCGACTCCCTCACATCACCACCAGCATCCCGCGTTGTACCTCAAATTTTGTGCGATTTTATGAGCCGAATGACGTCTAATGTTGCCGGCGCATCGCTGTCAACGTGGAGTCAACGTGCCTGTTGTTGCCGTTGTTCTTGTTGTTGCATGTGCGCCGTATTTCTTGCTCATGACCAGGCAACACCGACTTTTCCTGTTGCTGTTGCTGTTGCTGATGCTGTTGTTGCCGCAGCTGTGCTCGTGTTCGAGTTCATCTCCGCACTGGCAACTCGTGATTTATGTTGCTGCGAGAGTACAGAGCGAACTTTGTTGCCGGCCGTCAGCAATAAGCAGGCAGCAACATTCGTCTTAATTAGCGGGCTGAAGTAGCGGCGGCGCGACGCATGGCAGGCCGAGCCAAGCAAATAATGAAGTAATTAATTCGCAGTCGTTGCTGATTAACTGCGCCGATTGCAGCTGCAACCGGTTGAGTGGAATTTTTACGCCCCGACGACTAGAAAGCGAGCGGCGGGTCGACCTTCCCAGGGTGGGGTGGAGATCTGAGCCGGCAGAGTTCAGATAAAAGCCTACAAGCTGGTCTACCGATTTCCACTGATGTTTCAACGCTGATTTAAAAACAGCCGACAACTTTTCCAGGAAATCCCCCGTCTTACCTTGTTAACGAAATCGAAGGCTTCGATTTTAGAGCACAAATTGAAGTCTGCTAAACGATACGCAGCCTCGCGTAAGTCAGAGATGCCGCATCTCGTAAATCCGAGTAGGGAATTCGAGATTCTGTGTCCTCCCGCTGCTTGCAGAGCGACAACGTCCACCGTCCACCGTCCGCCGACGCGACGACGAAGAATTTCACTTTCAGAATTCGTTCACTGCGCGATTTTGTATCTCGCCGTCCGCTGAGTGCGTTAATAGTTTCCAATTGAAGTTGCTCGTCGTTTAAATCAATTTATCTGCACTCAGCAGCGGTCATTGCGGCGACTGCTGCTGCTGCTCCCGCTGTACAGCGGACACGCAGATTCACTCGCCAGATACTCAGCTACGCAGCGGGGTAGCAAGCGCATCCGCGAAGTTGCAGTGACCTCGTTTCCTCAGCCATCACAAGAACAACGCAGCGTTTTCCGATTCGGCAGCTTCGGCGGCTGCGGTCGTTAAGGGTGCAGAGAGCCGAGTGGAGTTCGACGATTCGGGGAAAATCGACACACTGTGGGAGTTCAATTTGAGTTCGGTTTCCACCTGCAACTGATTGTTCACTCTTTTTTTTTTAATACCAATTTGAAACCTTCGAAAACCGCATCAGCGGCCGCACAACTCCGCGTCACAACACCGGCCGAGATACCCGCACGCTCGGAAAACAACTGAAAATCAAATCGAATCTGAATTCGTGTCCCCTACAGAAAACGAAACGAAAACACCTCGTCGGCGATGGCGTCGCTGCCGCTGCTGCTGCCGCTGCCGCCGCCGCCGCCGTTACGACCATTGAAAACTCGAGCGCTGGTGCGTCGCTCATGCTGACGACTCTGCGCCGAACAGCTTTTCTGAGGGAGTCAAACGGCGCATAGACGCCGCTGCTGAAGTTGCTGCTGAGGGAGAGAAAGAGCACGTGAGAGAGTGGAAGTTGGTGAGGCGCTTCAAAGGCTGAGCTGCTTCCGGAGCGAAAGAGAGGCCAACGTTTCGGGGCAAAAAACTTTCAAGTTCTGCTTTAAAATTAAAAGTAATACAAGCAAATGCAGTCACCAGTGTCAGAATTTTAAACCATCAAAAAGAATTTCATGTAACTCATTCAGTCATTCAACTTCAAAAATATTAAGTTGGCATCTCCAGTTGGAATGCGCTACTGAGAGCCAACCGTGGCATTCGAGAGGATACCGAATGCATTTCTGGATCATTGTTGTTGTCAGCTCTGCTCTGGAATCGTGTGGTGGTGGGTTTTTATGTTGTTGTTGTTATTACGAAATTTCCACTTCTTCATCTTCTTCACCGCTCTCGAAATTTTCTCTTAGAATTCTTAGCTCTTTCTTTGTATTTGTCAAATTCTCAGTCAAGTGCAGCGGTCGGAGAGGCGTACCGTTATGAGCAGCAGCTGATTAACCACCGTTAAGGGCGCCCTGACACGTCCAGAGTGACCAGATGTCGCGATTAGCGATAGAAAAAGCGTTTTATAGGTCGTGTAAAAGAATTCTCAAGATTTTCGAAGACTTTGTATGTTTTAGTAAAAAGTCTCGCTTAAAATTAATATAACGATTGGAAAGTATGATTGACAAATTCAGAATACTAAAACAAAAAAGAAACAGTATTCGGGAAGAGAAAAAATTAAGCAAAAGCGTTGAATTTGTAAATAAAAGCGAGGAAGATTTTATTTACTCCTTCCGTCTACGATTGCTGCAATACCTTCTGAAGTCACCCTCGCATGAGGGCGTCCCGTTCCGCAGCAGCCACCCCCCGCATCGCCTCACACAAGGCATCCCACGGCAACCCCGCTCATCCCGGTGCACGCGGGTCGAACACAAACTGCTTTCGTTTCAGCCGTTCAACTGGATGCTGCAGGAAGCAATCAGCGTGTTCGAAATGTGGGTCGATTTTGTTGAGTGTCTGGGGTGGGAAACGAGGGATGAGGGTGCGGACGACGCTTGGCGGCAGTTGAGAGTCGCGGAGAGGGACGGAGCTTCATTGCAGCAGCTCGGAGTTCATTAGGTCGACTTCGCCGCGCCAGAGTTCACGACTACAGAGTCCTGTTCGCTCCTGATGATGTGGTGGTGGAGAGAGCGAGCGAGTGCACTTGTCAGACTACTGACACCTCCAACAAAGGGTGTCCTCGTGGCTCGCGTTTTGCGTGCGCTGGTGTGTCGCACAACAGAAATCACTTTCAATAGAAAACCGCATGAACTTCTTAGCCTTTTGTGCTTTGAAAGCACCAATTAAACGTGAGACGTGAGATTTCGCGTGAGTTTCTCCCTCGTGAGAAGCGCTTTGTGGCCGTCGAGAGGCGCGAAGAGTAGTGAATTTTCGCTAATGAGCTCGCCACACCCACGTCGAGTGGTTTTCGCATGCGATTTCCTCGTTCGGCGCGCAGAGCCTCCCAACTCCACCCTCAGCCAGCGATGACTGTACCGCTGGTGCGCTCTCACTCTCGTCGTTGCTGTCCGACGCTTTCGGTCCAGTTGTGCGGCCGTCCGAAACCAGCCACCAATTGGTGGTTCGACCGATTTCCAGCTCCATCCACGGCCGCCACAATTGCAGCAGCTGCGAACAGAGAAATTTTTGCGGCGTGTTTCACGAGACGCAATTAGCGGCGTCAGAAGCCGTGGAAAGAGGCAGCAACAGCGAGTGCTGCCCGGCAACACGTGAAGCGCGCGCACGGCTGCGGAAAGAGAAGAAGCAAACGAAAATTGGCAGCACTGGAGTGGAAAACACGAGAGCTGCCGGTCCTCCAGCAGAGCGGCGGTGAAAAGAAGAACACGAGAGTTCGTCGCTGGAGCGCTTGAAGTCGCATGCTGGGAATGTCGGTCCTGCAACAAGAGAGAGACGAACTGCTTTCGGGTGCGAAGGGATGCGCTGGAGTGTCATCGCCAGTAACAGTTCTGCGCTCCAAGCGACAGCCATGTAATGCTTGCAGCTGTCAATGCGACCGCGAAAGTCATCGCTGACCCAGTGACAAATTGACTTGCGCTGGCACGCTGCAAGCTGGGGACTCCGAGCTCAGGAGGCAGACGGGCAACGAATTAATCCTCGTCCTGCGTACCTCGATGCGGCGGCGCGAATTCTCGTTGCCAACTGAGCTCCCGGCCAAGTGAACTTCTGCGCGTTTTGTGCCAACAAAACATCCGGCGAGATGGCAACTCGACAGACTGCGGTCGAGTGTTGGATTTCACATTCGCAAATTTACGAGCGGCAGAGAGAGAGAGAGAGAGAGAGAGACACTGCAGGGCAAACGTCAACCAGCAACAGCAGCAGCAGCCGGCAATATTGTGTTGCTCGCCACAGAGGTTGCTGGCTTCTCCTGGGTGGTCGCAACACAAGCCGCCGCCGCCGCCGCCGCAATCCCTTCGCAACACAAGCAGCCGCAGTCCCTCCCCCCGCTCACCGACAAAGTTCATTGATTCAAGTTATTATTGAGTTACAAGTCAGTCAGCGAAGCCACGACAACGATTATGATTACCTGCAGCGGTGCAGCAACCCCTCCCGCCGAGCCGCCGCTCCCAACTCCCACCCAGCCAACCTTTGAGCCGGCAGTGAGCACTTTCGCTGCGAGCCGAGAGAGCCGAGCCGAGCGCTCGGTTCGAGGCAGCGAAAGCCGCCGACTGCACCAACCGCAAGTTTATCGGTACCACGCACGCTGAGCGAAAGACTCTCTCTCTCACTCTCTCGCTCCCTCGCTTCACACAGCAGCACTCTTAGATGAGCGTGAGCAGCGCCGGCTGACGCAACGGTCACAGCATGATCTCCCCCTCCCTTCCCCACCCACCGCCTTCGCAAACTTTTGACTTTGCCTGACCACCGCTAATGCGTCAAGCGGAACCACCGACATGGGAACCGCATGCTGGAAGCGTCGCATCTGTCGAGCCGAGTGTGCATTCGACGCGCTCGCTGGCGGCCCCAACATGATCCGCCCTCAGTTGGGTAACCGGGAACCGCACACACGAATAGTTGCGCAGCCATGGCGCAGCTGGAAGCTGGAGTCCGCTCTGCGAGTGCGAGATCTGCGGCGGCGGTCGACAGCGATCAATCAAAGTCCGCGCCGGGCGGCTTCATTTGAACAACGCTAACTGCTTCCACGCGCCGTGCCGCGCCGCACCACACCGCGCCACACCACGCCACGCAGATCCCAGGAAGCAGCAACAACTCGGCGGCCTCCGCGCAGGTGTTGCTCGCTGCACTCATTCAGAATGCCAGCTCGGCAGACTGCCAAAAACACGAGTCTCGAGTCGCTTTAAAAATAGCCGTCCATAAATCGCCGTTTGCCACTTCCGTGCTGGCAGACGGCAACCCGACAGAAGGACAAACGCCGGCAACACCCACTCGACTTGGCTCTCCCGCCGCTTCTCCGCCTCCTCCTCCTCCACCTCGTCGACTGCTGCCACTGCGGCGACGAGTCTGCGCTGCACGTTGTGCGCGACCGAAGATCAAGGATGACAAACAAACTCAGTCGCTCACCGCGAGGAGCGGGGAAGGGAGGGCTTGGCACCGGGAGCCACGGCAGATCGGCAGCGTTCAGACGTCGATGGACACCAACGCGCTCTCGCAGGCAGCCGGCAGCTGCTGTTTAACAACCGATCGCTGGATCGCTTGACTGCTGCGACGGAACGGGAAGCGCGACGCTGCTTTGCCAGGAGACGGAGTTTCGCTGAGGGGAAAACGAAAAGCCGTCGCATGCTAGTCAAGCTGATCTCTTGGCGCTCTTAAGCCGCATCGATGTTGCGCGACCGATCGGCCGACAGGCTGGCGGTGCCAACTGCGATCTCCGCGCTGCTCTCGCTTTCGCCGCTCGTCATCATCGCTGTGATGATAGGTTGTCGCCGCCGTCTTCATGCCGATCGGCATTCTAATCACTCGTTCACGCTAATTGATCGCCGCACCACCGCACCGCGCACCGCCGCATTGATCGCTGCCAACACGCGGCAGATACATGCAAACTTGACGGCTGAACGCTAAAGCGCGGCCGCGTTGCCATGTCAGTCATGCAGGCTGCCAATTCGTGAGTCGGACTTCCAGCTCTGCGCGGCGTTTTTTCTGCTGCGTCTGAGCATCGTGGACGACGCGACGACGGCTGCTTTGCTTGCCGCACTCTGACCAACTCGCAGCCATGTGCGACTTTATTAATTAAAGTGCGGCGGCAACAACTGCGCAAATTGCTGCCGCATGACTCGGTATTTCGAGCGCCGTCTGCCCGCTGAACGGTTTGTTGGCGTTAAAGGCGGCGGCGCACCTTTACGCGGCCCGCGAAACTGGAGCAAGTGGGGAGCAACTGGAGTGAAATGCTGCAATTCAATCACTAATTCTGCTGCACTGAACGATCGAGTGGCTTTTTTAAACGATATTAAAGGCTGTCTGAGTTGCTGCTTCTACAAGCAGCGGTAAGCGTAGCTGTTCTTTCGACGCACGTCGACGCACTCGCACACCGCGAGGAGGGAAGGAGGGCGACTCTCAGAGAACTTTGCTGCAGCGAAATTCCACTCTTCCACGCTTCCATGCTGAAAATTGCGGTAAACGCGAAGGCAGAAGAAGAAGAAAGCAATTCTGTGCGCTCGCAAAATCAGCCGAGAGTGAAATTAGCTGGCGAGCGCTTCAAAAGTCGGCCGCACTCAAGCGCGATTGAAGCAGACGCGCGATGCGAGCTGCAGGCAACGCAACTGGAGCGAAATATGAGTGGGAAGAAGTTACACACACACTTTTGTGCAACTTTAATCGGTCATAAAGGAGTTAAAACACTCCAGAAAACTGCTATAACTCGGCAACTTCAAAATACAACTCGGAAGCTCGCGGCAATAGCAAAATAATGCCAAACAAATCAATGAACTCACGCTCGAGCGTTGACTGTGACGACGCACGACCAACTGGCAACTGGAGCCGCCGTGTTATAAATGACCAAAAAAGCGGAAGCAGCCGACTGACCTACAAATGCGCGGAGCACCTCCGACGAGCGGCCTGCCTTGCTGGCGCAGCCGGAACCAACGCAGGCCGCGCGCCACTTGAATTCCCAAAATGTGGACAGAAACGACTGGCAGCCCTGCGGCGCACCGCGGTACGCCGCAGAACGACGAGAGCCACGTGTTGGAGTTACAAACGAGCACTGAACGCGCCCACGACTTCGCTCGCATGTGTCGCGCTGCCTTCTCTGGACATGCAAACGAGCGGCACACGATCGCGCACGGCAGCCCGGGCGACGGGGGACGGAAGAAAGTAAAACCCAACATGGACGCGACCATTAGCGACGGAAAAGCGGGCCGTAAATCAAAGAAATCGACAGTCGGGGACGCCGTTGGGCCGAAGTCGCGGCAGATGCATGCAGTCCGCTGACACGATCGTGCCAGCCGCGAACTCGGAGAACCGCGCGGCGCAAAACGCAGCTGAGTTCTGACGCTCGAGAGCGCGGCGTCCGTCCTCGCAGCGGAAAGCAGAAACTTCCGCGTTGAACGATCAGCATGAAAGACATTTTCGCGGAGCGCGCAGATCGATCGCGTCCGAAAACGACCCGACTTCCCTTTGAAGTTTCGAGTAGCGAGGGAAAAGGAAGGAAATTCTGTCAACACTGACAGCCGAGTGCCACCGGACACCAACACCAAACGTCCCGGCGACACACAACCGGACAGACAGCGGGGCAGATAGCGGGGCAGACAGCGGGTCAGCCAGAAGTACAACAGACACACGGCAATCAGACTGACTGTGGCACGCAAATCGTCGTCAGATCGATGGGAAGAAACATCCGTCTCGATGGTCTGGCTGATCGTTCGACTGCCCGAGCGGGCTGACGGGCCGCAGGAACCCAATTCCACGGTCAAGTCGACGTTTAGCGTTTATTGCTTTTTAACGATCGCCTGCTGGAAAACATGCAATAAAAATACCGCAATTTAAATTGATTGCGAGGCCGTGTGGACGCCGCCACATGGCACGCGTTGGCTGCAACAGAGAGAAAAGTCGGCAACAGCAGTCGCCGAAATGGGTTGCGCAGCTGCAAGTGGGTCGCAGTTGGAAGAAACGTTTGACTTTCCACACACGATGGGGCGGTTGAAGGGGCGGTCGTGCGGGGGGCTCGAGGTGGGCTGTGTTGGGAAATCGGGTGCTACGACGTCGGATGAGAGCTAGCAAGACGAAGCATTCTCTGCGAGCTCCAAGTTCCAGCCAAAGACGAAGACTAATTTCGAGGATCGCCGAGACCGCGAAGATGAACAGGAGTTCGCCGCGTGCTGCAAGCGAATGAGGCGAATGAGGCGAATGAGTCGAATGAGTCGAATGAGTATCCCATCCATAACCAAATTAACCTCAATTCGGTAAAACGCTGATCTCCTCTCCCTTCCGCACACGAGATCGGCACCAGAAGAGGACTCGAGAAGTCATCAAGACGGCGAGAAGCGGCCTCTGATGCTGATCTTTCAATTAGTTTTCTGCAAATTGGACGCGCTTGTGATTGCAGCAGCGACGAGCGCGTCGTGAACGGACGGCCACTCGATCGTCAAGCGACACCGAGCGCGGAGTGACACCGCTCGCAAACGAAGGCAAAGACAGACGGACGACAGGCAGATAAACAGACAGACAGACGAACAAGCAGACAGACAGACGTACAGCCAGATAGACAGACGACAGACAGACAGACAGACAGACAGACAGAGGGACGCACAATTGACTCGTTTATGAAATCAAACGCGACTCGCAGCCCGAGTGCAACGAGCGCCGCAGTCCAAATTAATTGATTGATCGGCGAGCGACTGGCGGACGATCGGCGATCAAACGCGCGAATCAACGATAAACGATAACTTCCTCATTAAGCGAGAGCGCAGCGTGGACGCCGGAATGCATGAATGAAGCGCGCACTCGGTGCGAAACCGAAGTGAATCAGTTGAGTTGACAGTGATGAATGCGCGTGCGACCAGCGCTCGTCGGCGGCAGCGATTGCGACGGAGTTGCGCGCCATTTCGTGCCCCCGAAGACCCGCACCAGAAGTTGACTCATGTGAGGCGGGGCAGGGGATGCTGTCCCGAAAATCATCGCGACGGCGAGCATCGTGTGGCGTCTCCAACAATGGCAGCCAAATTAAGAACCTTCGGAGCCGCGGAGAGGCGGCGGCTGGTGCAACAAGTAGCGAGTCGTTAGTTTTGACTCGCTGCCTGACCGACTTTTCAAGTGCCGTGCGGACGAGTGAGCACAACAACAACAACAACAACAACAACAACAGCGACGACGACGACACGATTAATCAAGTTTTGTTAGCGTCCACGAAAGGGTCTCACGTGCGATCGGGTTTCAACTTGTCGGGGTTTTCGATTTGAAAACAACTCGGGTCTCCTTTTTCACCCGAGTTGAGCAAAACAAAGTCTCAGCTAAGACAATCAGAGCAGAAAACGTCTCAAATATGAAGACCGGACGCAAGACTTCCCTGCCGAATTATATATCACAGCAACTACAACAACAACACCAACAACAACAACAACACCACCAACAACAACGAGGCAACGTGAAGCTCTCTGAAATGACAAAAGCAATAAATACACCAGCAAACAACAACAAATGCAGCGTAAATAGATTGTTAAACTTTTGGAGAACGAAAACCTCTTCAGAAATTTCTCAACAAAAGTCTCGGATTTCAAGTCGGTCGCTCGAGAGTTGCGTGGTGCGTCTGCGTTCGCGTCAGCGCGGCCACTCCAATTATTTCTGCCTTTTTAAACAATTTTTGCTGAACACATGTTTCCGCAAGCGTTTGTTTACGTTAGACGGACAGACGGAGGGACGGACAGACGGAGGGACGGATGGGCGGACAGACAGACGGATAGACAGACAGGAGCGTGTATCGGTTGGCGACGGTGGCAAACGTTGAAGCCGTACGTCGCACTGTGGACGGATTTTAGAAGATTCCTGGCAAGGCGGTGAAAATCGAAATCCTGTTGAATTTGATGCACTTGAGTTCCTCATCTTCAATTCAGTGGGTTAAACATCGTTGAAGAGACCATTTTCAATTTTTAAGCGCCAATCCTGCAAGCTGATCCACTGTGCGCCGCTCGTTTATTGAGGGATTTTTGAAAATTTACTTGCTTTTGCTTGTGTGGCTGTTCTTCCGCTTGTTGTTGTTGTTGTTGTTGTTGTTGTTGTTGTTGTTGTTGTTGCACTGGCGTTATCTTACCCTGTAGACGTCCAGCACTCGTCGTGTTTTCCAAAGGAAGCCGTGGGATCTCAAGGAGCTGCACGTTCAATAAAATCACAACAACAACAACAACAACAACAACAACAACACAACAACAACACATCGTGCAAAAATACCTGAAATAAATAAATATTTGAAAAGTTGCAAGTTTATTTATTTTCTCCGAAAAGTGTTTGCGGGGTGTTGAAACTTCCTGCAACACCCACGCCACCTGCAGCTGTTGCCGAAGATGTTGCTGAAGGTGTTGCTAAACATGTTGCACTTGCAGTTGTTGAAATCGACGCTTGGGTCGGCAAAGCAGTTTACGAGTTGATGAAATTGCTTCAAGTGGCGACAGCAGCGCGACGAAGAGGAGAGAAGGGAAGGGGAGAGAAGGGAAGGGGAGAGAAGGGAAGGGGAGAGAAGCGGTGTGAGAGCGGGAGGGAGAGAGGCGATGTGATGAAAGCCTTCACACTCCCCGTGTCGCTGCGAGTGACTAACAGTTGCTAACACGCTGGCGGCGACAACACTTGTCACGATGTGACAACAGCGACGTGTCGCAGTTTGCAGACACACCACTCGCAGCTGCAGATAACGAAGTGCAGCAACAACACACCGATTTTCGGCCGCTTTTTTCCCTCGTACGAGCAAACGGAGGCCCACACGCTCGCTCGCGCGCCCCGCTCCCCGCTCCCGGCTTCCCGCTCTCCACTCTCTCGCGCTGCACCTGCCGCACGACAAACGAAGCGCCATCCGCGTGCTGCGGTGCCCACGCGAGAAACGGTCGCAGTTGCAAATGCGGGAGTTTCTGTCTCGGTTGCAAATAATTGGCAACGCCATTTAAGGTGATCATTTTCAATTAAGCGAGCATGCGTTCATTCATTCCTGTCCCCCTCCCCCTCTCCATCCAACTGCGACGTTGCCCCTCCACTCCTGCTGCGAGTTCGCACACCCGTCAGCCGGCTGCGGCTTCATCGCTCCGCGTTTTCCCATAATAGAGCCACAAATTTGCACAAAGTTGTCATTTAAATTCCGCGCTTTGTTGGCCGCTTTCGTCCGCATTCAGCGGCCACGCGGCGCTGAAAGATTGCGCAAGTGCGTCGAAGTCGAAGTCGAAGTCGCTGTCGCTGTCGGTGTCGTGGTCGTGGTCGTCACTGCCTGCGCGACACGACTTTCAGCACTTGTTAGCGGCAGCCAGGATCGCTTTTCCACTGAAATTCGTGCCACGAAAGGCATCTGACGGCGTTTTAAATTGTTATTTGTTGCTGCTGGAATTGGTGGCCGCAGCGAAACGGTTTGAAGTTATTAAGAAATTACAGCCAAAATCAAGTAAATGGGGTCAGCGGGGGAGAAAATCGGACCGATTTTCAGAAGCAGGGAATACCAGAGAAAATCGGTTGTTGTTATTTTTCACTTCCGATTCTGTTTTTCAATTAAATTTGAGTTGCCAATGAAATTTCTTCGTCACTACAAATCTCGACAGCCAGTTTTTCACCACTTTTCGATTAACTTTCGATCAGTTTTTGATCAGTTTTCAGTCAGTTTTCGATCAGCTTTCGATGAGTTCTCGATCAGTTTTCAATCCGTGTTCGACTCAGTTTTTTGTCACTTTTCAATCAATTTTCGACCAGTTTTCGATCAGTTTGCGATGCAGTTTTTTGCCAGTTTTCAATCAGTTTTCGGTCAGTTTTCAATCAGTTTTCGGTCAGTTTTCGATCAGTTTTCGATCAGTTTTCCCCGCTGGTCTCATATTTACAGCCGCAAACACCTCTGCTGTCTCGCCAACCGACAACTCGATCCATCGTCCTGCAGCAACGCGAGCCGCGACCACCACTCGTCCGCCCACAGCGATGACGGTGACCTGCACGTGACCCACTCACTGGCAACACTTGCCACGCAGACCGCAGGCGAGGCTCAGGCCGCCGCGGATGTCATAACGGTTTCCTTGTTTGCATCGCGAAGGCAGCTCTGCTTGCATAACGCGCGCATTTTACGAGCGCCGGTATTTCGACACCCGAGTCGACCCACCGCTCGATCGCCTCGATCGCCTCGAACGCCTCCTCGGAACAACGCGACTCGCATTCGGCGTTCCAAATGCGCGATCGTTCAAGCGAGCGGCTCGTCAATAAAATCTACAAATTGGAAAACGAAATGCTAAACGAATGCATGATTGAAGTCATGAAGTGAATGGGAATGAGCGAGGGAATGAGCGGGGGAATGAGCGGGGGAATGAGCGGGGGAATTACGAGGCGCAGGGAAAAACCGCTCGACCCAAATGAGCTCGAGGAAGAGGTCGTTAAAAAGTCCCAGATGTGAAAATAGACGGGAAACTTGGTCGGGAGTGCAGATGGGAGCGGGGAATCCACGAAACAGAAGCAACAAATGGCCGAAATTAGCAGCCGCCAATAACACGACCGGCAATGAAAGCTGCCGCCGCCGCCGCCACCGCCGCCGCCCGCCGGAGGAGGGAAACGCGATCCGAGACGATGTTTCTACAAATCGTCTGAACTTTGGCGCCTACAAAGTATCGATTGGCCGAACCGATTGCACGATCGCAACTCGCAACCGACGACTGCACGATCGCAGATCGCGCGATGCCGTTCGAGTTTGTTGTTGCTTCGCTGATTTCGCCGCGGGCCGCTCGAGGAGAAGCGAGGAGAAGTAAAAGGAAAAGCGATTTTCTTTCTCAGCGCCAGCGCAGCCTTCATAAACGTCGACCTTTTCACAGGCGTTCAATTGATCGTTCGTTCGTTCGATTCTTCGAATGCCGTCTGTGGTTCGCAGAGCAGTGAAATCAGCGAAAAACGAACAACTACGCGATCGTTTAAAGTATTCGACGCCGTATTTGGTGGGATTAAAAGAATTTCGCATTTAGCCATCCTCACAACGCGATCGATCGATCGTTTCTCGGCGAAGGATGGAGGAGTTTTGCTCTCGAAGCGACCGAATCAATCAGTCAGACTGCACAAGTAGACCGACACGCGACTGCTTTCCAACAAGCTGTCCGCCCACATGCAGAGCGCCAAAATCTACTCATCATCTGCCGCGATCTCCGTCGCCAGCCGCTCAGCTGAAGGCGAGGGAAGTCGATTTCGTACGCGGTTCGAGCTGCGTTGCCGATCCTCCGCCTCGGAATGGCGGCGACGCATCAGTCGGCGCGTCGATCGTTAAAAGTGATCGCGTGCTCAAATCTTTCTAACGTCTGTTCCGGCGTCTGCTGGTTTTGCGGTCCGCCGTCCGTCCGCCCGTCCGCCCGTCCGTCCGTCCGCCCGTCCGTCCGCCTGCGTGTAGGAGTAACAAATAAATCGCAATTTAGATGCCGATAATCGTCGTCGTTTTAACGGCTCCTCGCCTCGGCCGCCTCGCGAAGTCAGCGGAGAGCGGCTCTCGAATTCGATCTCGATCGCAGCGATCGCTTGAGTCAGATTGAAAGAGAAAGTAACGGCGTTTGTTTGTTTTATTGCCGGCTTTTGGCAGGTTGGTCCACGTAGTTGCCGACGCCGTCGCCGTCGCCGTTGCCGTCGCCGCTCGCTCCTGCCGCCTCCTGCTTCCACACTCACTTCACTTCCTCTTGCGCGATTGGCGCGCGCGCGCGACTGCTTGTGCCGCGCTGGCGTTTCGCTGAACTTCGCTCCTCGCTGCGAGTTAAAGATTGCAGAATTTATTAGGCAGCGCATGAGGAACGCGTTCAATAATCGATAACATTTAATTTATTGTGCAAACGTGCAGAGAAGACTGCAGCCGCACGGTGTCGCGTGTGTGCGAACGTCTGCGAGCCGCCGGTGTGCGCGCCACGCGGCCGCTCGTTGTTGCCGCGCGCGACTGTGTGTTGCTGCAAAGTCGCGTCGCGTTAGTCCATTCAGTGTGATTCGTCGCATTAAATCAGTAACTTAATCCTAACGGAATTGAGCCGTAAATAAACGCAGGCAATCAACAACCGCGTCGGCCGACCACCGACCGCCGACCACCGACCGCCGACCGTCCGACCGCCCGACCGACCGGCTACGACGAAACCGGCAGCCGCAGACGCGATTTTCGGCCCCGGACTTGATCTTGCCATTTCTCGCTGCAGCTCGCCGCTGCGAATACACATGCAGCGTAATTAAGTGGAATTAGATAAGCAAGACTCCGCTGCCGCAAATTAAAAGGAAGTTAAACTTCGATTTATCGGCCGCAATGGCAGCCGAGTAAATCAGCGCTTGTTAGCGCTCGCTAAAGCAGGCGGGAAACACGTGCGGCGTTTCCAGCGCCCGCGAAAACAGCAACTAAAGCGAGAACAGATCGCCGATCGTTGAAGCGGAGCGACTTCTGCGTTTCATTTCATTCGCTTGATGATGACTTCGACTTTTTGCAGCTCGAATTGGCTTGCTGCTGCCCTTCAAATAGTCGGCGGGGGTCGCGAGCGAGGCGCGACCTTCCGATGCAAGCGTTTCCTCCAGCGCGACCGCCTCGGCGAACACCGAAGCGACCGTGTTTGGGCTTCAGGACGACGACTGCTGGTAAAACAGCCTCGAAGCCACTTCACTCACGGCTTGCTAACGGTTAACGAGTTCAGTTATTTGACCTGCCGAGCCCACGAGGTCGTCAAGCGCACGACCGAGATTTCTCGCGATCTCAGATGATCTTCAGCTCGTCGAATAACTAGCGGTGCTCGCGTTTTACTCAATTTTCACTCGATTAACTGGCGTCTGTCAAGACCGCCTTGATTCTGGAGTTCAAGGTCACCGTAAGCGAGCAACTCGAACCGCCCACTCCTCCTTCCCTCCCCTCCAGCAGCTTGTTAACCCATTTCTTCGTTCTCGTTGCGCGAAATCGGAAGCGACTTGGAATGCGAGAGCTGCGGTGCGTTAAGCGCCGCTTTAGTGATCTTGATTGCCAGCGGCGTCACTTCATCCGAATGCAAATCCTGAAATATGAGACTTCTAAGCGGACTCCGCGGTCGCCGGCAGCTGCAGCGTCCGCCGCCGACCAGCCGCCGACCAGCCGCCGACCAGCAGCCAACACGAGCAGCTGCATTCGTCTTCGCCTAATCGCGCTGCATTAACGTGCTCGCGCGGCAGAGGCAGGCGGCCGTGTGTGCCGCGACTCAGGCGCGTTTTGTCGCTGCGAATGAGGTCAGCGCGTCTGCGTGGATGGCGGCCTGCGTTGGAATCGACGGCGGCCTGCGTTGGAATCGCTTCTGTGCGGCGCACGCGGCAGGCCGGAGCCCGAAGCGCGCGCCACGCAGCGTGTGTTCCGCAGACATAAATCACGCTGCACTCGCAGCGGCCGCATACCGGAGTCCAGCATTCCTGGCAGCAGCATCGCAGCAAATTGCTGGAAGGTGCCTCGCATTCTGCAGAAGTGTCGCCTGTCGCCTGTCGCTGCGGACGCCCTCGCTCCGCGTTCCGTGGTTGCCGCTCTTTGTTGGTCGCGCGATCTTCGGCCGCGGCGGTGAACAACCTGTTCGCGCTCCGCACGATTTATGGAGCGGCATGCATCGTTAATGCATTCGGGCGAATCAAGAATCGAAATAAAATCGTCCACTGCCAGGCGCGCGACCACGCGACCACGCGACCGCGCGACCGCGCGCCGCGACCAAACTGCGCATTTGAATGCTGGAAGCGGCGGAAAAGTGGTGCTCGGCACTGAGAGCTCGGAGCGCGATTGGGAAAGTCGTAAACGTGTCCATTTAACGCGTGCAGCGTGAATGATGACTGGACGCGGTGGACTGCTCGAGCGCCTCTTTACGATTTTTGAGCAGGCGTGAGAGCGCGCCATGGAGTCGCGGGCGTTTTGCTGCGGAGGGAGGCACTGCGACAGCCCGCGACCGCGAGTGAGGCGGATGCAGATGGAAATTGAAAACTCTGTGGCATTTCTAACGCAGAGGAAAAGTTGCACGACAGTGCAGTGGAACGAATTGCGGATGGTGAGGGGAAGAAACTGCAGAGGATTTGCTTCGACGAAGTGAGAGGAGGAATTCCCGCCCTCCGCTCCGATGCACGCTGCACGCTGCACGGCCAGCGGCCAGCGGCCAGTTTCTCATTTCAGTCCTTATCACGACGGCTTCATCGACTCTGTTTTGACACCCAGGCGCACGCTGAGCGCTGAGCGCTGAGCGCTGAGCACAACAGACTGGTTCGGCGCGCCATCGTCGGCGGTGGAATTCGAATGAATAACAACAAAAACGACCACAACTGAGCCAACTACTAAAACTCCGAGAGAATTGAGGTCTCATTCATGTGTTTTCTGTGTCAGGAGAAGGAAAATCGAATCTGCATCGCAGCAGAATCAAATCACATAATTTTGCGGGAAATACGATTGCGGAGAAACTTTACGACACGACTGTAAAATCGAGTGAACAACAGCATTCGAGCGCTGTAACACTCCTTCTCTTCTTCTTCTTCTTCCTCTTCTATGACGTTCATTTCGTCAGACGCGACAATTGGCAGGCGTCGCGTCTGACGCGCGCGATTTAGTTGTCAACATTGTTGAGCATGCGAGTTTAATTAACGCAGCCAACTCCGGGCGACTCGCATCATTCGCTCCTCTCCGCTCGACTCGAAGGCAGCCGCCGCAGTCAGCTGATGAGCTGTCAAGCGACCGCGATAAACGACTCACGACAAATCAACGCGACGAGGCGACGCCGCATTCAATTGAAGATCCGTTTAGCGGTTGGCGTTGGCCGGCGGCGAAGATGCGAATCAGCAGGAAGGAGGGAAGGAAGGAAGGAAGCAAGGAAGGAAGAAAAGCAGGGGAGCGAAGAAGAAGTTTTTAAGCACCCTGTAACCCGCTTGCTGTTAATTTTCAATTCAATTCAGTCCAACAAGAAGGAATAAAAACTCCATTGAGATCGAAAAAGTGTGTCAGAAGTCGTGCGGAGGCTTCAGTTTCGATTGCTACGTAGAATTTGTCAATGAAGAATGTGAACTTTTATCACGCCGTCGCCCGTCGCACTCGAATGCTGGTGGTGGAGAGCGAACGAGAGGGGAGGGCGAACGAGAGGGAGGAGAACGAGAGAACGGTGGGAGAGCGATCGACGAGTCACCGGCAGCTGCTGCGTCGGAGCCCCAGACAGCACTCGGCGCCAGTAATTGAATTGCAGCCGAAGGGCGTGCTTAAGCCGCGTCTGGATATCTCGGCACCGATTTCGAGGCAGTCAAGTAGCGAGCGACATAATCGCGACACAATCGCGACTCGCAGTGAGCGAAATCAGTGCTTCCTGCTGTTTGCGCGATTGAATTTTAATTAGATCTCGTTGAGCGATAAGGCAGCGCAAATCGTTGGCATTGCAGTTCAAAAAACTTCATTTGTAGCTAGAAAAGTTGCCATGAAAACGCTTGAAAACGGAGAATTTGAAGTGGAGGTTTGCGAAATTTTGAACAATTTCGAAATAATTTAGGTCAGGGACAGACTTAACTAAAAAGTAATTATAATCGCTGCCTGTATTGAAGTCACGCCCCCCCCCCTCCGCCCCCACCTCAGCTGAATTGCGTGAAAAATGAAGTGTTTTTACATCTCCAAATTTAAAAGAAAGCAGAAATCTCTCGGAAATGCGACGACTAATTAGCAGAAACACGGCACGACGCAGTATCGCACCAGCGACAGCCCGGCGCGGACCGATTACGTCACACCGATTTATGGAAGCCGTTAATGCTTTCCGAAAGTGTTACGTAAAGACGATACAAGCTGAGAAAAATAGCACCGAAGAGCTTTAAAGTGACCAGTTAACCAAAAATGTGTGACTGATGAATGCAGGTGATAAACTGCGACTGCATTCCGGCTCGGAAGACTCGACGATGTCGTAAACGCGGTGGTCGTGAAATGATTTCAAGAGTGCCATAAAAACGTTTGCAACACGAGAAACGAAACGACATTTCTTTGAATTCGGTCGACATCGGTCAGGGAAGCTTTTTCGAGGGAATGCGCGAGCCTGCAAATGCGCGCGATGGCCGATTTTATTGAATAATTTGTTCTGAAATAATATTCCGCAGAATGTAAACGCTGTACACGAGATTTCAAGCTGTGTGCGTATTTCGCTGAGAATGTGTTCGCAACTAACGGTATCTTTATCGCCTCCCCCGCTGTTGCAATCGCGTGACAAATTAATGTGTCACAGCATTTCATGCGGCGTCCGCACCGCCGCCGAGCGCTGGTTTCGAACGCGACCCACCACCGGCCCGATGTGGACTTTGAGCGCCCGAAAGGCCGGCGTTGCTTGCGCGCCCAACAATTTGTCGCATGGTAAGGCGTGGGGGGCGTGGCAGGCGACCGCATAACAGCCGCACAACCTGCCGAGGCGTGCGTTTCAGCCGTCGCGACTGCACGGACGCGTACGAGACGCTCGGATTCGAATTATGCATGCATAAAAGCGATTATAACGGTCACTCAGTCACTGGCAGCGATGGCGAAAAAACCGTTTAATGGCTGGTTGGTCGGCTGGTTGGTCGGCTGGTTGGTCGGCTGATCGGGCGGCTGGTCGGGCGGTTGGTCGGGCGGTTGGACGGGTGGTTGGTCGGGCGGTTGGTCGATCGGCCGGTTGACTTCCACCGCAGGCAACCAGAAAGTTGGGAAAAATACCTGGAAAAGCGAGTGGAAAACCGCTCAAATTTCACAGGAATCAGCAACAGCAACAACAACGAAATAACGCGCCAAATCTGGGCTTGAATTTGCATAACAACTCTGCGAGGTGGCGTCCACACCAGATGGCGTTACAGCATTTTCACGGGAATGCATTCTACGGTGAAAGAATGCATTCTTGACCGTCGTTTGTACAACCAGCGGTTGTCAAGTGACGAGCGTTGTTTTCGTTGTGACAAACGAAACTGTCAATGTGACGTGAGGTTTTCGTCAAATCACAACGACGTTTAACAATCGCTCGGTCAGTATGATGATCGGTGGTGGTCAATGTGACGTTGGTTGTCATCATTTTGAAGAATGCGTTGATCAAATTGAACATCGTGGTTGTCGCGAATGCTAACAATTTATAAACTCGAATGAACGCTAGACATTCACTGCTAGACATTCACAAGTCACTAAAATGACCAACACGGTTTGTGACTCAAAAATCACAACTGTTTCCTCAATAATTCGAACTTTTTCATCGAGACGGCAGACGATTAGAAATAATAAATGAAAATAAACAATAAAAAATTAAAAAAAATAAAAAAATAAAAAATTAAAAAAATAAAAAAAAATAAAAAATAAAAAAAAAAATAAAAAAAATTAAAAAAAAAATAAAAGATAAAAAAAAATAAAAAATAGAAAAATTGAGTAACGGCAACACCGCAGCAAGTGATCGCAGTAAATGCTAGAAGAAGCAAGTGACGTTGATTGCAATCTGCGTGACGGGATGACTAAATGACTCACGTTGGCCGGAAAGACGGGTGAGCGGGGAGGGGCGGGGGGCGGGATTAGAACATCAGACCTCGGGTTGTGATTCAAGACTCACAGAGGCAACAAATGCTGGACACACGCTTCAGTCTGCTCGCGCGTGATTGACGCTCGAGACTCTAATGGTCGGCAAGCGCTGTCAGTTGATCGCCAGGGGCAGGCGATCGGGTCTGCAAGCGGCAGCACCCCTCTGCGGCGCCTGGTGGCCCCTGCATTTCTGCATTTAGGCCGATTTTCTTGTCGGCCGCATTCTAGAGCGGTTTGTCATCGTTCAGGCGTCGTCGTGCTGGTGAGGATCGTGTTGGTCGCGTGTGATCGCGCTCGGCGCCAGAAGCGGATGACGTTTATTGAACTTCAGAAAGCAGATTTAAAGCGACGATAAAATCTTTCAAAGCGGAATTTTAAGCGACACATTAAAGAAATTTCAACCGGTCATTCCACGCAACACGCAATCCGTCGTGTTGGTTCCTCGATCGGCGTTTGATCGGTTTCATCTCGATTTTCTGTCTGAAAACGTCTGCCGTCCGTCCTCACTTCTCACTCACTAAATGCCGTGCAAATCAGTGCTGCGTTCTTCTCACGAGCCGTCGAAAGTGAAGCCAACCGCGAAGAGAGAGGAACGACCTCTGGCTCCGAGTGCTGCGCGCCGGCGGCTTGACGCGCTGCGGCTGCAGACAGAAGCGATGTGTAAACTTTTTATTAACATAACTGAGCGATCATTAAAAACGGCGAGCGGCGTGACAGACCAAACAAATTAAGTTGTGGAGAGCAGCACTCGTTCGGGTGGTCGTGGTCGTGGTCGGTCGGGAGCGGCAGCGAGAGACGATCGCGACGAGGAAAATAAAGCGCAACTAGTTAATGCGGCTAAACGCTTATGTCAACAACAACAACAATGAGCACAAAAACAACCGATGAACGGAGAGAAGCAGCAAACCACGAGAGTAAAACAGAACTCTCGAGAAACCTGACAGTGTGACGTCAACGATCGAGTGGCAATGAGAGGCCGAAATACGCACACAACGACTAATCCAGCCCTCACTTCACTGACATCCCGAAGTGTTGTGAAGTGAAGAATTTCTGCTTTAAGAATCTTAAAAAACGGGACGCCAGATCGTTTCTCGAAGTCCGACGCTCTCGTTGCTCTTGCGAGCGGAGAGAGAGAGGGAAGGAGAGTGGCGAGCTACCCTGCACTCGATCGGCTCCATCAAACAACTCCGTGAACACAAAGCTTTTGTTTCACTAGAACTTCAAGTGCCTCCGCGCCATCAGCGGCCGTTCGTCGTTCGCGGCAGCCACCGCCGCCAACCGCAGTCATTCCCGCAAATCGCTGCACTTCCAGCGAGGAGGACTCGCTTGGCTGCTCCTCGCTGCGGCATCTGATTTCAATCAGCGTTGAGGGAAACCTCATTGCGGAAAAGTAATAGAAAAACGAGCGCGCCGACCGCACTGACCGCACTGACTTGACTCGCCAGTGGCTGCCACTTGTGGCACTCTGAACTCCGAGCCGAAGCCGATTTGGCGCACTGCAGGCGGAGCGCGGCGGCTGACAAAATATTACGAGCCGCGACCGCGCTGCAGAACATCAAAGTAGCAGTGGGAGCGAGGCGATGCGGGGAGGGGTAGGAAATAGACAACAACAACAACAACAACGACGACGCAACGACGACGCAACGACGAACGACTGCAACATCAAAGATCACTCAACTCAACAAGCAGCCGATCATGCAGCAGCATCTTCGGGCAACAAACTTGAACTCATTTGGCCTCTCCGCGGGCGCATCGACTGCCAGCGAGCAACAAACGAACGCATCGACTGCCAGCGAGCAACAAACGAACGATTCTCCCGCACGAGGCGGCGAAGCGGCGAAGCGGAGAAGCGGAGAAGCGGAGAAGAGCGAAGTGGGGAGAGGCGGGAGCGCAAACAGTCTCTTCCTGATCTCCGTCCTCATAATCGCCGCTCTGCCGCATGCCGCGCCGTCTTCCCCGGCGCTGAAATCAGATTTGGCGCTGCACGATCGCCGTTTCAGCAGGCATTCTTGCGATCTTCAACTGGGTCTTCGCTTCCCTTCTCTTCAGGAAGATCTAACGTGACTGCGGTGATGGATGCCAGGCTGCAGCGGGTTTCCAGTGCGCAAGGAAAGCTTCTTCAGGTGGCTGCTGCTCGAGAAATCCATTCTAACAGAGACCGGCTGGGTTCGGGATTCCGCGAAGTTCTGAGGTTTGACGATTTTCTGCCAGCGAGGAGTACAATTTAGGGAAACGTGAATGAGGAGCCTCATTTGGCAGCAGGACTGGATTCTCTCATTCCTTTGTCCTTCTGGGACGTTGAAGAGTGGGAGGCGCCATTAAATGACTGCAGGTCTCAAATGACGGCTTCCAGGCGTGGGTTTCAAGGACGCCCGCTTCCTTTTAGAACTTCGCAGTGTGTTGAAAATGTTTTCTTGTCTTTTCTTTGTTGCAGCGATAAATTTAAACTGACTTTTTAGATCCCCACGGGTTGCAGAGCAGCAAACGCGGACCGACCATCATCAGGTCGACATGTAGGCCTCTACAACAACAAAAAGGAAGGATGACACATGCATCGCAAATGACATTCTGCTCGCGATTTTGGCGCAAATGGTGCTGCTGGTGTCCTCGGTTGTCAGCGGGCAACTGCATTCGAAGCTGCAGCCTCCCGAAAAAGACATCCCGGCGCACACAAGCGCTGCGTGGACGCAGTCTGGCCGCGCTGCCTGCCGCGCTATTCATCACTCGGCTGGAATTAAAAATGTAAATGAGCAGCGAGCGCAGCAATGAAGAGACGGCAACTCTGCAGCAGCGCTCTGGATGTGACAGAAATTAACAGCTTCGGACCACCACCACCACCACGCACGGAGCGGCGGTTCCACGGAGAGCGGCGCGTCATGCGGTTGAGAGCGCGCGAGGAGAGAGAGAGGAAGAAGCACAAAATCGGCTGAACAACGTGCTCCACACTCTTCGGTTCAGAGCTTCATTTGCTGTAAAATGTTGATTTTTTCTGCATTAATAAGTGAGAATAAAACACTCGCACGTGGGTTGCCACGATGTTTCTGGACGTCGTCGCTGTTGTTGTTGCCGCTGCTGCTTTTATTTATGCAATTATGTGGCTTAGCAGCGACAATAAAGAGCCATAAAACGAGTTACGGACACTCACGAGGACCAGAAGAGACAAAAGACGCCATAAAAATCTCTCAATAGATTCCACACGGGTGGCGCTGACGTCTAGAGGTCGGTAAAGAACGCAATGCCGGTCCACGCACTCCACGGGTGAGCCAGGCGGTCCGGGGCGACGAAAAGCCTTCCAAGATTCCAATATTTCGCTGCATGTTTTTGGCGATTCTCATCTAATTTACTATTTCCGCTCTCACCGTCAGTGGTTCCCTACTATTTTACTACCATTTGGAGACCTTAAAGTCGAGACCTATTAGTGCTTTCAACCCTTTAACCGCCACAATTGTCTAATAATCGCCCCTCCTTGAGTTGAACAGTCGGCATGAAAATCGAGGCCGAACACTCAAGTCAGTCAATTGAAAAACCCAAAATTCTGCCCAACTACAGCCGACGAAACGTGCGTTTTGCTCGATAATTCAATCAAGAGCTGAATTCAAAAGTCAGCGCAGTAGTAAAAACGCCGCAGAAGGGTCACGAAAACGGAGCGGAGAAAAGAGACGCAAATAAAAACTTCAAATTGAATTAATTAGCCTTCATCAATCAAAAAATTCCAACTGAAAAACTGCAAAACTGAATGAAGCCAAGAGAAATTTAAATAAAGTCAAATAGCTTCCACAACTCGTTCAAATTCGATCATTAACTCGTCAAAAATACGCATTTTCGAACTCGCTTCGGCGCGTAGGAATGTTCGAAATGTCATTTCAGGCGACACGCGACACGCGACTCCGCAGCGCCCACTGACAGCTGATGGCTGCTGAGCTGACAGCGTGCTGCGGCGTTGACCAGTTTTTCGACAGCCACGAAAGCCGAGTGCGTTGGCGTTCGGCGAGAGCAGGCGAATCACTTAAATAAACTGAAAGCTGCCGAAATTTACAATGAATTAAACTAGTTACGCGATTACCAGACGGCAGCCGCCGAAGTATTGCAGCAACAAACGATTAAGAACGAATTTTATAGGCGTTCGGAGTGCGAGCGAGAATTGTGAACGCGAACACACAGAGTTTGTGGAGCGCTGAGGGGCAGCGGAGCGGCGAATTGAGGGCGGCGGGGCGGCGAATTGAGTGGCTGACTGGTGCTTCCAACAGGTTCTGCAGCAATTACAGCAACTGCTGCTCGCGGCGAAAAGCAGTCGCTGTCGCTGTGGCGGTCGAGTTGCGGCGACGAACGATCGGCATTCAGAACTGTAGAATAAAAAGCGTTGTAAAAACATCAAAAGCAGTTTTCTGATTTCCGATTTCAATTTTCTTCAAATACAAAGTATTTTCAATGTAATTTCTGCCGTCTTTAAGTTACAGTTATCGCCGCCGATGAGTCAAAACGCGAGCGATCTGCACTTTCAGCACCAGAGAGAACGAAGTGTCTGAGTCGAATCTTCGAAGTGCTGAGTGGCAGCCATTTTTGTTGTTTAGTGTGCCCGCTCTGAAAGCTCGCAAGCTGCTTGAAATTTCGCTAGCGTTTCAAATCGACGGCTGCAACACTCGCTTCTGCACCGATTTACTTCTGCGAAGATCGCTCAGAATGCGCGGAGTGCAGCCAACACCTGTTCAGATCGCCGCCGATAAGGACAACAAAGGCCGAGTCAGCCGAGCTCCAGGAAGGCAGCGAGAGCGGGCGCGAGAGTAAGCGGAAGCGAGAGTAACAACAAAAAGCCTCCCTTCAGAGTTGAGAAATCGCAGCACGTCGCACGTCGCACGTCGCAGCGGACTGAAAAACAGACGCGGCTGTTTGTTGTTTTAACGATTGCAGTTGTTTTGTGTGAGAATCGATTCGAGTTTCAATAAAAATGCGAATGCATGGCTTTTGTTCGCGAGTGCGTCGTGACCTTCATCGCTGTCGAATCTGACTTGAAGTTGCAAATCGCGAAGTTGCTCGACTACAAATTTGGTTGTTTCAACAAATTAGCTGTCATCGCTTCTGCACGCGTCGACGGAAACCCACTTAGCGGTTTTTTGAGACGAGATTTTGGGGGGGGGGGGGGGGGGGAAATGCTGAGTTAAAACGAAAAAAGTGGGTTTCAGCAGATGTCGCTGTCGCTGTCTGGTCGCTGTTAAGTAACGACAATTCAGCAGCTTGTAAGGAAGCTGGATTTTGTTGTTGTTCAGCCATATATAGGCAGGTGGGTGCAGCTGCGCGGTGTGAAGTCATTAACTGCTTTCATTATTTGCCTGTTAATCTCTTTGCAAATGCGATTAATAAAAGTTGTTGCACAGAAATGACTGTTAAATGGAATAACTAATGAGAAATCCAATGAAATGGCGCCGCTCTGACAATCTAATCGGCTTTAGATGGGCTTCTGGAGGCAAAATAAAGACAGTTTTCTTCGCTGAGTTCTTCTAAGAAACTTAAATAAGCTAAAATAAAATAGTTTTAAAATAGTTCTTAAATAGTTTTCTTCTATTCTTCATCAGAGAATAGTCGGGGTCTTCAGATCTCGCCAGAACTATTGACACTCTTCAGATCTGAATATCATCTGAAGAGCCTTGTAAAATACTAGAAATATTCGCCACTGCAACTCTCGCGAATCCCGTCTTTTCCTCACGAAAACCCCGTTTATGGGAAAATCCGTGCCAACAACGCTGGACCAGCATGAGCTTCTCGGTCCAAAATGATGCTGAAACGCTGCACTTCTCGGTCCAAAATGATGCATTATCGAGCCCGCATAATTGTGTCGCTCGAGAGTCGAGATTTAGAAGCGAAAGTGTGTCACCGCGAGGAGAAAAACGATCGCGTTGAGCGCAACATTACGCAAAACTTTTGTTTTCAGTGCGATCTGAAGTGGAAAGTGAGGAGAAAGATGTGATTCTGGGCTGGTTTATCCGAAGGAGGGGAAGCAGACGAGGAACTGACGAGAGCCTCGACATGCAGTCGGCGCGGAATGAAAGGGTCAGATAAAAAAACGGCTGGAAAAAGTGAAGCAAGAAGCAGCCGAAGAAGCCGAAGCAGCCGAAGAAGCGAACGCCAGCAACAAAAACTTTCACTAGAAACTGAAAGCGATGCTGATAAAATTACAGCAGCGGCAGCAGCAGAAACGAGAGCCACTTCGACTTCTGCTGCGGCAGAGTTGCGTGCGCAGTTAAGTACGGGAAAAAAGTTGGGAAAAAGGTTAGGAAAAAACGGGAGTTGGAGGAAGAAACGAAAGTCAAGTGGCGGCGGAAGCCCACGAATCTGACGGATGCGCCGCGAGACGCTCGCAGATAATGGCAGCCAAACCCCGCCAAACCCCGCTACGGCGACTGATGAGGAGGAGAATCAATGAATTCTCTGCATTTTTCAGCGATGAGAAAACCGCTTCAAATGTCTGCGCTGCATTCTGTTTGTAGCTGAATATTTTAAATGTGTCTGTTGAATTTCTGAACTTCTATTCTCCACTTTTGCTAGCGTTTTCTCTTCTTTTGAGGGGAAAAAAAAACAAAAAAAAATAAAACAAAATTCTCATTAAAAATTCCATTCAATGAATTGCATTAAAATCGTCCGAATTTATGCTGCCACCTCTTCCAACTCCGCATCGCGTGGATACTCGCGCTCGCTCGAGTCTCGCCGCAGCCCACGTCGTCTTCGGCTCCTCCAGCGACGTCGGCGATGTCGGCGACGAAACGCGCGCGCCTGCATGGGTGCGTCCATTCAACTGTCAAACGCAACCGTCATTCAGAGCGAGCAAAATAGTGGAAAAGCTCCGCGTCTTCCTCTGCTGCTGAGATTTCATTCATAGAACGGAAATAAAAGTGCGCGCGGCTCCCACACGGACGTAAAAATCGTGAAAAGGTTATGAATTACAGCGCCAGACGGGGAAAAACGAATGCAACAACAACACAACACACAACAACAACAACACACAACAACAACAACAACAACAACAACACCCTGCTATTGCATTTCAATCCACTCACTCTCAATCCTTAGAATTCATTGTTGAGAACTCGGCAACGAGATGCAGATCTTCGCACACCGTTGCTCTTGTTGTTGTTGCTGTAGTTGTCGTTGTCGTTGTTGCTTCGGCTGCTGCTGCCGTCGCACTCATTGATGCTGATGGTGTTGTCGATGCTGCGCGCTCGACCTTCCGCTGCCACCCACTCGATCTGGCGTGCAATCGCGTTGCTTCACACAACTTCGGCACAACTTCGGCACAACTTGACTGGCGCGTCGCGTCACCTACCGAGCAGCAGCCGCAACAACAACAACAACAACAACGGCAGCAGCAAGAACTGTCGTTGCATGGCGAGCAGTTGGCGGCGCGGACGGTTGTTGTTGCACGGACGCGAGGTACGCGTGCGCCGCCTCGACTGCCCACACCAGCCAGTGTGTAAGTAGGTTTCAGGCCAACAAACTGCAACCAACAACAACAACAACAACAACAACTAGAATAGCAACGACAATCACAACAACAACAACGACGACGACGACGACGACGACGACAACAACACCTCGAGAAGTTTGCCAGTCAGTCGAGAAAATCCGCACTCATCTCGGGCATTCTAAACTTGGAAGTTTTCAGCGAGTCGGCGGCGGGCGTTCAACTCGGCGTTTTATTGCGCCGTTTTATTGCGCAGTTTTCGGTTGGCAGTATTTTCGCAATTGAGCGGTTTAGTGCCGCAACTGCAGCATCGTAAAAGTGTTGCAAACTAGCGACCGACCGAGCGAGCGACCGACCGAGCGACCGACCGAGCGACCGAGCAACCGACCGACCGAGCGACGAATCGATCGACCGACCAACCCAGCAACCGAGCAACCGACCGACCAACCGAGCAACCGACCAACCAACCGACCAACCAACCGACCAACCGACCAGCCGACCGACCAACCGACCGACCAACCGACCGACCAACCGACCGACCAACCGAGCAACCGACCGACTAATCGAGCAACCGATCGATGGATCGAGTCGTAAAAACGTTTCTTCGCTGGCAGTGAAAAGTTTTTATGCGAAACAAAATTTATTGATTGGAATGATAAAAAGGCAAAAGCAGCAGCAGCTGATGTCGACTGTCGACTGTCGGCTGTCGGACGAACGTCTCACTTTGCAGCGCCGCGCTGTTGAAGGAAACTCTTGCGACGTCGCGTTTTCATGACAAGATCAAGAGCAGCAATGAAATTGGCGTTTCAAAGTCGCAGCGAGGCAAATAAAAAGTGTTGACGCGGCTTTACTTCGTCGCTGCGAAGGCGGAAGTGGATTTTAGGGACGGTGGCAATAAAATTGCGTGAAATGAGCGCGAAAAACTCGCAGTTAAGACGTTTTTAGAGTTCAACATCCGTGAGTTTCAATCAAATCGAAGGAAATCGAAAAATCAAGAAACTCGAAACTTCAGTGCAACATTGAGATCTTCAATTCAATTCAATTGTTAACTCGGACAGTTTTTATTCACTCTTGGAATGTTGAACTGAATGCTTTCTGTTGCTTTTATTGATTACTGAAGCGAGAAATGATTGAACTGAACTTTGAATAGCTCATCGAGCAGCCGAATTCAAATAATTAATTACGAAAAACGACGAACTTCCCCGATGGGCGTGTTCAGTCTCACGATCACGATCACGATCACGATCGCGATGAGTTCAGCGCATTTGCGTTAATTAATTTATTAGCTCGAGAGTGGATTAATTAAGCGGGCGGAAGGCAAATCAAACCGAGGTCGCCGGCGGGAGCTGCGAACTGAAGTCGACTTGTGAGCGGACGGGTGACAAAAGAAAACCAGACGACGCACGACGCACGACGCACGACGCACTTGATGTGGCAGACCAGCTGGAGTGGAATCACAAGAAAACAGAAGCAAATGTGGACGCAGTGAAGACGCAGATATCCAGTCAGCGCTATTTTATCGCTAGAAAGTCTGCGCTTGGAGAGCAGCGACGACAGCTGTCGGAGTGGGATTGCAGTTCCTTCTCTTGACTGAGATCGGCTCCCGCCTCTGGTGACCCGGTGGTGAGAAGATTCTCTTCCCCCCTCTGCTGTCATGCCAAGTGCGTCGTGAATGTTTGCGCTTCTGTTAATCAGTTTTTCCCAATTTCCCCGTGAGCATTTCAGCGCAGTGCGTTGCAGGCAACGAGAATAAACATCGAAGTGCAACCAAAGCAAACATCGGACCCCGCTGAGCTGCCCGCTGCCCGGTTGGCAACTGTGAGGTCGGTTTCGCTGTCTCAAATTGCGCTTCACTTCTCTTCTCTATGCTTCCTCTCCCTCTTCTCTACGCTTCCTCTCCCTCCTCGCTTTCAGAATCCATGATAAAATCGAGTGGAAGTAATTTTCCAACTGTGGATTCCTTCGTTTCTCGCCTTCGTCTCACACGACTGTCGCTGCTGCTGTCAACTTGACGTCCATTTGTCGCCAGCAGGCGTTCAACTCTGCTCGGCATTTTTATTGATTCCTTCTAATTACGAATGCCACACGATCGCGGTCTGGTTTTCGGCTGGATTTCGGTGGTGAGGAGCTCGCAATCGTTCCGCTTTTCAATTGTCGAGACTGGAGTCTTCTATTTCTGGGGGTCAAAAACCGCGCTCGCTATAAAATGTCGAGCGCCTGTCGAGCGCCATCCATAAACCGAATTTACGATCACTGGAGTGCGAGGACGGCGCGCGTTGTTGGGCGAGATAAAGGGTCCTCGATAAGGGCCACTTTAACGGCGGACCCTCAGCAGGAAGCCGATCGCTGAGCCGCTGCAAGGCTTTGAAAGAAGCGGGAGTTGTTGTTGCCGAAGATATCGGGGAGGAGGGGTGTCGTTTTATCTGAAAAACGCTTGACTTCAATTGAGTTTCTTTGGCATTCCGTCGTTTTAAGAGAAAATGTCGTCACCATTCACTGAAGAAAAAAGCAGTTAAAAGTGCCATTCGAGGTGAAGAACTTGCCGAAAATTCAGATAACCTTCTTGAAAACATCGAATCCATTGAATTCGAGAAGAGGAACCCTAAAATGTACTCTGAATTATCCTGAATATTTTTGGAGTTTAAAGACTTCAGGCCAACAACTTTTTCTTCTTTCAGCGGGCCACAGCGACTCCGCAGCTCCCCACTTGGCTGTCAAAAACTGACAGCTCCGGAGTTGAATGAATGTTTCACGTTACTTTTGAAAATTAAATGCAATCAATTCTGACTGGAGTTCGCAAACGAGAACCTCAACATAAAATAATGAGGAGCAAAATAATGCAGACGGCGTTTTGCGAGTGGAAGAGGAGCAGCGAGCAGCTTTGGACCGCCAAAGAGAGGTAAGAAGAGGTAGAAGAAGAAGAAGAAGAAGAAAAAGAAGAAGAAGAAGAAGAAGAAGAAGAGAGGGAAGTAACTCGCACCGAAGAAGGCGAACGACCGCGATGGCGTTTGACAGGAGGAGGAAAGCAAATTCAGAAATGAATTGGAAGAATTTAGAGACGAAAAAACTTAACTGGCAATTTTTCAAGAAAAAACATGGAAATAAAAAGGACAAAATCGTGATAAAGTCGAGACGAGTTGACTTCATCGGACTTCAAATGACTTCAACTGACTTAAATTGACTTTAACAGACTTCAACTGAGTTCAACTAAATTTAACTGATTCCAACTGACTTCAACTGACATCAAGTGACTTAAATTGACTTTAACTGACTTCAACTGAGTTCAACTAAATTTCACTGATTCCAACTGACTTCAACTGACATCAAGTGACTACAACTGACTTCAACTGAATTCAACTGAGTTCAACTAAATTTAACTGATTGAAAGTGACTGAAAGTTACTTCAAACTGACTTCAGCTGACTTCAACTGACATCAACTGAGTTCAACTAACCTTAACTGACTGCAGCTGAGTTTAACTGAACCCAACTGACCTGAATCGCACTAAATCACGAAGTTTTATTTGCATGAACTCTACGAATTCTTTATTTTAACAATTTTAGTTGATATCTGAGTGATTTCTATGAAAAAAAAGACTTAGATAAGACTTCAGAGAATTAGAGCTGAAATGATTGCATTCTTTTGTATCTGCGCCAGCAATTTTGCAGATATTGAGCTGCAGATACTGCATCTGCTAACACACCATTCAGTGTATCGCAGAGATACGCTGTGGCAACGCCTGGCAATCTGCGATGCACAATTTTCTCTATTCAAGCCAAATGTGTGGCGCGTTGCCGCATCTCCAGCCGCGGTTAGCGACAAATATGGCTGCACCGCGAGCAGCGCAGATACAAATACAGAGTATCTGAAGCAGCTACACGAGAACAGCTTTTACGAAACTTAAATAAAGTCAAGCCAACGTCACCGGCGATGCTCGTGACGATGACGACAAACGTGCAGCAGAAGCTGCGGCGCGCAAAACTCGCAACTTGCTGCGGCCAGAACTCACCGAAAAAGTCCTCCCAGCGCTCCGAGTCATCCGATTCCACGTCCATGCTGCTGTTGTTGTTGCTGTTGTTGCTGTTGTTGTAAGTGTTGTGATTGCTTTACTGCCGCTCGTGGCCAATGTTGTTGTCGGTCGGCTGCTGTCGGTCGGTTGCTGGCGTTGGTGTTTCTGCTAGAAACGCGCCGATTGTCTGTTAGCGGGTGCCTAACTACGGCGAAGATGCGCCCAAACTTGGCTCGCACGCCTTATTTAGTTCGAGCCGCGTTTGCAGAAGCGCGTCGCGGCGGCTGCGCGGCCGATAGATGCCACCAGCGGCCCGACAATAGATTCCGAGAACGCCGCGGCGCAGTTGAAGGTTGTCGCTGCTGACTCGCTGTTCTCGGTATTCGGGTTGTTCTCGCTGCGTTGTCGTTGTCGTTGTTGTTGCACGCGATGCCTCTCACTGCTGACGCGGTTCCCACGCTGCGATTGCACTGCGCGCGCTCTCAGTGCGTGTTTACGCGACACACCGATGCGAGTTCTCGGTTCTCGGTTCTCGGTGTCTCCTGGAGTTCTGGCGTTTCGCACACGACGCTGCGCAACTCTTCACTCACTTCGCGGCCAACACGGAGTCTTCGCGCTGCGCACAAACTTCTGTGTCTTCATTCAAATGCACGCTGCGTCGCCGCTGCTCGCCCAGTTACACGTCGCGCCGCAAATGAGTCCGCGCACGGTTAATCAATTTAAACTTTATTGCAGCTCGCGGCGATAAGATAAACTGAGGCGAAGTCGCCCGTAAAACGTCGTGAAGACGACGACGCCGACGAACGCCGACGACGGCACTCGCCGAGTGGGCTAAAAGCGCGGTATTCGCGCGGTGTACCGTTATCTAATCAGCAGTCGCGTCGTCGATTTTCGCAACTACAATTCGTTGCTGTAGTTGGTGTAGTTGTTGCTGTTGTTCTTGTTGTTCTTGTAGCTTGGTCGAAATTGAGTACAGCGTTGGTCAAAAAATCGATTTGGATTTGTGGGAAAAAATTCGCTATTCACGGGAAAACCATCTGCCGGCACGAATGTGTCTGGCGGAGACGCATGTGTGTCTCGCGCGTTTCGCCCCGCAGGTCGGCGCATGCGGCGGCGGCGGCGGCGGCGTCGACGCGCAGCTGTGACTGACGTGTTTCTTCGCGTTCTCAGGAAATCCGCATGAGTCGGCGAACACGCTTCGCGCGGCTCTCGGCCAATAAATTATTCTAACTAACCGTCAAAAGCGCGCACACACGCATCCACACTCACTTCGGGGCGAGAAAAGCAGCGACTTCTTCTTCTTCTTCCTCTCTTCGGGTGCCACTTGTTCCGCACACGGATTTCAAACTTCAACCGAAAAACTCACAAAATCGTTCGCTTCGATTTTTCGCTGAATTTCAATTTTATTAGAATTTTTCCACAATTGCGCGTTTCTTTTGTTTTGTTGTTTCAGCTGCTGTCCGTTAACTGTTGCTGCTTGTTTTAGCCACTTGTAACGCTTCTTCTTTTTAACCAAACAACACAACTTCTGGCGTTCAAAAATTCACAAATTTCAGCTCGAATCTCACAGCTGAACGCTCGTCTCACTCGCACGACGTTTGAGTTCGAACTGCTCGGCTACTCGATCGCCTGCTAGAGAAAAACACACTTTCTGCTTGTTCTTCTTCCGCTGCTTCTTCGCGCACTGGAGTCGCAAGCGGCCTGCAACCTGCAACGGCCAACATGTTCGAGGTGTCTGACGCAGCACACTTGAGAGTTTCAAGTAAATCCAGGAGATTTTTTTGAATAAAATGCATTTCGAAAGCATGTGGGAACTCAAAAACTTTGAAAATGCTTTGTAAAGCTCGTGAAAACAAGTGGATTCTGATCGCTGGAACACCGAAACCCATTAAATTCACATCAACTTGATGTTCGGATGACGCAACAGAGCGAAATCTAGCGAAAGATCTGCATATAATTTATTATACAATATTAAATTTAAGTTAACAAATAGAAATTTAATAACCAAACTAACAATTTGATTTGATCGGGAAATCTGTTCTCCTCTCTTGACGTCGGTATATGAAAATCGTGTCGACTGGACGGAGTTTTTATTGCGCACCGTTGAAAAATCGCACATTTCTGCTGCTCGCCGAATTTTTCGAATTATTCAGGAAGCTGTATTAATCTGAAAAGCATTTGAGAGAACATTCTGGCGTGGCAACCCTGGTCACTCCAGTTGCCATTACGAAACCAGTGCTTCTCACTTTGAGTTGCAGTAACTATGAAACTGTAATATTAAAAGTTGCCACACAAGTTTGCATACTTTTAGGCGATCGTAGTCGACGCTTTCCAGGCGAGCCTAAAAGTAGGCAATGCTGGAAAAACCTCTTCATTAACAGTTCGAATTCGTGGTGTTGGTTCGAAAATGTGATTTAGTGGTACGCGTTGCCACCTCGGCATTTGCAGGGAGCAGAATTAAAGGGCAATTTTCGGTTTTGTCTGATTTAAATAGCTGGATCATCTGAAAATTCAACCATTTATTGAAACATTTATTGAAAAATTCAACCATTTATGTAAAAATTTCGAAGAAAATTGTGTTTTGTGTTTATTTTATGTGATAAATGAGCGTTTTTCCAAACGAATTTCTAAATTAGTGATTAACAGAGTTCGCAAAAAAGTGCTATGAAGTCGTATTATGAAGTTTTTATCAGTTTAAGGCGCTTGAAACGTCACTTTATTATTTCTTATTTGTAAACTGCGATCATCATCAATTCCCTCAATTCCGTCGTCCCGCGCAGAGGCCACAATTAAAAGAAAACAAAAACAATGCGATTAAATTAGACGTGTTTTTCGAATTGATGGCATCAATTTTTCGCAGCGGGCGCGACGAAGAATCAGCTGACAGTTCGATTGCATCCCTGACTCCGGCTGTCAAGTGCCGCCATTAATAACGCGAGCAGCCGCCGTCACTGCCAGGGATGGACGCGGACACGCGGTTCTGGGATGCGACTCGAGTGACTTCACTGCGAGCTGCAGCGCGACTCCGATGCGATGCTGGAAGTGCGCCGCACGAGTCGCGAGGAACGCTGAAAATGCGAGTAATTAAACGCTCCCACTTGAATCGTCGTCGTCTTTCTCGTCTTTTATTGAATCAACGCGGTTTTTACTTACTTTCAGCTCGAATGACTCACTTGTTTTCGTAAAAAGTGAAATTTTCAAGGCGAAAAGTAGGAAAAAAACAGCAAATAATTTGATTTATTTATTTTCGCTTTATTTGCATCCCTGTGACCGAAACGCATTTTTATTTTGTTGAAGGCATTTTATGGACGCCGCACCGCATTAACGGTGAAGAAAATCCACACAAAATTTTATGGTTGCCGCACCGCATTAACGGTGAAGAAAATCCACACCAAATTTAAGCAAAATTCGACTGCAATTGAAAATTACAAATTAACCTTAAAAAATTGGAAATAAAAAAATAAAACTGGAATAAAAACAGAAAAATAACGAAAAAATAGAAGCAATTAAAAGTCGCATTTTTGCTGCTTAACTGTTTTTTAAGTAGCGAATTAATTGCTGCTGCCGCTGCTGCTGCTGAGATCTGAATCTGCAACTCTGAATCTGCGATGACCTCGAGCCGCGTGAAGAGCAACAATTGTCGATCGTCATTGCAGGCGCAACAATGAATTCATGAGCGCTAAAATATGCAGAATTTTAATGTTTAAGTAGCCGCAGCGGAGTAGCAACAACTGTAGCGCTGCAACAACAAACACGAGTGGATGAGAGCAATTAAGCGCACGCAAAAAGAGAGCAAAAACAGCTGAACTCAATACGGATTTGCAGCCTCGAAAATCAGCGTCTAAATGCGACTTTCGGGACTTCGATGCTGAACGAAGTTCGCAGGCAGGATTTCGAGCGCCATCTGCGATCTGAAAAACCGCAAGCAAACCGTTAATTTTGAAAGTTGAACGGAATTCAAGTGAATAAAAGGCACGAAATGAAGTCTCGTCGCCAGACGTCATAAATTTCTGGAGTCACTCAGTGTCAAATTCGTATAAACATCATAAAAAAAAGCAATCAAAGCACAATCAAAGTTGGTCGGGACGAAAATAAGTCGTCAATATCTCGATCAACAAAAACGCAACAGCAACAACTACAACGCAACCCAGCAACAACTGCAAACTGTCTACGAGAACATTTGCGAACTCGCAAATCGAGAGATTTCGTCACCAGTTTTTGTTGTTCATTTTGCTGCTGGTTTTGTTGACATTTTTGTTGCCGTTTTTGTTGATAATTAAAATACCGCTGCACCAACAATGACAGCAACAACAACAGCAACAGCAACAACAACCAGAACAAATAAATTAAACCATTCAAGAGAAAACAAAGAAAGCCATAAAAATTTCATTTTATAACCGCAAAATGCAGTGAATAATTTAATGGGGTTAATTTTTCTCGTTGTTGTTGCTGTTGCTGGTGCTGGTGGTGTTGTTGTTGTTGTTGTTGTTGTTGTTGTTATAGGTGGTGGTTGTTGTTGCTTTATAGTATCTCAAGCGGTTTCGCAGTACGATTTTCTGATTCCATGTTTGTTCCCGCTCGCCCTTGACACGTTTAAGTAAACAAATGCAATCTACGGCGGCAACAACAACAACAAAAACACAACAACAAAAACAACAACAACAACAACAACAACAATAGCAACCTCAATATTAATGCATTTAAAAATTCAACGAGGAGCAAAAAGTGCGCAATTCAGCCGCCAGGCGACGCCGCAATCACGTAAACAAAACGCATCCGTCGCCGATGACGGTCTGGTTTGCACAGCCAGCAGTCAGCCAGCCAGCCAGCCAGCCAGCCAGCCAGCCAGCCAGCCAACCAGCTTGTTGTCGTCAACCAAATTTAGTTGCTGATGCTTGCTGGCTGACGGCTTCCTTAAAACGCAAAACTCGATGCGCTCCTGAGCGACCAGAAGTCAAGAAGTCACGACATCGCGAGGGTCGCCGAGGTCGCGGTCGCGCTTGCTGGTCACGCGCCGTAGAATATGCAGCACAAAGAAGTGGGAGTGGCACGTGGGCGGAATTTCAATGCAAAGCAGCAGGAGATCAAAGCGTTTGCTTGTTGTTGGCTTTAAGAGGTCAGCACGGGTTAAGAGTCGGCGAACGCGCTGATTTCTTCATTTCCACCATCTGCGCGAAGTCAAAATTTCCCAATTTCTTATCCAGCCACACGAAAGTGGGCGCCGTCTGGCCGTCTGGCCGTCGCTGCAACAAGCAACTCAATCCTGCCGCCAGTCATGAATTCAAACCCACTTAAATCGCGTTCGGGAATTCGTGGACGTGCGACGCGAAGCTCGATGGCGGTGGCTAATTGAATCGAAAAGTGGATTTTCGATTGCTTTCACGCTGCTGAAACTCGATTTTCATTGTCGAAATTCGATTTACGCATCCCTAAAAATCTGCTGAGCTTTGGATTGCGTGATAAAACCGAGGAAAGCAAACAACAACCACTTGGAGTCCATTTCCACGTGCTTCCCTGCCAAACTGAATGAATTTAAGCTAAAAATAGATGGAAAAACTCAGTTTAAACAGAAAAAACGAACAAATAAAAGCTTCCTTAAAAAGTCTCTCTTCTCCGAAACTCGGAAAACCGAGCCACGCCAACCAACAACGAGGACAACAACGACGACGACGACGACAACGACGACGACGACGACAACGACGACGACGACGACGACGACGGCACGACGATCAAATTGCAACACCAACAAACAAATCAAAACTGCACACTTGCAGAAAACAACAGCGGAAATTGAGTTTTAAGAACGAGAAGCGTCACTCAAGCCTCGCTGTAGTTGTTGCTGCTGTCGTTACTCGTTGTTGTTGGAGGCACTGGCGGGATGTGTTGCTGTTGCTGTTGTTGCTGTTGCTGCTGCGGCTGCTGTTGGTAGCCGACTGCACTCCCTACGAAACGCTCGCTGCAACTCGATCGTGTGTAACCAAAACCAGCCAGCGCAGCGACGCCAACGCCGACGACGGCGACGAAGACGAAGACGTCTAACGACGGTTTTGCCGTGTTTTTCTGTCCGATCAGCGCATTCATTTCAGTTCGATTTGCGGTTCAGCACGAGGCGAAGGAGACCGGCCTGGCTAGAAGGAGATCTAGAAAACGCAACTTTTAAGAAATTTGTGAAACAATTTTTTCAAAAGAGAACAAACAACCGGATCGTGTTTTGAAATTATATTTAAAAATATATTTTAAAAATCGAACTCCATTCATTTTAATGAAATTGTACTGAAGAAAATAAACTGAACATTCAGAAGAAAACAACTGAATTTTCCAAGAAAAATTCGCATTCCTTGCAGGTGAGTAAAGTTGAAGAAAGAAATCAAATCAAAACTTCGTCTCGCTCGACCGATCTGCGATTTTAAGCACTTCGTTCGCACTCGTTGCGCTGCCACCCACTCGTCTCGCGTTCCAGTGACTGATTTATAAATCGCGTAAAATTCATATTCGCGAAAATCCCACCCCGCGCGCCGCACTTCGAGCGGCGCTTCAATGCTCCGCTTTAGCCGGAGGTAATCTGTACCTCCGATTTTACCCGGAACGGAATGCTGCGAGACGCAATCGGAGGCTGGCATCGAGTTGTGGAGCGCCGCGCGGTTGATCATCGAGCGAATGCAAACGTGCGGCTGACAGTTAAATTAATCTCGATTAGAGGATTTTTACCGTTGCGATCGACAATTTTCATTGCAACCGCAAACCAAGCATCGGCAACCGCAACCACAACTCGATCCACGTGCAAGGAAAGCACGTAAAAATGCAAAAATTATGGTTAAAAATAATATAAAAATCGGCGACAAATTCATTTATTGAATGCGCCAGTTGATTGAGTTGCTGGGAATGAAATGTGAACTCCAGACTTCGAAGCTCGCTGTTTTCTTCTTTTTACACTGCGGGAAAATGCGGGTTAATTTGAAGAAAAAGTTCGTGATGTTGAAGAACAAATTCGTAATAATCAATTACGTAATTGTATAGAAAAAGTTCAGTAAGAAACCTTCGGCGCTCAGAAGTGCCGAAGGTTTCTTACTACGAAAATATGTAGTTCCCACTTCTGTTTACTTGCGTCACTATCGCAACACAACAACAACAACAACGCCAGTTGGCCACCAACATCATGGAGGAAATTAAAAGCATTGACTACCAGCTGCTTATCAGCCAACTGATAAGTCGATTGCGCAAGAATGCAGAACTCGCGACACAATTAAGGTGTCGCCGCGCGCGACAACCTCAATTAAGCGGCGAATCCCATTCAAGTGGCTCTAAAAATAGTTGTGATCGCAGCAGCAGCGCCCGACGCATGACGCCAGAAGTGGCAGGCGTGTTTCAGTTAAGTGCGAACTGCTCTCGCAACTCGCAACTCGCAACTCGAATGGACGGCAGATCGCGAGGCGATCTAAGTAGGCAACTCATTTGCACCAACAACAACGTTTCAAGTTCAATGCCAACACGAGTGCAGTGGAGTGGAGTGCGTAGGCGCTGCTGCAACAACAACGACACCACAACGCTGGCAACATTGAAAACTCTTAAAAGGAACGTAAATTGCACTGGCAACAACAGCAATAATCATGCAACTGCATCTTGCTGGCATTTAAAGTCAAGCAAACTCATTTGAACAGACACGACGAACAGCTAGAAATGCGTTCAGCTTACTCACGCACAAAATTGTGGAGTGGGTGTCGCGAATAGAAGGAAACTTTGTTTTGTTGCGTTTTAATTAACGGGACGGCGATGATGATGCGAGTGTTGAAGCGCGAAAACCTGAAGTTTCGATGTTCCTTGAGCTCCAAGCTCGGATTTACGTTCTCGACACAAATGACTTCCAGGCACACTGAGAGAAATCTGGATCGCCTTCGGAAATTACGAATTTGTCCAGTCCAGTCTGAATGCAGTCTCGTGGTGCATGAAGGTCGTCATCATCGCCTGCTTTCCCCCTCACAGCAGAACTATTAGAGTTGACGTAGCTTCAGCTTCCAGGTTTTTTTTTAATTCCGGAACTCAATCGTAATTATAATGCAACTCCAAGATGGAGACGCGAACGCGGCGCTTTTTCCCGACCAGCCAGCCCGCGAGTCGCATGAGGCCCCGAATTGTTGATGATCGACGATCGCCAACAAAACCATTCCTTGCAGTTGGCCAAAATAATCGCGCCGAAAATCTACAAGTGGCCCCGACATTTGTTTGCTCGCAGATCGTGCAAAACACATGGATCGCGACCCACAATTGACCCACATCTGTGCCGCGACGACACCGGCTGCGTGGAAGAGACGGCGAGTCCGAGTTGGCACCACAGCGTGCATTCCGGGAACCGCAAGCGCTGTCAGAACGGCCAACAACAGCACTGCGATCAGCGACCAGCGATCGGCGGTGGCGCACCAACGCGAAGACGTAGCGGTGGGTGTCTTCGTGGAGTTGATCCTTCGAGAGCTGCTAGCTAAATTCAGTCATTCGCTATTGTTGTTGTTGTTGTTGCGGTAAGCTATTGGAAGATGCATGCAGATATGAGAATTGTTGTTACCACTGGTTGCTGTTGTTGTCTTTGGCGGGCAATCTCCCGCATCTGGTGGCCGAACCTCAAAAATGTTCGCTTTGAAAGTATCTGCGGAGAAATAGCTTTCAGCTGATCGTGTTAACAATTGCCGTTATTCAAATGCAACAACAACGCAGAGAGTCTTTTCGTTGGTGGAAAGTGAAGACTATAAAACATTTTAATGAAAGGTTTTTCATTCAGATGTCTCAGAATAACCTTTTCTCTGAGGGTCTCGTGTATTTCGATGTTTCTAGTAGCTTCCAGCTTTCAAGAGATACATCAATGATTATCTTTCCTCATCATCAAGAGGTGGTCGTCATTATTTCGTCAACATTTCGTGCCACTTGGCCGCGGGGAAGAGCCCGACCTCTCCCCGCGCCATTTCACTAACCGAACAACTCACGCGAAATACTCACGAAATCCTTCGCCGTTTAACTGACACCGCAAACGGGGAGCTCCGGTTTCAATATCGGCCGCTGAAGCGCTAATCAATGATTTCTAAGGTGAGCAGGTTTCGCCATTAATTGCGCAACCTTTTCTCGCCACTGAACGCGGTAATAAATTAAGCCAACGATCATTACGTGGTATAGAAACGCGTGAGCCAAGTCGACCGTGAGAGCACATGTAACGTGACGTCACGCCGCACCAGCAGCCAACAAATCCCAACACTCTCGCTGGCACTCCTTCAAACCATCGACCCAGCGATCTATAGGCAGCTCGAAGGTTTAACGAGGCTCTCTTGGCGCCTCTGGAGTCGTAGCTACCGGAATTTGTGTTCTTCGTTGTCTTCACGGTTAGTTTCAGGCGCCGCCGTGACGATTACATCACCTCCTCGCCGTGCGGAAAAAACCCCACTTATGCTGACATCCGCACAGTGAACACGGCAATAAAATGCTATGCATCCACGATCACCTGGCGCTCGCGATCCGCCGCAGCTGGCATCGCATTACAATCTGTCAATATTTGTCCGTAGATGTCCGATATCGGCGAAGCGTGACCGCATATCTGCCTGGCAAACAATGGCGTTGTTATTTGTCGACCGAGTGCAATAAGCATCTCTAAGTGGCCGACTGAGCACACGAGCACGGGGCACTTCGCGACTCATTTGCATAATCGGCCATAACTCGCGTCCGATCTGGTGTTTTTTAGAGGTGCGTGTGGTTCGACTTGATGCGATCCATCGGAATCTCGGCAGCTGAATTCGCGCGCTTGAATGCTTTCTAGTGAGGAATTTCTATCAGATGGGTATCTCAGTCAGTGGATCGAGGGGCGAACTCACGCATTTGGGTGAAATCGATCAATAGAAAGGCCAGAGAAGCAATCCATCAAGAGGGAAGACGTTATTTTGAAGAAACGTATAGAGTGATTGAGGTGCACCATCTGTAAAATGGGCCAACATAAGGTTTCTAAAAGTTTTCTGCGGTGTTTCATGGAAGGTTTCTCAGACGTCTCTGCATTTCCGCCATCCAATCCGAAACAAAATGTTTCGAATACGTTTGCGTCCAGCTTATTTCAGCATGAATTCACCAACTCAATCAGCCAAACTCGGCTAAATCGGCTTCATGACGAGACTGTATAATTGCCCGACTGGTTTCGAAGTCTCGGTACAAAACCTGTGATTCACATGCAACGGTAAAACTCCATTAACGCCTCCATATTAAAACTGAATTATTCTTCGCCATCGCGAACTTGTTTGTCTTTCGTTGGTGACGAACAGATCTTTCAATCATCTGTTGACTCATGCAGTCAAATTTAAAGGCGGTTTCATTGCATTCCTTTCAATTCACAGTCGAAGTTATCGTTACTCAGGGCGTGTCTGTCGATTGCACTGGCATCGAGTGAAGGTCTGGCACTCGCATTCGCATTCGTAGCCACTTAAAAGGTTATTTATGACTCTTTTTTGCTTGTTGCAGGCCGATCTTTTGCTCCAGAGCAGTTTAATTGAGAGCTGGCAGTGATGATTAAACGCAGAATTACTTCCACACAACTAGTTAGGAATTACATCAGTTTTTCGGCAGGAATTCAATGAAATATCTGTTGTATTTATCTGGTTAGGCAGTCGAATGTGATTGAATTCATCTGCGAACCCTGGTTTTTGTTTAATTAGCTAAATAATGGACTTTCCGCCTCAGTTTTTGTCACTGTAACAATTGTCGCCGATGTTATGGAGATTTATTAGCCACAACTTGTCACTCGTTGCAACTTGCGAGCATTTAAAAAGTCTTGCAACGACGACGTGTGATGACATAAATCGCGTGCGATGACAAAACTGTGCAACAAAACGGCGCACTTGAGTCGTTGTGAGAACACATTTTAATTATTTAGCTCTTAGAATGCAAATGCAAATTGGCTGTTAAAATTATGCGAAACATCAAGAAAGAAGCCAGCAGGCGGTAACTAGAAAAATTTGCACATTAATTCGGGCTGCATAACAAGTCAGCCTGTCGTGGTCTCTGTGTGAAGTTGATTTTGCTCTTGATCAGCTGATTCTGTTGAATGCGTCGATCTTAATGCGAAACTCTCGCGATTTGAGGAGAACGTCAACACTTACGAGGCAATTTAGAAACAACAACTGATCGAATTCCAATGAAAACATAAGAATCGCCAATGATAACACAAGAAAGTTGGTTGAATCTGTTTGGTGCACCTAAAAATAGACCGCTTATGACGTCTTTTCAGCCAGTTATAGCCAACTCGGCGGGTTAATCACACCTTGTTGGAGTCCACGTAGCAATTAGTAGAAACAGCAACAAACAACAGCAAAATTCCAAGCATCACTCAGCAGTTCACACCTTTTAGCCGTGTTTACGTCGCCTCTTAGCCGAGCTGTGCCGCTGCTACCGTTTCAACTGTTTACTTCAGTTTTTTCCTTTAGTTTCGGTTCGTAGATCTCTAGTTTATGAAGCTATAAAAGAAATTAGCGCCGAATTAATTTGTTAATTTGTTAGGAGGAGAAGTACGAGCATTTGTTGTGGAGGTACAGTGGGGTGAGTTTAACAAAAGCTGCCATTTTTCAGGTCTCCTCATGTCAACCTAAGAGTTTCTTTTCTTCTCGTCCTTCTTCAGTTCTTGGCTTTCTGTGTTTTCGCTTTATCTTTTCTCTTTATCGTTTCTCTTTATCGTTTCTTTTTCTAGTTTTTTTTCCCGAAAAAACGTCAGTTTCTTCAAGGTCACCCAAATGGCGCACCAATCCACTCAATTTCATCGATTGCTCAACTCAATTGCTGCCGTTTTTCCTCTAATTCAATACGTCGATCATGCTGGTGTTTACAATCAATCAAGCAGAACTCCAGCAATTGATTTCAGTTCGATCGCTTAGTCACGCTCACTTGTTGCCACTTCTAATTACGCGACTGCTGCTGATGCACTCGATTGAGGGGCAGGAGATGCGATGCCCCCACTTCTCTACTCCTACTCGATCGAATGCCGTAATCGATGAGGTTGTAAATTAATCACCGGCATTCAAAGCAACTCAAGCAACATCATCATCAAATAGTTTTTTTCATCTCCGTTGCGCTTTATCGTTTTTTCCGTTCTACTGTGCGGCATTTATTAAAATTTTTATTGCCATACCGAGCAATAAATTCCACACATATTATTTGCTAGTTGGCAGCTAGGATGAGTTTTTGATGTTATTGTTGGCTTTGTTCGTTTGATGTTGTTGTTGTTGTGTGTGGTTAATATTCTGCACTTTAATAGCACTGAATTGTGAAGTTTTCCAGTGATTTTTCGCATGGCGTCAAGAGTAAATAATAGAATTAGTAGGACTTTATGAAAAATAGTAGTAAATATAATATTGTTAACGAACGAAAACAACGAAACAATCATCAGGAGAAATGCTAGTGTTAAAATACGAATGACATGCTTTTAATTTAGGGATGAATTCAACAAAATATTCACAATTAAATCATTTTTTTAACTGTTTTAAGTTCAAAATCATCACATTTTTGAATCTTTAAAAACCGCATTCAAGCTGCTGTTTAATTTAAAACTGCCGCTGACTTCATTTGATCTCATTAAATTTGACAAAATAATAGCATGGCGTCCCCACTGCTAACTCGAGCGTGGGTCGTCCAGACGACGCAACGAGCCAGTGAACACTTTTCACTGAACACGTCGACAAAAGCTGATCCAACACGAAGAGCGGCAACAATAGCGGGCGCTTTTTGCTTGCCGCCCGAGTGACTTTTCAATCGCTGAATGATCGCGTTGTTGATGTCACGCGCTAAATTTGCATTCAACTTGGTCGCGAGGTGCGATCTTGCAGCGTGTTTACACTTGTTTACACCTGACAATCGGTTCGATGGATGATAAGCCGCCGGAATGATTGATGCGACGGTTGCATTGAGTTGTCAGCTGAGCTGCCAACCGAACTGCCAAGCGAACTGCCATCTCTGCGAATTGAATGAGCTGTCAAAAGTGTGGCAGACGGGTGTGTTTTCTCGTCTTGTATTGCTTCGCTATTCCAGATCCTCGTCACTAACCGATCTGTCATTGAACTGCTTCTGAGTCAAGCGTTTTGCTAACTCAAATTCAAGTTGGAGCAACATTTCATGCAATTCTGCGTATTGCTGCAGCCGCAGGCGGTGTTTTTCAAGTCACGGAATTCCACGAGTAACATTTCGAATAGTTAAGTGACGTTTGTTGCCAAGCAATTGTCAGTTTTTGAAATGCCAACAATTTGCTTCGGGGGCAAAAAAGGCGCGGCTACACAAATCAACAGCGTTGACATTTCTAGTTGCCAGCATTCTGATTAATGATTAGAAACCCTGAAAGAATTCATTAATTTTAGTTTAAATCGATTTGTATATTTTAAAATGAATAATTGAAATAAATTACATGGACAAAATAAACTGCATTAAGTGAAAATCTCATTCTGGATCTCATAGTAATTAAAAATTCCACTGAAATTCAAACTGAATTTCAAATTGCCACACGGATTCACACAATCCCATGAAATTTCTCTTTTCTCGAGGCAATTCAACTGGTAATACTGGCAACTGTCGTTAAATCTCATAGTCAAATAAATGGTAACTCGTACTAAAGAGTTTTTTATATTCCTTTTTACGTAATTAATTTCAACTAAAAGTGATTTGATAATTTGGACGTATTTGCTTAATTGATTCCAAGAGATTTCTTCGAAATGAAACCTCGGTTCTCGAATTATTCATGCTTTCTAATCAGAATTTAGATAGATTTCAGCCTCGCTTGACAACTGCATTGACAGTGAACACGCAAAAATGACGCTATTGGACGAAGCTTGCGAAAGCAACTCCAAGCAAACCTAAAAATGACGCCAATAACAAAGCCAATTTTTTTTAAAGCACCAAATTAATTAAATTAAACTTTATAAATGTAATAAATAAAATAGTTTGCGTGCATTTAATGTATTCTTAGTTCAGTTTATTCAGATATGAAGAAGCAGAGAGAGATGTGAATCATCAGATCCGTGTGAATATACGTGAAATTTCCCTCTTAAAATCGCAAGTTTGGTATTGACAGTGGCACTCAGTCACCGAAAACCAATTAAAGTGTCCTCACGCGAGCCGTTATCGCGAATGGCTATCAAAATTGGCTATAAAATGGCTTAAAATAATCACTTGTGTCATGGAACAGCTATTGTTTAATTTATATTCTAAGACCAAGAAAAAGAAGAGGCGATATTATTATTTTTACCGCGCCGTAAACAAATTTGCTTTCTGCTTTCATTGCAGTTTGGCTCTCAGCACTCACGAAACTGATTGATCGCTATTGTTCACCAATTATTGGCTCGAACATCTCCTCCCAAATGCGCTCGTCATACCTATTAAATTCCTTGAAAATCTTTTAAATTTTCTTTCGTTTCAATCTTTTAAAATTTAACAAGACACAAGCGCTTGTTTTTGCTTCGTAGTGAATCATTTCAGGCATTCAGAGAAATTAACAGAAAAATTCTTCGGAATTTTTAGGACAAAATTTAGAAGAAATTAATGCAGAAATTCTTCAACACTATTCAATATTTTTATTGTTTGCATTTGTATCGTATGCAACCGCTTTACATCAATTGTTGGTATTTACATCAACTTGCCAATTATTTGAACTTGGCCGAGTTGTTGGCGGAAAGCAATACTGTGAGACATAAAGACGAAAAATATCTCTGATGCCATAGCATTCGCTTTTGAAATAATACGCCACTTACAAAAACTCGTAAAATTTCCCAGAAACTTCGTGAGTTTCTACCAGTTTTAATAAAATCAAAAACAATCAGATTTGGGGGTTCGGGATCAGATGTTTGTCATGGCCGCCCTTATATTCGTAACATTTGGGGTTTTTGGCAGACACGGCTTTCAAGCATGCAAGCAAGAATGAACCAATCCTCACTTCCCTTTGAACCAAATACTCGCGCTCTGCTTGTTCCACTTCAATACCGATCTACATAAACTAGTTGAGAATCATATGTGATGTTTGTGCGCAACTAAAGAAAATTTCTATTCCTCTTTAACTTCAGTCCATAACAGCGTCTTTTACAGAGATATTTTCTGCATTGTTGTTGTTACTCATTGATTATTTAACATCCACCGATAACAAACGCCATGTGAGAGAGCAAAGTAACAGCAGAGAAATGAAAATATACATTAACAACAACAACAACACCGTCTCTGATAACAGCAATTGAAACTCTGCTAATAACATTTTCCACCTCTCATTCTCGGTTTGTTTACAGAGTTTATTTTTAGATAGCAGGCAAGTTAGAGAGAGGTTTTTATTAACAGATAAAAAGTGTTATTAAGGCTTGTTGTTGTTGTTATTGTTGGTTGCTGCTGTTTGTGTTTAAGCTGCTTGTAGTGAAGGTTGTTGCTGTAATAAATTCTGTAGAAGGCTGCTGATGTTCTGCGACACGGAATGTAATAAATACGTAAATATTTTAAAAAACTGAGATATGTATTGTGAATTTGAATTTTTTTTAATATAAAAAAAACAAAGTCTAAAAATCGATTTAATGTGAAATGCAAATGAAAGAATTCAATTTAAATATCAACTAATTATGAATGTTGAAAATTTAGAAATTTTATGATTTAAAGAGAATCAAAAAGAAATAAAAATTCGGCAATCATCAAGAAGCGTTCGACGTTCGACTCACATGACAAGATTGGCATTTCAGAGGTTCGATTCTGTGCAGCAACGGACACACAACGTGAAACTCGAAGCTCGGCAGTAGAAGCGGGCTTAAAATAGAAATTACGCAGAACGCGAGCTCAAATGACGATCTAATAAGCCGCGTTTATTGCCAATCAGCCAACTCGAGGTGTGCAGAGACCGCCAGACGGCTGCCCGACGATTTAACGATCAGAGCGCGATTAAAATTCACGAGCACCACGAGAGACAAAAACACTTCACGACAAAAACCTGCAGTGGCTTCGAAAGGCCAGCGAAATTGTCAGCTTAAAGAAAGCGAGGGAAACACGCTGGAAATTTGAAGCGAATTTGATGACTTTCGTAATTGCGGGAGGGGGACGGGGGGAGGATGACAACGTAATGAATTTGCGTAGCGAAGTTAAACGAAATTAAGGCACTTCGAAACGACGCGTTGTTGTTGTTGCGTGGAGTCGGTCACACTCAAAACTTGAGCTTGATTGATGGCCGACATGATCGCCTCCTCGAGTGGGCATGAATTTTCGGCAGAAACTCGCGAGAGTTGACAAGCGTGCCTAAAAATTCCACAAATTCCGTCCTTTCCGCCTCTTTAAACTGACTTGGCCAAGTTTTTAAGCCAAATACTTTTTGCCCTTTTTTCTATTGGCCGCAATTAATTGTGAAGTGTGAACTTCTCTGAATTTTTATTGTTTTTTAAGAATTAAAGCTTCTGTTTGCCTCGTGACGGCCGTTATCAAGCTCGTTAATTCTGAAAATAGAATTTCGGACAGAAGCGGGAAACATCGAAGCCGATTCTGGCGTCACCGTGTCAACACAACGCGGCAGAAACAATATTTGGCACTCCGGTCCACATCCGCGTCGAACGCTGAGGTGTTAAGAATTTTCTACACCACCGTCGCGTTTTACACCGAAACCTGTCGAGCGAAAAATTTCTCACTTATGCGTGCATGGAACGATTTCTCCACATATTTTCAGCTCGAATTTGCTCGCATTTACAGCAGAAACCAAGCGAGAAAACATCAAGTTCAAGAATTGGCATGAAATCCGGCAATGAAGGCAAATTAAAGGAAATGAAATTTGTAACAACAACCGAAAGAGTTGCGAAAATAACACGGAATTTAATTTTCGTACATTTCTGTGAATATTTCACAGTCTTTTATACTATTTTTCGACTACTTTTCTATTCGATACAAGACGAAATAAAGTAAATTCATGCGACGATTTCGCTGAAATCCTCAGAAAGTTGGGCAGAAATCACGTAGAGAGCGACACAACATTCTTCGGCTCCAGTCTCTCGATTCGGAAAAACGGTCAGTGTAATCAGGAAGTAATAATAACTGTAAATTGTTAGCTAAACATTTGCAGTCAAGCCGCACGCAGTCGGCGCCGTCAATTTTTGAAGCGCAAGCTTATGTCGTCCTCGCAGCGATCGAGTGGCTGCCGAGAATGCCAAACGAGATGAAGGACGACGACGCGAAGGCGAAAAATAAACAAGTTGAAGCGCAAACATTGGCAGCGGCCAAGCTGAGTTGAGAAACAGCAGCTTCTGCAATATTTCAGCCGAGTAGCAACGACAAATTTCGGAGCGGCAGTAAAATTCGAGTTGCGATCAAAGTTCGCTTCAAAAAAAATGCAGTGTCAACAGATTCTGAAAATGACGCTAAAACTGTCAAATAAAACAAACAAACGAGCGAGCAAAGAACTCAAAACAAACGTATCGAGTAACAGTAACAACTGGAGCCGCGAAAATGCTTCGTCAAACAATCATTCGACCGTCAGCCAGTCAGTCAGTCAGTCAGTCAATCGTCTTGCGTCACTTAGTAGCCGCCGCGCTTATTCGCGGTTGCGACAGAAGATCGAAAAAGTTACTTTTTGCCCGTTTCGAGTTTTCTTCCGAATTCTTAGTTTATTTTGTCCATCGAACCGAAGGTCGATTTTGTTGATTGATCTCGTTTGTTGTTGTTGTATCTTTTTAATTCAATAACCATCTGCATTTTGTTCAGTTTCGGAATTTCCAATGAAATCAAATGAATTCCTTTCCACGATTGAGTTCAGCCGAAGGTTAACAATACTTGGCGCCGCTTTGGTACTCGACTGCTTACAGTGGGCTGAATCTCGCAGGAAGACTTCAAAACTTAACCTGACCTGAAAATTTAAAATGTCGAAATTGGTTGTCTGGTGTGAGTGTTTGTCGCAGAGCGCTGAGTTGCAGGTTCGGATCTCAGGAACGACGTAGTGAGTGACATTTTCTGATTAAAAGAATTATCAGTGGTTAATTAAATACCAATAGAAGAGCTCTGAAAAATCCGCAAAATCTCCAGAAGTGTGAACAAAAACAACGGCAGGATTTCTTCTTGAATTCGGGGATGTAAAAACGGGCATTTGTATGAAAAATTCAGTGATGTTTTCAGCTGAAGTTCGTAATTGAGATCTGCATTTCAAGGCAGAATTCATACACGAAGATCCAATAAGTTTTCTGCGGGATTTCATTTAATTAAGCAGCTTGAACAATTAGAAATATTGAAATTAATAGACTGCTTTTGATTTTCCTATGATTTTGATGGCAAACTTCGCTCTATTTTACCCTCCCACTCCACTGTAATCGCACTCAATGCCGGTGCATTCGAACTGAAGAGCTGGAGCAATTAAATGCTTCCACACTGATTTCGTTGCGGAATTGCAAAACGTATCAGCGAATCCATTAAAGCGCAAACAGTGCAAAAGCGAACTATTTCGAAAAATCATCTGCTTTCTTTGAAATCCGTAATGCATCAGGAAGCACTTGTCAGCGTGTACCGATCTGGACCCGTGCCGCGTGCCGCGTGCCGCACCCGGTCTTCGTTGTACTCGTACATGCGAGGGCAAGCGTGTTAAATGTTTATATTAATAATAAAAATTGCTCGGCCAGCTGGAAGAAATCACGGACTCCGTGTAAAGCAGCGCGCGGAAGACGAACAAATGCAGCGAGGAGGACCTTGAATGGATGAGATACTGCATCCAAAAATACGCTGTTCACTTGTCAGCTCCTGGATCTGCTTAGGAGACGAAGTTCTTCTAGCTCGAAATAGGTCCTTCCGCGCAATTCTTCCACAAATGCAGCGAGGAGGACCTTGAATGGATGAGATACTGCATCCAAAAATACGCTGTTCACTTGTCAGCTCCTGGATCTGATTAGGAGACGAAGTTCTTCTAGCTCGAAATAGGTCCTTCCGCGCAATTCTTACTCTTTCTGCAACAAATTCCAAATACTTGTGTGTAGAAGTTTCAATCTGGAGACAATTAGCGCATCTCGTCCCACTTTGCCTCCTCGTAAATATCAGCCGCTGATTTGAACACTCCATGGAAGCAACCTGAGCTCGTTCAGCTTTATCAGGTGATAAACCGCGGAAGGGCGATAATTTATTTGACTCCTATAACTTGTTTATTGTGGCGCGGTGTCGTCTTCCCTATCTGGCAGTCGCTTCATTGATTTATAACTGATTTCAACTAGCTGTTTTGTCGCTTATGAACGAAAAACAGTTTCTTTATTAACGTGCTAATTTGTGAAGTCATTAAAGCAAATTTTATGACACGAAATGTGAGATTAGGTCATTAATTCCGCTTCTAAAATTTGTCATTAACCGCAATTTAGTGAATTTTATTGCCGTGAAACTTAGCATTCCATGTGTTGTCGAATTTAATTGCTTCTTCAATTAATTCTCTAGCATTCCTCGCATTAAAATGTCTTAGTTTCTATTTTTAAAAGAAAACCACAAAGTTCAATTCCTTTTATTGCCTCAGAATCCATTAACAAATGAAGAGAAACGCTACAAAACCCATGGACCGCGTGTGCCGAATAACCTTTTCAAATGCCAGTCTGAAAAAAATTAGAAACTTCCAAACACAACTCTCGTGAGGCTGACAATGACAACAATTGCTTGCCACGAAAATTTGTCGCATTCCGAAGGAATTGAAAACGCCTTTAATTCCAACAATGAAACTAATTGGTGTGCCGATCATGTGGGGCAATTGAAAGTATTTCTGAATTTCATAAATACATTGAATTTATTCTAAACGATGCTGAAGCTGAATACGACGATCGAAATTTGGCGCACGGAATCTCGGGCTGTCGCGCTGTAAGCCCGCCTATTTTTCTTCAGGGTCTCTGGGACTCGTCGTGACTTCAGACCCGAGGAATTTCTAGTTATGAATTTCATGTCATATTGCTGGAAAAAATTTCAGAGAAAGATGAATATAATGCAGGAAAATCGTTAAAAAAATGGAAAAGGAAACAGATAAAGAGAAAGAGAGAGAGAGAGAGAGAGAGAAAGAGAGTGAGAGAGAGAGAGGGTGCTAGCAAGAGAGAGATGATACTCTCGTGAACCCATTTTATTTTCTGTGCCGATGCAGAAAGATTTTTAATACATTTCAATGAAAAACAGTGAAAATAATCATCTTTTTCTGCTGAATCTGTGTTGCGACTGATTGTCTGCCAACTGATGGACGGCAAATCGGTGTTGTTGTTCTTTGCCTTTCCGATAACCAGCCGTTGGTATTGAGAGACTCGTTGAAAATCGTGTCAGCAGTTAAAATTATTGATTACAAATTATTGATTACCAGCAATAATTAATTAATACACAATGAAATGCTATTGCATTTTCCATGATGAAACAAAATGAAGCCTGAAACGGTCTACTTTTGCGATTTATGTATATTCATTTTTTATTGTTGTTGAAATTTATAAACATTTTTCCACTACAGTTTTGTCGTTTTAATTACTTTTCTTTAATTAGCTTTAATTTTGTGATGTGCACCGCATGTGGTGATAATTACATCATCCTTCTCTCCGAAGACGACATAAATTTTGTCAATCCTTCAACGACATCATCTCAGTTTGGACTTTAAAGTGGTGCAAACGCTTTTATTATCCCAACAAGTAGTTAAAAATTCATAATTCTCCGTTCATTGTTTTTATCGTCCACATAAACTGTCAAAATATTGTCTCTCGACGCTCTCATTAAGACGAGCAGAGCAGCAGCTGCGGCAGAGCAATTTAGACTCTCAATTTTAGAGCCTCCGAACGAGTTGAAAACGCCGAATTGAAGATTAGCTACACTGGCGTGACGTCATTTAAACTGCCAATCCCGTTTTATTGCTCACGTTGCGTCAGCAAAACCAACTCATTTATTGAATATTTAAGGAGAATTTAATTCTAGTATAAAATCAAAATGTAAATCTTGCAGTCTTTTGGCCAGCAAGTTTGTCTTGAACTCAAATAGGACGAAAAACCGAATTGATTTGCATTAACTGTTGGCTTCAATTCTGCTCCGCAAAACGATCATCAGATGCCAGCCCAGCAACGCTGACTAATCGCATTTTAGCCTCCAGTTTTGCTTTACTCTACGCGCTGCTGATTGCAGTTTTTATGCAAATCAAAACATCCCCACTACGATTAAAACTAAATTAAATGCAGCTTGCGTTCACCGCCCGTCACTCACGCTGCCAACTCACTCATTCATTCGCTGATGCATTCATTCATAAATTTAAAGCTCGTCCCTGGCGCAACCCTGTCAAGTTTGTTGGCCACGAAAGCGCTCACATTCCCACACTGGCAGCGACTTCTGCACGTGCTAAAAGTGATCGTGATGCAACTACTCGATTTCGAAATTCTTTTAACTTCTGAAATGCTGCAAAACACTTTAAATTCATACAAAAGATGATCCCTGAAATAAAAATAGCTTTGTGTTTTCAATAATAACGTTTAATAACATTAAAACAATTGTTTTCTCGTGTGAATTCTGTAATTGTCTCTGTTAAAAAAATTAATTCCGGAGAGTCGTTTCAATACCTTTTGCTGAGTAATTTTTACAGCAATCAAGGTTCGCCGCTCTCTTCTCAAGAGTAATTTATTTGAACAGCTAGTGAGTCATTACATTCCACTAAAACGTCACTTTTATTCATAATTTGGATCCCCTGAATTTGAGTTCTTATCAATCACATTCGAGTTCCCCAAACTTTGGATTTTTTGTTCACAAATTTGTATTTTATTGTTGTTGTTGTTGTTGCGGAGGGAATTCCATAAGAATTCCTTATTTTTCCAATTGAATGTCATGACGTGACTAATTTTCGGGAATTTTTCTTCTATTATTAAATTTGCTAAAATTTAGTAGGAATTCGTGATTAGAATTCTTGTAAAAACTTCCAGCAAATAGTTGCGAAGACCTTTTCTAGGAAAAACTGAAAATATCCTGTGTAATTAAGAGAAAAAGGAGGAGAAAAGCTGTCTTATTTCCTTTTTACACTTTGAAGGGATGGAAATTATTGAGAACTCCAAAGCCGAATCTCAGTAACATTTTGGTGAGGATCCACCACGAAAACCGAGTCAACGCGCTGCTGACGAGAATGCCAACGCGCTCGGCCGAATTTTTAACTCAAATGTCGCGAAATTGTGTCAGATTGTGACTGGAAAACAAGTTGAATCAGCTGATGACGCGATGATCGCGAGTTATCTCACCGCTACGAGGGGCAGAGCGGCCCCGTATAAATTTCTCTCAAATCGCCTGCGTGCCAAGTGTTGTGTGTTGTGTGCTTGTTTGAGTTTTGCGTGATGTGATCGATTGAAATGTTGAGCGCGACTTTTTGCAGGAGCAGCATTTGCCAGTCAGTTGTTGTTTTATTGTCACATAAACACTTCGAATTTGTTGTGTAATCTTTTTGCATTTTTTAATTGTTTTCATTTGGTGTTCGTCGTAGTTTCGCCTCATTTCGTATTCAGTCACGATCAGCGCAGAAGTGAGCCAAAAAGCAAAGAAACGAAAACATAACGGATGCAACGCCCAACAAATTAATGTTAACGGTATCTTTCTCAACACTTTCTGCCTTGATCGGAACCATTGAGAGTTTAGTTAATTTCATGACTTAATTTAGACGTTAATCGGCTCCCCTCCCGTGATGTACGTGAGTGGATCGTGGATCGCCAGCACTCTTCTGTACTCGTAGATCACGTCAGAAGAGTTCCATCTGTAGTTGACACGAGTCTGCGTGACGCTGATTTCTGGAGAATTTACTCGCAACAGATAAGAGCAGATCTCCGCAATCACTTGTGAATCAGCCACTCGACGAAACCAATAAACGTTTGAGCATCTCAATCAGCGATCGCCAGTCATTCAATTCGCGGTAACACATTCTAAGGAGCGCAAGTGAAATACGCCTGCACTTCAATCAATCAATCACTCAGCACGCGGTTAAGCAGAGAATGCAAAGAGGGGAATTCATTCCCACCCACAGAGTACAACAGTTTTCTTCAATTCTTCTTCTCTAGCGATCGATGGCGTAGATGCGATAACATTTGTCTCTCAACGTGTTCATTCATCACTTCACTGCTCTCTATTCTCTCAAGCATTCAACGCAAATTCTCTCCCATAGCGCGCTCTATTCCGATCTGCAAACATCGTCGTGTCTTCGTCTTCGCTGTTATTTATGCAGAGTTTTCTTCCACCGCTGGTTAGCTTTTTAGATCAGTTGTTCACGAACAGCGAAGAGATAATAACGAGTTTGGGTGGAGGTGCTCGCACTTTTAGACTAAGGAAAAGTGACGAAATCCTACAAGTTAAAAAGTTAAATTAACAAATAAAATCGGGTTAATAAGTAAAACAACTTTCAAGTGACTAAATTAAAAAACAAAAATTGGTGTGCTTTGCAAAAAGTTAGTAACTTTTTATTTTAAAAAATTTCATCCCTAAGGTTTTTCTATCGTAAAACAAAAATATTAGTTAAAATCCGTTTTTTTTAAATAAGTGTAAATTTTGTAGTCTCTTCTTTCTTAAATATGGTTAGAAAATGCATAAAAACTAAAGAAATTTATTAAAATATTTTACTTTTTAAATTTTCCAAAGATTTCCCTCCACTAAAAAAATATTTGAAATATTGGTTAAAAAAAATCAGAAAAACAATTTAAAAGTGGTACAGAAGTACAGCCAGCATCAGTTTGTCGTCTAGTGTTCGTTCACACTCTGCATTTTTTTAAAATTTTGCTTAAAAATCTATTTCGGTCTTAGCAAAAATTTTAAAACAATTTTAAGTGCTCTCAAATTCGAAGAATGAATTTGAATTCCTTTGTCTCACTTTTCACGATAGATAAAAAAAGGAAGAAAATATAGAAAAGCAAATGAAAATAAGATTTCAGCAGCCCATCAGCAATTTTTGCCTCAGATGATGATTACGATGATCGTGATGATCGTGATGATTGGTAGGGAACGAAGAACTACGAGGGAACCATTTGCAGTCTCGAGAATTTTCAAAAAGTTGGTGGAAAGTGGAAAAGTGGGAAGATTTCGGTGGAGGTTATTTTTAAATTTGCTAGCTCGACCTTGACCTCTGCGGGAAAAGGCAAAGAAAAGTTTCATTCTCCGCATTCTACACGGATCTGAATCAACGTTTGAATTGCGCGATGACGAAGCTAATGATGATGATTGTTAGTTATTTAAATTTAAGTTTAAATAGCGTAGTTGATGAATTATTTGAATCACTGGACCCGTTTCTGAATTATATTGTCAAGACTAAGCGACTCTAAAAGGATTTACGAGCTCCAAACTAGTCAAACTCTTGTTAGGAACCCGTAGAACCAGATCAGTAAAAATTGTTAACACAGAAACCCAAAATCTTATCGAATTCAAAAATCACTGATTTAAAAACAGCCAACCAAAGAAGATTCTAATCGAGCGGTTGAAACTTAAAAAAACTGATTTAAAATCAATAACAGCCGAGAACCGATTAATAACTGTAAACCCGAAATTCAACACAAAATTACAATCGAAATTCCAAGAGCTCGATTAATTGTTTAATTATTTAAATCGTGGCTTCGAGGATGATGTCAGAGTGTCTTATGTAACACAAAAGAACGTCATAAATCTGCATTTTCTCACTTCTTAATACGTTTTTTATGTCATCCATCGCTGGATTAAAATACAAACGAATTCGAATTTTATTAGAACAAACCAGCAGCAGCAAACAAACTTCAACCGAATGTTGTTTGAATAATTAAAAATAACATTTGAATCATTTCGCGAAATTAACATTGCAAATTAATTTATAGTATTCCTGCGCGCGATTTCGGCTCACCTGTAAATCATTCTAATGGGATTTTAAGATGTCTGCAATGTATGGCTTCGTGAAGAAGACTGATGAGGGTGTTCTTGTGAGCGGTGGTGGGTCAGGAGGAGAGAGTTAGTGTCTTCGCAGAGGATTCTTAATGTATTCCGCAATTAAGAACGCTATAATTTTGACTCTTCAGCTAATTTGTTTATTTAATTGACAAGAACTGTTGTTCTTGTTGATTCGTTAATCATGTTTTGTAGCCAATGTCAGTGACAAGTGCCACTTGCTGAACTAAAAGCGGTCGATTCTTTTTTACCGTACCGTACTTTGGCATTCTCTCACAACTTTTCGCATATTTCTGTTAAATTCCTGAACAGCGAAGTTAACAGCGCATTTTACAGAATCGTCAACTTAAATTCTCTTCTCTATTCTTGAACAGACAAATAATCTGTAATTTTTATTAGTATGCAAAGTCAGAAAAAAACTAATTTGCTGCAGTTATGAAAACCCCATAACTGGATTTTAAAAATTTTCCAAACCTCCTCACTTTTAAATTAACTTGTTTAGGTATCAACAATAATTATCAGGTTTTTTTGTAAAATTTCCTTGTATTTTAATATTGAGCATTAAAAACTAAATGTTTTTAATTAGTATTTTTCATTAACTAATATTGAAATCTCTATTAGCAAAACAGATTTTTAAGTTGTTTTCATGAACACATTAATTATTTAGTGAAAGTTTTCATGTACAGAAAGTGTTTAAAAATACTTTTTTTTAATTAAAAATTAAGATAAGATTTTTTCATTCATTTCTTGCAGAAGCTCTAAAACCGACCGAGCAGAAAACACTTTGATTACCGTCTCCGAAATGAACCTCAAAACCACAGATACAACCGCTGGAGGACTGCGGCTGGTGGTCGCGCTCTCACTCTTCGTCGCAGCGACTTCCGCCTTCGATCCCACACTGCGCGTCGACTACCCGGGGCCCTACTGCCAGCTCAGGAACACCTGCTGCAAGGACAGACACGACGGCTGCTCTCTGCCCATCGCAAGTAAGACGGTCGCCCGACGGCCGATGAGCCAGTCACTGATCACAGATCCCCCCCCCCCCGCTCTTCACAGATTCGCTTTGCTACTGCGACGAGTTCTGCGACCGCGACCGCGGCGGCGACTGCTGCCCCGACTACCGGTCCTTCTGCATGCAGGAACCCGACCCGATCATCAGCTGCATCCACAACGGCGTGCACTTCCACAAGTTCAACACCACCATGGACAACTGCAACGAGTGCCGCTGCCTGGAGGGCGGCCGAGTGGTGTGCGGCACCGATGTGTGCCTCACCGACGACGACATCGTGCGCAACGTGAACTCCATTCGGGAGCTGGGCTGGTCCGCCCGCAAGTACGCCGAGTGGTGGGGCCACAAGTACGACGAGGGCCTGAAGCTGCGGCTGGGAACCAAGGAGCCCACGTACCGCGTGAAGGCCATGACGAGACTGTCCAGCAAGGCCGACAGCCTGCCGCGGCAGTTCAACGCGGTCGACAAATGGTCCAGCTACATCAGCGATGTGCCGGATCAGGGTAAGAACGAGTCGATGGTGTTGTCAGGCGTCATAACTGAAGCTCTCCTGCAGGTTGGTGCGGTTCCTCGTGGGTGCTCTCGACCACATCCGTGGCCTCCGATCGCTTCGCAATTCAAAGCCAGGGCAGGGAGGTGGTGCAGCTGTCGCCGCAAAACATCCTCTCCTGCACCCGCAAGCAGCAGGGTTGCGCTGGAGGCCATCTGGACGCCGCCTGGCGCTACCTGCATAAGCAAGGGTAGGTCGTCTGCGGGGGTCCTCAATAATTCCGCAATAATGGGTTTCTGCTCTGTTTAGTGTTGTGGACGAAGCTTGCTACCCCTACTCCGGGCGCCGCGAGACCTGCAACATACGCCACAACCGCCGCACGTTGAGCGCCAACGGCTGTCGCCCCACTCCAGGCGTGGATCGCGACGAGTTGTACACCGTGGGACCCGCCTACTCTCTGAACAACGAAACCGACATCATGTCCGAGATCTTCCACTCCGGCCCGGTGCAGGCCACGATGCGTGTCTACCGCGACTTCTTCGCCTACTCGGGAGGCGTGTACCGCAAATCGGCGGCCAACCGCGGCACGCCCTCCGGCTTCCACGCGGTCAAACTGGTGGGCTGGGGCGAGGAGCACGGCGTCAAGTACTGGGTAAGTCAATGGCTGTCACGAGTGAGGGAGAGAAAAGAGCCTTTTGTCTCCGTTTGTTTAGATTGCCGCCAATTCCTGGGGACCCTGGTGGGGCGAGCACGGCTACTTCCGCATCCTGCGGGGCGTCGACGAGTGCGGCATCGAGGAGTACGTGCTGGCCGCCTGGCCCAACGTCTACAACTACTTCAAATCTAAGTCAGCCTAAGCGGCCGCCTGTCGGAGCGGCGAGTGAGCAGCTTTTCGCACGAAGGATACGGCAAATCAATCTCACTGAAGCGTTTCCAATAATTTAGTGACAAACTGCAGATTTCTTTTTTTACTAAAATTGTAAAGCTGCAATTACGAAAATTAAGCTTTAAGTTAGACTTCCACGACGACGAAGAAGAAGGCAAGAATTGCTGGGAGGAGCAACGATTGGTATTCATTTAGCTGTAACGGAACTTCCTCTACTAATTCACAACTAATTGTGTATCTAATTTAAGCTGCAAGTCCTGTGTTCCCACTAAACGTTCTCAGCCGCAGCACAAAGCGACGGTTTCCCCCTTTTCAGTTGTGTTGGCAACACTGCCATTAAATAACCCAAGTAATTAAATATTCATTGTGATTTACCGTTATAGTTATTATCTGTAAAAAGTACACGTTCTAACGTAACAGTATTTTAAATACAAACCATGATTCGGATTTACTTCGGAATGATTGCTGCCAATAACTGCGAAATTATCATATTTATTTAATACTACAACTAAGCGTAGAATTTAGTGTTTATTACTTGTTGTGAGTCGTCTGACAGCTCTTATTAGTCTTAAATTAATTTAGTCTTTGTTACATGTAATCGAACCTGATGCCGAAATATCTTATTTATGTTTAAACTTGTAATCGAGTAAATGTTATTATTATTTTAAGAAGCAAGGCGCTCAAAGTCAATAATAAAGCCACTGGATAAAACAAGGACTTGCTGGTTTCTCTGAAATTTTACGGGTTGAACGAATTTCTGAGGCCACACGCAGGTTAAATCGTAAACCGGAGGTTTTCCCAACTTTTTCCGGCTGAGTTTAAGTTTTCCGCTTGCATTTCGCGGTGCTAGAAGATATCAAAGAGTCTTTTGGTGGTTTTTAACTTAACTTTATTGTTGTCATATAATAAACATCAATCATCATCGCTTTCCGTTGCCGGCTGAATGTTTTTTGTTCGTTTTTTATTTTTCAAGTTGCCGCACTAAAGTACAACAACTTCAAGAATGCACACTTTTCTCCTAAACATAATTGTACAATAGATCAAAAGATTATATAATAGAATAATAAAAGCACAAATGGTAAAAATTTCATCCTGGCGAGCGAGAAAATATCTAAACAGAATACTTTTGCTAAAAAATATATGAACATTAAAAGCCAATAATCAACAATATTTGCTATGGTAAAAACAATAATAATTCGCAGGATTTCGAAAGTTGTGGAATTTGGGGAGTAACAGCAATCGTAGACGTTCCAAATCCAGAGTTTAAAATACAGTCCAATTCACTTCCGCGAATGAACGCGTTTAGCCTTCCTAATTAATCGCAATGCCAGCCAAAGAGACCTCCAGTCCGGTGTCGTTCGAGTCCATGCGGCTCTTAATGTGGGCGAGCGTGTTCTTGTAATGCATCTCAATCTGCTTCGTCTCCTCGCTACGTTCCAGGTTGGGTAGCTCCTCGTTGACCTTGGCAATCAACTGAAATGAGCGAAATTCTTGTTGAGTCTGGAGCGGAGTCAATTCTTTCACCGCGACCCACCTGGTTCAGCATCGCCACTGTTATCAGCGAGTTTCCTCGCTCGAAGTAGAACAAGTAATAATTCAGCAGCTCCACGTACAGCTGCACCTGCACTCCGATGTCCATACACTGCGACGCTATCCTGGCACCCTTCTTAAGACACTCCAGCGTGCGCTTCTCGTCGCGCATCTCGGCGCCGTTCTTTCTGCAAAATAAGGGAAGAGCTTACTAAGCCGCTGAGCAGTTTCTGCATTCAAGCGCCCACTTACTTGCCGCTCCAGAAGAGTGCCGCACATGCGACGACGCCTCTGCATTGATCTGGCTTCTTCAGCAGCTTCGAAGCCGCCAGAGCACAGTTCGTGCGCAGCGGTTCGGCGTTCTCCTCGCTGAAGCAGGACATCTGTTCGAACGTGGACATGATGAGCGTGATGGCGGCCAACTGCGCCTTCGAGTCGTAGATCTCGTCCTCATACAGAGAGAAGGCCTGCGTCATGAAGTCGTAGGCCACCGCCTCGTGGTTTGTGTAGCCGATCTCGCCGATCACCAAGGCGCCCTGCAGATACAGGCGCAGCGCCAGCTCGGGCAGGTCGGCCTTGGCCAGCACGGCGATGGCGCTGTGACAGAACTGCAGAATCTTCTGGCACTTCTTGTCCCAGTTCTCGTCCTCTTCGCTCAGCGCCTTGTACGTGAAAGCCAACTGGTAGGCGGAAAAGATGAGCGGTGGCAACACGTGCTTGATGCGTTGGGGCCCGCCGGCGCCAAGGTGCTTGCGTGCTGTCTGCAGGATTTTATACTGCATGTCTGGGTCATCGGACTTCATCAGATGGATGAATCTGGGCGAAAGAAATTCAATTCTAGGTAGACGTTGATAATTCGAATTTCTGGAACCAAACCTGGCCACGATTCCCTGTTCTTCTGCGAATTCCTCTTGGTCTACAGGCTCATTGCTTCCATTTGCATGCGGGCCCGCGTCGCTGCTCACCTCGTCCTTTATCAAGGGTGCGATCATGGTTAGAACGCTGTCAGTCTCATCCGCAGTGGGCACCAGGGTCTCGTTTTCCAGGATGTTCATGACGATGTACAGAGCCAAGGATTTCCTCGACGTGTAGTCGAACTTTTCCAGCAGAGGACCGAAGCTCTGCAGCTGCAGAACGGTCAGAATGTTGTTGTAGAAGTCCACACAGATGCGAAGGAGGCGTGACAACTCCTGGTTCACTGTGAGGAAATGCGATATGCTGAGGGAAACAAGACAAAAGTGAGAACTTCAGTGAAGTTCCTACGAATCCTCCACTCAATTTACTTGTTCATGTCAAGACGCTCCAGAATTTGCGTTGTTGTAGCCAACACTTTATCGACGTAGTCGACGCGGTCTGGATACACCTTCTGAGCCAGGCTCAGCAAGGCAACCTGCAGCGAAATGATGTCCTCCAGCGGCATGTCAGTGCGCGTCTGGCAGCAGCAGGAAGTTAAAAACCGCGTAAGACTCGAACCGCAATACTCACCTGCACGATGTTGGCCACCTGAACACTGAAAACGGTGAAGAGCTCAACCTCTGCCGGAATTATGGCATCAATCTCGGTACCGCTCGTCTGCGGAGAAAGGGATGTGAGAGACTGCAATTGTAGTCGAGCAACATCGCTCATCTGCTCACCTTTCCGCTGCGCTGATTGTAGGCGGCCAAGCGCTCAATCAAGGAGATGATGATGTTTTTGACATTCACGCCTGCCTCGAGCTGCGCACACGACTTCAGGAACGGGTCCAGTGTCTGCAGGTGGAACTCGTCCGGAAACACTTGGATGATGCACTCCATCAGATACTCCTGCGCTATAGCGTCGCGGCAGCTGACCACCTGCTCCAGTATGCCGGGCAGAATGAGCCGCTGGTAGATCTCAAGCGTCGCCGACTCCAGCTGCGAGAGGCGCACCAAATTGGTGCCCACCAAGATCTTCAACTCCTGCCGCTCCTTCTCGCGGCGATTCTTCTCGCTGGAGTGGCCCTGGTGCTGCATGCGCACCCACAACTTGTTCATCTCTGCAAAGTTGGTCAGCACGAAGTCGATGGCGTCGTAAACGTTGCCTTCGTACTCATTGGCGGGCATCAGCACGTCGGGCAGTATGTTGCGCGTGCACTGCAGCAAGTAGTTGCGCAGGAAGAGGCCGCGCAGAGGATGCTGCACGCCGCGGCACATCTCGACCAGATCCTTCAAGATGCTGCGCTTCAGAGAGGGATCGTTCTTGATGTACACGATGCCGACGGTGATGAGCAGATAGAGGCGCGGCACTATCGTGTGCGAATACTGGACCAGCTCGTACAGGTCGGTTTCCTTGCAGCTGTTCTCCGTGAGGTACAACTCGAGATGGCAGAGTTCGTCAGTGATGGCCATGTCTGTGGGGACGAGGTGGGGGAAAACACCATTTGATCATTTCGTGGGGCTTAATGCGGCTGTGAATGTCTGGCGCGTACTCACACAACTCGTAGTAGCTCTTGGGTGACAGCATCGAGGTGCGCAGCTCACTCAGCATGGTGCTGGCGCACTTGAGGGCGTCCAGCATGCGCTCCTTGTCCAGGAAGTGACTCATCTGGAAGGCTTGCTTGCGCGCATTGCCGATGGCTTCACCGAGCAGCTTTTCCTGGTCGTCCAGTTCATTCGGCATGGTCTGAAAAAGAGGAGGACGTGGATAGCAGTGAGTGCTGAAACTGTGGTGGATATTCGACGGACGGACTCGCTACGATTTCAGTGCGAATAGCTTGCTGGAGGAAGAGAACGTTAGAAAGCAATCAATTTTAATTGAGCGAGCAACGAAACCACGAAAGCATAATAAAGTGAAAGGGAGGCGAACTACTTCGGTCGACTAGGCTGGAATCAAATGAATGCAATGAAAAATAAACCACAAAACACATCGTCACATAATGTTACTGATAAGAGCGCCGCACAGTGGGCGGCACCCGCGGAAAACATTGAAAAAGAAGTGAAAAGTAGAAATAGATAAATAAAAACTGATTTTCTGCGTAAGCTGATGCTGAGCGCCTCGAAGTACAGCTCCGGATTTAGTGACCATCAGTCGACTGGCCGCCATAATGAAGCGCAGAGAAGATGCCACTTCACTTTTCGAATAGTCGACTGTCAAAAGCTGCACTCAGAGGTGATTCTGATGATTTACATGACGATGTGCAGCTAAATTTCAGCTCTAGACATATAAAAAATCCCCAAACACAAGACCTTCATACGAAATTCCCAAGTTTCAAAAAATCCTACAATTTTAAGGTTTCAATTTTGTTCCTTGTACGGGGGAGAAATGTAGGGATCTTGACTCGGGATTGTACATTTCTGATTAATGTGTTTGGGGAAACCGACTGCAGATGAACACACTAACTACGGATGAACGAACTAATTACGGATGAACCAGTTAGCTACGGATGAATGAACTAACAGATGACATTGAAGCAACGAAAACATTTAATTACACAAAACCAAAGCCAAACAACGCAGGACATCCGACAGAATCTAAAACTGGATTTGCGTAAAAAACCAAGTATACTCAGTAGTCAAATGTCAGGTCATCACCTACTCCCCAACTACCAGGTTGAAACTACGTTACAAGAAGCCACTTCTAAACCGCAGCAGCTCCATCAGAAACCGCCGCGCTTCTCCGAAAACCAACAAGTTAGCAGTAGTGGGTGTGAACTCAGCTTTACGTGTGTGCAAGTGGATGGATGTGCTACGTGTATACCGCTTACCATGCTGGCCGGAAACAAAGCACCGCCGTAAGCAGCGCCCGCCTGATTGTAGGCCGCGGAACTCCACGGATACATGGAATACGTTAGGAGTGACTGGAGGATGTTAGCACGAGTGTGTGGGAGGTGGGTGAATCAGCAAAAGAGTTCCGGAGTGCAGATGAAGTTTGCCCAGGTTGTCTGGAAGCAGAAACCCGATGGATGCCTTGTTTGAGGATTCGGTCTGCTCGAAAGCAGCTTTTTTCCCTTTGCTTTGCCGATGTTGTTGTTTTGGAACTCGTTTATGCAACACTCTGCTGGACACTCCTGCCACTTACCATAACTTTTTTCCAAATTCCAGCAGTCTTCGAAACTTATGGGTGTTTTTCACTGCCGATTTCAGATGGTAAAGTAAAAATTAAATAATGAAAATTCCTACACCAAGGATTTAGTCCACCGATTGGTAAAAAATTTTCCGCACTATTGTGAATACTTGTTGTAGCCGCTGTCAGTGAACGTGGCTGTCATCAATTTGACATTCGCCGACATAAAGGTGACTACACACTGTCAATGTAGAATGAATCTTTCCCGTGACGTGTTTACACTATTAGTTAAATTAATAATACGGTTTTTAGGTAAAATTGCTCTCTAACCACTATCTACAGAGTTGCCAGATTATAACAATTTCAATTTTTCCTCCTAATGATCAAGGTTTTATTACTGCCTAATTACAGTGTGAAGTCCCCAAACGATGATGAAGGAGAAGAATTAGAGAATGCACGTTAGTGATTTCTAGTATTGCCATAACTAAGTGTAAAAATCATAAGTTTATGTTAACTTAATTAAAAATTTATATTCAGTTCTGAGTAAAACATTATCTTATTTTTATATATTGTACATTTAAGACTTTTATTTTTACCTGAAAAAAGTTTTTAAAATTTTACAATCGCTCCGGGTAATTTCTACAATGTTCGAAAATATACAGCAAATAATAAGATTAGCAAATTCAAGTTGCTTTTGATATACATATAAATTACATTTATTTATCTTTTCACACAATTACAATAACGTATTAATGTAAAATGTAAGTTGATCCATATAGTTGTGTTTCATATTATTGATAACGACGATTACCACTACTTGATTAACATGTGATTCGCACTTAAGCGATTCTGCCTTACGAAGCAACTTTACAAGACTATTTTTGCATATCAGTTGCTTTTATTTCATTTAAATTCCAGTGTGCAGCATAGAATATATTTAAAATTCATTCATGTTGAGTTTGAAGGTCTTTAGTTTACTAATAAAAAAACAGATTCACATTTAGATTGTACACTGAAACGATGTGGACAAAATTGTAAATTTTTACTACATAACTATTTTTAGGATTACATTTCTCGACAAACGCATTGCGGAAAATTCCACCCATAAGGACATCGCATCGCAGCGTTCTGGGCGTACTTTTCGTGGTTGTTGTGTTATTTTGCGTGCATTAACTGGTCCCACTACCGAAAAGAAACCTTTCTACCAAAAATCGCGCCTCATCTTTCTTTTTTAAACTTCATGCGCGTCATCTTTCTTTTCTCTAACTTCAATTTTAACGTGATTTCTCGGAACATTCACCAGTTATTTGTTTTAATATAATATTTATCCACGCATGTCGTGTTTTTATCTGGTTTGGTATCGCTTAACTACGCTCTTTGTTACAAAAATAACCAATGTAACTTTGCAAATTACTGAATTAACCATTGCATTGTGAATAAATATTGCTTTTGATCTCTAATTTTCATCTATTCTAATTGCTTTCAATATAAGCACCTTAATTGCCTCATCCAATAAATGCAATCATCCAATTATAATTAAACAATTTAATTTTTTCGGTCATGCGTCAGGAATCCACAACAAATACTGTTATTCTAACATTCGTTACGTTTCTAAGAACATCTAAAATATTCTGTGGATTCTATTGAAAAATTTATGTTTAAATATCTAGTGCGCTTTTTCGCATTAATAAATTGAATTTTTTTTACTTAAGAATTTCGCATTTTGCTTCTTTCTCAAGTTTCGTTACTGTGGACCCAATAGATTTTATTACTTGATTATGTCTCTGGCATTAATATCTATAATTAAAATGCAAGTTTTCTTTTAGTATTACAAAAATCTCATGTTTTATAATGACAATTTAAGTTTGATTTAAGCTTTAATTGTAATTGTGACGTTCCTTTCTACAAATTGAGACTCAATTCTCTCAATCAGATATCTTGCAAACCAATCAAATATCTTGAAATTGTGAGAAAAGGTAAGGTAAGTTTATTCATTAATATTGTTTGACAGCAAATATCGTGTGTGCGATATCGCAACACCTTTGATACAGTAATTTAATTACACAATTATCTGATTTTATGAAATCTTATTCATTCATAAAGATATTTATGGCCATTTTGTAAAACGAGAAATTGTTCTGATCATTCTATTGTGTGAATTTAGGCTGAAAGTCTTTTTAAAACCCTACTAAAGATGATCTCAGTGAGAATCTTCCGCTCCGCAAGTATTTACGGTTTGCTCATTGAAGAACCCACGCACTTCATCCTCTCTTCTCGACAAATACGCTCACAACAGAAATAAAAGAAATCAAATTAATCAATACTCAAATAAAATATATTTTTCCTCAAAATACCAATAAATCGTTCAACTTAAAGCTAAGGAAAATATAAACAAAAATATGAGCTCACAGTTGAAGATGTATAGCGCGTAAAATTGCGGTATTAAGCAGGTAAAATACGGCGACGTCGACATCTGCGGCCTACCAGTGCTGCGTGGTGCAGATCGGCAAGGAGAGGAAGCATCGAAGTTAACAGTATTTTGCGTACTTGGGGACAATAATATATATACATTTACAGTTAGTTTATGCGTACAGCGATGCCCACTTATTTTCTAACAATATTTGACTTAACCTCTAAAACGTATCGCAAGAATGGCAGCGGAACTTAAACGCGCTTTTGGGGAAATCAGATCGATTAATGTAGGAAAGCCAAGTTGCGATCTGGAATCATTGCACAGTCATCTCGTTCTGTCTCGTAACGCAGCCACGCCCTCATCCACACAACGCTCGCTCGCTTCCAGACGCACTTCTGAATTCTGGCGGCTTCCGTCGCTTACAGCACGTGCAGGTTCTCACAGCTCTTCGACTTGGAGTCCCTGGCCCACACGCGGCCCAGCAGGCCCTTGACCTTGAGGCTGGTTGAGGTGCGCGAGCCGCGGTACTTGCGAGGACTAGAAGAGGCAAAGCAGAAGGGAAGCGAAACTCAATTAGTGGACACAATCAGCTGACTGGGGACCCACCTGCTGTGTGCGCTTCCAGGCGGTGTGCTGTGCAGGTCGTGGGCCGCGTTGTGGGTCGCGCCCAGCGGCGTGTTGGGATGCGTGCCACCGGTCAAGCAAGCGCCACCCAGCGGCGAGCACGCGCGACGCTTCGACTTGCGAATGGAACGTTTGCGGAATAAATCCCTGCGGGCGAAACCATGTCATGTGTGACGACGGTCGCGGGGGAGGGACGGTGGAGAGGGAGAAAAGAAGAGAGAAATTCCGTTAGAAATTGTTTGCCGTTTTGTTGTTCATAACTGGCTGGACTCGATTAGAATTCATCGAGTCACCTCGATGTTTTCGACGGACCGACTTTTTATTGTGTTCTGACGTTGCCTTGCTGAGTCTGCGATTGATTCGACATGACATGTTTTCAATTTACTTCGGGTCGTCGGTCCAACGACTGGGACCGACCTCCGACCTTCCGCACTCAGCCACCATCTGAACTCACCTCGACTTCTCGGGATTCTCCAGCTTCAAACGTATTTGCGACAGCAGCCCCACCAGCAGCTCGTCCACGTTGTGATTGATGCCCACGGAGGTTTCGATGAATTTGCAATCGTAGGCGGTGGCCATCGCTTTGCCCTCTGAAATTGGAAAAAGACGCGGAAGAAAATCAGTTTAAACGGGGGGGAAAAAAGGAAATAAATAAAAAACTGTTGCAAAACCTTGCAAAGGAACGTCTTAAAAATTCTGAACGCAGACAAAATGAAATTAAAGGCATTTTAAACACGTGTTCCTCAATTCCAGTCTTCATTTCTTCTGTTTTCCTCCCTCTACAATCGCGTTCCATAGAGAGAGGAAAGCTTTCTTTGATTTCCCCCCTTCCGTCGTTTGTTATCTTCTCCGTTCCGCCTTCACCTGCCCCTCCTCCGTCTTTCACATCCTGTCGTTTTTGCGCTTTTGTCTCCTTAACAGCGGCCTTTAAACGAACGCCGACTTTTTACAGCTTCGAGGAAGTCGTTATTTTTCGGTTATTCTTCCGCTTGAAGAAGCTTACCGTTAATTTCTTTGCGAATTAACGGTAAGCTTCTGCTGCCGAGAACTGCTAAACCTGCACTAAAATCCCGGCCCACCCACACACATGCAGGCGGCCTAATGAACTGTCATTAAAGTCGATCAGAATGGCAGTCCCTCGTAACGAGCGCCGCCGATTGATTGCGCCGCGATAACGAGCACGCCGAAGGGGGCGGGGCAGTGCGATGGGGCGGTAAGCCGAGTTCGAAGATGTCAATAAAAGTGAGTTTGAAGCTCATTAGAGCTCATTTCGACGTACGATTTCCTCTTCCCTACCAAGCAACTCTATTTTTCTCTGATGTTTCCCCACCCCAACTAGTCTTCGTCTTCTTTCTGCTTATAATTCTCAAGTAATTCCTTAATTATTTAAAGTAATCCCCGATTAACTCGTAAGCCATAACGACTGCAATACTGACCTTCTATTGTGACCGAACGGCTCCTGGCCAAGTCGGCTTTGTTGCCCACCAGAATGACCGCCTTCTGCGCGATGTTCTGATTGGTCCAGAGCACCTGCAACACACGCTCGGCGACGGTGAAGCTGCTGCGGTCCGCGGCGGAATAAATGACGCAGTAACCGTGCGGATCGTAGCTGCCCAAGCAATCATCGGGCTATCGAGCGAGCGCCGGAAGGACACAAAGGACACCAGCAAACACATGCAATGCAAAGTTAATGAAAGGAAAAACAATTAATGGATTTTAGATGAGTGGAGTCGAGATGGAGGGCGGTAAAGTGATGTGATGTGACGTGAGTGATAAAAATATCACTGCACGAGTAGAGTGAACGGAACTCCCATTACGAGCGCACAGACCGAGATGCCGACCGAATGGCACACCAACTGGCGAACTGAGCCAGCAGGACAAAAATAAACGTTAGTCATTAACCAGCTTTTGTTCGACTTGACTGCTCAAGTGGTTGGAAGAGTCCTCGAGTGGGCCCTTCATACGTGGTCGTCCTCGTGGGACACAACAACAACAGCGATGGCTGTTGACTCAGTCCATTGGGGCGGCTTGAATGTAGAGCTGGTGTGTGTGTGTGTTTGTGTTTATAGACTTACCGCCATTTCCGTGTATGCGTGATCAATGAATATTAATTCGGACTCCTCGCCGCTGAGCAGCACTGAGACGGACTTTTCGCCAGACTCGTCATCTGCAGAGAGTGAGAGGGAGAGAAAGAGAAATAAAGAGAATGTTGAGAAAGTGTTGGTTACTACAGATCCAAAAATATGTCGAAAATTAAGCAAAATAAGGGCAGAAAGTGAAGGATTTCAGAACAAGCAACAATTTCAAGCTTAAAACCGAACTGGACACAGAAAGTTTTGTGATTTAAAAACAGGAGTTTTTACTGGTTTTAAAGTTTATCTGAATGATTTAAATATTTAACTCGCAAAGCAAGTTCAAATAACTCGAGCATGAAGATTGTTTCCACAAGCAAGAAAGCTGAACGAATTATTTTGGTTAATTAAAACGTAAAAAATAGTTCATTAAAAACAGCGCGCAGATAATTAAAAACTGTTTGTGCAAATAGCAACAAAATACTGAAACCAGAGAAGTTTGAAGAAGTAGAGAGAAGTACGGGATTCCGAAACGAATTCCATGACGTGGTGAAGAAAAATCTTGAAGAAAACTGCGATGGCACGAAAATTTCATTGCATACCTTTAGGCCGTCGATTGATGATTAGAATTCGTGTGTGGAAAAGAGCAGCCTAAAACCATGCTATCAAATTTTGGTGAAAACGTTTCGTGTTCGCTACGAGAAAATATTCTTAATGTTTGCAGGAGAATTCTGCAATTAGACTTGAATTGCTAAGTGAGTTAGTGAAGTAGGAGTAGTAGTAGTAGTAATGTTGGTAGTGGTAGTGTGTGCAGTGTGGGTGAGTCATGAGGACCGTGTTGGGTTGGCCTAAGTGAACTCAGGTTAAATTGTGTGATTGCGGTTTTAAATAATCGTTGAACAGCTAAATTTCATATTAATCTGTATTCATCAGCAGCTACTTGTGGAAAAAGGACAGATTTAAATATTGTAAATAAGTGTTAAGTATACGGTGTATTTTGTTCGTGCGTGTGTGAGTGCAAATCTTTGATAAATAATTTTTCATTGATTAAGTAATCAGGCGTCTCTCTGTTTTCACACGAAATTCGTAACAAGTTAAAATACTGCAAACTCGAGGTACTTCAAAAAGCAACAATTGAATTTCTTATTTTCAAAACTTGTTCATTTACCATCGGGTTTTTCTATGCGCACGTTGATGTTGCCTACTTTAGAAATGACATATTTTTTGTTTTCAATTGAAGTGCAACCGAGATCCACATTGAATTCGAAGCAAGAGGGGAAGAAATCAAAGTTATTTTCTTTGTTTGTATTGAATTTATATTCTGTTTTATATGCTGCGCCCGGGAAAGTTCATGAATATTTTTTAAATTAAAATAACCGAAAGTTCAAATCCTTCTACTGCGATAAATTCAATGTTGTTGTTATGTTTGCTGTAAAAAGGAAGCACGAAGAGAGGCAAAAGGGAACGAGGAACACATTTAAATCCGCGCAAACAGGGATTTTACGAGTTTCAGCGCAGTTCATCCGCTCTCGACAAGAATTCGTAGCTACTTAAATACAGAATTGCGTCAAAATGCAAATCTAGTTGTGATTTTGATGCATATTTTAAATTTATATTAGAATTTTTAAGATTTCTCAATCGCAATCCTGATCATAATAAAGTTTTAAACACTTGGAGTTTCTGAAAGGAGAGGAGAAATGATGCAAAAATTGCTAAAATAACTCAAAGAAAGGAAATTTTAAGTAGTTCTGCCAATAAATTTCAGGAAATAAAGTTAGTTTAGCGTCAAGAATCTGCAGTTTAATTTTTCAGTTCCGTTGCCACCACTGTAATTTATTCCACTTGAACCTTCAGAACTTCGCACCCGGCCGTCATATGCAGTTAAAACGGATTGTTTGTTTACCGTTGAGTGGGTGGATGCGTTGGAGTTCAAACGGTTCTACGGTTGAATAACTTGATTCGAGCGAGTGTAGAAGTTCAAATGCATTGAACGGATGTGTGAAGCAAAATCAATATTTAAAATTGGGTAAAATTGTGACAATTTAAATTAAAATTAAAGCACCAAATCAGTAAAAACACAGTAACAATTGTGAATTCCCGTCCCGTCTTTGCAGTGCAACAAACGAACACATTGAAAGCAAACGAAGTTGATTGAAACTCAAACAGAACTCTTCTCTCGGCGAGAGTTAAACGACTTAAGTTATTTAGACTACTACGTCTGAGAGAGAGAGAGAGAGTCTGCGGTGAGAATGTGTTTGCCCAGCTTAATTAGCAGGCAACACCTAGAAGTGGGCAGAGCTGCATATTGAGGTCAACCTCTCTCACTGTAGGATTCGAAGTGCGAGTCAAGCAGTTTAACATTTTGCGACACAACATCAGAAAATAACTTGAAGCGGTTGAAAATCAAATTCAGTAAAGCCAAATCATTATGAGAATTTAACGACAGCGAGGGATTAAAAAGCATTTAAGAATTCGTTTGGCTCTCATTCTTTCTGCGTTTTAATTTGAGCTACATAATAGCAGCAACAACAACGACTCACCTATACTCGTGTCGTAGGCATGCAAGTATTCGGAGGTCATGAACTGCGATACCAACGAACTCTTGCCCACCGCCGGGCCACCCAGCATCAGAACTCTGCGGTGAAGAGAAGAAGAGAGAAATTCAAAATTCGCGAACTCTCGAAATCATTGAAAAGTAATTCCAGTAAAAGTGCAAATGCGATTCTCCATTTAAAGCGCATCGTGGAGGATCCAGGATCCAGGATCCATCTGCTGCAAGCAGCGCGGTGGCGTACCTGTAGGGACCGCTGCCCGGATTGGAGGTGCTGCTCTCGCGGCTCGAGGCCAAGCTGCAGTTGGCGGAGGTGCGCGCCGAAGTCGGCAGAGGAATCTGTGCCGCGGTCAAGTGTTCGGTGCTGAAACGAAAGGATGGAACTCGCTGAATTGAGGGGCAACAATCTCTGGAGAGTGGAAAAGCCTGCAACTCTGCACAGTTTTCACTCTGCTTCGTTGAAGGTGGACCGAATTAGAACTTGAATTGCGATCACAGCACTCACCTGGAGTTCGAGCTGGCAACACTGTTGTTCGAGCGACTGCGGCGACTCTTCAGCGAGTCGCCGCGGTTGACCACGCCCTTGCCGGTAATGCTGAAATGCCGCAGTCTGTAGTACTCTTCCTCGACGCCCGTGTTCGGCATGGAGGCGACACTGCAAACAGAAGAGGCCGACAGATTAGGACACCGAACTGGTACTCGAAACAGTCACTACGAGTGCTGTAGTGGCGCTCAGTAGGGGTAGCTGGTGCACCTACCGTGAACGTTGCTGTGGCAGACATAATTGGTTGGGTCGTCCAGAGGCGCGGCTGCCGGGCGTCTTGACCGACTGTGAGCGGCTGTGATGAGGAGAGCCATATCTGCAAAATTGCAAAAACAATTCGCTTTACTTTATATTAATTAAATCGGTTTACATAAATGAATTTCTTTTTGACAGTTCTGATAAAATAGAAATAACAGTCAGACCTCTCCACGTTCCACCGCCCGCTGTCGACAAAAAAATCTCAGTTGGCAATCCGCAATTTTGTGCGCCCCTAAAAGTATGCCACGCTTTTTGCGCCAACAACCAGCTGGTTATCGAAAGACGATTTCAAGTTCGAAAACAAATTTTGAATAGATTTCGTTGCAAACAACAAACAACAAGAAGGGTGAAAATGTAGATCAAGTAATGCAAATTCAGATTGAAATCTTATTTTGCCGTTTGCTTTGTCCGTCAAAGTTGTTGCTGCATTAGATCGGGCGGGTTTTGAGGGGGGAAGTTTGCACTTGCACTGCCTGGTACGACGGGTGTGCGTGTGGTATATGAAGGGGCGTGGCATTGACGCACTGCACCTCCTATTTGACAAAACACAGAAAACCAAATTTTAACTTCAAGTATTCTGCGAAGATTGTTTGTTTTTCGGTTTGTGGCTTGTTGTGTTCAAAGTTTGCTTGTAAACAACGAACAAAAGATGGAAAACACAAAATACCGACTGCATGCGTGTTCTTCAGACTTGAGTTGCACCTGAAGACCGCAGAGACAACTGGAAAAATGACATTTTCGCCACTTATTTCCAGTTTAAAGCTCGATTCTCAGTTATTTAATGTCAAAATATGAGCAATTTATTAAAACGACTTCTGTTTAGTTAAAATAAAATATATTTAAAATTTTCGCAAGCTAAATAAATCCATAACCACAATTTTGGTGTAACTTTAGAGGTAAACAATCTGAAAAACAGTAAATATAACGTGTGCATAATTTTCTATATTTAATCAAGTTTAATTAAAGTGTTGACAACAACGGAATCACAAGTGACCGATGTTTTCGAAGCGTAATGAAGCCACAAAGCAAAGTTCAAAGTTGATGAAGTCGTTTTAAGCATCGCTTTGATTATTTTTATGCATGACCGAGGGAAGGAAGGCCGCGGTTAAATGAAATTAATTCTGTTACATAATAATGAAGCTAATGAGAGCTTTATTTTGGTCAATTTTTTAGCTGAAGTCCAAAATCTCTTCCAGTTTTGTGATTCATGGGATTTTCAGCTTTTCTCTGAATGTTTCGTGAATTCGCTCAAAATTCTTTAATTCTGCATATACGATGTGTTTGTGTGTGTATAAGGGTTGCATGTTTGTATGTGTATGTGTGTGTGTGTGTGTGTGTGTGTGTGTGTATGTGCAGAATGAATGGAAAATGATGACACATTCATTAACAAGTGTGTAACAAAAGCAACAACTCGCCGGAAAGTTGTTATGCTACACACACACAAATAGCAGCAAAACTGTACCGTCAGGTGCAGCATGATGACAGGACCGACATGCAGGATAACAGAGTCGGTGTAGCAGGCAGAGGATGACAATCCGGTGCAAAGAGAACGGCTGCGGAGGGTTGATACGTGCGAAAACTCAGTTCCACACTCGTCTTCGTTCACATTGAGAGCGCCGCGTGCGTAAATTGAATGCTATTGAAATTACTGTCACGTACTGACGACCGAACGAAAACGGTGTTCAAATGTGGTGTTCAGTGTGATCCGAGCTGTAATGCCGAGTTGATAGAGGCAGCACACGTGTTGTGGCGCCCCCGCTCGCGATTCCTCTTAACAACAACAACGTAAACCTTCAATTCCTGCAAAGATGTAGGTTTCTCTCTGAGTTTCTAGACCCGTGTTAGCTGTTAGGGAGCCCAATCTAGCATTCCAGAGCAATTTCATTTCTCTTTCGCTGTTGTACACTCCTTCCGCGGAATGTAAAACGAGAGAACTGCCGAAATAACCCTTCTCAGGCCGTTACAACTCATTGTTCCTCGTTCAGTTGGCACCATCCGTCACTCATTCAAGCCATCAATTTGAATAAATATCATCTTCTCTCATATCAATTCGACGGAATGCAGATTTCGTCGCATAACAAGAGGAACGTCCTTCGAATTCTGTTCTCGCATTTGATATTTCCCTGTTAACAGAACTGCAGCAGAGCTGCTAATAAATTCAAGCAGATTCGCGACAAATTTAGATGCATCCGATGGCTGTGCGTGTTCCGTGTGAGCATAAATAGCCGCGTTGTGTTGTCGACGTGTATTTTGCACTTCACGCCACAACCAGCAACCGCCAAACGCGAAGCAACCGCGAGAGATCTCATGGTTGCCGCTGTCGTCATTGTTACGTGGCTCCGTCGACAGTCTGCATTTGTCAGTCTCGCTGTTCCACGTCGCGCTACCAAGCCAAGTGCGCTAAAAATACCTGCCGGCCGACTTGAGCGAAACAAAGCCGCGCACTGACGTGGCTCGGCGCGTCTCGTCACGAAGGGTTTGCAAATGACATTCAAGACAAGTTGTGGGCTGTCAGCGCGGTGGAGGAGGACGCTGAAGCTGTTGCTGGTACTGCTGCTGCTGTCACTGATGTGGATGGTGATGACGACGCCTCGCTTCGCTTCGCTTCGCTGTGATGTTGCTGTCAGTGATGATGTAATTGATGATGTGGTCGCCGCGCAGCCAGTGCTGGCGCGACGATTGATGTTGGCCGTCGTGGCTCGCTATCAGTAGCGCGCTGGTCGCCGTTTTTTCATTGTCAACCGATTTGTTTGGCTCTGAGTTGCGAAAGTTGGAAACTCGTGAGTTTGGTTACGAAGCTGTGGAACATTAAATTGTTCGCTCTTCAGTGTGGTTTGTGCACCATTCTCATTTTTAAGAAGTAGCGTTCGCTCAATTAAGAAGAAAGTCGCTCAGTATAATTTGAAACTCTCACAGGTTTACTACAAATTTATTCCAAAAGTTAGGATCCACGCCGATGCCCCTCTTAATTCTGCGAAAAATTGCCTTTCACTGCCAATATTGTTTCTAAACTTTTAATTAACCTTCTGCTTTTAATTTAAAACAAACCGAATAAAAGCTCGTTCAGAATTTATTTTTGCCGCAAAGTAAACAAACTTTGAATGGCAAGGCGAAGTGTTAGCATTTTCACTTAATTTTGCACTTGAACTTCGAAAAGCCTCTTGTATTTGTAAACACAGAACGTCAGTGTTGTGAGTGCGAAAACACTTGCAACGTGTTCGAGAAACTTGCTGAGAGAATGTAAGCAACGCGAGTTTAAATTGAATTGAACTGAAGTGAAGGAAGCAATAAAAACAACAAACTCAGTGTCGATCAGGACGCTGCATAGTTGCCACATAGAGCTACTGAAGTAGTTGCCACCTTGCGAATTTCAGATTCTCCCTCAAAGTGAAGCAAACTACGTGGAGAGGAAGACAGACGAATTACATTTAATTTGATGCCAATTAAATCAGCTTGTTTTCCGAACTCTTTGCCTTAAAAAGGCTCTCACTTCGCTCTCTGCTCTCACTTCGCTCTCGCTCTCTGCTTGTTACTCTCCTCAAGCGCGCCAGCGTCTCTCCGGCTGAGGTGCCAACTTGTGTCTCGTTTAACTAAAGCGAGCGCTGAAGTGTCCGCACTCGTGCCTGAGTTCAGAGCCAGTTTTCGGCGCAAGCGACCGAAAGGAAGGCAAAACTTTCAGGTTTTGATGAAAGTGAATAAAATTCAGCAAGTTGCGAAGTGACAAGTGCGCGTTGACAGACGCCGCCACTAGAAACACAAGCGTTCCGAGAAGGATTTCGTTGAGAAGCAACAAGGAACGAGCAGCTGCTGCCAACTGCAATCGGATTTGATTGGGATCCAGCGGAGCTACTGAACCCGGCTGATTGGCCATGAATATTTTATCCAGCACAACTATTTGTAAAGCAAACGAAAGCCAACTCAGCTCCGCATTCTACTGAATTTAATTTGTTTGCGAGATGCCAACTTTCACTTCACTGACACTTGAAGAGTGAATTTTAAAGTGAAAATTTTACATATCAAATTAATTTAGCAAAGTTTTGCTGCTTCCTTTTTCTTTTAAAAGTTTTTATAAAAACTTTTATCCTGTCGAGTGGCTTTAAATTATCGCAATCCATCAAAAACCCGACTGAACGAAGCGGTTTTCAATTGTTACATCAACATTAAGCGTTTTTTAAACGACCTCTAATTCCCCCTCCCCCTCCACTTCAGGCAGTCACGTCACCCCACCCCCCTCAGCCACACAACACTTGTCTGCGTTGCACACTCACCGCATCTCAAAGTCGCGCAACTCCTCGAAAGTCAGCGTGTTGGTTACGTCGAGCAGCTGCCGCATGTTCTCGTCCCTCTTGAGCTGCTGCTGTTGCTGCTGCTGGTGCTGAATCTGCTGTTGCTGCTGCTGCTGCTGCTGCTGCAGAGGATGCTGCAGTTGTTGCGAGTTGCGCTTCCTTGCCAGATCCTTGCCATGCTCCACGCCGATGAAGTCGCCCTCGTTTTTTATGAGCAGCGTTTCCACTGCGCTGTCCAAACTCAAGGAAGGCTGCAGACAAAGCAAAGAAAGAAGAAGAAGAAGAGGAAGTAAAATTTAATATTATTACGTTATGAGGAACAATAAAAGCATCAAAGAATTTACTGAGTCTCGCTAAGAATGCCGGCGATTTATTTAGAATTCTCTTAACTTCTCTAAAAGGCTGCTAATAAATTGAAAATTGATAAAAACAGAAGAGAGGAAAGAAGTGAATGAAGTCTTAATTTGATGAAACGACTTCGTGACATTCTAACTAATTGAATTCCTCGTCGGATTGGCAACTCTGTTCGTGATAACTTGTTTCCATGCACGAAATGATTGCCAATCAAGTCGCCCGAACCCGCCTGTGGCACCCTTCGGCAAATTTTTCATATTGAATCGCCGTGTCGACGGGGTCGTCGAGGGTGGTGGGTGAAGGAGGGGCAGAATGCACTCAGCCATCGATTGATGCAACTGATTGACCTGCTTTTCATGGCTTTTTAAAACCATCCGCCACATCAGCGGCGAATCCCACACCCAGCGCCGCTCGACTCAACTGAGGCGTGTCTAATTTATTCCGTTATTCATCGTGTCGCGCTGCCAAAGCGTGCAACTTTGTCGCACATCCTTCGGCTCGCCCTGCCGCACGTCCTGCTCGGTGAGCGCGGCGTCGCTTCGTTCCAAAGCCGCCAAATTCGTTTTAAAGCTCTCGACCTTAAAGCCACGAAAGAGCCAACGTGGAGCTGATAAAAAAGGCAGAGAAATGAGGTCAAGCGGACAGACAGACAGAGAGACAGGCAGCCAGCAGCCAGCCAGCCAGACGGACGGAAATGCAGGCGGGCAGACCGACTGTACTCGGAGTCGCGAGAGAGTAGCTGGTGCTCGCCAAGCACAGCGGTAATCGAGAAGCTGATTGCTCAGGAGGGCCACTTCACCCCATCTCGACCTGTCTGACTTCATCGTAGAACTTTTTCTGAAGAACTTTTTCCGAAGAACTTTTTCCCCTCGAAAGTTTGCTGTTTGTAATTCGTCTTTGCAATCTGAAAACTGAATCAATTTCTAATGCATTATTGAAAACGATGACTCGTGCATCGAGTGCGTCTCTGCGAAAGTAAATCCCTGCACTGGAAAACATCGCGAACTTTCTCTGCTCAACTTGAGGAGCGAATGAGGGTTGACGAAGACCTCCCACAGGATTTACTCGCGCTAACACCGTGCAGATGCCTCCGTATCCTTGAAACTCCCCCTTCCTCCGGTGAGACGATTTATGAATTCAAATTTCGTATTGAATTTTCTTTTGATCTTGTTTCTGCGTGAAACTCGATGCATCATTTCAAGGATTATTTAAATCCTTCCAGTTGTGTTTCCTTTCATGTCATTCGTGTATTTTGTGTTCTTCGCTTTGCTGTGTCTCGGATTTGCGATTATTTCAAATGTAATCTAGGATTTGCTGCTCTTGATTCCTTGAAATTTGAAAGCAGCGGGATAAAAGATTTCTAATACTTGCAAAACAAAAAGGAAACTTTTGCGGAACAGTGAGTGAAAATTTAAAACAGACAGGAAAAAAGCCTGTAAAAACTAGAATTTAATCGTTGTTGTGGGAATTCCGTCAAACCCGCCAGGATGTTCAGAATTTCGTTAACTTAATTCAATCAGTTTTCGTTATGATACGCCAAAAATTGGAAATGTTTGTCTTAAAAATGCTGAACGAGTGGAAGATTTTTCACTTTCATGAAAGTTTATTCAATCTTTATAGATTTCAGACAAAGAATCGCGTACTTTTCCTCAAAATCTCTCAATAATGTAAACAGAATTTACTGCATCTTCTTTATTTCTGCAGCGTTTCATTGAGTTCGCAAAGTTTTCTTAGAATTTCATGCACCAATTTTCCCTCCCTTCCGATTTCTGTCGAAAAGTTCTTATTTTTTGTGCATTTCTTAGCAAAATGTAAGCTAAAGTGATTTTCCGCCTTTATTTTGAAACTTAAAACGCAAAATTAATGACTTCAACTGGAAATTAAACGGTTTAAATGGATTAATAGATTACGAAAATATATGAATTTATTTAAATTCTAGAATAACAAAAACTAGAACAGAAAAGTCGCTCCATTTACAACGAAAAAACACAAAATTGGTCTACGGACGTCCATTGATGTTGTTTTCATTGCCTTGGTTTCAGCACTCCGACGACTGAGTGATGACAAAATTTTACTCAGCTGAATCCGAAATCTTCTGCTGACTTAAATTTTCATAACAAATTCTGGGAATTCTTAGAAGTTGTCTATAAAATAAAACAAATTGCTGCAATTAAGAGAATCTTGTGAAAATTCTCACTATTCAAGGTTTCCATATTTTTTAAGTATAAAAAATACACACCGAATTTCTTTAATTTTAAAATCAAATTTTGATCTTCAAATCTTTTCATTTAATTATCGCGCAGCTGCATTTCATTATCACTTGACATCGCTACATCACATCACATCATCAATATCATTATCGTCTGCTCATTACAACAAAAGTGTGTCGCACTGAGAGAACAGTAAACCCAATTCAGCAAATCGAGCTCTCATTTCTAGAGCGCTGCATGTTTTCCGAAACTATTTTTACTGCAACGCGGCACGAAAATAGCAACCGAAATTTGTAAGCAGGGAGGAACGAAAATCTCCGATTTTATGGACGGCAATTAGAAAACCATAAATATAACCACAAATTTCAGCCGAAATTAATTGCTGAATTGCTGCATAAATTACAGTCATGGCCGAAATAATGAAAGCGTTTGCTGAAAAACAGGCCCCATCTGCGCTGTAAACACCGATTAACTGTAAAATAGACTCACAGACTCACGTACGCCACTGTGCGCCAGTGTTGCAAGCCGACGAATTTTGCCTCCTGTCTTCTTCTTTCTTCATAAACTTACAATTTACCTCAGTTTTACTTTTCACTCGCAGCGAGTAGAAAAGCTGGCTGCCGCGAGTGCGAAAGTGAGAACTTGCACTTTCCAACACTGCAGCACAGTGTAAAGAGGCGCAAACTATTTTTACACTGGCGGTTTCTTGGAAATTTCCCAGTGCTGCTATTTTTAAGCGCCTACTTTTTGGGGTCGATGCATTTGCGGCAGCAGCGAGATAATGACGGGGGCCGAAAACTACGTTGACAGGCGTTCGTTTTATGGAGCTCGTAAATCGTCGCCGAAGCAGGCTGCTGTGCTTGACTGCAGTCAAGTTAATAAAGTGCGCGAATTTATTTTTATAGTTCCGTTGAGTTTTCGCCTCAGAAGCGCGTATTTTTAGCACGCACTCGCAAAAGGCTGCAGAGGAAAAAAGGCCAAAAAATTGGGGGCGTCCGTTTAATTTTAATTACCATTTCAATAATTTCGGTCAAACAAAGCGCCATTACAACAACAACTTGTCTCTTATATCGTACTCGAAGAAACTCAAGTTAGTAAGGAAAAAAAGAGAAAAGAACGCCAACCGAAACAAACTCCGTCTTGTATACAGAGAGTGTCTTCTTGTAAGAACCGTTAACTCGACATGCTTTCCTCTTAATTGGGTTCAGTTTGGAGAGCCATGAGGCAAAACCACGGAAAGTCCGCAGACAAGGTTGAACTGGACCGAGTAGCCCACTGACTTAATGCGGATTCCAAGCCGATTAAAAAGATCACCTCGTCAAATGTAAACAAACATTTTAATACGCTCGACGTTTCCCGTCTGAGAAGAGTGAAAAGGGTGGGCGGGGGGGGAGTGTTATATATCCAGAGAAGAGAAAATCGAAAGGGTGTTCATATAAAATGAGCTGTTAAGCCGATCAAAAAGAGAATCCGACAAGTGAAATACAAAACGAAACCAAGGTAAAGGCGAGGGCGTTGAGAAAATAAAACTTTTATTGCATTTCAATTAATATTTCCGCTCAATTAGCAGCAATTCAAAATAAAACAAAGCAAAACAGCAAGCCAAGCAAAGCCGCCGACCAAGCGGAAGAAGAAGAGGAAACCCTCTTCTCAACACCAGTTGAGTCAACGAATGAAGAAAGACACGCTAAGCAACACTGGTTCACGGTGTCTTCGCAAAGTATTTAATTAACGTGAGAATTAAGACTCGATCAATGATTAATTCCACCTAATTCACTAACTCATCTCTTTTCCCCTTGTTTCCCCTTGATTTACTTTGATGTTTTTGTTAGAACTACTTTTAAAAATCTCAACGCCAAGCCATTAAAAGTTTACTTCGCATTTCGATTGAATTACTGTGAATTTCGGTCGACCTTCCGAGGTTGAGTACCTCTTAAAAGTCACCTATTTGTGTAACAGGCAAAAATAGCCGCACCAAACTCTAAACTGTGATATTTTAATCTAATGAGAAAATGTTCCTCTCTGTGTTTACAACAAAAGCACTTCTTTTACAGAGAATTTTCAAGTGTAAACATCTCAAATTTGACACGAGGCTTTAATATTTCGGGCAGTAGCCAGACAAATCTAATAAACAGATTGTAAAAGGAATGTTTATGGTACAAATCGAGGTCAATTATATTCGATATGAATTGTTTCTCGAAACAAGTAGCAGAATTTTAATTTGTTGCTCGTGCAATTCAATATAATAAGTACTTCGCTGTGTTTACAATAAAATGTACACTTCAACGAGTGCTAAGATTGAAATCCACACAAAATTAGTGCTCCTCAACACTGCAAAATGCGGGCTTTGAACAGAACAAAGCAGTTGGCAACGCCGAGCAACCATTTAAAGGCTCTCATCAAACAAATTCGAGTAGAATGAACTTGAGTAACGCTTGTTTGTGTGTTAACTTAATTTCTTCTCAAGAACATTAAACATGTTCAAGTAATGAATTCCTTGAATAAAATTTATTCATTACAACTTGATGTAGTGCACATGTAATCAAATGTTAACCTCTAAACGTTTGTGAATCTCTAAATTCCGACTCTGAGCAGGTGAAGAGAGAATCCAAACTTTTCTCCTTACGTCATTTCGGCTTGTTATCGTTTTGCTCTTCGTGTTGAAGGCGATTTGTTTTTATTGCCTTTGTTTTGTCGTTTATGTGCTGCGGCAGTCTGACTGCCCTTGTCTGAACAGGGAATTCTTGCGGCCGTAAACGACTTGATTTGGTTTTTAATGGGAAAATTATTCAAATTTGGTTCGGGCGCCTGGAAAAGTTTGGGGTTCCGACGTTGCTGCGGGTCGTTGGAATCCAAGTGTGAAACCAAGTGGGTACAAAGACCCTTGCAACGGGGTTTACGTACTCGGACTCTATTTAGATTAAATCTCTCCATAAATAAAGGAATCCCTTAAAGGATTTCTAGAGTTCGTCTGCAGCGTAATTATCAGGATTCAGTATGGAAGTACAATCACCTCAAAGTTCAAGCTGAAGAGAGGAATCTTTCCCGTTCCCCGAATTAGTTCTCCTGCCGAGCGCGTTCTGGATGGTTGCCAGATGGACTTTCGCGAAACTACGTATATAATTAATTAGTTCTCGAGTGTGCAAAAATAGAAGCGCAAATCTATCGACGACCTTGACTTACTGCCGCGAAAGCGAAAGTCTGCTGTTTGCGTGCCGTCCGTGCGGTTCAACAACCGTGACAGCGGCGGTCAGGCTTGTTTTTCAGCGTAAACTTGGTGCTCCACCTTCGAAAAAGACCGCAAAAAAGGAAAACAACTTCAAGGCGAAATATCGCAATTGATCGATTAGACAAACTAATTGCAGTTTATTTCTTTTCCTTTATTGGGAAAACAAATCTCTGATTGCGTCCGTTGTTGCCGGAGAATGATTGGATCATCTTTAACTTTGAAAATAGTTCTAAAAGTTTTCATATTTTACACTTGTTATTGGTATTAAGAATTTAAATTCCAGCCAAAACGATGTAAAAACGTTTTAGTTTTAATATCGCATTATAATTTAACACATGATAGTCTTAATATACGCAGAAGTATCTGGAACAAGTGAAAACGTACATAAAATCAATGCATGTCTCTGCGAGATAAGATATAGAAAACTCAGCAAATACAAAAAAATCAGATAAAATATATAAAAGGAAATCGATAAACTCCGCAGTGGACAACAACAATAAGTAAGAAATAAAGGTAAAAAAGTGCTAAAGATAAAAAGTAATTAATAAATTACAATGAGAGAAAAAGGAAACTGAAGTGGCATCAATTAAAATTATGGGTAGCAAATGGTGTGGAATTGAAATGGCAGCTGAAGTGCGATATTCTGGTTTTAATGTTTAAATTAACTTTTAATGCATTTAAATTAACTTTTACAACGAACACTTTTACAGATAATGTAGGAAATTCGCAGAATCACAGCTGCCGCATTTTATACGCGTTTTTACGGTGAAATTGTTGCATTTTAATTAATAATTTCGCAATTCAGAAATGATTTATGTGGGTGACCTACTGGTGCAGTTCAGAGTATACGCGTCACATCGGATGATGAAGATGGATCATGTTGGCTCTCTATGGCTGGTGTGAGGAAAACTTATTATAACTTGTAGAATTTTTATATGGAATCTTTTATCTCAGATTTGCGTTTTAAGGCGATTTAAATCGACAAATGAGCACTTCTAGCGCTCAATATTTATCAGATGGGACCATATTGATAATTCACAGTAAGATACTGAACAGGAAAGATGATTAAGTGACATTTTTTCCACATTTCTATGCAATAATCGTTCTGAAATCCACCCCAAACGGAGACAAATACGTCAAATTTACAATTCTAAAGCTGTATTTCAGAAAATTTAAGTATTTGCAAAGGAATTAAAGCGAAGCCTGATAAATACAACCTGCGATTGATAAAATTTCAGTGAACGGAGGAGTTTTATGGGATTTCTTTGTTATTTCCCTACAGTATTTCTCACATGATCAGCAATTCATCCAAAAATCCTCCTGGACAACCACAACGGTATCATGAATTCCTCCATATTATAGGGATTTTATAGCAAAAATTTATGGACTTAAGAGCCACGAATTATCATGATTATCTCCGAAGACTGTATGGCGACACACGGCACAGAAGCGTTCTGGCGCGTTGTGTGAACTTGTGACGCAAGTGGATGGCATTGTAAATCAATTTCAAATTAATGCTAAAAGAAAAGAGGACAACTTGAAGATGTTACATCTCGAAGAACGAAAGCGCAACAAGTAGACAAGACTTGGTGGCCGAGGATGACACACCAGACGGCGCTATTCCGTCATCTTCTATTTAAAGACAGAACTCGTTCAAATATCACTTTGAAGTTGCCGACTTAGAAGATGTAAAAGACAATCTTAGATCTCGCGGTGATTGAGAAGTCATCATCGAAAAAACATACTGAACCAAAGATTGATTAGGTTTCGGAGTCATAATATACCAAAATCCCCTGATTTAATCAATCTAATAGGCTTCGTCAGCCCAAGGACAACCTCACCAACTAATTGACGCCTTGTGTGATCCTCATCAGGCCTCACACATCGGTTTCTACGTACCTCTAGACACTTCTTGGAGAAGCTTCTGCACAATCTTTTATAGAAAGGCGCCATTCTAACATCTACTGCGTGTGTTTTTGGTTTGTCGCACTTGGAAGACACCACAAACTGCTTGGAGTTCTAGAATTTGTGTTGTGTACTCAGATGTCCTGCTTTTTCTCACGTTGTATGGAGCACAGATACACTTCCGCTGATAGAAACAATTTTTCCAATCTTCGAATAATTACAAGTCTTGAACTTTCTACTTATTAATTCAATCGCGTTGCCGGAATCAGATCAACTCTCGCAGAATTAACTTTTCCCGTACACTTGCTACCTTCAGCGTTGGTCGTTGTTAGCCAATGAATACGAAGATCGCGATCCGTACGATTTATATACCCGTAGCATCTACGAGCATCTCAATCTGCGAGATACACGCGGATGCGTTACAGATTCATTCGGAATGAGCACACAAAGAATGAGTATTTTTCTCAAGAGAACAGAGCGGGCGAGAGCATCCGTTAGATACACGCATCTCTCATTCCGCCGAGCAGAAGCGGCAACCTCACTCAAGCTCAAGGAAGTCGTTCGGATGAAAAGGTGGCGAGTTTCGCCGCATGTGAAGCTCAGAGCATTCGTATCTGAGCGATAAATTGCGACGGTGTGAGTTCGAGACACTCACCTCGTCGCGCTTCGAGACACTCACCTGCTGCACCACAATAGTTGCTCGTGGCTGCGTGCACACCGCTGTCTCCAGGGGATTTGACGTCACGTTTATCAAGCTGCCGCCGCCTCCGCCTGAGCCTCCGCCTGAGCCTCCGCCTCGCTGGCAGCCATCCAGGATATCAGCGCAGGACGTCGATGTTGCTGCCGCAGTCACTTTGCTCCTGAAGGACTTCCTGGGTGGCAGCACCTGCACCTCCGCGAAGAAATCGACGCGCAGATCGGGCATCGGAGGCGGCGGAGTCGAGCCGTGCGTGGAGTTCGTTGGGCTGCTGCTGCTGTGCGGGGAGCCGCCGCTGCCGCCGCTGCCGCCGGCGTTGCCGCTGTTGTTGCTGCTGAAGTGCTTGCCAGCGCCACCCTGCTTCGGCGGCATCTGATCGAACTTCGAGGCGATCTCGTCGAACTTGTTCAGGTCTGCGTAAGACTTGTGCGTGTGCGTGTGCGTGTGCGGCGGCTGAGTGTGTTCGCCGGGCGAGGTGCACCCTCTCGGCTGTGGGTAGAAAGCGTCCGGCGGCGGCGCCACAGCCTTCTGACCCGCCGCGGACTTGGGACGGCTGCGCTTGGAGTTCTTGCGCGCGGACGGAGCCCCGCTCCAGGCTGCTGGAGGGCTGCAGATGCTCGCCCGTTGCTTCTGCTGTTGGTCCTGCTCGTGCTGCGAGAACAGCGTGTACTGCTGGAAGATGTCGGCGGGCTTGGGCGAGGAGCCCTGATGCGCCGCCAGCTGGCGCTCGTACACCGAGCGGGGCTCAACGCCTTCCGAGTCGCTGCTGACCGAACCGAAGCTGGAGTTCTCGTCGACCGCGAAGCATTCGCGCTGAATGCGCTCGTAGTCCAGCGTCTCGCGGTCGAAGGGGAACATGGTGACGTCCTTGGAGCGCTCGCGGTCCCGCTCTCTGCCGTGCACGCGCTCACGTTCGCTGCCCCCCGACGAGGAGCTCGAGGAGTACTTGCGCTGGTTGACCCCGTAGTGCGAGTGCGAGGAGGGCGACAACTGCTGCGCTTTGCCCGCGGGACCGCCGAAGTAGTTGTGCTCACTCTTGCTCGGAGGGCTTGAAATCAGCTTCGCCGAGGAGGGCGAGCGGCGAAATTCATGTTTGGGACTCGTTTTTGCGGCGCTGCTCACAGTGCCGCCCGTAGAATAGCGATTGCGAGAGTTCGAAGGGGCGGAGGAACTGGAGTCACGAGTTCGCGTCTTTTTGGTGCGCACTGTGCTGATCTCAGCGGTTTGTTCGTGGTCGCGATCATACGCGTGATGAATGACGTCGAGGCCGCCGCGTTGGCTCGAGCATCTCAGCTTGCTGCGACCACTCGGCGAGTTTTCCCGACGCGACGACGTGTTGGATGCCCGACACTCGTCGCGATCCCAATCGCGGCGGTCTGAGTTAGGAGCGCTCTGACGCCCTCCATTCAGGATGGGAGGCGTGTCTGGGAAGGCGAAACGGCTGCCCTTCTTGTCGCTGGAACAAGCGGACTTCGGCTGCTCCGTCGTGTCGTAGCTGAAGTGCGAGGCTGCACTGCTGGGTGCTGGAGCGGTATTGGGGGCGCGTTCCCTGCCAGAGACGGCACTCGCACGCCTCTGCGGTGAGGCCAACAGCGGTGTCATCGACGTGTGATCGCTCGTGAGAATGGAGAGTGACGACTCTTGACTCTAAAGCGCGAAAGACGGGGGGAAGAGAGGTGAAAGGGGCGTGGAAAGGGCTGCTCTACCTACCTCTGTGCTGTCTTGGACATTCACGTTCGGGCGAGGGTACACGGGGCAGCTGGTCAGCTCCAGCTCGGTGCCGTCGTGCTCGGAGTCCACTTGGATGGCGGTGAGCAAGGGCTCCTCCAGAGAGCTGAACAAAGGCTCGCTTTGGCCAGAGTTGTCGCCTAAACCAGCAGAGAGAAGAGGGTGAGAAATGTGGGGATCCAGTGGAAAAACTTTTGGGAGTGCAAGGGAAGTGGAAGGCATCCGAAATTCCGACGAACTCACCCAAATCCAGGGAGTCGCACGCCTCCGAGGTGTCGGTGTGGGTGACACTGGTTACCGCAGTGGACGCCGAGTCGGTGGAGGTGCTGATGGTCGTGTCCGGCATGGAGGCGCTGGAGGACCCCATGATGACAACCTGGAACAAGAGATTTTTTTTATTTTATTACACTGCGCCGAAAAAGGAGCCGCGAAGGCAAGAGGGGACGCCTGGAGTTGCCATCGAATGAATGTCACTCACCTTCGGCACTCCGCCTGACCCTCCAGTTGCAGTTGCAGTTGTAGCGGCCTTCGCGCCGCTCGTTGCTCCCGCTCCGCCCATCATGGAAGTGGTCGCGACAGCGTTGACCTTCGATTTGACGCTGCGGCCGCTTTTGAAGTAAAGCCGCCGCAGTGCGGTCGCCGTGGACGAGCTGGAGTTGCTGAAGCCGTCGTTGTCCGAGCCGCTCGACCCACTGCCGCCCGACTGAGTTGCGGTGCCGTTGACCTGGACGGCGGCGGCCGGAGAAGCCGCGCTCTTCGCCAGCATCACAGAGGCCGCAGCGGCGGGTTTGACGGCCGTGGGCGGCGCTGGGTGGGCGGAGGGTTTGGCTTTGCCAGCCGTGTTGGCGGACTTTGCTGGACTCCTAGCACGCTGACCCATTGCGAGAGCCATCATGGCGGCCGAACGCGTGCTGGTGTAGCAGCGCGTGGGCGCGTAGGCGGGGCTGGAAGCTTTGGTCGTGACGACAGCAGCGCCTTGTGTAGCGTGCGTGACGGAGACGGTCATGATGCACGGATGTGGTGAGTGTTGCGCTTGGTTGTGTTGAGGGGGAGTGGCGGCGCCTGCAAAACGGTCGAGAAGAGAAGCGGGGATGAATTTCAGCGGTCGAATTTCATCAATGAGGAGCAACGGGAAGCGAACATTCTGCGGTTTCGAAGCCGCAGCCCACAGATTGCTGAAAACTCGGCGCTTTTATAAAGTGATTGTGGAGTGAGTCACTCTGCGGAAGAGAGTTCGGCGACTCCTTCCACCCCATTTGGCTCTGCTTTTCGTTGAGACCGTAAATACGAAAAATTTTATTGACTTCTTAGTTGGAAAGCAGCTGGCAGCAGTTTTGTACGCTGCTTTGTTTACACGTCCGAGTTGTTGCTCGTTCGATCGAATTCGCTCGTCCGATCGCATTCGCTCGTTCGATCGAAAGTGGCAGCAGAGTCGAGTGCTGTTGCTTCGTCGTGTGGCTGCAACTGCTCTCGCTGGCTTTCACTGCTTCGGAGCGGCAAGCAGATGTCGATGTTTTTGGGTCACTTGAGCGCTGCCAATATTTGCTCTCGTTGCTAACTTCGACAGCGGCTGCTGCTGCTTCCAGGGCGCTCTGATTGCTGACTGCTTGAGTGTGCATTTGGCACTCTTTTTCTCTCTTTGTTCACTCGGTTGCGTCAGCGTGACCTGAAAACGACAGGCAGCACTTTGGAAGCGCTGGCCAGCACTTTGTGTAAACATGAATGCGTGACAAGCGGATTCAAGATTTTGCTGTCCACGCGTTTACATGCAAAGCTATTTGAAGATTTAATTTTCCTCTCAATGCTTGACAGATTTAAATATTTTCAGCATTTCAACACTTTCAACATCAGCGTTTTTTAAGTGGCAGAAACGAAGTTGATGACGTACTTCGCTGAGTGGGGATTTCGAAATGCATTTTTAAAATAGACTAAATGCTTGAAAAATATGGACTACTAATTTTTAATTGCAATTTTAATTTAGTTTTAATTCTGGCCAATTTAAATTCTTATGTTTCTTAATGTTTATTTATTTTGATGTCAAACTCACCTCAGATTTAAAATTAAGCTCAAAAACTGAGCTCAACTCGCCTCGGCTTGGCAATTTAAACTCACCTTGGCTTGGCAATTTAAACTCACCTTTGGTTCGCGTTCTCGGAGTGGAAGGTGGAGCGGGCGTTATCGGCGGAGTTTTAGGCTCTTCGCGGAATATCGGGGAGCCGGGGACGTACACATCACGCTGCAAAAGAGAAAGGAATTCGTCACTAAACACAGTTTATCAAAGAGCGAAAGAGCAGCACAAGCAAGATTAGATAACAGTAAACTAGGCGCAGTCAGTTGAAAAAACAGATTTAATTGATTTCCCGAGCAAATCATTCGATCAGTCGCGAGTGGAAAGCGCAACAGCATGAAGCTGTCGTCGCCGCGAAACGCCTTCAGAGCTGTCGTCCTCCTCACAACCGTATCGAGTCTCTTTCAGGCTCCCCTGACATGTGGTGAGTTCTCAACAGATGGTGACTTTTGGCACGACAACCAGAATCCAGTCAACCAAACATGACAACTTGAGGCGGCGGTCTTTCTAGCTGTCAAAACACCGCTGAATGCGACGCGACAGAAACGTTTAAAGCGCAAATTAGCCGACTTCAAGTGAAAATCGCGACATGAAACTGTTTGGTTGGCTGACATTTTTAAATAAAAACAATTTTTCCTTCCAAGAAGCAGGAAAAACAGGTTTCTTGCTCTTGTGCTAACGGTTATAAACCGTTATAACGGCTCTCTTCACTTCATATTTTTAATCTCTTCTCTTTGAAAACTGCTATTTTTCAACTTTCTCAGGATCACACATTTATTGTGCAATAAAACTGCTCGAGATTACGTGTTGGATACCAAAATCACGACACGAAACGTTTTTTAATGCCGAAGCGTGGCGAGAATTCACGATAAGACGTGCGAGAGGCGAAGTCACGCGCCGTCAAGAAAGTTTTTACGGCACATGCAACAACAACTTTTAATTGAGAACCAAAACAAACAATTCCCACCTCATCAGTTGTTGAGATTTTAGCGAAAAATAATTAAAACAGAACTAAGAAAACAAATTCCGCTCTTGTTTCTAGTTGTTCCTGAGAATTTAGCAAATCAAACAGCGTCGAGAAGCTAATTAAAGGCAAAAATTATTAGTTTTTCTTCGATTTTCCGGTGAGTCGCTCCTCGCGTGAACCGTGAGTTCGTTCTGGCTTCCCCGCTGGTTTGTTGTTGTTTACGATATCCCACGAACTTGTTTAGATTTTTCAAATTCAGCGAAAGCAAAACTGGACACAGACACCGCTACACTGCTACACATACACGCATGCAGTGAAATCTGATTTTAACTTTTTGCTTTTGGCGGCCACTGTCGTCATCATCGTCTTCACAGCGATTCGTTCCACTTTCAACCCACAAGCAGCGAACAGTGGTGCCAAATTGCGAACAGTGGTGCCAAATTGCTTGTTTGCATGTAACGATGAAAACACGTTTGCACCGTTACATGCGACTTTACTTGAAATTTTGAAGAAATCCACCAAATTGTGTTTTTTTTAATTAACTAGACATTAAAAAATCAACTAGAAATTGCCAAGTTTATGTTTTCTCTTTCACGATCTCACTGAGATTCTGTGCCACTGTGCGTTCAAAGCCAGCAGCTGCCGCCGCCTGTTATTCAGCACGTAATTCGCAGCAGTTGCTGACGTCACTGTTGTTACAACAGACAAACGCGTCCTCTTTTCGGCCGCACCAAAATGCAGCCAAGAAATAAATTTAGTTAATTCACGCGGAATTATAAAACTACAAAAAAAGAAACAAGAAATTATTTTTATCTCGAAAATTGACCTCATTAGTCGCTCTCTCGACTGCAGCGACTCGATTTATTTATAACTGTTTATATTATTTTTAGTTCGTTGAGAATTGCATTGTATTTGCTTTTAACAATGAATTTGTTCTTTTAATTTGTTTATTTCTTTGTTTTTTATAGGCTTGCGATGTTACACCTGCTCTTACCACAAAGTTGATGAGGACGATTCTTGCCTCACCAATCCGGTGGCACTGAACAGGATCACCGACTGCGATAAGAAATTCTGCACGCTTGTGCGACAGGAGGCAGTGGTGGGTTAACGAGAGAGAAAGAGAGAGCGAGTGAGTGAGAGAAAGAATTCACTTTTGATTTCCCTTCAAAGATCGCTAAGTAATTTAAATTAAAATAGTCCGTTTATTTATATTTATTTGCAATTGCAATATAAAAAATTTAGCAGTCGTAATCTAATCGTAATCTAAATTTAAAAAACTATTTAAATCGAATAACCGAAACTTTCAATTTCGAGCTTCTCGTACTTTTTTAATTTATTTTTGCAACCTGGATTTTTTAATAAATTAGCACAATTAAAGTAAAAGGACGTCCTCAATGTTCCCTCTTCCTTCTTCCTCTCCTGAATATTAGCTTTTCTCAGGTTTTTGCATCCTCAACTCGGTTTCACCACCTCAACTCACCTCACTGATTTCGTTTCATCACCTCCTGCAATCCAGCTTCTTGTTTCTTCTTGCAGTCTTCCTTCAGCATAAAACGACGAGGTAATTTTACTATTTTTTATGACTTTCTTTGCTGCATTTCTTGCTACGCGTTTTGGTTTTTTCCTCACTTTCCTTCGATTGCATGATTCAAATAGAAGTCACCTCGTCAACTTATAATTTCTCTTGAGTATCGTTCCTCTCTCTCACTCATCCTCTCTCCCCCTGCGGTTGGTCACCTTGGGAGAGTTGAAAGCTAATATCTGCAGAAAGTTTTGTCAGAACTCGTTGAGCGTAAACAAGAACAAGAGGAAGAATAAACTCTCAGTCACGTAATGACAAGTTATATTTTTTCAAAGTTCGCCACTAGCAGCGGGAATTAAAGCAGCAACAGGATAGCAAGGACGATGTTAATTGTTTGAAGTGAGCAGAAAAGGCATCCAAAGTTCGAGCAGCGGTTGCAAAAGATTCGAAGCAACAAAAGTATTTAAATGCGCAACGACGACGAACACGCGTGACACGACGTAACGACGACGCAAGCATGTTAATCACGTGAGCGACCGCTCTGCTGAAACTTGTTAAGAAGGCAAAAACTTCCGCTCAGAAACGCTCATCCTCATTTAACTTTCTTTCCCTGTAAGAAAGCGAAAACAGGAGCACGGCAACCCGCAAACTCATTCAAATCATCTAATAAAATTTTTATCAAGCACAGCAAATCCGTGTGTCACGTTGTCCGCTGTTTCAGCGCCTCGCTTTCACTCACGCGCCGTGTGAAGAGAGCGTGCAAAACACATGCAGGTTTGTGCAGGTTTATTTTATCCTGTAAACGGGCTCAAACTCGCACTCAGCCGCTGCCACGCGATGGCGGGCGCGGACAACACTCAACACCAGATTCCCGCTCAGGATTAATTTAATGAGAGCTCAGCTGGTGGCTAAATCATTGAAACGGATTCACATTCTTGCGGTTGTTTTTTGGCGTTGGAATGAAAAACAAGCGGGTTGCAGTTGCGGTGACAACTTGAAATTGCAGAATTCTGATGCCGCTGAGGGTTTTCATTTCACTCCAGCTGCTTTTTCATCTTCCTTCTCATCTTGATGAGTTACGAAATCCTGTCCGATCCACAAGTGAGAAACACCAGCGAGAGAATAGAAAAATTTAAAGCTTATTTTTTGTAATATTTTGCATTTTAAAGGCTTTTCCCACAAGTTTTCTATTTTCAATTTCATCAAGTAAAAGTATTTGCGGAATACAGTCCTCACTTAATCCTGTTTTTCTTTATTCTCTCAAGTTCTTTTGTATTTCACAAGGAGAAAGCAAACTAAGCCAGATAAAAACTTTCCTTCAATTAATTCTAATTGATGCGCATATTTTACGAATCTGGTTAGAGCGGAGTTCTGACTGAGTTTCTCCCGCGTGTGCAGTGCAACTGCAGATAAAGAAGGAAAATAAACTCGAGGCAACGAAAGTCAATATCAATTTCAAGTTAAATTTTACCCCATTTTAGTTCTTGCCTCGGAAAACCGTTTGAAGCACCAGGAAATCTGCGAAGGATGACCTTGCGATGACCTGTCAATTATGCTGTTATTTTAATTATATAATTATAAGCAACCGCACCGAATTTCCTAAAATCCTTCCAAAGTCAAGACGTGAAGATCCCTCGATTTATTTACGCTAAACTCTCGTTTAGTTCTCTTCCTGATCTCTTCCTGATCTCTTCCTGATCTCTTCCTGATCTCTTCCTGATCTCTTCCTTGCTAGGAAGGAGTTTTCTATAATTCTCGCTATTCGAGGAATGTTTTCATAATTCAAATTGGAAGGGAAACCCTCGCCATAAATAGAATTAATTAGTAGAAGGAAGCAGCCTTCCTGCTGGACTCCCCCTCGCATTGAATGTTCCTTGCAGGCGGAGAAAACTTCTGACTTTCGTTCATTAGCGAGGGAATTTTGAAACCGCGTAAAAGAGGGCGAAGAATAAGATTTGCGTCGGTAAGCAGACCATCCACTCGCATTTAGCGCCTCTCGATCCGGTGATTGCTGGTATTTCATGAGCGGATTGCCGTCCTGATCATTGGAGACCCTTAACAGCTCCACCACCCCTCTCAACGTCATCATTAACGGCGCAGTCGTGTCCTCAACGCCACGGTATTCACGCTCGCCATCGTTGTGAGGACGCATAATGTTCGTCTACTCGACTAAGCCGACAGTTTGTTCCACGATTTAGTTTTTACTAATAAATTCATAACAAAAGACCAGGAAAAGTTTTCGGAAATTAACTGCTAAAGATTTGATATATCATTGTATGCCAGCTTTACTGAGCTTTAGGCTTTCCAAGGAGTTTTAATTCTACTTCCTCCCCCTCTAGAGACCCCGTGAAGTCGTGTCTTTCACACGCGGATGCGAGGATTCGCCGATTGTAAGTAACTCTCTGAAAAACGATGGCTTTTCACGATCTCATCTCCCTGCAGTTCCTCAACAAAGTCGTAGCGGACTCCACTTTCAAGACCTATTTTCGCTCCTGCACGAAGGACCTGTGCAATTCCTCGGACGGTGTCGGCCGCAGGGATCCAAATGTGGGTGCGGCCAACAACACGGTCATCGCTGGCCAGAGTGGTGCAGTGGCGACTCTCGAAGTGCCTCTTGCAGCAACTTTGTTGAGTGCAATCATCGTTTTATCGGCAACAACGAAGTGAGAAGTTGCAACGCGACCATCGATTCTTCTAAATTAGATGTAAAATTGAAGGACTTCATTGTGTAAATTAAAGGAACTCGTTATGTTAGGATATTTTGTAGAGTTTCTTTGGCAGAAACACAATGGCAACATTAAATATCTGCATCATACGAGTGTCCTTCTGCTTTTCCCCCCTCAACCGTCAGTCGTCTGCTAGCAAGCGTCGATCCTTCGTCTGGAAACTAAGCTCGCCTCGCAGGACATTCTTCACCGAGGCGTATTAACAGATATAACGGTCACCCCGCTCGTGTGTGACCGTTATATCTCACATGATTTGGGCAGACGAACAAACTTACAAACTCATTGTGCGACTGCACAGCGAGTCTCGACTTAACGAAGTGAATGCTTGGCGAAGGACCTTCAAGCAGCCTCTCGACTTCATTCACTCATTCAAGGACATGTAAAAACACACCAAAGCGAGGAGGGCAGCCAGTTAATAATAAACAGCAGCAGCCACGTGAAGGTGCACCCTGTGAAGCTATTAATTCGTTCCACTTGAGCAGGCAGAGCGTTGAAGGGACGGATTAAATTGGTCCGGACAACCACAACAATTCCATGTCACCGCTGGCGTGTTTTTTGTTACGTAAGCGAAGTGGTAAAATTAAATTTACCCTTCAATCACACAACAACAATGCAAAACCTCGGCCGCAATCATTTTTTGTCTTTTGTAGCACAATTTTTTCTCTTTCTCGCTTCACTTTGGTTTTGATGATTTTTGTGATTTCCGTGGTTTTCCGTGGTTTTCCGTGATTTTCCGTGACCGCCCTTAATGTTTCTCTGTGTGTGCGTGTCTGGCTGTGTGTGTGTGTGTGTATGTGTGTATGTATGTGTGTGTGTGTGTGTGTGTGCGTGTGTGTGTGTGTGCGTGTGTGTGTGTGTGTGTCTTTTTCATTAAGTGATTTTAATTGAGTTTCACCGTCCGCAAAATGGAAAATCGTTTGCCCAAACTTTCACTAGAATTTTTTACTTTCAATTTTATCCATAAAAATTCAATGCAGGACATCGAAGGACATTAATTGCATTTAACGTTGAACTTTTAATGGATTCATGAAAATCTAATTGAGTTTTTACACAAACAGATTTCCGTAAATTGAAGTTGATGCTGGAAAAAGCGTTTCGTACTTTCTCCGGAAATCCAATAAAAAATCACGTCAAAAAACTAAACTAAACTTAAAAAATATTTAAAAATTTTGTCCAAATTCTGGGACCGGAATTAAAACAGATATTCAGGCCAAAATAAACCACTGTAGCAACAACAACAACAACACCACCAATAGCAAAATCACTACATAAAAAATAAAATTTAAAAAATCAGAAAACCCAACAATAAATGAGGTCAGCGACGGTGAGGCGGTTTTATTTTATAGCAAACATTTTCTGTGGTCCGTGACACTCTTTCCACGTCTCATCAACTGAGGAGAGGCAAGTGTATAACAACAACAATTACTACAGCTCTGTCGAAGAATTAGCCGAAGTGCCGGAAGTGCGAGTTGTTCTTCTGCAACAACAAACCGCATGCAAAACTTCTCAGCTCACCTCGATTCCGCAGAGAACGGAGTGAGACAACCTTTTCGTGATTTGTTCTCACTGCTGTCTGCAGCCATCGAAGCCCGCAAGTGCAAGCGGGTTCAAGGCGCGCGCTCTCTTTCCGGTACCCGTTGCATTCTCGTGCGCGAATCTGTCTCAAGGCTGTCGCGGGAGCAAACCAACCGAAGAGAGCAAAAAACTGAATGCCTACAAATCGAATTTCCCGCTTCTCTGGAATTCTTTAGATTTATAGTTCGCAGAACTGCCATCAGTGTTTTTATCACACTTTTGTGTTTGTCTTTTGCTCTCTTCTTTTCTGCGGCGAGTTCGCGTGGATTAATTTATGGCTGGCGAAGTTATTTATTATTTCAGGCGAAACAACGCGAGATGCATGGAAAACAGACGTGACACAAATTTTCCGACATGCCTGCCACGCCCACGTGTTTTTTCCGCACACCACTAAATTAAAGAACTTTAAAATAAAGAACTGAAACGCAACAGAACTCCACGTACGCGTAGGAAAACAAAAAAAAACATAGAAAAACTGCATAAATTTTGATCGCCTGAAGTGTTTTCGAGTCGCTGTGAACTCAATTCGGCGGAGAAACGAAACGGAAATCGCTACAGAAAAGTGAATCACTAATTACTGAAGCCATTACAACAACAGCAACAAGATGCTGTTATTTAGCTTCTGCGCTGGACAGCTCTTGCATCGACGTCAACTGTGTAGTTGTTGCGTCTCTGTAAAGAGATTCCAGCAACTTTCAAAAAGGTTGAACTTTTCGTTTTCTCTCCGAGCCACCAAAGAAATTGACCAACGTCTGTCAGACTGTCACTCAGTGCGAATGCATTCGCTACGCACTGCGCAGCACAGCGGGTGTAAAATAAACACAAAAAACTCACCCATTAATTTAAAAATCCGGAACAATTGTGAACAACAACCTGACACACCCTCTCTCACCTTTCACTGCAACGCTCTTCGGCCAGGAATTCATTTGAACAAACAGATCTCAATTCTTCTGAGAGGCTGAAAAGGTCTGCCCTCTGCCTCTGCGCTCTCGCTCTTCGCACTGCGCTCTGCGCTCTGATCCGGTCCGCTCCTGAGCGAGTGAAATGCTGTCAGTTGTTTTTAAAATACGATAAACAACATTTTTCGTGATGTAATTTTTTTTTGCATTTGTCGTGATGGAGTTGTTGGAATATATTTGTAAAGCGATATTTTCAGTTAACTGTTTATATACTGGGGAAAAAGAGAAAACTTTAACAGATTTCTTAAATGTTCTCCAATTTTCTGGAATGATTTTTAATTATTTATTCGTGTGGCTCGTTGAAAGCGCACTTTTCGAGGCGTGGTCGTTAACTGCAGTTTCCTGGTATTTTAATTAGCTTCGCACCTATTTTACGGTCTTCTTTTTCTACTTTTACAGCCACTGAAGTGACACATTTCAGCTGATGTTACGGCAGTGGGAACTCGTGCATTTAAATTTTAAAAGCACTCAAGAAACCAGACCAGCGTACAATTTAATGATCGTAATGAAAATACATTACTGAGCAACAACAACAGCAACAACGGCAACAATAATAACTGCGAAAATACGTAATTTCACTGATGTTTGGATGTTTTCTTGAATTAATGGAATTAAAATGGGCGACAAAAAATATCAAATGTATTTTTAAAAAATCACAGCAAAAGCAATTTAATGATTTATCGAGCGGCGTGCTTAAGTCAGCCACGTTTTTGTCGCCCGCAACGAAAATGTTGGTGGCAACAAAATATTCTTTAAATTAAAATAATAAACACGTAGATCCCGAGATCCCACTTTATTTAATTTTGATGTCGTAATAATTTCTTTCAGCTCAGCAAAGTCGTAAGCCAACATTTAAAGAATACGCGGAAGAGCAAGCAAATACGACGTCCAGGCTACCAAATGTCTGCAGTGGATTTATTAGGGTTTCGAAAAAAATATCTCAATTCTCACTGCCAAAAAATTCGCCACTCCTGCGCTGTCAAAATGATTCACAGCCGTCAACAAAGCGGGATTTCCTGGAAGGTGGTGACGGTGTCCCGTAACTCGCTGCAGTCATCGCTAAAAATACGATCAAAGTGTGCCGTTATCTCGCTCTGCAGCGGAACTAGAGAAATAATTCGTTATTTCTTGGTATTTAACAGTTGAGAGAGGAAGCAACCACAACAATGAAACTCACTGCAAAGCCCTTCAGTAATTCAGTTATTTATATATAAAAATAATTATTACGCTCAGCAAAATCCTTCGTTTGACGTTTCTTAGCTGTGCGGATATGAAAGACTGCGATTTTATCTCTGCCTCTTTATTTTTATCGCTTTTTTTCATTGAATTCATGCATTTTGGTGGTTGCAAAGTAGACGTGAACACTTTTCAATGAGTATCTAAATTTAATTAGAATTCAGGGAAGCAATAAATTTAAAATCAAGTGAAAATTATGAACCTCAAGAAATTCTTAGAATTCTAGCTGACAACTGCATTTCAGAAATAAAATATTTTATACTTTGGCATTAGAAAAGAAATTATGTTCAGCTGAGGGAGAGTCTGCGAATCATGAAGTGCAATTCTAATCTCTAAATAGATCGCGTTGATAAATTAGAGGTAAATCAGAAAAACTCTCAGAAGTTTTTTCGATAGAACTTCCAAGAAAAAACGCGATTTTAATTTAACTTCGCCTCAATTGCGGTTTCAATCTTACGAGACACAGCAAAATTAGAAACCCCACCTCCTTCTTTTCTCTTTTTTATTTGCTAAAATTCAATAAACGATAATAAAAACAGCCAAAACGTTCATCTCTCTCGAAAGCTGTCACGTGACTACACATTTTTTGACAGCCCACGAAATGCAAAGAGAGGAGAAAATTAAGTCGGCGCCTAACGGTGGTCACGGATTTTAGGCATTCTCACTCATTTCCAGATTTTTGAAGGCCTGTCATCGAATGTCTGAAAGACGCGTGAAGACAAAACAAACATTGAAAGCGCTTAAAAGCGGAAAATTTCTATTTTTCGAGAAACCGTTAAGTTCCCAGTTAGGTGCGTCCGAAGGCAGCCGCGGAAGCCAACTCGATCTCGCAATTTATTTATTTATGGCTTTTTAGCTTCCTGATTTCGGGCAAAACTTCAGTCATCGCTTCATTTTTGGAAAAATCATGCGAATAAATTTTCCTCTGATTCTCCATTGTTTTTCTTTTAATGTATAAAAAACGAAAACTGGGCAAATCATGACACGCAATTCCAGAATACGTGCAGACATCATCGAGCCCAAAATGTTTCCTCGTTTCTTTCCTTTTCAACGTGCACGATTTTCGCTTTTTAATTGCAAATCTGATGTGTTAAAATTCACAATTTTATATTGTAAAACACGTATTTTTGAGTGCGGTATTTTTAGCACTTGAATTTCGTAATATTAAGTTAAAATTCGCCGTTCATTCGGACGTTTTTATTGGCACTTTTTTACCACTAATTTGCAGGATTTCACAAAGTATTAAAAATCTACGAAATTAGTAGGAAATCTCTAGAAACGAAGGATTCTATTTTTGAAAAGGTGTCCGGGATTTTGATGTCCGGGATTCAGGTGTCCATCAAGTCTAATAAAGTTCTAGACCAATTTTATGCCATTTTTATAACAAAGTTATTAATCAGAAATTACGCGTATTAAAAATGCTCGCATGTGTTCGCGTTTAACTTTTATCGCCAAAATGAGTTTTTTTCCTTGACTATTTTCGACGTCTGCAGTTCATCGCGCCATTTCAATGACTGCAAATTTTGTCCAAAGCAACAATTAGTTGTCTATTTTTCACAATCCAAAACACCTCCTTCGAGTGTCACTTCAAATTAGCCAGTCGCTGACAACAACGAACACCTACAGCCAAAAATTTGTCACTTCTATACAAATGAGAATTTTTTATTTTTCATGACAAGGAAATTCGAATCAGTTAATCAACTCGCACTCGAAGGTTGCAGAAAATCACGTCGAGCAATAAACTCGGAAATTGAAAACATTCAATTTCGTTCTCCTCTCTCCCTCCTTCCCAATATTTTCCACGTTATATGTTTCAAAACAATCATTCATAATCTTTCGAACAGCAGAGGAAACTTCGAAATTAAAAATATAAATCATTCGAAGTTATTTTCAAAAAGCTCTCAATGTCAAAACGCAGTTTAACTAATTTAAATAAATTTGTTCATTGAATTTTAAGAATTGCTAACAATTTGTTCAATTGTGTATTAATGTTTGAGTGAAAATTTACCGTAAACTTCTTCAAACTCTCTCTCACACTCTCCCACTCTCACTCTCACTCTGATAGTTTTGCTCATTCAAACTTTAGGTCTGCAAACGGTCTGTGTAGGGTTACCATCGCACCTTAAAAATGTAATTTGAAACTATTTTAACAATAACAAACTAATTTAAAGAAAAAATAAATCTTTTTGGAAGTTTATCATCCTTTTAAAAATCCATTTTGTTCACCTCACTGCAAGGAACATGATAAGTAAATGCAAAGAGAAAATCGTGGCAGCAAACCTTCCGCCTTCCGTTTCACCGCAAAAACGTTGATCGAGCGATGCAAAAAGACTTTTCAGCCAACTAAAAAGAAGTTCGTTCACACGCCGCGTGAAGCAAAAATACACGAATTTCAACGTGCAGCTATTTTTGCAAAGTGTGTGCTATTTTTGCTCCGCTGTTGCTAGAGATGCTTGACAAAAACTATTAAAATTTCCATCATGGCTGGCAGACGGACGCTCACGCATCGGAGTGCAAAAATTTAAATAAATCGAGGCGAAGTGAATGCATTCATGCGGCGCCCACATGTAACACAAAACGTATTTTTACACTTAAAGTGCAGACAGAAATTCGAATAGAAAAACCTAAAAAAATAAGCACACACTGAAAAAGAAAAGTATCAATATATTAAGGTATTTTTGTAAAGGAAAACTTTGGAAATTTATGTTAGAAAACCTTGAAATGATATGGTGTCAGTTTTACATCGATACCATACAGAATATTTTTTTACATACAGAATATATTTTTACCTACACTTGTGTACCGACCTTTTTTATTTATTTATTGGCCATTTATTAGTCATGTTGTAACGTTTATTTGGAAACATCTTTGCAAAATCAAGGTCAATCTGATATTAAAATAAAACTGAAAGTACTCGCTGTACATGTGGATATTCACAATAGATGAATTCTTAAGTTAATCTTACAAACTTGGCTGCACCCAGTTAACCTTACAAACTTGGCTGCACCGGCTTGCTTATAAAATTAATTTGTCATTTGTCTTTTTTTCATTTCAACTTCTGCGGTAAAGGTGTGCTTAGACCGTATTTCTGATGACTCTGCTTCGCAGCCATTGAAAACTTGCATTTTATTTTTCATTGAGTATCTTCGAATGCTTCTTTAGATTTCAATTGACTTAACTTCGGTCTCCTTCGATTCGAGTTATTAAGCCGATTGTACGAAAGTCCACTCGGATTCGTATATCCGGTCTCCTTCCTGGATAAATAATAAACTTGAAAAACTTGAAACCTGAAACAAATAACTATTGGAATGATAATTTTCTTAGTAAATGAATAATTTCTCATATGACATTGAAATTGATATGACAAAAATATCAATTTAACATGGCATATTTTTTCAGTGCAACGCAGGCCGAAATTTCTGTTTATATCTCAAACTGGCGTCCAAAATAAACCGGCAATTAAAAATAAATTACACTCTAGCTGTCATGTGTACTTCAGAGCATAAATCGAGTGCTCGGATTTCAACTTTCATTTCTTTTTTTTTTTCTTTTTTTGATTTTTCAAGATTCACAAGAAATTTAAATTGTATTTAGGGAAATTTAACTTCACAGATATAATAATTTGGCATTCCTTTTCATTCATTTATTCGTTTTTTATTTACTTATTCATTCCATTTTTCTATAAAAAATCTTTTATTTCTTAATATAAATTGTCATTTGTTTGCTTACTTGCAGTCGATATTAAGAAGTCGATATTTAGCATTAAATTTTAATAATCAGCAGCATACAAAACCCGTTAATCAAGCAAAAACGTAACAAATTACTCACTGAGCAGAAAACATTTGATTTTCAGTTCGAGAGATTCTGCCTTCGCATTTACATAATAATTTGTCTGGTTTCGCACGTTCGATTTTGTTTATTTGAATGTCAAATTCAAATTAATTGCAGGTCGAATTAATTAAAATTGACGGTCGAATTTTAGGCAAGCACGAGCAGTTATTCGATGAACTGTTTTTAATTCATTACGACCATCATTCTAATTATCAACATCAGCCGAAATTTCAGCATTGGAATAAATAATCGTCATCTACGAACACCATTTCGTCATTCATCAAACTTTTAACCATCTTTTTAGCTGACTTTTGTTGGCATTTATTGTCAGCTTTTAAAATTTAAATGACTCTCTCAACATCTTTTTGTGATAAAATAAGGTGTGAAAAGTACCGTAAGTCGCCTCAGATGAAACTTCACGAAATTTGTAGACGAATAATTTCCTGACACGCAATCGAACATTTTCAAGCAGCCCACCACAATTTTTTCGCTTTTATTTTAATAAAAGTTGGCAACCTTTTGAGCTCAGTTATGCCCAACAACAAATGATAACAACGGTAAAGAGTTGAGTTTTGTGTAGAGCGAAATGGATTGTGGATGATGGAGCCTGTTGGGTGTTTATTTATTTTTTTCAATTATAGTTAAATTTGGAGTTTTTCTCTTAGGCATTAAAAAGTTTTTCCGCTCTCATACAAGTGCTGAATAAAATATACAAGGAATTTAAAATCAGCCAAAAACTATGCAATGAAAATTTGTTTTCTTTTAAGCGAGTAAAAACTTTCAAATCAGGAAATTTGGCAATATTAAAGTTAATCTTATTTAAAATCATTTATTTTTCTTCAAGAAATATATCTAAGTATTCATTTTGCAAATAAACGTAAGAAGAAATATTTGTAATTTCACAAGAAATTGAAATTTTCAAAGCTATGGTTGGGAAAAATTTCAACTGTATGACTTCGTTAAAGTAGAGGAGGGAAGCCTGGAAAGTAATTCTAAAATCTCTACTTTGAAGTCGATTTTGGGGGCGTTTTCTGATTTCTGCGATTTCTATTCTGAATCGAGGGAAAATTTGAGGCAGCCAACTCAACAGAAAGAAAAACAAAGCTGTGACCAAAAAGTAGACAAATAGAAATTCTCCACATGCTGCACCTGGAAACTCTTCATTCAGCCTTCGCACCTCTGATACGTTGAAAAGGGCGTGTCCTTGGTCTCAATACGAGGACACGACGCCTTACGATCGAAACTCGGTTACTCCTGAATGAGCGGATGGCTTTTCATGGCGCCGTAGTGTGCACAATTTCATTATATAATAAAAACTAAAGGCGTCCTTCGTCCGATTGCATCCATTTTCAGCACAGAATGCAACACGAATATTCCACGCCTAACTACCAAATTTGGTCGCTCGATCTCAACGCGACGACCCTCCACGGCATTCTCAAGTAAAGAGTTTTCTTATATTAATATTGAGTGTGTCCAACGTCCGATTCCACCCATTTTCCGTGGAATGTCTTGCCTCGTCATACGCTGTGTCATTATGAAATGTGGTTGCTGTACCTAAATCGCATGGCCTTCTATAACGTTTTCAAAAAATCTGCATGCATTTACCGCATGAAAAGTGGGCGTATCCTTCGGTCGATTTCGCCCATTTTTCGTGAAACTAGTCGCCCCAATATATGATTCCTTATTACCAAATGTGGTCGCTGCAACTGAATGCAATGGCTTTCTATGACGTTGTACCCCAATTTTTATGTTTCTTATAAGAAAAGTAAGCGTGTTCTTCGCTCGATTTCGCTCAATTTCAGTGAAGCAGAGACTGAGATGTCTGAGAACCTGTGCACCGAACTGCATCGCAATACCTCACCGCGTTCTCGAGTTGTGGTGCAAACGAACAGACGGAACACCCTTGCAACTCATTTTTCATGGCCATCCTGGTCACCAGACACCCCCACCTGTCGCAACCACACATTAGTCGGCCGCCACTGCATTTACCACACCACACATCCCACACTTTTGGCGGCAGGACGGTGCTTTCGCTTCAAATAGCTTTACAAATACAACACACGCAACTTTGTTCCACATTTTTTGGGCATAAGTTGTGCCAAACTCTCATTTAATTGCTTCAGCTCTTCGCCCAACTTCATCCTCACCCGCCAACTCCACTGACCTCATTTCGTCTCATCCACAAATAGTTTTCCGCGCTTCTTCCGTTGCTATGGCATCCACGCACACAGCAGCAGTCGTTGTGTTTCCTGTCAAATCCTTCTGGAAAGATTTGCTTTAATAGAAAGAATTTGTTCTTTTTTGCTCAGTCGGTTGAAAATTTTAAAACGAAGCAGTTGCAGGCAATAAATTTTAAAATCGAATTTTTCTTTTCCCTCTCAGACGGTCCACCGTTTTTATTACTTCCGCTCGCTACATTTCGCCATTTTGAAACAGCAAATCAAAGTTTTTGCCAAATCATTTCTCTTTAATTGATTTTTAATTGCAAACGCCACAAAGAGACTCCAAGGCCACCAACTACAACTAGCGCTGCCGCGAGTCGCGACACCATGAACCCCGAAAAGGCTGCCGAAACGAAGGTCGCCACCGCCGGCACCGCTGGCACCGCTGGCACCGCCGGCACCCCGGAGCGCCCCCCGCAGTCGCTGCCGGCCGAGTCGGAGAAGCCGAAGGTTACGGAAACCCCGAAGACGGCCTCGCAGGCAACTCCGACGCTGCCGTCGGTGGTCAACTACAGCAACCTCAGCACTGAGGAATTCCTGGCGCGCGTCAACATGAACGAGAAGATTAACAACATCTTGCGCTCGCCCAACAAGACACCAAACGGGGTACGCCAGCGGTCCATCTACACCGTGACCCCCTCTTCGGTAAGAAAAGTTTTTTCTTTTAGTTTTTTTTTCTTTGCTGCGAAAAATTTTTCGACCCATCGTGCTGTATGGTTGTCTCTTTCCCACTTCCGCAGTCGCGATTCAACGTCGGTGCTACGCCGTTCGTATCGCAGCAGCGCGCTGCCGGCGGCGGAGTTGCCACCGGCGGCTCCATGACTCCGAAGGAGACCTCGACTCCTTCGATCTCGATGCAGGCGCGCCAGATGCAGATGCCGCACGTGAACGTCTCGCCCCACCGCTACGGGTACGAGAGTCCCCTCACCGGACGCAGCGCAGGCTTGCCGCGCGGCTTGTTCAGCGGACGCTACTCCGCTCTGGGCTCGCAACCGTCGCCGCTTTACGGCTTTGACAACGACATCTTGCGCATGGTAAGTGGAGAGGAGGAGGTGTAAGTAGAGCGCTCAGCTCACGCGTTCCGCCACCACTTTAGCCGACGATGTCGTCCTCGCACCACAATCAGCAGTTTCCGCAGCCGATGCCGCCGCCGCCGTTCGCAGTTGGGCGCATGAGTGGATCGCACCGTGGGGACTACGACAACCCAACCCCCACCCCGTGCCCGGGCGCCGGACCCATCGCCATGAGCAACGGCACCATTCAGCTGCGTCTTCGCGACGGCATACGGTAGGGTGACCGCAGTGGTGCCTCTCAGGCCGTCTATACTCACCCCTCTCTGCTCTCTCCACACGCCCCCCCCCCCCCCCCCCCGCAGCATCGACATGACCTTGGACAAGGCAGTGCGCGTGCTCAATCAGCGCAGCATGGTCGCGATCGCCTTGTCGCGCAACTGCAGCAACTCTGCGCTCGTTCATCCCAATGGACGCGTCCTACAGAGCGGTTCGAAGGTGGAAATCGTCACCTATGACGGCATGAAGACCAACAGCTTCGTGTGAGTATTGGGAGCGGCCAGCGGGGCACAGGCAGCGCTTGCAACCACTGATTTGTCATCCCTCTTGCAGTCGCTACGCCAAAATGTGGTACAAGGGCGTCAGCTTCACCAGCGAGTCGTGCGCTCTGATTTACTTGGTCGACACAGCAGGCACTCGCACCACCACGGACACCTTTACCGATTTGACCAAGGACTACACACTGACTGTGTTCTACGAGTGAGCTTGACTGCCAGTGCTGTGGTACTCTTTTCTGATTTTCAATCCCTTGCAGTGACTCGCGCCACGGACCGTCCTACGTGCACGATGCCAACGAGGTGATTCAGAGCTCTACCTACTCGTGCACCGACGAGGGCACTGAGATCTACGAGATCAACGGATTCCGCATTACTCAGGCAGCCGATGGTCTTGTCAAGTAAGTGGACGAGCGCAAGCTTTCCCTTTCCGTAGTTGACTTTACGAAAATCACATCATGTATGTGGTTGTCATGGTCAAATTGCATTACTCTCAATTAGCCAATTACAAGCCTCTCCTGAAGCCAACTCCCCAAAACACAAATCCCCACAAGCCAAATCCCCAAGTTAAAAACTCCAAACAAAGGCAGGACTCTCGAAATAGGGACCGCTGAACACGCATTCCTTGAATAACTTGAATTCCAAATCACGAAATCTTTATTCGAGGATTTTTTGAGACCTTTGAAATTCGGAGAACTCTGTGAATTTTGTGCGGGGGATTTTGCATGTGAGGATTTTGTTTTTTGGATTTCGAAGGTGCGTCGTCCGAAATATTATTCGATGCCCTATTACGACCTCATTTTCGACCAATTAAAGTCGACATACTTGAGACTGATGCACTGCCTCGTTGCAGGTTGACTCGCACGCACAACAAGTGCTTGATCCGCACCAGCCCCGGCAACGGCTCGGCCACATTGACCACCCCGGGCATACACTGCACCGCCTCACTGGGCAAGACTTCGCATTTGTTTGTCAGGTGAGTGACGAGGGCTGAGGCCTCTCCTCCCCCACCAACAGGCCGCTGATGCATTTCTCCCATAGACGCAACGAGAAGCGCATGCACTTCGACGGCTCTTGCTTCATCGTGCGCAACGCTGGCCACTCCGCCGGCTTCAACGAGAACAACTTGCTCATCGTCTACTAGAGCGAGAGCGAGAGCGAGAGAGAAGGGAATGAGAGAGAGAAGAAGTTTATAAAAATCCACTTCCCATCCCCGAACCGCACTTTCCCTCCCACTTTCCCATCACACTTACCTGTCGCTACCACCATATCACACCTGCCTTCCCCTATCACACCTGCCTTCCCCTATCCCACCTGCCTTCCCCTATCCCACCTACTTACCCCACCCCTATCAGTGCCCCTTTAGCTATCCCTGCCCCTTCCCGCGGTCATATCCCGTTAGTTTTAGAGTTGTTCCTGTTATTTTCAAATTTACCCAAGTTTCTATTGCAAACCGGTGAGCGTCTGCACCCCGCAGCCGCAGCCGCACACGTGCAAACCTCGTAGTTGTGACCTGCTTCGCCACCCTGCAGCCCAAATCAGCCCAGATTGTAGCCGAAATTTCACCGTGGTAGTTAGTAATGCCCGCCGGTGCCGAAAAGTATTTCAGTATATCAACGTATTTACGTCAACCAAACCCAAAGAGTCCCAGGATAACCTGCCGTCGTGTTGTCGAGCGCATCTGTGAGTGGCAAGGAGGTTATCCCGTGCAGACACGTCTTGTGGATTAAGTAACCCGAAAGCAGTGGAGCGTGGGACCCGCGTTGGTGTGCCGTGGCAGGTCTGTGTAATCAAGAGTCGCTGGTGTGTCAGGATCATCGAGGGCAGCACCGCCTCGGCCGTGAGGATCTGCTGGACGATATTCAGTCAATCCCACCACTCCGTCCATACAAACGCAGCCGCAACCGAAGCCATCACGATTCGAAATACACACCCTTAGCTTAGATAATGCATTTTGCATTTTGTAGTTGTAATGATATATAATATTATAGATACTCGCGAATATGTACGATCCAGATAGGATTCCCTACATAGCCGACCGAACGGTCGCGCACGCATCTTTTGGTCACTGTAGCATCCCCAGTTTATTCGACAATGTATTCAGACAAATTATTATTGCGAATAAAATTACAATGTGTTTTTGTTCTGAATAAAGCTGGAGTTTCCTTTCTCTGCGTTAGTTGATCTCGAGATTTTCACTTGATCTCGTTAAGGTTCTCCGAATATAAAAATCTCCGAAGCCACTTGCAACAGAATACGTTGAAAAAAAGAGGAAACCTTTCGCAACTTGAGTTCGGGACTCACTTGGTGTTTGCAAAATGGAGGGGGATTTCTTTTTTAGCTAGAAACACCCTGAAATATTGTAAAATGTCTTACATCATAAATCAAAAGTCGAAAGTTGCTGCAGATAGTTGGAGTGCGAGGAAGAACTGTTTGCAATCCCTCAACATACTTAATCAGCGAACCCCATTTGTTGCAGAAGTGAAGTGAAGTCCTCGCCCCATTTAAAGCCTTAAATTGCGGCTGAATGTGATGTTTGCATGAACCCACCATCGTCTTGACTTTGCGTTCGACTAACTAATCTAAGGGGTGGTGAAGCTTGTTAATAGCGAGGACTAATAAATCCTTGTAATCGTTGTCTGCTCCCGTGACCCCGATTCTCTTGCATGCAAGCCACTCTCGGCCACCTTGAAGGCGAGACACTTCGGGTGTTGCCTGCCTCGCTGTGGCGCGATGAGTGGTTGCCACTGTCGGTGCAACTGATAGGCTTTCCAAGAAGGCCGGATGAGTTGTTAGCTGGCACCATCATCGCGGCCTCACTTTCGAATCGCGTTCGATTTAATTTTCTCCTTGCATGCAACACTTTCCGTTGAAAAAGTTGGGGATTAGCTGAGATTTCAGGGCCGCGAGTGGTGTTTAGCTGCTTCAATTTTTCGCACATGGAGAGCAAGGATTTTTGACTTTGCCAATTAATGTCGGGCGATGTTGTCACGAGCCACATTTTCCGAAGAGTCCTTGAGGCTTAAAAGGTTCTTCATGAGACCCGTGAAAAAATCATTGATAGAGTTAGTTTCGCTTTTTCCGTTCTAGAAACTTTTACAAGGAAATTGATTTAACTAGCTAAAGTGAAATTCTCTCCCCTCCTGACAAAAAAGCGGCAGGACTTCGAACACGAGCTTCCCAGACGTGGAATCGCTGAAAGCACTCACTCGATGACTCGCTCTGGACTCGAGTGCATCAATCAGTGCATCCATCAGTCCTCCAATTAAGTCGGAACGCTTCCGATTCAGACCGAAGTGAAACGGCTGCCAAGGAGGATTGAGCGCCGAGGAGAAACGTTTCCACTCGTCGAAGCGTGTAAACACAGAGACGAATTCTCACTTACAAGGTGGGTCCTTCTAAGCACTCAACAAGGGTAAAAACGTGTGAATGTCGACGATGCTGCTGCCTTCAAAATGTTTAAAAAAAGGGATCTGCCGGGCACGGAATTTTAAGGAGCAAAATTACGGTGTTGCTTTGCATTTTAATTTCCTCTTGTATTTGGTTTGAAAATCATTTCTTCTGCTTCGTGATGCATAAAATTTTCTCACACTTCGTTAGCTGGAAAAATCTAAAGTGGAACCTAAAAATCCACTTCGACCTTTATTACCGTCTCGAATAAGAAGACTACGACTCGATCTCGATTAACATCCCTACAGGAAAAAGTAGTCTCCCGAATTCGAGAAGACGTCAAGTCTCGGAACTCGACTAACTGGCAGATCGAGAGCCTTCTCCCCACTGTAGATGCGCCTCTGCTATCTCGTGGAAAGGCGACAACAACAAAAAGCCTTCTAGCAAAGATATTTTAATTTGTCTGCTCACAATCACTCTGCTGAGTTGAAAAATGAGCCCAAGAGAATTGGGATCCCAAGGACGGCTTTGAACTGTGGAAGGGAGCACCGAAGCGTGTACGAGTGCTTATATGAGGGTCTGAGCTGAGACGTGTCTGTCCCTCAGGACACGTATGTGGAGGCTGCATGGATTGTACAGTTAGGCAGGACGCGGGCAGATTGAAGATGGCAGGCATGCGTCAAGTGGCGAGCCATCAGATCAGAATCCCGCTTGAAATGACGGCAAATAAATCTGTCGTGGAATTTAAGAACGCGTGTGAGATATTTAAGTATCTCTGCGGTGAGCGGAAGAGGGAATGATGGGAAAATATCAATTACACGCGATTCAGTCTGTTTAGCCGCAATCATTTTTGATTTATGCAAATCGAATGAATTCCACGCCCGAAAAATACGTTTCCAGGCAGCACAGATATTTTAATTGAAATGAGGAGGAATTCTAAGCTCTTTACAACTTTAGTTCGCCAACGCAGCTTAGAAGTTTCAATTACTGTGGATTTATAGTCAAAATTAGGCGACTTTTCAAACCTTTAAGACTGTTTTTTTCTATTTGGATGAATTAAGACATCAATTTGACTTGCTGGCAACGTGTAAGCGGTTAATAAACTCTGCGCGACTTATTTGCATCATCAATTTGAGGAAACATTAAAGGTGGGTGTAACCACAATATTGCAGCAACAACAGCGACAACAACAACAAACAAGGTGATAAATAACAGTTATCATGTATTAGTATTAGAATGAAAAACTTCAGTCATACTCGACTCAATTGTTGTGTCTCACGATAATAATGACGGCGACAACGACGACAACGACAACGACGACAACGACAACGACGACGATGACGACGACGATGACGACAACGACGACGACGATGACGACAACGACGACGACAACGACGACGACGACAACGACGACGACAACGACGACGACGACAATGACGATGACGACAACAGCAGCAACAACAACAACAACAGCAACAAATTAACAACAACTAATCAATACTCCCCTTAATTTTGGAAAGCTGACAAAGTAGAGCAAATGAAAGGTTTGTTTAGCCGAAACGCCGTATTATCACCATCAATACGAGTTAACGGTAAGTGACATTAAATAAAGAAGGCATTTTCCTCTCCCCTTCTGCTCCACACCACTCTTCGTCAAACGCAATAAAGACAAAAGAAATGCCATGGCAATCAAAAACACCTGAAGATACGCAATCTTTTCTCCTTTTTATTTATTTTCTTTTCTTGCTTTCTTCCCTTTTTGGTCTATAAAGACTTTCGAGGACGCAAACTTCGAGGACCAAATCTTTGGAGGACCACATCGTTGGCATTCCCATGATTCACATTCAGCTGGTGGGAGGATTTCGACCGGAATCCCTTCTCATCTAATGTGAGCTCTGATGAATCCCACTGCGGCATTTTAAGTTTTTCAATAGAAGAATCGTTCAAAACGTGTGGTTTGTTGAGTGTGAAAAGGGAAATCTTCAAAGTGGATTGGGAAAATAACGACTGCTGTTGAGGTTTTGAAGAAATCGAAATCGAGGACGTTTTAAACTCAAACCTCCAAGTTCAACCAACTCAATTTATACAGGAAATTAAGGAGGAAATAAGGGGAAAACAAATAAAACAGAAAGAAGAGTCAATTTGTTCGAGTTCCCTGCAGTACGTGACCTAGAGTTGCTTCTGCGTTCCCAACTCCAGCACCTCGTCGCGCTTAGGAATTCGTTCAGTCTGCGAACGCGACATGTGGCGACTTTGAGTGAAAGATTCAAAACGGCGCCTTCATCACGTTCTTTGTTTGCAAAGTAAGTGGATCAGCAACTCGTGTGGCAAGTTAATCGCTCAGAATGGAACTTTAGTGCTCCTCGCTGCCGCTTGCAGATTTTCATTACCTACTGACGAAGTTCTTCAGCTAAGTTAACGAATTCCTTAAAAATTTTTTGAGTTTTATTGTTCCCTTTTAATTTATTTTGGTTTGAACTGTTTTTCGTTTTAGTTTAATTTCGAAGGTTTAACCTCAAAATCAAGTTGTTTGCAAGCTAATCAAATTGTCTCCATCGTCCTTGCTATTTCGTTGTTGTTGTGTAATTACTTTCACCTACAACTCGAGGACGTAAGATTGCGTTCATCAGCACAATTGAAGTTTAAAACAGTTCAATTGGAATTTTAAACCGCAGTTGTTGTTAAAGCATCGCCCATGTCAACAAATCTCACCTCACTTCACCACACTTCACCTCTTGCACGTCCGAAACCATAATAAAGTCTGAATGATTGTTTGAAGTCGTTGAACTCTCCTCTCAACTGCGCCTTTCATTAATGCGTCCCCATCGACACCATTCTCACCTCACTATCTGCCCTCTCACATTGTCCCTCTCTCTCTCTCTCTCTCTCTCTCTCTCTCACTCTCAATCTCTTTCTTCTACCTTCCGCCTCCAAACAGCTTAAAGACTTGAAGCAGAGACTTGACAGAAATGAAGCTCGTTGCTGAATTATCATCGAAGTTAAGTTCTTCGTACTCTGCAGTCGTACATCTGGAATTTGTTGCCGCGGAATGGTCCCGTTGTGCTGAACGTCGAGTACAAATGCTTCGAGGAAGCGCTGCAGATAAGCAGCTTATTTTGTACATCCTTCGTGAATCCTTCGCTGACTGAATCGTCCGGCGTTTATAAATCAACAGTAGGAACGAATTTCCATGGCAAAGTCGTGCACAGAATGAATTTCCGTGGCAAAGCCGGTAATAGATGGCGCTTCCCCAGGCTATTCAGACCCAGACAGTAGCCGTTCTTATCAGTTTTTAAATCAGGACACGAGAATATTAGACAGTTCATTCTAAAATGGATACAAATTTTCATTCTATTTAAAAGATGTGACATTTCATGTTCTTTAGTAGGTGCGAGTTGTTCATCATGAACGAAGGAACTTTAAAATGCAGGTTCCCGTTATTACATTGACGTCGTTTTGGAACTCGATTCCCCAGCCGACATCCCGAATTTAAAGCTTCCATTATCGTTTGTACCGCAGACCCCAGGCAAATTACAGAGTTGCCAACTCTAATGTAGGTTGCCAAATCCTATGTTTTCATTTGCTTCTATACTACCGTGTGTGTAGTTCTGCGTGTGTGTAGTTCTGCGTGTGTGTGCGTGTGTGAAAATCCCTTAATTAAACTGTGTAACCAAATCAATCCGGAGCACCGCAGGATAACTTAATTTAACTGAACGCAATAACTTTTGCAAAGCGCAAACTTGACATCCAAATTAGTGAGAGGAACAACTACAGCAACAACAACGAAATTAAATAATTAATAGCATAATTAAATATTTCACTCCAGCTTTATTTAATTGAAAAAAAATCACTCAAGCCTTGAACTTCTGTTTTTGCTGCTGTGGAATTCAGCGTCCGGAATTTCGAAATGGCAGACAGAATGACACACACAGGATTGACATTCGAAGTCGCACACAATGAGGGTTCGATGCAATATGCGATCGATTTGCCAACTGTTGCAACTCATGTCACAGTCACTGAACTTCGACGATGTGGAAGAAATGACGGAGTGAATGACAGTGGAGCGTTGGGGAAACGTCATCTCCGCAGTTGTCATTGCGTTATTGAGATCCTGCACTGCAAAAAGATGTCATTGAGCAAAGAATTAGCATATTCTGATATTAATTGGAATGAGGCTGCTGAAAGTTTAGAAGTCCTAGTGAATTCCGAACCAAAACCCACAGCTGCAACTTTTCCCAGTGACAATCTAATTACGTGACATCGAGATCAAATTACAACCAGACGTGTGGGCAAACGACAAAAGTTTTTGTGGGAAATTTTTCCCTCATTTTGGTTGCAGTTAATACGAGTATTTCTACGGAAGTTTTATCCTTTCAGCTGCGAGGATTCGATTTAAATGTATACGGACAAGAAAGGAAAAGGTTACAATTCTGGAATTAACAAGTACCGTGACAAACTGAAACGAAGGAATAAAAGGCTTGAAACACAAAGGAACTAATGGATTCTATAAAATCCTAACCTTAAAAAAAGATCCGTCGAAATACTCGTGAAGCCTAAAAATTTGTCAGCTCGGAAATCTTTACGGATGCTGAAGTCGCAAATCTTATGTGAGGAGAAACAACGAGCAGATGCGTCTTTATCGCCCCCCGAAAGATTCCGGCAGAATTGTGAGCCCAAGAATCACAAACATCAAGGAAGGCAGCCGTTGCTGGCAGGCGATTCTTCGAATGACGGCGAGACTTCGAGCGGAGGTGGGAATCAGAATTCTTTCGCTTAAAGTTGCGATGAACTTAATACAAAACAAACAAATTACGTAAGTTTTAAGCAGTTATCAATTTTTAATCACCAAATGCAGGTATCTGCATTCGAATTACACAATAAATCCACAGTACAGCCTTGATTGCATAATAGTCTAGATTACATAACAGGCCTATTACCACCTGGACACAGTTGAACTTAAGTATTCTTGGCTCGTAGCATTGCTTGGAATCCTGCCAGAAATTTATGGCTTTCTAAATCTGCCCTGAAACAGTGTAATTTGAATAGCATTCTCTCTCTCTCTCTCTCTCTCTCTCTCTCTCTCTCTCTCTCTCTCTCTCTCCCCCCCCCCCTCTCACACTCTCACAAACCAGAAATCTAAACAACACCAAAACAGTGCCAAAACTGCACTCACATCAGACAACCAAGAAATCTTCCTCTCAATACAACTCACCCCCCCCCCACACACACACACACACACACATCACTGCTATGCATGCCTCACCAACATTTGGCAAAATCTCGAAATCGGCAGAAATTTGCACTTTTCCAATTATAATAATTTCAATGGCTCAACCCTGCAGACCGAAATGTATGCTGTGTTGTTCTGAACGTCCTTGAGCAGCCTTTTACTGGGTCGGTACTTCAAGGTGGGTTCGGCAGGAAGGAAAAGTCGAACAAAAGGACGCCATCTGCCGTCTGTACGCAGGCTACTCAGTGGATGTTTAAGGCAAAAAAGCGGAGCATACTTTCAGGCTTGGTGTTGAATTTATAGAGGAGACACATTGTTGAACTCAAACGAGTATTTCTTGATTCCGTCTCCTCCCTGTCACCCTCAATTTCCGGTCTTTGACAACATGGTTTTCTATTATTATTATTATTATTATTATTATCATTATTATTAATATTATTTCATTATCTTGATTCTTTATTTTCTTGTTAAAATGGTACACCGAGAATTTCACTAGATTGCAATTAAAAAAAACTGCCTAGAAGTATGCAACGAAAATTCTAATTGTATTACAGTCTCCTCGCAACTAGCGATTCGGTTTTAAATAATTGTAATATCAATTTTAATTAGTGTTTCTGTTTCAATTGCGGTTTCGCTCGAATTAATGAGTTTGTGCTTATTGACATTTTAATGAGTAAAATGCGTCAACCCTTCTGGCACCGTAGCAAGCATAAAACCCAATTTAAATGATAATTTTACATTACGTTTGAATGGTTTTTGTCTGCCAACCCGCGCTACGTAATCTTCAGCTTCTGAGGCAAATATTTCAAGCTACTCACATCTTGCTGGCATCCATTGGCGGACGAATTGACGGCGTTTTTCTTTGAGGGGCTGACGGACTGTCCAGCTACGGCGGCTGGCGTTGAGTTAGAAACGCAGTCGACGGCTGGGGGCGGCAGAGGTGACGTGGACGGCGGTGGTTGCGGAAGTGAGGGGCCCGTTCTGTTGCGTAGACGGGCCAGTGCGGTCCTTAGGCCCTCCGTATTGTTGTTGTCGGGCCCCTTTCCGAATAAAGTGCATCCACAAAGCACTTTGAATGCTTTTCACACGGCGACGAGGTGACCACGCGATGCATTCGCAGGCATTTCGCGTGATCGTTCAGAGCGCGCAGAAGTCGCGTCACGCGTACGCTCGCAAAAAGGGACGGACGGGGGTGACTAAATGCAGGGAACTAAAAAAGTCACCCTTCTCGGTGACCACGAAAAGTTTTCTTTAACTTTTTTGTTATCCTTCGGTTGGTTTTAAAGTTCTTTGAAGTCTTTTAATTTTGAAAACTGCGGACGAAAATGATTTTCAATGGGTTTAAACTGATTTGGAAAAATTGAATTCTGCTTAAAGGCTGAGAGATTAAAAAGTTCCGCAGCGAAACCTTAAAACTGCTTTAAAATTTATTTGCTTCCATGCTGGCTTCTGCTACTCGGATGTGGCATCACTTCCAGCTTCGTTTCGCTCGTTTCCGCTGGTGGCGAAAAGTGCACGTGGTAATTTTTCGAAACCTGCGCCGGAAGGGCCCAGCGAGCTGCACTGCAAACGAGCAACCACAGCAGAGCTTCGCTTTGAGGACGCACTCAGTGGTATTCAGAGCGGGTATTGAAGCGAGCAGCTGCTTCGAATGCGCGCGCGCACACGCACACAGGCAACCGCAACACTGGCAGCTGCCAGCTGCTACAGTGATGGCGAACACATTGTGAAGACGAGCGGCGCGAGTGTGAGCTGCAAAGAGGGGAAAAATAACAGAATTAGCTTAACTGTAATTAGAAAAGTTTTCATATTTAAAACTTATAAAATTGAAGTAATAAAAATAAGAATAAATATATTTTTTCAACTTCATTTCGCATTCTTAAGAGGCTTCAATTGCGCTTTCTGTTCAAGTTTCTCTTATTATTATTATCGTAGAAAGTTTTGTGAACTTTTGAATGGAAGAACTTCAAACGCAAAACGAAAACAGAGCCAGCAAAGTGGAGAAACTTTGTGATCTCTAAGAAATGCAGAAATTAAGGGGGGAAAATAGAAGGAAATAAAGTGAGAAGAAACGGGAATCAATTACAAGTAGAAACCGTCAGCGAAGACGTAGGGAAAAACATATTTTCTCTCCCGAGTTTAACTACTCAAATATTCTTAATAGTTCTCTCAATATTTGCGTTCTGTTGCAGTTTGTGCTTCTCTTGTCAAATGCCAAGGCAGCTGCATTTACTGGGGATGCAAATACGACCACAAAATTGTATAACAAACTCGTATAGCAGAAAAATTCCCCAACATAGGATTTGAGATTTTACGACGTAAATGAAAATAGCAAGCAACTCGTAAAAACTGCGTAGAGACGACCACAAATTCACAGCGCAACATAGTTTTCCACAGCATGAATGTTGAAACTTCTCATGGACTTTAATGGAAATCCATTTTAGAAAAGGGAAACCGAGAGAATGAAAAGGTGAGCGAGGTGGAGAGGGAGAGGGGAAAGAGAGGTCGATAGATGGCGTGAGGGGAGGGACACAGGGGTGGGGGGAAATTACGTCTGGTTGTTAGCCTTGCGCGCACAAACACAACATCACGACGACATTGATGTATGAGTGCTGCTTGACCGGAAGCAGCGCAAGAAACGCACACATCTTTCACCTGCGGCCTCAAGCCTCTCAGTGACACTCACACATGCAAAGAAATGCGAGGATATTCGGACGCATGCAAGGAAATGCACACGGAGACGGGAAAAACGAGCTAAATGGCAACAACTTGGTTCGAGTTCAAAAAGCCGAGTAATTCACACTATAAAAACACTTGTGCACAAACAAGCACACACACACACACACACTCGCTCTCTCTCTCTCTCTCTCACTCTTGCTTGGGTTCTCGTTTCTATTACAAGGTTCAGCTGCTCTGCTTTAGTTCGACTCAAGGTTGTCGCTTTCCGCCGTGACAAAATATGAAATTTCCGCTTTTTTCTCTTCTTTGTTCTTCGCTTTTATTTACTGTTTTTGTTCCGTAAGGTTTTTCATCCCAAATGAATTCCTGCAGCAAGCAAAACACGAGCTGACACGAGCTGAAGGCAAAAACGAACACGAAGCCCCCCCCCCCCCACTCGGAAGTTTTTACTTGTTGTTTCGCTGGCCGTTCATCACCGCCACCAAGAACATCTCGTCACCATCCTGCGTTCCTTTCAAATTTGCATCTCTTGTTTGCTTCTGGTTTATTATTTCTTCAGTGCGATTTTGCATGCAGGCCTGCGAATTTTTGCCGAGCACCGGAAGTTGTTTGTTTTTGGTTTCACTTACAACAAATGACGAGTTGCCGGCGTCGCGGTGTCGCAACAATTTTTCGCAACAAAAAAAAACTGTATTTTCTACCATCAACCGAACGGAAGAGGAAATTAATAAAAGCAAAAAATCAATGAAAAGTTTTGTCGCAAAAAGCCATCGCGAAATGGCTGCCGGAAGTGGTTCCCTTGTACGCGTTTACCTGCGCCTGCTGTGCGAGCGTGTGTGTGTGTGTGTGTGTGTGTATTTATATATGCGTGTGTGTGTGCGCGGAACTTTATTAAGCAATTTTAATCTGCGTGGTACTTCATGTAAAGCGACAGCTGAAGGTTTCGTCTTTTTATTTATTCACTCTGATCGCCAGTCAAATTGTTTTTTTCCCCAAGGCTTCGACTGCACTGGAAAAAATATAACGGATAATAGTTGTCATGGAGAACTTCGCTGCACACCGAAAACACGGACGTAGTCAGTAACTTTTTTAAAGGGGAGTCGCAGGAATGCTTTTTCTGGCTGGCGAAATGTAACAACTTGAATTTATTATCCTTTCTCTTTCCGTCTCCCTCTACCTCTTCCTCACCCCCTCTCCCTCTCTCAAAATACACTGACACTAAAAACTCGTTATTTTTGTCACATTTTTCGGTCCCAAATGCGTCGTTCGGAATATTTAAATGACTAAAGTTACGACTTCGTGTTGCTCTTTATTAGCAGCGCTCAAGCCAAGAGTCACCAACATTTTTGTTGACTTTGCACAGCATGAATGCCACGAGTTACTGCAGTCTGGTGTACCACGGGGCAGCTAACGGTGAAGTTTCAAAATGTCATGAAGTTGCAAAATATTATTGGAACAATTTAAGCAGCTGCTTGCGTGAGAGACACTCAATCTCATGTTTTTGGGGGTACTTAAGTCCCCGAAGCCCCTCTCTTCACCCCGAATTCGCTACTCCTTCTCATCATTAAAACTCAACATAAAACTCGGCTCTCCCATCTGTTTTGCATACTCATCACAACAATGTAAAGTAGCGGTAAGATTAAATTTTAATATCAGCTCAATATTATTGAATTCGCCGTTAGCAGCTTGCAATCGCAGGCAATACTGAAAGACGGAGAGTATCGGCGAGATAACGAGAAAGCTGATATAAGTGATCTGTAAAAGTGAAAGCAATGAAAAGCTTCACTTTTCAATACTTGAGATATTTTATTATTTCCATTATCATTGAAATACCTTCGGCAGTCACACGAAATGCGATTTAAGCGCGAGCAGATGAGTGGTGTTGCGATTCCTCTCCGATCCACTCACTCGCTGCCCGGCGGAGAGAGAAGCAGAGCTGAAGTGTAGCCACCGCGCAAGAGAAAGTTTTTGAAGTGGTGTCGCGTACAGTTTTGAGCACTTTTTGGCCGATACTTGTGACGAACGCCGTCATCGTTGGTTGCGCCGGCATCGTGGTTGCAGTTAAAATTCAGTTAAATATTATTTGCGGTCGAGGCTCAAATTTTTAGAATTTTATTAAAAAATTTATTTGTTACGGTTTAATCAACGGTTTCAGAACTTTTTGGCTTTTCTTTAATTTTTAGTGAGCTGTAAATATTTTATTCTCCACTTTTTATTTAGTGGCTTTCAGAAATTTATGGTTTTCTTTTAAAACTTTATTACGATGGCTTATATTTTGATTTATTTTTATTTCCACGTTTTATTTTGTATTGCGATTTTGTGTTTTTATATCCTCGTTCTCATTTCTTTATTGAATATCCGACTGAAACATTGAATTGAGAATTTTTATTATTCGTCTTTTATTTATAAATTTTATTTATTCGTTTTTCTTAATAAAAAAAGAAACGAGCTCGAAAAGTCTCGTCTGAAATCTGAATCTGAACGGCGTTTCGTTTAACGGAAACTCGTTAAAAGTGGAGCTTTTAATCTAAAAATAATTGTAATCACCGCTGAAATCGCGGCCTCCACCACAAAAGACTCCACTGAAATGTTGTTTCAAGTAGCCACAGATTATTTGTGCACCATTAAATCGATTTCAACTTTCGGCACGAAGCACAGGACAAGGATTGCATTCCATCGGAAGTAAGGACATCCCAACGGCAACAGCAATGGGAAAGTTAAAGTCTTTGTCACGAGAAGAGGGAAGAGAATCTGTTAATTCAACTCACGGATGCCTTCGTTGGGTTGCTGGTCGTCTTCTGGAGGTTTTCGCTGTTCAGTTGATTGCGTTACCGGAATATTCTGGGATGACTGAGACTTGGCTGGGCGCCGGACTTATTTAGGTTGTTTTTGTTGTTGTTCTAGCCTTAGTTCTTCCTTAACTCTCATCTGTTTCAGTGGGAGTTAATCCACCCGCTCATTGACTTCCACGCAAAACCATTTAGGGAGTCCTTTGAACTGCTTGCGCCCACTAACAAATTTGAAGGACTTCAACGGCACAAATGAATGCGTTTGACATGCTGATGATCAAAGGGCAGCTTGAACTCTGCAGCAACAACAACAAACTACTCCAGCGGCTACTGAATCAATTAACCTCTTCATACACACCGACGCACACAAATACATACGCGTGCATTCAGTGGCCTCTGAGTGGTGCAGTCCTTCCACGCGTGTAGAACTCGTAGTTGCACTGAAGTGTTTGTCCCGTCGTGTGTCCTGCGTTTGTTTCTAATTAAGTTAAAAAGCCATCGAGTCAAGTTTATGACTTTGAATTGCTTCTCTCGCAAGGGAGAGTCCTTGCAAGGAGAAGCTTTCGAAGAAAAGAGGACGGGAAGTTGGTGAGTGAGCAGGAATTCATTGTGATATCCCGACATTTCAATCTTGTTATTCTTGTTAAAAACGGAGAGGCACAACTAATTTATTCCACATCTGCTGTTATTCCTTGTTGCCACCGAAATAGTTGTGATTATTTCCGATATTGACAACTCAAATTGCTTTTTCTTAAGATCTTTAATTCCTCCAAATATTAACAGTCAACCAAGTTCGGAGTTTACACAAACTTTCGTTCATCGCACAAACAATTGTCGTTCATCACACTGACAACTATCGTTCATCAAACTGATAACTGTCGTTCATCAAGTTGGTTTCGAATGTGAAAAAGCGGTTTTCGTATTGAAAACTTTGCCTAACTATCATCGATTGCCGACTTGACAATCAAGATTTCTTTCAGTGTTCTCCTCCGGCTCCGCGTCGCACATAACGTAAAAATTTATTAGCTTTCGGTGCCTAAGTGAGGAGTGGCTGCTGTGAAAAACGACTAGAAAAACGACTAGAAAAACGACTAGAAAAACGACTAGAAAAACGACTAGAGAAACAACGAGTACAACGGTAGTGGCGGCGAAAATTTCACTTAATTTGCCATGAAGAAAATTGCAATCTTTTCGATACATAAATTCATGAGAAGTGAGCTGCTCGGCAAATTGAATTACAAGCGCAACAGGAGTGGGCGGGGGAGGTGAGCGCCGCGAGAGAGTGATTGATGTTGCCAACACATACAACACACAACTACAAGCGTGTTCGGCAACTAATTTAATAACAGGATTTAGCGGCAGCCGTCAAATTCATTCGCTGCCGTGGAATATTTTGCTAAAAGCGACAAAACGACGTTAACAGGAGGCTGACTTCTAAATGATTTCAGCTTGATGATTAATTTGTGCAAGGAAGGAGATATAAATCGATGCTTTAATTAGTTTTATCGTATTAAATTATAACTAAAACGGATAACTTTTTTGAAAGTTGATTAATGAAAACTTTAACTGGTTCTCAGTGTCCAACGAGTAATCGTCGTGCTCGACGAGTAATCGCCGTTGGTGGGTGCCAGCGAAACTCAACATGTTCGCGTGTCTGAAACGCTTATAAAACACAAGAAACAATTACGAAAAAATGCCTGATGATGTCGGATTTGAAGGTAAATCCAACACACTTTAAATATTAAACGTTGCCAGCCACGAAGCCTTCAATTGAATTATCTCAAAATTTCCTTCGCTTTTCTTTGGTTTTTTTTTTTTGTATTGTAAGCAGCAAGTTGCAAGTTAATTGAAGCAAAATCATTATTTTGACATGAATTCGCAGTCTCTCCTGCCTACGCGCAGCCACACAGAAGAATCCCATCACGCAGAAGAATCCCATCATCCGGCGGCTCCACACGAGCAGAAAATCGATTATCAAAGAAATATCAGCACAATCAAATTTACAATTCATTTATTTTGAAATCAAAAACATAAAAATTGTTTTGTCGTGCGCGCGATAACAAACTCAACGAGGACAGAAAAAGGAAAATTTTTTAAATGTCAATCACAGGAAGAACGAGTTCGACGAACTCAAAGGAAGACCAGCGGGTGGGTCTTCAAGAAACGAGAGGGGGAATCAAGAGAGCGGGAGGAGATGAGCTGTAACGATTCAGTTAGCTTTTTGTTTATACTATATAAAAACTAAACGGGAATCGTTGTCGCATTTAAAATCGATAGCAGATTTAAGAGATTCTTTGAAAAATTGTATTATAACTTGGACCTCGTTAAAAAAAGTTTCAACTTACTGTGTTTCGCATTCTTGACTGTCGAGTTGACGAGTGGATCAGCTGTAGCGTTTACAGTTACTGAGAGAATCACTGCTCTTCGTAAATAAGTACATCTGAGAGAGTCAAAGTTTTCGAGTGCCTCTAATTGCATGCATGTGTGTGTGTTTCCTCGCCATACTCAAGCTTACTTGAACTCTTGCGCCTCCGAAACTAATGAAGGTTTTGTAAAACTAACGAGAGAACCTTTCAGCGAGAGGAGCGCCCGATTCTGTGAAGCCGCTCAACTCTCACGACGTCTCTTTTATTGCACAACTACTGACTCTGGCACTGATTAATGAGTTCGCTTCTTCTCTTTGAAGAGTGTAAGCTCACCTTTCTTACTTCTTACCCTCCTACTGTTCCCCACCCTTCCCCTCCGTTCCCCCACCCTCTATCATCAGTCACCAACCTTTCTTGAGTAGAACAAATCAAACGAATTTGTTGCATTTTGTTCGCCTCACTCAGCTGATAAAAGTTTTCTTATTCAGGACCGACGAATTTTCGTTGGTTTCGCTTTGGTGTTTGTGAATTGTATTCATGAAACATGCAAGGATAATACGTGTCCTTCTCCCCGTGTGTGTCTTCGTCTTCCCTTTCTTTTGTCGTGTTTACAGATTATGCAATAAAACTTCCGGCTTGAGATGTTCGCACAGCGTATTTCTGTTTTTCTTTGTTTGAGAACAGGATACAGGAAGTTTTTAGCTGACAAATAGACTCCGATGGAGTCGTCTAAAGTATTCGCAATCTCATGCATCCTGTCGTACTGTGTGAATTAGGGGAAAGAAGGACAAGATTCCTGCAATCAACGGAATGGGACACAAGTAAGGATTAGAAAACTGACAAGTGAAGCTGCGAGGATCAGCGAGTGATTTGTTGGAAAGGAGGAGAAGGAGAAGGAGGAGGAGAGGGAGAAGGAGAAGAAGGAGAAGGAAGGAGAAACAAAGAATAAAACGCGATACCAACTGCTAGAATGAAAACAAAAGACTGCGCGGAAGGAATGACGAGATGAAAGATTTGGAATGTCTAACAATAACTGCAATTATAAGATTCAAACAGAAGACAACGCAACGCACAACACAACGCACACCCTGGAAATTAAGGAAAAGAATGCCGGCTCAGGGATCGGAGTGCCGACCTTCCTTGACACGAAAACGGAAGAAGGGGTGGACGAAATAAGCGAGAAGGAATCGCGAATTGGGGTCATTTGTGCACCAGCGCACCAGCGTCGTAGGCCGGCGGAAGTGGCAGACAGGAGGTGCCACCGTGTGTCACAACAAAGAGGCCGCACAACGTGGCGTGCACATGTGTGCGTGCTTACGTGAGTGTGAGTGTGTCTGCTTCCGTCGACAACTCGATTCGTCGGCGGATCAATAAAAAATGAACTGAGGAAGGGGAAAATGAGAGCAGCGGAAACGAAGGAAGTGCGAGGGGTGCGAGGCGCCGGAAGTAATCACAGCTGTCACATGGAGGATTTCGGGTCACGCAATTTATTTCCTCATCTCAGCTGGCGGTTGATAATTTCGTAACAAAAAAAAAATAGAAATGATTTCTTCGATTATTTTTCTGTGTTGTGAGCCGAAGCAGCCTACGGACAACCCGCTTCTCACGCGAGTTTACGAGGAAGAAAGGACGAAAGGATTTCTTAGAGAGCGAGAAGATATTGAATTTTAAACTATTTCCTCCTCTTCGTTCTTCATCGCCTCTTCAGTCCGCGAAATACATTTTAACTCGCAAGTCAGCCAAAACCTGCCGAATTTAAATGCCATTTAGCAGTCTCAACACAATTAACACCATCACGCAGTTAAAATTTCTACATTTCTGAGTTCAGTTATGCAGTTTTCTCTGCTTCAGTTTTTTCACCTACTTTTTCCCAAAATGTCCTCTACTTTTCTCACTTGCAATCACGACGAGAATCTGCGACAAACTGAACGCAGGACTGCACTGGTCGTCACCGTTATAGTATCCTCCAGCCCCAAATGCTTCTTCTTCTTCTTCACGCTTTTGTTGTCGTTGGCGTTTTGTTGTTGCACTCCGTTCTGAGCAGCTGACACACATTCTTGTTTTGACCGACATTGTTGGCAACACTTGCAGCAGAGGGAAAAGGACAACAAAAATAACGAGCCGGAGAGCAAGTGAGAGAACGAGATGCACTTGCGCGCTCAGTATGCCGGTTCCGTGCTTCTTCCGTTTGGTTTGAGTGCTGAGAGGAGAGGCCAACCACCCAAACTTCTTTTCCCAGTGAAGTCTTCTCCCAGTGAAATGTTTTGCTTTGAATTCGCTGTTCATGCGTACTAATTTGATGAATTCTCTCTAACTCTCTCTCTCTCTCTCTCTCTCTCTCTCTGTCTTTCTCTCTGTCTTTCTCTCTCTCATTTCCAGTTTTATGAAAGAAAATTTGAAAGTTTAGAAAGATAGATGTATATCATTACATTTTTTTAATTATATGCATCGAATTTCTCTGAATCAAATCACAAGAAGATTAATTTTCTCTAAATTTCAGGGACCGAAATTTTCATTAATTTATAGTTTTCCCAGGTTCCTCCACAATTGTTGCTAAATAATCTTAATTTTATTGAATTGAAGTAATGAAAGAAAGTAGAATCCGTGTTTTTGTATTGTTTACATTACTCTACAAAGATTTCAACCACGTGGTCACGAAATAGTAATACAAAGTGCGTGAGAAATACTACGCTCTCAGCAGAAATAATCAACTGCCGCCGAAACACTTTGCTGAGAGAATGAGAAAGAAATAGAGAAACGACTTTCGGTGTCATGTAAAAAAAGAAAACTTTCCCACCCTTACAGCGCGTTAACCTCTCCCTGTCTCTCTGCAACTTTCCCCGTTTATATTTGTCTCCCTCGTTTTCAATCCTCTCTGCATTCTCTCTTGACCTTTTGCCCTCACACCTGGTCCGCATTCATTTTATTGATTTTGTGGTTGGCCAACTTTTGAATGAATTTCTTTGTGTACCAAACTGTGTCAGTCGTCAGTCAGCTCAGAGTGGTGCATTTTCAGAGTGGATGAGAGGCTCGTGTTTAACCCCAACCTGCCCCTTTTTTGCGCTGTTTTGAATGTAGTATCGCGAGCAAGTGGTAAAAGTGACGTTTCTCGTCGCTTTTGAATATTTGAAGCCTGTGCGAATCTGCTCTACTTTCTCCCCTTTGTTTCTGTTTAAGTGTTATTTTAACAACGCAGAATCACTTAGAATTTCGTAAGAAAACCTTTTTCGGTCGAGAGAACAGCTGACTTTATTTGCAGGATGCGGTTGAGATTATAACGTTTCGAAAGAATTAAAATGCAGGGAACCAGAAATGGAATTCAGAATTCAGATTCGTTGTAGAAATGAAAATGAAAATTTTGAAATAAGAAGATTCCAATTTAATATTAGAAAATATAAGAAATAGTCCGTCTGTCAGCATGAGAATGAAAATAGCGTTGAATAACGCGATTTCTAAACCAAAAATCAAATTCTCTTCCTAATTTTTGTACACAATTTATTGGTTTACACATTTTTGTATATAAAATCAAAATGTTACTGACTTTTTGGCGTACAATTCTGCATTTCGATTCCCGGTAAGATTGTCCACTGGGTTTACATGCTGTAGCGTTACAGACAGCAACAACAACTCCTCCAGCTCTAACGTGAACAACATTACAACTCGCTCTCACTCACACAAGCATCTTCCCTATCAAAACTCTCTCAGTTCATTGCAAATTGTTGTTGTTCTCAAGTTGAATGACATCGCCAATTAATAAGTTGCTGTTGTATTTCACTTACTATCAATTTTGCCACCTTGTATTACAGAGTTATGTAGTTTTCCTCTCTACCTATCTCTCTCTCTCTCTCTTTTATTCATTATTTATTTATTATTGTCAGTTGTAATGAATGAAACATCGTGTACTTTTGCGCCCGTATTTTACTTCAACCCATCCGCTCACAGGTCTGTGGTTACTCAACCCACCACAGTACTCAACCTCACCTCGACTATGTATGTAAAATGAGAACGGAACTGTCAGAGTGCGTGTGCGTGTGTATGTCACGTTAACGGAACTGTCAACATGCGTGCGCGAGTGATTTCATGCATACAAGCCAACCGTTTAATGAAACCATCAGCAGCATGCTGCACTTTGAGATGCACTACCATCGCCCAACGTGACGTATGAGTGGCACACATTTCAAGCAGTCCTTGGATTTCATGTTGCTGGCCATTGCAAACAACTCAGAATTGTTTTAAACAGCTTTTTGTTAAGTAAACCTCAAAAAACTTGGCTTTAAATAAAAAAATAGACTGGCAACAAGCCGGAGCAACACACCTAAATGGAAATTAACTAAACATAATATTATGAAAAGTTTATTCATAAGTTTAGAAGAAAAAATCCCAGTTTTCTTCGGACATCATTTCAACTCATCGGATTTACTCATCAAAGTAAACTGCCAACTCAACCGAGCGATAAATTTTTTGTTTGTATGTAAAGAAAGATAAAAAATGCTTATTAAAACTTCCAAAAGAGTTGACAAACAAGCTTCGATTGCGACAACACCGAAATAACAAAAGTAATAACAACAACAACTAATACAACAACAACAATGGCAGCACCAAGTGTTGATAACTATTTTCGGAAGCAAAGTTCACACGAATTGTAAAGCTTTCGCTTCTTATTTGCACGATAAATTCAAGCGTTTTCAATGCAAGAGTCAAAAAAGTACTTAAAAAAGCAATTTTAATGAGAAATTGTCTGGGGGATTTTTTTCAATGTGAACGCGAAGGCGTCGCTGATGCGCTTAAAAACGGGGAAACGAATTTTCAATTTAATTTTAAGTGTTAAATTATCAATTTTTCAATTTTTCAATTTTTCCTTTCCCTAAACGAACGCACACATTATTTCTCTTTTCTAGAAATTGTTCAGTAACAGAAGACCATAACTCACTCTCTCCCCCCCCCCGGACACGCTTACTACGCCTCTGTTCAAAGCCCCGCTTAAAATCGAACCCTAGCAGATGCTTTTAACTCACTTAAAGTTCAACCTCAGGCAGCTCGGCTGTGCTGAATGTGATGAGAGAAGCCTAATAATCAGTTAATAAAACTTAGAATAAAATTCGATATTTACGAGCAAAGAATGTGCTTTACAACCCTGGGAAAAATAGAACAGGTGAGAATTTCCGAAACGCCGCGTTTAATTTCCAAAAGGGCTGTGAATGACAAATTCATCGATCGAAGCCATCGAAGCAATCTAAACGCACAAATCATGTTTATCTTGACTTGTCCAGAAACCGATTACTGTTATTTCTAATATATTAGACTCTTGCTTTTGTTGTAATTACCGTTTTGCACCGGCAACAAACATTTCACTACTCAGCTGCCTGATTTCGTTTTCGTTTCATATAAAACGCCAACAACAACAGCAACTACAACGATAATAAAAAATAGATAAGATTTGCCAAAGTCTACTGATTGTGTTTTGTCATTTCTGTGTTGTTGTTGTTTTTAATACTACTTTTTTTGTTCATATTTCGAGAAACTTTTTTTCAACAACAACGACGAAAAATTAATCAGTGCGGTCATTTAATAAAAATGTGATCTAACGCAAAATTAGTACAAAATTGTAACCCACGTAACGCGGTCGAACTCGATTTTCCTGTAGACGACTTTTAAAAACCCAAAACTGTTAACTGTTGGCAACCCCGACGATTTAAATGCAGTTTAGACTTAAATAAACTATGGAAAAAATTATACGCCGGCGCATTATTATGTCGACCGCCGATGTACCTGCGGATACCAGAAACGAATCCGAACCCACTGATACGTTACTGGACACCACGCTACCACATGATTATAAGGTAAGAGAGGGGGAGAGAGAGGGAAAGAGTGGTGGAGTGTGAGAGAGTGATCAGATGAAGTGGTGTGTGGGAGTGGAGCGAGGAGGGGCAGAGGGAAGAGAGAGCAGTGAGGAGGAGCGGGTGGAAAACGAGGAGAAGCGAGGATGGGTAATGATAGAGAGAGAGAGAGAGAGAGAGATAGGGAGAGGGAGAGAAAGAGAGGGAGAGGGAGAGAGAAGTAGAGATAGAGGAAGAGAGAGGGAGAGAGGGGGAGAGATAGAGGAAGAGATAGGAGAGAGAGAGGGATAGAGAGGGATAGAGAGAGAGAGGGAGAGAGGGAGAGAGAGAGAGAGAGGGAGAGATAGGGAGAGAAGGAAACGAGTATAAGAGCGATCGGAGAGAGAGCGATCACGAGGAAAGAGTGGATGAGAAGAGAAAGTAAGCAAGGACAGAGAAAGTAAGCAAGGACAGAGAAAGTAAGCGAGGAGAGAGAACCAGGACTCCTCTCACTGAGAGCGAGGACAGTAAGAGTTAAGACAGTGAGAGCGAAGGCGGTAAGAGCGAGGAGAGTGAGAGCCAGAACAGAGAGATCGAGTAGAGAGAGAGGACGAGGAGAAAGAGAGAGAGAACGAGGAGAGAGAGAGAACTAACGAGAAGAAAGCGAGAGATATTAACTGGTTGGAAGACAAGCATTTTGGTTTTATTTGAAGCCAGCTGCTACCCGCGACTTCGTTCTCATGGTCTTCAATTTAATGCGGTAATATATTTATTTTCCAATAAGCACACTTGTATGAAGACAATCATAGCTATGAAGTAATCATAGCTGGCATCGTAATGGAATTCACCAAAATTTAAATCAACATTGCGTACTCGAGCCGTTCCCAGTCTTGCTTCCCGTTGCTCGTCTGTTTCAGACGAACGGGCTTGAGGAGTGCGCACTCGAACGGATTCCAGTCTTGCCTCCCGTTGCTCCACTGATTCCCCGTTTGTTTTTCCGTTGCTCGTCTGTTAAGCTCGTGATGCCTTTTTCTTTCATGCTTGAGGTGTAGATCGACCAATTTGTAGTTTCGATGATATTGTTTATCACCCTGTTCACTGAAAACATGGTACCGCTGCAAAGTCGTGTTGGATTCATGTTTCGGGGAAGAATGATAATGATAAGCACGCCAATTATCAATGTTAAAAAGCGCGGCTGAATGCCTGGCAAATCAATTTAATTCAATCATTCAGTTGGATCAAGAAAACATTTGAAGGAACCTTCGCGGCCGCATAACAACTCACGAAGGTTTCATCGTAATGGCATGAATGATATAGGAATGCATGCGGACAGAACACAGAATGAAATATGCAAACATTCAGCAAAACGATTGCTACCGCATTTATAAAGAAGCAAAGTCCACGAAATTGAACTTGCTTTCTTTCAACAGAGTGAATCAATCCAACACGGATTGATATTATAGAGAGAAAATATATACGAAGAAAGTACAAAAATTGCTACGGTCTTCTATAACAATTTTTTCAATTACAGCACTTGAACAACGAGCTGAAATAATAATGTTGGTAACTTCACGTTATCAGCAGATAAAACGACGAAGAACACCTGGATCATTTCCGTTATTTGGCGAAATTCTATAAGAACATCTTGTGATTTATTTAAATATTGTTCACTTAATAATTCATAACTCCATAACTGCGAAAGTAAAAATCGCAACCTCCTGTTTCAGCACTCTGGCGATTACAAATACTTCATCACTCGTCACAAACTCCATTGGTACTGGGCGCCAGCTTTCATCTGCTTCTGGCTTTTCCTCTACTTCTCCATCGCCATTCCTGCGTTCCACCGACTGCCCACACCGCTGACCATCCAAGACGAATCCAAGCATCCTGGACGTTTCATAGCCGAACGCGCTGCCAAGAATCTGCAGAAGTTAGTAGAACTCGGACCACGAGTGGTGGGCAGCCGTGCCAATGAACAGGATGCCATCGAGTACTTTTGGCGCGCGGTAGAGCAATTGAAGGGCGCTGCAGCGGAGCACTACGACATCGAAGCTGATGTCCAAATTGCTTCAGGAAGCTACATCCACTGGCAGATGGTCAACATGTACCAGAGTGTGCAGAATTTCATCATCAAAATCGCTCACAAGGACTACAATAGCAGCTCATACCTGTTGGTGAACAGTCACTATGACTCGGTGCCAGGAGGGCCAGGTGGGTTAAGCGGGCTGTGTGGGGGGAGTGGGTGCGTGTGACACAAATTGTTAGTTGAACTTAATGGATTTCTGTCTTCTCTACTCATGCCTGCTTCGGTCACCTCGAACTTCTTTAATGCGCACCAACACTCGCAGGAGCTGCTGATGATGGTGCGATGGTGGCCATCATGTTGGAAACCCTGCGTGTCCTCTCCAAGTCACGCAATCCGCTCAAGCATCCGGTTGTGTTTCTGTTTAACGGCGCCGAAGAGAATCCGTTGCAGGCATCGCACGCGTTCATCACGCAACACAAATGGGCCAAGAATGTTAAGTAAGTGAAGTGAAGAGTAGGTGGTGAGGGGATAAGAAGTGAATGATTTGAATTTATTTGTTTGTTCTCCTTTGTATTGTTCATTTATTTTGTTGCCTTCCTTATTTTCTTCTCTATCAACTAGAGCCCTGATAAATTTGGATTCGGCTGGTAGCGGTGGACGTGAAATCCTCTTTCAATCCGGACCCAATCATCCATGGCTAATGAAGGTTTGTTGTGTGCCTTTTGATGGATAGACTTAATGGTTTTCTATTGATACGCATACATTCTCTCCCCTTCAGCATTATCGACGCGCCATCATTCATCCATTTGCTTCCACTGTCGCTGAAGAAATGTTTCAGCGCCATTTCATCCCATCAGACACTGATTTTAGAATCTTTCGTGATCACGGACGAGTCCCAGGTAAGTTGAGAGGACTACACTCCACAAGGCAACCTGTTCCACTCTCTCTCTCTCTCCACATCTCTCTTCATTTCGTTTCTCGTCGTAGGTCTCGACATGGCTCACCAGTACAATGGTTACGTCTACCACACCATCTACGACCGCCATGAAATCATACCGCTCGGTACCTTCCAGAACACTGGAGACAATCTGCTAGCTTTGGTTCAGGAAATCGCCAACGCAAAAGAACTGGACGATCCAACGGTGATACATTACTTGCAACTGTCCCTTTCACCACGAACTACAACAATCTCACACCATATTTCAGCAACATGCTGAGGGTCATACCGTCTTCTTCGATGTAATGGGATCCTTCCTGGTTTTCTACTCCAACACTGAAGGCATCATACTGAATGTAATCGTAGCCTTCACTACCGTAGCTGCCTGTTGCGTTTCCTTTCAAAGGATGGCTTCCAATGCTGGCATCGAGCTTAAGGAAGTCATCGAACGCGCCCTAGTTCTGTTGGGAGTGCAAGTGGCAGCCACTCTTGCGGCTACAATCTTGTGTTTTTCCGTCGGCTGCCTAATGGACGCCATGCACTTGCCGATGTCCTGGTTTACACACTCCTGGCTAATATTTGGCCTGTATTTTTGTCCTCTATTCTTCGCATTAGCTATCGTGCCTGCTGTATATTTTGCGAAAACCAAGGAGGTGAGTAGCCTATCACAACTGAACTTGCTCTCGTCATTCTCTATCCATTGTACTAGGATCGTCTACCGATCGGTCATCGTGTGCAGCTTTTGCTACACTGTCACTGCCTCGTTTTGGCCTCCGCGACTCTGTTGCTCACCGCTTGTCAGATACGTTCGGCTTTCATGCTGATGTTGGCGTTGCTGTTCTATACCACCGGTCTGATCGTCAATCTGGCCACCAAGTTGCACAATAGACGTAAGTAATTTCCAGGATATGCGAGCCAATATACTTGAAACACTTCATCCACAGCTTTACTCTGGCTGGTTCCTCACATCATGTGCGGTGTGCCACCCTTCTTATTTTATGCCTATCAGTCACATGGCTTCTTTGTGGCCTTCATACCCATGACAGGACGTTTCGGTGCCGGTGTCAACCCAGAGCTTATCATCTGCGCATTTACGGTCGTAGTCGGTCTACTTACAGGCGGTTTTATGGTACAAATGACAGGTGACACCCGGGATGAAACAACTCATAAGTGTTCCTCTTCGATAGATTCCTGTGCTGAACCTCTTTCAAAAGTCAAAGACGATTATCACTTCACTCCTTGTCATAACTGCCATCTGCATGATCATCACCGCAACACCTCTAGGTTTCCCTTACCGTCCGGAGACGTCGGTACAGCGTTTCTCAGTTCTGGTAAGAAACAATCTGGAATCTTCACAAAGTCTAAAACTTCCTTTCCAGCACACTCGCCGCATTTTCCACGAAGCTAACCAAACTGTAAGACGTTTGGATACTGGTTACTTTATCCTGCCCAATGATAGACGCACGTATTCGGTCCGAGGTATCAAGAGAAACATCAGCAATTATTCTCCTTCCGCCAAACTTATCTACTATCCACTCTTCTCGCCCCTCAGATTACGCTATAAACATGACTCGGTCGCAGCCTATAAACGATGACTGCGATCAGGAAATGCTGTGCGGGCTTCCACTCTACAATCATCGGTGGCACAATCAGAGGTATATCGAATAATCCCGATACTCCTACAATTGACCGTGTGCTTGAATTTCCTACCCAACCTTTCCACAGAGATTCCAGTCTTTGGATACCCGGTCCTGACCCTCAGTTCGATAACCTGCCTCAACTGAGTGTCACTTCAAAACGTCAGTTATCCGAAACTGTGCTAGCCTACGACCTGGTTTTGGAAGGACCTGATCACATGGCGTTGTTTATAAGGCCACTTGAGGATGCTAAAATTACTGACTGGTCCTTCCATCTCACGCCACTGCGCTTGAATTGGAAGCCACCATATTTTATATATTTTTCGTATGGCAAGCATGACACACCGCTACAATTTTCACTAAAAATTGAGGTAGCTTACAAAAAGAGAAATATTTTGCTATTGATTCGAAAGATGCGTTTTTAATATTTAATTGATTAGCCTGTGATTCTTTATTAATGGTGATTCTTTTATGGTGTTCATTCATATCCATTATAAGGATTCTTTGCATCTTTACATAAGAATAATTTACACATTTAAAATTATTATATTTTTTAGTTTTTTAGAATTTAAACTCACGTATTTCTTCTATACTCCCATCTTTCAGAAACCCGATATCGCCAACTCTACTGAGTTAATTGAAATCGGTGTCAGCGGTCACTGGAATCATCACGATCATCTGTTGACAGACGACTTCAAGAAGTTCATCAGCAGTTTTCCTCAATACGCCCACGTCACTGCCTGGCCAGCGTCCTATGAAACGTGGCAGTTTTAAATATACATGTTTGAGTATTTATAAATATGTATAACTTAAATTTTTAAATATGTAATAATATGTAATGATATGATTATAAGTATATAATAATATATATGTAATTAACGTTTTCTATATAATGTCATTTTTACGTCGTAAAACTCGTCTTCTTCAATTGCAGTAAACTTACTTTTCTCCCTTGATAAATGAATTAAAGTGAAGTTTTCTGCACTTAAGCGAACTTTTCAGAGCCAACACATGTGACGGAAACCTCTTAACAAACTCGTAGATAAAAAACTTCGCAGAAGCGTGATTAGAGCTTCGAATAAATGAAGTTTAGATTTCTTAAACAAAGATAATCCTTCGAAATGAGTTCGTAAAAAAATACAACGAAATCTTATCAGCTTTTTTGGCAAGCCAAAGATTATTTTCGGAGTGTGCTTCGCCCAAAGTTAATTGAGGGTTTTTCAACTCAATGGAGTGACACAGCTAACCTCAGAGAGGGTTTGAGCTCCAGAAAATCATCCCCGGAACTCGCCACTGGACGAACCTGATTGATAATCATAGAAAGAAATCAAATCAAACGCTTCTGTGGGCCCGATTTTAGTTGACTTCATTTAGTAGCCTTCTGGAGTGGGAGACCGATAGGAGCTCCAATAATTTCAGATCGAGTTCGAATTAATGAAGGAAGAAGATTGTGTAGAAGACTAAAAATGTAAGTTTCGAATGTCAGTGCGTCATAAGAAGAAAGAAAAGGTATATTACACTTTAAGGGATTTCCCAGACTAAAAGACTTAAATTGTAAGGTTTAGTGAGAAATTAAAAAGCGGAACTCAAAGAAATTAAAAGTATGTGGCGAAAAAAATCAGACCCAGTTAAAAGCGAAGCCTAAAAGTATGCACCGAAAATCTTCCGCCATCGAAAACTTTCACAAACTGTACATATGAATGTATACAATCCAAATTCAAATGCAAATATGCAATACGAATACTAATATTTTTATATGGTTGAGTTCATTTTCCACTGAAACTAAAAGGTTCAAATTCTAAAACTTAAATTGATCTATTGATATCTTAAAATTAAAATTTGTTGTTGAAAATTGTTCCTTTATAACTAGATCTAGGAGTCTTATCTTTGTTAAATCTAAAGATCTTAATTATGTCTTAAGATCTAATCGAACGATCGTCTAAAGTAGACGTAGTTAAAGTTTAATCGCATGTATAAAATAATCAATAGCTACCTCATTTATTGCTTAAACGTCTTTAACACTCACATAACGTTTCTGCAACCTTGCAGATGTCTTTTGGACGATATCGTTTAAAAAACGACCCGCCCAGTTACAACAAAAACGAAAGATGGCCGTGGTACTGGGTACCCGTCTTCTGTGCCACCTGGTTTCTGCTCTTCTATATCGTCGTCATATCCAGCTACTATCGCTACCCTAAAATGCTCCGAATACGCGATGAACGCCAGCATCCAGAAGAATTCATAGGCGAGCGGTCGCGGAATCAGCTCTACGAGTTGGCGAGGATCGGCGTCAAGACTACGGGTACCGTAGAGAATGAGGTATATGCCGTGAACTACCTACTGAAAGAAATCGCGAAGATAAGAAAGACTGCTCGACTCGATCTGTATGACCTCGATGTTCGCGTCCAGCATTCCTCGGGGCAGTTCAAACTCTGGACCATGGCCATCAGCTACCGCAACATAACAAACATCGTTGTTAAAATCTCGCCCAAGCAATCGTCCAGTCGATCGTACTTGCTACTCAACTCACATTTTGACTCTGCTGTCGGCTCACCTGCGGCTGCTGATGCCGGTGTCATGATCGTCACGATGTTGGAGACCCTGCGGGTACTTTCGCGTTCCTCCCAAGAGCTGAAGAACCCGGTTATATTCCTGCTGAACGGGGCTGAAGAAAACGGTTTGCTGGGCTCGCACGCCTTCATCACGCAACACGAATGGGCTCCCTATTGTAAGTGAGTATCGCAAAATTTCCATTTAGAAATGAGAAGATTTGCATGATTGACTCTTCGTTTGCAGAGCGCTGATTAACTTGGATTCAGCCGGTTCAGGTGGACGCGAGATAGTATTTCAGTCAGGTCCGCATAATCCGTGGTTACTGAAAGTGAGTCATACCAGTTTCTCAGATCATTGTTGTTTACTGCGCTCTCTCCTCAGTACTACCAGCAAAGCGTGCCACACCCTTTCGTCTCGACCATAGCGGAAGAACTCTTCCAACATAACTTCATACCGTCGGACACAGACTTCCGCGTATTCCGCGACTACGGCGGAGTTCCTGGCCTCGATATAGCGCATACCTTGAACGGCTACGTCTATCATACTAAATTCGACACTTTCGGAAACCTGGAACGCGGAACATACCAGACCACGGGCGAGAATGTCCTCGCTTTAACTCGTGCTCTGGCCAACGCTGAAGAGTTGGGTACCATTGGTGCGACCACAAGAGGAAACGCCGTCTTCAACGACTTCCTCGGATGTTTCACAGTCGCATATAGTGAAGCGACTGGCGTAACGATCAACATCATCACATCGGTGAGCGCCCTCTTGGCCACTAGCGTGTCTATCTATCGCATGACCTCAAAGAAGGTGGCTCAGCGATCAAGAAGCGTATACCTCCGCTTCTGCGCTATCTTGCTGGTGCAGATATTAACAGTGGTGGCAGCAGCGGGTGCATCACTACTCATGGCTGTTATTGTGGAAGCTTCGGGGTTGTCGCTCTGCTGGTATTCCGCTGAGTGGATAATTTTTGGTCTCTACTATTGTCCGATATTCTGCGTAATGGGCATAATTCCAGCGCTCTATATACAGTGGACCGAAAAGGTAACAACATCCGTTGCTCGGTACCTTTAAGTATCTACACATTGATATGCATTCAGCAGAACCCTATGCGGTTAAACGACACCATTCGCTGTTTCACGCATGCTCACTGCATAATCCTGGTCTTTGTGTGCCTCCTGCTGACGTCCCTGAATATACGCTCCGCCTACTTTGTAATGATCGCTGTATTCTTCTATACGATTTCAGTTTTCCTCAACCTGTTAACGGATTGTTTAAGCAACAGTAAGTTCGTGGCATCCCTTCATTAGTTGTAATTTTCTTCTGCACTTTCTCACTCATTTATCTCTTCTAAGAATGCTACTTTATTCCCATTCATCTGGTCTGTCAGCTGACACCCTACTGGTTTTACACGTACCAAGCCTTCAATGCCCTGAAGATATTCGTACCAATGCAGGGCCGAAATGGTCCCACCAGCAAACCAGAGCTGACGATCGCAGGCTTCAGTATTCTGCTGAGTCTCCTTTTCGCTGGTTTCATTGTAAGTGTTGGACTCTAGTTGATTAACTTAGTGGATCTGAATCTTAAGATCAGTTCTTAACGAAAACCCGTTTTTAATTTTCAGATACCAATCCTGCACAAATTCCGCAAATCCAAAACCATCTTCTCTCTTTTCGCAGTGGTTTCTGTGATATTCTTCGCAATAGCTGCGAGTCCAGTGGGTTTCCCTTTCAAGCCAGATGTAGCAGTACAACGATTTTACGTCTTGGTAAAACAATCTTTGAGTGCAGGATGTGCGAAGCTACTTTAACTATTTCGCTTTTTCTCATTTTAGCATACAGACCGTCTCATACGCGATCAATCTGGTGATGTACGAACACACGAATCCGGATTTTATATACAGCCTGTGGATCCCCGATACAATACACTAGATGGTACGATTTTACACACTCCATGTCATTCCTGTTCTCATCTCTTCCTACTGTAGACTCAATATTTAAAAACGCTGTATCTCAAGCCTGGATAGATCGAGCTTGTGCAGAGGAAGTTTTCTGTGGTCTGCCCCTATACAGCTCTCGATGGATGGAATGGAAGTAAAACTCTCCTTCCTACCAAGAACTATTAAAATGTCCCTTATTTCTCCACAAATTTTTTATTGCAGAAATTCAACTCGCTGGATACCCGCTAATCCCCCACATCAGGAAAAACCAACCAGACTAAAACTCATCTCAAGAGAGAATATCACCGAAACATCCATCCGTCTCAGTTTTTCTTTAGATTCAACTGATCGCGTTGTTATTTACGTTGATCCTCTTGCTGGGGTCAAAGTTAATGACTGGTCCTTTGATCGCACTCTCATTGATCAGCCCTACCAGTCTCCGTACTTTATATATCATGTTGACGCTTTGGTAACAGAGCCATTCGAGTTCTGGATAATCGTGGAGGTAGGATGTTTTACTGAAATACTTTCTATAAGTGATTTTATCTAAACCCCAAATATAGCGAGATTCGCAACTCTTGGAGGGCCCTTCAATGCGACTGGGGGTGGGAGCACACTTTTCACACCATTCGTACATGTACACTCAGGAATTCAGTGAATTTTTGAAAAGCTTCCCTGCATGGGCCTATCCGACCACAGGAGTGGCCTATTTTGAGAGCTGGTATTTTTAACAAAAATAAAATTAGATTTATGTATTGAGATAAAAGTTTTTTAGTCTTGAGTAAGAATTGTCTTCCGAAAATAAATTCATATCGAATAACTTACTGGTCCAATTTTTGCAATTTTATCACTTTGATCCGACATTGCAATTCTCCTTTAAATTCAAAGACTTTTTTAACGTTTTACTTATATCGTTGATTTATTTATATTTAAGTTTCTATATATGTATATTACAAATATTAATCATAGAGAATAAATTACACTACAACTATGTTTCTAAAGCTAATTTCGAAACCAATATACATTGTGATTGTTTTTGAAAGATATTATCGCTGTTCGTTTCTTTTATGCTGGCAAATACTTGCAGATCAAGGCTTAAAGCTATGGCATTTCTTAAATATCTATTCGTTATTTAGTTTCATGCAGTCCATTGAGTAGCAATAGTTGTCTTCTAATTTATTCCAACACCCTACTTCGACTCTACAACCGCCAACTTTCGTACGAACCGGTCCAGGCACTGACGAAACACCACTTGGGAAAGTTATTTACGAACTCTCTGAACTCATCGGTATAGCTGATATCGTGGTGTACTTTATGTCCGATCACCGCTATGTCGAACGTCGACCCTGACCACTCTGGACTGCCTCGTTCGAACTCCAGATTAAACCTCAGTGGCGTAGGATCCAGTGCATACGAGAAGTACACAAAGTAGGGAGCCTTAAAGCCCTTTTGCAACGGGTCCTTATTGAAGGACCAGTCCACTAGTTTCGAGTCTTCCAGTGGCTGTATAAAGAGACTCATATGATCGGGACCGGAAACTTCAATGGTAAACAGTACGTTCGTCGATGAAGTAAGCTGTTTTGACAAAATTTTCAATTTAGGCCAGTTCTCTCTACTTGGCTCTGGGCCGGGTACCCAAAAACTTTGTTTTCTGTGCGTATAAAAATTTTTATGAGCTGAGGTTTTAATTTATACTGAAGAAAACTTACAGCCAGCCTAACCAACGCGAACTGTAGATCGGATAACCACACATCAGCTCTGTCTCGCAATCTTCTTTGCTGGACTTTGTGAGGTTGAGATCTGCAAAGACTTCATCGATAGTGTGTGGACGACGATCGACGGGGACCACATAGAAGCCAGAGTCCGCACGACGAACACTCATAGCCGCATTACCGTCGTGGAAGGTACGGCTCGTATGCTACAATAAAAATACGATTGGTTTAGAGGAAAGCAGAAGGAGATCCAGGAACTTACCACAACAAAGAAGCGCTGAGGAGCCTCCTTCTCCGCAAAGGGAAAGGCAACAGGCGTAGCAGTCAGGATGATAGACATCACACAAATAACACCGAAAATGGATATGATTATTTTCGACTTACGGAAGAGACAAAGCAAAGGTATCTGTGAATGGGAACTAACGTTACCCGGTATCTTAAACGCGCCAATGAAAAAATTGGCTTACCACAAATGGTGCGAACAAGAGAGTCACAAGCACTGTGAAACCACCAATAAGTATCTCCGGATTACTATTGGCACCATCACGTCCTTGCATTGGAATAAATGCTATGTAGAAAGCATAGCACAGGTAGGTGTAGAAGAGGAAGGGCAAAATCTGACAGGCAATGTGTGGCAACAACCAGAGAAAAGCTATAAAGGGAGAAATAATTGGATGTTTATCTAAAGAAATTGCTCCATGTTTGTTACTTACTGCGTTTGTGAAAACAAGTGATAATATTCAGTAGGACCGAGAGTGTATAGAAACCTACGCTCAACATGACCACAAAAGCCGAACGTATTCCCAAGGAAATCATGGCAATGCTGACCACGGTCAAGATCAAGCAGTGAGCGTGCATTATTAACTGTATAGCATAACCCACTGGAAGGCCGTGCTAGAAATAGAGTTAAAAGCGTCAACATTAGAATCTTCAGATCACTCCTATGGACGTCCTCCTTCCTACCTCTTTAGTATAACCTAGATACACAGCCGGAAAAATACCCAAAATATAAAATATCGGACAAAAATAGAGTCCGAAGATAATCCACGTTTGTGAAAACCAAGACATCGACAGGCTAACCGCATCAATGGACACTACAATCACTGTAATCGATATGATCGAGCAGACCACCGCGGCCAATTGGATACTCAATAAAATGCCGAAATTCATGAAGATACGACGACGAAACATGCCCGTCTGATGAGCCATGTTCCAAATATAAGCCAGGATTGCAATGATCGCCATGATACAGACCACAATGTTCACGATCAGCCCAGTGCTTTCGGAATAGTAAACCACAAACCAGCCCAGCACGTCAAAAAATACCATGTTACCCTCTGAGTATTTCTGGAAAAGAACACATAATGCTTATGCTTACTCAATAAGTTTGAAGTCCATTTCATCTTACACCAGGATCTTGCATTTCGGGAGCATTCGCCAGAGCCTTCGTTAGTGAGATGACATTGTCGCCAGTGAGCTGATAAGTTTGACGAGGAATGAGGTTAAAGCGATCGTATTTGGTGTGGTATACATAGCCGTTGGCAGTGTGTGCCATATCAAATCCTGCGTTACATGAACGAAACGCATTATACAGGATACAACTCTTGTCTTTCATAGAACAGAGACTTACCAGGAATATTTCCGTAATCCCGGAAAATTCTAAAATCAGTTTCGGAAGGTATGAAGCCATGTTGAAAGAGCTCCTCAGCAACCGAAGAGGCATATGGATACTGAATATTTGCGCCGTAATACTAGAATTTGAGAACGCGTTAATGTTCAGTTCATTCCATTCCCCCGATCAGGACGCACTCACATTCATCAACCAGGGACTGCCAGGACCCGACTGAAAGAGTATTTCGCGTCCGCCACTACCCGCCGAGTCCAAATTTATTACCGCTCTGCAAAAGCAATGACATGGTACCAACTCATGTATTGATCTAAGTCCACCCTCAAACTTACCCCACGCCCCGAGCCCACTTATGCTGCGTAATGAATGCGTGCGAGCCCTGCAGTGGATTCTCCTCAGCACCGTTAAATAGGAACACCACCGAGTGTATCAAGGTCGTTCTGTACTTCGAGAGCACGCGCAGTGTCTCCAGCATGATAGCAATCATTATACCCGCATCTCCAGCACCCGAGCTGCCCGGTACTGAATCGTAATGGCTGTTGATCAATAAACTGGCCGAACTGTTGGTCCCTCTCGGCGTCAACTTCACCACCACGTTCTGTATACTCTGGTACATGTTAACCATCTCCCAGAGGACGTAATTTCCTGAGGATATCTGAACGTCTACATCGATGTCATACAAATCCGCGTGAGCCTCTGCTTTGATCTTCCCTATCTCGGTAAGCAGGAATTCACGAGCCGCCTGTTCATTGGCTGAACTACCTACGACTCTGGGTCCGATTTTTGTTAAACGCAGCACGGTGTTCTCGGCTCGCTCCCCAATGAAGCGACCCGGATGTGCGTGCTCATCGGCGATTGTTAGTGTCTCGGGGAAGAAGTGATAGCTCGGTATGACGACGAGATAGAAAAGCAAGCACCAGAAGGAGACGAAAAGAGGCGCCCAGTACCAACCGAACTTACTGCGATTGTAGATGATCTTCAGGTGCTCGTACTTGGACTTCATACTGAGTTGCACTGCATGAAAGAAAACGATAAGAGAGGAAGAGATGGTCAATATATAAAATATTACAATTACTACTAATATATATGATAAAAAATCAGTAAATTTCATTCGATGTGTTCAAGATCAAGCTTTGAAACAGTTTCATCTTTGGAGATATCCAAAAAATTACGACACAAGCCTATAAAGGTTTTTATTAAAAGCTAGAGTGGGTTAAAAGATGTACAATAGATATTTGGAAAGAAGGGATGACGGAAATTCGTTCCAGATATCTACGTAATTACAGTTCTCAACTTCAGGGAACGCTGACTTATGAAGTCATAATTTTGATGAAAAATATTTGAATAAGGTACTGCAACAATACAGTGGCAATTATATTTGCCAACAAAAATCTCCATCGCTTTTGGTGGAGTGGACACACCCCTTTTATAAATAAATGCAAGCTGCTTAAACCAATTATTTTTTTGCAATGCAATTTTAAGTTAAGAATTCTGTCATTAATCATTCAAATATTATCTTTTTTACGAATCTTATATATTCACAAAAATTAATGTTTGCTTGTTTCTTTCTTTGTTCCGTATGCATTTCTATACCATTCATCCGATGCGATTAAACTTTGGTGAGTTGTTATGCTCACGGCTGGGAAGGTTTCTGCATTTTTTTCTATTTTTTATCCAACCACATTAAATTGAAGACCATGCGAACGAAGTCGCGGGTAGCAGCTAGTAAATTTATAAAATTCAGAAAGAAAAATAATATAAAAATTATTTATTACCAAAACTTGGGACTTTAGAATATAATATCACGTATCACATAATAAAGTATGAAAAATACCGATAAAGATAAGTTTTTGGAGTATATACATTTGTTACGAAAAATATTAACAAAAACTTATTGAAAACCAAGATCGCTATCGGAAATTAAAGTTGAGACCGCTATCGCAGCCTTCATAATGTTGTTTTCTGCGAAGGATCTCATGTCTATTTCCATTTCGTATGTAGTTTTGGTCGTTGTTTGTTGCTCGTGCAATTGCGTAACTTGTGGTGTTCTTACCGAATTCTGATGCCTGCAATCTGTAACAACACCAAAAAATATAACCAATAACTTAGTGGAGAGTTTTGCATTGAAATTTGAATACTTTTTTTATTCTTGAATGCTTCGTCTTTAATCTCCTATTTTTATTTTTAATTGCTCCTATTTTCTGAAAAACTAAGCAATAAGATCTGTTATTTTGTTAAAATAGAAGACTTCAACATGTGGCAACATCACTCTTTGCTGCATTCCATAATTAATGCGTTCATGTTGCAGGCACGTTAAGTGAAGTCGGCAGAAACATTGTCAACGCACCAAAGTTAAAAATAATCGAAACACAGCGCCAACAAACGCAGAAAACAGCGCTGCCAGACTGAAAATGCGTTCAAAAATAAATGCAACTCCGCGGCTCAGTGAGAGCTGAGTTGATATCATCTTCGTCAAAGCACAGAGTGGATGTTTTTGCTGATTTTTTATTCTTTTGTGTTTTTCATAAGTATTTTTAATATGCAGCCGCCAGTGCTAATCAGTCCGGTTAACCCACACGCTCCCCCACATGTGCAGCGGCCATCGTATCGCCCCCTCAGCCGCGTCACTTTTCAATTGGACTCAACAAAGTAAAAATCAAGAGAAACATTGGTTCACACTGTGATTCATGGAAAACAATAAAAACAATTATCGTCTGCATGGTTATTTTTTTCACTTCATTACTTTTATCTTGAATTTTCACTGTTGAACACTGTAGTAGTTACTCTTGTTGTTGTCCTTTATGTGATTACTGGACAGTGATTAATGAGCGGTTCATAAAATACTTGTACGTAATTTTTTTTAAATTATACTTGATATGCTGTAAACTAATCAGTTTTAAATAAATGCTAAAATAAAATATGTTTTCTGTCAACAAAGAAAAGCCAAGAAGAATACTCTAAATATCAGCCAGAAGCTTTTCAGAAAATAGTTCCTGTTCTAAACTTCCAATTTTTGAGAAATAGAAATATTTGTGATATATTCGACGTATGGATGTGGTCGAAAATGTAATGTTTCCGGATTGAAGGGACCGTCAACAGTTATTGTTTCAGCGTGCAGAAGTACATAGGGATCTCCTATATTTCTTGAAGAAAAGGCAGCCTCGTTTCAAAGTGTCTTTAATGCAGACAAAAGTGAAAAAAAAACTCGAAACTCTAAAACTCGACGTGCCACGAAAGTTCTGATAATAGTTCTTATGGGATTATTTATAACAATTTCCGGACAAAAAGCAATGGGTTTCTGGCATACATAAAAAAAAGTAGAAGAGAAACCTCTACAAAGGAAATGGCCTTCCAAAACTTCCTTTTATTATAAAATAACTCCACTAATGGATTAGTCGCAACAAATGTAATCCATTAGTCCATTAGTTCACCGGTAAAAACAGAATTTCTAGCATCTCATTTTTATTGCTCCGCCAGCTAATTTCACTTTCATTTTTACGACGATCTATTTTCGAATATGTGTGTCGAAACTCTCGTACAAGTCGCTGCACTTGCTGTACACTGATTATGTCAGATGTCTTCTAATAGTCAACACTTCCATATGTCTTATTTATATATTTATACTTTGTTTATTTTTTCTCAATACTCAGTAATTCTTTCCAATTCTGCAAATTTCAATTCTTATAGTATTTTTCTCAAATGATCTCACAAAGCGAATAAAGGAGAATAATAGACCTGTATTTTCTCAATATCTGCTGAACTAAAACGCGTTTTATAAAAAGAAAAGAAGCCATATGATCTTGGAAGGCAAAACCTGTGTTTGTTTCCCCATATGTTTGCCGCAGGACAGAGTTGTAACACCCAACAATAGTTGAAAAAACTTGGATTTTCCTAAACATGACTGATTTATTGGCATCAGCTTGAGTTTTTATCATCTTCTGAATGAGTGTTTCTCGTCGAATTTATATAAAGAAACACAAATCTTATATCACATGTCGGGAATCTTCTATCGTTAAGCTCACTTTTGATCCTCGGTGAACCCTTGAGTTACGAAGTTCCCAAGTCTGTGTGATCTGAAGTAAATGTAAACACTTGTAATGCTCGTTCATTGATTTTTAAAATGATCGCAGTTCTGCTCCATTAACAATGATAAGCAATGCAATTGAAAAGTGATAAGTTACTTTGCAAAACAAAAGTATTGCAATTGAGATACAGTTTTTTCGACAACTCGTATTTCAAGTGGAATACTAAATAAGTGAAAACTTTTTCTATATTTCAACCAGAAAGGATTTTGCTTATCTATTCAAGCAATCAAGAAAATTGCTTGTAAATGTAAAAATGTAAAATTAAATACAATTCAACTTATAGTTGAGTAGTTTTCTGATGTATAAAAGGATATTTTGAGCAGATCCTAAAGCCTTCATGATACAATGATGTTATTAATTTACGCAGCAATTCTATAAATTTGGCAAAGATCTTAACATGATCTTGAGGACACTTTTTCCTTTCAGCGTCCTACTATTTTAATAAGTGTTTCTATAGTTAATGAAGTTTGCTGAGAAATAAATGCCGGAAGCGATCAAATGTCAGACGTTTAAATATCATCAAGAATACCGTCAACGAAATGAGCAAAGAATTGCAGAACGAAACCACATCAAAGTCATTCTAATAACATTATAATCATCTTCTTGAAAGTCGGTGTTGGCTTCTCTGCTGCAATCGGGTAAGAAAGCCGACACCAGAATCTCCCACGGTGTTGCCGGTGAGAAATGAAAGGTGTTACGCACGGCAAGCAAAGAGGTGAGAGTTACAATAACAACAAACAAAAGATGGAGTTCAATTATAAGTCGATAACCTCAAAAATGCATGTGCAAGAGTGCTGCTGTTGTTGTTGTTCTTGTGGTTTCCTAGCTGCTGTTTGCTTACTGCATACAAACAAAACGAAACGATCAGTTACAATAACAACAAATAAATTTAAAGAAACCTTAGGAAGTTTAACATAAACTGATGAAGTGATGAAAATGCTTGGAGGAATGAATGATTGTGATGTGGGAATGGATCTCGGAAGTGCTGTGGAATCGTGTGAATAGCTATGGAAGTGAGAAAGCTTAAAAGATTCTCTTCCGTGTTTCAAATGTGGCATAAGTATTTCTTACTTTGACTAAATTTCCGGATATTTTACGGCAAATCTATCAGTTTTAGTGAATCCACTCTCTTTTTTCGACCGAACTCTGTACTTTTCGACCGTTCGCTATTCTTGTTTATAAAATAAAAGCCGGCGCACATCAACTAAAAATAGTTTTCAACTCAGATTTCAACGCACTCAATGAAAGATGTCATTTCTAAATGTTTCACTGAAGTAAAATAATCACCCGCGCCATCTACGCCGTCCTTTCGCCGAGTTGTGGCTGCAGCAACTAACGACTAACACAAGTGATCGCTTCGAAAATCGCTGTACACATGCGATCAATCGATACGTCGTCTCCGTATGCTCTGCGGAGCGTATTTTATGTAGTCACAGGCATTTAACTTTTCTCTTTTTTCCTCTCTTTGTCTTTCTATATTTCGCTCTCTCTCTCTCTCTCTCTCTCTCTATCTCTCTGTCTCTGTCTCTCTTCCTCTGTCTATCGATCTCTCTTTCCTCATTTCTCAGTCTCTTTCTCTTACTTATTAAGAGAAGACTCTGGCGTTTTTAATTAGTTTTCTGCTTACAATCCTTATGTTGCACTAACCTCCGATCCATGCGTCGGGGTGTTTCTAGTGCCCACGAGTGTTTATATTCCAGAGGCGTTTCGTTTTCGATCACACTTTTGGCGTTCACGATGACAGTACACGATCCGAGCCATACAGACCGTAATATTTTACTACGTATTTTCATGCCTCAATTACTAGTTCGTCAAGCTGTCATTTGCTGTTGAAATTGCATCACCTTATAAAAGTTCAAGTAACGGCGCTCTGTTTGATTGTATTACAGATTTCGGTTCATCAGAACCTGATAAAAACTCTACCAGTTACAAAAACTATATATCGGTTTCTGTTGCCACCTCTTCTTCGATGAATTCTGAACATGTATTTTGTATCCGGTGAGAGAATGATTCAATGATTCAATCACGCATGGAAACATATAAAATAAAGCGTAACAGAAGGTAAATCGTAGCTAATCGAGTCGATCTCACAGAATTCAGTCGACTTTTAATTTAAACGTTATCGCAGTTTAATCGATCGATTTTATGGCGGCAATTAAGAACGACCAAACTGTATACGAAATAATATATAGACATCAGATCCTTCGCGGAAAAGAGTATTATGAAGGCTGCGATAGCGGTCTCAACTTTAATTTAGATAGCGATCTTAGTTTTCAATAATATTTGTTAATATTTTCCGTAACAAATGTATATACCTCAAAAACTTACCTTTATCTAGATTTTCTATACTTTATTATACCACGTTATTCGGTATATTATAGTCTAAAGTCCCAAGTTTTGCTTAATAAATAAATTTTATATTATTTTTATTTCTGAATTTTATAAATTCATTCGTATAAAAGATAATATTTGAACGATTAATGACAGAATTCTTAAAATTGCAAAACAAATGGTTTAAGCAGCTTATTTATATATAAAAAGGGAGTGTCCAGCAAAAGCGATGCAGACTTTTATTGGCAAATATAATTACAATTTCTTATTCTGAATTATTGCAGTTTCTTATTCAAATATTTTTCATCAAAAATATGAATTGATAAGTCAGTTTTAGCGAGCTTACGGCCGAATTTCTTTTCAGTACGAATTTTACGATCCGAACATAATAATTGAGAGATACCTGCAAATTAGAGGAGTTTCCAGGAACTAGGTCTATATAGAATTATAGCCGATGATTGGTTTATCTACCTGTATGAAAGTGGAATACCACTTACTCACCCACTTAACACGAGATCTCCCAAATCGAAAGGAGTAGCGACTTTGGGCGCAGTTAGCTCCTTGGCATTAGTAGCTCACTAAGAAAGAAAGCTCACTGTTTTTGGTTTACTTTCTCTCATACTAGTACACCAAAGATTCCCCCAAATACTAAAATATCCCCAGTCTGAAGTCTAGGAACTTTCTTTCATCTTTCTTTTTTCATTTTTCATCTTTGTCAAGCTGGTAAAAGCTCCAGAATAGCTCTTAAATCACAGTAGATGTCATGACGGTAAACTTATATTAATTCTAGTTTGTAACCTGGAACCACGGAATATATAAGGTAATAACTTCATACAACGTTTGACTGAGATCACGTCAATATAATGTCAATTTCAGTGTTACATAAAAGCCCATTAGCGTTTCCCAGATATACGAAGGTTTCGACATGATTTGTGGGTTAATTTCGGGTGATAATATGGTATTTAATATCTCGGGGAATTCGAAATGCCAAGTAAATTCGATCTGTATTAGATACGGGAGAAAAAATAAACAAACTGATTACAGAATTATAAGATCAAATACAGAACTAGACTTTGATCAACATTTATTGATTTCCATTCAATATAAGTCGTTTTATCATATTAATTTATTGCACCGCCGCTTATAATCGATGCACACTCGTGCGATTTATCTTTACCGCCTAACCTTATTTTAAAGTCAAATTTAACAATTTGGATATAAAAACAAATGATAAGCTATCATATATATCGGCAATTTTTATCAAACCTAATAACAAATGAACGTAGTGTTATAAATTAAACACTATTAACTGCAAAAACATTCAAACGTCAATCGAAAACAACCCGTGCAATAAAGTAGACTCCGGAAATCGCTTGTGAACTCGTTTGTGAAGTGGGAAAGCTTAATTTCAGCTTATTAGAGTTCTGCACCACTGTATTTGGTTACTCGATTATGTTTCGTTGCGCTCCATTGTCAAGCTTACTATTTAGTGCAATCTCTGAGAGACGATTGAAATGAAATGAGTATTCACGCACAGCAAAACGAGACAAAACTTATTATTTAAATTTTTTTTATTTAAATTTTAAAATTAATATTTGTTTTGGATTGTCAAGGCATCAAGCGATCTAGACGTGCAGAGCACAAGAACAAGCAAATAGAGTGAGTACACTGAGTGCATCGAGACAGTTTGTGGTCTACATTGTTGTTTGTGTTTCGCGAACTTGTTCGTGCCGAATTGAAAACAAATTCAATCTCGTGACACTTGACATGTGTGATCCTGAAGTGTATATTGTGAAAGTTTCCTTATTGTGAAGTTTTTCCTTAATTATAGTTTTAAAAATTTTAATTCTAAAGTAAATATTAACATTGTTCTGTGTTTTTTTTTGCATGAATTTGTTGCCACACAGAGTGCAAGTATTTTTGAGGTTTTGTTAAGTAATGCAACAACTATAATAATTCAGAAGACAAAATTAGTAATGAATTGAGTATGTATTCAAATATATATGTGACTTTTTACGACGACTTCGATGTGTTGCAACGCTGGACCTATGCCAAGCGTAATATCCCCTCTAATAAAAACAGAGTCGCCTAAAATTGCATGCTTAGCAAGCACGCTTCGTCGGAGAGGGGTTTTCAAAAGTGAGAAAAAATGAGATTTGAGATAAATGCTGTTTAAAAAGCAAAAGCTCAAACCCAATAAAGCAAATAATATTTTTGCAATGTACTATAGAATACCAATATATGACATTTTAGCGTTTAAGAAAACGAAATGTGAAACGAAAAGTGACTTGAGAATATTATTATTCAGTTTACTAAGTCTTAATATTATTCATTTTACTAAGTATTTTACTTTATAGAATTTTAAAAAAATATGTGATTTTTTTGTTTCTTTTGGCATTTACTGAATGTTACTTTTGTTTTATGCCTTCCAGAATTTAAAAAAGATACTAAATTATTGATTAATAAATGTTTTCTCTAACTGTTTAAATTCTACAATTCAAGACTGTGAACTTCTCTCGCAAAGAGGAAGAGAAATATTTTTAAACAAATCAATATGGCTCTGAAGAATTTCATAACTACTCATATATCGTTTTATTATTTTGGCTTTTTCACTACCATAAAATTTATTGTGCATAAAATTTTATTGGTACCGTAAATAGTACATAAGAGTAGAGTCTCGGTAAAACTGGGTTAAAGGTTTTTCTTCGCTATGTTTAGAAAGGAGAATCAGTTGGGTTCTGAAATTTGGACATTAGAGATCGCCAGAACCATGAAGGAGAAATACATTGTAATTTTGGTCACAATGGCGCAACGAATAACCGCTATAATGATATCATCTCATAGGTCAGCACCTCCGATACCCGCACCTCTTCCGAGACACCCATCCACAGCGACGAAATGGCGTTGCAGAAAGCGACCAGGAGGACGGATAAGAAGCTGTCTTGGTACTACGCACCAGGATTTCTGCTCTTCTGGCTGGTGCTCTTCTTTGCTGTGGTGCTTCCCGTCTTCTTGCACCTACCGGAGGGATTGACAGTCAGAGATGAGGCGGCACAACCCGCCGCGTTCATAGCGGAACGCAGCGAACGTATACTGGTCGACTTCGATGCCATTGGGCCCAAGGATCTGGGAAGCTACGCGAACGAAAATCGCACGGTACAATTGTTGCTGGACGAGGTAGAGAAAGTACGCCGCGTCATGCGTGCAGACCTCTACGACCTAGAAGTGGACTTGCAAGTGGTCTCCGGCAACTTCCTGCATTTTTCGATGGTAAACATGTACCGTGGGGTGCAGAACGTGGCGGTAAGACTCAGCGCGAAGAAAAACACCAGCCAATCGTACCTGCTGATCAACAGCCATTTTGACTCGAAGCCGGGAAGTCCGGCCGCGGGTGACGATGGCACCATGGTGGCTGTCATGCTGGAGGTTCTACGCGTCCTGGCGACATCGCGCCAAACATTTACGCACCCGATTGTGTTCCTGTTTAACGGAGCTGAAGAGAATGGCTTGCAAGGCGCACATGGTTTCATCACACAACACAAATGGGCCAAAAATTGCAAGTGAGTTCGGCGGACGTGTTAATTTTTGCGACTCGGGGGATCATGGATTTGGTCTCATTTCAGAGCGGTTATTAATTTGGACTCGGCAGGCAGTGGACACAAAGAGTTACTCTTTCAAGCTGCGCCAAATCATCCTTGGATTATGGAGGTAGGTGTCTTATCCGTGCATATATCTACCAAAGACTTCCCTTTCGGTAAAATTATGTATAGGAAAAGTTCTCCAGATTCGCTTCTCTAACTAGGCGGTTATTTCAAACAGTTTTAACCGCTTGAGATATCTTATCAGTAACTAAACAAGTGTTAAGCTCGCAACAGTTTATATCGATAATGCTTCTTCAATCGATTAGTAATGAGGAACATTTAATTTGCTTCCGCAGAAAACCACTTGTGTCCAGCTTTATCGAAAGCCAAAGAAACTCTCGCTCTAATTTCCAGATAAAAGCGAAAGCTAAAGTGCTTTATAACACAACGTGATTAAATTCTTACTTACTTAGTCTAGGGTTTCCATGAGTCTCGATCACCTCAGTTTATAACCGTCACATTTTCTCCCTAGTATTACCGGAAGTACTGTAGGCATCCTTATGCAACTACTGTGGCGGACGAGCTCTTTCAGGCCGACTTCATACCATCCGACACCGATTTCCGCATCTGGAAGAATTACGGAAAGTTACCAGGTGGGCTAATCAATCAATACAGTGATAGAATCAAGTTAATCACTTTCCTTTCAGGTCTTGACTTGGCTCACACCTACAATGGCTACGTTTACCATACCAAATTCGACAAGGCCAACATTATACCTCGTGGCACCCTGCAGTCCACCGGAGATAATATACTGTCGTTGGCACGCGCCCTCGCTGATGCTCCGGAATTAGAAAATTCTTTGGTACATAAGTCATCAATCAGTGGTATCAATAATTATGAGTTTTGTATTTGTATTCCAGAAGCACACCGGCGGTCTTGTCGTATTCTACGATTTCCTTGGCTTGTTCTTTATATTCTACACCGAGACCCAATCCCAAATACTCAACGCCTGTGTGTCCGTGGCAGCCCTCACGATTGTGGGGATCTCAATCTGGCGCATGGCCGCCTGCTCTGACAAGTCCCTCGTCAAAGTGAGCTGTGTGTTCGCCGTTGTTTCCATCTTGCACGTGATAGGCTTCATCTTGAGCTTCGTCCTGCCACTGGCTGTAGCGGTACTTTTCGACAGCGGCAATCGAAGTATGACTTGGTTCACTCACAAGTGGCTCGTGCTCGGTTTGTACGCGAGTCCATCTGCTTTTGGCCTAGCAGCACCGACTTTACTCCTAATGAGTTTGAGCCGCTATGTAAGTTCCAAGACATGTCTATCAACAACACCTTAGTATTTCGAGTCGTTCTGCACCATTTTTGACAGGACAACTTATCGCAGTCCTTCAAGCTACAGCTAGTGCTGCATTCCCACTGCGTCATACTGGCTGTGGCGTGTGTTGTGGGCACATGTTTAGGCGTGCGGTCCTCATACCTGCTTTTTATTTCCATTTCTTTCTACTTGTTGTCGTTGCTTTTCAACTTGGCTACAAATTTGTACAAAGGTAGGTTTATTTTTTGTGCCTTGCATAATAATATTAAATCACCACGCGTTTTAAATCTCCCTCAGGCTACTACTGGGTCATTCCACTGATCGTAGGACAAATTTTGCCCTTCCTTTACTTCAGCTACCTGATACATGCCTTTCTTTGCGCTATCATACCAATGACGGAACGCGAAGAATCGGTGAATAACCAGGAAGTCAAAATTGCAACAATTACGACTCTTGGCACACTACTCGCCATGGGCTTTTTGGTAAGTATTTGGGGAATCCCCTATATTCCCATACTTTCAGCCATATACACCATTATGTCTATTTTCCAGATTCCTTTGCTGAACATTTTCCGCAAATCCATGACAATTCTACTTTCTTTACTAGTGATCACCTTTATATTCTCCATGATTGCTATGTCGCCAGTGGGCTTCCCGTATCGCCCCGAGACCAATGTTGGTCGCTTACAAGCTTTCGTAAGTCCTTCCCGACCTGTATTAGTAACCATTTGTCATTCCCTACTTTTATTTTGCACAGCACGTCCATCAAGTTTTCTATGAATACGACAAATCTGTCAGCTGCAATGAATCCGGGTACTACTTCGAATACACGAATAGATACAAACTTAACTCCTTCAAAAGTAAGTTCCTTTATTGCATCCATTTTTATATCGGAAAACAACTACTGTTGTACGTATATAACATCATCCTTATATCAAATTACAAATGCAATCTTGAATTTCTTGGAATGTAACTTGAAGACTCCTTTAGAAACCAAGAAAAAACTTTCTAGGATTAAAATTCTTAAAAAGGGAAGATATTCCAGATTTTAGAATTCCCGGTCATAAGATTACCTTCCCTGATAAAAAATGATGTTTGTAAATAACCAGTGGCATATTCGGAGGTAAATGAGGTCCAAACTCTCATCGAAATTGCAAAATTTGGGTTTTGGCTATTTCCTGATACGCCACTGCCAGCAACCGAAATAATAACAAATTTTGAAATGAAAATTTTCAGCTGACGCCAACCAAACGGCCACGCTAAACATCAGTGATAATCGCAACAAGGACATGAAGTGTGGACAGCCGATCTTATATCGTCGCTCGAGCCGAATCCGATTCCACAATGAATGGCTGCCAACATCGTACTCTGCAACACAACCAAACGCACCGAAACTCACACTTTTAGAACGCATCACAAACCCAACTAGGAAAAGCGCTCATTTCGAGTTCGAATTGGGTGCTGAATCATTCATGGGATTATATTTCGAAACTCTCGAGGGTGTTACATTCACCGATTGGACTTTCGTAAAGGATAAGATGCAAAATCCAGAACAGCATGAACCCTCCTATCATGTGCACATTACGGCGGGTAAGGAGAGGGCGCCGCTGAAGTTCTTCATTGATCTAAGGGTAAGCCATTTGAGCTCAAAATCGTATTTAACGTAATAAACAACCTTTTCGCAGAAAAATGACAGTAATTTGGAAGTACCACTCTTTAAGCTTAGTATCTACACGTATTTTACGAATACAGAGCGCAGAATGCATGAGCAAGATGAGTGCGAACAATTCAGCAATAACTTTCCCGATTATCTATATGTCACGTGTTGGCCAACCTCATACGAAAGGTACATATTTTAAAAGAGGGTTGGTAAAGACAGCACAAGAATAATAAAATCATGAGAATATCTATGCTAAGTTCAGAATTATATAACGTAACTGAATTCAATGTAATGTATCCGTAAAATATAAGGAGAAAATATATTATACTATAAAATATATTAAAATATATACTTCCAATAATTATAATTTATATGTTTCCACCTACTTCAACGTTAGAGTTTCTCACGGTGAATAAAATGGATTGAATACTGCCATGCGTGTATATAACGTATAAATTTCTGAACATCTTTTACAAACATTAAATTTTGAGTAATTTTTATCTAATTAAATATCATGCACTTACCGTATCGGTTGCATACAATAGACCCAAATAAATCTCCTTGGACTCAGGTGTGCCCTTGACTACTGGGATACACTTTTCCTCCAGGAAGTCGAGCGCTGCATGCACCCTGTACTGCAATTCCAATTCTTTGTCCAGGTTGGTGGAAGGCAAATAAAGCGGTGCACTCTAAATGAAGCATCAATTCCAACAGTAAATTTTATATATCTATGTTAGAAATTAGTTTATAGAGTTGTTTAAAAGTTAAAATATTATAACAACGATTGATATGGCTTAACAATTGGTATGTATTAAAAAGTCCTGTAGTGAGTTTGCTATCTATTAAAGCATTTAAACTTAAATTTTCTTTAAAACACGGACTAGCAAGCTTCTGAACCACCCTTTGGAACTTCACGCCAAAGATCGACAAGGTGGCAGCGCACTTTTGCAATTTGTTTACTGTGGAGGTGCTTGCGGTGGTCAGTTTTCGAAATACTCAGGTAGCTTGAATAGCCAAATTTAAGCAGAATCATCTTGTCTCCGAAATATTAATTATTAAAAGGTAAATTTAAGGATACTACTTATATCTTTTCCGATAGTTAAAATGTATATGTTTTCTTGTCTTCTATTTTGCTTTCCGCCTGCAACTGTCAAAAATCAACAAACTTATGGCGCGCCATCATGCAGATGAGTTTCAGAGTTGGAAAAATGTACAAAATGGCAAAAAACGATAATGAAATTAATGTCCTGTTTGTTAACACAACTCAGCGCTATGTCACCTTGTACCGGCTCGACTACAGTGGCCGCCAGTATTTCTATATGACACTGCGTCCTGGATCCAGCACGAATTTGGACATTTTCCAGTCGCATCCGTGGATATTCCGAGATCGATATACTGGCGAGCGAATGTATGTTAAAAATAACGATAAATACTGGCCTAAGCGGTGTGTCGTGTCGTGCCCAGCGAACCCATCAAAGCTGTTTATTTGTCGTTCTGAGGTCGCGATACACTTGCCTCTGCGCACGCTACGGGAATCCTGCCTTTGGGGTGTACTCCGGACAGGCAAAATAACGTTGGAAAGTATAGATAAACTCTGCGTACCGCTAACTTTAAAAGCGGATTTAAAGCTCGTGCTGTGCGCCCTCAAGGAACATCGCTCCAAATAATGATGGTGAGGGAGTGCCATTCGTGAAAGCTGCATACATGTGCAGAGGCAGGTGTGATTTGGATAAAAGTTATTGCGATTGTTCTACATTAGTTTTTTCAATGCTGCGGAATTCACGGAACTACATTGTTATTAAATGGCGTCAGTACTTCTCCAATTAATTTTACTACGCCCTTCAGTAGCCATTATATATAAATAAGCAGCCCATCCATTTCAACTGTTACAGAAATAAGTTTAGTTTTGAATACCATGTTGAACTTCCAAGTCATTTTCAAAACGCATAAAATTGATTATAAATATTCTTTCATATTTGTTTGTATTTAAGGTTATTATTTACAATTCGTTCATACGAGGTACAATACACTTATCAGTTTTAAAATTAAAACAAGTGTTGTCCTCAGCCTGGCCGAAATCTATATAACTTACCCCAGAGTAACTGAACAAATGATAATTTCGCCACTTAACTTTTGTATAAGTAGGCGGACCACGCCTTTTATTTAAGTAATTATTTTCTGCTTCTTAATCTTGTGTGCGAGAATTTCTCAGTCGATTTTAAACATTTTGTGAGTTTATAACTGTGGTAAGTTTCATGTTTATTTCAGTTTCTCTTTATCTGAATTCTTAATCACGAAGCAATTTAGTCAATACAAAAGCAAAATGCTCGGAACTTTGTGTGTAAATGCTATGAAGCATGTTTTTCGGCGCAAATTTTCAGTTTATACATAATATTGCATTGTCATCATGAAGTCATCATAAATTTTTAAGTCTCTAATTCATCGGAAAGTTAGTTTAATATCAATTGCAAAATTTTTAAAATTGCCTCCTTTTTGGACAAATTGCCCCAACAAATGTATAGATCTCGCTCGTTTTCACGAGGAAGAAGTTCCTCCCGACACAGGTCAAATTCACATATCGGTTCGGTAGCAAAGCCATAAAATGTGACTTTTCCAAATATTTGTAACTTTTCAAAATAAAAATACGAACTTGTCAAACTAAAGAAACTCGTTTTCGCGGCTACTGACAATTCTATATTAGGTCCTAATTAACAAAATATAAACTATCCTCAGATATAGTTTTAACTGCGGTTCAACAATCAAGGCTTTTGAACGGAAACTGCTAAATATTAATTTAAGATTACGAAAAGGATTTCCTTTTGTATTTTTGATTGCCGACATCGCGAAACCAAATACTGGTGCTGATTTTCTCAACAAATACGGTCTATTAGCCGATGTAAACGTATCGTGGACTCTTCAAGAAATTTTGCGCGATTGAATATTTATGCAATATTCAACTCCCGAAGTTATTTGTTATCGAAAGTAAATACACAAAATTATTGAGGTTTTCCTTCTTTAACAAGTATAGTCTGATTATACTAAAACAGTTTAACATTTTACAGTACACCGACTATTAACCGAATGACCTTTCTCAAAACCACGACGTTAGATCCCATACAATTTAATATAGTGAAAGCTGAATTTAAATTTTTTGTGATTCTAATTCTTCAGTGTCGTCCCCACTACATTTGGTACCCAAAAGCGACCGTAACGATTAGCGTCCTTACGGTGATTACAGGATATTGAACACAGTAACTGTTCCAGACCGATACCCCTTACCTCTGATCGTAGGACAAATTTTGCCCTTCCTATACTTAAGCTACCTGACAATGTACCATAACGTACCTTTCTTTGCGCTATTATACCAATGACGGAACGCGCGGACCCGGAAAATTGCAACAATTCTGACTTGACACACTTGCCATGGGCTTTTTGGTAAGTATTTATTGGGGAATCCCCTATATTCCCATACTTTCAACCATATACAACATTATGTATATTTTCCAGATTCCTCTGCTGAACATTTTCCGCAAGTCAAGGGCAATTCTACTCTCTTTACTAGTGATCATATCTAATCTCCATGATTGCTATGTTGCCAGCTTCCCGTACCGCCACGAGAACAATGTTGGTCGATTACAAGCGTTCGTAAACCCGGGTCGACATTTATTAATAAACATTTGTTGTTCCCTACTTTCACTTTGCTCAGCACGTCCATCAAGTTTTTTATGAATCGTCGCTCGAGACGAATCCGATTTCACAATGAATGTATGCTGGCAGGACACTCTGCAGCACAACCAAGCGCACCGAAACTCTCATTTTTAAAACGCATCACAAACCCAACTAGGAAAAGCGTTCATTTCGAGTTCGAATTGGGTGCTGCATCATTCATAGGATTATGTTTCCAAACTCTGGAGGGTGTAACATTCACCGATTGGACTTTCGTAAAGGATATGCTGCAAAATCCAGAACAGCATGAACCCCTTACCTTTTGCACATTACGGTGGATAAGAAGAGGGCGCCGCTACAGTTCCACATCGATTTGAGGGTAAGCAATTTGAGCTCAAAATCGTAATTAACATAATGAACTTCTTTTTCGCAGAAAAATTACAGTAATTTGGAATAATAATATCGTATGCTATTTTCAGAATTATATAACGTAACTGAATAAATGTAATGTATCTAGAAAATGTATTGAAACAGTTTTCATCATTTATGCATATTTTTAACTAGCTTTATTATTCCACTTCATCCCACGCCATTAACTAAGTGTTGCCGTTCATTATCTTGAAAACCGACTTGTTGAATTTTCTGCAAACAGAAGAATTTTACTTCCAATAATTATAATATATATGTTTTCACCTACTTCGATGTTAGCGTTTCTCCCGGTGAATAAAATGGATTGCATACTGCATCCGTGTATAGAACGTGTAAATTTCTAAACATCTTTTACAAACATTAAATTTTGAGTAATTTTTAGTTAATTAAATATCATGCAACTTACCGATCGTACTTCATTCTCTCTCAGAGCAATATTTCCTGAATCCACCACAATAATAAATTTGATTTTTGTGTTTGTGACGAACCCATAACTGAAAAATTGTACAAGTGAACTATTAGCAAGCCAGCAAATTATTACAACATTACATTTTGTGAGTTTCGGTTGCATACAATAGACCCAAATAGAGCTCTTTGGATTCAGGTGTGCCCTTGGCCAGTGGTGCACATTTTTCCTCCACGACGTCGAGTGCTGCATGCACCCTGTACTGCAATTCCAATTCTTTGTCCAGGTCGGTGGAAGCCAAATAAAGTGGTGCGTTCTAATTAAAGCGTCAATTCCAACAGTAAATTGTATAGATTTATGTTAGGAAATTGGTTATATAGAGTTGAAAAATTATAACAAGCTCAACGATAGGTATGTTTTAAAATGTCTTGTAGTTAGTTTGCAATCTAGTTAAGCATTTCAAACTTAAATTTTCTTTAAAATACAGACTAGCAAACCTCTGAACCACCCTTTGGAACTTTACTTCGAAGATCGACAAGGTGGCAGCCCACTTTTGCATTTTGTTTTCTACTCTGCGGAGGAACTTGCAGTGGTTGATTTTTGACATAGGCAGCTTAAAGAGCCAAATTTAAACAGAATCATCTTTCCTTCCAATTATTAATTATTCAAAAGGTAAATTTGAGAATACTACTTACATCTTTTCCAATAATTGAAATGCAGACAGCCATCTGTATGCGTTGTGCTTTCTACTTTGCACAACTGTCAAATCGAAAAACTTTGCAGCGTGCCATCTGCATGTGAATTTAAGCGAACGCATTGTAAACAATACCTCAGTTATGGCTCTACAGTTGTTCAATCCGGCACAGAACGAGAATAGATTGCGCTCCGGATTATCCTTGACAGAAGTTTATGTGGTGTTTGTTAACACAACTCAGCGTGATGTCAATTTGTACTGGCTCGACTACAGTGGCCACCAGTCTTTCTACATAACACTGCGTCCTGGATCCAGTACGAAAGTAGACACTTTCCAGTCGCATCCGTGGATTTTTCGAGATCGAGATACCGGCGAGCGAATGTATGCTCTGCATAACGGCATATACTGGCCCAAGCGGAGTGTTATACCGAATCCACGGAACCCATCCCAGCTGATTACTTGTCGTCGTCAGGTTGCGATACACTTGCCTCTGCGCACTCTACGGGAATCCTGCCTTTGGGGTGTACTTCGGACAGGCAAAATAACGTGGGAAGGTATAGATAAACTCTGCTTACCGCTAACGTTAAAAGCAGATTTAAAGCTCGTGCTGTGCGCCCTCGAGGAACATCGCTCCAAGTAATAATGATGAGGGAGTGTCATTCGTGATAGCTACATACATGTGCAGATGCAGGTGTGAATTGGAGAAGAGTTATTGCGATTATTCTACGGTGGTTTTCTCGCTCTAATGTCCAGTTTCTGTCAAAACTTGTTTGCTGCGGAACTCGCGGAACTACATTGTGATTAAATGGCGTCAGTACTTCTCAAATTTTACTACGCCCTTCAGTAGCCATCCGTATATAAATAAACATCCGCTTCAATTCTTAGAGAATTAAGTTTAGTTCCGAACACCATGTTGAAATTTGAACTCATTTTCAAGAAGCATAAAGTTGGTTATAAATATTCTTTCATAGTTTGTATTTAAGGTAATTTACATTCGTTCGTATGAAGTATAATACAGCTATTTTATGAGTTTTAAAATTAAAAAATGTTTTTAACATTTTATAGGCTGTCTACCTTTCTTCTTCTCAGCTCAACAATGTTTATTCTTTCGAATCCTTATCTTTCATCATACATCACTATCGCTAAATCCGTAATAGTAATAAACAGACTCTATGGAAAAATGAATTATTTAATATTATTTATATTCTACTGTTTTTCTAATGTTAAAGGTTTCTGTTTTTGATGTTGTTTTTGTGTTTTTACTTGTTTTGTGAGATATTCAGCCAAGGCTGAGTTTGTTTCGCGCGTTTGCGTTGCAAACAACTTTAAAAAGCATCTAAAAATTACTCATATTTTACCGTCATAGCTAAAATTTGGCTTCGTTTTGTATTGGAAAGTTAGATCTGTCGACTGCTTCCATATGAAGTGACGTACAGTACGTAAATCCATATTAGGATCAACAATCTGAATGGAAAAGTTTTACATTAACGTAAATGTGGCAAAAGACTTGTTTTTCGCATACGCACCACATCGTTGCACCACAACTCGATCCGGTCCTCCGCCGGTATCTGGGAACCCTCGGAATTGGCATCACTTTGACTGTTCTGAGATGAAGCCGACGTATTGCCGCCGCCGCCACTCGGCGCAGAATCTGCGCCCAAGACTTTCTCCAGAACGTGCTCGCACACCTTGCGACACTGTATGAACTCATTAGCGACCAAACGATCCTGGCGAATGCAAGAGGAGAACTATGAGAAAAAACTACATACAGCGTTTAAAACACTGCAGTGTAGGAACCTTTTTTGTACGCTCAGGTTTGCCCATTTGCGGATGAGGTTGCAAACAGAAAGGAATCTTCACGAATTTTGGAGGCACCTTCTCGATAACGACTTCGGTCACCCACTGAGGCACGGTTTCGTGAAGCAACGTGCTCTCGCTGCCGCCAGCCGCATCGCGCACAAGAAGGCGACACACTGTGCGGCCTCCCAGTTCGCTGAAAATAACCGGTGTGTGCTTGGGCACATGGAAGTACTCGTTGCCACGTATGTCAGTCTCCAGTTCGCTCTGCGCCAGGCTTTGTGGAGGAGTCCAGTATTCGAGAAGTGCTTCCAGCAGCAGCTTACCGTAATTTATCTGCGGCGTGTGTGATTCACAATTAGTGCAACACTAAGTAAGCATTGTTAATAGTTTTACCCTGACTTCGGACGCTGGTTCGGCACACTCTGGAAGACCTGCTTCTATAGAAACCCACGCCGAGAAACAATCGACTTCATCCTGACCCAAAACTATTGACGGCATCTGCAAAACAATTCAAGTGATGCATTTATACAAAAATAATTGTTATTCGACTAATAACAAAAGGAGAACCGAATTTTCAATTAATTTAAAGGATAACGCGAAACCAAGAGCGCCAATAGATACACTTACACCAGTTTTAAGATCCACTGTGAACCAGTTCGGAATGTATACTCGCTTATTGCGTCTCTTGACCTCTTCATCGAAGTCAACCTTTCCCACATCTTCCTTCTTCACGACACGCAAGACATCATAGATTGCCACGTTGTCCTCGGTGTCCTTGGTGACGATATGACGCTTGTCGTTCAGTACCACACACTTTTTTATTGCGGCGCCACCTGCCAAAAATGTCCTGTTATTTTTGACTCTGCTGATCCTATCGAGTCCGAGTAGACTCACCCTTGATGCAGGCTACTTCTACACCTTGAGTCGCACAGTGCGCATCCATACCACCCATCGAGTTTAATGTGCTCTTGTCAAAGTTTGGCAGCTTCCAGCAACGTATATCCGAATTCCAAGTGGTGGCCCATACACCGGCCTTGTCGACATCGTAGCAAAGACTCAGAACAGGCGCACGTTCCTCACACACTAGGAACGAGTTAGTGGGGTTGCGTAGTTCCGTCACGATAATGCGCCTGTCCCTACTGCCTGATATAACATAGTGGAAATTGTCGCTCATCAGCAGCGTCCATACGCCTTCCTTATGGACGTGAATAGTTTGAATGCAACGCTGCTGGCCCAGGTTCCAGACTTTGATGGTACCGTCGGAACTGCCGGAGACCACCTGGTTACCGTCAGGCGACACGACCAAGGCTCGCACATTCTCCACGTGGCCGCGAAGCTTCATGATGCGCGTGCACGTCCGGGGGTCCCATATTCGCAGGGTATTCTCCGTGGACCCTGATACGATGACAGTGCCGGATGGATTCATTGCCAAACTGTAGATGGAGTCTCTCGAGCCCGTCAGACTAGAAGCTGCAATCAATCAGACAGTTCATTTTATGTACGCGCAGGATTTAATAGAAGACATGCTTACTCGTTACTGTGTTGTTGCTGGCAGTCAAGGCAGTCAGGGTGTTTACATCCCACAGAAAGATCGCCTTGTCAAGGCCCGCACTGGCCACTTGCTCGCGCTCCTTGGCATACGCCAGTGCCTGCACGTAGTCCCGATGTGTTCGCAAAGTCGACATGCAAAAGCCTTTGTGGGCATTCCACACCTTGACGGTGGTATCACAGCTCGCGCTAATCACTGAAAAGAGCGCCCAAAATTATTGAAGTCGTTATAGCGGTCATGCGAAGCTTACGAGTTCTTCCATTGCAGCAGAGTACGATGTCGTTTACCCAGTCGTTGTGGTGCTCCATGGACTGAACGTATTTGTCGTTTGAGTCCGTTTTGGTGTTCCATACGCGGATGATTGCGTCGCGTCCAGCGGAGTAAAGCTTGCCGTTGTGAGGATCCAGCTGAAGAGCGTTCACGCCGTTTCTATGCTGCTTCTCTTCTGCATCGCGTATGACGAAGGATACCTAGAGAAGGCGAGATTAACCCACTAATCAATTAATGATCGGCTATCCACCGAAACCCAAACAAAAACGATGAACATTAAATGACTGGATGCGAGGTGGATTGGTTGTTTTGCGAAGTATAAAGTAGCAACATCGCAAGCGACACCGCAAAAACGTATCTTTATTATATTTTGGAGCTTACCTGCATTTTCTTACGCGCACCTTGACAAATTTTTTGGGTCAACATTATTCAAGACGACGGCAAGAAAACCTTCAGGCTTGCGTTATTTCTTTACACGAATACTGACAGCAGGATCGCCCGTTTCTCGTTAAAACTCATTTATCGTCCTAGCCCTTTTACTACTTTTTAAGAATTAACACATATCTAAATGCAGATTTTCTATATAAAAATTTTCCATTGGCAAATTCTAGCTGTCAATAGGACGAGTGACAGCTGTGATGTTGGCTGCCGTGCTTGCAAAGGAATGTCAGGAATGTCTTTCCGCGTAGCCAACCAGTTAGTTTCGGGTATAATAATTTCCTGCGCTAAGATAGCAAAGTTACTGGAACTGTCGCAAGACAATGAGCAGAAAATATAGATTTATACCAAATTAAATAGCCTCTTCGATCACTCTTTATATCAAACAGTACGTAAAATGTTTATATCTTATGAAACTACGTAGAATATTTCGGCTAAAATATTTGTAGAAATTTACAATGTAAGTGATTCTTAAATGTAGTGGTTCTTTTAAAAGAAATTCTTTAATGTGTTTAATTTGGTCAGTGTTTTTCTAGAATATTAATTTGTTCTTGTATTTCACTGACTTCCTGTTCCAGGTTAAATATATGTTGCTCATCTAAATGCAAGACATCCAGTTGATGGTGACGTTTCATTTCGGAGCGTGTATGCCTGAGTTCAGCCTTCACTTTCCTTAGAAATACCAAATAGAAAGTTAAGTGCAAGCCTATTGAAAGAATAACAGCTTTAACCTCATTTCCCTATCATATGGCTCCATTCTTTCAATATCCTCAATAATTTCTTTGGTTTTGAATTCCAAAGTTGAGGAATTAATTTCCATTTTCTCTAGTATTTCCGTTGTTTCTTTCCTCTGCTCTTTTATTTTTAGTTCCAGCGCACTGATTTCTGCTTCCACATCATGATAAGGCTACAGATTAATTCAGTTAGTATCTAACACAGGAATTCCCAGAAAGGGTGTCGGAAAGAGGTCTCAACAACCATATAATACATTAAGTAGTCTTGCATTAATAATTGAAATACGAAAGGAATCTAGAGTCCTCAATGGTTAATTACATTGACACCCTCTCTCATTGCATTTCATGCTATTTCTCTATTGTACCATCATCGTAAATTCGTCCTGCTTCAATTGCAACTTCATCTCTATTTGCTCTTTCCAACCGCTGCAGACTTCGTTGTGCTGCATCACTCCCTGGTCAATTTGATGCAACCCATGCTGCAGCGAATTCGTCCAAAGCTGATTGGAGTCGTTTATATGGTTCACAACGAGGAGCTTCGCATGGTTTTCTACGCCAGATTTCCTGCACATGGAGTAGAAAAGTAGGTTCTTTTTGTAGCGAAGTTCTTTGATTACCCTAAAATTTTCAGCACATGACTTTTGCAGCGATTCATTCTCTGAATTCTGAAAATGACGTTATGAAAGAATTGCTTTGTTGTGAATGGCTAATGCAGTAAAGTACCACTTGGATGCTCAGCTCCTCTATAAACTTTGAGATTGTTTGCTTCATATTTTCACCTTTGCTCAATGATAACATATTACGTTACTTTTTAAAATGTGCATATATAATTCGGCTAATATTTGAAACAGAACCGGAAATTATTTCACTTACAGACAGGGTTGTAGTCACTTTTCTTAGTGAACGCGTTCAGACTATAATGTTTTCGTTTATCAGTAATGGCTCGATCACACTCCTCTCAACATGTTGGCGAAGTGGTCATCATTATGTAAAGCAAAATATTTTTACACTGCACTTGTCAAGAATATTCTATATGCAGCTGAATTTCAGATGTGAGTTTTTAGTGGTACAAGTAAACAGAAATAGTGTAAATTGAGCGGGAGAAGCCTAAAAGTGTCAAAAAAAGTTTCCAAATGTGACTTTTACTATAGTCATCACTCTATTTACGCAGCAATACTTTCTCTTAGCTATTTAAACTATTCTGCCGATAGTCCTGGCAGCTAAAGCTCCTAAATTTAAAGTTAACTTTGTAGTTTATTGTAAGGTAAATTAATGTCAATAAATAAAGAAAATTCTTAGCATTTCCGAATAAATTTGTGCGGGAAACACTATTTGTAATAAAAAAATTCTCAAATCTAGACATACATTAATAATTCCTTAAAAATTAAACGCAATTAATTTGGTTTCGCTAGGATCATGAATTTTAAAAGATTTTTTGGCTAAATTTTTCGCAAGAATGCGACAGTATTAATACCCTGAACAAAATCATAGCGATGAGCCATAGCGATGACTCTCAGCTGTGAAAATTACTTGGGTTCTTATTGGAAACAAAAATAATAATATTCCCTCATCGCCCGTCGCTAGCGATAGACCTATTTTTGTTTTCTTAACGACATCGCTGCTCATCTTCTACTTCTTCTTTTTTTTTATTGGTATAAAGAAGTTTGCTAAGTAAATGACAGCGCCCGACACTGATCGATATCACTGTAATTGCATTCAATCGCTGGCGTTTAACGACTTCAGTCGCACGCCGCTATGTTTATCTTCAGGCTATAATGCAATTCGTTCAGACCGGTGTGGAATCCCCCAGCTGCCATCAATTTTCAATACTCCTTCGTCTGAAGGCGATCAATGACGGCATCGTATTACGTAATCTTAACTTGACATTTCGCAACGCATTGCACCGAATTGGGCAGCTGCATACTGCAATCGTTTTTCTAAGATTAATCAATTTATTCTAAACATCAAAAGTGAAAATGGAAAATCAGTCAAAGGAAAATTGCTCGATTTGCGACAAAATCGGCTTGAAGTCTTTTACTAAGGAGAATATTTTCTACTATTACATCCCCGTGCATGGAGTTGTTTCTTATGCAGCGCTCTCTATCGACATCATGAATCCTTCCATGGTGCCGAAATTCATGTCCAAAAAAGACATGACCAGCGTATTATTGCTGAGCACTCTGTGCGGAAGTGCTTTCTACTTGTATGGACGCCCACATTTGAAAGTATTGCCTAACAGAAAGCGAGGTCTTTACTCCATGGTTGGCGCAACGCTTTTTAGCATGGGCTCGGTATTGGCGTGGGCCATTCTAAAATCGGCACTGCCTTCCAGCAACGCTGCACTGGCAACATTAATGGGACTGGCTTCAGGCGCGGCCATTGTAAAGCTCAGCATCGATTATCTAACCGAATGCGATAAGCTTGTCGCCAAAGAGTAAGAGGGGAAGATAAAAGTTGATCCACTGCAATGTGCAGTCTTATTGGGATCTGTTTAAAAATTTTTCATCAGCTTAAATTTGTATTTGCATCTGTAGAATTAGGTTAACCTGTCAAATGTACTGTGAGAACTGCTTGTTAAGCTTAAAAAATAAACTTGGTTTACAACCTGCTAAAATTGGGTTTTAATCAATTATTTTCCGATGTATACAGGCAAGGGCGTGGCGGATAAGAAAGCCAATTTCGTACACTGAACACCCGAAGTTTTTTAAACTTTGCGGTCGAATTCAAAGCACAAAATGGTACTCGTTGAAACCACGATTTGCACAGTGACTGATTGGCCGATAATAGATGTCCGTCGTGAGAAAAATGCGAAAATGAGGAGCTGACAACACAATTCAAGTTCTCTTAGTATTTTTATTAATTTTGATTTTGTTCAAAGTTTGCTTTTGTGTAAATGTTGCTTTTAAAATATTACATATCTGCAATTCTTATTGACTAATAATGCTTAACAATTGAAAATTACTTTATTAACCACCAAGTATTTTAATCTCTACTGTTACACGCAACGTACACGTTTAAAACCTTCAGTTCCTCCTAGAATTCAAGGTTTTACAAGAAATAATTGGTGCTTAAAATATGTAAAGTGTTTTGGAAGTACAAAAGCTTGCTAAGAACATTAAGCGAATTTATTTACAAATTGGAAATTAACAGAATACTAAAACCCACAAAAAAATGCGTCAAAGATTGCAACAAATGTAAGGCGTTCTTAAATTACATCTTGAAACAGCAATAAAATTGCCATAGGAAAGTAGGACTCTCCAGATTCAAGTTTCGGCTTACAAGTAGTGTAAAAAATGTCGTGTTACTCGTGGAACATCTTCCGCACGTAGCTGGCCAATTTATGTTGTAAACTTAAAAAGTATAGTAGAACTTAAAATATTAATTAAGTTAACTAACACTGACGCATTTAAAAACACAAATCATGTAAATAAAATATATCGATCAACTTAAACTTCACAAAAAATATATCTGAGAGCACACAACGCTCTACATGACTATGGAAGTGAAATCAAAACCCAGGAGTGTGCGGAACTACAAGTAGTGAACTAGATACAAATATATTTGTTTCTGTGTGTATTACGATGTTAAACGTAATACGTATTGCATTAGAAAACTTTATCTTAAGCTAACTTACAATTTAACCTTCATGGGCCAGTTTACTGTTCAAGTTTTTCAACGCATATTAAAATTTAGTAATTTTCATATTTTCAGTGAAAATGAACCTTCCGGCAAGGTTTATTTAACTTTACCAGAGCCAACGTAAAAAGTTTCTACACCGAAAATCTCAATAGAGGTCGAACCACAAAAGTAGGCTAGAACGGAGAACTGGCCCGAGTAAATGTTTACTTTTCACAAGAAGCGGAAACAATAAAAGCACTCGAACTTCAAATAAAAAAAGAAACATTTAAAGTACCTGCATAAGCTCAAAATTTGTTTTATACATTTGTTTAGATTGGTTCCATACAATTGACAACAGCGAGCAACAAGAAGCGTCTGCTACCAGCAGCAGACACTTAGCTGAATGGCTCGGCAACTTATGCGGGAAGTGCTTTAAAGTTACGGTAACGGATTTAGATTTAGGCTACGTGTGTGTGAAAATAGCTCATTCAATTATCTAATATTACTTTTTATCGCTGCTCTCTAGAGAAAATAACTCGTTGTCGTTAACAGAAACATCCGCTTGCATTTGCGCCGCTACAGCAGCTTCTTCCTCTTCTTTCTTGATTTGTGATGGCAATTTGATTTTCATCTGCACCTTGAGCACATCACGCAGCTCTTGGAGCTCCACAGGGCCTTGCATTAGTCGCTTGACGCCGCGTGGCAGACCTCGGCACGAGGACAGATTAATCGAGCTCATGTGCGCGCAATTTGCAAGTATATCCTTGACGGCTTCCTCCGAAACCGAAGACCCACACAAATTCAGATGCCTGCAAGTAGCCTTAAGTATCGATATCAAAGTAAATGCGCAGCACACTTACGCCAGCAAGGACTCGCTGCCTTTCTCAGCTAAAGCACGCAGCGCATTGTCAAGGGGCTGCTGTACATTGGCCCACGCCAAATCCAACTCTATAAGACTGTGCGCCCACTTGGAAGCGATTAATTCTAGGCCAGAACTGTTCAGAAAAGATGGAAATTAATAAAATAACACAGTCTGGGCTAAATTCACACAGTAAAACCCTACCCAACATCTCGCGTCACTGAACAGCCCGAAAGAAACAAGTGCTTGATGTCCCAAGCTGGCAAACGAATCAAACTCTCGTGGGTCAGGCGCGAACAGCCGCGCACGTCCAGTAACTTAAGCTTCGAGCTGGTTTTCAGTATGCGTTGCAAATGCTCGTCGGCCATGACACGAGATTCATCCGTGAGAGCGGCTACTGAAAGCTCTTCGAGATCGGGAAACCCCGGCGAGTCCATCTTTGGCGAAGACGTTCAATTACGTTCACACTTGGCAAGCATGCTAATGTAAGTTCTTACCGTTTCCTGCAATGTTGTCGTGCTAAGAGTCACGTGCGAGTTTGTAATGCGTAAAACCTTCAGTTTTTGGCAACCACGCTGCAGCTTTTCTATGTGCAGGATACCATGTGATGTGGCCTGGGTACGCACATTGGAGAAATCCAACAGAACCAGGTTTGGACAGTGCGTCTATATAAATTTTCAATAAAAAATAAAACTGATTGTAGACTTTCTCAACAGTAATATAAAAATTTAACGCCAATATTTCAGGAGTTACATTTGACCGAAGTCATGTACTGAAAAGCGGAGCTAGGCTAAAAATATTTAAGTTTAAACTTGCCGATAAAATGTTAACAATCTGTGGAATGCAAGCTAAGCGATTATGGGCCAAATACAAATGCGTCAGGCAACCGTTCATCTTCTGCACAGCATAGCAAAGCGACTGTGCACCAACAGCGCTTTTGCTAGCATTCATTTCCACCTGGAATTCAGATAGCTTTCATAACAGAGCCTTGTAGCGTTGTCTTGCAGCTTGCCACTCACATTTATTGAACTCAGGTCAAGGCGCTCCAGCTTTTTCATATTGTCCACCAAGAAGGTCAAATGATCCGAAGTAAAATTCTTCCAACCCGACAGCGTAATGCTCGCCAAATTCGGGCAACCCACAGCCAGCTTATTAAGGAAGCAACTGATGTCTGAGACCTTCCAATTAGCTACAGGAATACGAGCATTTCAATCTAAATATCTAAATTCCAAGCATTCCTGCACCGTAAACTTACAAACATTCAAATCCGTGCATGCACTGCAGCGATTATCTATGAACCACTTTAATTTCAGCTCCGTACGATACTTTTCCTTCATCCAAGTTGTAAGATCCATAGTCTTCCACAGTGTTGGCCATAACGAGACACGACGCCATAAGGAGCAGATGCGTCCGAGTCGGAAAAGAGTTGGCAAGCAGCCCTCTTCGTCGACAACAAGCTGGAAAATCTGTAAGAGTTTTGGCTCCATGCGTGAGGTTACAGAATAAATAATAGCGATTGACCTACTTTATACAGAATTTCTTCCGGCATACGGGAACCCCAGTCGCTCTGCTCTACGGGTTCCACTCTTGCGTCCTTGTCGCCAGCAGTCCCCGCCGCGAAAGCTACTCTCTTGTGCCGTTGCTCCGTGCTGTTCAATTGACCACCTCCCTTCTTGCGCCTCGTTTCGTATTCACTGTCATCACTGTCTAGGCGTTGACGAGACTTGGATTTGCGAGAACGCTTGCGTGCGTTCGCTTTCGTTGAGGTCGTTGCCTTAGGGGCGCTCGCGGCAGTTTTGTGAGCAGCTAAATCTGTGGCCACAGTAGTTGCAATGCTGTCTGATTTTTTAATGCACAATTTAATGCCAACCTTATTGTCGCTTATCTGGAAACGAAAGCCTTTAAAGAATCACTCAACAACACAGAAAGGGAACTCAATTACCTCGCTCTCATACATCGCTACTAAGGCCTTGGATTTACGTCGTCGTGTCGGACGAGAGGATGTTTTGTTGAGTTTTTTGTTCAGTGCCGACATGAGTGGCTTACCGGATGCGGGAATCATCCCGTTAGCGGCAACGTTTATGGGCAGCGAGACATGTGCCTGAAAGCCATCATTACATTTAGCGATGTCCCGGACAGGACTCGCGGTAATTTCAATTCCTACATTGCTGAACTGGCCGACTACATTTGCAGAGAGCTGTGAACCTGGATTCGGCGAAGATGAAGCACATGTATTGTTTCCATCTGTATGCGTTTCTAACTTGGGAGGTAACGGTATGTTTAGCACAACAGCCGACGCATGCGGCTTATCTGCCAATGCATCACCGATACTCTCGTCCTTTTTGGTGGACAAGTGATCTGCTTGAAGCTCTGGTTGGACGTTTTGGCCCTCGTTCAAATTTGACTGCTGCGCCGTGTCAAGCGACTCAAGCAGTTTGACAGCTTGGTTTTGGGCCTGACTTTCTAGCTTGGGGCTGCTATCATTCGGCTCATTTGGTGCAGGAAAGAGGTGTCCTTTGATAGTTGCTGCGGGTCCAGCATTACAGTTTGGACTACTTTTTTCTACTGGAGATGTAGATGTGAGTGATTTTGGGCTGACGCTTGTTTCTCTAAACTCCCCAGAACAGACTGTTTGTTGGCTGGGCTTTTGTTGTCGCTCCTGCGTTAAATCAACATTCGAAGTTGACGTAATGAGCGCCATACTGTCATCTTGCCGTTTATCCTCCAGGTTCATGATGAGTAGATATAATTTATTCAGCGAAATACATTTGAATTCTTTAAGAGAAAAATTTCAATTAGATCAAGAAAAAACATTTATTAAAACTGGAAATTTAAAACTAAAAATTAATTTTAATTACAATCATCACTTAAACTTTTTAAAATGAAAATTTGAATAGGGTTATTGATTGAGGGGGTCAACTGTATTTTATAAACCATTAGAGAAAGAATGGAAAGATTATTTAAGCTGAAATATAAAAAAATTAATTGGGAATAACATAGCTAATAAATCTATTATTATAAATGCATCGAATATAAACTTAAGTGTTAAATAATTAAATATGAAAATTACCCGATTATAAAAACGCAATTTTCAACTGATATAATTTAAAATACGACACAAATAATCAATTTCCTAAAACACCTTTAAATTTTCTAAAAATAAATATTTTCTAATTAATTTCAATAATTGAAATAATATGTCATCAATTGCAAATTACAATTCAATGAATATTTTATAATAAATAGTAAAAATAAAAAATTTACTTATTACCTATCAATAAAAAAAATTAATATCTAACTAATAATGAAATAATACTACAATAATCTGACTTTCTGTTGCTCTTTTTAATCTCTGAATTCCTTATTCATTCTAGGACTTGTTTTTGGGAGTGCAACACCACCCCGTCAAATGTCTACAAAACTACTTCATATCATCTTATTCACTTGTTCTCCCAGCATTTTAATTGCACTTTTAATTGCACTGATTTCTATTATCTCTCAATGCAGCAAGCAGTGCTATTAAACATGATTTGATTGTTTTATTTTTACTAGAAAATCACTCTGTTAACAAATACATAATTCTAGTGGAGGTCCAGTCGATAGTAGCCAGATTTGCGGGAATTTTCACGTTTATTTTAATACCTGTGGAAAATGGAAACTCCCATTGGAATTTTTACTAGTGTACTTTTTTTAATCATAGGTTGATTTTTCCATTTCTTTTTTTTTGTAAAAATTTTAACTGAACTTTCCGGAAGTCGTATTTATTGTAATATGTAATTCCTAGCATGATTAAGAAATCTTCTTATCGAAACATTATTTTTGGAAAAACTAGCTGGCAACTATTAAAAATTAACAGCTCAAAAATGACATCCGAAGGAAGTTAGCATCCAAGTTGCCAAAACAGTAAAATGAAAAAATATACACTATTTTGTAATTCGCTTATGAAATTTTCCTTCTGCGTATTAGAAGACATTTACATTCAGAAATAAATCAATTTTACTAAAGACTAGGGAAAATTTCTTGAATTTCGTTGAACTCCACTTATAAAATCACGATCACGAATAGAACAATCTAATAAAAGGTTTATTATTTTTGTGGGAAATACTAGCAAATTTCTAGTCCTAAAACGATGACACCGTAAAACATTTTCGGGTGTTGGCAACTATATTCTTTGCATTTTGCGAACGTAAACAAGTGCACGGCAGAAAGAGACAACGTATGTATGCATTTTCGGGTCACGAATGTACATACATAAAGACCTACTTATAAATGTGTATTTAAATAAATTGTTTTTAGAAAATGTATATGAGTCTATAGCCAAGTGCCAAATAAATATTAAGTTAGACCTTAAATCTTTCAATGCCTCCAAACCGGTCTTAAAATACGAAAAAACTGGTAACTCCTAAAACACGAATTGCGCCTTTAGTGGGTCGGCGGCTGTTTTCACTGAGTGAGAACATAAAGTTTTCAGCCATTCATAGATAACAATTAAGCTCATACGTATGCACTACGAAATTTAAAGACTTTTAATATTGCCACATTTATTCCACAGAACTAATATTTTTTCCGAATCGTTCACTTGTATTGTTGCTTCGATACTATTGGTACACTTTCCACAGTCGCCCACAGGGTTGCCACCCACCAAAAAGTTGTATGCGAACTTTATACGAAAAATATGTCAAAAGTATCAAACACATACCAAGAAATCCCAACAAAACTGAACAATCATCTGTTCACAGGAATGATTAAAAATATTATAAAATTATGTCGATTTAGAGAATAAAAAATAAGATTTAGATATCTAAGAACTAAAGTATATAATATCTTCTAGACAGCTGCAAATTCTTTTAAATCTGCATAGTCAGAAACCTGGATGAATTTTATAGAAACCTAGAAATTTAAGCCAAATATTATTTATTCAATTCAATGAATTCATTAGATTATTATGTCAAACGGCAACAATGTTTTTCATTACGAGGTTAGTTTGTATTCCATCAGATTTGAATAAATAGCTGATATATAGTAGAAGAAAACATTTAAGCACCAACATAACAGGTTAGTCAGGAGCACATGGGAGGAACCAATGACCTAACCTCTGGTGCTTAGTAAGTTGTAGTCAGGTTTCATAGAGTTGCCTCTAGTTCGGAATGTTGATGGTTAACTTTTTATATCTTAATTCTAAGCAGTCTGCCTGTTAAAAAAGAAAATGATAAAAATTGGATAAAAGAAACTAAGCCACTTTCAATAATAATATTGACGATTAGTGCAATTCTGGTCTACCACGATTACTAACTTATAATAATGATGTATAATTCCATGAATTAAATTGCTACATATAATCACTGCCGTAGCTATAAAACACTTTCGGAGGGGTTCGAATTTGATCGATGGTTTCTTCTACTATATAAAACCACATATAGAAACTAAAATTTACGTATTCGGTAATGACGCAAACACCCCTAAATCAGTTTCTAGTTTGCAATATTTCGAAACAGAAATATTGCGAATTTTCCTTGCGACCAATTTTTTTCCTTATTTCGACTTTAGTAAGGAAATTAATTAATTGCTTGTACTGCAATAGCTTACTCATTAAAAGATTGTCTAAATCAGGATTGATTTCTTTGCTTAATATATGTTTTATTTAATGCAGTCCTCTGTTCTACCATCTCATAACTACTGTTTCCGGTTCCGTCAGAAAACAGCCATTCCAACCATTTAAGTTTAAAACTTACATTTGAAATTTAATAATCCAATCAACAAAATTACAAATCATATACAGAAATTCCAGAAACCCGCACGCCAATTTTAATCTTTGTGTTTCTCCAACCAGTTCTTTGCGTCCACTGTCGCCATGCCATATGTGCGTCCAAAGGTGAAAGCTTCACCAGGCACATGACCAGCATATTTGGGTACCATACCGATATTTCTGTGGTAGACGACGAACTGACCGCCGGTCGGGCACGAAGAGCCAACGCCCGCGCTCTCGATGGGACACCACTCGGCGCTCCGGCGGTGGTGATAATTATTGGTGAACTCACAGAGCGCACTGTTTGTCATCGGCTTGTTCGTCTGCCCAAAACGACCCATTACCATTGGTATCTGACCAGCGTAACCTAAAAGGAAATTAAATGTTGATGGTTAACTTGGTTTGAAAGCAGCAACAATTTGCACCGTTTGCCATACTACCTCAATTAAGCCTTTAAATATTAATTAATTGCAGATTTCAACAGGAAATTTGGTGTAATCGACAAGATACATGCGTTCACAAAATTTTCGATTTGACGTTTAAATATTTTTATACGTCGCGTACTTTGTTTTTCTATAAAGGAGAGTCAGGTGAAAGTGATCTAATGATTATAAAAAATTGTATTGCGTTTTGTTTCGTTATCAGGTTGCATGTATGTTGTATATAAGACCTCTGGATAGGGTTGAGTAATAATGGAATAATTTTTTAAGCGGTGAATTATAATGTAATATCATTACCAAGTAGATTATTCACGTTTTGCTGTTGGGTTTCCAACGACTGCCATTTCACTAATAATTTTTCATCACTTCACTCTTAATTTGGCATCAGCGTAATAAATCTATTGATTCTTAGTTTCGATTCGAGCAATCGTTAATCCGTATATGTGTTGATTAATAAGTTTGTGGCCCATTAGCCGTAAACTCTTATTGAATTATTATAGGATTGTTACTGTCTTATGAACCAAAATTGGTTTCTGTAGTTAGGAAATCAAAGAAAACTTCTAAAACCACTTTGTGCAACAACACAAGTAGATTTCAACAAGTCTTCGGCCAGGCCGAACTCTAAATACCCTACACCTGCGTAGCTAAAAAAATGATAATTTCGCCACTTTTGTATAAGTAGGCGGATCGCGCCCATTTTTGCAAACGGATTGGTAATGATACCTCGTGATAAACTTACGTCTTAATATCTTCTACCGTTTATGAGAGCCTATTTTTATGCGAGTGGGCGGATCACATTTTTTGCAAAAATTTTAGTAATGTCCACTATATGTTCCGAAATAAAAGTATGCCTCAATATCTCACAGGGTTTATGATATATTTACCCTAGAACATTTATTAAAACGAGGTGCCTTTACATTCCGTATGTAAAGTAGTCGTTATTGTTAACCGATTTCGTCCATTTTCAGTCCCAAACAGCCTATAATGACAGACAATCTTCGTGCTAAGTTTCATGACGATACTTCTATTCTTTCTCCTGTAATCGTGATTTCCAAAAACATACAGACAGACGGACGGACATGGCTAAATCGACTTAGGAGATGATTCTGAGCAAGAATATATATATACTTCTCTATATCTACTACATTTCCTTCAATGCGTTACAAACGGAAGAGCAAAGTGAATATGCCTTCAGGTGTAGGGTATAAAAACAAAGATTAAAAATTTTTGGCTTTCAAATTCTTTGTTGTAGGCCTTATTTATAGCCTCACAAAGATTAGCTTGTTTCTTCGAACCGCTTATTATCTACGACTTTAATTTATTTTCTTAAGTACAGCCACTCACCGTTTTTAATATACTTTTCTTCATCGGTATCTTCCATAAAATGCGGAACCGTAAACTTTGAATATGGAGGTTTCTCTTCCTTGTAAGTGGAGCAGTCCATCAAAAGCACAGCTTGGGCCCTGGGTCGGACTGGAACCAGTGGAGAGCGATACGTAGTAATCGGCATCTACAGAACGAGGAACAAACAGATTTCTACGTGGTTTTGAATAACTGCAATGTTTACGCTTACTAGACGTTCGCCCAGTTTGTGCTCGAAGATGCCGCGCCCACCAACCAGCAAATTTCTATGTACCAAATTACGCCGCTCACAGCGTAAGCGCTCCATCAGACTTTCGTGCTCGACCACACCTGCTGTAGCCGCCGCCATGAATCGCTTCCCATTTTGTGACGACATATTGGGCAGAAATCCAGCATATCCGGGTATGATCGGATGACGGTAGGCAGCGTCTACAAACTTCTCCCGTTGGCACACAACGTCGACTTCTTCCTTCGTGGGGTTTTCTAGCAATGGACGCAATTGATTTGTCGGCGTCACAATCAACTCCGGAGCATGCTTAACGCAAGGATCGACCAGTAGTTTATGAGTCAGCTTTCCATAAGTTTTACCGGAGCGGAACTGAAATTCCGGGCAATGGCCGGTGTAGCTGCGGAGTGATCACTTCATCAGTAATGTCTTTAAAAAGCGCGAGAATAGCTTACCCTGGTATAAAATGTGGTTGTGGCGTAGAGACCAGATCCATTTCTGCAATTTATTTCACTTCAAATTTAGCAAGTACCTAAACCGTAATACAAGGACTGTTATTCTAAATAGTAACACTTAAATTTATTCCGAATTCCACACAACAAATTTTTATGTACAAAAATAATTATCTGAGTTTTGTCAGATGAAACCTCGATAAAATTTTTCTTAATTAATACATTATATGAGAGTCTACTTTTCCTTAATTATAAAAAAGTATAAAGTTTAAAAAGTCTAATTTTTCCCACTACTTATTTCGAAATTACAAATAATACCAATCATTACAAGTTACAAGAAGATTATTCTGTAACTCAGGAAAACTCGGACTTGTTTGCTAAACACCAGCTACAGACAACATTTTCTCCACATCTACGATTTTTTCACGTGGCTTTCCTTTAGCTTTACCAGCTTCCACTTCTGCTTCATCAATTCGTTTCCAGCCATTCCAACTGACTACGCGTTTATTTTGCATCGGCAGTCCACTCTTTGTTTGTGTCGTATCGATTTTGTTGGTTAGAATATCACCACAAATGCTTTTAGCCACCAAAAAAGCACCATTCATTGTCGTTAAAATAACGCCAGTTGGCCCAGAACCAAGCCAACCAGTCACATAAAGCCCCCTATCGATATCTCTAGTCTCATCATTCAACAAAACGCGTCCTGAAAATTGATTTGAAATTTAAAAAAGTTATCGACTCTTACACTCTTTCAATGACTGTTACCATTTTTATTGAAAACATGCCCGTATTGCTCATTAAAGCATATATCGGGATCCACGCACCTAGACTGATATCCTATACTGCGTAGTATTAAGTCAGCTGCCAGTTTTTCCGTCCTATCTGTGGGCGTGGCAATATTATTTTCTACATGTGTGACAGTAAATTTCATGAAATTGTTTTCTATCTCGGTAGGTGCACGTAAGAATATTGGCAAGAACTGTTTTTTCCCTTGCTCCTCATGATGTCGTTGTTCACTTAGACTTTTCAGCATTAGCTCTGTAAGTCGTTTGCGAGGCCTTTCTAAATTTTTCACTTGTTCGTGGATACCTAGAGTTTCAACAAAATTTAATGTCTTGAAACCGAGAAACAGCAATCGCTTTTCTTGATCTTGCCTTCGAAATCAGCTGCTTTCCAAATGGTCTGAACATTTGGCATTCTCAGAATTTCACGCAATTCCTTAATGGTGAATGCAGCTTGCAGTGGTCCACGACGCCCTACCAAAAGCACCCGTTCAACCTGACTACGTGAGAGCCCATCCAAAGCATATTCTGTGGTATCTGTGCTCTGTGAACATACATTAAGGTATGATCAGATCTGTTAGATACTGGGTGCCTTATATTGGATACGACTTACCCTTAGAACATCTAATGGAGACAGCAGTATACGGGCCACGTCCACTGCCACGTTGCCTTGCCCAACTATCGTCACAGTTTTGCCAGTCAAATCAGGATTGAGTTTCTCCGCACCAGGTAAACCGTTATACCAGGCCACAAACTCACGCGCGGAAATAACATTGGACTGATTTTCGTTGGGAATATTCAGACGACGATCTTTGTCCGCGCCGTAGGCTAAGAGCACAGCATGATAGTATTCACGTAGCTCTCGCAACGTGAAATCCACACCCAAGCAGAGATTTCCTAGGAAACGGAAACGGGGATTTTCTGCTGTCTTATTAAAAGTATTTATAACATTTTTTACTTCGGGATGGTCGGGAGCAACGCCATACCTGAAAAATCGCACACCAAACGGAAGCTTTATTAAGCCAAAATATTCGACATAGTTATCAAGATATTTTGTAAAATCTAGTTTTGAAACTAGACATCGCGCTTATAATGCTTTTTTGAGTTCGAAAACGGCCCTAAGGATTTTTTTGATTTTACGTATTGGGAGTGGGGTCTAGAGATGGCAAATCGATCTGCCGAGGTTTCATATTCGGGAAAACTCATTTTGGCAGGTTTTTTGCTTAACTAAAATTATTAATTAAAATCATTTATTGACATTTTTTTCAAAACAAAATTCTTTTTTTCTGATATCAACAGGTTTGTCAATAAATATTCAATCAATTGTCATTTGCATGTTTGAAAACGGGAGTAAATATGGAATGGTTAAATATCTGGAGGACGCCCCAAGAAGCAGAAGTTTTCAAATTAAATGGCAGCAACAGAAGCACCGCGAGGACGTAAGTTAGCGCAGATAGAAGAGGAACAGCCTTAAACTTCAGAACGGTCCCCTTTTCAACTTTTAACTTTGCAGAAGGCCAATAAAATGCTGCCTGCAACTTTAAGGAGTCAAGTTTGCTGGTTTTTGTGCATTATATCTGCAGTTTTGTATGCAGTTCAGCCTACGTAGGAGATTGATAATATTCATAGTGCATTAAAGTATAGGCTCAAAGATATATTAACCATGTTTCTAGTCTACATCTAGGACGTAGTGCATGCGATATTTGTTCCCTTATTATGCGAACGCCACACAAGGAACTCTACTAAATAAAGCACCAGAAATAAACCATCATGTGTACCTTACCGCACCAGTCCAAAGGGTACTGGTAATCTTTCGATCACATCAACCTCGCAATCAATCAAATGCTTCAACATATATTGCGCCGCATAGAATCCTGCCGGACCTGCCCCGATTACACATATCTTTATCTTCTTACTGCTGTTCCTCTGCACACCAATCCCACTGGAACTTACATTACATTTAGCTATTCTTGAGGACAAACACTGCAGACTTTTCCTTAAGAGCGAAAATGCTAAAATGTTCATGTTCAATTGGTCGGGCTGCAGAAGCCACCTATATATGTGATATCACCTTTCTTAATAAAATATAAAGTAAACCATGTAAAATTATGTACAGAGCCCTGCGCCGAGAATTTTTTAAAATTTTAATACAGATACAATATTTTTTGGTTGGTTGTCTTTAACAGGCTTTGTATTCTACTTATAAAAGTAGCTATATTCATCAATTCCAATTCAACAAGTAATTTAGCTGTCGATAAGAATCAACAAATGTGTTGGTGAGAGCAAAAGTAATAAGACGGTTTAGTTCTTGACTGCAAATGTCGGCGCAGTGTTTTTGTTATCCTTTTATTGTTATGTTGTTTCTTTTGTAATTATTTAAAACTCATAATATGACGACAGCGTTTTCCACTACGTTTCGCCTCACCTGAAAACCTAAGCTGAAAACCTTTACCTTTTGAGAGAAAAAGCCTTCCATATTAAAAGTCATTCCGCAATCTATAGTAAGAGTTTGACAGCGGCTAGGCAAAGTTTGACAGCGGCTAGACAAAGTTTGACAGCGTCTAGGCAAAGTTAGCCTAGCATCAGGATTTATTATTGGAGCGTTAATTAAAAGTCTCGATCGCGTTGTGAGAATTTTTTATCATCAGTTAAATTATTCCTAAGTTAAATCCTAATTTTGAAACCAACTCCGAACCAAAATAGTTTGGAGTTTATTTAGAGCTTGAAACATTTTTTATTTTCCGTATTTGACTATTTTATTGCCCATGTAAGTTTCAATTTAAGAACATAAAATTCTATCCATTTAGACGACATAATTATAATTTTAAATATATGATATATATATATATATATATATATATATCAGGATTTATTATTGGAGCGTTAATTAAAAGTCTCGATCGCGTTGTGAGAATTTTTTATCATCAGTTAAATTATTCCTAAGTTAAATCCTAATTTTGAAACCAACTCCGAACCAAAATAGTTTGGAGTTTATTTAGAGCTTGAAACATTTTTTATTTTCCGTATTTGACTATTTTATTGCCCATGTAAGTTTCAATTTAAGAACATAAAATTCTATCCATTTAGACGACATAATTATAATTTTAAATATATGATATATATATATATATATATATATATATATATATATATATATATATATATATATATATATATATATATATATATATATATATATATATATATATATATATATATATATATATATATATATATATATATATATATATATATATATATATATATATGAAACTTACACACTAAATTTTAAACTTATCATTAACGTTATATTTTGTTGTTGTGCTTTGAATTGCTTCATGTAGAATGCTTAAAACTAAATCCACCTTTTTCGAGGTGGCATTTTCACCCATCAGTCCAATACGGAAAACCTGTTCCGCTGTCGGCCCGAGACCTCCGCTTATCTCTAAACAGTATCTGAAAATAGGTTACATTAAAAAAATGTTTAATTTTTAAGTCAAATATTTTTACTTTCTAACTGCATATTCAGAAACTTTCCTCCAGTCAACACCTACTGGGATTTTAATGGCAGTAACTGTAGGTAATCGTTCAAAAGACTTGGAAACAAACATTTCCAATCCCAGTTCCTCTATACCTCTTTGCAAACGACAGAAACTATCCTGATGTCTACAAATTACAGATTTTAATCCCTGTGCACAGAATTGTGCCAAAGCTTCACGCAAGCCGTATAGCAAGGTTGACGATATTGTATGGTGGTATATTCTAGGAGTTCCAAAGCAATTCCAATACTGGCCTATCAACGTTACGTCGAAATAATATACTTTCACTTTGGTCTTTCTGGACTTTATATGACTCATTGCACGACGACTGAACGAAATAGGACTAATGCCAGGTGGTGCTCCCAACACTTTCTGCGATCCGGTGTATGCGACATCAACTTTCCACTCGTCCATATAGAATTCTGTGCCTCCCAAAGAAGCAACTGTATCGACAACTAATAAGGAGTTATATTTTCTACAAATCTCCCCAATATCTTTAATATTTGATTGCAATATTCCTGTTGAAGAGTCTCCATGAGCGATAAAAAATATTTTTGGCTTATGACTCTCAAAGGCGAATTCAATCTCTTCTATTGTTAATGGACGCCCATATCGAGCTTCTACAATATGTACTTCCGCTCCGTACCGCTTTGCCATATCAGCAGCGCGATGACCCCAAAGCCCAATTACTCCCGATAGCACGACGTCTCCATCTTCGATTAAATTACATAGAGCGGCTTCCATTCCAGCATGACCCGCACCACTTATACACATTGTGGCATCATTCAAAGTTTGAAAAACGTACTTGATTCCCTCTTTTATTTCGTCCATTATCTGGAAATACACATATTTATAAATATTACCATTACAATACTAAGACTTATCAGACAAGTCTGCAGAATGTGTCTGACCGAAGGTCGTTTTAATGAAACTGTCTATATAATTGCTAAAAAACTGATTTTCGCATCCTAGATAGAAGATTATATACATTGTATTGTAAATCAAATATAATATAAGTTGTTTGTCGAAGAAAATACATCACTTTAAATTTGATAATTTATTAATACAGTAGGTGTTCGACATTAAATTTTGTACCACCATATGTTGTGTCCCGAATATGTACTTACTATATTGAATCCTTCTAATTAAATCAAAGTAATGCTGTTGAATTTCTACACTATATGATAAGCATAAGCTGATATAAATATCTTCTTAAATACAATACTAACAAAATTTCTTTAAAAGCTCTTTACTTGTAAACATTCGGGATGTAAATGTCCAAGGGTTGGATTGCTCAATGAATCTAACACGCGCTGTGAACAGTTAGATGGACCAGGACCCATAAGGGTTTTGTTCGGCACCATAAGTTGACGCTTTAATATTAAAGGGGGCGGGATTTCCATATTTAAGTGTCGATTAGCCGAATTTATCCAACAGTTCACAAATAGTTTGTTGATTACGACTTATCAAAAAATTAGAAATCGTCACATTCAAAAGAAAATTAGAAATTGCAATTTTAAGCTCAACGTGTCGTAAGAATGAAACTTTGACAACAACTGCATATGCAAGGCAACTGAACAGTCATCTTATACTTTCTTGTTATCACATTTGATTGCACATCTTTTTTAAATAAAAGTTGTATATGCAAATAATCAAAATTTACACACATACATATAGGTTACATGTACCTATGTACACATGAACCTGTTATCATTATCAAATTTGCGTTCCTAAAATTACTATCATCTTCATCTTTTTTACTACACATTCCTTAATCTTTTATTCATAAAAAATGGCTCACAAGACAAACGTTTATTTCAAGTTTAACAGAGTTCAAGATCCTTTTACTATAATAATTTCAACTTACGATTTACTACTTTGTTGTCATTTAATTGAATTCAAATAGATGTTTACTTCCGTAATATTTATTAGAGCGCGGAAAAGTTAAAAAGGTTGGTTTTTTAAATCTTGTAACGGTTACTTTGTAAATACAAGTAAGGAAACCAACAATTTACAGTTTTTTCTCCTTGGTCAAATTTTTATCCCTGTTTTTCGCACTTACATATATTATTTTAAGTAATTTTTATTATGGTTCTTTTGGAAATTTAAATTTTTACCAAATTGACTTCTCTGTTGCACCCTTAACTGTGCAGCAATTACGAGAACACATTATGAAATATTGGCATAATAAATATTTGGAAATGTTTGAATAAAGCTTCTCTTGTATATACTTCATCATTACAATGACTGAAAGCGAAAAAGCATGCATCTGAAATTGTTTGAAGAAGACTCAAACCACTAACCACACAACATGATACGTGGTTAGTGCTCAAACCAAACAAAACTTGAAGATAAAGACGGAAATTTTGTCTTCATCGTAAATACCGCGACATTCACATTGGAATTTCACCACAATTTGTAGTAGAAATAATTATTATATTCACCATTCTTCCAATTGTCATCGAATGTCTCACCCTGCGAAAATTTTTTTGTGGGAGAGGTGTGCTTGCTCTAGGATTTATGTAATTTTTATTTTCGTTGTGCTGTGGAAAATTCAGTCTAATTAATTGAGCTATCAAAACATAAAATCGAGAGTTTTGAGAATTCATAAAGAAATTCAGATGTTTTCAGTTTAGCCGCGTTACATTTTGGTTCGTCGGTGGTTGTTGGTGTGTGGAAACAGGAGAGCCCAGTAAGCTGGGTATAAGTCTAGAATCCCCCAAACCGTAAACGTCAATACACCGAACTGAAATAGTCTCCTGCGAAGATTTCTCAAACCAAAAAGACGACAGCTTTAAGCCAGCAAACAACCCCTGCAACGCTAAAGTAGTGAATCAGATCCCGTGCGAATCAAACTTCATTTGAACAGCGGGTTAGTCAGTCTTTAAATCGCGAATCGAAAACCGGCCGCTTGCATTTCTCAATACATAGATTCGATTGTATGTTATATTTGTAAAGACCGACCACCTTCAGCCTGTGTTCCTGGCTTCATTCTGTATAGTTCCTTATAAGCTTTTCGTCTTTGATTAGAATAATAAAATAAACAAATAAATCTTGTTATTTATTTGTTATTCTAATTAAAAAATTTGCTAAAAGCTATTAACTTATTAAAGTTGGTTCTTAATTCACAGTAATTAAACTGCTGCCATTCCTACTGTGAACTACTTTCTCGTTATTTGTGCGTGCCTTCCCGTTGTTAAGTCGAGGTTCCACTAAATACGCCCTCACACGGCCTGGAAGATGGTGCAGGGGCATGCCACGCAACGCACTAACGTGCGCATTCTTTTGGTTGGTGATCAAGGAGTCGGAAAAACGTCACTTATCCTCTCGCTGGTGAGCGAAGAGTTTCCAGAGGATGTGCCACCAAAGGCTGAAGAAATAACCATACCGGCCAACGTAACACCGGAGGACGTGCCTACAAATATTGTTGACTACTCCTGTAAGTCTTCTGAGATCTGTGACTAACTTTCTTATCACAACGATTTTCTTTTTCTTTTACAGGCGTTGAACAAAGTTCCGAAATTCTAAAGGAAGAAATTCTCAAATCGCACGTTATTTGCATTGTATACTCTGTGGATGATGACGATACTTTGGATCGCATTACATCTCACTGGTTGCCATTAATACGCAATGCTGTTGAAGACGAGTCTCAGAGAAAGCCGGTGGTATTGGTGGGCAATAAAGTGGATCTCGTGGAGTATTCAACTATTGATGTAAGCAAAGCGTAGATACTGCGTAATTGAAGAGATGCTACGTTTTCGTAGTTACCAATTACTGAGTATAAAGAATAGTTATTTAGAACGAATTCCGTGAAGCCATATATATATACAATTAGTTATTCACACCTTAAACTTGATTATATTTTAGAGCGTTCTGACGATCATGGAAGATTTCCCTGAGGTTGAAAGTTGTGTCGAGTGCTCAGCCAAAACATTGCATAACATCTCGGAAATGTTTTATTATGCACAAAAAGCAGTGCTGCATCCGACCTCTCCGTTGTACATCATGGAAGAACAAGACGTGAGTGTTGCATTTCGTCCTAAATGTTTACATATTTCGTAGCTTACTGCAAGGTGATATTTTTCTTGCTCAATGTTTACGCATTTTCCAGCTGACGCCGGCCTGCAAACAATCTCTCGTCCGTATATTCAGAATCTGCGACATGGATGGCGACAATCTTCTCAATGACTATGAGCTCAACTTATTCCAGCGTCGATGCTTTGACACTCCTCTTCAGCCACAAATACTGGACGAGGTCAAGGCAATAATAGAGAAGAACATACCCGACGGGATCTACAACGACGCCGTAACATTAAAGGGCTTCCTCTTCTTGCACTGTCTGTTCATACAACGCGGACGCAATGAGACCACTTGGGCTGTATTGCGTCGTTTCGGCTATGATGAGAATCTGGAAATAAGTAAGGAATACTTGCAACCGCCTCTAAAAGTACCACCCGGCAGCAGTACTGAGTTGTCCCATCGTGGCCAGCAGTTTCTCATTGCGCTTTTCGAACGATATGACAAGGACGGCGACGGTGCGCTGTCAGCCGAGGAACACAAAATGGCATTTAGCACCTGTCCATCGCCGCCATGGACGTACTCCACGGACATACGCAAGTCCTGCCCAACCAACGAAGCCGGCTGGGTAAGCTTGCACGGCTGGTTGTGTCGCTGGACCTTAATGACGCTTATCGACTTGCCAAAAACACTAAAATACTTGGGTTACTTGGGCTTCAGCATACATGAAAACGAAAGCCAGGTGGCGGCCATACATGTTACACGTGAGAGGCGCATCGATCTGGCCAAGCGGCAAAGCAGTCGGTCTGTTTACATGTGCCATGTTATTGGACCCAAAGGATCTGGAAAAACAGGTTTATGTCGCGCCTTTGTGGCAAACGATATGAAGAGTTTGATTGGCAGGGAATTTAAATCGAACACTGTGTACTGCATCAACACAGTCCAGGTACATTCGAACTCAATAACTGATTAAATAATCTGAAAAAACAGGGTTAACTAAAGTCCATGCTTACAGGTGTACGGACAGGAGAAGCATTTGGTACTTCACGACATCGATTTGAACCACCCCCTAGATCCTCTTCAGCCAAAAGAGGTGAACTGCGACGTTGCTTGCCTCGTCTACGATTCTACCAATCCACACTCCTTCGAGTGCATTGCGCGCATTTTCATAAAATACTACGCTGAGAGCAAAATTCCAGTGATGATTGTTGGCACCAAAGGTGATTTGGAAGAACGTCACCAAGACTACATGCTGCAGCCAGCGGAATTTTGTTACAAATATAAGATACTTCCCCCGCATATTTTCAGTCTTAAGAGCAATAAGAAAGAATTGTATACCAAATTAGCGACAATGGCCGCATTTCCGTGAGTATTACGTAGAACAATTTTTTTGATGTGCTACAGGTAAGCCTTTCTTATTGTTTCTAAAAAGGGATCAAGACAAAATTCCCACCTCATATGGTATCTTGAAAGTGATGCGACAGATCTCAACGTCATTTATGTAAAAATAGGCTATTTCGAGCTATTTACGCAAAGTATTTGTATCGTATTTCGCCGTAATTCATATCGACAAAGTACTCTCATATAAAATAAGTGTAATGTGAAACTGATTTGAAGAATTTTGTTTTTAATATTAAAAATATTAAAATTCAAAATCTAAAATTACTTGGGTATTTTGTTATATATGCAACGATTTTCACGATATGCAACATAAAGAAGCTTAATTAAACATAAAATTTCTCAATATATTCATAAAGAATTTTACTGAATTTCTAAATCCTATTTATTTTCATGATTTTCTTATTGCGATTCTGTGATGTTTCTTCGATTCAATTAATGTTACCAAAAAATGACAGACGTTTTCAAGCCGCTTGGATTTTGTTTTACAAGCACAGGTTGGTAGAATTGTGGGAATCAGCGTAAGTAATCATTTTGCCATATAAACATAAACTAATATTCATACAACTTTTGTCTTTCTATTAAGCAACTTCATTCGTCACTTTTGAATAATTATTTCAATGAATTGTTAAAAATTTAATTGAATGAATTGTTATTTTAATTTTATGTCTTGTTATTTTCGTTGATGCAAGAATTTAAAATTGAATTTTCACATCTTTCCTTACCCATTAAATATTCATTGTTTTTGTTACAACAACGCATGAATTTGCTGAAGTCATTTTTGAAAGTAGAGTTTAAATAACTTCTTTTGCTTATCTACAAATTGCAGTCATTTGAGACAATTTGGACGTGTAGCAGAGGACGCCACAATTTGGTGGAAGGCCGGACTGGGCGTAGCCGCCGCGACAGTACTAGGATTTATACTTTTAAGGGCGTTGCGGGGCACAGGAACACAATCGCAATATTAATATTAAACTGAAATTCCGTAAATTCTCGAAATCAACAATACACGACTAAATTAGGCGGAACGTGAGTGCAGCTATAAAAATCTAACCGCAATGGTATTTCAGTCAGATTGTAGGAAAGCTTCGCATAGGAAGCCATTTCCACAACATCTTTTGTCTCATTTATTAGCACAAACTGAAATTGGCTCGTTATGCCAGCTCGTGTTAAACATATATTTCTTAGAAATTTATTATAAATTTGTGTGCACACAATGTATTATATAAAACTACTTGTCCTAAAATATTGTAAATATTCGCGAATAAGTATGTGCAATCATTATTTTATATATGTAAACCGTGTAAACGCCAAAACTTATATTTCAATAGATTTTTGGCAAGAAGTCATCAAAACAAAAATTAATAAAACCCTTTTCTATATCCAGTAAGAAATATCATAGGAAATCATCTCTTATTAATGGTCTACGTATTAAAAGCAGCAAGGTTAAGGAACTAATAAAGAATTAATTGAATATTTCAGCTAAGAATAATACAGTCTCATTTATCTGAACATGATGTATAACTGAGACATTTCGCGGCCAATCAATCATAGCGGTTAGGAGACAACAACACTTTTCCCTAGAGGATTATCCGCTCAGCCTCAGCTTGTAGTTAAAATAGAGAAAGTAGAGAAGTTTAGAAATTAATTTAGAAAAATAACATTAAAAACACCGTAAGAATAAATATTTAAAATAAATATTGGGCAAAAATATGTATCACTGTAGTATATCTATCAGGAATATAACCGAGGATCACCCAGAAGAGCATAAGTCTCCTGAATAGGATCGAATAGTTCAAAAGAAATATGTAATTATTGTTTTGAAGAGCGTACATACAGACTTATGAAAATGATATGTGGTTCGGAAATTACGTTAATTTCTTTCAGTTGTATAAAATCCAAATATATTTTTATGTCTCATTTGGACTAAGTATTTGAAAGATTCATGTGAAAATCACTTGATGGTAAATTATTGAGGTTATATTAAATGGGTGAAACATTACTCAATTACATACATCAATGCGCAACTTTTGCCTTAATATTATTTCAAAAACACGTTTTAACAATTTCTGCTAGACTACTTTGCGCAGGCATTCGTTGCTGTTGTCGCGGGCGCCATACAATTACCATCCGGATATCGCTTCTGAAACTGTGTTATCAGCTCGGGATCTACTAGCCGAATACCATCCAGCTGATTCCCTAAAGTAATCCAGTTGGGCTGCACATTGTGAGGACGACCGAAGAGCTCGATTTTTCTGGTGCCCGGACTCAGGCGTTCAATTATTCCGTAGATTTCGTCTGGTTTGTGCGATGTGGCGCGCACTTCAGCAACAATAACATCACAGTCCAAGCCGCGGTTCAAATTTACCGGATTGCCTTTCATGCCGACCAGGCAGTGTTCCTTGCCGTGGTTAAGCCAGTGACCGGTGCGTCCCGTACGTATGATGCGCTGCAGCTGGTTCGTTTTCACCCATATGAGTTCATCAACGCGTTCGTACCTTAAGAAATGGTGTGAAAATGCGTTTTACACCAAACTTCTGATTTATTTCCTGCCCCAACTTACCCCCATAGCTTGAGACATTCCCTTCCTAATTCCATGGCGCGACCTGTGACCCATAGGAATATCAACCCATCATCCTGCAGCGCAGGAACTCCCAATTGTCTCATCTCATCGTCAGACATGGTGCCTGCAACATGCAGAAATTTACTTTTTTAACACCTTGCTGAACTCTTTTTTTGACGACTTCATAAAAGTAGAAGTAACTTTTATAAATGTGCAATATTTTGTAGTAATTAGGATGTTGAATAAGTTTATAACTTTTTTTATTCCATTAGTGCCTTATTTAAAAAATTAGTTAAAAACATGTCATTGAAAGTATTATCCGTCGTTAGCTACTACTTTTTCCCCCATCTTTCTAGCAGCATATGAATTCCACTTCGGAAAACGTACGCGTCTTTTGAGGCTATCCAAGAGGCGACCCTTTTCATAAGAATGGAAGTGCTGCTTAGCCAGATTATTATCGGCCGTTTTTCCTTCAATGCTCGGGTCAAGCGCATCAATTCTAGTCGATAGCGATCTTATGTGATCGTTTCAGTTTGTGTCCAGCTGATCCCACCAAATGCAGAGCAGAAGTTTGGAACTATAAATATTCGGCTTTGCCGACGATGATGATGTATGGCCGGGGTTGCCACACGACTTTTAGGGTTACCCCACACTTAGGGGAGCGTAATCTATCCACTTTTTTATCACCGGTCACGATACGATACAGAAAACCTTTTCTGCCGTTGAAGCAGCTATTCACTCACGAATAGACGCCGTTCGACGTCTCTCGGCTTCCAACGTCCTTGCTTTTGAATCATTCCTAATGCTTTCAAACATTTCGAAACTGTTGTGTGATGATTCTGCAAGTTAACTAGCATCTGACACGAGTCTTCATCAGGTAATGCCGCTAAATATTCATCTTCAAACTTTTGCGATACGCCAGAGCGTTCTTTATTTTCAAGATCAAAGTAATTATTTTCGAAGCATCTAAACCAATCTCTGCAAGTTTTTTCCCCATAGAGCATGCTCGCCGTAAGTGTCAACAAGAATTCCGTGTGCTTCAGCTGCAGATTTTTTAAATAAAGTATTGCAGTAAAATTCCCCGCAAAAATTTTGGCACGAAAATCGACATGTTTAATTAACATCATGAAAATAAAGTTGCTTACGCTTCGATGGAAGGGCATAAACTGAATTTCGAACTTGCTTATAGTACTTCCATATAGATGCGTTACCATCTTAAACTACACGCACGCAGTTCAGGTAACGCCATATGTTGGAAAAAAGCGAGGACTTATTCAACATCCCAACAGATAAAATGGAAAGTGTCATATACCGTAAGGCAGTTCCATGTGTATATCCCACGGAGGATCTGCCATGACAACAGCAAACTTTCCCAGAACCGTCATATCCAGATATCTGCAAAAGACGTCATAAGTGAGTTCACGCTTCTTTGAGTCCACAGCATCTACCTTAAGTCACATTGTATCCATTGCGGTGGATACAGTGGGACACTCGGATCTATGCTGCGCTTTATGCACAGCTTAGTTTTTACATCTGCCGGCTTATTTGTGTTAATGTTGGGAATGGTGTCCACTTCGTAATGAACGTACCTGCAAAAAGCGCATTTAGTTTGAGAGATGGCCTCATTAGCGGTGAGATGGCCTGGTTAGCACTAACTTGCAGGTGGCCATATGAAAACACGTATTCAGGAAGCTGCAGTCGCCCAGCGATTCGTCCGTGTGCGCTTGAATGATTTTCTTGAAGTGCAATTTCGTGCACTTGTCCGTTGCTTCGTCGTCGTCGGGAGTGTCGCAGTCGTCAGCAGATTGTTGCGTTTCTACTTCACCCTCCCTTAAGCTATCCGAAACAATTTCACCATCTTCTGCACCAGAGTCAGGCGACTTTGCTTCAGCTTCGGGCGACGTCTTATCTCCCATTTTTGAAACATTGTCCCCCGTCTCCCCCCTATTGAGTTCAACATTGACCGAAGCCCCGACGCAAGGGCTGCTGCTGTTCTGTGTAACGTTGACATTATCTTTACTTTTCTCGCTATTATTTCGGTTTTCTCGCTTTCGTTCTAGCCTCTTCTTGGCTGCCATTTCAGCGGTCGCCTGCTGCGCCTTAAGGCATTCAACTTTGGTTCCATGAGGACAAAACTCCATAACTTGAGCGCCTCCATGAGATTTGAATTTCTCCGCCACTGATCGCTCCTTGGCAGTGGGCTTAGTAAGCAATTCGAGTATCTCTTCACCAACTTGTTTACTTTGTTTCTCACGCGTAGAAGGCATGGAAAGTAAGGACTGTTGATATCATTAATAAAAAAGGGAGAAAAGCAAATAAGTTAATATTCTCATATTACACACCATGATATCATTAGACGATAACTCCTTCCTTGATTTCGTAGCAGTGAATTCAGTCTTTATTTTTTTGCGCAGGTATTCGTCATTGTCGACATCTTCCTCACCAGGTTCAACTGTTTCAAGTAAGGAAAAAAAATTAAAAGGGGTTAATGTGTAATAGTGTGGCCGACTAACACTTCCGCTTGAAGTTGTCCGTGGTTGTGTAGTCGTCGTTGATGTATTCCTTATAAAGCTCCATCACAACGCTCGGCTCCACCGATATCACCTCACATCCCACTTCTTTGCCGATCGTAACACTCTTAATGTTGAGCGCGCCTTGGTTTGCGAGTTTGTTTAAGATGTAGTTAACCATTTCGGCAGGCGGTGGCTTTTCTAAATAGTTGCCAACTTTGTCAATGAACTGCGTGGAAATGATAGGCAGCACCAAAGCATTGGAAGATAACGTCTGCAGAATTGCCTGCTCTACTTCGGCGTCAACTTCTGTTGGAATAAGAAACAAATAAGGTTCAAGCTAATAAAAAACACGTCTCCAAACCGGTTTACCGATTTCCGAATTGGGTGAATCTTCAGAGAAGTCTATCTTAAGCACGCCGCTTGCTGTGCAAGCAGGATTTTTTGGTGACGCTATCATGCCGGCAACACCTGTCGCGGACAAAATACCATGGCGCTCTTTCTTGCGCTTTTCCAATTTTTCACGAAGTGTGTTACGTTTGGTTTTCACCGCTTTTATATCGCTTGGTATTATATCAGCCATAGTACCAGCTGAAGGATAAATAAACACTTTTGACAAAAACAGTAGTAAAACAGAGTAAAGATACCCAACTTGACAAGAACAGAGTAGAGATGTGAAATGGCAGCAGTGTTAGAAAGTATTGGAGAATTAACCCGAATTATTGCCAACAACGATAATTTGTTATTATTTAGTGCCGCGAAAATGTAATTCCTTTCCTTAATGGCATATTACAGAATGATTTATGATTAGCCTCTTTGACTCATTCCTGGTTTTACGATCCACTAGAAGCGTTATTTACTTCACACGCATATTATTGTGTATACGTGAATACCTTCTGTTGCACTGAATTTCGATACAAAGAAATTGTCAAATTGATACAAAGTTGTCTTTGTTTCGATATATTTGTGATGTGACTCAACCCATGTTTGTGGCGTGAGATGCGAGCTCTAAAATTCGTTTTTAGGCTACGATCACTGAAAAAAGCGGCGAATTCGTACGAAAGGTCGACAACCAAATCCCTGGGGTTAATTGAAAGTCATGCAAATTGCTGCTGTCGATACCTAAGTAAATCTTCCCAGTGCAATTTAGGGTATCTTTTTATCCTAGTTTAAACCAATTAAACGAAGACAAAAATGTGCCTATCGCGCGACAACGATTAGAAAGTTTTGGATGTCAGTTTGTAAAGTCAGTTAAATCGACATTTTATTTCAAAAGTTAAATACGAAAACAATATAAATAGGTCCACTCTTACGATAAAAATTATACCTTAAAAATCTTAAAAGCAATGAACAACATCGTTTTCCAAATGAAATAAGTTGCGCAGATCTTTGAGATCCATTTTATCAAAATCCCATTTTGAAGCAGTTTCTTTGCCCCTGGTCACCGTGTAATATATATTTTCTTCGATGGTGTTTAAAACAATAAAACGATGCACCGTAGTTTGCCTGAAAATTTATGGACAGCAAGGATATCTTAAAAGCCGACTAAAAGTTTAGTTCGATAGCAAACCTAGTCTGTCCGAAACGATCTACGCGTCCAATAGCCTGCAGCTCCTCAGCAGGATTCAGTATGGGTTCAACTAAGAACACATGGTTGGCCTCTATCAAATTTAAGCCCTTTGAGCCTCTTGAAATTGCCATCAGCATGCATGTAATACCAAGATCAGGATTCTAAAACAGCGGCGGAATTGACCAATTTAAAATAATCGATTAAGTGAAATGAGCCTCACCTTGAACTCCTCAATAGATTTAGGTGACCATTTAAGCCGATAGCTGATATTATTTTCATTCAGAGCAGCAGCGATTGCAGTCAGTATCGGTTCCCATTTCGAAAAAATTATTATTTTCGTAGGGCTCCCTTGAGTCTCTTCTTTTTGCAGTTTTAATACTTGTTGTACTATGAATGATACCTTGGATGAATAGTCGCCCTTAATATCGAACTCAGGCGCATCCTGATCCGATGTACGCGTCACGTAATAAAGTCTAAAACTACGTAATTAGAGCGCATTCATCGAAATTCTAATTTTACCGACTTGTTGGAATTTTGTTGATTACGACAAATTGAGCAGGTCAACTTCTGATTCTTATAGAATTGCTTCACAGCCTTCAAGCAGACCAGACAAATGTGGTGTCCACACTCAAGTACAGCATACTAGAAATTTAGAGAAACATAGAACCAGCGTTTTGTTACTCACACTTTTCGTAACTCCCCTGATTAAAATTTTAGATTTTTCAAAAAAAAAAAAAAAAACAACAGTGGACAAGAGTGTCCAATGTCGTGGAAACCCGGTCCCATACCGGCTTTCCATATCACTTACCCTTGGCTCGTCCTCCGAATGACATATCGGACAGGCACCTGGGTCAGCATTTTTTTCTAAATGCAGTATATACTTAAGGCGAGCGAATTTGACTGAGAAAGACAATTGCGCAGTATGAAAAACTGACTGTTGTTGGGCGAGCATTCCTTCAACTTCGCTTTCCAGCAAGTTAAAATTCGATCTTTCTTCTACACTTTGCGCGAAGGATATGCGCATTTTACACATATCTAGCTCGTCGTATGCTTTCACGGTATACTCGATTTCAATCCAATATTTCCACATCTTTTTACACATCGTTTGTTTACATTCTATGTGTTCCCAGTGCCTGTCGAAACCAGATGCAAAGCTTTGAAATTTCAACTTTGATTTCGTAAAGTTAAAAATTGCTAAAAAGATCAAAATACAGCCTTTCGAATACAAAGCGCTTTAAAGCCTGTTTAGTTGATACCTTTAATCAGTATTATTTGAGGTGAAGGAATCGTTAGGCCTTCGGTTATATTTGTTTCCTTATTGAATAGCAAGCATTCGTAGCTTTTAAGAGTATTACGAATATCACAGAGGTCGCAAAGTGGTGCTTTTTGCTTACGCTCGCCGCACTGTGATTCCTTTCCGTCAATAACCTTGCGCTGGGACTAGAAATGAAGACGACTCATCAATCGAAGATCATTGTGTACCAGCTGAACAATGAAGAAACTTCCTCGTGCCCTTGACTTACCCGTATTCCTCTCAAATGACAATCGGACACCTTATTAACAAACTGCATCATATCCCGCCAAACGGCAGCACTGACCTGGCTACGGGACTTTATATTTTTAGCGAAAAATTCAAGTTTCCTAAATTTTTCGATCAATTCTGCGCCCAATTTCAAGCACTTATCATGCCATGTTGTGATTACGTAGAGGGCCGAGTGTATGGAAGTGACCTCCTGCATGACGGCGTAGTTTGAAAAAGGACGTACGCATTCTTCTTCTATCTTCTGCATTATAGGAATGTGTAAGGAGTCATTGTCGGCTGCAATCACTTCCGTGAGAGCGCCCACAAATGCTACGAGGTCCATCCTATTATGAGTAGCTCCCTCGTGGAAAACCTTGTGTTCCGTTTCGAATGCCTCCCGGACGCGCTGCATCCGGGAAGCGTAAGTTTCAAGGTACCTCCACTCCAGTTTGTTACACTGCTCCTCGAATTTTGAAGTTGCACCGTCCGGCAGCAGATTTCCATTGTCGGGTGCGGTGTAATATGCTTGAAGTATGTTGTGGAGGGCATGAATCTGAAGTAGGCTATCGACGCTGTAAATATAAAATTTTATTTTTGCTCTGGCAGATTACAATGCAAATGGTGACATACGTGATGTTTAATCCATCGTAATCTCGTGCCAGCTTGAGAACAAGTTCATAATAACGGATGGCTTCAGCATATTGTTTAAGTAAAAAAAAAATTCCTGCTATGCCTAGAATTAAGACATTTATGAGGATAATATTTCCTGAGATTAGTTAGCCCCACAACCCAAACCTAATTTCAAAGGATTGGTTGCGAGAATTCAATTAAGGTGAAAGTTTTCAGAATACAGAAATGCTTAATTCTGAGTTGTGGAGTTAAATATGCATTGCAGCCAACAAATACCATTGTAGCAGGAAGCCATTGTACGCAGTTCCGTCTTGCATTCCGTTTCATTTGAAGTCTTTAAATGTGCATGCAAATCCTTGGGCTGCAAAAACTTGGCATGGCCAGAGCTTCCCTTAGTACTACAGCTGGAACACTTTTTCGCGGCACCGCTAACAACAACGGGTATCGTGCAGCATTGACGAATCTTTAGAAGGGGCTCCAAAAACTGTAGAAGATAATTTTCGTAACTTGTGCAAAAGAGGACAAGATTGCTTTACAATTCTCATAACTTGCGGTGATATTTCTGAAGTTGAGGTTGCGCGGTTCACGTAGTTTTCAAAGTTTTCATTGAAGGCCTTTTCGCATGCTGCATGTTCTTCCGAGTAGAAGAGCTTCTCCAGGTTACTTAATTTGAGGTAGTGCACTTCTTCCTTTTGCAGAGGAATATTCAGCTCCTTTTCCACTTTAGTTTTGCAGGTGCGCCACATGCACTGCAGCAGCAGAAGAAAAAGCGAGCTCCCATTTTCACCGATTTCATTAACAGACTCAGCCGCCAAGTTGTCCCACACGTGAGGGCAACAGATCGGTGCAAACCCAATGAAAAGGAGTAGGTTGTGTAGGTCATCGATGAAGTTCTGTATTGGTGTGCCAGTCACAGCCCAACGGTTCAACGCTGAGAATAAGAAGCAATGATAATAAAAAAGGAAACAAAAAATAAAGTGCAAGCTATGTATGATGTAACATAAACAAACCTGGCAACTGAAGCGCTAATTTAGTTACGTTGCCAAAATTAGACTCCACCGTTTGTGCCTCGTCAAGGCACGCACGCCACCACTCCACCATTAGCAGAGGTGTGTTGCAACGCATGCGCCGCGGCTTGTTGCGTGTTACACGGTCCGAGTCGTTGTCCGCGGTATGATAGAACTCCTTGCGGAGAACATTGTAGTCTGTGAGAACCACATCATGATCAGCCAGTTGGCGAGGACTGATCCAGACGTTCTGGACTAAGCCGTCGTAAACGAAAACGCTTATCGATGGATTTATGTGCTTGTGTATTTCCGCCAACCACTGAAGTTTGATCGTATTAGGAGTAATAATAATGGTGGCTCGACTAGGAACGAGTTGCTGCTTCTTGTGCACAATATCATTCCAGCACTGGGGACAAACGTATGGCTCATTGATTGCCTTATCATGTTCCCCGTCATATCTGCAAACGCAGCTCTTGTGCTGCCACAGTTCACAGTTGTTGCATTGAATATTTTCATCCCTTACTTTCCTAAGGACGCTGGATGTGCACAAGCAAAAAGCAGCAGACAAGCGCGACCGTTTCGGACCGCACAGTTTGTTTTCTATTATTGAAAGTATTTGTGAATTGTTGAAATCACGGCGAGTGTTCAATAAAATCAACGCCAACATCTCTACAGTTTTTCCCAGACCCATTTCGTCGGCCAATATGCCACCTCTCGGTAGCCAGGCCTCTTCCGGCTCCATGTCCAGTATGTGCAGACAGAACTTGTGAGCGTACACGATGGTCTCATTATCCCGCGCACGCAGCTTTTCGTAGAAGCTGGGTATCTTTGTACGCTGACGCTCACGCTGACAGAGCCATACCACGGTTTTTCGTTGGTATTGGCAGAGTTTGGGAAGAAAACATGCCGGCAACTGCAAGTCGCCGCTTCCAGCAAAGGTCATATACTTGCGGTCAAGGGCGTTGAAAAGGGCTGTAGTGACGCATTTCCTTGATGTCCTATTCCTTTTTATGTCCCAGGAACGGCCGTCGTTATAGAAAAGGGTTTCATATATTTCCACTGGCATGTACAACTTCCCCCACCATAGTTTCGTTTTCTTGCTTTTAAAGTACAAAGCAAGCCATTTACGGCCGTCCTGGTTGATCTCGTCTACTCCGAATCTCTCGTTATAACATCCTAGCAAGAGAGATTAATGGCTGAGCCTCTACCAATGCCCCTGGTCAGACGGTTTCTTTTGAAGTAGCTGTAGCTTTTGAACACGTGTGACCACGATTACTTAAGAAACCTTAAGATTGAAGTAGTTTCTTTGCTCTTCGTGTGACCAGGGCCTAAGTGGGTAGTCATATTGTACTCACCGTTAACAACTTTTTGAAGGCATTGGAGTTTGCTTTCGGAGCTCTGCACGAATGGCAAAGGCCTCCACAATTTACCCTTGCGACGCAATGTCACCAAAGAACCATCGCGCTCCTCGTCATAATCAACGATGTCCACTGCAATCTTACAAAGCCTTATAACTTCACTCATTGCTTTGCAAATTTCAAAATTTTTACGGAAACCGTTTTTCTCAGTATGCCCTGATAATAGAGACAGAAATAATTAATTTTGTATATAACAAATAATCGATAAATAGGATAGTTATAAAACAGACTAGTCGATTACACAGGTTATCAAATGTACAGTACAAACAAGATTGCTCGGGGAAATTGCATGAAGAATTTTCGGAATGAAAGATTTTTCGAGTTAATTTGTGGCTCCACAGCCACTTTAAATATATATTGATAATGTTAAGTTCAAACGGCCGGTCCGAGCAACCGTTGCGTGCGACTAATCTTCTCCCTGAATTGTTGCTTCAACTCCAATCCGCTGGAAAAGTTAAAATGAAAACTTACCGGTATTAATATTTTTACCCGTTTATGGGATATTGACAACTTTTGTATAAGTGGCCGGATCACGCCCATTTTGTACACAAATTGGTAATACTTGTAGATACCTCGTGGTAAAATTTCGTTTTAATATCTTATACCGTTTACAAGATATTGACAACTTTTGTATGAGTGGCGTGGCACGCCCATTTTTGTCAAGCTTATTGGTAATGCTTCTCTGTATATCCTGATAAAATTACATATAAATATGTTATACCTTTCATGAGATATTGCCAACTTTGTTATAAGTGGGCGTGGCACGCCCATTTCTGACAAGCTTATTGGTGATGCTTGCCTATATATCTTGATAAAATTACATATAAATATCTTACACCGTTCATGAGATATTGCCAACTTTGTTATCAGTGGGCGTGGCACGCCCATTTTTTTTCAAACATTTTAGTAATGACGCTATATGTTCCGGAATAAAATTATACCTTAATATCTCACACGGTTTATGAAATATTCAGATTTTAACATTTTTTGAAACGAGGTGCCTTTACATTCCGTATGTAAAGTAGGCGTGGCTGTTTACCGATCTCGCCCATTTTCAATCCCAAGCAGCCCTACATAGCAAAGAATATTTGTGCCAAATTTCAACGCGATATCTCTTTTCGTTCTCTCGTAATCGTGATTTCAACAGACAGACAGACGGACGGACAGGGCTAAATCGATTCAGGAGGTGACGCTGAGCAAAAATATATATACTTTTCTATATCTATCTCGCCTCCTTCTCTGCGTTACAAACGGAAGAACAAACTGAATATACCCTACTCCCTTCGGGTGAGGCTTTTCATAACAAACTTAGAGAACATAATAGATTTCTAACAAATTTGAAAATCTAATTTCTCACAAACAAAGAACTTAAAGATATTAGAAAATTAAAGAACTTGGAACTTAAAATTAAAATTGCCGTTTGCAAAATTTTTTATGAAAAATATCACCAATTATAAAAAAGGTGTAAAAAGATTCCATGCTAATTAGTGTTTGTTCTTTTCCATAACTATGCTGTTTATGGAAAAATCGTAAATAAATACATAATTTATTTGAACACTATGTAAGCCCGGCAATGCTTGCCGAACGCTCAAAAGGTTTCGTGTGAAGCCAACTAAATCGTAATAGAGTGTGCGGATTTTATTTGTCTTCATTTTAGCAGGTAACAGCTAACGGTCAGTACGATTTGTGGGAATTGTTAGTAAAATGGTTCAAATTTACGGCCAGATTCTGAAAAGTCACGGTGAGTGAGACGAGTTAGGGCGAAAGTAGACGAAACCAGACGAAAGTGACTTTTCAGAATCTGGGCGTTAGTTTTGCTTTTTGGTAAATTGAAAGTGAAAGCTAAACACACATCTCGAATAGATGTTTAGCTGCAATCCAAATAGCTATGACTTTAAGGTTGAGCTGGCCAAGTGCTGCAACGGAGTCGCATCTGTATACTTGGCACAATATGTGCCGAGCGGCGAGCATATTGCTGTGAAGAAGTACCGCTTGGACGGTGTCAGCAAGGAGAAGATCTCCTTGATCCGCGACGAGATCCTGACGATGCGTCAGTTCAATCATCCGAACATCCACTCGTTCAACATTGCATTTGTGCATAGCTTTGAGCTATATTTGGTGGCGCCACTGATGTGTTTTGGCAGCTGCAAAGACACTATACGGAACTGCTTCACGACGGGTATGTCTTGCCATGCCTGCCGAAATTATTTACCAACAGATATGCACTTACAGGCTTCCCTGAGGTTTTCGTTGCTCTCATTATGCGAGATGTGCTTTCTGGATTAGAGTACATGCATCGCCGAGGCTACATCCATCGCTCTGTGCGTGCCAGTCACATTCTGCTGAATCAGACGAAAGCGGTGCTTACTGGGTTCCGCGAGAGCACCACCTTCGTAACGCATGGCGAACGTGCACGAACGTTGCACCAGCTGGCGCCTTTAAGTGCACGTAGTCTTAATTGGCTGGCACCCGAAGTACTGGAGCAGAACCTCCTTGGATACACGGAGAGGTCTGACATCTACTCGATTGGCATCACCTGCTGCGAGATGGCCAACGGTGTGGAACCTTTCGCTAATTTGCAGCCCACGTTCATGTTCACTGAAAAAAGACGCGGTAACGTTCCAACGCTGCTGGATCGTTCAACTTGTCCAGCAAATGAAGATGTTATAGGTAGCAGCAGTTTCGTTCATGTTAGTATTTCTTATTAACATTTTTCCCCCAGAGGTCGCTGGGAATGCTGACAGCTCCAAATCGTTGACGGAAAAGGCTCAGCGAATCTACTCCAATCGCATTTTTTCCGATGACTTTCATCAGTTCACTGAGATTTGCATGGAGAAGCGACCTTCGAGCCGATGGCCAGCCTTGCAGCTCCTCAGCCACCCCTTCTTCAAGCAGTGTCGTCACACAAGTATTTTGGATCAGATACGACGATACGGATTAGAAACAACTGATTACTCAAAATTGCGAGGTACGTGCAACTGTGTGTGTTGACATATTCACGACTGGTTGATTAATCGGAGGGGGGTGGGGAGTGTATTGGTTCGTATCTATGGTGGTGATTTAAATCACTTTTTCGAAAACTAGATGGAATGTCACCTAAAATTTTTTAGAACTTTTTTACATTGCGAATGCTATTCAATTTTTAAAAAGATTGGAATTTGGAAAACTTGAGTTTTGAAAATTGTCTTTCCTCTTCGTGCCGCCTTGTATACAGTATCGATAATAATGACAACTATTTTTTTTTTGGTTACAGATGAAAGCCTTGCAGTTTGCAATGAGCTTAATGACATGAGCGTGGAATCGACAACCGCATGGGATTGGGATTTCTAGTTTCTTGGAACACTTTTCCTTGAAAGAAGTTTACAAAAGTTTCCTTGAAAGAAGTTTACAAAACTACAAATCTGCGGAGGAAAACTACAAATCTACGAGAATAAGAGACAACAAATATTTTATGTGGATTAATGATGTTAAGCTCTCATGAATTCATACTTAGCCCAAAATACTGAGAAGATCCCGCACCCTTTTGTAACGTAGGATCACCATTTTGAAACTTTAGGAAAACTTGCCAGGATTTTTAACAATATTAAAAGGCGAGCTCTTTGTTCTGTTATATAAATTTGTATTTAGAAAAAAATAATATGGATGATCAAGCCGTTTCAGGAATGAGAACAACTTTTTTAAATATGGATAGATATTAATAACAATTGTTTAGACATTTCTATACAGATAATAAAATTGCAAATTTAAAACTGTTAAGAATGAATAATTAGAAAATATTCTGCGTTTAATTGTATTAAGTGTAATACCGCTTTGGGTTTTGGATGGTCTATCCATCTACTATAAAACTATATAATGACAATTTTGAAAATATGTTTGCTCTTTCAATCTTATTTTTTATTGGTATAACTTTCTCCAGAGAAGTTTTTACTGTGACTGAAGGAGCTTCGAATGCAATACTTTAACTCCTTAAATATTTAGCCATTCATCACCATACGCACGAACTCCTCGTAATTAACGTTTCCTTGCGAATCTTCCTGGTTGGCCAGCAGCTGTTCCACCTCCTCGTCGGTGAGTTTTTCGCCCAGCGTTGTCAACAAATGCCTCAACTCTGCGGTCGAGATGAAACCGCTCGCATCCTTGTCGAAGTGGCGCAGACCTTCGATGAAATCATCGGCCGTGTCGCCTGAGCGCGCTTTGGAAATCGCCTGGTAGATGGGCAAGAACACCTCAAAAGAAATACGCTCATCAGGCTTGAGTTGATGCGTGCACTTCTTCACATCCGATTCGGTGGGATTTTGGCCCAGGGCTCGCAAACATTCGCCGACTTGACTGAGCTGGATTTTTCCGTCGCCGCGATTGTCGAAAAGATTGAACGCTTCTTGGAACTCTGAAATCGATAAAAGCAAGACATTACAATCTTTGCTAGAAACTCGTCGGTCGTGAGATTAGAAAAAGCAAAGCATTATATAACCTTCGACAGTACTGAATGCATTTTTAGCAGGTGATTCTTGATACGAATACATTACTAAATGTGGGATTGCAGAAATCAATAGGAACACAATTCAAGCAATCTGTGCGATGGCTGCTTACAACCTCCCGGTTTCTAAAGCGTTCTGCAACTAAGTGAAGCAAAACACAGATTACTCACAGAAGCTAGAAACTCGACTCAAATTGTTGTTGTTTTCCATGGTGGCAACAAATTGTGGCTTATATTTACTATATACGAATAAAAACGTGATTTATGAGAAAACCACATTCAGCTTATATTCATTAAGGATGTCTATTGATTACTGGTTCCGTTTAACCCCCAAGTTATGTCAGCAGGTAAGTAAAAATTTACTTGAACATTTAGAATAATTTCGCAGTCGTAACAAGTAAAAATCTGTCTTGTATTCTACCCCAAATATAATAAATCCTGTGCCGAAATTGAGAATTGGAAAATGGGATATTGGTAAAAGCTGCGATTAAAAAAGCAAACTAAAAAACGCATGCTGCACATCGAAATAATAACCAAATATAGTATGAAACAAACAGGTTTGCGAACGGACGAGACAAATCAATGAAATAAGTCAAAGCTTATATGAAGTTAGAAACTGATTAAAACGATTAAAAAGTAGCACTTGAGATATCGCACGCCGTAGCAATTTTAAAGATGGTTTGTCCATTTTAAAGTACAGATGTACGCACAGATATATTCCACTCAAAGTAGAGAAGGCAGCGAAAAATGGCTTCATATCGCAAAAATACCAAAAAATTATAAAAGTTTCCCATCTTTTGGTATATGTTTGCCTGAAAAAAGTCACTATAAGTGGAAGCACACAAGTATTTTCAAATGGGAATGTCAGAAGCCTGCTTTAAATTTTAACTATTTTTTAAACATTGAACTGAAACACAAAGAAGCCAACTGTAACTACACTTCTCCAGAATGCACACCGTTATCACTCATCTCTTCATCGAAACTTTATAAGTGGGCCACTGACAACATGGCCATAAATTAAGAAGGATCTCCTAATAAATAAAACTTGCTACTGATTTGGTATGAAAACAAGTTGATTGTGCAACAATTTGTTGCAATTATAAATGAAGCTTGATATGTAATGATTTCGCCAAGCGCACGTATAAATACGTCGGTCGATGTTCGATCGAGTTCTATTGAAGTGCAGCAGCCATTTGAGAAATAATAATGCCAGTCCAGATGTGGGAACAGCTAGAATCTACATCAAAAAAATTGCATTAAACTGAACAAAGTAACGAGAAAGGTTTATCGTCAGTATTAAAACAATTGATGAGTGGACAAAAACTAATGACATCTTGAGCACGTAGTGTTTGCTGAGTGATGAAGAATAATCGCCAAAGTACGGCGGAAGTAGAAGTCGACGCTGATTAGTCATCACTGGAAAGTTTAAAGTTTGGTGCAACGTGAAGCTACGGGACGTTGAGGTTGAGGTAAAGTAATTTAAGTAATTAGAATGCTTCTAAGCTAACGATGATAGGTTTGTTGGCCCATTTAATCGATTTCTACTCAATTTCCTGTACTCACCAGCCAATTGATCTTCCGTGTATTTAGCCTGCAATGGAATGAGAGGTTATTAGATCTTCTTATTTCTTCATGTCTTAATATTTCGGCGTTTACCATTTTTATTAATTTATATGACTTTATCTAAAAATGATACCAGCAAAGAAAACACCAAGTCAACAGTCGGGAAGTATTTGTGGAAAGTGTCACCAATTCCATGCAATCCGCCTTAAATTCGTGAAGTTAGCAAAGGCTTTCCATAACTTTTCTCTGGGTTTACACAAAGCTAGTTCTTATAAATAAATTTTTAAATCGAATAAATATTAGAGTATATAAGCGAATTTATATACAATTTTTGCAACGCCACGCATGCACTTCTGCAAAGTTCGCCGTTGCTGTTTTTTCCTAAAAACATTTTGTGAGTTTCAAAAATTTGTTCTGGAAACCAAAAAGGGAATGAAAAAACTGGTGGAACTGAGTTTAAAAGCCTTTCAACTATGTTCCAATGTAATATAAAAATATGATATAGAAATATGAAGCATAGTGCTATACGCAAGCCATACATTTAAAAAGGAATACATTGAGATAAATAACGTAACCAGATACGAACTTCGATCCACTAAAATTTGGCCTTGTACAACACTGCCACGAAACAGAATCCTGGTTTTCAGCAGATTCAGAATCTATCGTTTCTGCAAAATACTAACGTACAGTCTCCAGTTTGTATTGCCTCAGCTAAGTTTAGAGATTTTTGTTCTTTAATTATGGAGTGGACAAATGAGAAAATAATTGAATTAATTAAAAATTATCAGAATCTGCCAGTACTTTGGAATAACCAGCACAAGTCCTACAAGCGGGCCGCCATGCGGCGTGAAGCCCTTAGGTCACTTGCGGCCAAGTTTGGCATTGGCCATAAAAAAATCGAGAACAAAATTAAAAGTCTAAGAAGATATTATAGGTCGGAATGTAGAAAGGTATCCATGAATAGCAACTATAAGAGCAAATGGTTTTGTTACACTAGTATGCAGTTCTTAAGAACCAAACCACGCAAAGAGAAGCACGTTCACTTAAAGGTAAAACAATGAAATTTCATATTTTCAGTTTCAATCTCTCCGAACGGTAACGCTTTCATTTCTCTGAAATGTAGCGACCGGTAAACGTTTGCCGTTCGGGTTTTCCTCATGGCGCCTTGAATCAGTGTTGCTTTTTTTATGTGGAAATTTCCATAATCGGTTTTTCCTCTGGAAATTTAAATATAATGTCAAAGAAATTGTTTGGCAGTGGGATTTTTTCTTATTCCTATATTACTGTGTTCCCCACAGCTTTCACTTACAACGAAACAAACTGTGTAAAATTGTTTACGAACGAAGCAGATGATTCAAATTAGTGGTAGAATTAAACAAAAGAAAGTAAAATGTACGTACGGATCGAGCTGCTTATTTTTTTATCGGACCTAAATTTTTGTTTTATCCTGACATTCATTAAAGTTGGCATAAGTCTAATAGTTACGTCTTAACTATTGTAAAATTACTTCTAAGATTAAAAATAATCTTAACTATTTAAAAATGCTTTTTGTATTCATAAAAGGTTCGCACAAAAACAGAATTCATTAATGTTTTCAAGTTTTTTTTCGATAAATTCAGTTTTTAGGTCTTGTTACAACAAAGTAAAATTTCACTCATTTATGCCACACAATTTTATCATAAAACGTGAAAAGTAATAAGTTGAAAAATATACTTTGAAACTTAAGCAAAAAAATAGATATAAAATGCATTCCAATACATCCACTCATATCCACTAAAATTTGCCCTTGCCCAACACTGTCATCAAGCAACTTAAGCCGATCCAGAATGCATTGCCGTTGCAAAAACCGAATGATAATTTTTCGAGTTGTGTTCTGTTGATTCTGTCCCAAGATTTTTGTTAAATAACTATGGAGTGGACCAATGAAAAAATAATTGAGTTAATTAAAATGTATCGCGCTCTGCCCGTACTTTGGGATAGCCAGCACAAGTCCTACAAGGATTCCAACATGCGGCACGAAGCTCTTAAGCATGTTGCGTCTAACTTTGGTGTTGATAAGGAAGAAATTGAGAGGAAGATAAAAAATCTGAGGAGTCACTATAGCAGGGAACTCAAAAAGTTATCCAGGAATAGCCGATATAAGTGCAAATGGTTTTGTTATAAGAGTATGGAGTTCCTAAGAGCCAAACCACGCAAAAAGAAATACGTTTACTCAAAGGTAAAGCAGATTATTTCCAGTTTCAATCGTGCCGAACGGTAAAAGGCCTCCCTTTTTCTGAAATGCAACAATCGGCACGGCACTTGTCTTTCGGCTTTTGTCTGATGGCGCCTTGAACAACTGTTGCCATTTTTGCGGGATTCTCCGTAGTAGATTTTTGTTTTAATTGCTGCGGAAAGTGGGAGTCTTAAATGCATTGACAAAGCAGGAACAATTTCGGGATTGCGATTTATTGTTACTCCCAGACCACTAGTTTTTAGTTGCTTTTAAGCAAAGTTTTTCGAAATTTCAAAACAGAGCATTAGAAAATCGATGAAACTTGTAGAAATGCGAGGAAGTCATTCTGATTTCTATACCAACTTGTGGAATTGTAAATAACGTCTTTTCGACCGGGTAAGTGGGGAAGCGAAAGGAAATTTTAGAGTGTAAAACATTTGAAGACACTACTGAAGTGATTTCAACGCAGATATAATTCATATACCATAAATTTTAATAATATTATTTACACATATTTCATTACTTGAACTTGAAAGAAATTGAAAGTTATCCATACATTTAGTTTAGAAATTGGATGATTTCCTCTTGAATTTCAATTAATTTCTATACAAACTATTGATATTACATATCAAATAAATATATACTTATTTTACAGGTTCCACGAAGCTACAAAAAGTCGGTTATAAAGACTGAAACGACAAATTTTGATGAGAATGGTACCGAAAGAGACACACAGCTTCCAACCGCAGCCCTCAAAAGGAAAAGGAAATTGGAAGTCAAAATTGCTAGGACAAATTCGAACGAATACGAAGGGAACCAAACAATGGTGGCTACACCCACACGCTTTAAGAAGAAATTAGCAGTAGCTTTATATAAACAGCCACTAAAAGGGCTGAAGTCCACCACATCGCCTGTGCCCAGCGCTGAAGAGAGTGCCGAGAGTGCAGAAGAACGAATATTAGAGAGAGACGAATACACTATTTTCGGAGAACAAATTGCAATAAAATTGCGCAAGCTGCCAACGACTCATGCGAGATGCGTGGTGCAGCATATAATAAACACTACAATATTTGAAGCTGAAATGGGGAAGTACAACAATCCCGCGGGAGTTCATTATCCCGTGTCAGCATATTTGAAACCATTCAGTCAATGAGTTTATGTCATGAGTGGCGTATTTACAAATAATTGTTTGTAGTAAAAAAAACAGCACGTCTAGACTCTACATATTTATTAAAAATTTCTCCGGAACCTAATTTTGTTCAAAGTTTGAGGATCTAAGATATTTGAGTAGTCGGTATTTAAAATACCCATGTAACTTAAGTTTGCTTTATATTAAAACCGGAATATCCTCATATCGTCTCACCATGCTCGCCTTAAATCAAAGTATTTGTAGAGTCCTGAATATGTAGAGTCCAGGTAGCATCTTGGAATTGTATGTAGGTGTCTATTTCTATTAAAGATCATTTGAGTTCTGTTTAGATCTAAAGAATTAAGTTTCTTTGCATTTTCGCAACTGCCTAAAGGGCGATACTTTTAATAGACGTATGCAGAGAATACGTAAGATGAAATAAAAAAGTTGACTTTTATAAGTGCTAAACGCAAACTTTTATTGATATTTCATTACCTTCGAAATTATACCAGAATTCCACGAATTAATGTCCTAACTTTACGGATTTCCGAATTTCTATGACGATAGCCCTGTGAATGGAATAATCTTATGTGTTTGGAAACATTAAACTCTGCTGACTGTTACTGAAACTCTAAAAACTGTTTCGCTTTACCTAGAATTTCGTTTTTAAATAGCAAAAGATACTTTTTATTGGTCGATTAGTGTTAAACGACTTTACATCCCTGTTTCTGTTTTCTGAAAATACAGAAAGCTGTGTGTAGAAAAGCATGGATAAATTGTCACTGAGGCAAACAAACCAAAATAAGAAACAAAAGATAGTAATCAAAATAGAGAAATCGAAGAATTCTGTGTAGCAAAAACCGTACTAAGCAAAATGCTGCTGACATTCAGTATGTACCTGAATGTTTGGAGATTTTCTCAGGTTTTGTCAGAATGTAATGAAAATGTGACTAAATTTCGCACCAGTTCAGAGATTATTTTAATAGCTTTCGTGTTTCCCTCAGAATCATCATAATTCTTTCATTATTAACTTTTGCTTTGCACAAGTACTGGAAAGGAAGCTGTGAAAGCCTTTGGAAGGTAGGTTATAAAGCGTCTTTGCAGTATTTAGATAATTCCAGAAACTACTCTTATCATAAACCTAGAATATATAAAGCCGCGTTTACATGGCGAAACAAATTCAGTTTGTTGTCTGCTAATAGAGCTTTTCAAGTTGGAAGTTATTTGTGAAAATATATCGAAACAACTGAAACCTTTGCTAAAAAAGTATCCTAAATAATAACTTTCAGTTGATGCAAGGCAACCCTGTTTGCAAAAGGTAGGCCATCCACAGTTTGGTTCGTCTGCGGTTCTTGACTTTGTTCTCGTCGTTCGTTCTTGTTGGTGTTTGTTCGCAAACTGGCTCAGCGGTTTGCGAAACTGTTCTTTTATTTATTTATTTGGTTTAATAAAAACTCCGAAGGAATCATTGAAAACATTAAGTGCAGAAAATGAAAACAAAGCTAACTAAAATCTTCCATAATAACAGAGTGCCGTTTATTCAAAGATGTCGCGGACGACTCCAGCGTAAAAACGCAAGTTTTTTACAAAAAAATTTGAAGCAATCAACTCTGTTCGATTTGTGAGTAAATAAACTGACGTCCTATTCCGCCAGTATTCTGTGCTTGTGCTTCTCTCGATGAATTTTCCGCGAATGGAGTTTTTGTTTTGGTTTTCCATACCAATAAATTATTGTTAAACGGAGGAGTATCAAAATTGCATTTCGTGAAAAATCGGTGACAAAAAAGACGTTGAAAATGGACTATAAATTTCAGATATCCTAATAAAGTGTAGATATTGAGAAAACCAGTGGAAAAATGACGAATTCTGGACGTAATAAAAATTTTGATGTAAGTACAAACTTTTGTATATATTAAAATTTGTATTTTCTCAGCATTTTACGTACACACGGGCAGGGATTGCCAACTCCATGCCTACGCATCAATTTCAGAATACCTTTTCTTCTCACACCACTTATTGAAAATCCTGCAAAAGCTCTTGGGGGAAAATTCTCCCGGTAAACAAAATCCACCTTAAAAAATCTGTAGAAAATTACATTTTAAATTCGATTTCGATGAATATTAAAAAAATTATAGAAAGTTAACGGGTGAAACCTTTTTCAAATATTTCACTGTTATTGTTTACACAGTATCAAGTTATTTACATTCAGTAAAATTCTCACCAAAATCACACATATATATTTTTATATATGTTGTAAGCGTGGGAAATTGAGAATTCACGTACGTGAACTACAACGAAATTCTAAAATTACATAAATTTTTAGCTTACAGTTGCATTCCTGAAACTCAAATGTTGAACCGTCATAAGATTTATTTAAAGTACACTTATAAAGTTGACATTCATTGAAATACATTAACAACAATTACGATAAATACACAATTTATGAGCAGTTCGAAGCTTCTGAGAGTTTCATTTAAATAAAAAAAGTCTCGAACTTAATTACACAGTGTGAAAAATGTTATCGGCTCACTGAGTTTCGAACTTTGTTCTAGTTTCTCATAACATCTGGTGGTGGAATACTAAACCTCGCAATTTTCTGTTGACTTGGGAAAAACATACTAAAGCGCAATTAATTTAATCGCAGATTGCATTTACAAAGCAATTTGCTCGCAGTTAATAGCAAATAAAAAGAGTTGCTCTTGTTACTAACTTTAAATCTGCTAAATTGCTCAGATTTTATTGAGAAACAGAGTTCTTTAAGGAGTTGAGAAGGATATACGTTACGAGTGATTTAAACCAGCGAGAAAAACACATTTCTTTCTAGTTTTATATATATTGATAAAAATATTGAATTAGTTATAAAAAACTAATTAGTTCGAATTGAATTGAATTAGTTTAAAAAACCTTGTTTTAAATGTTTTTCTAAAAATTGATTATTAAGAGTTGAGTAAATATTAAGAAATATGAGAAGTTTTCTGTAACAAGATTGATGTGATGAAGTGGATTTTGCTTAATCTGATTAAAAGTTTATATTTCGAATTTTCGTTATGTAATCAACTTACTATTATTGTTATTATTATTTTCTTTTAAATTAAGTTTACAACAATTGTCATTCGCTTGAAACCTGAATTTCGTGCAATTTATAGGAAAAGTTTTAAGTTTATCTTATTAATTTACATAAATAAAAGCAACTACATGTGCAAAAACGGGTTCTCAAACAACAATTTCAACTGCTCGACTCGTTATTCATTCTCGCCTCTTCTCTCTTTTGAGCTCTAATAGTTGAGCTTTTTAACTTTGAAAAGATCCTGAGGAAAATTATTGATAAAAAAAGTTAAAGAGCGAAAGAAAAATTTGTTATTAGAATAATTTAATGCTATAGTTGGTGGGTTGAAGGTTGTGTTAAAAGCTGTAGAAAATAACCGGTTACTGACACCAAATTATCCTTTTCTCCCTCCTTTTTAACTAACAATTTTTTATTTAACTCTATTTATAGCTTCAGTTTTTTACGTATTCTTAACACTGCTTCGTTTTTATTCCTGTTTACATGCAGCAGCTGATAAATGTTTACATTTGACAGCTGACAACGCTGCGTTAAATGACATTTTCCAGCTGTCATCTCGAGATGTTATCAGCAGTCGCGCTCTTTCTCATTTTAATTTCGGTGTAACTTCGAGTGGGTTGCATAGCGAATTGCGTAGTTTTCTTGTGTGTTCAGGAAAATCTTAATGTTGCGTATTAATATGATTGCAAATCTGAGTTTTGTTGACGTTATATGTTGCGAAATGTTTTCATGACGTTTCGGGTTTTTAGATTAATTATGCTGGTTAGAGATAATAAAACATAAATTCTCGCGAAAACAAGAGGTCGCGTTGAGGGATTATTTAGAAATATCAGTGCTACTCTTTATCTATCTGTGCAAACATCTGTCTGTATGTCTGTCTGTCTTGTTTGCGCACAACTCACGACTCTTACAGCAAATCAGTCTTGTTTACAAATGCTACAAGATTTGTTATTACAACTATTTTATTTTCGAAAGTGCACTGAGACCTATTAACACCAGTAACTTCTACAATTACAACGACGTTGCATTTAACTTCCTTCCTACTTGGCAGCGTCCCACTTTTAACGACGATTTCGTTGTTTTGTTTTGGTTTTCTGATGTTATTTGAGATGGATTTTCTCGAGGTTTTTCTTTAAAAAGCAAATATGATGTCTCACTGCGAGTAAACACTCGTGGTAACGATGTAAACCGCAATTAGAGTGAAAACTCTACCTTGAATATTAGATTAGACCTGCCTTCCATCTTGAGTTTGTGTTCATCCAGCGTTTGCTGTGCTGCTGTCCGTAAAAGCGTATCGGAAGTTAGTTGGTGTTAGTTGGTGAAAAAGTTCAAGATTGGCTTATAAACGGCATCCAAGAGAAGACTTAAATAGGTAGGAAAACTCTATATAAAGCGCGACCGATATTCAAGTTACGAACATTTTGTTGAAAGCAGGAGAGGAACATGTGAGAAATCCATCTGCAGACTCGACACGCGAAGCGTGAAAGAGGCGCTCAAGCGGTGTAGCTTTCATTTTATTAATGTAGTTGCAATTAAAAAACTTGCATGAACTCGGCTCGCGTGGCTGCCAGACTTGAAGAGAATGGCTTAATTTTCGAGTTATCGAAATAAAAAGCAGCTGCAACAGCCGCACTGCCACGAGTTTTGAGCGCCGCTCCCACACGCTAAATTGCAACGGTGGATTTCAATTAAGACCGCGACAGCAGAGGCTGTGTTGTTGTTGCATTTAGCTTTTCTCACTCCTTCGTTCCGAATGCCATTTTCTCGGATTCTCTTATCTCTCGAGAGCATTTCGTGTGGCATACATTGAAAAAAAAAAAAGGTTGAAGGCAGTGATGAAATCGGAAAATATTGTAAGAAATCTGAAAAGTTTATATGAAATCTGAAAAGTTTATATGAAATTTGAAAAGAATGCAATCTGCAAGTTGCAATTTATTTCAAAATGAGATTTTTCACTGTGGAAGCATTTAATCCCATTTGTTGGTGTCTGAGCTTTTTGAGCTTTCATATTAACCCTTGTGCAGTCGGGTTTAGTTGTTGCTGGCATGTTGCACTTGCAAATGCTGCATTTTCGGCTGTCACACAGACTGTACAGAATGAGAATGGATAACCTAAACTGCAAACTGCAGCAACGAGCGCCGTGGAACGACAGCCACCACCAGCATGCTTGCAAATCGGACTTTCGCAACAGCAGCTGAGCAGCGGAGTGTCTGAGCGCTTTTTGCTGGCGCTGCTCGTCATTTGTTGTTAATAGTCGTTGGATCGTCGTCGTCGAAGTTCGTCGTCGCAATAGTTTCCATCGTGGTAGCTGGCTGGTGTCTCGACGCTCGACAGTACGGTGTGGTTGCACTCGCAGTGGAAGTTGTCGTCGTCTCAGTCGTCGTCGTCTCGGTCGTCGTTGTCTCAGTCGTCGTCGTCTCTCAGTCGTCGTTGTCTCGGTCGTCGTTGTCTCGGTCGTCGTTGTCTCGGTCGCCTTGGTGTTCTGCGCTGTCAAACGAAGCGAGATAAATTGAAAGTGTGCGTGTGCGTGTGTGTGTTTGTAGCTGGGAGAGAAAACAAAAAGCGATGGACGGACAACTGAAAAATCTGGAGCACAAATCGCGCTGACCTAACTGTCCGCAGTTAATGAATGTGCGAGATTTTGAGAAAATCGCAAGTACTGCGAGTACTCGGGTCAAGTGAAAAAGAATCAAAGTAGTGAAATCAACTAGCAAAGCAGTGCAAAATCAGAGTGCAGTGCAGCAGCAGCGAGCTTTTACTTCCTCGTTCTTCGTGAGTGCGACTGACTGCGACTGACTGCCTGCTTGTCTGCCCGCTTGTGTGCCTGCCAAGAGTGTATCTCACAGATACCTACATATTTTGCATTGTCGTCATCAGCTGTTTGTGCTGCGAATGTTTTGAAAATATTTACAATATTTATTTCCACTACCTGCCTAACTACTTTCAATTGAAGTAGTGTTGTTGTTGTTGTTGTTGGTGTTGTTGCTGCTGCTGCTGCTGCTGTTGGGTTAAGGCAAAATTTATTTATTCAATTAAATGAATCGCCTGAGAACGAATGAAATCGTTTACGCAACCTGCTTAAACGTAAAATGTGGCAACACAACGCGTTATGTGATACAAATAAAGGGGGAAAAAATAAAAGGGAAGAAGCAGAAAACACTCGTGCAACGTGACGTGTGAGCGACATTTCGATACTAGATACTCGAAAATTGGCTGCTTTCTTTAAAGTATCGATTGCGGCAGTGGAAAATGGCTAAAAAGCATTAAAGTCGCCGCGCTCTGCACGCTCTCGTGCTGGTGAACTATTTTTACAGTGCACTTGGCGGCCTCTCTTGACCTCTCCACTGCTGCTCGTCGCGCGCGTCGTCGTCCACCACTTCTGCGCGCTCGCGTTGCTCTTCCTGTGCCAAATTTGTCCTTATTTTGCAACCCATTTTGTCTGCTTTCTCTCTCCTCAAGAGCGGCTGGTATTTTCACGTTCCTGAACGAATGAATGTGTGTGTGTGTGTGTGTGTGTGTGTGTGTGTGTGTGTGTAGTTATCTCAGCTCTCTCGTAGACACAAATGCGCATTCCGACATTTGCTGGCTTTGTTTACATTTCATTAGAATAATGAAAGCGTTTTCGCCAAGAAGATCTCTGCAAAAAAGCAAGTGTTGCAAAATTGAAGTGCAACTAACGGACGCAAATTTATAACTGCAGCTTTACACACACACACACACACATGCATATGCATACATACATTCGCCTGGAATCCTTTGGTTCGCGCGACTCTGTCATGCCCGCGCTGTGTTTACACTTTTCACCTCCGCTTCAAATCTTGTTTTGCTGTTGTGTAACTCTTTTCAACTGCTTCGAATCGCTTTGCAGTGCTCTGCAATCCGTGTGTACGTATCACTGCTTCGTTGTTGTTGTTGCTCAACTCCTCCGCTCCGCAAACACATTTGACGGGAACTTTGTGTGAGAGCATGTAAAAAATAAGTAAAAAGTTCCGTTTTTTCAACGCTCTCATTGTTGTGTTGTAGATTTTTCGCAACCAAACTGTGTTGCAATCATGCCGAACACACCTTTGCTTCAATTTGTTTATTATTTGAGGTTTGCTTTTTGTTAGATTTTTGGTAGGCTTGGTTTCGGCTGTCTGTCGCACGCGAAAAATAGTTCAACTTGCCTTTTCTTCAGCTGTGCTTCAGTTCCACTAAAAAAACTAAAAGAGAAAAATGGAGTGTGCGTGTGTGTGTGCGCTTCCATCGGCTTCCTTGTTCTCCTCATTGTTGGAAATTCCTGTTTTGTTAATTTTTAGGCTTGGTTTTTGTGACATCCATTCTTTTCTGTGCGTGCATTCATCCGCAGCTCAGCATTCATTAAGAATGCCTTACAGATCCGGTTGCACCTTCGCCACTGCATTTTACGGATTCATTAATTTGTAATTCCAAAAGTGTAGGCAGAAGAAGAAGAAGGGGAAGAGAATACAAAGTCTTGCTGCAGTCTTACTCATTTTTCTCAAGTCCAGCGGTCGCCATGTTTCACCTCAAACAGCTAATGAAACCCTAAAAGTTGAAAAAAATTTTATTGTTCTGTTGTCTGTCGTCCCAGAGTTTTTCTTCCCTTCAAAATTCAACTAACCAAGTCAAGTGATTAGTTATTACAAATCGTTTGCAAGTGATTAGTTATTACAATTCGTTTTTTTTTTAACTTTAAACATTTCAGTGTAGAAATCAATTCATACTCAGAGAGGTACTGTGAATACTTTTCTCAGCTAACGGCATGTCATTCCTTCAAAAGTCATTGCCGTTTTGGCGTTGCCACTTGCTTCAACTGGCTAAAGCTGCCTTCTTCTTAATGCCATCTTTTAATGTTAATGTGGAAGAATCCATACTTGATCGTATAGAAGTAATTCATTGAAGCTTGAAAAACTCAACAAGTTACAACAAAAACACGCTGGCGTAAGGAGAAGAGAAACTGTTAAAAGTGGCAATGAACTCAATGAGAGAAATAAATAACGGCGGTAGACGATGCCGTGTCTGTTCGTCGTGTGTGTGTGTGTGTCGTCGCTCAAACCCTCTACGAAAATCAACTAATTTATGATCGACACTGAATTTCTTGCTTCTCCGCCAGAACTGCTGAAAATTCTATTAGATTGAATTAGTTGAAATCATTTCCAGAGTATGCAACTCATTTCCAACATCTTAAGAATCTTAATGATAAATAGAGCCAACGATGAATTAACTAAACTTTAAAAGGAAACCAAGTAAATTTCAAATGAATTATTTATCTCACATGATTCAATTCTTGCCTTTCCGACTCGTGATTATGTTTTCAAGCGAACTTTGTCGCTTACTTTGCATATTTTATTATTACTTTGCATATTTTATTAGTTCTGCTGCATCTTCCTCCTCCTTCTGCATCCAATTTCAGATGCCTTCCTTCGAAGCTGGCAACCCTTTGTTGCTTCGGCGCTGACCGTTTGCGTCCAGTGAGGCATCAGCGAGCTCATGAAGACATCATCAGCTCGTATTAATGGTCAGCCAGCCGGCCGCACGCTATTAAATGCTGGACGCTTACAACGAACGGACGGACGGAAGGACAGACAGACAGACAGACACACACACAGAGAGCAGCACACGCAGCCGCCGTCTGCCCGCCGCACTCCAGAACGCAGCAAGTTCAGTCTCCCCAGAATGAGTGTAACAACTTTTTGTTGTGTTTCTCCTTGACGGCTGCGTGGCGCAGAACGGGCGAGGAATCGCAGACGAGAGTTGGTAGAGCCACACACGGTGCGAAGACCGAACGACCGACCGAAACGTCGTTTGCCCGTTCCATCCCAGTACTGCGCGGCGCAGCGAGGTCAGCAAACCGCAGTGCACACGATCAGGACGGTGAATACCCAACGAAACGCTTACCACGAGGATGAGCTGATAACGTGTTCATTAGCGAACGATTTGCTTTGGTTCACTTGGTGCCGAAGACCGAAGTGCTGCTTGAAACTCAATGGGATTGAAACGGTTTTGAAGTTTTCGAAGAACGAAGTTAGAAGCGTTTTTTTGTCATTCATCTTTTCATTCTTCCAACTCGTTAGGAAGAATGAAACCAACGAGTTGGAAAAGTCGGTTTTGTAATCATTGCAGCTGAGATCGATGCGATGCACCTGCAGAGCTTCGACAAGAATCGCGATCCCCATCGTTGCATCTGCGCTGCGATTCTCCGAACTCAGCTTGCAACTCGAGGAATGCTCACAGTTGGCGAGTAGATTGCATGCGAGTCGCATTGTCATCAGAAGTGAGCGACTTAAATTGTTTCATTGTTGCGCCATTAGAAGCGTTCAATTTGACACTCATGCAAAATACTGAGCACTCGCGCGACTTTCTCTCGCTTCTTCTATCGTGTTGTTGTTATCATTTGCATCATTTGCCCCATTTTGGGCTTTTGGTGTTGTTGCTGTTGCTGCTGCTTTTAATGCCTCTCAATGACATTTGACGTCACGACGACCTTCGTGGCGTGGTTTTCGTTGCTTATCGCTGCTTCCCCTCCCGCGTTGGTTATGTAACGCATTTTCCCTCCTGCAAAGACGTGTTTTGCAACCTGCCGGAGTTCCGTCTTTCCTTAATTCGCTTCATCGTTCAACGCTTACATTTTTACGATCGGTCTGCTGCAACAAAGTGTGGCGAGCCATTATTAGGCAAAATTCTTGGCTTGTGTGTTCGTATTTGTGGGCCAGAAATGCGGTGTTCGAACGGCCAAGTTTTCCCTTAATTATTTTTAGCACACATCCGCGGCCTACGCTTGCTTTACACGCCGTCCCGCTCTAATTTTCACAGTTTTTCTCCCGAAATGCGTTGAGGTTGGAAGGCATTTGAATTTACTTCGCCGTTCACTGCCTGGTTTTTATTTTTATATGCTGCATAAATTTAAGATCCACTTTTCCACTTTTTCGTCTTTTTTCTGTCAGACACGATCTCGGCGACGTTAAATTACAGAACTGCGCAGGGATTAAAAATGGCAATTTATTGAAAAATAAAGGACACAAGCAGCAGCAACAACATCATCATAACAATAACAGTGCATGACAAAAATAAACAATATTAGGCGGTGTGTCTACAACAACACAAGTTTTCTTCCTGATAGTTTCTATTTTTTTATTTTGTTTTTTTAAGACTACCATTTTCATTTCATTGTTTTTGTTGTTCTACATTTAATCGTACATTCACTTCACACCCTGTGGAGAGAAGCAGTAATTTGAAATTAATTGATCCTCAGTCACAACTGGTTGTTGAAGCCAACAATTTACTTTTTTTTTTGCGCTACCTATTCTGAGAAAAAACCAAACTTGAAATTTTTATAAGAATTCTAAATTGCTAGAACTTGGAATTTTTTAGAATTACCTACCGATTTTAATTTTCTCCTACCGATTTTCAGAATGCGAATGGAATGTTTCAATTTTTTGGTGTCGTTTTATTTGATTTGCCACTTCTATTTGAAGAAATAGAAGTTTTTAAAAGATGCACACAAATTTAATGAAAGCATATTGACTTCTACTGTGAAATATTTAATTTATTTTCCAATTTAATAGATTTTTGACGGACTATTTTGTCCGCAACGTAGAAATAAAAAGCAGTTGAATTTTTTTATAAAATTAAATGTATTAATTTTAGACAGCAATCAGTCTTTCGACTGTTTTTTTTAAATTGGTACTGGCAACTAGTTCCCTCGTTTTCCTAACAGGGTCATTAATACTGGTGCTTGTGTGGAGTGTACTTGAGTGTGTTTGGCTTGACTCCCTGTGTGGGTGCATGTGTGCGCCTATCTGTGCGCTCCCGCTCCTCAGCCAGAAAGCTTATCAATTGGAACAGAAAAAAAAGCTCTTTTGTAACTCTGGTTCTACTTGCAGCAGTTGTCGGCGAAATCGCGCTGCAGTGAGTCGCGCGTGCGAATCGCACAACGAAAGTGAATCCGCGCCGAGTGCGAAACAATGAACGATCTGCGAAGGGCGAACCGCTCGGAACCCCACTAATCGTCGGAGTGTCGAAAAGCGGACAGTTTCGGTGACACAGCAGCTGCTTTAAACGTCGTCGCAGTGAGCGCTGCTTCCGCTTCCTGTTTGGTTCGTTCACCCCAAAAAGACGCTGAAGACGAAAACAAGGACGCAGGCGTCACGTGTGTGAGAGACTGCAACGCACTGAATCTGAACCTGAAGAGTAAACGAAAGGAATTCCAAATCGTTGGCAATCAATAAATTTGCAGAGTTGTTTGGACGTCCGACTGCAGGTAGCAACGAGTGAAGAGTAGGAGTGGAGTAGCGAGTGAAAAAGCAGAAGAACTAAAAACAACAACCAGCAAGAGAAGAAAAGAGGGGAAAAACGAACTCGGTGACAACCTGAAATAGACTTTTCTGCTGCAGCGACAGCAACACGAGAACGAATAATTGAAATGTTTATCAAAAATAAACTGCACTTCGACAGCAGCAGCGATAACCGCGGCAGCCGCAGCGGCACGGCTGGCGTCGCTGCAGGCGGTGCCGCTGCTGGTGACAGCGCTGCCGACGACGTAAGCGGCAGCGCTGAGCTCCTCTGCGCCAGCACGAGCTCCAGCAGCAGCAGTTGCAGTGCCGCGTCCCACGACAGCGTTGACGTCGGTCGCGGTGTTGGTGCTGCGGCGGCGAGCGATGCTACTGCCGACGCCGCCGCCGCCGCAGCCGTCGATGCTACGAGTACATCCAGTTCAGCTGGCAATAACAACAACACCAAAAATAACTTGAACCTCAGCTTGAGCTTAACTCACAACAACAATCATGGCAACACAGACCTCAGCGCCAACAGCGTCTCGGCCAGCGTCAGCTCCACCGCCGCCAACAACAACATGAGTCACGCCAAAACGCTGCTCAGCAGCTTGGGCTGGCGTTCGGTCGCCTCGACCTCCAACGCCTCGATGCTGTCGTCGTCGTCGTCCTCGTCATCGTCGTCCTCGTCGTCGACGCAGTGCTCCTCAACAGCGGCATCCACTTCGCCTTCGTCGTCAGCGTCCTCGGCAGCGGGCGGCCTGCTGGTTGCTGCTCCCGGCGCTGCCGAGAAAGCTAAGAATTTGTTAAGAGCGGCCGCGGCGGGAGCGGCCAACGTCTTCATGCCGGACAGCAGCAGCAGCAGCAACAGCAGCGCAGTGGCGGCGGTTGTAGCCGCGGGCGACAAGCTGGAGCAGTCGCAGTCGGTGGAGTTCCTGGTGGAGCGGGAGGCGGACGAACAGGACGAAGAAGAGGCAACCGGAACACCAGTAAATATTGCATTTTTCTCTTTATATCAATAAAAATCGTCCTCGCAATCATCTGCAAAGCGAAGTCATTCATTGAAGCCATGCAGTCGTGTAACCCGCTCATTGCGCGCCCGTCATCAACTCATTAATTATTCCCTCTCTCACTGCCAGGACACTGAAGCGCGCCGCGCACACTCATGGATGACCTTCAGGCCGAGCGCCGGTTGTCAGCTTTTAATATTCACTCGCTTTGCTTGCTGGCTTCCCAACAGCAGCGCTTCCCAACTCGAGACACTCGGCCGTGAGCGCTGCACCGACGACACTCAGTGATGGCGCTGAAAAAGAGCGAAAAACATTCACGACGCCAAGTGGTGAATGATCGCCTCCATGGCGGTGCGAGAATCCATAACTTGGCTCTGTTTACTTCTTGTTTTCTTTTGATTGCGTGCTTTCCGTGTTGCCTTACCTTCGCGCTCTCCGTTACCTTCGTGCTCTCCGCGCTGTTCGGGCTTCTTAATGCGCCGCAGTTTCTTCGTTAATCGTATTTGCTTGCAGAATCGTTGCGTTGCTTATGTTCTGCTGAGTTGGCTTTCGCAATATCGGCAAACGAGCGAAATATTGGTATCCGGAGTATCTTCGCTTCTGTTGTGTTGTCTTTTTTTCGTAATTGTTCGCTGAAGTGTGTTTATATGCAAATATTTTATAATTTATGCAGATTTTTACTATCCACGTATTTCTCGCTTCGCTAAAAATTTATTTAGTTTTAATACGGGAAATTTATTATTCAGATTTCCTGTGTTTTCAGTGGTTTTGCAAATTTAATGATGGTTTTTATTAGTTGAAAATATCGAAAAATATCTTTAATATATAAAACTGGAAAATACTGCGTAAAAATTCTGCGAGTATCTAATAAATTTAAGTATTACAAGTTTTTTTTCTTCATTTTTTTTATTGATAAACGTTGATTGGTAACAGTATTCGTGGAAAAACTCATTATTTCCAGCTCATTTTGTGATTCCTCTGTCACTGTCAATGTTGCCACTTATTGCGATTTTACAGCTGGGCCACCGCAGCTGTCAGTAGTTGGTCGCTGCAAGGACGCGTGGATTAAGTTGGCGCTGAGAAAGCTAATTCGCACTTGCGGTTGTTCGCATCGATCTGCCATTAAAGTCGTGAGTCAACATGGTGCTCTGCATTCAGTGTTTCTGACTGCATTTGAAGGGCTTTCGAGCGCGCAGCTTGTTCGGGCGAATTTCTGGCGGCGAACCTTTCGAAACAAAATAATTTTAGAGGAGATATAGCGAGGGACTAATAATTTCAACTGAAAACAGAGCAACAATCCCTGGTTTTAATTTCTCAAATAGAATTTTTACATATCGCATTAGAAAAACCAATATTACAGACTTTGCCTTACACTAAAAATCGTGGAAACCATCAATTTATTTATTATTCTTTATTGATTAACAAATAATTCATGTGCGATCTTTCAACAAGTTTTTTAAGTCATTTATTTCTCTCAGGAATTTTCGATCAGCTGATCATGCTTCTCTTTAAAGTTTAAAGAGAGGGGATAAAACACTCATAACTTATCACTCATAACTGTGAGCATTCTTAAGCACATTTCGTCGAAATTAAAAACGTCAATTATTTATCATTGTTTCGATTTAGCTTAACTTAAACTTAAAACTAAAATTAGCTGATCGATACTGAAATCAATCGAGTGCTAAAATCAAAACAGCTGCTAATTCAGTCCGTGACATTAATGCAGTCTCTTGAAATCAATTAAAGACACATTTAAGTCGGCGAGATTGCTTTTTTATTAGAATTTTTTAAATTCTTCGATTGATGACTGCATTAAAGAGTCATAAGACTGAAATCTTTAAATTGGCATCATCTTGCTTTGCAGTGAAATGCAAATCTCTAGAGCAGTCATAGAGTAGAGAAGTCATGGTAAGGAGAAGTCATGAAATAGGCTTGATAACCAACAATATCTCGCCGATAAGTCTGTGCACGCGTCGTTCGTTATTCGTATTAATAATGAAAACGCCTCCCTTTCAATCAAGTCGTCGTTGTAATTGCTGTCATTGCAGGAATTCGTGATCCAAAATGTCCAATTCATGAATGATGTTCCATCGATCATCTTCGTCGTCAACGCGTGCAGCTGTTGTCCCCGATAAAAGCCATGCAGTGAAAGCGTTTATTGGACTTAATTAACTACGGTGCGCAGATACTGACACTTCAGGGTTCAGCGTAGTAATTGCAATACAACTCAGCTGTTGCTGGATTGCATTATTGCTGGAGTTGCTGTCGCTGTTACGTTGTTATCATCTACTTTATCGCTCATTTGGGTGACAGACAGCTGAGTACAGCCGACTGAGTACCGCGTGCGGTTGTGGTTTCAGCCTTCCCGTCCGTGCTGGCAAAGTCTGTTTGGTTAAACCCTTCAAGGTCGATATAAATTTACTCTCTTGTGATTTTGTTTTAATAAAATACACTCAGTTCGATGTACGATTTGATAATTACGGTCCACAACGTCTTTAAATTACACTGAACTAAAATGATGTATTGAGGAAAAAGTTGTCTTGGCAATATGAGACAATTAATCAATTTTATGAAGAAGGATTTTTGTTTGGAACTGAAAACGTCCTTCTATGATGCCACCACAATAAGTGATCAACTAGAGAATCGCGTCATATTGATTATAGAAATTTACGAGCCACCATCATTGCAATGACAGTTGGTTAAAATTCGTCGCTACTTAATTAGAATTTGACATCGCATTGACAGTTTTGTTCGTCGGTACAACAACTTCAAGTTAGAAAAAATGTCGATATATTGATTTAATTTTATTTGAGTGTATTTATCGTCAACAGCATGACGACTTCTCTTGCCAGTGCTGATTCTCCGCTTCATCCACTTCGCGAGTTATTTATGTTTACTTAAAAATAATAAATTCATCAGCGATTTATTGTCCGCAGAATGCTGTTGATGATTGATCCCCTCTCTCCGATGTGTGATGTGTGATGTGTGTGAATCCTAAATGGCTTGAATTCTCGAAGACGAGCCTGAATTGGACTCGAAATGGTTGCGATTCAAGTGGTCTGTTGGAATGATAGTGGCAACAGTGATAGCGCTTAATTAAGCAAGTGATTTCATTAATTAAGGCGTCGATAAACTTCACTTTTATTACTCTGCATGCTCCTCCATTCCAATGCCCTCCATCGTATCCCCCTCAGCACTCCGTCATCTCGCTCCTCCAGATTTTAATTGATTTTAATTCGGTCTTCTCTCCTTCAACTTGCAGCAAACATTCCTCCGTTCACCAGACGCGGATGATGAACTCATCAAGCAACTGCCGAAGGAAATCCTTCTACGCATTTTCTCCTATCTGGACGTTGTATCCTTGTGCAGATGCGCTCAAGTAAGTTTCGGCATGGCGTTACTCGATTTACTCTCAATTAATATTCAATGTCAGACACAGAATCATTCGCCACCTACTATGTAAGTATGTAAGCATTAAAAGATCCCACAGTTTATTTATTCCAGCGATTGCTATACCAAATCATATGCTCCGTAATATTAACGATAAATCAATAATCAGTCATTCCAGTCATGTCTCTGAAGCTCCACCCATGTTTTTCTATTGCTACACGATACATATTCATTTTGAGTCATGAATAATCGATCCAATTGGTTTCAGAAGTCCTTCTAAATTCTACACGATTCAATATTAATATGATCTGAAATCGGAATTCCATCAATTAACACTGATTTATTGACACGTTATTTGTGTAGAAACTTGAACAAGCAGGAAGTGAATGCAATGTTCAGAATTGATCCAATCAAAATTGAACTAACAATTATACGCTCTTCAGATATGGAACGAATTCTTTCTCCATAGAAATTTTTCTTTTTACATGTAAATTCAGTTCTCGAAAGCTACATTTTATGGAAAACCAAAGTTGTAGGTTAGAAACGATGAAAATACTGGCGTTAGCGACATCTCTTCCTCGGACTTTCGAACCCAACTTTTTCAAATGTATTGTAAAATTTATAAAATTATAATTTTCTTTTATTCTTTGGAAATATCAATAATAATTTAAAAAAGAGTCCTTTTCTCTCTCTTTCCCCCCTCACCCTCTCCCTCTCTTTCTCTCTCTGTGATGCCAGTGCACTGCATTCTCTCAAAAACCCGCATTGTTTTCATTTCTCTCCTCCCCACTCTCAACTTTTACGACTTTTTAACTGAACTGCCGAAATTGTATTAAGTCTGTTCCTTCGAATGGTATTCCTGTCTACTTTCCACTCCCGACTCCCCAACTCCTCTGACTTTCCTTCTTTCCCATCAATTCGTGCTGACATCCTCCAGACATAAGAAAACTTAAAAAAAAAGCCAGAGTCTGCTTGTTGGCTGTCTGACTGGCTGGCCGCCGAGCTGACTCACTCACTCGCCTTGATTTGTGGCGGCGACTCCAAGTATCCGTCTGCGTCCAGACCTCACTCAGCCACAAAGCAAAGAAAAACAACGCTTATTTTTTATTCGTAAAAAGTCAGAGATCCATGAAATACTCTTGCATTTATTTCTTGCGGTTTTTCATTTCTCGTAGCTGCAGACTTTTTTTCGGTGCTTTCTATAGTTGGCGTTAATGCTGTTTTAGTGAGATACATCGGTAGCAGATGCAAGAAGATCATGATTTACAGTGACGGATGAAGGGTTTTTGTACGACGAAGTATGGTGTCTGTAATTTATGCGCGCCTGTAAATGAATCCTAAAGATTTCGGAGAATTCTTACACTCGTTCTTTACCAAGGAGACAGCGACCGTCTCCAGTTCAGCAATACGAATTCGTGCCAATAAACGAGATGGTTTCTTTAGACGAGACGATACTCGAGATCGGGACGGATGCTTTCTGTGTTTCTCGAGACGATAATTGGGATCGAGACAGTAACCAAGATGAAGACGGCGTTTTACGTCTGTATTGTAATCGACGTCGAAACAGCTACTTTAATCGAGGCGACACTTGAAATCGAGATGGAGTTGTTAGTACAGACGATAATCAGCATCCAATCAATGTTTTTCTCATCCAGAAATCAAGGCTGTAATCGAGATTGAGAAACTTCCAACGAGACGATAGTCGATATTGTGATCCCCTAAAACTCGGGTCTATATCGATCCCCCTAACTCCAGAAATCCCTCATAACTTTGTCAGTAATAGTGATTGATCTTCAAAGGTTCCATTACTTACTTTTCAGTGTGTTTAAACTCATATTTTGAAAATTTCAAAGTTCTGTGGCCAGCAAAAAGGTTGGGATATTAAAACTCTTCAACGGCAACACGATGATTTCCTCACGCCTCTGTTGCGCTGAGTGCTTCCACTCCAACTAATAAAATAGCAACTCCTTTCGTCTGTCGATGATTTCATCAGCGTTTCTTTTCTGCAGCATTACATCAAATTAACTTCGAACAAAGAGTCGGAAAGTCGGTATCACCCGCAGCTACCTTGCGCTTGTTTACTCGTATTCCGTTGCTAATGAAAAATCATCCATGGATACTCGTGCCATGGCGATGCTCTGGAAAGTTTATTGAAGTGTTTTCGCCCTCTATTGTTTTCGCTTTGGTTGGCTTGATTTCCTTTTTTCTAACTGCTCACCACTCTCTCGCCTTTCACCCGAGCAATTAGGAGACGCTTTACTAATTTCTGTCGCCAGTCTGACTGCATAAAAAACGCATATAAAGGAAAATGGAAAACTTTTCAAAAGCACAGAGATGAAGTTTAAACAGTTGAAGAGCGAAGTTTTTCATCGTCCCGAGGATACTTTTACACGCGTACATATTTACATCAGAATCTTAATTTCGGATGTTGTTGTTCCAATCAATTTTACCCTCTCATATCATCAAATGTGTCCGTCTACCCTCAATAAATTAGATACCACCAGTCAAACCACAGCACAGTCTCCCCTTCCCTCGATCATGGTCACCTTTAAATTGAATGTTTGTATTATGGAAATCCCGCAGTGACAGCTGAAACCAGTCGCTACCCGGCTGAAATTTAATCGCAGAGCTTGTGTCGCATGGAGGGTCGTGTAAACGGACTCATTATAAAAATGAAATTAATTTCACAGTTACTTTTATCCCCCTCGAGCAAGTGTGAAAGCTTAAAACGTGTGACAACCGCTTCTCCGATCACGAAATGCTTCATCCATTATAGTTTCCACATCGCCGGAATCCAGCATATCGTCGTATCGCTCTACAAAATGCCTTCTGAACAAAGTTGTCGAACTTTTTGCTCATTTGCATTCTTCTTTATTGCCTTCTGTCTTCTGCTACTTGGTCGGTCGTCGCTCGGCGCTCGTGTTTGCTCTTTTCATCTCAGCCCACATGTTGACTTATAATCTGCAATACCGTCTTTGTTTCGCCTCCTACGTGGCCACACCATCAGTCCTTGCCTGCATGACATTCTTATAGACATTTTCATCATACTCATCCGTTCCGTGTGGTGGTGGTGCCGTTAATAGCTTGTAGCTTGTCGTAGGTCAATGAAATGCGTAGGATTTTGTGGGTATTGAGGGTGAGTAGTAGCGGGGTACCTTTTTTAATACCCGTATGATAAGGAATCCGTGGCGGGTGGTCTTCGTGTTGCTGAAAGTAACAAAGGAGAGGGCTGAACTGCGAAGTGCAACCCTTGTTTATGTTCGAAGCCATGGGGTGAAGTCGAGAAACCACGGGGTAAATTTGTAGTTCCATTAAAAAACTAATTTCGAGAAGATTTTCTGGTATTAAACATTTTATATGCTAATTAAATCTTGTTACCTACAACCTTCGAAATTTAAGGATCACGATATTCTCATTTATTAGAAGAAGTAATACTGAAAGTGCTTTTTGAGTTGAACTGGAAAGTTTCAATAATTTTTAATTCCTTAATATTCTTTCTGTTTCTGATTATATATCAGTCGTCCCTCTGTTCGTCTTTTACAATAATGTCTGTATGTGTCCTCTGTTCTTTGTTTGAATTTTAAGGTTTTATCATTTTTAAAGCAGTTCTCTTATCACGTTTTAAAGCAATTTCAGACTTGTAATCCGGGATACTAAACTTCTCAAAGATTCCTCTAATCGCCAGCGAAGATTCTTCAAACATTCCATGCAGTTTTTCAATTCCACCCAACTTTTGTTGTTAGAAATCCCTAGACTTCAATTTGAAAACTTTTCAGCACAGATAAAGTTTGTTTTGAACTTTTACCCTCTTGCCGTCCCGCGAAGGGAAAAGCGTCTTAAGACAGTTTAAAGTAAAGTAAAAGTCCCATCATATTCGTCTCGAATTTCTCTTCATTTGAGCTCCATAAATTTGCAAAGTGACACGAGTCATGTGTTACAACCATCGTGTCGCGCGATGGCTGTTAATCTCCACGTATAAAGTCTCTTCTTAGAAGCTGAAGTGAAACCTTTCCAGTTGCACTTTCCACACGATACGAGTATACAAAAGATATAATTTAAGACCTGACAATCGATATTAGGGCGCGAGGGCGTTAACCTGGGTGAAACAAAGTTTATGTGAGCAAAGTTTAGAAGTCGTTTCAACGAAAGAAAGAAAAAAGACAAGAACTTTGCCGTCTGAACAGTCATTATTTCACGAACTCGCATATTAAATAGGGATTTATATGAAGACAGCATTAAAATGTGATTTATCGCCAGACAACTTCAGTTAAAAAGTATGAAATCTTTGGTCTTGAGGGGTAATTATCTCCGAAGTTGAAAAGAGATTGATAATCTCTGACGTGGGTTAAACGTACAAGGTTCAAAGGTCATACAAATTATGAAGTTTCTGTTGATGGAGGAGAGCTAAAGATGGGAAGATTGTAGCTACTCTACAAGTTTTAATGCCTCAAACTTTAATATCTAAACCAAACGATTTCCATGTTGAAATTATATCGGAATTGTGATAATTTCGATTAGTTGTAATATCGGAATTGAAAGTTTAACTATAAATAACGATTTTGAAAGTATCGCCATTTCGCTTTGACCTCTATAAACTTCTGTTCTGATAAAATAAAATGTGGCTTTAGCAGCCAGTCGTCTGGTGTTTAAATGAAAACTTCTAGGGGAATTATAGTAAGAATATGGCTCACTGCAAGTATTGAGAAAAGGTTGAATGCGAAAGGAATGAATATGATATTTAAAAACACGAGGGCTGTCTCAATTTTGATTACGGCTTCGAGATGAGGACAATAAAGATTGTTATTGCCTTGTTTCATTAAGAAAATTGGCTAGAAAGGAAGGCGCATTCCGATTCTCATCGCGCCTACATGGGTGTTTCGATATCAATACGATAACGATTGTTAAATATATCGTTTCATTAAGAGAAGAGACTCGATCATTTTATCGCAATATCTCTTTCTGTTCTTCCGTAAACGTGATTTCAACAGGCAGACACACAGGCAGTCTGTCGACTAAATCGATTCAGGAGGTGACGTTGTGCAGGAATATATAAACTTTTCTATATCATATCTCAAACGAGGCGTTACGAACGGAAGAACAAAGTGAATATACCCTCTCTCTTGGGGAGTAGGGTGTAACGAGAATGGGGTTTAGGAGTTCAAGCTGCGCGTGCAGCAGAACAAACAGTGTGATCACGACAAAGAGGCAGACGGACGCATGCATAAAAAGAGGAATTAAATTGTTATAAGCGAAACGAAAATTGAAAAGAGTTTTATTGAAACTCGTCAAATGCACGAAGTCTAAAATGACGTTTTTAACTCGAATTTACTGTTTTGATGCGGGCAGCAGCTGTTGGAGCCATAGCTTTTGTTGTTGTTTTTGTTGTTGTCGTTTACTTGCTTTGACGTCTTTTTACAACCACCATGGACTGCAGTCAAGCCAAAGTAGTGCTGCCTGCCGACAGCTGCAGCGAAACAGCTGTTGCTCCAAAGTTTTTTCTGACAGCCTTCTTCTTGAAGGCCCACGATGGAGGACAGAATAAAGAGAAGAAGTAGTGGGTGGGGAGGGGAGGCGAGGGTTAACAGCAGGATTGTGGGTGATTCAGTGTGGTAATTGATTGCAGAAATAAAAAGTGTTCAGATTTTTATTGCAAAATTTTTCATTGCTGTAACAAAGACTGAAGAGTCATTACGGAGAAAAACTATAAATTAACTCAAAAAATAATAAAAGTTGGAAACTATAACGTCAGTTGTTCTCGTTCTTACGTCAAAGTGACGTTACTGGTCTTTTCTTCTTCGAAAAGCGCTCTGAAAGCGAGAAGAGAAGTAAATTTTTACTCTTGTAAAATTCGATTTTTATTATCAGCGACTCAAGCGCTACAGCGAGGATCAACGTTCTTTGAAGCAAATAAATTATATTCGCTTATTTTGAACTGATAACCTGAAAAAGAGAAAAAATTCGCACATGTATTCATATCGAGCGAAGATGAAAATTTGTGTCGATCAGCATTCGCAATCAACTCGTATTATTGTTTTTATAATCTGCGATAATCGGGTTTTATTTAGCGATCTAAAAACACAATTTATTCAAATAAATAAATATTTATTATGGCCTCTTGTTGTCGTTATTTATCTCTCATGTTAGTCTTGATATTTTTGAGAGAAAACAGAAAACATTTAACCCTGAAAAGGCATGCGTTCGCTTAAAAAAGATTGACAGAGAATATTTTAAATAATAAAAATTTACAATATTTTAAATAATGAAAATTTAAATAATCCTTTATTTATCTTAATTCGTAAGATAAACGCTACAACTATTTAGCTGATAAAATTGTACTTTGTAAAACTTTCATGGCACTCGTAGCGTAGTAATTCCTTTTTCTCATCTTTTGACTTATTTTTTTCTCCGCTTCAACAGGTCTGCAAATATTGGAATGTCTTAGCCTTGGATGGTTCGAGTTGGCAGAAGATCAATCTATTTGATTTCCAGAGGGACATTGAAGTGAGTATGCGGCGACTATTTGCAGCATTCGCAAGAAATAACATAGTACAACCTCTCCACCTTCTGCAGGGTCCAGTCATCGAAAATATATCCCAACGATGCGGTGGATTCCTCAAATTTCTATCCTTACGGGGCTGTCAGTCGGTCGGAGACGTTTCCATCAGGTATTTAGAGAGTTCGGAGGAACTCGCCTATTGCGCACGAAAGCTTATTGTCCTTCTTGTCTCCGGCAGAACCCTAGCAAACCACTGCCACAACATCGAGCACTTGGACTTGTCCGAATGCAAGAAGATCACAGACGTGTCGACGCAATCACTCAGTCGCTACTGCTCCAAGTTAACATCTATAAATCTGGACTCTTGTGCCAGCGTGACCGACAATAGTTTGAAATACATCTCAGATGGCTGCCCGGTAAGTGGAAAGTCGTATTGCTTCAGAATGTTCCGTTTTGGACGGGAATCCTGATGTAGAAACGAAATCTTGTTTCGTTCTGCGAGTGTATACAATGTTTTTTTGTTAACATTGCATATGAAATTCCTTGCTTTCTTGGATCCATCCGTAACATTCAACTTTCTTCGGCATCCACAAAGAGTTTCTCCAAAGTTATCTAATATATTATTATTTACTTAAGTCTTTTTAGAGTTTAGCAATTGGGTTAAATTTTCCGAAGGTTTTTAAGAAGTTTAATAGATGCAGAAAGTCAGACAAAGCTTGTTTGTTTTATTGATTAAATTTTTCTTCCTTCAGAGTGTATAACATGTTGAATCTCTACCGTTGTCAGGCTTCTCTCTCTCTCTCTCTGTCTCTCTCATATCACTTCACTTTCTTTTTTCTCTTCCGTAAGTCACTCTCACTCTCTCTTTTGTTTTATAATCTTATATAGAGAATTTGTTTTTATTTGAGTTTTATTTTCATTGGGAAATATTCAGAATGTTAAACTTTTGCTACCCTTTGCAGTTAAAAGCTTTTCATCCTCCTCTCTCTCTCTCTCTCTCTCTCTCTCATATCTGATTTTCTGATTCTCGCACTCCTCTCCGAGTGTCCTCATTCGCAAAGCCAAGAAAATGTAGGCCAAGAGAAGCACAAGGACTCTGCTCTCACTCTCTACTTAGTTCACAGAGCCTAAAAGTAGTTGCAATAAATTCAGCTTGGTCAGAAAATGCGCTCGCTCGCTCTACCTCTGGCCTACTTTTCGCTGAATGACTTTCTTCTGCCTGATATTGGTTAAATCTGGTTCATGTTGTGTTTCTGCTGTTTTTGTTGCTGCGATTGCTTTTCCTCATTCTGCGGTCGATGTTTTTCCTCGTTTTCCGAGGTTGTCTTATTTTGCGTTGCCTTATTGCAGTTGTTGTTGATGTCGTTGTTGTTGCTCTTGTGTTGGTTTTGCTTTTGTTTTGGCCCACATGTAAGTTGACATCGACATAAATTCAAATCAAAAATATTTACTAACCACAGAAACCCCACACTCGTGATTATCAGTATCTTTGCCCGCACAAATAGTTCCTTTTTTCCCTACAGCAACAATTTCTTAATGAAAATTTATCACTCCTACTAAAATGTGCCTCCTACCAAAATTCCTTTAAATAATTGCAGCTAAAGTTTTGAAAAACGAAATCCCTTATAAATTCAGAAGTCTCTCGCCTTTTCGCACAGCCGCTACAAATCACACATGTGAAAAGCTTACCACAAACCTGGCAACGCTTCCCCCACGTGATGCTTTGCTCTTCTTTCGTCCTTGCCACCTTGTTGCGTCCTCCACCGCCTCATCTAACCTTCTTGTTGCCAAAGTTTAAAAATATTCAACACAGCATCTATTTATATCCATGCTTTTTGAATCTTCCTCCTCCCCGCTCCTTGACACGATGTTTTAGGTTCTCTATTCTCTAGTTTTTTACCCCCACGTTGCCACGTGTTTGCTTTCATGCATTTAAGAAGTCTTTTAATTGTAAATTATAATTTTAAATTTGATTTTTCGTTCTTTCCCACACTTTCTTACCTTTATTTTCTTTAATTAATTCCTTTGAAACCATTTACATTTCCAAGGACTTTCAGTCCTATTCATTTTCATTGACTTTGCCCTCCATGCTTCCTGTGGATGGTTTGCCAGGCCATTAAGTATTTCGCTGGTTTTGCATTGTTTCACTTTTGTTGTGATTTTAAGCTTTTAATGTTTGTCCTTCGTGGTTTTTGGTGCGAGCTCTCATTATATTCCACACTCAAGGACGATTTATACTGCTGCTGTTGCGGTAGAAAAGAGGGCGAGCAGTTAATAGAGATCAATAAATGGTTTTTCTTTTCATTCATTTTCGAACCGCGTTCTTCGTTGCCAGGGGGAAAATCCAGTCTTTCGCTGGTGGCAGTAAATCAGCTGATTTTAATTTAATGCTATATAAATTTTTTTATATTCCGTATAGTCTTGGAGTCAATGCACAGTGACCATTTGATCTTTTGGCAAATTTCCTCCCGCAATGCTCTAACCAACGGACATGTTCCAAGTATGTGTATTGGAGATTCCTCATCCTCCCTATAGTACCTGCAGAAGCTGTCATTGAAGACATCTATTGAGGAAAGGTGTCTATTCAGTCTGAGTGCCCTGTTAGAAACCCTACTACTTTTCTAAGATTGTCCTTGGTAAGATTAATGCACTCCCGAAAGCTACGCAGATAACCTTAAAAAAGGAACCTTAATAGCATTTCAGATTGCACTCATTTTGGCATCCAATAGTTCTCACGCATTTTTTGCTCTTCTTCCCTCAGAGTCCTTGAGATCGATCCATTAGTTTGGTATTTGCTCCCAATTTCGTCAGTCTATCAGCCATCTCGTTTCTTTCTATGCCTAAGTACTCGGGTATCCATAGATAATGGGCATTATTAATCATTCCCACGCTATTAAGTTCGATGAGACATTCCCATACCAAGGCAGACTTGATTTGGTATGATGTCAGTGCCTTAATAGCCGCCTGACTATCAGATATTATCACAATTTTCTTGCTCTTATATTTTCTATACAGGTTGAATTGTACACATCTTTCGATTGCTACAACCTCAGCCTGAAAGATGTAAGAAAACCTTCCCATTGCTCCATGATATCTGACCCTAGAGCCGTAAACTCCCTGCTCTGAGTCAGACTCCATTACTGATCTATTCGTGTGCCATCTAATCCACTGGTGTACCAATTCGTGTATACTGGATGCAGCATGCCACTCCCACATGTTTCTCACGCTCGCGCTAAAGTTATATTTGAAATTAATTTTAGGTGTTGCCTTTTTATCGGACATCACATTTAGTAGTTTATCCCTGGCTACGGTGGCTACCCTCTCACCCAAGTATATCCCAGCTCCTCAGTAGTCGCTTACTATCCTATGAAGTACACTCTTAACCCACATCTGTAGGTGCACATAAAGGGAAGTCAGCTCAGCAGCAACCCTAACGATACCGTAGGGCACGTTCTCATCGCACCTGCTGCTCAATGCCATAGTCTTGAGACGGCCGAGTTTGAATACCTCGTAAAGTGTACATTCATAGTGTACATTCCCCAATTACCTCATGTCCTTTCTTGTTCGTTTTTGGGGTTATGTTCTGTAAGTTTTCTTATCTGGCCCTTGTAGACCCAAGTATGTACAAAGAGTAGAGGAAATTGCAGAAATTTCCCAATTCTCAATAGTCTCAAAAAATATTGCCTACTTTTAGGCAAACCTGCCTTGACCAACTTCAAATTAAACCGTCCTTTGTTGCCTCTTTTCAGAATCTACTTGAAATCAATGTTTCCTGGTGTCATCTCATCTCGGAGAATGGCGTCGAGGCGCTCGCACGTGGTTGTGTCAAGTTGCGCAAGTTCTGCAGCAAAGGTTGTAAGCAGGTGAACGACAACGCGATCACCTGTCTGGCCAAATATTGCCCCGATCTGATGGTGCTGAATTTACACAGCTGCGAGGTGAGCTACACGAACACGCACTCTTCCATACGAATGAATTTAAAACTCACTGATTAACGTTATCTTGTACTGAACTTGCTTTCAAGACTATCACCGATTCATCGATACGTCAGATCGCAGCAAACTGTCATAAGTTACAAAAACTCTGCGTCTCCAAGTGCGCCGAACTCACTGATCTCTCGCTCATGGCACTCTCGCAAAATAACCCACTGCTGAATACGCTCGAAGTATCCGGCTGCCGCAACTTCACCGACATCGGATTCCAAGCGCTCGGCAAGAATTGCAAGTACTTGGAACGCATGGATTTGGAGGAATGCAACCAGATCACCGACTTGACTTTGGCACATTTGGCCACGGGTTGTCCAAGTTTGGAGAAACTGGCAAGAGACTGTAGAAGTTATACGAGAAAAGAACCAAATTAGAATCCTTCTTTTCCTCTTGCAGACTTTGTCTCACTGTGAGCTCATCACTGACGATGGAATTCGCCAGCTGGCCGCCGGAAGCTGTGCCGCTGAGAGTCTGTCCGTCCTCGAACTGGATAACTGTCCTCTAATCACCGACCGTACACTCGAGCATTTAGTTTCCTGTCACAATCTACAAAGAATCGAGCTATTCGACTGCCAAATGATAACGCGTGCAGCAATACGAAAACTAAAAGTCAGTAGAACGAGCCTCGAAATGCATCAAACACAAAATCGACAAAGAAACAAATCATCAAAAAAAACACAGAGGTTTCTGTGTGCTTGCTGCTTTTGTGTTTGGTTATTACGGGGTCTGCTTAAAATCTGTCGATCCTTGCAAGAAACTAAACGTCTGCTTTCTCTCTAAACCTTCCTGCAGAACCATCTACCAAATATCAAGGTACACGCCTACTTCGCACCAGTTACACCGCCGCCAGTCACCACTGGCCATCGACCACGCTACTGTCGCTGCTGTGAGATTCTCTGAAATTCGGCCATTGGCTTCGCCAGAAAGTTCTTGTGCAAAAGCCCATCCGACTGATGTATGTTTATATTTGCTAGTACGATACTGATAGTTCTGACGATCGTCATGACGACGCTGATGGTTCTCTATGTTTTATCCATGATTTACATGATCTTCTAACCACTGGATGGTTGGAGGCTAAACAGAACAGTAGAAGAACAAATTTTGCGATATTGAAAACCGCAAAAGCCGGATTGTTTTAATTTTTAGCGATATTTTAATGTAAAATCATTAAAATTCAGATTTTCCTTGGAGAGAAAAAAATTCGTTGCTGAATTATATAATGTTGTTGTTTAATTGTTTGTATTTACGAAATTTATAGTCATGTTTTTCCGAGCTCAGAACTTACTAAATGAAACTTTTAATTACTCGTGTGTCATTGATTGAAAGATAATTTGAGTTTCTAAATTGGATATTGATTAATCTAATTGTTTAATCAAAAGTTTTCCATTGTGAATAGTTGTTACGTTAAAGCTGAAATTTTAGTTTTCTCCATGCTCGCTAAAAATTAAAAAGTTAATTCAAGCTGTGAAGAAGAAGTTCATCACTGGTTCATATTAACGCGTTGCATTTAACGTTTCATATGAACCAAGTTTTGTTCTTTTCGTCTTTTCTTAGCGACAACATGTCGCAGAAACTCAAAGGATCGTCTGAGATTGTATTAGCAAGATTTTTATTCAATTTTAATAACTACGATTATTATTACGTTAATTTCTGATCTTTATTACTATTATAACACGACGTTATGACACGTTTAAACTGAAACACGATGTAAACACACGCGCATCATAACAAACGTGAACGCACTCAAAACGAGTGAAATTTTTAACCCAAATCAAACATAAATTTGTAAGTTAATGTAATTTTATGAAATACAAACCGAATACGAATTGGTATCAACAACTTTTGCTAGATATGATGTGATAAAAATGTTTTTGTTCTATTTTATCTTAATAAATAAAAATTTTAAGTATTTACACAGAAATTCTTTAGCAACTGCAAATAATTACATTTGTTAACCATCTTTGGGTTCGAGGCAGTGGAATCTATTGAAGTCAGTGCTTTCCATTAACGGTGTTACTAAGAATTAAAAGTAAAACTTCTGTGGTTCCAGCTTACAATCGCAACAGCTTGTGGAAAGTCTGAACAACACAACATTTTCACTTTTAACTTTTCAATTAATCAGGCAAAACATGGAAATTGTGTGAAAATGAAAGGCTTGAAATCTGTATTACGATTTTTCGTTATACTAAGGAAAAAAACTACATTTTGATTTAAATATACAAACACGTAAAATTTGGTTATTTATGTTAATAAACTTTTTCCACTTTAGTTGAAACCTCTTCGAAATAAATGAAATTTAGCTTTTAAATTTAAAGTCTGCGAAAAAAAGAAGTTCAGAAATTCAAGACATTCTGTGGAAAACGTAAATTTAGTGATGATTCTGTAATTTCCTTCTTTCTGAACGTATTTCAAGAAGTTTAATTATTACCGAGCTCATGCTTTTCCTCTAGAATGCCTAAATCTTTCTTGTCTTCACTCTACACGCCTACATTATAAATATAACGGTAGCTGTTCGAAAGTCGTCGTAAGCTTAATTAAATGCAACCGTTCTTCATGCCCGAAACATTTGTTAATAATCTCGTAATGTACTAAAATTAAGAACAGAAACCGTAATTAACTGCAACTTAGCGCAGCATTTTATTGGTCTGACAGTGGAAGCGCTAACGACTTCTGGCGAAGCATGCATACGTGTAGCATACAACGTAATCTACTCGTATATATATATATATATTTTTTGGTATTTAGTCTGTGATGTTAAGCGTAAACATAAACTATAATATTAAACAAATAAAACAAGAAATAACTGAACTTTTAACCGATACGAAAGCTAAAATCAAAGTATTTCTTATGTTCTGGCAGTTTAGTTATGTTTAAGCACAATTAAGCAGTAACTGAAAGTTGCGGAAAACTTGTAATATTGAGGTGAAAATGTTATAACACTGATTAAGCAAGACTTGAGTTCGTGTCGATTTATGATGGATGATACACAAGAATGAAAATTTAGAGTTAGTATTTGAACGGAGAAGAATATTTGAAGGAACGAACACATTTGAAGCGAGAAAAGTGTATTAGTATTTTATACATTTAAGCCTTCGAATAAGCAAGATCTTGGCAAGCAAAGCAAGTAAACTGAAGATTTGTGTTATTCAGGAAGCGAGAAATAATAAATAACAATAGCAATGAAAAACTTGTTTATATTTTATTTTCTAGTTTGTTTTAGTAATTCTTTTAAATTTTCTGTAGTTGATTTATTTACATTTTTATTGTCTTTCGTGGGTTATGTAAGATTGTTTTAGTTTGGTTTTTATTTAAGAAAACTTCTAAGGTTTTCTATAATTTTAGTGTTTCCTTTAAAGTTTTCTATAATTAAGCTAAGACGGTTTTGAAAGTTTAAAGTTTTCTATAATTACAACACAAACAACCGCAAGCAGTCAAAATCAATTATTTGTATTTCGAAAGATACACAAATCTAAAAAAAATAAAGAGTTGCATTGTTCAAACGCAAAAAGATAAAGTTAAACGTTGGAAACAATAATGTCGGTTAAAACTGAAACGAAACCCAAACGTGAAGACACTTTCATGAAGAGAGACACATATTTTCTTGAATACTTTTTTCAATCAACAACAAAACTAACAAGCAGAGATAAAATATACCAATTGTGTATTTCTATTTTCCTAAACCCACTTTCGAGATTAAAACAATAAAAGCAACAGCAACAACAACATACGTTTAGCATACATATAAATATGAACTATTTACACACAACACACACTTGGAATTTTTAAACTTAAAACATAAGCAAAAGTTAATATATATGAATGTATTAATGGAAAATAAAATGTTTAATTGAGGTATTTTAATGTCAGGCTGAGCGTAAAAATAAACACGAGTTTTTATTAAGAATAACAATAAAATGTTGATTTAAAAGAAAAAACAATTACCAGAGCTGTAAAAGAAAGCAATGATTGACAGACTGGGCTTCAGTTTTGGATGTGTAAAATCTTTTCTTAAAACCGCTTTAAATTTCCAGTATGGTTCGAACTTCGAATCGGGTATTGGACTTCAAAATCCGTATTCTCTTAATACGGACTTCATCATCATCATCATCCTCTCATAGAATTCAGTTGTAATCACAAGTAAAGATTATGAAGTCAATTTCGTTCAAATCAATTTCAGTCCAAACCAGTCCGCTGTTATTGTATAAATCGCAGTTAGTTGCCCGTTTTCTTATACAGCTCTGCGAAAACTTAAGTCAAGGCAGGAAAAAGCATAATTTTGATTTTTGGTACAAAATTCCGATCCGTCAAAAACATTTTTAAATATTAAGCAAAACTGAAAATATTGCATTTGTGCATTTGTTCAACTCTGCAGTTCAGCTCTATTTTAGCAATCATTCCATCTTCAGAATGGAACGCTCAATAAAGTAGTAATTTTAACAGCGTATTCAAAACCTAAATCGAAAATTTGTGTATTTTTGGGTTAAAAATAATTAATATTTACAGTAATATGTGTAGACAGAAGAAGAAGAAGGTAAAATGTATGTTGAAAAGAAAAACGAGATATGCAAAAATGCAAAAGTAATAATTAAGCATTACAATGCGAAGTATCGTAAATTGACAAAAATAACATATGAACACTAAATGAAACATAAAATACAATTTAAAGACGAACAAATAATAAAAATACTAAATATTTACACAAGCTTTTTATATACATTAAAAATGAGATAGAATTAAAAGCTAAAACTATAAGTGATAAATCGAAATAAATTACGTGATCTGAAAAGTAAATATAAAATAAATACATGAGTTTTTATTTGATAGAAAAGAGAAAATTTGATAACTTCTTTTCGCAACTGTTATAACATTCTACATAAAGTTTTAATTATAACAATAATTATATAATTTAATCAGTAATGGAACCATTTTTATCCCATTATTTGGGAGGTTATTTTTAACGAGGTTCGCTGTTATATGATTCCATTACTACTCGTTTTGGTATTCGAGACTTTATTCCTCACAGAACTTTTAGAAATCGGTATCAAAACCTAGCAAATTTGTTCTCTGATTTTGAGGTGAAATAATAATAGTGTGGTGAAATGTAAATTTCTTGAATTCTCTGATCGATCTGAATTGCCATACCAAATATTTTTTTGTTATAAACTCTTCGCAATATTCTCTTTGCATCTGATATCATTTGATCGTTGCATTTTCGAAAATCGGAATATTTACATCAAGGGCTGAATATTAATAAAACTAAAGTAGACCCAGCCGTGGCATTGGCTACACATATTTTCACAGTTTAGACAACCGGATTCTGGCAACACTGCTTTAATTTTTCACTCAAAACACACATGGTTGCAAAATCAGAAATGCCAACAGATAAAAATTCAACTCGGTTGTGTGTCAAACAGAGTTTGTAGCCAAGTCTAGGACATTACAATTAAAATCATTAAAAGGTTAAACATTCTTCAAAAAGCTAGCAGGATTCGAGAAAAACAAAGTAAAAGGTTAATTCGCTTGGTTGACGTAGTTTTAATCTTATTTCCAACCTCCCTTTTATTGCGTAGACTAGCTGAAGCAGTTTTATTGCTGTGGACGACGAAAGTAGTGTTCAGGTAAATGCAAATCAGCAAAAGTAAGCGCTAAGAAAACAATGCCGATCTGTAAATAGAGAATAAAGCAAAACTAGAATACAGGATTGAAATCGAAGAAGTGAGCAGGTAGTGAAAAATCAGTGAAAAGTGTAGATGAGAAAGTCGAAAGTTCATGAATAGCATATTGGAAGAATTTACGGTAAAATAATAATCTGTTGAAAACGAATATTATATAAAATAAAGGGAGAATTCTAAAGGGTTTCTAAGATTCTAAATCAATAAAGCTCATTTGTGAAAAATCGATGTAAAAGGCTAACTTTCCGCCTAAAGAAAATTGAGTGAAGTGTTGGAGCCGTTGAGTGTTTTCCCCTTCTAATCAGTTCCACAGGGTTGCCACTTTAGTGAAAATTTTTATAGAATATCATGTTCTGTCATATTCACGTTTCAGATCTCAGTCTATCATTGGGGAAGAGCACTTCGCTTGAGATATTCAGAAATAAATTTTGTACTGGACAGATTAATGTGGAAACGAGCCAGTTCATAACAACTCTCACACGATACGATTTATCGCGTACGAACGAATCGTAGTAGAAGAATATATAAACATTTTAACTTGCCTCTGGTCCCTCAAATATATGATGTCGTTGAAGCAAATATTGGAAGTACTGCTCTTCTGTAAATCGACACTATTCTGCAACAAGTGGTATTGTGTGTCCTTGATGTAGACAGCGTATCGTCACAAAAGCAAAAATATTTTTCGCTATCTAATTGCATCACTGTGGGAGCAACATTATTAGTTTACTGTCAGGGACTTTAGATTTGTTCAATATTCTGTGTTTTAGTGTTGTATGATATATCTAAGCATCAGACACTAAATATAAAAATACCTAAAACAAAAATGTGCAAAACAAAAGAGCCGAAATCATTGAATAAATTCTTGCTAATTTTGTATTTAATGTTATAATTTATTTATTTAAATCAACATTCTTGATCCATTGAATATCTGTGTTAGAGCCTTTTTTATATGTTAGGTGGGACATTCAGGAATTTTTGAGAGGTAGAGTTTACGTTTAGAATTAGTTTCTCTCGGAAAGTTATCTGTTGCCGTTGAGAAATAATGATGCTAAAATTGTAAGCTCCTCTGGATGGCAACTCTGCTGCGCGGGATACTATTTGCAGATAACTGTGGACATTTACAGTTGTATTAAAACATAATTCTGATTTTTTTAAGTTCGTCAGCAAATGCATTTGCCTGAGCCGCTATGTTAGTTTCTCGCATACAGTGGTAATTTAATTCTTTCTTGCACCATTCGAAAAGAGTTGAGTGGAATTTGAGTGAGAAGCAGCAAAACATGAGCAGCTGCTCGACCACCCTGTCTTGCTGCCTGCTCCTCGTGGCAGTAATTTTATTTCACCTCAAAACGAGAAGCTCAGTGTTAAAGATATTTTCATACTTTTTGCAGAAATTGCTGGAATTGCAGATTATATAAATTTTAACAACATTTACCAAATGTTTTACTGCACGCTTACTTGCTGAACAAGGATTTCATTAGTAAAGAAGGACTCGAAACTCATCCAAACACATAATCGCGCAAGGAAGGTCCGGTTGCCTACGCTCTCGTAGCACTGACTGATTACATACTGCGTTTTAGGAAGGTGAGTTAATTTTCCCTAATTTTAATCCCTGCTTTATGATTTAAATAGGAGCTAAAAACGTGTTCCAAAATGCCCTAAATTAGCTTTTGTTCCAAATGATAGTCTTTGATTTTGTTGCAGTCCGTCTTCATTTTGCTGTCAAACTCAGCTGTTGTTTGTTGACGGTAATTTTTGCTAATTATAGGTTGCCATCTATTTATAAAGATTTTTGGGAGAAAAATCTGTGTTTTTGGAAAGATCCTGGTAGAATAAAATTCTCTTTGGAGTTCATAAAAGAAATTCGATTTTGGAAACCTGAATTCCCATTTGGTTATTTTTATTTAAAACCACCGGGGAAAAGGGGTTTCCTTAGCCATTTATTTTGTATTATTTCAAGTATGAAACGCTTAATCTTTTAAAGATTTTTAATACCCGTTTCCAGTTTGATGCTTAAAATTCAGGAATAATTGAACTGATTTGCATGACATTCGGTACCAAAATTAAACGTTTCGGGCGATACTGAGTATGTTAACTAGCTAACCCTTTAAATGTTTAGTTTTGTTTCGAATATCTTTTTCTGCATGCTTAATTATTTTTCTGCAAAGACGAGCATACTCGTCGAAAACTCCTAAATTTTTGTGCCGTAAAGTTAACCAAATATGACAAAAAATCAAACGCAGAGTGTTGGTTTTTCAGAAAATTGGTTGGTTTTTCAGAAAATATACAATATATTTTTATTCGTTTAGAAATAAACAGTTGAGGCGTTAAAATGCCCCACACAGAGAGAAAATCCCGCAGGCGTTCCAGATTACTCACAAAATATTTAATGTGTGACAATTCCCTCAAAACTGGCAACCGTGGCATAAAATAAAAATTATTTAAAAAATCAAAAAAATCAAGGCACTGTGAAATGGGGCTGATTTTCCATATTTAAATTGCCTAGACATCTTATGTTTGACTTACTATCTGTTTTTAGAATCTCTTCTACCAAGCTTCTTTAATTTTATATCTTTTATCCACCTCTTTGTATTCTGTCACGCTACTCGCTTCACTGTTATACGCACGCGCGCCTGGATTTTTTAATTTCGCTCTCACTTCAAGCGAAACCTGCCATCTTAGAGACGCGGTGTTGCCAATCGCAAAAATTTTCTTATCTGTTTTGCGGGTTTATGAATTTTCATAGAAAAATAATGCAAATGAAAAGACAAAACTTGTTTTGCGATTTTTGAAAGATTTTACTTTGCACGTCGGAAATTCGCACAATCTGCTGGATTAAAAAAATTATATTAAATAATTATTAAATCCTTATTTGTTGTACATAATTGAAATAAAGCTTAAAAAAATACAGAGAAAAATATCGTCTGAACGAACTACAGACTTCGATGCTTATTATCAAAAAATATGACGAAAAAAGCTGAAGTGAGCAAGCGGAAAATAGCAATCAGAATTGATGTTTCTGTTCGAAAGCGATGTTATTTCTTCTCTTTTGGACTTTTAGACTGCGGGTCTCCAGAGCTTGATAGCAGATAGATACGCGTTTCAAATCGTTTGTACCTCTTAAAACTTACAAAAGCGAGTCGAAATAAATATTCAACGTGAAATATTAGAGGCACACCTTAAAATATGTGTGTTTGTGAATATTGAATCTATTGATAACGGCATTCAAAAGGCTGCAATTGCAAAAGTTGATACCAGTAACATCAACCAAAAAGCCAACAACTACGCATTGATGTAAATAAAAAGTTGTATATAAAAGCCTTTTTGCAGAGAAGAAAACAAATTGCACCTCCTTCACTCCCTTAAACATCCGTTCATGTCTATTTATGTACACGATTTCAAGTTGAAGCAACTGCTGCGGTACGCCTAAACACACACCAGTCTGAACCGAGTCTTCAGTGTTCCCGAACACACCTCATCATGGAATCCAACTTGGCAACGACGACTTAGCAGGGTTGCTTTTTTTTTTGGTGCGAACAGAATCGCTGGAAAAAACACGATAATATGCCTGGATTCCCTCTCGTTGGTTCCTTTTCCGTCTTTTCTTCTCTGAAACGAGCTTATGAAGGAATGTAAAAGAAAACAAAGTCAAAGATATATCTAGTGGAAGAATTTATAACGAAAATTACTTAATTAATTACTGCATTAAAATTACTTAATTACTGCATAGAAGTTCGGCTTGCCAGGATTTTACGAACTTGTGTATCACTTCAAATTCTGAGAGGCGGTCATCAAACAGCTTCTCGTTACTGCCGGCATATTCGTCGCTCCACTGGAATTAAGCAGCCATCACAGGCACCGAATTATCTGACCCCTGCTGTTGTCGCAGACATAATAAATCGACGCACAGTCAACCAGCCAAACTGCTGATAGTCGTGCTCTGAATTGTAAAGGTTTCACAATGTGGGCTGACAGACTGTAAATAGACTGACTGTATATAACAAAGTTCATGTAATGCTATCTAAAGTTATACAACTAATTTCATTTGACCTTTTATAAATGAGTTTTCTGCCAGTTAATAAGAAACGTATTACGTGGAGCGTTCAATCAAGTGCGGAGTACAAACATTTGAACTGTTTCAGTCTTCTTAGCTTTAGTTCCGTGCTTTCCATAACCACCGCTTCTCCCTCCCCGTTTTCCCGAACATGGTATTTCTTCCACTAGACGATATGTTGTCGCACCTTCTTTTTCAGCCACTGAACATACTTCACTGCTTCCATTTCACTCATAACTTTAACAAAAAAATCCATATTTTAGGAAACACTGCGATAAATATTACAAATCAGTGTTATTGTTATCATCGTTCAACGTTCATCGTTCATTACACAGAGCGTATCAACACAACAGTCCACTGAACCGTTCTCGTGTAGAGGAGTTTCTCCGCATGGCTTCCTTGGTTTTGTTGTTGTTATTGTGGTTGGCATTTATCTTGCAGGTTTTTTTTCTTTGTTTTTTGCCTGGTTTAAAATGCATTTTTTTCAAATTTTTACTTCTTTTTCTCTGTTTATTAGCGGTTACCTTATTTCTAATTCGCAGGTATTCGGTTTTCATATTTACTTTGTTGCAGCTGTTAATGTTTTTGCTTCTGCTATCGTTACTTTCCTGCTTTTGTTCCATCAACTTGGTTTTATTTTATTCAGGTTATCACCACAAGGTCGACGATTTTTTCCTCAGCAAACGTAAAGCATGAGGAAGCCTATTTGAACTTTTTAATAACATTTTGCTCTTTCGTTTTGTACTGCTTTGCAAATATTTCAGTTGGCTGATGGGCGTGTAATTTTTAATTTTCATTTCATAATATTTTTAATGTGTTGAAATAACGAAAATAAAAATAATTAAGAAAAATGCTAGCTGGCAGGTGCGCCTCAAAGTTGCCATCCAAATGCCTCCCACAAATCTACTCACGTGCATTCCACAGTTTTCTTTCTTTTTTTCGGTATAAAATTCCATTTCTTCTGTATAAAAGTTTTTCTGTAAAGTAAGTAAAAAGTAAAAGTTTTTCTGTGTAAAATTCCATTAGGGAAACATTAAATCAGAGAATATAACATTGTGAAGAATCAAAAACAGAGGGAATCTGTTTTCCACAAAACGCCAAACTGCGGTTCGTGTTACGGACGCCCCAGTATTTTTTGCCTCAGTGCACTTCATCGGATCCCAAACATATAAAAATCAAAACCAAACTGAATTTGCGTCAAACATAAAGACAGAAAAAAAAATTGAACGGAACGAACTCAGCGAACAGAACGAGCGGATGAACGAGGATGGATCGGATCCACCACAGAAAATGGGGAAACGAGCAAATGCTTTTATTTTTATTGCTTTTATTCATGTTATTGTTCTTGTCGCTGCTGTTGTTGTCATTGTTTTTGGAGTTGTAGTTGTTGTTTTTTGCGGTTATTTGTGCGATAAAACATTCCATATGCTACTGAGAATCGTGCAGTGGAGCGAAATTTAAAGAGAATTTTTCTTTTCAAGTAAATATATAAATTTGAATTATTTATTTTTTTCTTGCTGAAATAGTCATTAAAAGTACTTAAAATGTACTTTGAATGGTCCATTCCGTACCACTGTGCGTAGTGGGTTGCCATGTTTCTGCAGGCACGCTTTGTATTCACCATGGACGGTGGTGAAGACTGTCATCGGATCATCGCGCTTGAGTTCATTATACACGTTAATTTTCGCTTAGGTAATCAAAATAAAACGGACCAACAACGAAAACAACAAGAAGAAATCGAAAAAGAACGAAGTAAAGGCAAACAACTGCCAGTAAAATCGACTGACTTAAGCAATTTCCACCTCGAAAAATTGTTCACTTGTTTTCCTTACTGAAACAGGCTACATAAATTCACGTAAACACATAACCGGCTGTTGCTTCCAAAATCTTAATTGAAATTCGGCCATAGGTCTTCAATTCCATCTGATTACGAGGATTGTGTAGAAAACGCATTGAGACTTTCAAGAGCTCTGATATGGTGTTCTCACCTCACCCACGAACCCACGTTAGAGAGGTAAAGAGCTGAGAGGTGAAAACTAGCTGAGGTGAGTTTGAAAAACGAACTTTCATTGCTGTTTTCTTGAAAATGAAATCACTTCAGTGTGGTATCCGTCTTCACATTTTCTTTATAAAACACATTTTTTGCTACATCTGGCAGGAAAAACAAAAGCTCAAAAGGAAAATATAATAAATTAAATAAAACGTAATACGAATACGTTCATTCGACTGTACCGCCCGCGTCGTAATTTACTGCACAGCATTGCAAATTTTTGCTTAATATATTTTATTTCTCTCAATAAATATTGTTTTAAATTCTTCGCTCCTGTCTGCAGTTTAATGAACTGCACTGAGTATTGTTTTCCTCCAGTGCACGTGCGTTAGCCAGAAATGTATTTCATTGCCAAGAAAGAGGAAGCAATTTTCGCAACTAATTACTGCAAGTCAAGAAAATCGCTTGCAGACGAGAGCGAAAATTAGATATTTTATGGCAATCGTAAATCTAATTTAAAGCTTAAAATTCCTTTGGTAGCCGGGTTAATTAAAGTTGCTTAATTTTTAGTTATAGCAGCGAGTAGCAGCCTCTCCTCCTTCTCTCTCCTCGCACTCAAAGATAATCGACAAAGAGGTCATCTTGTGATATCCAAACACGCAGCTTCAAGTCGAGAATCTTAATTTATATCCGAGCGATTTCTGCGAAACTTACCGCACATACAGCGCGGTATTTCATCATTCCAGGAACTCTTGCAAACAACTTAATCGCAAACAACAACGAGAGGCAACAACAGCCAGCGCAACTCCGTCGGTGACTGTCTGGAATTTCATCACTTAATGTGCTCGCTCGGTGTTCGATGACTCGCAGGGGCGAACGTCCGCCATTACCAGACAGACAAAAGCTCCAACCCAAACCTGTGCCGAGTGCTCTACGAAGAAGGATTCCCTCCTCCTGCTGATTTGTGTTTATTTCTTGTTGGGTTTCTCTGTGATCAGCAGCAAAAACATGGATGGAAGGAGAAACACAAAAGGTTACTGAAACGCAGAACCAACCGTTGTCGGCGTGGTTGGGGAGGAAGGAGCGAGTGGCTCTTGTAAGTCATCCACCCCAGAAGGAACGCATAACCAGCAGTCGTCGAGAGCTGGCGGCAGCGACCTCAGCTGCAGCACGCCAGCAACATCCTTGCCAAGCTGTTGCACGTCGTGGATATCCTCGATCAGTCTGCCGTGTGCGCCTTAATTTTGGTCAGTCCGTTCGTCCGTCCACGCGGGCGGCTGGCTGTCGTCTGTCGACTGGTCTGACGTGTCAGACTTTCTAAAACATGTGTTTGTTGTTTTATTCAATTGAAGCCAATTCTTTATTTACTTGCAACGTTTATTCAGTCTCACTGTTCCATGTTGTTTGGTGCTTTTCTGCTTTAAATACACAACATTATTTCAAGTACAATCGCAGGCAACGCCACAGAGTTCGTTGATACTCAGAGCAGAAACTCGGCTGAAATTTAACGGGTGAAAAAGTAGCTCTGCGGAATTTCATTGTTGATCAGCGAAATCTTTACTTCAAGTAGAAGTGGAAGCAATGCCGCCGTGCAACAAGCAGCCATAAAATCTGTCCGAGTTCCTCCTCGGCGGAGTCTGAAAAAGCGGTTCCCTTGTTGATGCCGTTGATTAGGCCGATTTACTTGTTTATTGCCGCAAATCGTCTTCGTCCGGTTCCTTGATACTCGCCAGCAGAAAGGAATCAATCTCTGCAGAGTGGTGCAGCCTTGCTCCCCTCAGTTTCCTCCAGTACCTCGTCGAAGGTTAAGCCGCATTTTCAAGTCATGCTTCTTCCTTTCTATGAGAGTGCGTTTTCAATTTTCGTATGACTTTTGTGTACTTTTTTGTCAAGCTCCCCACATTTTGAAGTAGTCGTCAAATGATTGTTCCCGTTGCCATACTCCTCACATGCGCTCCCAAATTATACTCAAGAGAATATTGTGTGTACACTATTGTGCGAAGAAGAGAGTGGATCGGGGATTAATGACCTCTGAAACGCGACAGTCATGGGGAAATGTGAACGCATGGATGGATGGAACAGCACGGTTAACGAAGTTATGAGTGAGAGAATAAAAAAGAGAGCCGAGTTGTGGAAATAATCGGAAATTAATAATGAAGCATTCGTAAGTCACACAGTGGCAGCAAATTTAAGGAATCTAATTTACATATAAATTATCAGCGCAGTTCCGTGTAAACCAGACCGAATTTTAATTCTCGCTCAATCTGATTAATGCGTCTGAAGATGACAGAACAGCAGATGCTGGTCAAGGTTCCCAGCAGAATCTCAGCAGAAAAGATAATCTTATCTGCGCAGATAATTTTCTCCACCAGAAATGCCCTTGACCTTTCGGATCCTTCATGCTTACAGCGCAATCAGTGATTATTTTTGTTATTAAAGGGAAAAAAGTAACTCAAACATAGCCTGAAACCGAAAAAAAGGCCACCACAAGAACATCGAAAGGAATTCCTCGTACGCTACAAAATAATCATCAAATCGCACCCGTTGCTGTGGCAGGAAACAAGCAAAAAAAGGTACAGCAAATTAACTGGGCTGGGTGAGTGTAAGTGTGCACGCCGAGTCGTAAAGAGCGAGCTGTAAAGAGGGCAGGTCATGGATGGATCTCTTCACAGGCACACCAACACCACCAGAGGGCTGGAAGCAGCTGATTGCTGCCTGCCTGCCTGATGGACTTCGTCGCTGGCTATACATACAGCCAGCTCTACCCAACTGTTCGGCTGGTCTCTGCGTCGTCGGACAGACTGAGTTGACTGACTGATTATCAACAGCAGAACTGCGAACCACCGCGGCAGCGACGCAGCAAGAGCGGCGGGGAATCTAGATATACACACTGCAAACCATTAAAGAGCACTTTTCTGAATCCTGCTCTAAATTGAGCGTTTTCCAATTTTGTTGAACGCTTCTTCGCGTCGTGTTCATGTGTTTGGAGTTTGTAGTGGGGAGCGGAGTGTGGACGATGGAGGTCATCTCAATAGCCGTCGCCATCGTCGTCGCCACCGTCGTCGTCGTCGTGTTGGTCTTCATGCACGTCTGGAAAGGACACTCGTTGTGAGCAGTCGCTGAACGCACGTGTTAATGACCTGCTTGGAGGGCTAATCATCGTCGTCATCATCGTCGCCGCCGTACTGCTCTCCGAGAGGTAGAGAAAGAACGAAGAAGAGAGCGACAACTATTAAGTAGAGATCGTGCGGGGAGACTATCTGCGCCGTAATTCTGCATCGAATACGTAGTTCATTCGTATATCGACATCGCCAAGACTGCTTTGTACGCAGTTGGTGCTCATGAACAACTTCTCGGGATGAGCGGCAGGAACTTGTGCAGAGTTCGATAAGGAATTCTAGAGGGGTCACGACCTCCCTTCGTCCTCCCTTCGACCTCGCAAAAGTTAACAGATGTAAAAGACCATAAAATGCTCTTGTATTTCAATGAAACACATAAAACACCTCCGCCACCCTGCTCAGGAAGAACGCATCCGGCGCTTGGATTGTTCAAGTAGTGCAAATTGAGGATTTTGAGCTCCTCAGCGATCACAGTAAACAGTCAATAAACATTTAAAACAAGATTGCGTATGCTTGAGTTGCCTTCGAGTTGCCTTTGAGTTGCCTTTTCGGCTTCCCGAAAATACCAGCAGCAGCAAGAATCCCCCCGCAGTGTTTCGTTATCGCAGACGATCCCATTCCATTTCATGCTTCCCCATCCCACTTCATGCTTCCCCATTCCACTTCATCCTTCCCCATTCCACTTCATGCTTCCCCATTCCACTTCATCCTTCCCCATTCCACTTCATCCTTCCCCAGTACACTTCATGCTTCCCCATTCCACTTCATCCTTCCCCATTCCACTTCATCCTTCCCCATTCCACTTCGTGCCAGACATGCGTGTACCGGATCCTGATACGGCGGACTCATGGGTTCGAAATCCTTGTTTCTCTTGCCACCACTTTGGCCACCATTTCTTTATAAGTCGTTTTATCAACGCGACTTGTTGGCTTTTATTGACGTCGTCGTCGTCTGCTGTTGTCTTGAAGGTGCAGATTTTTTTCACCTTTTTCACTTGTCCGGCTGAACAACTCGGTGGAAGTGAAAACAGTTCTGTTCGAGTGCGACAGCATGGCAGTGATTGCAATCGCCGCTGAGATTCTTGCTTTCCTTATGCGTGACTCTTTTTAAATTGTGCGATTTTGAATCGAACTTTAATGAAATGCAGTTTTATTTATACATCAACTGCACTTTGCGAGGCTTCGTTGCACTTCTGCGTTTTGCAGAGAAGGAGCAACTGGTTGTGTTGACCGGTTTCTTCTGATTGCACTGAATTGAGTACGATGCGAGCAAACTGCAAATAAAACGAAACGATTTATTAAGAAACGATTTATTAAGAAACTCATAATTCAGTTATTATTTGGAACTGAGTAATTAAATTAGAATGCATTGCTTGCTACCCTGAAAGTGCTGAGAAGCTCTAAAATGCCTTTTTTGAGATCCTTCAAAACGTCCCAATCTATTTCTCACCTAACAAATTCTCTTCCCAACGCATTTCTATGCCATTCTGGCAGTCGTAAAGTAGGCCACCACTTGAGGAAATCAAACGTTTAACTACGAGTCATAAATTTAATCGAAAGAAAAGCATTTTTATAAGGCGCGCCAGCTTTTAATATCTACAGCAGCAGCGAAATAAAGTGAAGGAAATTTTGGACTTTGGCCAACAAGCGAAAATCAAATGCAAAGGAAAACTTGAAAGGGGGGAAAAATTAGTGTGTGAAGCTCTTTTAAAAAGGAGAACTAAAATTCGGCAGCCATCACTGTATAAAATTCAAAATCACTGCCTTTATTTGGTAGTAAAAGAACGAAAAAGGGGCCGCAAAAGTTTGAGTTGCTCTTCAAGTTACTCATTTCGATCCCTATAAATTTACATGAGTCGTCCGAAATGCAATGAAAATCCCAACACAAGAGACTTCATGGCGACAAAAAAGGTACCGGGGATTGCGTAAGTAATCAGCTTGGCAGTACGATTTGATGTGAACGTAGGTGTGCATTTATTACGTACAAGCGTTGGGTACGCGTAAAAATAAAAATTACATTGAATTTGCAATTCTAATTACGATTGCTACATCGCGCATTTCAAAATTTCTCTCTCCCTCTTCCTCCCTCTCTCACCGTACCTCTCGTTGCTTATGGATTCCCTCTTGAAGTGATTTTATAACCCAGTTTCATAACCCAGTAAACAAAAACAAAAAACGCCAGAGAAAACAAAACCAATCAGTAGCGTGAACATTTGCTTTCTGCATCTAGAAGTTTAAATGATTCCTCTAATTACAGCATTTTTCAGATTACAAACTCAGATTTATCGATTCAATGGGTTGCGTGCGCTCTGCTGTCAAGCTCACAATCACTTCTAATCAACTTCATCTACATTCAGACTACTTAAACACGCCCGATTTCGTGGCCCCTTCCAGCGCAGCAAAAACTGGAGTATTTTAAACAAAACTCGACTGAAATTGTATACTCAATTGGTTACTCAATTTCTGTTCTCTACAATTTTTGATACGTTTTTACTTGATAATTTTGTTGTTCAAATAATATTTATATTTTTTCTAAAGTAATTTTTGAATATCTTCATTATTTCGCGGTGTTTAAATCGCATTGAGTTGACGGAATTACACAAAACGTAGTAGAAAACGAAGTCTAGAAAGTGCAGCGAGTGGAAATTTTAATCCAACTAATTGCAGCAAAAAACGCGCGAGCGCGCGCATCTCCGAGCTGAAAACAGAAATACAACAACAGTGGAAAACATAATCAGTCACATTTCATGTTGTATTTTAATTTGTTGTTTAATTGTTAACACGATGAGTTCGGCTTTTCCTTGTTGCATTTTCAATGTTTTCCTACTGCTGAAACTTTCACTGCTTCATGCGAAAACGAATACAAAACATTTTTCACTCTGCTATTCCTTGTCGGCAATTCTGGAATACTTTGCAATCCTGCAGTCGTCTGTCCTGCAGAGTATTGATTCGTAACAATACGGATTTTTAGGCAATAAATTAGAAGTAATTATTTGGATTTTATTGCTTTCTCGCCACTAATGCTTTTCCTTTTCTTTTCAGTTCAATCATACAATTATTACGTTTTGCCAAACTCATTCAACACCACTGTAGAGTGCAACTCACAGAGGTAAGCATTATTTTCGAAATCGTCATCACTAGTTTTACTCGTAATTAGATCTGTTAATTGCTTTAGTTCGTAAGTAACATTCAGCGAAGGCGTTAATTCTCGTAATGGATTCCGCCGCATTCTCGGTTCCTTTCCCACTTCATTTCTCACTCTCTGACACTCCCCTCTCGCCGCGAGTCTCTCTCTCTCTTTCAGTTCGATTTTCCTGAAAATTCTAAAATCTGTGTATTTTCGTCAGTTGCAATAATTTGCGTTTAGATTTTCTTCTTAATGTGGAACAGCTGTTTTCGCATTTATTTTACACTCTACCTCAGTAGTTGCATTTTTAAATAAAGTAAAGCTCAGGCAAGATTTCAATTCTAGCGAGAATACAGGCCAGTTAATTAGATAACTAGAAAAGTTGTTGTTTTTTTTTCATGATATAAGAGAGTCAGATTGACAGGACAGCAATGTAGAGTCGGTAGAGTTTGTATTTGTTGTTGTTGTTGTTGATATTATAGAGTCAGCAGAGAGTTGCTATTTATAAAGATTCAGAGAGAGAGTTGGTATTTGTTGTTGTTAAATTGTCTGCAATGGAATGGAATGATAAGGTTTTTACTTTATAAAATGGCGATTGTTTCCGCAATGTGCTCGTCGAGACCAACTGTGAAAAACAGAGAAACCTTCCTCATCCTCAGTTCTACCAGGGGAACCTAAAAAAGTCATGGAAACCTTGACGTTTCTGAATATTTGGCGTTCATTTACTCAAATATGATGGGTTCTAACACGGTTTTTTCATGCTTGCCTATCGTAATAAAAACTCGGGTGTCACTAACTATAAAAATGAAAGTTAATAAAGGCAAAAATTCGTATATAACCTCCTCAACTCTCAGCTTGACTGCTTATCAAGAAGTTGCCCGAAATAACAGTTTTTCTGGCTTGGCTTTTCCTTTTCCTTCCACATCATTTGCTCCCCCTTTGTGTGCTCCTTCTGCAGCTGCTCTCCCCACTGTCGCTGTGCTTGTTATTGTTGTTATTTATACGACCCGTTTTATTTCGCTCCTCCTCTCTTTCCTCGTTCGAAATGTCACGAGTTTGTGTTGTGTGTGTGGGGCAAACTTGTTTAGATCCGTAGTCGAGAAGTCGAGTCGAGTATATAAATGTGAAAAGTGCTTTTCATCCTTCCTAACTTCACATGTTTGCTGTTTATAAATAAACACGACCGAACTGTTCTCTGCATAGATAAGTTTACAACAAGACTTGTGAACTCTGAGATGTTGTAATGATCGTTTGTATCAAAATTCTGCAGCCAGCAGGAATTTCGAAAAAATGGCATTGAAAATTTCAGTCTACTAAACACCGAATAATCGGCATGAAAGGCTTTCTGGTTTATTAATACATGTTTGGAAAACTAGTTTCACTTTGAAATTATGATGAAGTAGCCAAGGCGACTGCAAAAGTTCAAATTAATATTAATTTTTCAGGTTTCTTGTGTTGAAAACTTAAACAAATGTAACCTTCTAACTGGTAATTCTGTAAAAAAAAATAGGTCGTCCTTCTGTCCGAAACACATCGGTAGCAAAGTCGATCAGTCACCAATCTGGCCACGTCGGCCTAATCTAACCTGGTAAATAGGAATCTCCAGTCTGTAGGCCGGAGTTACGGGTTTTCGTTTGTCCTCCTTCTTTGTTCGGTAATTTGGACCAAACAGCAGACTGGACCTAACCTAACCTAACAAAGGTATAAAAAACAGTCGTTCAGTATTTTCTTCTAACTTTTTTTTTAACTTTGATCTAATAAAACTGAATTCAAACAAATTTTAATTCAATTAGAAACTGGTTTCCGTCCATTAATTAAAGTTTCTGCTGTGTTTTTAGGTTGTTTTTCCTCTCCGACCGAAGCTTTTTTGGCTTTAACGGGGCATCATAACGGTACCTGATGGCGATTTTTGCCAACTTTTTAACTATTGAAGGTTAACATGTTCATAAATGAGTGCGCGAGGCAGTTGAACGTCTCAACGTTTGCCAAACTTTATTGCAAAATGGAAACGTGAAACTTTAGTTGTTTCGCAACTCATTGATGTTAAATTGAAAAGTTTCACAGCACAGCAAGTTGTGAAATAACAAAAAGCGTTTTCAAATTGCTGTACATTGTGCGGAACTTTTTTCCATCTTCTCTGACGCTTGCTGAGACGATTGTTCGATGTTGTGCCTCTCTTTTCATGGCCGCAATAGTGTTCGTTAATATTGTTTGTTTTTGTTGATTGAAAGTGTGGGGAAAAAAGTACGGAATGCCTTTGAGTTTCGTAGTTATTCGCATTTTGTAGTTATGCAATGTCATGGCAACCCGGAAACTTATGCACTCGTTATGTTCTCGCTGCCATTCCACTCGCTGTCGATCGTGCCATTTCACTCGCTTTCGTTCCACTCGCTTTCGTTCCGTGGCACGTAATTTAGTGCCACGAAATGAAGACATTTTTTTCGAAAAAGTGAGAAAATACATAAAATTGAATATTTTCTGAAGCTGATTAAATATTTGCTTTGGCTTTGAAGAGCAGCGTCTATCTATTCATTTGTATACCTGAACCCGCACTTCCATGTGCTTTTTTTTTAATCCCGCTGTATGAACGACGAACATCTTCACGAAAACGTTTATCTTCACGTTTTTCCTCTCCATCTTTTTCGTTTGATTTAGAAAAAGAAAAACTAGTCTTATCTGAAATAAACAAACGTCAATATATGAAGTTCGTTATCAATTTTAGAAGCAAATCAATATTTAACAAGAGACGACGAACTTCAACATATCGTGGCAATAATTCAAAATATTCTTATCGTTTTCTCAACACTGTATTCGACGACCCGTCAGTGCGGCTTTCTATAATAACGAAGTTGATTAATCCAGATATATTGGGATTTGTTAGAAAATGTGACGAAGGAGAATAAAACTCTTGAGTTGATTCTGCTCGTTATGTATTGCGACTGTTACTCGTTATGTATTGCGGCTGTTACTCGTTACGTATTGCGACTGTTACTCGTTATGTATTGCAACTGTTACTCGTTATGTATTGCGACTGTTACTCGTTATGTATTGCGGCTGTTACTCGTTATGTATTGCGACTGTTACTCGTTATGTATTGCGACTGTAACTCGTTATGTATCGCGGCTGTTACTCGTTATGTATTGCGACTGTTACTCGTTATGTATCGCGACTGTTACTCGTTATGTATTGCGACTGTAACTCGTTATGTATTGCGACTGTTACTCGTTATGTATCGCGACTGTTACTCGTTATGTATTGCGACTGTAACTCGTTATGTATTGCGACTGTAACTCGTTATGTATTGCGACTGTAATATGTATTGCGACTGTTACTCGTTGTGTATTGCGGCTGTTACTTTATCTATTACAGATCTGACAGATGAACTCTATTAATTGTTAGCTATCCAACTTTTTAGTAGGTCAAACTGAACGTAATAAAACACTGAATTCATTCTTCGAAAATTATCAGTTTCAACCAAACTTATTATCTGCGATACTTTTGCGTTTTAATAATTTTTGTTTATCGCCGATATTGAGGTTTTAAATAACTTGGTGCACACATAACTACGCAGCGTAGATACATACGTACATCCATGTGTACAGATAAATATGTAGTTTCAGTGTTCGTCGTGTTGTCAAGTCTCTGCCCCTCAAATTGTCTCTCTCTCTCTCTCTCTCTCTCGACGATTGGTTTTTATGTACGAAATACGAATGTACGTTCTCATGTGCGTGAATACTTATTTCGTTGAATTCCTCCTGCACAAACATATGCATGTGTATAAATATAAATCTCTGTGCGAGTGTGTTTATATTTGATTACAAATAAACAGCTTTTATTTATGGTTTTCTATCTCAATTTCGTAATGTCTTCTTTGACGGTTTATCGAAACAGCTGATTGCAGAGAAGGAAAAAGTTGGAAGAAATAACAAAACAAACTCAAGCAAATACACTTTCACATATATCAATCGTGTGAGGTTACATACATAACTGTGTACTTACGTGTGCATACACATTTCTACATACGTTAATGCTTTCGAGCAACTCCAACGTCAAGAGCCTTGAAGCAAGCGATTGCTGTTGTTGCGTTGCTGCTGTCGTTATTCTCCCCCAGTTCTCTCTCATTCTCTCTGGCTTCGCATCATATGTTTTTGTATTCAGCTTTAACTTCTACCGTAAAAGCGTATTGCGGTGATGTGGTGGTTGGTGTTCAATCGCGATGTCAGCTGTTGTATGCGTTACGTTCCTTCCATTTTTCTCTATAAATGGAAGTCCAAGTTTTGTTTGCTTCGACTTTTGTTGAAGACACGAAATTCTAGCGACTTCTCGCAAGTATGAATGCGTCTGTGTGATGAAAAAAATGCGAAATGATACGAAATGAACCAAAAAATTGCCATAAGAAGAAGAATGAACTTGCTGGGAGGGTTGCAAGCATGAAAGAAGTCTTATGTAAAAAGAGAACAATTGCCGAATGTTAAGAGAAGGGAAAGGTGGCAACTGCGTTCGATTTCAGGGGTCCAGTTTTCCCAGTTGCTTCTGTGTGAAGTGAAGTTTTTGTGCTGAGGTGGCTGTCCCTCGATTACCACCGCCCGCATTACGGTATAAAATGGCTGTGAATACATGGAAATGAGTTTTCTCTCTCGCCATTTGCTTCAAATGTTGTTGCTCTCAGCGAGTTTTCATGATCTCTCTCTCGCTCTCGCTCTGCACATGCGCTCAAATTTACTTCGCTGTTTATCGCTGCTGTGTAGTTGTGTTACGACTCACCGTTGCTACATTTTTTGTTACTGCTTCTGCTGCTGATATCGTTGTCAGTCGCGCTGTGTTGTGTGTACAACACAACAAAACCTGTAGCAACAACATATTCAGGATGGTGTGACGTTGCCGTCGACAGCAGCAGAAGCAGCAGTCAGCCTCTGCAGGAGGTGGTGTGGTTCTGTGCGGCTGCAGCAGAAGCAGCAGCAACAACGACTGACACAACAAAAACAATTCAGAGGTTGTTGGTGGGGTGTCGACTGTTTTCAGTAACATCTGTGTGGATGTGTGTGCTGCTGAAAATCCATATGATTTTGCTGGCTGACGCGTTGGCAACATGTTGATTGTGTATTCAACAACAAAACAACAACAACAACAAGCTATCAAGGCAACGACGACGACGACGACGCGACGTAAATAAGGAAAAGCAACTCGAACTACGTAGTTGGGTTTTCGAGAGCTGCTTTTGTTGCCGATGCCTTCCAACTTTTGTTTGTTTTTGTTGCTGCCGCTGTCGATGTTGCCGCTGCTGTTGCTGCTGCCGCCGTCGATGTTGCCGCTGCTGCTGCTGCTGCTGTTGCTGCTGCTGCTGCTGTTGCTGCTGCTGCTCCCTCGCTCAGCTGTTCAGAAAGTTTCGCCATTCGAATCAGTTGAACGAAAACAACGTCGGCGACAACAACTACTTTGCGGAGCAGCAGACGCGACTCGACTCGACTCGTTGGTGTTTTGTGGCTGCTGAGTGAGTTTTGTAAGGCAGAGAGTTTGGTGAAGAGTGCTGAACAGCGCAGAATTGCTGCGAGTAGCGTGTGAAGTGCACAGATAGCAGAAGGACGGACGGACGGACGCACGGACGGACAGGCAGTCAGTGGAGACCAGACAGTCACTCACTCGGCCAGTCTGGATATCGTTGCCGTGTGGCGTGGACGACTCTTCCTCCTGCTGGCCGCCGCAGTCGAACGAGCGGATTGAACGCGTGCAATAATGAAAAAGGACGCACGGGCGACGAAAACAGTGACGACGAATGCGAACGGATTAACGTCGACGTGGTGTGTTGCGCCTGCAGTGTGTCTCGACCGTGCGGTCGTCGGAGGTGTCGCGACGCGTGAGGACGCGAATACGAGCGCCTCGAAGGCTGTAGAAAACGGCAGCCGCAGTCGATGCAGGCGGTTTGTGCGGGATATTCAAGAAACGCCTGCCCGCTTTTCTCAGTATTTGCGTGTGATGTAATGCAGAAAAAACGCCAGCTAAGAGCTGATCAGGTGTATCTCTCAGATACATTTCGCTGGAAGCACTGCGATGGAGTCGCAGAGCTGTGAACTTCATTGTTGACCCAACCCCTCGAAAGTGTATCTCGAAATATAGTGGAGAAAAAATCGCAATTACTTGAAAAAACTACTTTTCACATACACACACCGCTGTATCTGCTGTGGCAGTCATCGATAAAGTATCTCGCTCTCTCTCTGTTTCTCTTCCCACATATCTAACCAAATAATTTGCGACGTCGAGAGAGAGAGAGTGTGCGTGTGTGTGTATACATTTAGGCAGTGAAAATTCCATTCGAAAGCAGAAAATTGACACACATTTCCATATGATTTCCACCAGTTAGACGAGTGAGAGCGCAGATTTCCCCTCTCAATGTTGCTGGCTTTGCCATTCCCATGCTCTCGCATCATGTTTCTGGTTGAGTTTCGCGAGACGAAGTTTGCAGTGTATTTGTGAAGCAAAAAATAGAAGTGAGAAAATTACTGTGAAGAGAGTGTACAAGTGTACGTCGCGTGGAGAGTGGAATTTGTGGGCTCTTCAGGCCTTTTGACCAAAAAAAAAAAAGAAAAAACCGAACAAGAGCAGCAGCAAAATAAAAACAACAGAAGAACAGCAACGTAAGCATAAATTTCTTGTTAGTATTTATATATGTATGTATTTTTATTCTTCCCTCACACCAAAACTGCTACGTAGTTGCGAGATACGTAATCTCATTTCTTCGATTTCTATTCATTATTATTATTATTAATTTTGTGATATGAGATCAAGATTAGTACAACTTCAAACAGTATCAATAAAGTCAATTTGAATAAATTTTACTTGCTCTCATTTGCTATTTTACACCTAAAACTTCAAATATATTCAATTTAGTTCCCTCTCATCCCGTTGAAAGCTTCAAATACATACATATATTGAGGTCATTTCCCCTTCGTTCCGCGACATGATCCGTTATTCCAATTGAGAGTCCACCTCCTCTCATCAGCCAGAGATCAGCGATCGCATTCGGACGAAGGCATCAGTTTTCGTTTTCAAAGCTTGATTTAAAAATCACTTAAAATTACACGAAATCTTCTTAAAATAAAGATTCTCGAAGGCTGCCCTAGGGCATCCTAGAGTGCAAAATTACTCCACCCTCTCACGTGTCAGCTTTGAAAACACCTCGAATAATACGACAGAAATAAATTATAAATATAACGCAATAAAGAGAGAATAATAAAAAGTTTGTTTTAATAGAATCAACTCATCTAGCAGACGACATGATGTGATGTCGTCCCCTCCAAAGTGGGATTTGAATTTATGGAAAATTTATAATGAGCTCATTTTGTTCGTCTTCTTCTTCTTCCTACGCGATATGCTTGACAAGCACTTCGTGTCATCTACAGAATGCATAGAATTCTGCTTTGAAATTGTCGATCGAGCATTTTATGCATGACAACTTCGTTATAAAAAAAAATGATACGTAATACAGCACAACAACAACAACAACAGCAGCAACAACAATGAAATCTTTTTTTGCTTTCAAGAGAATCACAGTCAGCTGATTTCTGTTGATGGCTGGCCTGTCATTGTGTCTTGTTTTTGTTGTCTTCTTCTTCTTCTCTTGAGAGCAGCAATAGCAACAACAACTACTGCAGCTGACACTACAGTTGATGAGGAAGGAGCAGCAACAGCAGCAGCAGCAACAACGACTGCTACAACAACAACAGTGCGAACAAAAAGCATTTTAACTAACTACTGAGAAACAATAAGATTGAAGTAGAAACAACAAGGAAGGCTGCCATTTTTATAAAATTCAACCTTGAATTCCTATTGTTTTTTTTTAGTTTCGATTTTGTTTCTATTTGTTTTTCTTATTTTTAGTTACTAATAATGAGTTGTTCGATTTTTGTTTGCTTTTTTTGCACTCGACTTTGGCATCATCATGTTTTTTGTTGTAACTGTTCGTTGTTGCTATTTGAAATAAAAATGCCAGTTTGGCGTGTGTAAATAACGAGCATGGAATTTAATCGATTGACTGAGGGGGAGAAGAGGTATTTGGGAACTTCCTCTCCCCCCTCCTTCTTTCTGCTGAATTTGTCATTCGTTCACCCGCTATTTACTCTCTTCTCTCCTCCTCCCAACCCCCCGTGCTTTTTCAGTCTAGTGAGAGAGTTTTACTGTTCCACCTTTCATTTCCTTTACTTTAACTCTTTCCTTACCATGTACTGCCCTCCCCTACTTTTGTTTTTGAAGGTCGCCTGTGTTGCCACCCCCGTATCGAATTAACCTTCGTTTACGATTCGGTGTGACGGGTAGTCGCTGGCGCGATGGCGAAATTTGCAGCCTGGCCTTACAATCCATCGCACTTTTAATGTTCTGTCGTTTAATCCGTTCTCGAAATCTCATGGACATTTCGTACATCTGCGAGCAATAATATGGGATTTCCCTCCTTTTTTTTATTCCTTATTTTTTTGAATATATTATACATTTCCTACTTTTCACCGCTTTTAATCCGCTTTTTCAGTGGATTCGCTTTCATGTAAAAGCGAAGAATATCGAAAAAGTTTCCATTGCGCTGAAGGAAGCAAGAATAGAGTTCATTACGATATTTCTAATGTATTAATTTATCGTTTTGACAATAAACAAGACAGTTTTTGACAATAAACAAGACAGTTTTTGACAATAAACTGTCAAGTTTTGAGAATAAACTGGACCTCGGAATACCGGATCTATTTTCTCAAGACTGAAAGCCCGGGACTGTACAAGTCCGGGATTTTGCAGCTACTCACGGATCATTTGTTCGACTGAGCAATCGATTTGATGATCAGGTCGTCAGTAAATTCAGTGCTTTCTCATATTTTATCGATTTAAAATGCAATTGGGAGGATTCTGATTGATTATCAGTCATCATTTTTATGTGGGGATACTAAAATTATCTCTTCTATCTTCGTTATTTTAATACACAACAGAATTCAAGAATTTTTGCACTTCCAATAGTTTTTTACTGTTTTGATAAAACGAAAACAAAAATCTCGTCTGCTTTTAAGGAAACAAAAAGAAACAACAACAATACACAAAATCCGGTTTTGGCTCTTAAAAAGATGCTGTTATTTCTGCTTTTTTTTTCATGGTCAAGCAGTTGTTCTCTCGACTTTTGTTCTCCGCAAAAGCTGCAGAAAACCCAATCCTCGCAGTGGTTGCTCCCGCTCCCCTTTTTGTTGTTCGGTTGGTTCAGCCCTCTTCGGAAGTCCTCGACGGCTGGAAGGCTGGAAGGCAGGTAGGCCGCACTACACAGGTTTGTGTGCGTTGCAGTTTTAAGGTTAGGTTAGATCAGGTAGAAATGTTGCCGTTCTTTTCCTGCCCCTCCACCTCCGCACCAACAGTGTCAGCAGAGAGAAACGCAATGTGTAGCAAGCAATTAACTTCTCGCTCGCTATTCAGTCGGCGGAGAACTTATAAGGGAACCAGTTACCGCTATTAACTCGCGCTTAAAACACTTAAGTTATTCTTAACAGTATTTAATGATCTAATTATTTGGTGAACTAGATTTTAGAAACTCAACCTTCAATACGTTTTCAAGCATTCTAAAACTGTAAAATTTCAGCTCCAGTGAATTAAAATAAAAAAGCAAGCATGACTAAAGGACAGCAGGCTAGCCCGGCGTCGAACGCCAGCACGGACGTGACCACGAATGATGACTTGGGCTGGAAGTCGAAGCTGAAAATCCCCGCCAAAGACAAGCGCTTCAAGACCAGCGACGTGACGGACACGCGCGGCAACGAGTTCGAGGAGTACTGCCTGAAGCGCAAGCTGCTCATGGGCATCTTCGAGAAGGGCTGGGAGAAGCCGTCGCCCATCCAGGAGGCCGCCATCCCGATCGCGCTGAGCGGCAAGGACGTGCTGGCCCGCGCCAAGAACGGCACCGGCAAGACGGGCGCCTACTGCATCCCGGTGCTGGAGCAGATCGACCCCTCCAAGGACTCCATACAGGCGCTGATCATGGTGCCGACGCGCGAGCTGGCCCTGCAGACCTCGCAGATATGCATCGAGCTGGCCAAGCATCTGGACATTCGGGTGATGGTCACCACGGGCGGCACCAACCTGAAGGACGACATACTGCGTATCTACCAGAAGATACACGTGATAATCGCCACGCCCGGCCGCATCCTCGACCTCATGGAGAAGAAGGTGGCCGACATGTCGCACTGCAAGCACCTGGTGCTGGACGAGGCCGACAAGCTGCTGTCGCAGGACTTCCAGGGCATCCTGGACCAGTGCATAGCCAACTTGCCGAAGAACCCGCAGATCCTGCTCTTCTCGGCCACGTTCCCGCTGACCGTGAAGAACTTCATGGAGAAGCATCTGCGCGAGCCCTACGAGATCAATCTGATGGAGGAGCTGACGCTGAAGGGCGTCACGCAGTACTACGCGTTCGTGCACGAGCGCCAGAAGGTGCACTGCCTCAACACCCTGTTCTCGAAGCTGCAGATCAACCAGTCCATCATATTCTGCAACTCCACCCAGCGCGTCGAGCTGCTGGCCAAGAAGATCACTGAGCTGGGCTACAGTTGCTACTACATCCACGCCAAGATGGCGCAGGGGCACCGCAACCGCGTCTTCCACGACTTCCGGCAGGGCCTGTGCCGGAACCTCGTCTGCTCGGACCTCTTCACGCGCGGCATCGACGTGCAGGCCGTCAACGTGGTCATCAACTTTGACTTTCCCCGCATGGCCGAGACCTATCTGCACCGCATCGGGCGCTCGGGCCGCTTCGGCCACCTGGGCATCGCCATCAATCTGATCACCTACGAGGACCGCTTCGACTTGCACCGCATCGAGAACGAGCTCGCCACCGAGATCAAGCCGATCCCGAAGGCCATCGACCCGTCGCTGTACGTGGCCGAGGCGCAGACCGAGGCGCCGCAGAGCGAGGCGGGTGGCGACGCGGGCGCCGGGGGCGCGGCCGCGAACAAGGCGACAAACAAGGAGCGCAACGGCGGCAAGTGAAGTGCGCTGCACGCTGCAGCTGCACATTTCACGTCACGGTTTCCTTTGTAATTCCATTCGATAAATTCCCGTCCGTTCCCGGCTCTCTTTTTGAGTTCCCCTTTCGTTTTACATCTTCAAATTTTTTATTTCCCCACTTCCCCCCCACACACAAATTTTCAAACTGAATTATAAATTGCGAATATGAAACTGAATTATAAATACAAAGCAGCGAAAAGATTTCGTAGGAAACAATCGATGAATAAATGAATGCAAGAACTTGAAACCTCGCTTGTTGTTATTTGAAGAGGTGTGCAGCCAGCACCACTGGCTGAGCGTGTGAGTGGGAGGGGGAGAGAGAGGGAAAGTGCGGTTAGGTTCGAGCTTTAAATGAGGATTTTAATTAGCGAAAGCAGGAAGAAGATGTCACAACGAGTCTCTCGAGGGTTTTTCCGCTCTGTAACTGCAACCTCATTACTGCTGATTTCCCGCGTGTCTGCATTTTTCTCACAAAGCAAAGTCAGCTTTTCCGCTTCTACTCTAATATTCTTCAAATACCCACAACTATAGCTGATCGAAAAATTTGAATCTTAAGTCACATGAACAGAATTTGAGTGCGATAGAAAATTTAAAAAGTGTAATAGAAAACAACTGGGAAAGCAAACGAACATCCGTGACAAAAGCAAGAAAGAACCGTTCAAGGATAGAAAAAAAGGCGCGCGTTTGATGTAAAAGAAAGACAACTGACTAAATTAAAATTATATAACGCGGAAGATATTGTATCGGTGGTGCGTAGACGACGAGCGCCTCGTGAGAAGAAGGCAGGCCAGACATTAATCGGCGCCGTGAGAGTTTAAACTTCACCTTCAACTGGACCGTTTTTCGCGAGACGCCGAGAAGGGAGAGACCTGAAAATACATTTCGGTAAAAATTCTTTATTCTTCTCAAAAGTTTCTTGGCAAAAGTTGGTGCAGCAAAAATCTAAATTTTGAGCGTTCAAACTGAAAACCATTTGGTTTTGTGTGCCATTCCTCAAAGTCTAGTTGGTAAAATGAGAAAAGTGGGTAAAGATGTTGGTATTCGAGGGGTTTTCTTGTGATTTTAATTATAAACGTCATTCAACATTCAAGTATCCACGTCGCACTGTTATTTTTACGCATTTCTGTAGCCTGCTCGCCTCGTGGGAAGGTCGCGCCTCGCAGCTCGCAGCAGTTACAAGTTCAACCTACAGAAATGAAATTAATTTCAATTTGTGCTGAAAGTGCTGCAGTTGGATTCCTGCTTTTTGCTGGCAACACCGAAGGCAAGTGTTGGTTGACCTTAATTATGAAAAGGAAACGAAAATAAATCGCAAGTTTGAATAAATTCACTCAAACGAATTCTTGTAGCCAACAACACAGAAGATGCTTGAGAGGTTTTTCTGCTCTCTCTCTCTCTCTCTCTCTCAACTGCTGCCTTGCATATTTCGCGGGGCTGACAATTGTCAGACGAACGGCTGCAAGCGACTCGTCAAGCGGTTTGTCAAGTACAGCCGAAGGTTGCGGTCTTCAACTTTTAATTGTTTAGACTTTGGCATTACAACGTTTATTTAATTATTAAGCAATCCAAAAGCACTCCTGGAAGTAAGCAGGGGAATCCATTTGTGGCCCTGAGTATTTTTTAAAGCCGTGCAGTGGAGGTTCAAATGATCCCTCCCACCCCACGATTGTGGGCGCGCATGCACTAATTTTGCTATTTTAACTCCCCTCAACATTGTTTTCACTTTGTTTCCACTTCCTCGCCCCTCTTTATTACGCAATTCAACTCTTTGTAGAGACGAAAAGTGTTTAATTTATCCTGCTTCTTTCTCATTTAATGCGTCTCGCAATTTATGCTGGCTTTACATGATCTCCCGTCGCCGCGCCATTTCTTCTAAAAGGCGTTGCATTGTGAAGTTTTGTCGGCTAAGGAAAAGAGGAGCGAGACTTTCTTCCCAGAGAACGGGTAGAAATTTTATACTTTTGTGCGGTGATTGACCGTCCTCCAGTGTAAAATTCCGTTAGGGGAGAGCGAAGGAGAACCATACACTGCAAATTGACGAACTAAGGAAAAGAAAAAAGGGCGAACTGCGACTGCGACTTACTAAAAAGAAGAATTGGAAAGAGAATCGATTATATAAAAGATGAAGGAAGAATACAACTTGAAACTTTGCAAAATGATAAGCTACAGGAATCTCTACTTTGCTCTCAATCTCAGTATGTATTTCTACTCAGTGTAAAATTACTCTCTCGAAATCCGTTCAGCTCTCCAATTAGAATGGCAAATACCTTCGTTTTTTTCACCACTCCATTTCAGGAATTCCATTTTTCAAATTGAAATTCCCCACTTTTCTATTTGTGAAAAACTTCCGTTAAATTCACATTCTCCTCCTCTCGATGTAAATTATTTTCGCTTGCAAGTAGAGCTGCATAGCAACAAAAAAGAGTAAAAATTGTGTGGCCTTTTTTGTTGCCATTTTATCAGCTGTGTTCTCACATCAGCTCTGTCTGGCCGTCCTTCAGCTGATGACACTTTCATACTCGTTAATTTGCCTTGCATGTTGTTGGTTTCCTCTCTCTCTCTCTCTCACACTCTTTGGCATTATTTTTCTCTTCTGTTAAATTTCTACATATGCATCAACTTTTATTACATGAGAGAGGCTTGAAAATTAGATTACGATTACTTGGTAATTCTCACAATTTATATATCACGTGGTGTGTAAAGTCCTTGAAGGTGGCTTTAAAATTATTTCTCCTAATTGTTGTTGTTTCTGTGTGTATCAACTGATGGAGGTTCTAAATTATCTGCTAACAAATTGTTAAGCCTTCAAATTTTCACGTTTGCCGAAGTTGTTAGCATCATTTTGAGGTCTCGGCCGTTTGACATGACGACAGCAACAACGCATTCACTCCCCGTCTAGTTGTTGGTGTAAAAATTTCTCTCTCATTAGTTTGGTGGTGAGTAAATATTTTGATCCCCAAATCCCAGCCTCATGTTGCGTTTGTATTTGTGACAGCTGACAGTGTCAACCCACTCGATTTTCGTTCTGGCAGCATTTCGAATTCAACTCAAGCGTCGCATTACGGAACTGCCAGCCCACAAAAACAAAACATTCGTAACAAAGCGATGACAAAATTCGTAAACATAATTTATTTTGCAATTGATAAAAAAAACGTGTTACCGTTTTATGCGCGTTCACTTCACAAAAGCAAAACTCACTTCTAGAGAAAACCAAAAATAACGCCAAACACAAACGCAAAAGCAAAATTCGTACCAAGAAACACACTAACCATGACACGAATTGAAAGTTGGCTGCAATCACACCTCGCTGTTGTTGTTGCAATCTTGCTTGCATGCAACGAACAGCCAAAGCAGCAGCAGCAGCAGCAGCGTTAGCAACACCAGCGAGATTGCAGCTCCTGCGCATTCTGTCGAACGCGACAGCAGTTCTGACACGGCTGACACTGAAATCGCCGAATTCTACTGCACGCCATCGACGCGGTCGCCATGTGCTCGTTACGTGATTTCGTTGCACGGCCCCCACCGCAGCGGCGCACCAACGCCAACGCCAACACCAACACCAACGCACACGCAGCAATAGAAATAAATTGTGTGCTCACAGCAACAACAGCTGACAACAGCACTGGTGGCGGTGGCAGCAGCGGCGGCAGCAGCGACGGCAGCGGCAACGACAGCGACAACGGCAGCAACCGCAGCTGCAACATGCACGCCAACAAACGCTGCCGCCAACGCTGACGGCTGCATCGACCTGATCCACTTGTGTAAAAATAAATGCGTGGCAGACAATAACGTTGGTTGCAACTGCAACCAGGCAGCAGCGACATCTAATTGTGTCACGTTGTCTCGGCTGACTGTTGCTTGCCGAGTCTGTCTGTTGACAAACTGTCACTGGTTGTTTGTTGTTGGTGGCTTCTTTCCTCTCTTCTTATCTTTTGTTGAAATAATTTTGAGTGCGATTTCTGAGCTCCCAACGGGCAAAAAAAGTGGTGAACGAGTTACTCGTAGATAAAGCAAATGGCTGCAGTTTGTAGCGAGTAGTTGGTTTGCTAGTTTATTGTCGCTCATAAACAAACGAGTAGAAGAAGAAGTCATGAAGTTATTTAAACTAACGAAACGAATTTATAAAGAATGAGTGGACAAGAAGAAAATAAAAATTTAAATAGAAAAGAAAACTCATTTAAATTGCAAAGGAAAGCTAATTTAAATTGCAAAAGGGAAATATTTAAATTGCAATAAACAATCCCGAGGTTGTAAACAATAAAAACTAATTTTCATCTGAATAAAGCGCCCCCTTCTGGCTGCCCTTTGAAGCTGCTTTGTATTTGTTATGTTAGGTTGATGCATGTTGTTCCAACAACAAAAAACTTTTCCACAACAAACATTGTGGTATTTAATTAATTTCTATTATTAGCAAACAAACCCGGAATGAAAAGAAACTCCTAATCGAACACTTGAATGAAAAGAAAACAAGTCAGTGCGAGTTACCGCAAACACAAACCATCAGCAATAGAAATTCTTGACTTGTTTATCACAGACAAAAACTCGACGCAAATAAAAGTTGCCGATCATCGTGAACAAGAACCAAACCTAAAATAAATTTTGTTATCCAAGACACGAACCAAATCAAACACGAAAATCGATTTTATACTGCTTCTATTGAAGGTTTTATAATTTAATAAGAAATTCACCACAAAAGAAGCGTTAATTGTTTTTGTAACTAAGCGAGAGAGCGCGTATGTAGAGAGTATTCAATGTTGCGACTCGTTAGTCTCGCTTCAAGATTTTCGAGTACCTTGTCTTGGCAGAGCGATCGCTGCGAAGTTGGGCAACGATTTAACAGAGTTTCTCCGAAACTAGCGAGTGCGCCTGTTCGTTATAACTTTACATACTCTCTATATAAACACTCTCTGACTAGTTAAATCTGTGCCAGGCTCAATAAACAAAAACGCTGTAACCAACGCAACCTTTTCGCGTGTTGCTCAACAACGCGCACGAGCAACAAGCAGTCGCAACAACAGTAACCACTGCAACTTTCAAGCGACGAGCTGTCGAGAGCCGCTCGCTGTACACATGGATTACGGCAATTCTCGTCTCATAGCGGTTTCTGCTGCCAACTAGTAAAATCAGAAAATAAAAAATAACAACTGTTTGAAAACAACTTTCATCGGCCAACGCGTTCAGCGCGAACACCACCAGTCAGCTGTCGACGTCCCCAGCAACGACAGCAAGCAGTAGCAGGAAAACTTGGCGGGGCGCGCTTGCGTCAAGCGCCTCAAACCACGTAAACCAGTTTTTCCGAAACGCTGCTGACGCACGCTGCCCGCGAGTGTTGTTGCTGGAATGAGTTTTCATGCTGCTGCTGCGGCTGCCGTTGTTTCGCTTGTTCTCGTTGTTGTTGTTGTTGTTGATGGTGTTGTTGTGTTTCTAATGACAGCAAAACTGAGCTTTTGTACCCGCCAGCGATGTCATAACACGCCAGCTGTAGCAAGAAAAACAGCTTCTCGGTTGCCTGCGATCGCACACGATTTTGCTGAGCTGCAGTTAAACTTGCGGCGGCACCAACTTGCGGAGAAAAAGAAAAACCCAACTAAAAATGGTGCCAACTGCGACTGCCTGCTGTTGCTGTTGGTTGTGTTGTTGTTGCTGCTGCTGGCAACTGCAATTGACGTGTGGCAGTGACCAAATTAAGACTTGATTCCAACTATTGGCAGCAGCAGCAGCAGCAGCAACAGCAACACGCATTCGAAAGCCTCCGAGACGGACGAGAGCGGAGAGCCAGAGCACGCCGAAGGACGACGGAGAGACGAACTAACGGATTATCAGCTAAAACCGATGATAATTTATTCAGTGTTTTCGTTAAGCTTTCGATTGCAGCAGCTACGGCAGCAGCAGCAAAACAAAAACTAAATACATTCCAATTTTTCGTTTCGCTTGACACAACATTGCTGTGACGTCACACGTGCGTTGACTTTTGTTTTTATCTCTGACCTCAATTTTTCAATTAATCAATTTGTATTGAAAAAAAAACGAATAGAAAAACAAACGAACAGTTTAAATTTCTTCTCTCTTTCTTTTCAGTTGTCACATCACTTCGAGGAGAAATGATCGAGTTTTGGTGATGAATAATTCGCCGACCGATTGACAGAAGACGACGGACGGTATTCGCTGAGTAATCGCTGCACTGAAGTTTGGCAAACGGCGAGCGAGTGAAGGTGTGTGTGTGTGGAGCGGTGAGTACACAGCAACCCTGCGGTTGCAAGTAGTGAGGCTGTGATTCTCTTGTGTTCTCTGCGTTTTTGAAGCAATTCTGCGCCCATTTTCACCAAGTTTCGCTTCTTCATTTTGCGAATTCGAACCTGAGACTCCGGCATTTGCAGCGAACACTTTCGACAGCCAATCATTTCCACGGATTTGGCTTTCAAAAATTAAAATGATGAACGAAATCTGAATTTGGTATTCAATTCACTGTTGAATTCAATGCTTGGCGAGGAAGAGCTGAACAATTCAACGCGTTAAAGAGTGGATTCAATTCTAACAACTTCCACTTCAACTTTTCTCCTCTCTCTCTCTCTCTCTTCTCGTTATCTTTCCCACAGCTCGAAGTCTCGCCCTGTTTGGAGCGAAAAGCAGCTCCGTTTGCTTAATTGATGTCATTCCATTCCTCCATCGCGCTTCCATTCCATTCCTCCATCGCGCTTCCATTCCATTCGATTTCATCACATCACGGTCCCCGTTCCACGCTTCCAATACGAATTGAGTGGAAAGCTGCTGCTTCTTCGTCCCATCAGAAATTTGCTTCACTTTCGAAATTTTGTGTGGCTCATAAAATACGCATATCAGGTTTTTTTCATGTGCTGTTCATGCGGTGGACTGACTCTGGAGTCGCGTATAGAAGATTGAAGTCGTAAATCAGCTGCCCTCGTATCAGTGCGTGTAAACATGCGAGCGCTGCCTGCCTACCCGTCCGCGTGTGCTGTGCTTCCAGCGTCGTGCGTTGCCTTGTGTTTTGCTTCTTGGAATGCTTATGTATTTTTATAACTTGTCATTTCTTTGCATTTACGTATCTTTTTTGTTCGTGCCTGCATTCCATGGAACTCGAGAATCGCGGAGACTTCCATCCGTGGTGGTCAGCAATCGCTGAGTACGAGTGAGTGTCTCGGCTGAAACTTTCATCACCGTTGTTGTCCGTAATCAGCTGTGTCGACTGAAATGCTGCGGTTGCCGCAACCAGCGCTCGTGTCCGTGTCGTGTCGTGTCGTGTCGACATCGCCGATCGCGTCGTGTCGTGTTCTCTGACCACTAGAAACGCCGAACGCCGAGGTTGCAATAATCTGGAACGAAAGACGATTCCACGGTTCATTTTCAAGTGAACACGTTTGTGCGACGGCCGCTGCGGAGCTACGAGTTTGTAAGTGCAAATCCCACTTTTGTGGAATTCAATAAATGCAATTAAACGCAGTCAGCCAGCGAGCGACTAAAGTGCATCGCAAGTTCCCGTCTAACGCTGCAAACGCTGGAAAAGCTGCAGCTATATAAAAGTTCGCCGAGTGTTTAACGTAAACGTATATAAGATCGTGTGTGTGTGTGTGTGTGTGTACACTAGGCAGACGACAGTATTTGTATTTCTAAAGCAGAATTCCAGCCACGTGTGGATTGCATCGCAGTAACTGTCGATGGTCACGATGTCGCTGTCGACGGCAACGGCAGTCAGTTGACGACAGCAGACTTTGTTCTGCGGGTTGCTGAGTTCACAAGGTTCGTTCCACGTATCGAAAACCGCATTTCCACGCTTCACACGGAAACCGAACTCGAGCGATCGTAATCATGAAATCGTAGAACCGCCTGTTTTCGCTATCTTCAGCGCCGGAGTGTGGAAAAATGACGTTTTTTAGGAGAAAAGTTTTGCTTCGTTTCTATTTTGCCTGCTTCGGTTTTCAATTCTGTTTCTAACTTTAATTTTGCGATTATTTTCTGATCCTTAAATCCTCGCACTCTTCTCGAAGAATTAATAACAGTTTAATTAATCAATAATGACTACGTAATTCGTCTCTAAATATGTAATTGAGTAAGAGACCAATAAATTATGCTTTGCTCTCCCCTCTCTACGCTCATTTTATTTACCTTTCCTCAATTCGAAAATCATTAACCGCTCTTGATTTTCTCTACCTCGTTGCCATTTGACAAATAATAACAAAAATCAGCTGGGAGTGCTAGCGAAAACCAGTTGTCGTCCATACATAGCAACCTCGTTATGTGTGTGTTGGTGTTTATTTACAAATGCATGTATAAACAAACAGAGTCGTGCATTCGAGTCGGAAGCGTATGTAGTCACGAGTATTTGCAGGCTTAGAAAAAATTGTGTTGTAAGGAAAATTGAGCGCATCCATCTCCCTCTCTCTCTCTCTCTCTCTCTCTCTCTCTCTCTGTGTTTATCAGTCTCTAATTAGTTATTCTCCTCTCTTTACGAACCTCATTGTTTCTCCACATTTTTCTTTTATTTTTATTATATCTAATTTTTAATATTCTTTATTTCTTTCTTTTAAAACCTGTTCAAGTTAATCAATTCTCTCACTGATTTACTGCAAACTTTTCTCTCTTCTTGCCCTCTCTCTTCGCATCGCATTTCTCTCTCCGGGAAGAGCATATTTTCTCACTTGAATTCAGTTTAAACAGAGAGAGCCTGCGAAAATCGCTCCAACATGGCAGCTTTGAGAAAAAGTATCTGTTGGATACCAAATGCGGAGACAGTATCTATTGAATAATATTTTTTTATCTCTAAACTCGTTCGTATGGCTGTGTTTTTGCCTTTTTTTACATACGTTTTTTTTTAATGCCTCGTATCTTTCATAGTTTACTCGTATCTTTCTTTCTTTCCTCTCCCTCTCTGGTCTTTTAAAAACATTTTTTCCTCTCCTATGTTGTTCTGTTTTTGCTGGTTTACAGAAGAGAGAGAGAGAGGAAGTAATAAATGACAAATATATTGATAAACACAAAAGTGTTGCTAGACAAATATATTGCGCCACATGTTTCGAAATTAGTTCATGTTGCGAATAGAATGTTGCTTCAGCATGCATACAGACTTTTTTTGGTGAGGTAGCTAAACATTGTTGCCCACGCAAAGAGGAAACAAATAAAATGTGTGATTTTCCGTTTTGTGAATAAAAACATCGACGTGCTGGAAGCTTCTTAGCTAATAATAAGCATTGAAAGTGCTGAATGTGTCAAAATCACAAACGCGAAATCGCATACGCAGTTCGAGGTGAGGAAAATTCAGTTTCTGCTGTTGGGGAAAAAGCTGCTGACCTGAAAAAGGGCTGCAGCGTCGCACTTGTCCTCGTTTCATTCATTCCACCGCAAAAGTGGACTGCCAGGGTGTTCGCTGCAACTCAGAATCCTCGAGGGCGCGACAAGGGTTAAACTAAAGCAGGTCAGCCTCCTTCCAGTGACCTCGTACGCACTCGACACGTTTCCGCGAGTGTGCGGCGAACCCACTTCGCCGTCCCCCCTCCGCCGTCCCCTGTGCACCACCTGACCGCAAACAACAACTCGTGACCCACTTTCGTCGCCTCTGCTGACCTCGTTCGAGTTGCAGCGGTTCCAGCAGCTGCACCTCGGGAACCTTGGCCCAGATATTTCGAGAGCAGCTCACAGTAATTCTGCAACGAACGTCACACTGACTCGCTCTCCCTTTTTTTCAGGTCCTTCGCATCCCGGCCTCAACACCCCCACTAAAATGATTCCGACGACACTGAGCAGCTGCTCGACATCCAACACGTCGCCCTCCACCACCACGGCCGCCAGCAGCAGCCAGCAGGCGCTGTCGGCGGCCTTCACGGGCATCGCTGCGCTGATTCTGGAGGGGCGCGCCATAGCTGAGGACGAGTTTCAGCGTCCTGCGCCGCCGCCACCGCCACAACAACTGAGCAGCAGCTCGTCCCTCGTGCGTCCCTCGCCGACCGCCAACGCCGCCGCCAGCACCGCCGCACACTACTGGCCACTCGACACGATGCCCCACCACACCAGCAACCCCGGCAGCGGTCCCGGCGGCGGCCGCCAGTCGCCCAAGCCGTCGACCTCGCGAGCGGCAGCGCACTCCACCAGCAGCCCCATGACAGCCCGCAACGCGATCAACACCGCGACGACTGCGCCGGCCTTCGGTTGCGCTCCGGCCGCCACGCTGGACGACATCATCGGCGGCCCCGCCTTCGTGGAGACCAACACGCACCAGCGTTGGTCGCAGAAACTCTGCCAGCTGCGTCAGGCGTCGCCCGCAGCAACCAGCGTCAGCCGCGATTGCGGCCACTACGACCAGCAGGTGGCTGTCGAGGCCGCCGGGGAAGCCGAGTTGATGCCGCGCGCCCTTCACGCGGACGCCGACAACGCCGGGGACTTTGATGTGGTGCGTCGCGTCTCGCTGACTCGCTCCAACCTGTCTGCCTCAGCAGGCGGCAGAGCGCTCTCGCCAGCAGGCTCCACTGATACTTTTTTGCACTCGTTGCAGTCCCTGGCGACCACCTGCCTGCGCGCCGGTAGTCCAGCCGTCGCTGAGACCGGCCACCGTCCCTCGTGGGGTCCCGGCGGAGCGGCAGCGGGAGCGGCAGCGGGAGCGTCGTTCGGCGGCAGCTATGGAGCCGCGAAGTACAACACCCTTCGCGCCACCCCACCGCCGCGCTGTTCGTCGCCCTTCGGTGCGGAGCTGTCCGGCGCGGCAAATGTCAGCGGCTCTCAATCGGCACAGGCGTCCACAAAATGGTGCACCGCTGGAGCGCCGCGTCTCACGCGCAGAGGCGTGTTCACGGCGTGGGAGTCGCCGCCGCGGGCCACGGGGCGCATTGCGATTGCGGCGAGCAAAAGAGACGCGCTGCCACCTGATGTGAGCACTTCAAGGAGTACAACAACAGCAACAACAACGACAACGACGACGACGACGTCCTCGTACCCGCAGCAGGGACCTCACTGTGAACAGTTTTTGCGCAAAATGGGTTTGACGAAAATGGACGCCGTGGAGACGGAGGAGCACGTCTGCGACATGTCGTACGTGAATATAACGGTAAGCTGTCCTCTCTCTCTCGGCGAGACGAGATCCGTCGCTCTCTCCTCGGTAGGCACGATCTTGTTTATCTCCCGGAATGACTGAGTGTCTCGCACTTTTTCCCAGTATTTTTCCTCCTAACCTACTCAAATGTTTCTCTCCTCTCTTCGATTAGTGCTCTCGCTGGCGCGCCTACTGCCTCAAAATGGACGCGATCATTCAGCGCGGTGAGCCCGTCTGCATCGAGGTGTACCTCGGACCCGTGCGCCACAAGATCCTCCTCGAGCAGTGGATCATCAGGCAAAAAGACAAGTGAGTCCCCACCTGCACTGCGCTCGTTTCACTCACTAACTCTCTCTCTCTCTCTAGAGTGTCGCCGCCTACCATGACGCTGCCCTCGCTCTGCAGCGCCATTCGGAGCCAACTGTACTTCTCCCAAATCAGTGCCTGGTGCGATCTAATCAAGAAGTCGGACAAGACCATCTACGAGACCGACCGCGTCATCTTCCCCACGCCCACCGGAGCGGCCGGCGACCTGGCCACCACGAGTGCCGCCTGCGCGACGCCCGGCTCGTCGCCCAGCGGCAGCGGCCACTCCTCGCCTTCGCCGACGTTCCATGCGCCGCGTCGTCCGCGTCTCAACATCTTCTATCGCATCAAGCCGGGCGACACTTCTACGGCCGGCTTCGGCTCGGAGCCGAACGTGCACAACTTTCCCAACGTGATGGTCGCGGATGGTTGCGGCATCTCGGTCTGCCTCAAAAGTCTTCCACGCATTAACGGCGGCATCCCGAAAGTGGGTGCGGCGGCAGCGAACGGTGTGGCCAGCGTTGCCGCCGACTGCAAAACTACACACACATCAAGTGCCTTCGCAGGCGTCGCTTCAACCAGCCGCACACCAGCCACCACAACAACAAGTACAACAGCAGCCGCACCACCACCAGCAGCCGCACCACCAACAGCGGTAGAAACAGCAAAAACTAGTCCATGCCCGCCAGCAGCAGCGGAGGCGGCGACAGCTGCTGCGTCTGCAGCAACCAACTGTGATAATGAAAAAGTGAAAGCTGTCGCTGATCCTGCTGCCGTCACCACTCGTGCCGCCGCTGCTGCTGTCGCGTGCCGCAGCAGCATTTGTGCGGCCGCCGAAGAGGACGACCCGTTCGCTGACGCACTGATCAGCGAGGATGATGCCGACGACGACGACTACAGCAACGGCAGCAGCGCGGTCGACGACGGCTCCAGTCGCTCATTCAGCTGCACGCAGTCGCATCGGGAGAAGCAGCTGCTGAAGTACCGCAAGCGAATGCTGAAGCGCGACAAGAAGAAGACACGCAAGGCGACCGCCAGGCACATGGAACGAACTCTGAAAGCGGCGAACGGCAACGACGCGCTGCCCATGAAGGCGGACGGCGATGAGGAGAAGAACGACTTGTGCCGCCTCACTAGGAACTCCCAGCACGAGCGAGGAGGAGCCGGAGGCGGCCTGACCTGCCCTGCCGCGCCGCACGCCGCTATGATCTCCACTGGCACTCAGACGCAGGCCAGCTGCAGCCAGTGCGGCGGCGAGAAGGCGCTCGTCTGCCTGAACTGCGACGGCAACATGATGGGCGCTGCTGCAGCCGCGCGCACGTCGCCGCGGCCGCTGGACGAGATGGACTCAATGGACTCCTGCAGCATCAGCAGCAGCGAGCTGATCCACACGCCTCGCAACAACGCCGAGCTGCTGCTGCAAGCCATTCAGCGATCTGCAAAGGTGGCTAAGAAGAAGAAGGCCGCCGCGGCGCTGCGCATGTCGCCGCCGCCCACACCAGGCGGCACCAGCAGCAGGTTGTCCTCGAAGAACAACAACCACTTGGGCGGCAAGGGGGAGCTCGGCTCGCAAGACGGCGCCAGTTCGGCGGGGTGCCAGGTGTGCAAGCGCCAGAAGACGCAGCACAACTTCGACAACAGCAGCAGCAGCAGCAGCGTGAATGGAGGCGCTGCGATCGCAGCGGACAGCGAGGAAATCGCTTGCGACGAAGACGCGGACGAGGGAGACGGGAAGCCGCAGAGTGCTACGCAGGCCTCCAGTGAGTCGCAGAGAAGCGGCGTCAGCAACAACAGCGTTCCCAGCCAACATGTTTGGCGCGATTCGCCCGTCATGGAGGTGAGGCAAATTTTACTTTTGTCGCAGTAGCGATTGGTCGCGAGTACGCGTAATTAGCGTCGGCCAGAGCCACTTCAATCTGCTGCAGCTGCAGTTCGCTCGACGTCGGTGCGGCGCTACTGAATTCGCTGTTGTATTCCTATCGCACCCGCGATTTGTCGCAAGTACGATAATTGGAGTCGCCCACAGCTATTTCAGTCTGCTGTAGCCGACTAAAATCTCGATGAAATCGCAGACGTCGGTCGAAATAATTCAAAGTCAAATTCGTATTTTTAATTGCTGAAGTAAGTCATAAATTCTCTGTCGCTATTGGCGATGAATCGCTAGCGATAAATTCTCCGAGTACGAGTCCACTCAGCTTTCATTCTCGTCAGTCTCCTAACTCTCGCTTTTCCTCTCTCTCTCTCAGGAATGCTTTCCGTCGTCCACTAAGCTCACGCCGAACATCGATAGATGGAGCCTTTACAACAACAACAACACCAACTGTAAGTCAGCAACGCCGCCGCCACTGCAGCCCATGGACGACACCGAAAACACTGCCATCAGCCGCTGCCGCAGCTGCACGCGGCCCAACGACTGCGGCAGCGCCAACAGCACCGCGAACAACTCCGCCAACAGTTCCGCCAACAGTTCCGCCAACAGTTCCGTCGCGGTTCTAGTCAACTACGAGGGCTCGTTCAAAACGCCAACGAATTCTCAGCTGCCATCAGAGCGTCAACACTACCAACAACAAGATCAAGTGGCGAAGCCAACGCTGCTGCAGTTCGTCACCAGCTGCTATCACGACGGCGGCGCGGGCGACGCCAGCCACGCGAATGGCGGCCGCACCGAATCCGCCTCGCCGCCCCCCTCAGCTGCACACCACAACCCGCTGCTGCTGCGCAAAGGCTTGCCGAAAGTCAACCTCACACCCATTTTCTGCAACTCCGCGGCGGACGAACCGTCGTTCAGAGGCCTCAACACCTTACCGATTACCGTCATCGACTACACAGCCACCACGACCAACACGTTATATTTCGAGGAAATGGGTGGCGCTGAAGGTGCCGGCAGCAAACTCGACGCCGGCGACAACAACATCCCTGTGCAGAAGTCGTACTCGGCGCCCACGCTGCCCAACTCGCCGTCGCCGTCGCCTTCGTTGTCGCCGCGCTTCGCCAAGCAGGCCGCCTTCTACAAGCGGCGTTCGCGCCACCTCTCCGATCGCTCCGACCGCTCGTCGTTCGGCTCCGACGAGCAGATCTCCGACGAGGAGCTCGAGAGTGCTGCAAGTGGCCTGTTCAGCCCCGCGGTGTCGCCACTGAAGATGCGGGCGCGAGCCACCCCGAAATTCGAGCGACGCGCGCTCCTCGGCAACTTGGAGGAGTCGCTGCTGCAGCGCTGCCTCACACCGAAGGTCCTGGTGATTGGCTTCAAGGTGCTGCTGGGAGCCTCGGGCGTCTTCTGTCCCACACAGCAGACCATACAGGCGGTGTCCTACTTCTACGAGCTGCAGGGTGCAGCGCTGAGCACGCCGTACGTGGTGAGTTTCCGTGGCGCTCCCGTCGTGCAGCGCGAAGTTACCGTCATTTCTTCCCTTCTGTCCTTCTTCATTGCAGTCCGAGATACGCTTGCCGCGCAAGGGCTACACGGTGCCGCGCTCCGGCACCGTGCAGGCCACGCTGCTGAATCCCATGGGCACCGTGGTGCGCATGTTTGTCATCCCGTACGACCTGAGCGACATGCCGCCGCTGCATCAGACCTTCATACGGCAGCGCGTCCTGGCGGGCGCGAACACGCTCGAGTCGCAGGAGTTGGGGGCAGCTGGCCGCGAGAACCGCAGCCACTACAATCCATTTGGTTACGCCAACGGTGTTCACGACGTCAATATGAATGGTTGCGCCGGAGACGCGGGAGGACAGGAGTGCGTTAAGGATACAACGAATTCCAACAACGGCAAATACCAACTGTCGCCGAATGGTGGACTGCACGGCGACAACAATCTCGGTCTCTTCATATCCGCCGACCAGATGCGGCGTCTGCGTTACTCGATACATCTGAGGTGAGTTCTGAGATTCGCTTGGTCGCGCTTTCCTCTTCACCGACGTCCCTTGTTTGCTCCGCAGATTCCAGACGTCGCGTTCCGGCCGCCTCTCGCTGCACACCGACATACGCTTTCTGATCTCACGTCGCACGGACTGCGACACCGCCGCCGCTCACGCCAAGGGAGTGCTCGAGGCACCGAGCGATCTGGTCACCGAAACCGTGATGCCCTCGAACCCCAAGTACAGCGCTCGCCAGGAGAACCTCAACAAAATTTAGTAGTTGCTGCGCAAGTTGAGTGCGCAGTCGCAGCATTTCTTGCGTGTTTGGGTGGACGTGGTGCGCAGGCGTTGCAGCGATCTGCAGCGCTTTCGTTTCAACAGCAGCAGCAGCAACAGCAGTAGCGGCTGCAGTCAGGGCAACGACAGTAAGCAGAGTGCAATTTAGGTCTGCGAAAAACCAAAACAAGTCGTTTGTTTTAAATTGTTTTTCTGTTCGTGCGAACTTTTCCAGTAGTTGGAACGCAGCTTCCACTCTACGTTTTTTATAATTACTGTATATTTTTAATCACTTTTTAAACACACATTTTCGGCCAACTTTTGAAGCCGAAATCGGCTCGAGCGCCTAGAAGCGAAAGCTATCGAAAATTTTGGATAATGAAAATCTTTGGTAAATGAAAATCGCAAGTTTTTAGGAGAAGAATTAAAAATTCACTCGGTTCACCCCACCGAGTTCGGGGCTGCAGTTTGCCATGCAAGAGCGATCGATATTCTGATGCAGACAAATCGACGCTTTAGCTCAACGGCAGCAACAACAAGAGCAAATCAAAGAAGAATTGAAGTGTTTGTGCGAAACGTTCGGCCTTTTTAGCTTAAGTTTATTTGAGGAGATATTTAATTAGATAACCTGAAATTTTTGTGTGAATTAACACTCGCTGCGTTTTGCGCTCTTCGTTTTCCCCCCTCAAGTATTTCAAATACGAGCAAATTCGAACATGTGAAAACTTCTTACTCCTCACTTATTACTCACCACTAATCGATCTGCTATCTCAACTCCAACATGACTTGAGTGTCTAATGAGGGAGCTTCTGTTTTTATGTATACCTAGAGAATAGCTTACAATTTATATTTGTTATGATTGTGAAATCTTTTAAAAATATTCGAATATAATAAAATTCATGAATTCTTTCAACTTGTAACGCATTGTGGAGAGTCAAAGCAAGCGAAAGAACCAACTAACGCAGTAGTTGTTGTTGTGTCTGGTCAGCAGTGCGAAGATGATCAGCATCGACTGCAGTTATTGCAAGCGTCGCGCGACAAGTGCGACATCAGCTCTGCGGTTAGCAGTTGCAAAACGAGAATCCAAATACCGATTTGTATCGAATTTTATTGAAATCGGGGAGTTGATAATCCATTAGAAACTGATAATAATTAATTTGTGAAATTGTGACTCGGCACGCGCTCATATCGATCAAATGTGAGTTTTTTTTTGCTTCTACGTAGTGTAAGATTTTATTTTAACACTTAAGATTTTCATGCGATATTTTTGGTTGTTGCTTCAGAACTTTCTATTTTAGAATGGAAATAAAATTTGTATTATTTAATTGCAGCTTTAAATGAAAATTTGTACGGAGGTTTTAAACAAACTCTTAATTTTGCTTCGTTCATTTGAATTTCATCTTTAATCTTCATTGTAGCTTTATTTTAGCTTTATTTATTTATTTTGTATTTGTATTTTAAACTATGGAGATTTCAAGTTGGTGTTGTTCTTTCGGGATTTTGTTGCTCTTTGGTTTTGCGCGAGTGTATGTTGTACGGGTGGGTGCGTGAGTGTGCGAGCGAGGGTCGCCTGAGGAGAGTGAAAGCATTTCTGTGATACGATATGAGCGTCGCTTCGCCCTCTGTATTCAAATACGAAGTGATTTTTTTGCTTATTTTAAATGAATAAATTTAGTTATAATCTAAGTTTTCAATGTAATCAAAAGTTAATCATTATGTTTTGTTGGAAAACTGAAGGCAAACAAAAGCAATCCATTATAAATATTTATTTGCCTTTTCTGAATTGAATTCTAGTTTTAATGACAACCGAAGTTGTGTTAGTTTTTTAGTTGATTCCTTTTTTGAAGAAACTTTTTAAACACTTTTAAAACAGAAAATCCCTGATTTATTATCGTTATTTACTAGTTATACGTATATACTTGACTATATCGTCGCTTACTGAATATATAGGATGTAACAACAACAAATACAATAAATGATATATTTAGATCTAAGCTACAGTACACACATACGTAATTATAAGGCATCAATACAAATCAACAACAAACTCTTGACGAGCATCGATAGATGTTGCGATGTGATTGAAAATTTAATAAAGTTTTTCGTTTTCTGCAGAAGGAATTACATAATAAAACACTTTGGCTTTTATTTGCTGTTGGATTTCGTGTTTGAGTTTTTCATTGCAAAGCAAGATTTTAGAGGGAACGTGAAGAAAATAGAGAGTTTTGTTGAACTTTTCATCGGCTTATCTCGCCAAAACATACGGAATCCGGAGAGCGGATATGCAGAGATGTGGATACACAGTTATAACTATCTAAAAACTGCAATATATTTGAAATAAAAGTAGTTAACTAAATACTTTTTTTATATTGAAACGCTTTTTCCAATGCTATATTCTAGCGTAGTAAAGTTATCGAAAAATCTAATGTTAACTATGCAATTTTAAACAAAGTTGGTAAAAAAACAAGTAAAAGTGTTGTCTTCGGCCTGGCGGACCACGCCCATTTCGGGCAAATGTTTTTGTAATGTCTCTAGGTACTGCTAGATAGAATTACGAAGGTATTAATATTTTGAACCGTTTATGGGATATTGACAACTTTTGTATAAGTGGGCGGACCGCGCCCATTTTTTGTATACAAATTGGTAAGACATGTAGATACCTCGTGATAAAATTTCGTATTAATATCTTATACCATTTACAAGATATTGACAACTTTTGTATGAGTGGTCGTGGCACGCCCATTTTTGGCAAGCTTATTGGTGATGGTAAATTACATATCAATATCTTATACCGTTCATGAGATATTGCCAACTTTGTTATCAGTGGGCGAACAAACAAAACTCCCAGGTCCAGGACTTCAGACACTTTTATTAAAGATGTGCTGCATAAAAAGAATCCAGTTAATATTGGATTCAATGATTTAGAGTAAGTAATGTAAAAACACTTAGAGATGTTAAGAGGCAGACGATTTAAAGCGTTCCAGACATGAACCCTATTTAGATCAGATTGGAGTTTTGAACATTCTGATGCATTCTTAATTTTAAAAGATATCTTCAAGTCATCCGCATAAATGAGGTGTAAGGCATACAAGAAGCAACTGGAAATATCATTGATAAATAAAACAAAGAGCAGTGGACCTAAAACGCTGCCTTGCGGGACCCCCGAGGATGCATGATAAAATTTAGTGACAGTTGACCTGCCAGAAACAAACCCATGCTGACTTGGACAGATTAATGTCTTCACAAGGAAAAACAGCTTCGATTTAATTATAGTTTCAAATAACTTGGAAATATTAGATAGCTTGAAAATTGGAAATAGCATTCTTACTTCCACCTTTAAAAATGGGGGTATCTTTAATATCTCACACGGTTTATGAAATATTTAGATTATAACATTTTTTGAAACGAGGTGCCTTTACATTCCGAATGTAATTACAGTAGTCATATATATGTTTGATATGTTTGATAAATATGTTTGTATTCAGTATGTACAAATATATAAAGTTTCGAATATAGGAAATACGATACGATATAATTGTGTATGAGTAACGAAAAGCTGGAAGGTCGAATAAATATATTAAAACTATAAAGAACGTTATTTGTCTGAACATTCTGTAAACAAGTGCATTCGCTTTTCAAGCATCTTATTCGCTTAATTCTGTTCACTGAACAAAAAAAATTAAACCTGTACTGAAACCATTTTATTCAAAGTATGTTGGCAACCATTTTTTCGATTGTAAGATAAGCGAACACAACCGCACGTGGGGAGAACTAACATCTGTTGCATCGTTTTCATGTGGTGAGTTTCTTCTAGTTTTTTGTAGCTGCATTTTGTGCAATTATTTGAGGAATTATGACCCAATTAATGGGGGAAGACTCTTCCTCTGATAGTGATTATGTTGTGGAGTCGTATATTAAACCCGATCGAGTTCACAAACTGGTTAACGACGACAGCGCAGATCTTCTGGGAAACTTCGACGATGCCAAACGCAAGTTGGTGCTCGATGGCACTTACGAAGACCCAACCTGCAACCCCAGCGAAGCCGAAGAGGAGTCTGTAGTGGACGCCAGCAGCGATTGTGAAGAGGGAGTTTCGAAGAAAAAGTATGCCAAAATTGAAGACGATGTTGAAGATTCCGCAGGTAGCTCAGCGAACTCTGAAGATGAAGACGGAGTTGAGGCCGAGCCCACAGGATTAAATACAAATCTTACCAAGGAACAGCTGGCTTCACTGCTCCGTGGTACTGCAAAAGCCAATCGCCACGTATTGTACGTGACCAATCTCAGTTTCGACACCACGAAGGACGACATCATAGAGCTGTTTAGCCGCGCGGGTGAGGTGAAGTCCGTGCGTATACCAAAAAACAGGCGCGGCGCTTTTGCCTTTGTCGAGATGGTTGACCTGGACGGGTTCCAGCGTGGCTTTCAACTGCACAACACAGAGCTGCAAGGACGCAATATAAAGGTACAGATATCGGAGGCTGGAAAAAAGAAGTCGGCGAACAAAAAGAACATCCTAAAACAGAAGAATCGCAAGCTGGCTCAAATGCGCAACGAGCATAAAGCGTTTACCAAAAGCGGCAAGTTTTACGACAAAACGTTGAAGAAGGAGAAGGCGAAGGAACTGTTGGCGCGGAAGCGTTGGAGGAAGAAGCCGTCGACTGGGCCAAACCCTGCGTAACACTAACTGTCGTCTCTAGACTTGTTTATATTTATAAATTTGTACCTCTTATAAAATTGTAAACATCTACCTTTCCAATGCATTTCTTTTTAATTACTGAAGCCAACGTACGATGTAAAAGTTTTTCTTCCCCACTCGCAGCAACGACAAACCATTCTTCAGCACGTGGATGCCAGATATTATGGTCTCGGTGATGTGCTGTACACGCTTCTGGTTGATATAGAATCCGCCCGCAGTGATGATGCGGATGGCGTCACCTGCAAGAGGAAAAAAAAAGTCTTTGAATTCTTTCTCTAGAATAAACGGAGTTTCTTTAATGTTACTCACGCTCTGTGTGAAAGCATTTGGCTCGCATGGCCAGCTGCAGCACGGACATGCCAGGCTCCGGCAGCAAATCTACCACTGTTGCTCCAGCGAATACTTGCGTAACGTCCACGTAGCTGAGCTCTCCTAGGCCTTCCACGCTTCCCTTGTACAACGCATCGGTAACCCGTTGCGCAGTCTTAAGTCCTTCTTCTGCAACGGCGAAATATGATAAAAACTTCATAGTAATTCATTCTTCTCGGCCGACCTCCATGCACCAGAAGTGTTACGTCCTCCGCCAGTATCGTTTGTGCCTTGCGTTTCTCAGGCTCCTTCTGGTGCTCACGTATCAGATACTCGATCTCCGGTAGCGGTGAAAAAGTAAACAGCTTCAGTAGCTTCTCCACCTCCGAGTCAGGAGTTCTAACAAAGAACTGGTAAAGAGCGAAGGGTGACGTTCTATCAGCATCCAGCCACACGGCGTTGCCCGCTGACTTGCCAAACTTGTCGCCTTCTTCGTTCGTCACAAGTGGCAGCGTCAAGCCGAACACCTCCTTCTCCGAGACTCGGCTTATCAGCTCGTGGCCAGTCATAAGGTTGCCCATCTGATCGGAGCCGCCCAGCTGGAAGCGGCAATTGTGGTGTTGCAGGAGATGTAGCCAATCGTAGGCCTGGAAGATCTGATAGGTAAACTCAGTGAAACTCATGCCGCACTCCGATTCCAGGCGCGTTTTCACTGAAGTCCGCGACAACATGGAACCCATGCGGAAGTGTCGTCCCATATTGGCTATGAAGTCCACCAGGTTCCATCTGGAATACCAGTCGGCGTTGTTGAGTATGCTGCGGAGGAAGGGGAGTGAATAACGAGCTTCGTTTCTTTTTCCTCTCAAATTTTGTCTCACTTCAACGCAGGCAGCGGTTTTTTATGCTTCTGGTCGTCCCAAAGGCAGTCCTGGTGATTCTGAAAGATTCTCTTCAGCTGTTTTTCGATGGCTGCTAGGTTCTGTTGAACTACAGCTTCACTAAGTTGATTGCGTTCAGAGTGGCGTCCACTGGGATCGCCAATAAGTCCAGTTGCGCCTCCTAACTGTTGGTGAAGCAATGAGTTCAGATTAGAGTACTTAAGGTTATGATTACAATACTCACCAAGGCAATGGGTTTGTGGCCAGCACGTTGACAGTGGAGCAGCCCCATGATGACCAGCAGGTTGCCGACATGCAGACTGTCTGCGGTGGGGTCAAAGCCAGCGTACAGAGTTTGTGGAGACCCCGTGAGAAGTGCTTCAATTTTTGGTCTTTAAATCAACAAAGAAGTTAGAGAACTGTTACCTTTTGCGGTGAAGAAACTCACCCTGCCGTGTCTGGGAAGAGACTCTGGAAGAAACCCCTTTCAGTCAGCTTCAACAGATTGCGTTGTGTCAGTGCCCTGCGAATGTTGAGGTAACTACAGAACCGACTGAGAAGCAGACGCTGGCGAAAAATCATGTTATCGCTTGGCTTCTCAGCGAAGGTATTTAATAATTAAATATAGTTCTTATAAATTAAATAAAATGCAACAAACCAGGTACCCACAAAGTTAGGTTATGTTTATTAACAGCTGCTACTACTATCAGCTGTGCAGGTTTTTGACCCAATAGGAACTTTTGGAAGCAACTAAACGATTCGGGTTCTAATTCGTTTTAAAAGTAACCAATTTTTTCCATTTAGAAATTGGCTTATATTGTATTGGTTATATTGTATTGGTATATGTTAATTTCACTACTATTTACTAATACCTTCACTTTTGTTTACCATTAATAACGGGAATTCTATTGTTGAACTAACTACTCTTAATTACCAAATAAATGAAGACTATTCACTAATGTGTGTTTCCACATCACTGACTATTACGTGAGTTGGGTAGACGTGAACTAACAGAACTGCATTCACAACCGGTCAAGATGTTTCGTCTTCACTTTCCGCTCGTTAAAGTAGTGAATAAAAACCTCCAGAGGAACGCAATTCTACACCGTGTCACAGCATGTGTCAAGTACTCCTCCAGTAGCAACGCTGAAGCGGTGGCCACGCAGATGCCTGTAGTTGACAGCGGCGAATACGTGCAGCCTGCAGCCGCGCAGCGAAAGCCCAAGTCTCGGCAGCCGCTGGTTAAGAATTTCTTCCTTGGTACGGTTGATAAGCAGCTGCTGGCCTATCCAGAAGTGATCACACGCGAGGACCTCGCCACCCTGCGCAACGACCTCCAACCGGTGAAGGATTTTTTCACGGATTCGGTAGATGCTCGAACCATTGAAGCCACAGGGACGATGCCGCCCGACGTGCTAGAGGGTGTGCGAGAGTTGGGTTTGTACGGGTTGAATGCCTTGCAGGACTTCGGAGGCAAAGGCTGGCCGTGGAGTGCATCACTGATGGTCTCGGAAGAGGAGGCTCGCTGCAGCGAATTGGCGCTTACTCTGCTGTCACACCGCGTGGTCATCGATTTGCTGAACGAACTGGGCACTGAAGAGCAGAAACAGCGCTTCATTCCCAACCTGGCTAACGGTTCAATGCTAGCTACCGAAGCCGTCTACGAGTACTCCACGCCGGAGTACGACTTCTTTAACACCTTCGCTGAGTACGATCTGGAGACGAGGAACTGGACGCTTAACGGCGAGAAGTCATTCGTGATTACCGGGCCGAGGCCATCAGGCACCTCGTTGCTGTATCTCGTCATCGCGCAGACCAAACGTGAAAGTATCCGTGGCGATGAGAATCGCGGCACCACCCTCTTCTTGGTCGACTCGGCAAGCGAGGGTGTCAAAGTAGGTGATCCGCACTCGAATTTTGGCTTCAAAGCTGTCCAAACGTCGAGGGTGCATTTTGAAAATGTACGCCTATCGGAAGTCTGTATTTTGGGAGAAAAGCACGAGGCCAACGTCCTCACCGACAAGTTGCTGCGTTCAGCACGGCTGCGGCAGTCGCTGATTGGAATGGTGATGGCAAGGAAAGTGATGAACGAAATGGGGCAGCACTTCCTCCACACCAGGCAGTGCGGAGTTCCTTTGCAGTGAGTGGCACGCAGGGAAAGATTAAGAATAGCATGCTTGAATAATCTTATTTGCAGCGAACTGAATATCAACCAGTATCACCTATCGGAGAGCATGTGTGCCACCTACGCCATGGAGAGCATGATTTACTTCACCGCGGGTCTGCTGGACGCGTATGAGGAGCAGGATATTACGCTTGAATCGGCCATAACAAAGGTGGGTGTCTTTGCAAATATGAGCCTCCATTTTGTATTTTTTTTCTCCTGCAGTACTTCGCCCTTCGGGAACTCTCCAAAATGAGCAACAAATTTATTGACATCCTCGGCCCGAAAGCCCTGCTTGCAGGACAACCAACAGAAGTCGCCATACGCAACGCAACGCAGCTCTATGGACAGGGGGAGACCCTGGACATGTTGGCCCTGTACATCGCCAGCGTAGGCCTGCAATATGCTGGAGTACGTACGCGCTGACCTATTAGCGATTATCGATTGTAGCTCCTTGCATTTCGCAGGTCGATCTTCGGGAAACAGTGAAGAAGTACCGAAACCCGTTGCTTTACCCCATGTTTGCATTTAAGAACTTCTTTAAAATGGACAACATAGACAACCCAAAGGTTCCCAAACTGATGCGATTGGGCGATAACCTGCATCCTTCCTTGAATGAAGCAGCGCGTTGTCTGGAACAATCCGTGACGCGACTGCGCATGGCGTCCGCGTGCCTGCTGTATCGCCACGGTGCCGCTGTCGTGGAACAGCACAGTGACTTGCGGCGGCTCACTGATATGGTCACCTATATATACGCCATGTTCGCCAGTGTGTCGCGTGCGTCGCGCTCTTACTGCATCGGCCTGGAGCTGGCCGACCACGAACTGCTGCTAGCGACTTCCATCAGCATGCACGGCAACGAGCAGGTGAAGAGACTGTGCTACGAAGCGTACTACGGCAAGTACATGAACAACGACAACAACTTCCACCGTCTGGGCAAACAGGTGGCCAAGAAGAAGCGCTACTTCCCAGTGCATCCACTGACGTACAACTATTAGATTTACTTGTTAGAGTAAGATTTTCCGGATTCGCGATATATAGCTGTATAAAGATAGATATAGAGCTGTAAAAGTAATCATTATTTTGTAATCATCACTTTGAAACCTAAATTTTACAGCTCTGGCACGAATTCCCACAATGAAATAAACTCGAAATTGCAGTTTTTTTAAGTCCTAAAGAATAAAAAGTGCTAAAATTTGGACTCTATTTTCTATAAGTTTACTTTAAGGTTAGTTAAATTAAATATTTGAGCTTCTTTCATTTTAAATAATACCCAGATATTTGTGAGCGCGTTGAATTTCCTTTTCTTATTTCATATTTGGGCTTCCTTTTCAATATAGATTATTATAATTAATACATTATAATTTATATTCAAATAAAAACTATTGAGTTAAGAAAGTGTGTGAGCTAACCAACTTTATTTATATTTTAAACTTCGAAATAAAATTAAGTAAAGTCATTTTCAAGAGTCTTAAAGAACTCATTCAGCTCTCGTTCGTTGTAGAAGGTTTTTTCGTAGGCCTTAACTAGCTGCAAGCCTGCAAAACACTTCGAAGTCGTTATGCTTTTTAGTACAAACTGGTAATTACTGAAATAGGCTAAAATAAGTTCATCGGAACCCTCCAAATGGGTTTAGATCCTCACCATTGCATTTTCTTGGTAGATCTATAGGTCTCTTTGAAGACTTGGATCCTTCTAGTAGGCTCACATGATTCTAAAATTAGGGTTATTAGAAGTTTTCAAGTCCTCTAGAAGACTTAGGTTTCTATATTCTCACCATAGGGTTTGAGATGCACTCTTTGGATTCTCTTAGTAGGCTTAGGTGTCCCCTAATGTGGCTAGCGGAAGTATATTCAGTCGAGAAAAACAGGTATGTTAATATTACTAGACTTGTTAATAGACTTAAATTCATAGTGGATTTAGATTTTTTTAGTTTTCAAGATTCTCAGAATTGTTCGCCAATAGTTTTTCAGAACTTTTGATGAGACATGGGGTGGAGTATGGGGTAAATTTTATGGAGTACATCCTGGAATCCGTGGAAATTCTCGAATGAGTAGGAAGTAATCTTTTCCACAATCCTCATGTCCTGAGGCAAGGATATGCTGAGTATTTACCCAATTCTTCATTATCTGCCTCACTTCAGTCATTATCTAGTTATCACTCTCTCGAGTTTATTTTGTCTTCCTTCGCCTCGGTGGACGACAAAGTGGACCAAACGTGTGCGGCGCGCTAAATGTGGAAAAATATGTAATGAAGTTCCATCGTCGTTGTTGTTGCTGGTGCACCGTGTTGGCGACGTGAAGGGTGACTGACAACCAAAGCGCGAAGCGTATCAACGCGCAAGGGTCAACAGGAGCGAGGAGCGCGTGGAACGACGGCAACGACAACGACAACGACGAGCACTCGCAAGGGGAGAAAAACCAGAATTTCTCGAAACGAAGCAAGAACGCAGAGCGCTGCGCCACCGAGCCACCATTGAAACTGCGAATCATTGCGAATCGAGTGCTGGCAACGTGCGGTGGTTGCAACGAGGCTGCGGAAACATTCTGTAAATAAAAACTCTATTCTGAACTCAATTCATGGGCAACAAATTAACTAGAATAACAATACAGGAGAGTCAGTGACATTTTCGCCAAAATTACTGCAAAATATTTAACTTAAAACTGCTCAGCTGCATCGGGCTCGAAATTTCCTGTCGTTTGAGTGGTCAAACATGGTGAACAGTGCGGCTGACGCGGGTTTTGTGCGGCTCTCAGGATGAGGTCGCCGCTGGCCGTTGGCAGCCATCACCGCGACGCGGCCGCCCCGTCCGACGCGCGATGCGTCGTAGTCGTGGCTCTCGTTATTGTGCTCGTAGTCGCCGACATCGTTGGTCGCGCCGCGTTTTGCTGCACTTGTGACTGACTGTACCCGCCGATGCTAGTGGAACAGTTTTCGCTGGCTTGAGCATTCGGTTCCTTCGGTTGCTTTGCTTGCAGACTGGTGTGCGCGTGTGTGTGATTTAGTGCGAGCGCACCTTCACTGTTGTTGGTACTTTGAGGGTCCTCAGTTTTTACTCTCCTTTTCCATCTTTTTCGAATCTTCCATTACTTCAAGAGGCATTCGGAATATGTTGGTACCCAACAACAACAATAACTATAAGGACGCAACAACAACATCGGAAGCAACGAATGATTAAAGGCAACAACAACATTAAACGCTTTCTCGTGGGCCAACAATCACACATCCTCAGCCACCCACACAGATGATTGCGGAGGTGGAAAATGGAGGGTGTAAAGTTGAGTTGAAGTTGAATTTGATTGTTGAGTTGAGAAATGTGGGATTTTTTCGTGAGCAGTTTAACTTCTTCAATATGATTTCCTGCTCTATTAATTAACCATAAATTTTATATTTACCAACGTAAACACGCACAAAATTTAGAAAAAGGACAATCATTTTGAGTCCTTTAGAAAACGCGATTTATTTCTTTAATTTCATTTTAGGTTCACATTTTCATTTTAATTTCAAGTCAAAATTTAAATCACTTTAATTTTTTTAAGTTCGTGTCTTTTCTTGGTCTTAATTTGTCCCTCTTTCGATCTTCTGCTTGGCTTAAAGATGTTTTACTCTCCGCCTGCTGGGTGGAAAAATCAATACAATCTCTTCACGGTTCTCGCCCTGAAGGGCGTTCGCTGGTCGTCTTTAGTCGCCCTTCACCTACACCGAAATTTCACCCATTTGTGGTTCAGAGGACAGAAAAATCCACCAAGTCATTCCAAGTGGTTTTGATTTTCATACAAAAGACGAAAACCATTTGAGTTAAAAAAGTATGACTTGGTTTTCCTTTTCTCTTTCTTGAAGAACTTGAAGAATTTCAGTTGAAATTAATTGTGGTTGCAAGAACGAGATGGGGCGAGAGAGAGAAATTGGATTACACCATTCTGCGCTCTCCTCGCTACAGTAAAATTAATTTTACCCAACATGATGACCCCTGACATCTTGTGGTGGCCTATCGTGTCATCAAATACTTCCTCTCCCCTTCCTCTTGAATCACCAACACAAGAGAACCCTGAGATCTCCGGGTTTCGATTTATTCAGCTAAATTGCTGAAAAAACGGTACCTTTTTAATGTCTGACACGGAATGAGACAAAAGCTGGAGCACGAACTCTCTGCAGGAGAATCGATTTTCCACTTTTGCGCTGCTTCAGCTGCCGTTGATGTGTGCCTTGGTGTTTGTTGTTTTTGCTAACAACACTTGAACAACAACACTTCCCCCCGCTCCTACTTGGGTAGTTATATGCTGTAGTTATTGTTGTTGTTGGAGCATTCGTATCCTCGTAACGTGTGTGGTTGACGCTCTCTAGTTTTTTTATTGCTTTCTTTATACTCACTGATGGTGTTGCTGCTTCTGCTGTTGTTGTTACTGGTATTTTATTCGCGTTCGCAATGCTTGCATGAGTGTGGAATATTTTGTGCAGCCTCAACTCAGCTTAGCGCAGCATCGAAGACGTGTTGCAGTTCCCTCTCTCAACCGTAAACGTTGGCAGGCTAAACCGACTAACTGCACTTGGTATACATTTTCGTTTTAATGCCAGTGGTGGTGTTCAGTTAGCGATTTCAGACACAAGGATTTCGATTGAACAAAAGTGAAGTGGAACGATTCAGCTGATTGTTGAGTTTGTAGTGTCCCGCGCAGCTCACACATACGCGTGGGATGTATGGATGTGTGCAGCTACATGATCAAGTTAATGCCCAGCACACACACACACACACACACACACACACACACACACACACACACACACACACACACACACACACACCCACACACCGTGATATGTATCCGCATACATGCGCGTCGTTTAACTTCATCATCCGTGGCAGTGGCGTGCATTCAGTCCGCAGAAGTGACAAGTGCAACTCGGTTCGCGAAACGAGAAATCCGCGCAACTAGAAATTCTGCTGCCAAGTAGCTGCTGCGAAATCAATCAGACAGACGGACGCACGGACGGACGGACGGACGGACGCACCGACCGAAGGTGAGACGAGCGATGAGTCCGTGAGCTGGCAGTCGCTGGCAGTCGCTGGATGGTGCTCGCGTCTCAGCAGCGAAGACGTCGCGGCGAGGTGAGTGGAAAGCCGTTCTTAACTCGCTTCAGTAACTTATTTTCCTCTCGCACTCCGCTGCTGGTCAGCGAAGACCACTAATTGGACTTCAGCCGCCTGCGTCCGAGAAGAATGCAGCGGCAGGAATGCAATAAACTGCAGGCCAGCGAAAGCCAGAAACGCAAAAGCTGAACTAAAGCATTCTGATTTAATTGATCTTAATTGAAATTTAATTGCGATCGTGAATTGCAGCCTCTTTGTTTCGGCCAACGAGATGCTGCGGCAGCAGATATTTATTGTTATTGCCTGAGTATTTAATGCCTCCGATATCCGGGATTATTCGTTACCAAGTATTCGGTAGAGTAACGAGTAACGAGTATCAATTCTATTCTGGAATTCGAGAACATCGAGCACTGAATCTCCAACGAATTCCGCTCAATATTTGAAAATAAGTGTGTGAGTTTTTTAAATAAAGAAAAAACAGATTATTAATTATCCGTTATAAAAATATCGACTGTTAGTTTTCGATCGCCAACTCGTTTGGATGCAAATACTCGCTACTTTCGCGTCCATTGCCTGCGATGTCGCCGAGTATGCAACTTCGAGTGCTCAGTAATCGGCTTCAACTACTCAGTGTTGGTAACAATAATCGTTTATTTGGTATTTAATACTCAGTATCTAGTGCTTCCAAAATCCTCCGAAAGTATTCGAAATTGAAAACACTTGAAAGAATGAATCTCTACAAATGATACAGTTAAATTTTCATTCCCCAACTTCTTTCGAGAATTATTAAAATCCCTAAAAACAACACGAGAAAAACATTGAAATTTTAATTTGTGCCAAATAAAAGAAATTGCATTAAAAAAAAAAAACTCACACAGAGAAAACTGCAATATTTTTTTTGTTCCAACTTGGCCAAAAACGATTCTTCTCAACCCATTAAAGCTCATCAAGCCAAAATGTTATTTTATAACTCTCTCACACTGTTGTTGTTCCTGCTTTTAGTCGTTTAGTTGAGTATGAGATGCGACTTCAAACTTGTGTTTCCTCGCTCTTCGCTGGGTTAGACATGTCGGTGGTGGAGATTTTCACCTCAACGAGAACGCAACGAGTGATAGTAGTTGCACTCACTCAAGCGGCTGTGGATGTTGGGTATTCGAGTCGCTAATGAAAAGTGAATAAAAACGGACAGTTATAGAAATTTTATTAGCAAATTAAAATACTCAGTGTGTGGGCAAATAAAGGTTTTTTAAATTAACACAACAAAAACAAAAGTGTGCCTGAGATGCTCGCTCTGCCAGTGTGTTTGAAAGCAGAATAAAGAGGGAAATATTGTGCTGGATTGCTGTATTCCCACCACTGTTGCTGCTTCAACGAATTTCTTTCTGCACAAAGGCCGGCGGCAACTCGTTGCACTCGCTCGGACTCGGTGGGCGAGTTGAGTTGGAAAAATAAAAGCTGAAATAATTATATGCAATTGAATCGGAATCGTGTGAAAAGTGGAAACTAAACTGGTTGAGCGAGTGAGAAAGCAAATAAATGCTGAAATCCCTACGAGATGGAAGTGAAATAATAAAAGGATGAAAACAAAATCGAACTACAACGAAAAAACTAGTAAATACTAACAAAAAGCAGCCAACAACAACAACAACTTTTGCAGAGGGACAAAGTCAACGACGGAATCGTCAATGCAATAAAAGCAATAACAACAGCAATTCCAACGACACCAACCGACTGCACGAGGAAATGGTGAAAAATTTCGTGTGTGTATCCAGAGATCGAGAGAGAGAAGAGAGCGAAGCCAGGGAAAACCAACGAATTTTTCACTTGTTCGGTTTTCCGAGTATAAAATGGACGGATTAAAACGGTGATGCAAATGTTAGTGCAAATAAAAACTAATTGCTTTGCAATAAAATTCATTTCTAAATTAAAAGTTATGTGAGAGCGTGGAATGCGATGAATTCATGCGAACTCAATGGAAGTTCTCGCAAAAACAAAAAACAAGGAAAGCCTTGCTAGTGCAAAAAAGTGAAGAATTCATGGAAAGATTGGTAAAAAAGTGACAGTTAAATTATTTTTAGTGAAGAAAACAGCAGACTTCAACTAGATTTGCATGGAAGGTCTTTGAAATTCTTTAAAACGCAGGTAAGTCGGCGGTCTAAAAATTTAGTTTTTTCTCTAAAGAAACTCGGACGAGCGAAGTCGTTCCAAAAATCATATTGAAAATGCTTATTTTTTGTGACTACGATGAGGAGAAATAAAATTAAAATAAAATCGTAAAACCGAAAACGGTTGCGGATTTAGTGGACGGAGGCTTTGACGGAGGATTGGAAGTATCTGAGAGCTGCAGATGGTGCTCACACTCCGTTTGATGGCGAAAAGTGGATCAGCCGTCTCGTGTTTTCCTCGTTAAACTTGCATTTCGTCCGCCTTCCAGGAGGAACAAAATGTTTTTTTCCAAGAAATGCCTCTCATCACCGTGAGCTCTCCTTGCTTTGTCACCTAATTACCGTTGTGTGCGCTACTAAAACGCTCGCGACGGCGTTAATGCCAGAAAACCTCGCGGCCACCTCGAAGCAGCCCCGCTGGCTAAACGCCTCCATTTAGCTTAAAATTGTCGGCGGCGCCGCGTTCCTCATGAAATTTTACCCTCGAATGTGGTGCAATACCACGGATTTCATGGCATCGCGTCGTCCAGAGGCGGCGAGCGAGCGAGCGGCAGTCTTCGACTCGCGGTTGCGGGCAAGAGGCACGAGAGCGCCGCCGCTCACCACGGCGCTGCGCAACAGCCGAAGAGCGGGGCGAGTGATGGAAAATTAAAGAAGTAAAAAAGCGTAAGCCTCGAAATCACAAGAAGAGCAAAACAGCAACTCAAATGCATTTAGCGTGTACATTCAAACCGACCGACACACACTCGCAGGCCCACACACACTTCCACACTGAATACACTCTGCAGAAGTCTGCCCAACCCAGCCAGCCGCCTAGTCGAGTTCTGTTCTGTTCTGTTCTGCTCAACTCTGTCCGATTCCAAGCGACCGCGCCGTGCCGCGCCGCGACGACCAGCGCGCACCAGGCAAGAAACGAATCAACGGTTTCCACTGCCAAGTCACAGAGACACGGCCTGCGTCGCAATCTCCGCCTGCCACCGCTGCGCTCCACAAGTTTCGCAGCGCAACCACCTTCCATCCCATCCTCCCGCCGCCGCTCTTGGGTCATCGTGTCGTCTACAGTCGGCGTTGTTGCGAGCGCGGCGGCGTGGGGTTCTGCAGCACGGGTACTCAAGCAAGGGACAGGTTCGCTTCGCTTGTAGTGGTGTGGTGTGGTGTGCTGTGCTGTGCTGTGGTGTGGTGTGGTGTGGTGCTCCGTGTTCTGTGTTCGCTGTTCGCCTTTTAGTGAGTTTGAGTTTTTATTATTTCATTTAATTTCTCGTTTTCTTTCTGCTCGCTTCATTTTCATCATCGACATCATCCGCGTTCATTATTTTATGCGCCTGCAATGGGTTGTTCTTCGGCTCAGAGATGTGCGGAGCTCGCCTGCCGCGTTGCGTTGTTGCTGGTTCGGGGAGTTGCCACCGACTCCAGTTGATGGTTGCTGGAATTTGTGCTGTTGTTTCTTACGCTTCCAGTTCTCTTTTTCATTATTATTGATGGCCGCCGTCGCCGCCGCCGCCACCGTCGTCGTCATCCTTTCGCTGTTGGTTGTTATTATTGCTGCCGTCGCTGTTGTTGTTGCTTGATACTTCGGAGTGCCTTTGCTCGGTTGCCTCTCCAGAGTTCACCTCGCACTGTTTCCTCATTTAATTCCTTTCCGCTTGTATTTATAATTTCATTCCTCCGCCGTGCATTGATAACAACGTCTGCGGACAGTTGAAATAACTAATGATGAAGAGAGAATTTTTGCCGGAGATTCAAGAGCGGAAGAGTTGAGCGATTGAATTGAAGAATTGTTGTCGCAGAGGTCTTGAGGTGCAGTCACGTGTCGACTGGAGTGGGTCGTCTCGCACGAGAATTGCTCATCACTAACGTGAGGAAAGGTTTTCAGCTCATTTGATCTACCGAAAATGACAACAGAGGGCTGGAGAGAGAAGTTCGTTTGCCACTTTGCGCTCGAAAGCAAACGTTGTGTCGCCCCCTTGACGTTGTCTTCCTACTCGCATCAGTCATTTAATTGAGTTGAATCTTCGCAACGTAGCTGTGTCGCTGCTTCTTCGCTTCACCGTCCAAAATGGTTTCGCAAAGTGCTTGCTGGGAAATTCCAAACGTCGGTCGGTTGCAGCTGAGGTCCGCCAGCCAAGCCACATAAATTCAGAGCTCACGTTCTGCTGACTAAGCCTGCCGAAGAGAGAGCTGCTGTGTAAGCGAACAAAGTAACGAGTACCGGCCTCAGTAGATACATCTGTGTGTGTGTGTGTGTCTATCAGAGAGGAGGCTGCATGCCGTCCGTCAACTACGAGAGCCACTGACACCAACACCACATCGTCGCTCTCCCCGCGGCGCCCCACGAACACTCGGCGATTGTGTTCTGCCGTGTTGGTCACCCAAACTAATATTCGTCGCTTGACATCCGAAGTTCGCAAGCAGGGGTGTCGGCAGCGCGGGCGGGGGCAGCGGCAGCCTGCACAACACCTATTTGTTGCTGCTGTAATCAAAGGCCAATCCAATGCAGCGCCATTCGCTGCGGCTGCTGGCAGCGCCATCGCCACCCCGTGCATCGCCGGGTCGACACGTCGTCCTCGCGCGGGCGGAGGAGTGGGGCGGCCGCCGCGTTGACTCTGGCCGCCGTCCAGCGCAAACAAGCGCTTCGAGCTCCAATTTATTTCGCTCACACTCCAGCGAAATGCTTCGGCAGTACAGACGCTCGCTCTGCGTTCGATTGGCTTTCGATTGGCTTTCGATTCGATTCGATTCGATTCTCTGCGAGGGCAGCACTCGTTCGGTTCTGTGCTGCGTTTTGCATTTATTTCATTGCACTCTGTTGTGCTGTGCAGCGACAACAAGATGGAATCGCTGTGTCGCTTGCAGCTGAAGGATGACTTATTTCGAGTCGCACGCCCGCCTCTCTTTCGAGTGCGCCAGCTACAGATACACACGGCGAGAGATACAAATTCATTCAAGTCGCTTGCCACGAATAATCGATGGATGGAAATGTGTGTGGACGGATGGAAGCTGCCTGGATGTGCATGGAATCGCGCGCAGAAGGACGCAGCGAAGCGGGCCGCCGCATTCTTCGTTAGCTGTCGCGCCGTCATTTAAATCCGACGCAGAAAAACGCAGCAGCCACCATCACAGGCCGTCGCTGATAACAACGCGTTCTGCGCCTGTTGACGGTGACGGTGGCGATGACGACGCTCTGATGAGAGGAGCAGCACAAGTTATTTTATGTGGCGGAAATTCGAGTGCCGGCTCGGTGGGAAGGCAACATGCGAACATAATAACGAGCATAATAACAGCACACGAATACACACACACAACAACGAACAACACGCCAACCTACGAATCCCCTGCGCCGGGGGACGCCGGGGGACGCCGAGCGGCGAGTCTCTCCTGGCGCGGCCTGTGCTGCCGCGTCAATAAATGAGTTTGCGTTGGCTCGTGCGTGTGCGCTGCTAAACGTTCGGCACGCTGGGCTTCAATGGCTGCGAATTTCATTCGATATAAATTAAAAATCGACAGAGGCAAGCTGCAAAGTACAACAGAGAGGAGAGGGGCAGCAGCGGTGGCAGCAACCAGAAGGCGGAAAAGATGGTGGAGACCGCACGACGAGAGCGGCGACAAGTGCTCGCGCTTCACTGCATTCCTGGTCGGCCCCGTCTGCCAGTTGCACAGTCGCCCGGACCGGCCGTCGAAGTCGCCCGAATGGCCTAATCGGTTCCTGCGCCGCTCGCTTACCGGTTTCGTGTAGAGGAACACCGACCGCCGCATGGCGGTTTCTTCTCAACAGCCGCCCGTCCACTTTTGACAGACTGTCGGCAACGAATTGACGGAGTGACATCGCGGTGCGACTACGACTTCCAGCTGCTTGTTGCCTTCCACGCGAACTGCTTGGCTTGCAATTCTTTCGCCGGATTGGCTCTGCGGCGTTGTTTCGCAACAGATTGCAGCCTCTTCGGAAGTCCGTTTTCGAGTTTGTAATATTTTTCTGCTAAAAATGTGTATCCTCAGTAAGCATTTCCTGCGCTGCTTGCAACAACGTGGCGCGAGCACCGTATTCTCCCCACAAATCGCAGCTTGTTCTTGTTAATTTCGTGGCGTTTTTTTGATTTGTGTGCTCACTGAGACGCACCGAAGGCCAGCAACAACACAACACAACACAACACGAACCTTAACAGCGGCTCAGCGGAGATCGGCTTTTGTGTCTCGAATGGAATTAAGAAAGTTTTATGAACAGCCGCGCTGCCACCAACCGTACGTCGCTCCTTCCGTCGTGTTGCTGCTGCTGCTTCGTGTTCGTGTGGTCGACGAGCGCCGCCGGGCCGCGGAGTCGCGGAGCCGCGGAGCCGCACTGCCATCTGACAGCGAGCGCGCTCTGGCCCGCTAGATGTCCGACAGGCTGATTGGCTCGCCGGCTGGCTGGTTGGCTGATTCGAGGCTGATTTTTTGCCCCTGCTGCCTGCTGCAGTGCAGCTCTACCCGTCCAGTTTCTTGCGCCCGAGGGCAGGAGTCGCTTTTTGTAGGCTGTTGCTGGATATTTTTGTGGCTGCTTCCGCAAGAGTCTGCATTCTCATCGCAGTTTTAGGCAGACAAAAGCTCGTGATCGAAGTGGAATCGATTTAAATTTTGTGTATCCGTGCGGTTGTCAGTCGGCAGTTGGCAGTTTTCGCTGGTCTGCTTCCTCGCTTTGTGGCTCCCGTCCTCACGAAGCTGCGAATGTGTCATTCAGTTCCGTAATGCTCTCCACACATGCTCGTCTCTCTTCATCCCTGTCCGCAATTTAATTTTCCGTCTTCTCGCTTGCACGCCGAACAAGTCGAATAATTTATCTTGCAGATACTCATGTGTTGTGTTCTGCTCTGCTCTGCTCTGCTCTGCTCCGCTCTTCTCGGCAGAATTCCTTCGCTGTGCGGATTCACTGAAATAAGCGCTGTCAAGTACGTCGTCGTACCGCGAGCGAGTCTTCTCCGTGCATCCCCATCCACAGCCGCCGCATCCACATCCACTTTCAACGCACCCGAGCCGAGAAGTCGAGCGGCGGATGGTGTGTATCTGCAAAGTGCAGATGGCGCAACTTGCTGGCGTTGTTGCTGGCGTTGCTGCTGGCGTTGTTGCTGGCGTTGTTGCTGTTTTCGGCCGTCTTGCTGTTGTAACTTTTTAGATTTATGTCTAGAGTAGAGTTCGCAATCACACGAATACACAGCGCAGAAGGTCCGTGGGGCGGCGGGAAGGAGGCAGCGAAGGAAGAGATGGGGGGTCGGGCAGGCCGAACGGCACTGCGAACTACTAATCCAACCTACACGAGACCGCTTCACCTCGCGCCATTCTGAAGCTATTAAGCCAGCGAATCGCACACTTCTGACAGCTCGCACAAAAGACGTGAAAGACGTGTTCGCTGTACGGTGTTCAGAGAGGCAAATGAGCGGCCGAGAGCTGCTCCTGTGATACCCTGGTACCACAGCTCCGTGAGCTCCGTGATGGAATCGCAAATGTACGAAGTGAGCGCAAAGAATAGCAGAAACGACGTCGTATAGAGCAGCGGAAAAGCAGAAAATGAAACTAAACTCGATGGAGAAGAGGATGGATGTTTAGGATGGGAGAAAAACTAGCGCTGAATGCCTTGAAATCGGTGCTTCCTACGGTTCTGTAGTTGTTCCCTGAACTCCTTCAATGATTGCGGAGGCGACTGATGGACGCTGCCCAGTGCTCAATTTCAGGGAGTCCTTCTGACTGGAGGCTCCTGCTTTGTTCTAGTTGAGGCGAGTTGAGGACGTCCCGGGCTGAACTAAACTAATAAGAATAATCATTCATAATTGCATGCTGTGTCTAGAAAGTAATTAACGACGGAAACAGAAGCGAAACTTAGTTGAAGTAATGGTGTGATAATGAGGGCGTGAGATTAGCAGGAGTGAGAAGCGTAGATGACTTGCGGACGAAGGTTTTGGCTTGTTTATGTCATTTCTTCATCTGGGTCTCTGTATATCGCAATCCTTTCATTCTGTTCTCTTTATTCAATTTCAATCCATTCCTGTCGAAGGCAAAAACTATCTCAGAAAGCACTTAAAAGCTCAAGTGAAATCCTTTAAGTGGAAGAGTCACGCCAGTTTTTGGGGGGAATTTCCGCTAATAGCAGAATTAAATCAAATTTTCGATTAGTACTTCGCAAGTTGACAACTTTTTAATGGGTGGACGAACGACGACCATTTTTAGCAACCAACTTGGTCACGTCGCCAAATACTTTAGAATAAAATTGCGTCTTAATATCTCATACCGTTTATGAGATATTGGCAGCTTTTGCATGAGTGAGACCATTTTTTGCTAATGTTTTGATATTGTTGCTACAATATATGTTCGGGACGGAAATTTCGGTGTAATACCTCGTACCGTTTATAAGATATTTACATTTTTAAAAAAGTGTGTTTAAATTTGATATGAAAAGCAGGCGTGGTTGCTAACCGATTTCGCCCATTTCGACAGACAGACGAACTGACAGTCGGAAATCACTCGTGATACCAGAATCAGAAGCAAAACTCAAACTTTCTTTATGAGAACTTCGGAGTTCGGGGGTTCTTCCATTTAGAGTTTTAAAGCTCTTTAAGTTTAGCGCGCTGACGTCTCTGCCGTGTAAATGACGAGTTACTGCTTACGTGTATAATTCGAAAATAATCAGCCGAAGTTACGCCGCCCACAAATAATCACGGCGGCTGTACAAACACACACACACACATACACTTTCACACAACCAAAGCTGGCTTGTGTCGTTCATTAGGTAAATAATTTGCTCAGATTTATGGCGCACACGATTCACGGAGATTAAAGCTACAATCGAAACGCAAAGTGTATTGCACGCCAGAAATACTTACGCGTTCCGCTTGCCGCCGTCGCGCCTCGTCAACTGGCTGGAACGACCCCGGCTGGCCAGTTTTCGAACTCGATCTCCCTTGCGTCGTCTCGTCTCTCGCGACAACGCGTGCAACTGAAGTGAACTGAACGGCGTTGCAACGCCCGGCGCACTCCACTCGCCCCGCTCACGTCCTCCCTGAAATAAAATAAAATGTTTAAAATTCGAGTGGCGGCTGGTGACGAGGACGACCGCGGCCACGACGTTGCTGCGATAATGATGGGACCTCCTCAGTCCGGTGCTGCTGGGATGGCGCGGCTCGACTTGATTGCTTATGCTGTCTCAGGCCAGCTACCACCACCACCACCAACGCCAGCCAGCCAGCCAGCCAGCCAGCCAGCCAGCCTGCCAGCCACCACCCGGTTTTGTGTGGTCAGCCCGCTGCAACTCGGAGTGGCCTCGCTGCACTGGATTCGCGTATGGCTCTCGCTTGCTTTCAACGTCGCCGTTTATATGCGATTCCTTCACCAACAACTACAACAGGACCCTTTTTTCTGGTTGAGCCATAAATTCGCTCTGCCAAGGTATTCCAGCGAGGTGGTGCAGGCGGAGGGCAGGCAGCGGTCCCGCATTTCTTGGTAGCTGTGTAAAAATAATTATATTTCAGCTTGCTTGTGCTTCGCGCCTCGCAACGCACTGCTTTTGAACCTCTCGTCTGATTTTGCGTTCGGCTTGCTGGCTTGAATCACAGCCATTCCTGGCTGCTGCAGCTGAATTCGTGCCTCAGCTTGTGCTTTCCGTCGGTGCCTTGAGTTTTCGAGGCATTCCATCCTGTTGTCAGTCCCCGAAGAGTGCTTCTTGCTGGCTACACTTGCAAAATTCTCGCCCTAGAGAAGGTCAAAATACTTGCTAATTTGAAATATCAATCAATCGATTAATCGTTTGTTCAGCAGTCTTCGGCTTCTCGATTCAGAGGAATTCATCGATTGCTAAAAGCGGGCGGCCGCTTGATTAATGGCACTCAACTTCTAATCAAGTTGTTTTGCTAAGCGCTTCATCGGCGAAGTCTAATATTGAGACCTCGACGCGTTTGTGTGACCACAACCGGTTCTCTTTCTGGCCATAATTCTGCTCACCACTCGTTAATCAGCCGCCGAAGCCACCGTCGGCGGCCCGCGTGTCCCCGCATTCGAGTGGGCGGCATTTTTAGCCGTGTAAAATGAATGCAACGCGTTCTGCTCCCTTTTATTGTTACTATTTTCGCATTATTTCTCACTGCAAACAGTTGACGTTGCCGTGTGTCGTCCTGATGACGAACAAAAAAGTAAATGAATTGAAAGAAGGGCTGTGCGGGGGTGGCGCGGCGAAGTGGGAAGTGGGGTCGTAGACGTCGACCGCAGCAGCAACAACAACACAAAAGCAACAGCAAGCAGCAACATCTACAGTGTCGCTCGTTCGTTGGGTCGCCACCGCCTTCTGCTTCGGCTCTTGGCTGAGTTTTGTGCCCGCTGCTTGCTTTTCTGTTCGTCGAGCGCACTTCACGGAGCTGCTTGTTGTTGCTGCTGCTGCTGCTGCTGCGCCTTCTGCCTCCAGCGCCAAACATTTAGTGCTGCCTTCACTCAGCGCCCTCCTCGCGGTTCCCCTCTCTCTCTCAACTCCTCAGCCGCTCTCACTGCTGCTTTTGGATTTTTGTTTGTTGCTGTTGCCGCCAGTGCTCGTCGTTCGTGGTGCTTCCATTCCCACCTCACATTCTGTGGTGCTGCTGTCGTTGTTGTTGCCGTGGCTCAACTGCTGCTCTGGCTTCTCCGGCTTCTCTGCTGCTCTGGCTACTGCTGCTGCTGGCGGCGTCTCTGCTGCCGTGCTCCGCTGGCTCTGCTGGCTCTGAGTCGACTTCGTGAAGTTAGTTTGGTTCGGCAGCTCGCGTTGTAAGCAAGAAATTCGGAATTCGTCCTCGCAAACCTGTGTACGGGAGCAACAAACATTTTTTGTGTTCTCCTTCGCATACATACTCGTACATGCATATGTATTGAGCGCACTCACACGCACCCATTCGAGTGGCGCGTAGTGCAGTTGCTGTTGTTGCTACAACTCCTGCGGCAGTCGTCGGTGTCCTTTTGCGAACTTGTCGCACTCGTCGTTGTTGTTGCAGCAGCTTTACGTCCTGTGCGACTGTGAGTTAGTTAGTTCGTCAAACAGTCCGTCAAACAGTCCGTCACACAGTCGCGTCGAGACGGTCCCTCGTTCGCTTAGTTTGTCGAAACCGTCGTCGTCGCCGTCGCCGTCTTGTCGTGTTTTATTTATTGCTTCGCCTGCGTGCGTGCGTGCGTGCGTTTGTGTTTGTATTTCTTGCCATTTATTTCGTGCTTTTCCATACTTTTATTTTCCGCAACGCTACAGTGGTTGTTGTTGCTGCTGTTGCTGCTGTTGTTGTTGCTGTTGTTGTTGAGCTCGGTGTATTTGTTGTGTTTTATTCGGCGTGACGAACGAAGGATTAACGCGCAGCCGACAGCGACGCAGAGGTTGACGCCGTGCGAGCGAGTCGAGCTTCCTTCGCGTTTATTAGTGGCGGCAACAACAACAACAGCTGCCGCCAACAACAAAACCAACAAGCAACCAATGTTCGCTGAAGCACCGTTGAGTACAACGGGTTTTTTCCTTTTAATGTGTATCTTTCGGATACATTTGCCATCCGTTGCTGCTGCTGTTGCTGTTGCTGTTGTTGTTGGTATTGTTGTTGCTGCTGCTCGGTAGCCATTTAATGTGTATTTGCTGCAATCAGCAGCGCGCGCTTGTGACTGCTCAGCTCTCAATTCCAGTGTGTGTTTCTTTGTCAAATCAATAAATCGTCCCGCGTGTCGCGGCTGACGACGTCGCACGCAAATATTGTGAAACTTCAGTACTCTAGGATTTGAATGGACGATCGAAATATCGCAACAAAGCAAAATCTGGTGCGTGTCGGTCAGAAGTATCTGTGAAATATATGATGAAAAGCGGCAGATATCTTGATTACCAATTAAAGGTTGAGTAACTTTCAGAGAAAACAAAGAAAAAAAAAGTATCTTGTGGATACAATATGGATACTAAGAGGACAGAAGTATCTCGCAGATACTAAATGGAAAAGGTAAAAACCTTCTTTCTTTAATATGTAAAAGTTGGCACACAACTTCTCCTCGCATTTAATGATTTCTGGTTAAATTGTATCCCACATCCCTCAGATACTTCTAGATCTCAGATCTTCCCCATGTATCCGCTCTGTTCTCTCTATCTACCGCGTCCCTCCTGTACTCAACTTCTAATTTATTATGAAACCGACAACTGATCCCACGGATATCAAACGCTTAACATCGAATGGCGCTAATTGTAGCTGATTAGATTGGACCAACTCAGCCAACCGGCCGATAATTGGATTGATATCAGGCGTCGCCTTATTTGGCGGCACGAAGTCAAACTGTACATCCGCAATACAGGGTGTTTCTGCGTTTCTGCTGTTTGTATGCTGCTGCCGAGAGTGTTACTCACTTTTTCATCTCTTGCTTCCAATTCAGTTCACATTCATTCAATACAATTACGAACAACAACAAAAGCAAGGCAAAAAAAAAAATAAGAACTCCACATAAACATGATAAATCTCGCCAGCACACAAATATTGTATCTACACGGAGATATTTATTCTATCAGATACTCATACTTCGCAGATACAATGAAAACGATTTGGTGAGGAGCGCAGTTGTCGACGACTGTGGAACAACCGAACGTGCGGACGAACACACCGAACTTTGTTTGACTGTATCTTGCGCGACTGCTTCCTCTGCTTCTTCTGCTGCTTCTGCTTCTGCTTCGTCTTCTGCTTCTTCTTCTTCTGCTTCTTCTTCTGCTTCTTCTTCTGCTTCTTCTGAACTTCTTTGATGTTGTCGTTGCTCTTAATGCTCAATTCAGCGGGCTGACAACGCTTTTCTAAAAGCCAGCGAGAAAAAACTGACTGACTTTAGTAAAAAATAACAACGACCGTAACCTGTGTGGAGCGAATGAAATGAATGCATCCGCCGCAACGCAACGTCAGTCAGTCCGTCAGTCAGTCAGTCCGTCAGTCCGCCAGTCAGCGCCCGTTCATCTGTCACTCAGTCCGGTTTCATTAGTGGTGCCGCTGAGTTGTCTGTCACCCTCTTCGTGGTCCCTCATTTTGAGCTCGTTGTCAATATCGTCGCAGTAGTCAGCGCGCTCTGCAGAGTCCGTTTCAACCCCGCCAGCGGACCTCTCAACCAGATCGATGACACACACACACAAAACACACACACACAGACACACACACACACGCGCGAGCACATTAATTCTCAGAACTCCGCACTCATTCCAGCCAGCCATTCGTCCATCCATGAGTCTAAATTGCTGAAATGAGCCGCCCGAGAGGTAAGAAAGACCAACAACTCGTATTTAAATCAAGCCCGCTGTCCGTCAGCCGACGACGACGGCCGACCGCGCTTTACTCCGATTTCGGATTACAAATTAGTGGTCGAGAATATGCATTATAATCGTCGCGCACCACACAGTTCAACGAATCACCGGTCTGCAGCGCCTCCCCTCGCCGCTGCACTTACTGGGGTTTTGACACGCACGTTCACTTCAGATTTATTGCCCCGTTTTAACTATAAACAAAAATTTATTACTCCGTATATGCATGCAGTTCGAAGTACAATACTTGGGTTCGCTTCTTTCTCTCGGTGCTTCTCTCTTGTCCTGAAGAATTCCAGACAAGCTGGCTGACGGCAGTGCTAAGAAGCCTCGGAAAGATCTGAATTCTAAGGTTAGGACGGTGACATGTGATAATTGTTGGTTTTCCCCAAAATAGCGAGATAAATTAAGGTGTTCGAATCGCAGATCTCTTTCTGCTTGTAGATATTTTGGGAGGACTTCGGGGAATAAAATGACACTGAACACTTTCGTTATCGGTCCATTTCCGCAAGAGTTCTCTGAGTTCTGGCCCAAGAATGTCTTGCGTCGCAGGCATCAGAGAAAGTGGAAAGCATCCGGAAAGATGGTGATCATTGCCCACAGCCACAGCTAGGATGCAATCCTAGCCTTGCATTCAATCACTAAAGAACTCAATATCAGGGTTCCTTAGGTAACGAAAAGACCGACGAAGTACCCAGGAAGAGGTCGTTTCTTAATCCCAGCCAGGCAAAATGCGTGTTTACCTCTCTTAATTCCATTAAAAGTCAATTATACTCGCAATCCTTCCGGGAAAAGTCAGACTTCGAATGAAAAAAGCTGACAGGATGACGCGTTTTAAAGTGTTGCCAAGTTATGACAGTCCATCCATCTATCGAGATGATGTCTCCACTAGATATTGGTATTCGTACACATCGGAGCTGATAGCGAACACGACTGATGATCGGATGACTCGCTGCCAGGTTGGGCCCACCTTTGAATCCATGCCGCCCAAGTTGTAAGGACTCTCCAGTTGCATGGCATTAGGATGTGACGGCTATAGATCCCTAGATCCTCTTATCCCATGATTCTGAAGTTCCATACTCTAATTACTTGATTCTGAAGTTCCTGAACACAAGATCGTTCAGTGCCTAACTGGTTAGGATAATAAGGTAACATTCTTGGCTAGAAATAGGCGCTATTGAGCCCTCCTGTATTGGGCCACCATCACTATAATATCGCTTGTAAAGTGCGAATAGCAAACAAATTAATAATTTTATTCATTATCACATTGAACTCGTGTTTTTCTTTCTTTTAATCATTTCAATTGCTTTTTAGTTTCATTATGTTATCAGTTTTCTCTCATTCGATATTAATATAATCGAAGATATATCGGTGCTGCCAGTACGAGTTGTTGTTGTTGTTGTTGATGATGTTGTTGTTGCTGTTGTTGCTTCTGCTGTTGTTGTGTCTGTAATTGCCTAAATAATGACAATGATGAATTCAGTTCGTTTATTTTTTGAATTGTATTTTCAGCTTTTGCGCTCCACTTGCTGGTGGTTGTAGTTGTGGTTGTTGTGGTTGTTGCTGCTGTTGTTGTCGTCGTTGTTGTTGTTGCGTTAGTTTCTTAACCAGTAGTTAAAATTCTTCTTTATTCAATGCTTTCGGATTTCGCTGATATAGATATTTGAGAGCTGAGATACTTGGACTTGGGAGCTCGTATCTGTGCGGCGTGACTTTATTTAAATGTTCAAACAGGCAGCGCTTTCAGCGATTTCTTACTCGTTTCAACGGCATTTCATGGCTAATAAATTCAGCAAGAAATTTCAGTCGTTGCTATTGTAATTGTAGCGAATATTTATGTGTATCCGCGAGTTGCTCGCCGTACTGCTGCTGCTATCCGCGAGTTGTTGTTGGCCGACACATTTTATGAGCTCCGCAGCTATCATCACTTTTGTGAAATAATTAGAGTTCGTATGGCCGACCCACCGGCAAGCCGACCCCGCTGAACGATTCCAAGAGTCGCTGTGACGTTGACGCCGCCGCGCCGTCGTTGGAGGTGGCTACGATGGTGGTGGTGGAATAATGTATCTGTTAGATACTTTGATAAATGTGAGCGTTGTTCGGCTGTGAATAGGATTTGAATTCTGCGTTCAGTAATCGATAACTTGGCGAGCTCGTTGGTTTTCGCCATTCGCTGCGTTCATTGCGTGCACTCGCGACGAAAGTATCTAGATACGGAGTGTGGTGCGTGTATTTGCTGATTTGGTTTTCAATTCCTAGACTCTCTCATTTACTGTTTGTTTGCACATCATAATATTAGCCGATACTTAATTAGGTGCCCAGGCAGATACTGACGGGATATTTTGCCAGATACTTCGCCAGGTACGCGTATATTCAGCACACTCCACGCAGCTGCTAAATTCCTCTCGGCGTTTGTTGTTGTGGCCAGCGTCTGCTGCAAATCGCTGCAGAACCGCTTGTACTCAAGAAAAAACCCGGTATCTGCGTTTTGAATAAAGTGACAAAAATGCGGCCAAACCGGCTTGAGATGCTGACTGCCACACAACTGTTTCTCAACGCATTCGCTGAATGCTGGCCTGTTCAGCCGAGCGACTTCAAGCTGTTTTAATCGTCCAGAAATGCTTCTGCTTTGAGAGAATTGCAGCTGAAATCTGTTCCATTGCATTGCGGATTTTCTTTTAATTTTCCTTCCTTGTCAATTTTTCCAAAAATATCGATATTTTCATGCACATGCAAAGCACAGCGACAGCGGCACCCATTCGGTAATCAAGTGAGTTGCAGGACGGACCGAACGACGACTGCTCTTCGACGGATGACTAGCTGAACCGAGAGTCTGTCGGGCTCACTGACTGCCTAAATCGCCGTCCGTCCATCGCACAAGGCACTCGCAAGACACTCGCAAGACACTCGCAAGACACTCCACCGCAATCAGAGCTGGGCGAGACCAGAGACCAGCGACCGACCAAGAATGAAGAATTGCGCCCCGAATCGCCCCGCGGCGAGGTGAGCGCACGGCGGTGCGGAGTGAGTTGAGCACCGGAGTCTCGAGCGCAAATCGCAATAATAAGAATGAAATAAACCAAAGATAGCGCATTTCTTAATTTATTCATTCGCATACAATCGTGTTGTACGTTCTTGTATGTGTGTGTGTGTGTGTGTGTGTGTGTATATATACCGCAATACCACCTAATGTACAAACAAGATATACGAACTGCAGGCAGTGGATGGATTTGCCTTCAATTAAACCGCCAGTAAAGCGAAAACAGCCGTACATACATAAAACACACAAAATGTGGCAACGCAGTGCTATGCAAAATGGCTGCAAAACGGTTGTCTTTCCGTGTACCGCTACCCCGCCACCCACTTTACACATTTAAAGTGCATTCAAGCGAATGTTTGCGAATCGATTAGTTTTACTTTATTCGCTCCACGAGTATGATTCACGCTAAAAACGGACGGAAAAAACTCACAAAATGACAGGACTGTGTGACGAGATTGACGTTTTGTAAGTCTACTGAAGGACAGGAAAGGAAAGCGTTGAAGTGCAAAGAAAAAGGTGGCGAAAGAGGTTTTTGAATGTATGAATCCTCAAGTATCTGTTGTGGCCTTTGATCTTTCTTTCTACGCAGAGTTACATTACATTAACTTTAAATTTGCTTGAAGGGAGTTTTCTGAAAACTCGTAGGTTTCTACTGAAAGCCCTCGTAGCGTCTTTGAGAGTCCATGTATTGTACCCTGTGAATGAATCGGGGAAATAGTGGGAATATACAAGAGTAATGGGGAATACTTATGAGGGTGTTAAGTACATTTCTTTGAAGCACAGCTTAGAGTGGACCTCTTCTTATTTCGCTATTTAAATGATCCGTAGTTAATACGATAGCAAGGAAGTATGACCTCGTTATATGGGTCATATTGTCTAGTTTCCTTGCACAACCTACAGTAATGGGGAATACCTTTCCTTGCACAGCCCACAGTAACCTTTCCCAACTTTAAAATCTCAAGAGGTGACCACAATTGATTCCCATTTGGGTCGCTGGTTACAGTGCCACTAAAATTCGCAGTAAAAGTACCTCGGCGTTTCCTGTTTCTAAATTTACGCCATGATCTGATCTGAACTGATAAACGTGAAAGTTAATTGTAGAAACTTCAACGGCAACACCGCGTCTCTACCATGTGAACATATTTCATCTCCTGCCGCTCGCAACCGACGTAAAGCTGCGAAAAATTACAAAACAAACAACCATCTCGAACCCGGGACCGGCAGGCAGGGGCCTGAGGCCACATGGGTGGGAGGTTGAGTAGAGCGCCGTACACTGCTGGCGTACAGAGCGACGACGAAAATAATTAAATTCACTCAGTCGTCAAATAATTTTTATTCAAATTACGCCCGGCCGCAGAAGCACGACTCGCGTCGATCGTATGGTAATCATTGAAAAGAAGGCATACGATGTGATACAAAACCGAATCGAATGAAATTAAATGGAATAAAATGAACAAATGCGCAATATCGACAGAATAAAAGCTTCAGTATTTAGTTGAAAATGTCTACGGAGGACGTATCTGTGTGTTGGTAGATGCTCTTTGTGTGTGTGTGTGCCGACTCGTCGTTCATGCCCGAGTAGGTCTGTCGCCTTGTATCTGCGCTCATAAAGTGGGCTGTATCTTGTATCTCGCTGCTACACACTAATTGCCGCTGTTGCCTGGAAAAGCAATTAAATTAACTTTTTCTGCCCGCAAACAATAACAACAAATATATAACCAGTCAATTTTATTTCGTTATTTACAGAGCTCCACTGTGATCCGCTTCAATCGCTCAGATATTCGTCTTTGTATTTACAATGAAAATACTTCTCAACTAACTAAGCAGTCGCAATGACAAACGGGTGACGTGTCACCAACAGCGAACGTCATTTGAACATTTGTCGCATTTGAAGTGAACCAAGTACGTGCGTTTTGGAACTAAACCGACTCACCACAAAATAGCGCTACGATCTTGTACTTCTCTGGAGTGGTTTCAGCGCTCAGCATGGATAAAGAATGAATACCATATCGACGACGATCGTCATCACATCTCCAGCCCTGTGTGCGGAAACACATGGTTATTGACCGATTTGATGGTAAGTGTTTACGCAATTTTACTTTGCTGATGTTGGCGGCTCCCTCTATCAACCACTCAATGTGTCTCTATCTCTCTCACTCTCCCTCTCTCCTAGAATGCGTGTGTAACGCGTCTTGGGCTACCAGTCGCTCATTCATCCATCACTTATAGCCCTACCATCCAGGTGAAGGTTGAGCTAGTCTTTTCACTTTAATACATCTAACACAAGTAGAGGGCGTGGCCAACGTAATTTATCCACTGTCTAATCAATTATCGTGCTGTAAAAATCACGATTGGTTATAAAATGAGAGGGTTTCCCTTTTAGCTTTTCCGGAATATACACCGTATATATAAAATCTTTTTCGTAAATTAAATAGTGTCGTACCGATGAACCAGTCAGCAACCCGCTGTAACTTTGAGCAACTTTATTTGCTTAATATTTAAACCGCCAACTGTGTGGCGCTAACTAACGTGTTTTGGCCTCCGCCCTTACAATGTTGGCCCGTAGTTCTCTCTTTCTATGCGTGAATTGTGTGCTATAGTCGATGATGCGGTACCTCGTCATGAAATATGCTGCTCTTGTTCAGGTATCAAATTAATATTTACGAGTCTTTACTTCAGGTACCTGGTACTCACTCCGTATTCTTTCCCTCTCCCTTCACATTTCCTTGTTAGTTTATTTTAAATTTTTGTGGAGTTTCTGGGGTTTTTTCCCCATTTCAGAGCTGTAATTTAACGGTCTCTGCAGAGTTACCTTAAAAGGCAATTTTATTTCCGCTCGTTGCCGTGCTTGCAGTGGAATTCATTTATTCTCCCTCTTCTTTAATTTATTGCCGTCTTGTTAGGACGGCGTGTCACATGTCTCTGCGTCTGACCTCTCTGGAAACTCAACATGTGTATCTCTTACGTACAGCTGTATATCCGCTGCTGTAATATTTGTTGTTCCTTTAGCGTTTTACTTTTGGTTCAACTCGCTTTAACTCTTTTCTCCAGCTATGATGTAAATTATTCAGTTCACGGCAAACGTACGAAGAAATCTTGCTATTCAGTTCGGCGTATAGCGAAACCACAGTGCACACTTTTCATTTCAATTCATCTAATCGATTATTCCGAACCAAAATTCGCTCTGTTTCCGATTTTCCCTTTTCCTACCGTTCTGAGGACCATATTGTTCGTTTTATATTAGGAAGGTATATTTAGTCCTTTCAATTGTCGGTGTTGTCATTTCGGTTACCCTCATGTGCTGCGAACTCTAGTAAACTCACCCTCAATTGTTTGAATAAAATCTCCATTAATACCTTAAACCCTACAAAATCTGTTTTTCGGAGGGTGACTTCACGGAATCGAGAGCAGTGGCGGGACAATGAGTTTCCCGCAAGAATACTCGATTTATCAGTTCAACCCATTTAAAGCGGGAACCCATGCTGACCCAAACACGAAATCGGTTTAATTTCAATAAGAAAAAATTTTGTATGGCGAACCTTTTTTTCGAAAAGGTTTTCTCCCAATTGTGACATTTTTATTTCCTAATCTCTCATCTAAGTAATATCTATCGCAAATTAAAAAGCCAATTTGGCTCAATGGAGGTAAAAAAGAAACCTTTAACTCTAAAACGTTGAGTTACTTAAATTATTAAAGTATTGTTTTCCCCAAAACCACGAATTACAATCTCCACCTCCTGGATTCATAGATTGGTGACATGATATCTACTAAGGATATTTTCAATACAGTTTTAGTGAGTCGTAATTGATATAAAAAAAAGTTTGTCGTTCAGACTGGAAAAAATGCAGTTTGATAATGAGGGCGAAAAAGTTGTCTAGGTCAAGTTCAAGTGCGTTGTACTTACACGTACATATGTCTGCGTTACATATAGCCAGACGTTAAATATGTATATAAATATGTATCTACAAGTACATAAATATGTATCTACAAGTATGCATGCTTGTACGAAGTAATGGTTGAGTAGTGGAAAGCAGACTGCAGCACACAGATTTTTCAAACATCTATATTCGTATCTACAATTTATACATTAATAAGTAGTGTGTATTTACCATTCCATCCTACATACCGTGAAAATGTATTAAGTGTGGGGTTGTTATGTACAGCGAGGAGAGAGGCAGTCAATACGAGACTTTAAGCAAAATCATGAATAAAGTTTGTTTTCTTTTGCGCATAGTTAACATTATATTACACAGTGTTGTTATTATCTGAATTATTATATCGTGCAAACGAAGAGAGAGAATGTTTTCATTCGTTCTTCTCTCTATAGTGCAGAAAACGAAGAAAATAGATATCGAAATGTCCAGCAGTTTAGTTGATCAACTAAGTCTAGGTCTGCAATCTGCTAAGGCAATCCTGATAAAATCCGCATAAGTTTGTAATATAAAGCAAGATTTACAAAACTTTCAACCGAGTGTTCGACCAGATAATATGTGGACAAAGTAGAAAACCCAATGCCCTAGTTTTCAAAAAATGCCCTAATTTGCGTGATGAGGATTTGTGTCCATTGAAAAAAGGCTGCTATTTATAGTACATCTCAAATTCCAGTCTATATCAAGAATTCTTCCGTTTTGTGCATATCATTCGTCTCGATTGGAAAAGTCTGTACCATATCGGTTTTGACGCTCACTTATTGTTCCGTCTTGATGACGCTAGTTCGCAGTTCTTGTCTGGACTGAAAATTGATTATCTCAGTCTCGATACTCGGTTGGAATTCATTGGCGTGGACTCTCCTTCTGTTTAGATGGTTTGGTTTGGCTTCACTTGGCTAGATTAAATATGTTTTTGTATTTTTCCCTACGCATGTGGGAACGATTTCCCATGTTTCCTGGTGCGCTGAATGCAGAATTGTTAACTGAATGTCCATCATCAGTTCCAGCTTTCTTCTCCATTTAAATAAAAGAGCTATTAGTAGTTTTTTCTTGGGTTAATAGAAATTGTTGCACCTCTTGCTGTAACCTAGACACTCCACATGGCACTGACGCAAAACAGTAACCAGTACAGATCACGGGTAAAATTTGATGGCTAAGATAGGAGTGGAGAGCCGGCTAGGATATCGGCGTACCTGTGAAAACAGACGGGCGGGCAGGCAGACAGGCAGGCAGATTGAATACAGGGAATAAAAGGCCGAATGGCTGGAATGAATGAAGGGATTTTTATTAAGTAGTTGCAAGCAGGCAACCGAAGAATTGTGTTGCAACCTGAACTGAGGTGAACTGAAGGCGCGCGTTGCTCTCAGTGAGTACCTTCGCTACTGCGTAACTCCTTGCAGCGCTCTGCGAGAGCAGGTTTTAATCACTTTTTGTGTGCTGCCTTCCTTAACAAATAAACTGGGTGGATATGTAAAGCGAATCCTTTTTGCAGTTTTTCTCCTCAGTTCCTTTTTCTTCTCTTCTACTTGGATGATGTTGTTGGCATTGTTGCTGTTGGCACTCAAGGTTGTTGTTGCTGTTGTTGTTGTTGTCGTTTCATGTTAAATTTTAAAGGAAGCGGCGAGGCGTTGTGTAGTTGTGTGCTGCCGCATGCTGTGCGCATAGCTGGCTGAACGACAAATAATTATTGCTGGCTCGTCCTGAGCTCCTCGTTCGCTGCGTTTCGGTTGTTGTCGTTGTCGTTGTTGCTGCTGCAGTTTTGTGCTTGCCAGGAGTTCGTTTCCCCAGTCCGTACTCGCGTAAGCGTTTTTATAACTCAACCTATAATGCTTCCTCCCCCTCCCTCTGCCCCCGTTCCCATCCCTTTCCCCCCCCGACTTCTCTGCCAGTTGATGTATCTGACCCGGCCTGGCTGTCTGATGTGTTTGTTGTTCCTTTTATACTCCCTGCATGCCCGACTTTTTTTGCTCGTTGTGGCTGTTGTTGTTGTTGTTGTAAGTGATGGTGTTGTTGCTGTTTTTGTTGAATACCTAAACTTCTTCACTGCTGGTGCTGTGGGTATCTGCATTCTCAGTTCGCGGCAGTGGAACGTGTCCAAGTAGTTTGTGGCAGATGTACACCAGAATGTGTTCTGCTATAGTTACTTGTTGTTGTTGGTGTTGTTGTTGTGTTGTGGCTGCATCAGCAGTTGTAGTTGTTCCTCGTATATATGAAGGTTCGGTTCGGATTTCCTTCCACTTCTTTTCTTTTGATACCTCTGAAATGTTTGTCGGTCCCATTCTGTGTTCCTTGTCTTCCATTCTCGGCTGCCAGCATGTCAACGAAGGCAACACCGCACTTCGGGTCCCTGGAACAGCAGTTGAACCTCTCATTACTGCCGCGCGGCTGCCTGCTTCCTTGAATGCCATTTGTGGCATGCGTCGTTCCTCGCTGCCTTCCGTTGTTGCTGTAGATGATGTGTAGGTACCAACTGGAAGTGGATCGCTCGTTGTGGTCTTCACGCCGTTGAGAAACAGTTTCCATCGATGCCACAACCTTACGAGCGCCCTGAATCGCGCTCAACCCTCTGTCCTGATTGAAGGCACCATATGTTCCGTCAGCACAACCTACGGAAAATCGTTCCAGCTCCGAGGATTCTGTCGCAGTTCAACTTTTAAATTCTAAGTAGATATTAATTAATTTGTATTCTCTTCGTTTCCCATTTCTTCTTCATTTGCTATCCATCCACCAACCGCAAACTCCCCGCACCATTCCTGCTTCTTCGGTAAGTAGAAGGAGGGGGGGGAGATTGATGTTGCCCCTCACAGTCACACGGCCTCCCCTGCTTTGAAAGTTGCGACTGCTGGCAGACAGAGTCGCGGTTGTAATCGTAGTTTGTCTCCGTCTCATTCTGTAGCCTGCAGGAAACGCAGGACGACACATTTCGCCGATTTGCTTGCTCGTTCGTTCGTTTGTCGGTTGCTTTCGTTTGTCATCTGGTTCAGCTCTGCCTCGGTTCGGCTGGCTTCGTTCGCCGACTTCGTCGTTTACAGTTTTTTCACCGTTTGCGCGTTTTTCCCTCGTACATTTTCACCTTTTGCCATAATAATTCATGTTGAGCGTTTTCGTCCGTGGGTTTCGTGGTGCTGATGGGCGCCGTGCTGAATGGCGGGAGGAACTGTCACCCCCCCTACTCCCTCCCCTCTCTCTCTGCTCTTCCCCTCTTCCTGTTATTTTGCTTTTAGAGAGTGCTTTTCAGGCTGAAATGATTCACTTATTCACACGCACACCAACAGCACGTCGGAATCACGTTTGAAATTGGTTGCAGATACATTTGTGTCTGCAGTCGCAGAGATACTTTTAGACACACACATCCTTTGCTAGATTCGTTCATTCGCTGCTTTGGCTGGATTGTGTTTTTATTCACTTATTTTGCATGGTTGCTGTTTGTCGCCTGTTGTTGCTGCCGTTTGTTGCTGTTTTTCGGTGCACATTCGTACAGAATTAATGCACACCGCACCGCGCCCCCCATATTGTATGCAGTTCCTGCAGCTAACCTTGCCGCTCAACATTTGTTTTCTCCGCAACCCATCCTCATTTCCCGACACCCCTCCATCTCCCACTTTTCCCAACCCGTCTCGTTTCTCCTTCTTCGTGCCATCCATTGAACGAACCCGGTTGGCTGGATTTCCATATGTGAAAATGTCGCGCGTTTGTCAGTCGTCGTTGTTGCTGTATTTTATGTAATGCCAACGAATCATTGGGTGAAGTAGTAGTCGTCAAACGTTGGCAAAACTGCTAGGCGAGAAAAATATTCCTTGTTACGCAGTCGTCGCAACTTTTCCATGTCGTCTTCTTGTGAGAAATTTCCTTGTATATCACATACTTGACACTCCAAACTCCACTCCGACTACAGACCCAATAAAGTGAGACTAAAACCTTAAAGACGGCCTAAACCTCACTGACTGCCCATTCCTGTAACGGACTTCAAGCGGCTTCAGTGACTGTCCGACTATCAAGTGACTGTCCAGTGACTGTAAGGAGAATCGCTGACAACGAACGACTTCAAATGGCTTCGGCATCTTCACTGATTTCATACAACTTCAATCACCCGAGATTCCAAATTCCGATTCCTCCAAAACTTCGACGTCTTCAAGGATGTCAAATAACTTTAGTGACTTCAAACGACGTCAATGATTGGTCTGAGAATGACGGGTCAGAGTCTGCTTGTATACCGAGTTCAAAACACCAAGTCAATGTCAAGCCATCAAGTTAAACTCCGAATGATCATTGCAAAGGCCAAACTGGAAATCGTGCTTCTCACGGTCTCACATCGTGTTATCAGACTTTCTAGTCCCTGGCGAGACTTCGCTGCCCAGAGATACTGGAGTTCTCTGAGTTCTGGAGTTGGGCGATGACTTTAACTGAATTTCCGTGTGAGTGACCACTTCGCAGGCTCTTGAGGGTCGTTGCTAGATTCTCCTTCTGAACACCGGGATTGACGGGATTACCAGCGCTAAAATACATCGTTACATCCATCACAAGAGGAGCGGAGTGGAGCGAAGTTCCCTCCGGTTATTCTGTGATGTCCTCGGAGTTTCTTTGGGAACTTAAGAGAAACTCACTCAGTTGGAATTAAAAGGTCCCAGTGGGTCACATTTCGAAGCGTGTGTTTTTTCCTCTTGGCTCCTCCAGTTGGTCCGCGCGCAGTTGATACGCTACGTCGTCCCAGTAAACCGTTTAAATGGATTCCGTGCGGGACGATTGTGCCTGCTTATTCTTCATTCGCAACATGATTCGTGATGAATGTTGAGCGCGCTGCACGCGGCGAGGACTGCAAGCACCTCAGATGGCATCTCGCGTACCGAGAGATGCAAAAGTTGAGCGTAATTTTTCAAAATGCGTGCGCTGTGCACTGGCAAACTATTTTTGCTAGTTGCGGCTTCTTTGTGCTCACCGCGTTGCCACCACGAGTCCTCCTCGCGGAGCAGAACCAGCGCAGTGGGACGAATGCGTATCCGGCAGATACGCGAGCGCGTCTGAAAAAGAAGACTTAAAACATTTTAAATGCATGCAAGTGCACGGTGGGCGGTTGACACACACGACACAGTTTTGCCGAGGGGCGGGAGGAGGGCGTGCTGAGAGGGCTCACAAGAAATGGCACGAATACCAGCGCAGCATCTGCTGCTGTGCCTTCAAATGCTGCCGACGACTATGACGACGACGACGGCGACGACGACGACGACGACGGCGAAGAATACATAAAATTAAAATCCACCGAGGATTCTGAAATGATTTTTCTGCTGTGCGATTTTTTCAGCGCCGTCTTCATCCGCGTTGCCGTCGCTGGCGTTCCTTTCATCTGCTCTGCAGCGCCGAGCTCATTTCATTTGTTTGCTCCTCTTCAACTTTGGATTCTGCGATGCTTTTGCTTTTTATCTTCGCAGTTGCTGCTGCTGTTGCTGCTGTTGTTGTTGGTGCTGCTTGCGTTTTTATTGTATGGGTTGTCCTTAGCTATGTTGGATGCTTCGTTGTTGTTGCTGTTGCCGTTGCTCGCAGGTTTGCTGTTGCCGCTGCAATAAACGAGGCTGAGAAGAGCCGCCGCTGATTCCCTTCCTGCGTCGAGTTGGCACAATCTGTGCGCTCGCCGCGGCTGCTGCTGCTGCTGCTGCTGCGCTGATAACGCTGTCGCCCCTGCTGGTCTTGCAGTTGGTCGCTTGCTGTTTGTCGCTTCTGTCGAAGGTGGCTCGCCCTGGCAGCCGCGTTTTGTTTTATTATCTCGCTTGCAACAGTTTCACTCGGCGCTCCACGTACTCGCGACGGATGTCGTCGTCGCTGTTCTGCTGATAGCAGCGAGGTGTTCGCATCATCTGCAATCTCGAACCTCCTCACCCCCCACCGCAAAACCCCGCGTGCAACCGGAGAAGCAACGCGAAATCTGTGTGTATCTGAAAATTAAATGAACAGCAGCGAAGTGCAGCGCCAAGATTTCTGCACTCAGCTCAGCGTGCTCCACGGACGGCCTGGAAGGGGCTGGAAGCGCGCTCGTGGCTGGGATAGAAACGTGTTAACCGGGAGCCCACTTGAAGTCGTTGACCACTCGTGTGCTGCTGCTGCTGCTGCCCTGTCCTGCCCACACCATGCAGCGACGGCGACGACGGCACGACGGCAGGACGGCACGACGGCAACAACGAACCCGAAACTCCACTCAGCAGCAGCAACAATAAAAGACACGCCACTCAACTTCCGTCCCGTGCTGCCATAAGCGGTCGCTTTTCCCCGCTTGCAGCTGCGTTCGCTCCGCGCACAGCGTTCACTGCGACTGCTTTTCCTACAAAATGAACGCAAATCAAGTCCAGCTGTATTTGCGTTGTGACTTCAGCAGCGAGTCGCGTGAATTAATGCGGCAGAGTCACGTAAAGAAGTCAGAGAAGCAGCAGCTACAATCGTCGTCGTCGCCGCCGCTTGTTTCCTCGCAGCCTGGTTTTCGTCCGAATCAGCGTCGAAACTCGTGTAAATGGCACCATTTTTGCTCTGTCGCAATACATATCGAGCACGATATACTCTCTCTCTCTCTCTCTCTCTCTCAGATGCAAATCTCAGCCGAGCTGATAAGAAAATTCGGAAATACCGAACCTGAACTCCGTTCCTGGAGAAGAATTCAGTTTTGCATGCTAAAATTTTCGGGAAGGACACTTCAAAACGTGCGGCCGACTTTGTCGTCGCAACACATATCGAGCGAGAAGCGTAGCAATCCGCTCGGTTGTCCTCACGACGCCTCATTCTGGTTATTCAGTTGCCCGTTCTACACTAATTTCATTAACCTTTCCATCCGTTCTGCTCGCAGATACTTTTGATTCCACTTCAATCTGTGTGTCTGTCATTTTGTCTGTCTGTCTGTCTGTCGTTCATCTGTTCAAAGTTCTTTATTGTGATTCATTCTTTTGTGACGACCATGTAGTTGTTGTTGTTGCTGTTGTTGCTGTTGCTGTTGCTGTTGCTCTTGCTATTGTTGTAATTATATTTTAATGCAGCAATCACATAATTTCACACTCTACTTCTTCGATTGTTTTTACTGAGTAAAACTAACTCGATTTTTTGCCGGTGCCACTGTTGTTGTTGTGGCTGTTGTTGTTGCTGCCGCTTATTACTGCTTTAGTTGCTGTTGTTGTGGTTGTGACAGCCGCTGCCTCTCCTGCTGCTGCTGCTGCTGCTGCTTTTACTAGTTTATGTATTTTCTCTGATTACGTAGTCGTCTAGCCAACGTTTAAGCTAGGCATCCGTTGATCTTTGAAGTGAACATCTTTGAAGTACTTGAGCTGAAGATACTTTCGTATCTGTGCGATAGTTAGCTGAAAAGTATCTGCAGTCAACACTTGGCAGAAGCGACTGCCTTCTCCGCCGACTGCAAACGTGATTATTTTTTATTTTTGTTGTTCTTCTCTGGTTGCCGTTTGTTGATCGCGAGAGTGGGCTGTGTTGTTTTTGTACGTGTTGTAGTTGTTGTTCTTTTTAGTTGTTGTGCGTTTCCATTTAGTTGCTGCTCATTTTTTTATTGTTGCCGTTCATTTCATTATTTTCGTGTTACTTTTGTTGTTTGCCGATGCTTTTGCTGTTGTTGCCGTTCGCTTGCGTTGTCGTCGTTGTTGTTGTTGTTATTGTTGTTGTTATTGTTGTTGTTGTCGTAGTTGGTGGTGCTGGTGTTGTTGTTGTTGTCGTTTCTGTACATTAGCAAACAGCGCGAGTGAGGCCGCGTTTATCTTCAACTTTCTGCTGCTTCTCCTCTGCTACTCTGGCGATCGTCTTGAAGTGACTCGTTGTTATTGTTGTTGTTGTTGTTGTTGTTGCTTTTATTGTTTGTTCGCCTTTTGCTGAATTGGTGCGGCGGATTCATGCAGTGGATTGAATTGAGCGGCGGCCGTCGTCAGCAGCGACCCGGTTCGCTGTTTTCGCCGTCGCCGCCCCCACCGCTGCCCTCGCTGGCCGCACTATTCACCTCGCTTCCCTCACAATTCACCTCGCTGTCTTTGCTGTTGTTGTGTTTCGATTGCTGCTGCTGTCGTCGTCGTCGTCGCCGTCGTCGCCGCCGTTGGTAGGCCGAAAAGAAGCAACTGAAGTTGAGCCGAGCGACGGCGGCAGGCGGCGGCCGGTTGGCTTCGCTGGTTCGCTTGCTCGCTCCTCTTCTCGTCGAAAGCAGTTTTCGCAGAAGGTCGATGACTTCTTAGGTCCACCGCGGCGGTGCGCAATGGTAGCGCTGGCGTGTTTCTGTGTGCCCGCGACCGCCGCCGCCGCCGCCGCATCAGCTGTCCACGGCTGGTTGGTCTGCATGTCGGCCGCGACGGCTGCTGCTGCTGCTGCCGGCTGGCTGTGCGACGACAACGCGCCGCGCCGCGCCGCACTCGACTTAATGAGTGCGTTGTTATTCGCGGCAGATCGCAGCGGGTGCGTCGCTCAGTTTGCTCGTGGCTGCGATGAAAGCGTCTCAACACCGATTAATTATTCTCATGTGCGTCGCATGAGTGTTGGATTCGAGATAATGCGGCGATTATAGGTCTCCCTACAAGCGCTCGTTCGCGATTTCTAACGAAACCCTCGAGTAGATGATTCGGAAGATGATTCGGTAGATGATTCGGAAGATGATTCGGTAGATGATTCGGAAGTTCGGGAGGCAGGGGAAACTCAGGTAATAAAGGGAAAACCGCACTGAAGGCCGAGTAATTAAATAAATATCACGAAATCGCGTTTAATTGCCTTATCATCACTTTAAAAACCTATTAAATGCCGCTCTGCTCGGGCTCAAGTGACGTCAGCCGTTTTAATAAAAGTTTACCGAACACGGAACTAAAGATTTTAGTTGTGAATCGTATTCAGTAATAGAAATGCAAACGGAAACCGTGGTACTCGCAGCCCCTTCATGTCCTTGAGAAACCTCGAAAAGCAATAAAATTAACAATATAAAGATTGCGGGAAAAATTCAATGGCAAGAACGGACGGCTTCAGTTGCTGAATTCGCCGGAACAGATTGACAGCACTTCGCCAGATAAGAATTGAAGGCGCGGTGCCGCCCCGCGAACACGAATTTCACCCTAACAACTCGCGAACGCGACAACCAACGCGTATCAGATTGAGAAAAATAAGAGATTATTTATTGGCACTGAAATAATCGATAAGGAAGAAACCCGTCGCGGTATCTGCGAACGAAAGGCATTCCAAGAAAACTCCGACCTCGCGCTCGCAACGCGTCTGCGGCGACGAAGCGAAATCAATAAGCAGAAGCAGAGTCTGAGGAGTGAATTATGTATCCAGCAGCGAGCCCTCGTCACCAGCGACTGAGTGCACCATCTTGTGGATACTAATATCTGCGCGTAGTGGAAATTGCGCGGAGCAAAAGTGCAAGAAGTTCAATCGGTCGTCGTGCGGGCGGCGGGCGCGCGGGCAGACAAATTAACAGCCAGCTAAACCGCAGTCGATCCACTGTAACAGCGGAGCACGAAGCGCGAAGCGTGTGCATGGAAACCCTTAACAAGCAAACACAGCGAGCGACACGAGTGCCGTGGCGACGACGACGCAGCGCAACGCCGCCATCTTGAAAGGCACCGTGTGACCAAGAGACTGGCGACGGCGAACCGACGGCGACGACGACGACTACGACGACGGCGACGACGACTACGACGACGACGACGACGACTACGACTACGGCGCCGACGATGCCGAAGCCGCCGCCGAGTCCACCACGGCAAGCCAGCAAAACACAAAGAAAAGACATGAAAGAATATTTGAGCGAGGCGTGCACAGCACAGTTCGGCCGAGTCTCTCTTCCTCCAAACGAGTCATTACGACGATTCAATTGAATTGGATGGAGTCCACTCGGGCAAACAAACAGACGAACAAGCGAACTGGCGGCGCAGCAGAGCGAACTGCCGGCGCAGCAGAGCGAACTGAGTAACCAACCAGCCGTCCAGCCCATCCACTCAAGTCGGAGGCCAACAAACAAACAAACAATCGATCCGTCCATCCATCCATCCGTCCACCCATCCGTCCAACCAGCCAAGCCAACAACCGACCGCCTGCTGCCCGCTGCCTGCCAGCCAGCAGCGCACAGCCAGCCGACCTACCAGTTAAAAGGCCTCTCGACGCCGTCGTTTAGGTATCCGTGGGATACGCTGTCGAGCTGACGTATCTTCGCTGCTGCGTACGCATTCCACTTGCTCGAGTCCGCGAAAATTCAGTATTTTGGCTAAAACAAGTGAAATGAGCGCTGAAAGAGAGGGGAAAAGTGCGAGAAACCGAAAATTATCCTCAAGTTATCCATATTTAGTACAGAAAACAAGTGAAAATAGTGCCGTTAGTGCTCCGAAGTGTTGCTGCGAAGAGCCTTTGAAGAAACCGCAAAGTGCTTCACCGCACATCTGCGCCGCCTTTCGCTCCGCATGTTTATTTAAAAACGTATTAAGTAACTTTTGCAATGCTTATTTAACTGAAATAAAAGCTACATAGATAAAAGAAGCGAAAAGTCATGAATGAAAAAAACCCCAGCACAGATGCAGCTGAAAAATACGGATACACATACAATATATATAAAGTGAGGTGAAAAACGTGACGCACGCGAGTTGGATTTTACTCTCAATTGTGGTGGAGTTGTTGTCTTTTTTGCAAATGTGAGTGAAATTGGTATAGAAAAGCTGTTTCTCTCACAGCACCAACAACACTCTTTTGCGTCTCGGGCAGTGTGACCAGAGTGTTCGCAACCGAGTATTTAACAGTGAAAACCGAAAGAAAACAGAGTTCTTTGTTGGAAATAAGGTGTGTGTGTATTTTTTACCATGTGAGAATTGAATATTTCATTGCACCTCTCATGGATTTTTACAATTCATCCAGTCGGAATTCGATTTTGTTGTCTCTCTGGTTACACTGGCCTGAATTCTAAGGAATTCATAATCAAATCGTGGTGACTAACAAACAAACACATCAACATTTTTACACGTGCGTGTGCGTAATTTCTGAGAATTATTACTTATTCTCCCCTCTGAATATTGTTTTTTCTTTCTTCTTTGTTTTCCTTTTTATATTCTCTCCACTTAACATGCTCCGATTACAAGAGAGAATACGCTTCTTACGTGAGAGAATCGGTAAAGCGAGAGAGGGAGAGCAATTAGAACATTTTTGTAATTTCTTTCCCTTCCTTTCTGGGTTTCACATTTCCGCTTTCATTTACTTAAAGTAAAAAGAAACGTCAAAATTACAAGCTGTCAAATTAATGCTGTTGGCCTCTTCTACTCTTTCCATGATTTCTCTTATTTACCTTAACGATTTAATGACCTTATCTGTCGGTGACGTTATTAAATTGGTGAAGGAAAGTGATTTGGGAGATTTTTGCAAGTTTTTATCGTGTAAAAAAGATGACATTATTACAATCTTAGCAAAAAAGTAATAATTTTTGTTCGAAAAATTACAAGTAAAAAAATTTTTATTATGATCATTAAGAGGAAATTATTAATTCAAAGCTCTGGTCCAAGTTTTGTACTTGAGAACTTAAGGAAAAAAGTCGGTTTTGTCCTTCTGCTTCTAGAAAAATATAAGTAAGTTCCTAGAAATCTATATTTCCTCTATATCAACAAATTTATCCGTCCCCGATTTGCAAACGATCCGCAGGATATTCAAGATGGAACAGTTTATAAAGTCAAAAACCTTCTATAAATAAAAACTGCAATTATTGCCTGTGGAAGGAGGCTAAATAAAATATGAATGAAAATTTGCTTAGGAGAGCTGAGAGAACGAGAGCAAGAGGTTGTGACTCTTTCCTCTCTCGGCTTCATACGTGTTTACTCCGCTCCTCAAACATGTTAAATCGTCTCATTGCAGCCCCAACTGGCGTGCATGAATGATCCCAACATGTTTGCTTGAAACCTGTTGTTTGACTGTTGCAACATGTTGTTACAGCATCCGACGCAACAACTGATGCAGCCTGATATGTTGCAATTATAGAACTTCAGTTACAATTAACATTAAAATAATTTCCTTTCCCTTTTTTCAGTGCCAGAAGTGAAAACAACAACCGCATCGAAATGTGTGCGTTCTAAAAGTGTACAACAACGAAATGCAGTCAAAGAAAACAAAAAGACATTCACAGTATAATTCTGTGGAAGAATTTGTTTGAATCAAAGCGACAGAATTAAAGCCACAACTACAACGCGGACATTCTTCCTCGCTGCATTCGTTCTTCATAACCGTTTTTCTCCAGCCGAGAAGATAATTTTGTTCTTGACCACCCGTTAAAAGAAAAGCAGTCAAAATTAAACGCAACAACAAGAAAAAGTCTCAGAATCCTCCGATGAAAAGCATGGATAAGAATGGTGACGGCGGAGATGGTAAATCCGGCGGCGGTGTTGGCGGCAGTGGGAAGTCCGGCTCCAGCGGCAACGGAGGCGGTGGAGCCGGTCAACACGATCCTGCCTCCTTACTGGACGCGGCCTCGCTATTCGGTGAGTCAGTCGACATATCGAAGCATTCAATTTTTTATGCTGTCATCTTTCTTTTCTTATACGTGCGCAGCTTATTGGGGAGGACGCGATTCTGCCGCAGCCGCATCCAATCCACTCTTCAGCTCGCAGTTCAATGCAGCGGCTGCTGCGGGTCTGGGTCTGCTGCCGAACCCCGGCGCAACGCAAGCGGCCAACGACCGCTACTCCATGGCAGCGGCGGCAGCAGCGGCCGCAGGACATCATCACCAGAACACGATGGCCGTAGCGGCTTCACAGGCAGCCAGTCTCGCAGGTCTGCATCCAGCAAGTGAGTCGGTTAAGAGAACACAAATTAATGTGGTGACGACTGCCTCTCGCTCGATAGGAAGGGAGTGAAACAGCAAACGCATTTTTGTGTCCCTCGAATGTTGTTTGAAGAAAACGCTCCCAGATCAGTAGGCCACGCTTCTGTTGTGCGTTGCCACTCGTTGCGTCTTGTCGATCGATTGGTATTAGAAACTGTGGCCAACACAAAATCGAGAAGTGCTTTTGTTTGTTTGTAGTGATGCACGCGACCGGGATCCGGTGTTGTATCGAATCTCGTCCCCCAGCGAAGGCAGACTCGATTTCGGACTTTTCCAATATAGATTTTCACCTCAAATACAGAAGATCGTTTCGATTCCTTTCGCCACTGAACAAGAATGTCGCGATATCACTTTCCATTCTAAGCCCTCGACGGCGAAATCGTGAAATCAGAGACAAGATCAAGACGACGTCAATAACTGCCTCGTCTCGCGCGCATCATTACAAATCCAAATGTTTACAGTTGAATTTTGCTCACATAAATCTCCAGAGTACTTTTATTCACAGCGTCATGCAACTTTTCTCCCCGCAGGTTGGTGGTCGATGGCTCAACTGGCGGCTCAGGACTACTTCAGCCGGCTGCAGGCTTCAGGTCTCTCGCCCTTCCCGCATCCCGATCTAGCAGCTGCGTTCGGACCGTCTGCACTCGGCCTAGCGGCGGGCAGCTCAGGCGGTGGTGCCGGCGGCAGTGGCTCTGGTGCTGGAGTGGGCGGTTCCAACATGGGCGGCGGTGTGGGCGGCAGCAGCTCCGGCTCCGTGGGCCCTTCGTCGGGTAGCAAGTCGAGCAAGAGCCGCAAAGAGAAACGTCAGCAGCAGCAGCAGCAACAACAACAACAACAGCAGCAGCAGCAACAACAAAACTTGGCCAATAGTTTGAACGCCGCAGCTGCAGCGGCTGCAGCGGCGAGCGCAAATCCCGCTGCCGCTTTGGCCGGCATGCATGGACTGGTGGGAACGGGCACGACTATAACGCCATCCTCAGCCATGGGCGGCGGAGGTGGTGGGAGTGTAGGAGGCGCTGGCTCAACGTATAAAGTGAGTACTGCACTGCAGGCAGCCTTAAAAAATCTCGAAATTTCTTCGGACCAACCAATCACGTTTTGCACTTCCATTCCAGAATTCCTCGGGCGGTTATGGCAAGTCGTCGATGTCTTCGTCGCTGCCGCCTGCTCCCGGCTCGGCCTACGATCCCGTCACTCTGCACAAGGAGCTGCTGGCTATGCAGGCAGTTGCCGCTGCCGCATCTTCTGGCGGCGGTAGCGGTTCGTCCAGTTCCTCAACATCGAAGAAGTCGTCAGCACATCATGCTCAAGCGGCCCATCCAGGTGTTGGCGGCATGAGTTCGTCTACTGTCAGCGGTGGCGGCGGCGGTAGCCACTCCAGTAAGTCGTCAGCATCTGCCAGTGGCATGCATCACATGGGCGGTGCCGGGGCCAGTGGCGGCATGAGCAATACCAATTCACATCACAGCTCAATGATGTCGCCCCACTCGTCGCTGGGCAGCTCAAGCGGCGCTCACTTGGGTGGCATGAGTGGCAGTGTCTCTAGTGGCGGCGCAGGCAGCTCTTCCAAAGAGCGCGACAAGAACAACGCTTCGCTGAATGCGCTGAATTCGCTCTCTCAGCTGGGCTCTCTCGGCCTCAGCCCGCAACAGAGCGTCCAGGCCGCGATGAATGCCTTCGCGGCCAGCAATTCAGCTGCCGCCAGTGCGAGCGGAGGAAAGTCGAAGGATTACATGCCGTCGGGCATCTTGAGGTAGGTTGGGTCTCACATCTTCTGGGTAGCGTGGGTGAGTGAGGGGGCAGAGGGCGGGGGCTCGTGCTTGGAAGCTTTTGACGAGCGGACTACACTCAATGGGCCTGTCTGGGGAGAAGAGGCAGGAGTAGTGTAAGGGGGTCACTTTTGCGATCTCTTTATTTTCGCTCTTACGTTTGTCTCTCTTTCGTTGGACTTGTTAATTTTACACCGTTTTGGGATCTTTTCACTAACCTCGTACACTCCACGTAGTGCTGCACTGGAAGGAAAGTAAGATCCTCGATCCTTGATTAACTTGATGTTGTATGGAATGGAATCAGAGCTGTAGAAGATTGCAATCACTGCGACTGGAATTTGTGTAGAACAGAGCTATGGATTCAAAGTTTTCATAGTCGAGAAATTAAATAATTTTGCAAAATAGTTCGAAAAAATCTCGTACTTTGACGTCAGCAGTGTAGCCGCGAAAAATCATTCGAAGTCGATGAAGAAGGTTGCTGTAACATGTTGAGGTTTCATATTTGAACTTGAATGACTTCAAATGATGTGACTTCACGCAGCCGATCTAAAACAGTGTTGATGTGTTAACGACTTCAGAGTGCTAAGCGACTTCAAGTGACTTTAAATTATAGTAGTTCGTTATCTTTAATCTTTGTGCCGGCCTCGGATCGCGTGATTCAGTTGAGTCCATCTTGAATTAATCGCTGGATTTTATAGTTTCGGACATCATTTCGCAATTCTATTTTGGAAGTTGCGGCGACTGAAATCGCAGCTGGTTGCATTCTTTTACAGCCCTGAGTGGAATGCCATTTAGTGTCTTTTAGTATCTGAGTGTGATTGGCAAGAAATACAGAGAAATAATAGTCGTGCTTAGCGAACCCATTGGCCAGATTCAAAATTCTTTACCTTTGTTTGATTGCTACTCGTTTCACGCTCTCTGTGTCAAGAGCTGCTTTCGCCATCACGTTTCTAACCAGAATTTTCTTCCCGCCTTCTTCCAGCGATCACCCCTCCTTGCTGGGAGTCCGATTGCCGCCCGACACTGAGATCATCAAGTACACGTCGTCCATCGTGGGCCCCAAAATACCTGGTACAACTACGCGTGGTCGCAAAAAGACCATCTCTGAAGAACAACAACAGCAACAATCGTCCAACCCCCTTTCCTCTCTGCTTGCATTTCCAGGTCTCAGCCCAGCCAAGCGGGCTAGACTCGAAATGGAATACGCGGCCATGGCGGCCGCTGCGAATGCGGCGCAGCAGCAGCAGGTGGGAATCGGTGCCGGTGGTGGTGGCGGCGGCGGCGGCGGTGGAGGCAGTGGTGCCGCAGCGGGCGCCGCTCCCGTGCATCTGGGTTCGTCGTCGGCAGCGGGGGGCGCCGCAGGAGGCGTCACCCCATCCAGCCGCGACTCGTCTTCGGACCGCGTGGAGGTCATTAAACTGCCGCCCACCATCACCTCGAACGGCGCCTACAACCTCTCGAACAAAAACAAAGACTTGCACGACTTGACTGGCGATCACAGCAGCGGTGGGGGCGTCAATCTCAGTATGAAGTCGTCCAGCGGCGGGCAACTTTCGGGCGCCTCCTCCGCACCGATTACCATTGAAGACTTCGACGCGCCGCTGAATCTATCAATGAAGCCGGACAAGTCGTCCTCGTCGTCGGCCAGCAACGACTACAGCCAGTCGTCGGCAGCCGGCGGCACTGCCAGCTCGTCGACGACAGGCGCTGCAAGTGCTTCCAACAGCTTACAGAGCTTGAGTTCCATCACGGCCGCCTTGGGTTCCGGCAGCTCGCCGTCTTCTTCGGCAGGCGGCACTGGCAGCGCGAGTGATCGCTCGCAAGCGCCCTTCAAAGAGGGGCGCCCACGCAACCTCGGCCGCGGAGTGTCGAAGCCGAAGAAGAACACGGTGGCTTCCTTGCTGGCGCAGTCGCGCGCTGTAGGCTTGAAGCCGATGTTGGCGACACAGCAGCTGCTGCAACAGGGAGCTGACTTCGTAAGTGGATTGAATGCTTGCCGACCGAATTGTATGCCACTAACGTGCCGCTCTTCGTTCAACAGGAGAAAATCCGCCAGGCGCTCAACGAGGCCAATGCACAGATGGAACTGTCCACCGACTCGGAGAGCGTCGCGGCCGAAAGCGGCCTGTCCGAGTCGGAGGGTGAGGACGCACACATGCTCAATATAAGCGAGCTGCGGGTGCCACTGGATCTGGGCTGGCGGCGCGAGACGGTTATCCGCGGCTTGACCAAGGCTAGTCAGATACGCGGCGAAGTGAGTTACTTCGCGCCGGGCAGCACGGTGCCGCTGAAGACGATGGGACAGATTTTCGCTGTGAGTTTGTAAATGAATTGTTCTCATCCCTTGCATCGGCTTGAATTCTGAGTTCGCTCCAAAACTAACACGCGCCCTACCTTCCTTCCTTCCACTTCGCCACAGTATTTGGAGAAGAATCCGTCGAAGCTGGTGCGTGACAACTTCAGCTTCTCATCGCGAGCCATTGTCGGGTCGTTCTTGCAGCCCGCGCCACCGCCCTACGCCAACGACGGCGAGTACATACGCATGAGTGACAGCGACGTCGCCAAACGCCTGGAGGACCTGAAAATGTTTACGCGCCAGACGCTGAATGTGGAGCAGCGCATCGAGATAGCGAAGCAGCAGCAAGCAATGCGCGACGCCAAGAAGCTGCAGAAGGAGGAGTTGGCGCGCAACAAAGAGAAGGCGCGCCAGGAGAAGAACGAGAAGCTGGAGCAGCAGCGCAAAGAGAAGGAGTTGAAGAACCAGCAGGCGATCGAGGTAGCGTCGTCACTCATTCCAGATCCCTGTGGGTGTGGAGAATAATGCACTTCGTATTTTCAGGCGCGCAAGAAACGCCAGGAGGAACTGGAGCGCATCAAACAGGAAGAGCTGCTCAAAAAACAACAAGTAAGTCACAGTTTTTGACTTGCTGACGCACTTTAAAGTTGTTGAGCGTATGCATTTTAAAAACTATTAAAATTTTGGTATTAATTAGATTTCCGCTTTCATTCTTTTTAGGAAAAAGAAAAGAAGCGCCAAGAAGCCATCCTAGCTAAGGAACAGGTACGGAAATTTGTCACAAAAACTAATGGATGCTGCCTCAGGGCTAATTTAATTCAGTTTAAATACTTTTAATTACTGGCTTTAGAAATATTCCAACTGATTTCTTTCCCTCTTTCCATTTTGAATTCCCGATTATCACCTTCTATCGGTACGCGGTGGTGCTCTCAGGAACTTAACAAGCAGAAGGAAATGCTTCTCGCGGCTGAAACGGTAAGGATTTACTGAAATTCCTTGTTTTCATGATCACGACATTCTTTCAAGCAAGCAAATCCGGGAAAAGATCCTTATTTAGTACTTCGCTTTCAATTTGTTATTACTAACGGCCTTTTATTCGTTAATATAAACGTAATATTCTGCTCCCTCCACTCACCCTCACCCTCTCTCTCCGAAGGAACGCGAACGACGTCGTCAGCACATGAACCTGATACGCCAGCTGGATATTCGCCGCAAGTTCGAGGAGCGCGAGAAGAAGAAGCATCAGCTGGTTTTGGATCGTTTGATTTTGCGTGAGAAACGTTTGGCGGTGCGCAAGCGTGACGCTGAAATACTGGCTCAAATCAGGTGGGATATTTTAAATTCGGCACAGAGTCGCGCGTGCCAAAGGATTTTCGCTCTTGCTAACACTGAGTATCCTCTCGCCTTTTAGAAAACCTCAAGAGGACTCAGAAATCGCGCACGAGAAGCAGATCCCTCAACTGGATCGCATCGCAGGCAATCGTTTGCCCGGACAAGCGATGGCCGACCTGCTGATGGTGTTCGAATTCTTGCACAACTTCGGCGAAACACTTGGATTTGGTAAGCAGTGCGGTGCAGCTACCACTAGTCAATCAACTGACTTGTCTCTCTCTCTTCCCCGCAGACATGGAATCTCTGCCCACCTTACAGAATTTGCATGACGCCCTGGTCAGCGACAGCACCGCCGACGCCGAGGAGGAGCTGCTCTCTGTGATGACACACCTGTTGGTGTGCGCCATCGAGGACCCAGGCATACCGAACCCCGGCCGCCACACCACGCTGCTGGGGCAGTCGCTGCGCAACGCCGACATCACCAACTCAAACGTCTCCGAAATTCTGCGCATTTACCTGTACGCCACGGCGACCGGCGAGATCCGCCAAATGTTCGGCGTGACCATGGACCGTGAGCGCGAGCGCCGCATTCCCGACCACCACCAGGTCGACGCGGACGCGGCCACACATTCCAGTAAGAACCAGGAGTACTACAAGCTGCTGCACGAGAACGAAACCTGGAAGCTGTCGCACTCGCTGAAGGATCGGCCCTTCGTGTCGCTGAACCCCACTCGCAAAGCGCAGATACTGGCGCACCTCTGCAACGACCTGCTGATGAACAAGGCGGTGCTGAAGCAGATCGAGAACAGCTTGGAGACCTGCGCCCAGATGCGCAAGGAGAAGTACATGACTGACATGAAGGTGCGCAAGTACAAGGCGCTGCACATGCGCAAGTCGCGCATCGAGGCCTACGAGAAAGCTCAGGCAGAGCGCGAAGCTGCCATGTTGGCCGCCATGGCGCAGCAGAAGCTGGACGCCGAGCGACTTGAGAAAGAAAGCGCGGACAGGGAAATGGGCGACGGCAGCAAGAATGACAGCGACGCCGAGAAGCCTCCAGACGGCACTGAAACCAACAACAATAGCAGGGCTGAGACATCTGCGGAGAAGATGGACGTGGACCACCCAGAGGTACAGAGCAACCACCTGAGCGAAGCCGCCGACTTCAGTGAGAGGGACAGCAACAACAAGGACGACGCGACGACCAGCAACAGCTACTGCAGTGCCGCGCCGGCCTTGGACGGCAGCAGCAGATTCGACGCCAGTCCCGCCAAGAGCTGCATGAGCGATCTGCTTCCCGCTAAGGTGGCCAAGATGGAAGATATGGTCGCCACGCCCACCTATCAGAACGGCAGCTCTGCTGTGACGCCCGTTGAACTCGGCGCTCTCATTCCGAAGAACAAAAGCGCTGCAACGCGAGTTTCCATGAACGACGATGCCGCTTCCGCCACAGATGTGGGCATGGATGACGACCTCAGCGACCTGGAGTCCGAGATCACCAACGTCGAGGAAGACGAAGACAGCAAGCTGAGCGCCGACGAGCTGCAGAAGAAGCTGGACAAGATCGTCAGAGCGTCGCTGAACTGCAAGGAGGCGCTGGAGAAGAGCACGAATCAGCTGCGCGCAGCCTGCTTCGGACAGGATCGCTTCTGGCGACGCTACTGGAAGCTGCCGAAGGCGGGTGGGATTTTCATCGAAGCGCTGGAGAGCGCGCAGAACGATATATTTGAATACAACGAGATCCTGGAGGCTGAGATGACGGAAGATGGAGCCAACCGCATGCAAATCAATGACGACCAAGAAGAAAGTAAAGTGGGAAACGCCGATGCGGAGAGCAATGAAAATCAGGAGGATGAGGGGCAGCAGTTGCTGCCTGACGCCGCAGTCTCTGGCGGAACTGAAGAAATTGAAGAAGTGGTTAAACAGCAACAGCAGCAGCAGCAAAGTGGAGTCGATGATGACGACGATGACGACGTGGTGGAAACCAACAAGGTTCAGCCGGAAATCGTTGACTTGGACGACGACGATGACGACGACGTAATGCACCAGATGCCGCCCAAAGCCGAGCCGATGACAGATAGCAGCGCCTCTGCGTTGCCACCACCTGTCGCGCCGATTTCCACAAAAACCGACTTCGAAGCCGAAATTAAGATTCCCTCGGTTCCGCCTTTCCACGCTCCAGGCCCGCACGACGCCAACTGTGATAAGCCCGACGGCACGGCCTCAAACGCCCTCAGCTACGACGACATCAAGAAGGAGGACGACTGCATCATCGTGTCGGCCACGAACGCCAACTGCGAAGAGATCATGCTGAAGCCGCAGCCCCCCAATCTGCTTCTGAACCCCGGCGAGAAGTGGTTCTCCATACTCAACCGCGAGGTGCCGCTCACGACCACCGTGCTGCAGGGCGACATCAACCACACCGAGTTCCAGATCAGCTACTCGAACATCACGTGCGAGTCGCAGATGCAGCTGCAGGGCCACCGCTGGGACATCGTCAACAACGCCCAGTACTTCACCATCCCGATGGACGAGTGCAAGGTGGACACCGCCAACCTCACCAACGAGTGCATCCTCTCGCTCTCGGGCCTGGACGACAAGCAGATCGAGCTGAAGCTGCGCGAGTTCGAAGAGAAGCTGGCCACGGCTTCAAAAAACGGTCTGGAGTCTCCTCGTCAACGTGCGCCGAAAAGTGAGGACAACAGCTTCGGGGGCGCTGACGAGGAGAGGGAGAAGGTCGCATTGTCGCTGGTGAAGAACGAGGCCTGCGAGCGCAAGTTTTTTCCCTTTCTTAACGACACCAAGTGGGACAGCGGCGGCGGGCCGAGCGCCGGACTGGCCGGCGGAGGTGACGTCGACCCCAAGCCGACACGCATCCCTCTGAAGCTGGATGAGGCTGGCATCGCGTTTCAAAATTTAGCCAACCTGTCATTGAGCAGCATCAGCACCTTCATCGCGTGTGACGTGCCCACTCCTCTCTCAATGACGCCGGACGAGCACCGTCTGCTGGAACACATTAAAAAAGAGGGGTTTCCGAAGAGCCTGCGCGACAACTATGTTCCGCGCGACCTTCGCTATGGCTGGTGGAAGCTGGACTCGATGGAGAAGCTGCGCCAGGTTATCAACAGCCTCGACACGAAGGGCGTGCGCGAGCGTGAGCTGCACGAGAACTTGCTGCGCTTCCTCTCGCAGGACATCAGCATCGGGTTGCCGTACAAACTGTGCGGCTCGAAGTCCGAGCAAGACAGCAAGGACACAGCTTGTCCGGACTACGTGCGACCAGACAAACCGAACGAGTGGAACCCCAAGGTGGCCAAGCGCGTGGAGCTCGCACTGCTAGAGCAGCTGGAGGCGCTGGAGGACAAGATTGCCAGCGCCTCCATGCAACTGAAGAACTGGCAGTTGCCGCCGCGCATAGAAAACGAGATCAACCTGGACCACGAGGAGGACATCACTGAAGAGGACTTCGTCACCATCATCCCGATGATACGTGAGCGCATCATCGACTTGGAGGCCAACATTGAACGCCGCTACTTGAAGCCGCCGCTCGGCTCGCAGACCGGCGACGCCCACCTCGCTGTCATCGCGCAGAATCAGCAGACCAGCAGCCAGACTCAGAACTCGGCGTCGGCAGCTGCTTTCCTGCTGCAGATGCAGCAGCAGCAGCAGGCAGCTTCAGCCGCACAGCAGCAACAGCTGCTGAACCAGCAGCATATGCAAACGCAGAACGCCATCAACGCCTCGGCCTTCAACGAACGCGCGATGGCCATAGCGGCAGCCAACGCCGCACACGCATCGGCGGCAGCAGTGGCGCCAGACGCTTCCACGGGCTGCGACAACAACTCGGGAGGCGGCGAGACGCCTACCAGCAACTGCGAGAGCGACAAGGACGAGAAGGTGGAGAACATACCGAAGGGCCTGGTGTCGTGGCGCGACGCGGTGTCGCGCTCGCACACCACCGCGCAGCTGGCGATGGCGCTGTACGTGCTGGAGTCGTGTGTGGCGTGGGACAAAAGCATCATGAAGGCGGTAAGTGAGCGGGTGCAACGCACCGCATTCAACCGAATTCACGCCTGAAACACACACTCGTACGCTTTATGTGGTTGCTTTTCTCGCTCTCTCTCTCTATCTCTCTCTTTTCTGTATGTTGCTCTCTTAATTTACTAACTCATTTCACTTCCCGCTAGTTTAATTAATACGAGTTACTAAGTAGATCGGAAACTCATCTCATTTAGAATTGAATGTAATTACAGTTGTTGAGATAGTTGTGGAGTTGTTGTAGTAAATAGGGTTTTCTCTCTTCGATAAAATCACTATCAAGAGTTCTGCTGAGCATCTCATTGGAAGTGGACAATTTGGTTGCGTATGCTAGAGTACCTGGAGTATTGAGGGGGAGGGAGGACGTTGCAGAGCTGTGAACGACTGGAATCGAAGGAATTCCTAAGTTGCAACACAGTTTTAAACGATTTTAGAGACTTGGACCGAATGCTGGTTTTTCATCCTACTTCTGATGACTTTAGCGATATGAAACGACTTCAGTCATCTTAAATCTGTCTATAACTAGACGATTTCCGCCGATTCCAAACGATTTTAATATGTTTCTAATGACTTAAATCGACTTTCAGTTATCTCAGCTGACTTCAAACGATCTAAAGAGACTTCAAACCGATTTCAAGCGACTTAAAATGATTTCAAGCGACTTAAAATGATTGCAAGCGACTTCAAACCGATTTCAAGTGACTTAAAACCTATTTCAAGCGACTTCAAACCGATTTCAAGCGACTTCAAACCGATTTCAAGCGACTTCAGATGATTTCGACATGACTTCAAGAAATTCTGTGGCCTGTAAAGAAAAATTAAATTTCCAGTCGAACGTATTCAAGCAAAAGTTGAATGAAGTCAGTGATGATTTTACCGAATTCAGGTCGGAATGATTGCAGTCTTTTGCAGATGTACACAGAAGGGGTAATTTCAGAATTCATTGAGGATTTTGAAGATATTGAAATTAAAATTCAGGAAAACCAAGTAAAGGATCTCATAAAAGGCTTATTCTACAGAAATTTTGAATTAATTGCGGGTAATTTAGCAGTTGAGTCCAAACTATTGACTTTTGAACCTTACGATTCAGACGATGAAAGACTTCAAAGAACTCTTGGGGTTTTCGAAGAATTGTGGAAACGTAAATCACTGAAGTCAGTGCTTGTTCCTCTCGAAGAAGTCCAACTCAGCGCCAAATTGATCCACCAAATTGTCCTCAGTTTGAAGTAGGGACTTGCTGCTGAAAGCGTTCACTAGATTTTCTGCAACATCCGACATTTCCACACATTTAAGTTGCTCTCTCCCCGTCCACCCCGGCGAATCCCGCCGAGACCAACCGTTCCCGCTCCGCTTCCCGAGTTCAAAATTTTAATAACGCATTTTGATGCCTGTATTGATACTCGTATTTTATGATTTTTCGAAGTTAAGAAAATCACGCTGTATGTATGTATTTTTATGAAAATTTTGCTTTCACTTGAAATGATGGAGCGAATCGTTTCCTTTCCAGTCTTCGTTATTGTTTCGTTGATTTTTGTACAAATTAAAGAGTCAAATTTAAAATTAGATACAACTGAAAAATCAAAAAATTCGTTTACTAATTCATTTTCTTTTTCATTTTTCTTTCCTTTGCAAAACGAAAATTGTTGTTGTTAAAAACGAATTGTACGCTACATGAAATACTCGAAAAAATACATAAATACGTGTACGAAAAACCGTCCGTCTGTTCAATTCGCAACTCCGCCTCCCCACCCCCACTGCCACGTTTTTGCCTTTTTGAAAACTCTGAAATGATTGAAATTTTGAAACCGCGCTGCACTTCCAACATCGCACACACTCGTCCGTACAACACGCACGCACACAAACACGTACACGACCTCAACGCTTCCTCCGCCTCCGCTTCCGCTCCCGCGCTTCCATGTCCTGCGACTCCTTGTGAAACCTTAAAATAAAACCGAAATACTAATTCTGAGTGGCTTTTATTTTATGACCTCTTCTGGGATTTGAAAAATGTTAACAATTCTTTCTTTTAATTTTGGTGTTTGCGCTTCATTGATTGTAATGCATTCGTTCTTGCTTTCCGAACACAAACTTTAACTTGAACTTTAACTGTACTGAAACACGCACACAACCACACCACACCCACACACACCCACGTTTCATGTCCCTCTACCACTCTACCATCTCCACGTCCACCATACCCGACAACCATCATCGTCATCCTCATCACTTCCTCCCGTCATCGCCTCGCGTGCTTTTCTCGAACTCGAATTCGCACTCGACCTTGAACTCCCCACACAGCAGAAACAGAAGAAACCCAAAAAAGAGAAAAAGTCCAAAACGAAAACAAGAACGAAAGATAGCAAAAAATCCGGGAAGAAATCGAAAAGTAGTACCGCGGACACGCCCACTTCAGCCAAGACGGGCCGGCGACAGCGCGGCGACAGCAGCCCTCCCACTACTGCGACCGAGGAGGCGACAGAGGCGTCCGCGAGCAACGGCAGCCGATCACCGAAGAAAAAGAAAAGCAAATCGAAGTCGCGATCGCGGTCGAAAGAGAAGCACAAGCACGGAGAGGCCGAGCGAGTGGGAGAGGGCGCCGAGGGCGGAGAGAAGGCGGAGGAGAAGCGTATCTGTTCGATTTCCACGCTGCGACAGTCAGCGGCGGCGACCATTCAACGCATGTTCTTCGCCGACTCGGCTGCGGAAGAGAGCGAAGAATACGACAACGACGACGTCAACGATCTGAGTTTCCAGCTGCGAACGCCACGCAAGCGCAATAAATCGAAGAAGAAAACCACGCCCACCACAACTCCATCTTCGGCGGCGGCAAAGAAGGCGAGGAAAGACGGCAAAGTACAGGCCGTGGCGAGTGCACGCCACGAGGCCGCCGCCCTCTCCTCCGCTGTCGCGTCGCCACCCGACGCTGCCTTCAACAACCTCTCGGCTGCAATGGTGAGTGTCTGCGCGGCTACTACAACGCTTTCGTCGCCGACGACTATTAGAATCAACCTCCGAACGCACGCGACCAATGAACCAACGACGCCGACCACAACAACAACAACAACAACAATACTTGATCCCCCTCTCTTAGGTCGAAGGTCCACCACACGTACTACAACCTCCTCCAAATCTTCCGATTCCTTACAGAATTGCCAGTTCTGCACGTCGGGGGAGAACGAGGACAAGCTGCTGCTGTGCGACGGCTGCGACAAGGGCTACCACACGTACTGCTTCAAGCCGAAGATGGACAACATCCCGGAGGGCGACTGGTGAGTACTGCCGCGCAGGGCGGGTGTCGGGTCAGGGTGCAGTCCGGAATGTGTGGACAGGATTGAGAGTGCGCTCCGATCGAGAGATTGGCGTGCCTCGGAGGAAACTCCTCCTCCTGCAGGACCCTTTGGTTTTTCGTTCAGTTGTCCCCGCTCTTGCCCCCCGCGGTATTTTTGCGTCTTGGCTCCATCGCTCTTCCCATAAATTCATCACATTTCGTTCAATGTTTATCCGTTCATCTGTCTGCTATTTCATCCTTCAGCTTTTATTTAATTCATTCGGTGATCCGACCACGGGGATTGCGGTCGTGATCGCCATCATTGTCATCGTCAAATCCTAATCAAATCATCTCTTTGCGTGAAGAATTCGCCACACATGTTCTTCATTCTAGTTTCGATGTAACTTCTTCCACATCAGCAACACCCTGTGCACAGTTTCTGGAACACCCTGTATAACTGCTGCCGAGTACGTGCTTCACACTCACCGTTCTCGTCCCTCTCCGCCAGGTACTGCTATGAGTGCGTCAACAAGGCGACCAATGAGCGCAAATGCATCGTGTGCGGCGGCCACCGTCTGTCGCCCGTCGGCAAGATGATCTACTGCGACCTCTGCCCGCGCGCCTACCACGCCGACTGCTACATTCCGCCGCTGCTGAAGGTGCCGCGCGGCAAGTGGTACTGCCACGGATGCGTGTCCAAGGCGCCGCCGCCGAAGAAGCGTTCGAGCAGCAGCAAGCCGCGCAGGGACCGCGACTCGTCGTCGTCGAAGAAGCGCGACAGGCACGGAAGCGGCGCCGCCAACTCGTCCGTCTGCTCGACTGATCAGCACGGCAGCGCGATCGACTCGCACTTGCACAACTCATCACAGCAGTCGCTGAATTCGTCGCACGACGAATCCTTGAACTCGCTACCTGCACCGCTAAGGTATGAAAATTCGAGCCTTTAAATGGTGGGGCTGCAAGTAACGCGTACCTCTCTGCCGCAGTCCTGCGCACTCGATCGCCTCCACCACCTGCGACGACCACCACAACAACTTCCTTCAGACTCAGATGCTGGCCTTGAATCCGCCCTGCAGCCCTGCCGTCAACAACGACTACGTCGACTGCAGCATGGAGGCCTCTGCCATGACTGGTGCAGTGGCCGCTCCGATGGCGGCGACACCGATGACGTCGCAGCCGTTAATGCCACCGCACGTTTTTTGCTCGAGCGGCGTCACTACTGCAACCCCCTCCATCATCCAGATGCATGCTTCGGCATCGCTGACACATTCACAACCACAGCAGCTGCTGCAGCAACCACCACTGCAGCCGCAACAGCCATTGCAATTGCAGCCACAGCTGCAACCGCAGCTACTCATGCAGCAACAACCACAGCCACCACCTAGTTTCCCCGGCATTTCAGCCCATCAACTCTATCCACCACCGCCAACTTCGTCTCCGCAGGCGGCACAGATCGCCACCACCGCTGCCTCTGTGCTCAGCACGATAATGCCGCTGCAGCAGCTGCCGCCACAGCCGCTGCAGCAACTGCCGCCACAGCTGCCACAGCTGCCACAGCCGCTGCAGCCGATGCAGCAACTGCCGCCGCAGCCGCTACAACAACTGCCGCCACAGCCGCTGCAACAACTGCCGCCACAACCACCCCCGATGCCAACCAACCATCCACCAGCACCGATGATGTGCTCGCCAGTCACCGCCTCATCGCCGCTGCACGTGACCTTCCCATCGCCGCGCGCCAGCACGCCCACCAGCAGCAACCTTCACTTCCCACAATCGCCGCAGCACCAGTCCATGTCGCAGTCACCAGCGCCTTCCTTGACCCCGCCGGCGGGCGTTGCCGGGCCACCGCCGCCACTCAACATTCAGGCGGTGCAGGAGGCCAAGGAGAAGATGAAGCAGGAGAAGAAGGAGAAGCACGCGACCAAGAAACTGATGAAGGAGTTGGCTGTGTGCAAAACGCTGTTGGGCGAAATGGAGGTGAGTAGAGGGTTGAGCAGCCGCAGTGAACTTCTAAACATCCCGCTTCCCTGTTGCCTCGTTGCAGCTGCATGAAGACTCGTGGCCCTTCCTGCTGCCGGTGAACACGAAGCAGTTCCCCACGTATCGCAAGATCATAAGAAGCCCCATGGACCTGTCGACCATCAAGAAGCGTCTGCAGGACTTAACGTGAGTAGAAACAGCGGCTTCGTCGACTCGAAACTCATTCAAATCGCTTCTACGTTGCAGCTACAAGTGTCGCGAGGACTTCTGCGTGGATGTGCGGCAGATCTTCGACAACTGCGAGATGTTCAACGAGGACGACTCGCCCGTGGGAAAGGCGGGCCACGGCATGCGGAAGTTCTTCGAGATGCGGTGGGCCGAGTTGACCGACAAGCACTCATGATACCAAGTGAATCACGTTAAGTATCCCGGTGACGCAAATTAAAGGCACACCGCAGTCGGATGCACAGGACTAAACAGGACTTGGACGCCTAATGCTGCAAGTTAATAACTCAAATAATCAGATAAATCAGTTCAGCTGACAGGAATGCACTGCAGTTGAAGCGTAGACTAGAAGTAGGCAAAAGTCTCTGCCTCGGAGCAGTGGAGCAGAGATGGCAGCACGTATTTTAAGTAATGAAAACCATAGCAAAGACCCACTCGGAGCCGAGCAGCTGATTGAGCTGAACCGCTGCGTGGACCTTATGATTTGTGTAAATATTTGTGCTAAACTCTGTTTAGAAGTATTGAAGTTGTCTGAACTTTACCCCACTCGACGAGAACGAGAAGGAAGTTTAGGAATTAATTTTTAAATTCAGCGCACCTCCTCGGTGTGCAAAGAGGAGATTCTCTTCTTGCAATTACGAGGATGAGTTTTGTATTTTGTTAAGCATTTTTGTATCAAAAGATTCTGTTAGAAACTAGAGCGACCAGAAAGCTATAAGGATAATTTTAGAGAGTGGAAATTACTTCGTAGTGGAAATTACTCTGTACAAAATCAAATCTATTTCGTAAGCAGGAGATTTTCTATGTTTTACTTCGCAGTATTCTCTGAACGCGCTTCTCTAACCAACCTTCTTCGGTCGGCTGCTTGTGGAAGATTCTACAATTTAGATAAAATAACACTCACTCTGTACTTAGATTGTAAAGCAGATACTTTAGGTTGATTTATTTTAAACGCAACAAGTTGTGTACTTTAAGTTTAGCAGCGCGTTTGGCTGCGTTTATTGATTCGAGATGCATTTTAATGTCCTTATTTATGAATTTAAATTGAATTTAAATTTGCGTTTTTGCTGTTTTAATTGTCGGGCTTTCGTTATTTGCCGATGAAGAAATGAAGGAGAAATTCGAAGTTTTGTATGAGTTTATTTGCCTCTAATCATTAATTTCTTTTCTACTCTTTTTCCTCTCATTTAATTATTTCGTGTATAATTATTTACCTTTAAGTATGAGTATTAAAGTGACATAAAATTCTAACACTGCATTAAGTGAGTATTAGAAGCGGAAGGCATATCGATTGGAAAACAATGCAAAAACAAAACAAAAATACATATTTTTATTGCTACACAAAATTTGGAAATTTTATTTAACTCGAGGACGCAGCAGTCGGCGGAATTCCGCGGCCGAGAAGGAGACGTTTTAAATAGTTTTTAGCTTCGGCTACACGAAACTAAATACACACACACACACACACACACACACACACACACACATTCGGGTAATTAAATCGTAGCACTCTGTTGCGAAAATGTAGTTTGTAGCTAGCTGAGCGTCTTGTGGTGAGCTAGAAATCGATGATGTCATTTCCGGAGCGACGACGGCTTGTCGATTGGGGATTCTTGATGAGGGAATTGTTGTTATTGAAAGAGTCGCTTCGACCATATTTTGGATGAATGAACTTGTGATTACTGGAACACTTTTTTGATGATTTCATGCGCATTCGAATAACTGAAAACGAAACCAAACTAATTTTGGTTTAACGACCGTCCGGTGGTTGTTAATCGATCGATTCGTTTGTTAATACTGATTATTCGCTTATTAATCGATAAATTTCGAAGCAATCAACATGCGACTGTTATTCGGAAAAGCGCACTTTAATCGAGATCGTTACTCGAGCGGAATCAGGATCCCTAAACGATCAACAATTGTGTAGATTTTTATGTGATGTTGCTGCTAATAAAATTGAAGATATTGAAAAATTGAATATTTTCTGTAAAATATAAAAAAAGAACGACGACGTGGGATTTCGACCACAATATTAAGAGAAAATTGTTGGCATTTTTGTGCTTTTAGTAATAAAATCTCTTAATTTTGCTTAATAATTCCAAAAATACTAGAGCATTGAAAAGTTGAAATTAAAAGCTTGCGAATTTACAGCTCTTTGATAGAAAACTTTCGATATTTTCTCAAAGATACATTTAATAAAGAAACAAAATTCCAAATTGAATGTTTAGCAAATATATAATTAGAAGTTAGAATCAATAACACGTCATTAAAAGCCAGAGAATGAATAATAAAACAGCAAAACTGATTTTGCACCTCAAGCGCAGCTAAAAAAGGACAAACAAACCGTTCCAAGTGAAGAACTCGAATTCCTTAAACTCAAAACTTGATTTAAAACGCGTACAAATATTTTTTCAGCACACAGAACTTGTAAATTATTTCTTATTGTCTAATGTGATATTAAAAACTATGTTTTCTCTTCTTTATTTATGTAAAAATTACGCTAATTTACTTCTCAGCTGCAGAAAAGTCCAATTTCGGAAATAAAAATGAAGTATTTTTAGCATTAAGTAACCACAAAGTAGTTAAAAGTTTTTCATGCAAACAGAAACAGCAAACAATCGCCGTAATCTTACATAGTAATGATGTAACGTAGAAATGTAGGTAGCTGTCTTGCTAAGTAGTTTAGTAGTAGGAATTTGGTAGTGAAAAGCAAAAGCAACAAGTAACGAGTGACGAGTATAAGCTACTGTGACGGTAATTTAATTAATCAGTTGTTGTTGTCCTAAGTTATTATAACGTATCAAGGTAACGTGAAAATGTATGTATGTAGTATCAAGTGAAAGTTTAAATATAAAGTGAGATTACCGAGTATTCGTCATGCCTGTAAATATCTAAGAACGCAATAAAAGTAATCAGCTCACTTCTCGCCGCATACTGGACACGTAATCGACTTCATTCTTCACAGCTGCAAAGTAATCTGTAATCCGTAAACGCAATTACTTGCCATCAGTGTCTGTAGAAAGTGCTGTTATTGCGCATTCCTCACTGTTAGCATTTCAACTATCGATGTAATTAGAAGTAATTAAGTTCGAATGGCAACTCTTGTACTGTACTTACCCACTTGCATCTAAAATTAAGTGAACGAGAACAACAGCAACCGTGAAAACAATAATTGACAGAGATAAAAGTGCAGAAAAATATTTATGATTAACTATATTAATAATAATTGCAATCATGTCAGAATTCACGAAGGCAGAACACTCTGAACAATACGAAGATAGGAAAAACATGAACATTATCAGCAAAGATATTGTAAACAGGATTTATGCTATACAAGAAGAACAACAAAAATATATGCAAAACAAGAAATGCCGTTTTCTTTAATAGTCCCAAAGTGTTTCTTCTTATTTTGATTTAGGTCTGTTGTTAAATTTTGAGTACTCCGATTTAATTTAATTCTATTAGCGTAAATTTTTTTACGTCTCTAATGTCATCTGCAGTACCATCACTAGGAAATTCGCAAGAGTAGAGCAGCGCCATCTCGTTGTGAAAACGGCGACACGTGCTGGCGAACGAACTGAAGCATAACTCAAAACCCACGTAGATCTGAGTTATCAGGAACACGCACCTGCCTGGTGCTAGTCAGTGGAAGGGAGATTTTTCGAGGGTGGTGAGAATTAAGGATTAATCCCCACATTCACCAGCTAAACTCCTACTCACCATCTTCATATTCACCATCTTTCGTATTCTTGCTACTTCTCACAATTAGATGGCGCAGAAAAAGTTAAGAAATTCCGAAGAATTGGCTTTAAAAATCTAATAGGATTTCCTACTCCAGTAGGATTTTTCAATAACCTGAGAACTCAATTTTTCAGAAGAAGATATCTAAAAAATGGAGTCATAAAATGAAGTCATAAATAAACGAATTTAAAACTTAGTTTTAGAAACTTTTTCTCACACTTTTTTAGGTTCCTTTTGTGAATTTAATTGTAGTTTCGCTAAAAACACAAAAGCCACGAAATTACTTTTTAAGCCTTTGAGTTGAAACCTTTTATTAATCCTTAATTTGTCCGCCATAAATATGTTGAGATTAAGACGGAACTCCAGTTCGCCTCAACCAACGTCAACAACAACCGCCGCCGAAAATAATCCCAACTCAAGCGAATGACAAGCAATCCGTCAAATCCATTGTGGCCACAAATTGGCTAATTTAGCCCGCCAACAGACACCGGCAGCCATAAAAGCCAATAAAAGCGTACAACAACGCCACGGTGGCGATCGTCAGCGATCAGCGTTGATTGCGCGCGTCCAACTGTGGGATACAACGATCGATCCGTCGATCCGTCGCCCGCTCGATCGATCATTCGATTCATTACCGCGCTCATGATTTACGATTTGTTTTCCGATTAACAAATGAAGTGATATCGCGAGTTGAATGCGGAAAATGTGTTGATTGCTGGTGGTAAACAAGAATTTTTAACGACCGATGCCGGGGTCTGAATCACCGCCGCACAACTCGCTCTCCTCCCGCAAGCCAACACAACTCTTCGCTGGAGCTTCGGGAAATCGCTTCATTCCACGTTCCGCAACAGAATCCCACTCCACACGAATTCAGGTATCAATTAAAGTGTCGGAAGAACTTTTATTATTCCGTCCTCTCGTCAAGTTTTCATTCAGATGTTGGTCGATCACACGTCGTTCGACGCCGTCGCCATCGCCGTCGCCGTCGCCGTCGCCGTCGCTCTTCCCGTCATCGTCGTCGGCAGCGTCGTTGAATGCAACAGTTGAAATTGCTTCTGCTGTCGAGAGCTTAAGGCGATCGCTAGCCTGCAGAGGGTCAGCTAATCACACGCCTGCTGCACCAGCGGTAATTGAAGGCGGAGTTGTTGAGCTTACAATTGAAGATCATCAGCAAGCATCAGCTGCTGCTGCCCGTGCCGTTGCCACTCTGCTAGCGAGGCATCAATTTGGGATGCAACGTGAAGTGCTGACAAGTGCGGTGAGTTTTTGATGCGCTTTCGAAACCATAAAATCGATGCCTTGATAATTTTTAATGTCGGTGTTTAAACTTTAAAGTAACAACAAGAGCAACAACAACAGCAGCAACAACAGCAACAGCAACAGCAACAGCAACAACAACAATAACAACAACAACACAAACAACAGTTGGTAATCATCACCAAGATGATCTGAGCGATCGATACGAAATGAGAGTGTAAATTGAACGATTTTTACAGCTAAATAATGATTATCAATTAGTTTATAATTACTTCGCATGTGTAGCTGAAGCCAGACAATATTGTTATTATTATTATTGTTATTTTTCCCCACATTATAATCCTCACAAAACTATAAGAACACGAAAAGGTTCCGGTCTCTCCACCAAAAATGTGGGAACCCGTGAGAAGACAATTCGAAAATGAAACCGAATACGCAGCTATAGAGAAAACAGCTTGGGGTTTCACATATCTTCGTGAATATATAGCCTGCCCGCGCTATATTCCTCCATTATGCAGCGAGACTTCCATATGTAAATGAGGGCGTCCATTAAAGAGGCGCAGCAGCGGCAGTAAAGAAGCCCTTCGGAGTTCGGCGGTCCCCACGAACACACCGGCAACCGGCAACCGGCAACACCTCGCGGAGAAGGGAGTCCGCAAAAGAAGGAAGTCCGCTGATTTATCTAATGGTCGCGCTGGACAAGACAGTCGTGTTGTCCCTTCGCCTGCTTTTGCTTTTATTGGCTGCTCCTCGCAGGCGAGGCAGCGCGGTGCAGCATCAGCATCAGCATCGGCATCGGCATCGGCATCATCGGCGGAGCTTCGTTATCAAAACATCATGGGAGATGACCAAATTAACCCCACGTCATCCACATGCAGGCCTCCGTCCGTCGTCCCTCGTCTCGGCCAGCCAATCTTTGCAGCTCAGCGCAGTTTCTACCTGCCTGCGTGAGCAGCCCGGCTTCGGCTCAGCGACGTAATGAAGACGGTGGCCGCAGTGATACCTGCACCTAATTTAGCGATGGAGATGCAGTCCGGCCGAGTCCGCTCTGGGTTGCTGTGTTGGGCTGGGAGCAGAAACGAGTTTCCCAGCTGAGGCGAGCGCAGGCTGCGAGAGGAAGAAGCGACTCAAGATGGAGTTCGGAAAGTTGAGCCAGAGGACCGCCGACGAGTCGGTTGTGTTAATTAAAATTGGTAACACTCGGTTGCTGATTTCCACATCAGAAACACAGCCAGAGGTTGGGAGGATTCCTGACTTCTTAAGTCTTCAGTTGCTCAACTCATTCCGTCAATTTGTTTCCGACGCAAACTCGGAGAAGCAGACGATCTTTTCAAGTCGGCAAGTTGTTGACTCCGTCTTCCTTCTAACGAGGCAGAGTTAATTACTGTTGGACACACTCTGCATTTGAAGTTGGCTGATGCGCCTCTCGCGAACTCAAGCCGCGACTGTTTATTTGACTCTCCGACATGCAGCGCGTCGTTTGTTTCGCTCATTTCGTGGGGTTCTTGAGGGCTTTCGACGCGCTGGCCAAGGATCGCGCCTTCCGTGGCCGGCTGGTCTTCTTCTAAGGATGTCGTCGTGCAACCGCGTGGAGGAACATCGGCCTCGCTTGCAACAATCGTCTCCATGCCGAGGCAATCAGCCATTTTTTAGTTGCATGCATGCAGTTTGTGTCGTGCAACAGTCACTGATGCTGCTGCTGCTGTTGTTGTTGTTGTTGTTGTTGTTGTTGCTGTTTGCTAATAAAGTTCTCCATGGCGCATTCCCAGACAGCCGTAAAGTATCAACGTGGCTTGAACATTGAATACTGGCCGCGTCGTCCGCGTCGTCTGCCGCCCCCCGTCCGTGAATCGCGCTCCTGCTCCGAGTCCACCAGTGGCAGCAGGAGCAGCCTTAACCCTTCTGCTTCCAGCGCGACTTTATATTCCAGAAGCTAAAAAGATCATCGAAGCCAGTCTAAGTATCAAAGGATACCGTAAACTTCTTTCAAATTGTCTTCATTATCCAATTTTGGGTACCTTTTTGTTACCTTTTTGAGAGCAAAGCTGTGAAATTCCTGGTTTCGTTTGCTTTTTCTTTCTATAGAAAGACTATTTTCACCCTTAATTCTTCTTATAAAAACATTAGTTAAGATGTATTTGTTTTAAAAATGCATTTGTAAGTTTTTGTAGACGTCCTCAAACAAGTTTATAGAACTATTCCACCAATAACTTCGAAAATCCCCACGAAAATCTCGATTTAAATACTTTTTAGAACTCGTACAGCCCTATTGTGAGTAAAATCTCGGTGTTTGTTGATGGAAATTCCGCCAAGGAGATTCTATTCAGAACTGGACGGATACTTCTAGGATTTCTTTGTACAACAAGCTTGCTGCGATATTTTTTACTCCATTACTCATCATAATAAGCCTTCATTGGGTGTATATTTGTTCCCGAATTATCTATCTCGTTGCATACCGCATTTTTCTTCACATTTTCTTGTATGAAAGGAAAGGAAATTTTTCACATTCCGATTTTCGCGATAAAATCGACACTGAGAGGGTTAAATTAGGCAGAGGAGACTCATCGTTCTGCATTAAACAGCTTTTAGAACAATTTTATTTTTGCCAAAGCTGTGTTCTGACCATTTTAACAAGCCACGTTTGCACACTGAGTGCCAACAAACAGCCGAAGTTGCTGGTGGATGTTGCTGATGATGATGCTGCCTGCAGGATGCACACAACATTCAACACATGAAAAGAGCTGGAGGAGGAGGAGGAAGAGGAGGAGGAGGAGGAGGAGCAGGAGGATGAAGAGGACGCTTCAGCCGTAGTGGAGTCTCTTTTCTCACATCCACGTTTACTGAACAATTGCTGGGTTTTTTGTTCTTGCCAACTCCAAAACAAATAAAAGTTTGCCTTGATTTTGTCCTCCGTTTTTCGTGTTATTTGCAGTGTTCGTCCTGAAGGCGAACCTTGAATGCTTAAATAAATTATAAGTTTTTGGCTTGAAAGGGTTTGCGTCGAGGTTAGTTTTGCGTTGACAGGAGGCTGTCGTTGTTGCTGCTGTCTTCGCGTTGCTGAGAACACAAAAATTCAATTTGGATAAACAAGGAAATGCGAAGAAATTCAATGAAGAATGAAAAAACTCAAGTATTCTCGATGAAGTTGCATGCGAGTGTAACGCACACGATTTGCACTAAAAATTCTGTTTTGAAATTTGAATGGTTAGAAGTTTTGTTAAACTTTGTAAGATTTTAATTTCGGAAATTCATTACTTTATCAATAATTGCATCCCAGTTTTTTACAGTGTGCGCAGCTTCTTCAGTGAAGAGAGGTTCTTGATTAAAAATGCCTTCAGTGGAAATGCAACCACATGCACGACCACTTAACTGCACCGAAAGAAAGTCAACTTGGTGCTCGGATGCCGAAAGAGTCGAAATCTAAGCTGGAACGACTTCATAAACCAAACGAAAGCCAGTCGAATCTGGCAGCGCATTCCGGCTGCCGGTTCCGCCGCACTTTCCGGGACGATCGGGATCGAGGAGCGGAATGCACGAGCCACGAGCAGCGTGAGCCCTGTTAACAATTTAATGCAATTCAAACGTCGCGTTACATTAGTTTTCCGCCAGAAAACGCGCGCCCGATGCCATTAGTTGAGTTGTCTGCCGAGCAACAGGAGCAGCGAGCTCTGGCTGGCCGTATGTGGGGCCGCATATGGTCAACTGGGGTCCCGGCAACGCGGCAGGCCAAGACTGGCCTAAACAAGCCGCGATCAGCGGGCCGAACGAGGAGAGGAAGACCTGCCTGCTGTTTGTTTAGCATGCAAGTGCAGTTGGAAGGCTAAGAGTCTCGGTCAGGGATCCGCAACTCTGGCCAACCGCATTCCCAACTCGCCCCACACCGCCGCGCAATCCGGCGAGGGAAGCTAGTTGGTCGAGAGCCAGAACAAGGCTATCGCGTGATTGCAGACGTCAAACGTCCGCACTGCCGTCGTATCTATTATCGCGCCGCCGCAGACGTCGATCTAGCAGCGCGCGGCACTCCTGCTCCTGAGTCCGCTTTATCTGTGCAGCCAGTTAGTTAAAAGGCTCTTAAGTTGTGAGCCCGCTGCCTCATCCATGTCTGCGACGGCCGAACAGTCTGGCCGGCACGGCACGTTGATCGGTTCGCCGATCGTGCTGCAGTCGCTGCTGGAAAGTGATTGGAACGTGTCTGCGTTTATCCGGCCCTGCGAACACTCAGCCCTCGATTTGCATATTTAAATTGCTGCGCGCAGTCGCTGGGGCTGCATTTTGCCGCGCTGGAATGAAATCATCAACTCGGCCTGCAGGCTGCGTCTTCCGGAGCAGCGCACGTTCACCCGCGCCGCTGCTCGAGTTTGTGTGTCGGCCTGGATTTCGGTGGATCCGATCGGAGTCGCCGCATGGCTGAGCGGCAGTGCGTTCATCACACACGGGCCGGCGAGTACCTGGCCGGTGATCCGTCGTCCGCCATTGCGTTCCTCTTGCACGGAACGCCATGTTGCGCGATTATCCTTCCGTGCGGCCTCTCATCTCGTGATGTGTTGATCACGCAAACACTTCTGCTCGTTACTGCGGACACTCTGCTGGCGGGTCCCTTCCTGCGTCTGCGATGAGTGCGCTTAATGACGTCGGTGGAGATCGACTCGATCGCTCCATTAACGAGGACCGGCACGGGTAGGAAATTTTGGCCAGTGAGTGCGTTTGTCTGTGAGGAGCCGCGAGAGCGATCAGCCAGAGTAACAAAAGCAGGCAGAAGTTGTCGTCTCTGTAGCTCCGATTTTGTGCGGTGATCACGCTGTAATTACATCATCTTCAGGCCGAGTTTTGCTGTTGCCGGTTTTAATTTCCAGCACATCATCTCTGGAGCCGGCGGTGTTTTGTCCGCAATTCCTGCCATCCTTGCAGCGAGCCGTGCTGATCGTGGTGCAACTGACGGTGATAAACGGCTTTCTTTCGGGAACTCGTTGTGGCAAATGACAGTCGTCGGGAGATGGACGGGCCAATTTAAGAGCTCCACTTGGCGTGCAACCTCGTCGTTGGCAGCGTCTCTGGAGCCATTAGTCCTCGGCTCGGCTTGATAACGCGAGGTGTGCGCCGAGATGATTGACTTTTTCGAGAATTTCCTCAAGTTTGTTGCAGCTTCTTTAATTAGTGAGAAGTTGGCGTGTTTTTACTGGTCTCAGCCAATCTCCACTGACCCCTGACTGGTCCCTCCATCCTGCGCGCGTTCGTCGACAGCGGTTGGCTTATTCGCAGCTCTCCTGCTAAGTGCGTTTCGGCCATTGCGGCCATTTTAAGGCTTAATTGACTGGCTTGCTAATGTCTGCGAAGCATCGTTAATGCGCGACTCCGAGCTCGCCTGCCGTTCGGGCGCGTCGGACGCGGTGGTGAAGGCATCAGATCGCGCTTCAGTCAGCCAGAGTTGCAGGCAGGAGACACCCATCGGGACGGACGGTGTGGAGGAACCGCAGCCGAGGATTGCTTCTCTCCCGGGATGATAAGAAAATATTAAAAATTTTATTGGCCATTTGCGTGAAACCGTTTTAAGCCGGCTGAAACGCCGTTTGCAATCAGCAGTCAATTTTAGTGCCGTTCGGCCAACGTGCGTCAGAGCGGCCCAGAAGGCGTCCAGAAGTGGGGGAGACGAAGAGAGCGTCTGCTCTCTGTTCTTCTCCGCAGGTGTCAGACGAGAGTCTCGTTGCAAGAGGTACAGTTGACGCAAGCGCTCGCGTCTTGAACGCCAGATTTGTGCTTGACATTCATGAGATCGAGGAAAAAATGCGATTCCCCAGTTGATTGAACGCTGAAGTATTGAATTCTCGTCGAAGGCTTAAGACTTCAGATTATTTGTAAGAAATCCCTACATCAGCAACCAACTACAGATGACCGCTACGCATGCAAACGCTGCTCTCTGCAGACCCTTTCGACGCTGATGATAATGACCCTCTCAGCGGCCACTCCTCTCGATGATTACGGCGATCGTAATGAATTCGTTGAAAGGGCCAGCGAGAGCAAATAGCCAGCAAAGCTTCCATGTTGCGCGTTAATCGCTTTATCGCCCAACGAACCGCCAGCTGTCGCGGGCATTTTGAGAGCGGATGCATTCAGAGAAGTAATTGCTGTAATGGCAGCCAATATGGCGGCGGCGGCGGCGACCATTAAAGCGAAAGAATTTCGGGGAATTATCCGAGCTCCTCACATTCTCTCTTCCACCAGTTGAACTGCAATCAAGCGTAACGTTTTTAATTAGATGCGTTTTTAGAGGGTCGATAGGGGGTCCTCATTAAAAACAAAAACAACTGTGAAAATAATTAAAAACGCTTTCATTAGCAACGCGCAGCAGTCCTTGCTGGAGGAAAGTTACACCTCGGCAGCAGAAACGAGATTTATCGATAAAGATAAAAGAGAGCCAATAAAAATTCGAAAATACGCCACACGAAGCTCGAAAATAAACCATTAAAAGTTTTAAAGCGACTCTAAAATGAGAATTTCAGTTCGCAGGCGCTAATTAAATTCGTAACTTAAGACTTTTGGAGCTCAAATGACCACGAGTTGTCAACTTTCTCACCGGGTTTTTACATCGGTAACCCGATAAGGGACTTAAAAGCCTCCCGTACTACCAACGCGCCTCCTCGTTCGCTGGACTGCTGAGTGAATTTTTACTATTTCGGCCATTAAACGGCGGCTCGGCGCGATCGCATTCATTAAAAAATAAGAAAAACCCCTGAAGATCGGCCACGAAAACGTAGACAAGCGAAGTTAGTAAAGCGCAAATCGTGATGGCAGCCATAAGAAGCCGCAGTGAAGTATAAATTATTTCGTGCAATCGTCCGCGTAAAAGGGCAGCAAGCCGGTCCCTCTCTGCACTTTCCTCCCCCTCCTTCCCGCCCTTTAATGACCGCATATCAAACATAACTACTGGAAAATTTTAATGTGTTTCTCGAGAAGAGTGGGCCAATTTAATTGTTCGACTCTCCCGGGAGACCAAAAGCGCTTTCGTAAACAATCTCGACCGCCGCTGGTTGGTGTTCATTAAATTATGTTGGTCGTTAAAATGGCTTCTTTCGTGGCTGCCAACGTGCTGTAGATGTCTAACTTTTAACTGCAGCGGCCTTCGGAGCGAAGTTCAGCCAAAAATAGCCAGTAACTCATTATTGCTGGTCGGCTGGCACGTTTGAAGCGGCCGTTTGGCGTTTCTGCGCTTGAGTTTCGCGCTAAATGGCTCGAATTGAGTTAGACAATGAAGATCATTGAGGGAAATCAGGAGCGGAGGTCATGCCGGGGCAGCTAAGTCTCTGCCTCCACTCTTAAGGGGTGCAAAAAGTCGCCATTTCGGGCGCAGAGGTCCGTTGAAATTCCCGACTCACTTGGCATTCGAACTCATTCGTGGAGATGCACGTCGAGTGCTTAGGAGTCGTTTAGGAGTTTCTTAATTGGTAGTGGGATTCCTGACACTGTGTGAGAGACTTTGAGATCTGAGAAACTTATCTTTTTTCACCTCATATTTAGTAGAAAATATCTCATTTTAACTCCTAAATTGCTTCCAATTAAGTCACGCAATAACATTTCCGTTCTTCAAACGCTTCAAACAAGAAAAATTATTTGTCGTCTGTCAGTTGAAGAGAATTTATTGGAATTTAATTCAATGGAACCAGAAAAAGACGGATTTCAGAATTCAGAAAAAGACTGAATTTTTGATTTAATTGCAAGACTGTCTGTTAAAATCCTCGAAAATAATGACCAAGTTTGAGAAAGATTGTTATAAAATGCAATAAAATGAAATAAAATTGTTTTAAATGATACAAAATTACATAAATGATGTTAAACTGTATTAAATATTCGACTGTTTCGTCTCCATTACGTTTGCCAACAAGTGCAACGCCAACACCAGCAACAAGCAGCCAACACCAGCAGCAGCAACAAGTCAACCAGTAGCAACAGCGATGAGAAATCACACGAGTGAGCGCTGCAGACCTCGACGGTGCTGATCGCGGCGAGCAACGAACAATCAACATAATTGCTTTCAGCTGATGGCAATGACAACCACAGCAACAACAGCAACTGGAGCGAAGCAGCAGCGGTGCGGCAGCCAGCAACATGCGTCGCGCAACGCATTCTTAGCGCGCGGATCCAGCAATCCAGCCAGCAACTGCAGCCAGCGCGCTGGTCGCCGCCTTTTATGGCGATCCGCTGACTGCCAGCGCAATTATGATTTATTCGAAGTGATGCCTCTATCAGCGAGCGGCTGCTGCGGCGGCGACAGTCGCTGGCCGGCCGCCTGATCAGCTGTCAGCTGCAACTGTCATTATTTTATATTTCATTCCGAGAAAAGATTACGATTTCGCAGCATTTCACTTTTTGCCGGCCGCCAGCAGCAACGATTTTCGATAAAAATGTTTTCGGTATTTTCTTAGCTTAGAGCGGTGCAGCGGGTATTTCTGACGTCGTCACTGGGGAAATGCGATTATGTAGCTTTTAACTGGCGGCGTGTTGCGTGCGCAAACCTCTTGATTGCCGGAGTTGCTGCGGCTGAGAAGATGGCAGCAGATGATGAGAGTTGTTGCCAACAATGAAACCGCTGCTGGCAACAACGCATGCCACCCAGGTGCAGTTGCGGCACAAAACTCCCCGATTCCAGCTGAAAATGCTGCCGGGATCCTTTCAACGGCAGCACTTCAAAGTGTTCTTCGCTGCGTGATCGACTTTCTTACTGCAATTTATTGAGCGCACAGCAATCACAATAAACACACAAAAAGTCAGACGGATTCGGTGTCCCATTTATTTGAACCCGAAATCCCATTGATGACTTTCACGCACAAAAGAACAGAAGCCGGAGACGCGAGGACAACGCAGGATCCCTTCAAGGAGTCACAAATGCACTGAACAGACACAACTACACGCAGAATTCTACAGCGAGTGCGCGACAAAGGCGACCACAGACAGGATCAATCAATTCTCCAAAGAGGATGACATATTTGGCCAACAAGGACAGCCGCACGGCGAGCGCAAGGATCAAAGCGCAACAAGAGTAGAAATATTTTGTCAACTCACAAATTATTATCGCTTTGTGCGATTGTCACAGAAGTTGAAACTGATCTCGCAGCAGGATCAGCCAGCCACAGGAGGACCCTTCGGCTGGGCGAGCGCAAGAGTGAGGATTACATGCGACATCCTACGCTAAAGGAAGGCAAGAAGGGACGATAGACAGCAGGCACCGCTGATGAGGGTCAGGCTGCCCGACCGAATAACTTTCCCGATCTCTTTCAGTCTTTCTGCAATCCTTGTTTATGCGATCCTCATTTGGTGCTGCACTTTAAGCTGATTGAGACCATCATCGTTTCAAGAACCGTCTGTAGCATGCCGCCCTCACCCTCCGTCGTGCGTGGGAAATTGTGATTCCCAGAATCTCGACTTCTAAGTTGCTCTCTTTGATTAGCATGCTTCTGTAGAGAGAGAGAGTGAGAGAGAGAGAGAGGGAGGGAGAGGGAGAGCGGCGCGTGACTTTCGCTGGGATTGCATGATTTCAGCGACCACACGCAGGCGACTCCGCAGCCCTCGTTCGTTGAGGTCTCATCCGACTCCCGATGATCTGCGATCCGCTTACAAATGAACTCACAACGTTGTCGTTGCCAGCTACTTTTGTGTTTTAAAAGCACCACGAAAACCGAATGCGAAAATTATATTTGGCGTGATATAACTTGTCGTTGTTGTTTTATTATTTATTTGCACTCACACGTCGGCGTCTTCCTTCCTGCCAGCGTAGACGAAGCGGCAACACACGCGGAGCTGCGCCCAGGATAGAGCGGTTTATTAGCTGTCAATGTCCGCCGCAACAACCAACAACCAACAACCAGCGACCAACAACCAGCGACCAACAGCCAACGACCAACAAGCCCAACAAGTTGGAAACATTTTCCTTAACAAATCCTCGCGGCTTCGCGCCACACCGCCGTTTCCACGACACAACTGCATTCGTCGCTATCGCCGTGGCCGTCGTCGTCGTCACCGTCGTCGTCACCGTCGTCGTCATCGTCGTCGTCGTCGATGCGGTTCATCGGATCCGCTAAATGTGCTGAAAACTATGACGTACGACAGCGAAACCAAGTCCACAGCAAGCTTCGCAACTCCCGCGAGACAGCAGTTATGGTCCTCAACAAACAACAACAACAAGACAACAACAACAACAACCATAGCGTTTCATCTGCGCGCCACGGATTTGCAGGCGCAACCAGTCGGTTCCGCAGATTGCTTCGACGACGGTTCCCCCCGCGGTTGTTGGACTCCTACAGAGCGGAGTGCGTGGGTTTGAGCAGGTTTGCGACCGCGACTGCATTAGTTACTGATGCGGATTATAATTGATTTAACAACATAATTAATTACATCATTTTTATAAAAAAAACAGAAATAAAAAATGAAATTAAACTAATCCAAAAGCAGCGTCTAAAGAATGACTAGAAACTATCCAAAGTTCGCAAGTAAGACGCTCTGAAGGCGATAATAAGAAAATATTAAACTTTTAGAGCTGCAAAAAACAGAAAAATAGATTACATTGATTATTAAGTCAGTTCTGATTATGACTTTCATACTCAAAATCGAACTGAATAATTAGAAGCGAAGTAAAATTAGTCCAAGATTATTATTTCCTAAAATTAATCAATTTTTTATGAAAAACCCGTGAAAATGAAATTGGGAAAGTTTTCACTGAAGGAAATGGTCTCCATCTTTCAGCTGGTCATTGTGATGCTCTGCATTCCGCCGTACATCCTGCTGACCCTGGAGACGCCGTACCCGTTCGACATGAACGTCTACTACTTCCAGGTGGCCCTGTTCGGCACCGCCTCCGTCTGCCTGCTGTTCGCACTCAGCCCCTGGTTCTACTCCTCGCGAGTGCACTCCGCGCGCCAGCACGTCTTCGTCTACAATCTCATCGTGCTGTGGCTGCTGGCCGTTGCTGTAATTGTAAGTGCAGCGCTGTTCTCGCTCAACTATTCGGGCGAGGAAATCATGGGCTTCGGCAGGGACATCTGGGAGGATTCGGTGCTGACTCAGTACGCGGTGGCTGGTTATTTCGGCTACGCCATCGGCGGCTTGCTGGTTGTAATGGACGTTCTACTCACCGTCAAGCTGTTCTTCAAGCCGAAACCAAGTGCAGCCGTTCCGTAGAAGCCAGACGACGTTCGACGAAAGGACAAATTTCTTCCATCACCGATTGGCATTCTTAACTGGCGTACAAGCAACTAAATTAAACATACGCATTGAAGATTTGCAGGCAATTAACAGCGTTGTGGTTTACAAAAAAAAAAAAAAAAAAAAAAAAAAAAAAAAAAAACGAAACACAAGAATACGTTTTTACAATAAAATTTATTAGAGAATTGAAAAAGTCTTCTTGATCAGCTTCGTTTGATTTGACTTGAACTGGTTTAGGACAAGAATTCAAAAATTACTTAAAAATATAAATAATTTGTTCTGTGCATTTATTCAGGTGGAAACCTGTTATCAAAAGATATTAAAATAAGAATGTCAGCTGTGACTATAAGTTCAATAACAACAACAACAACAACAACAACAACAACAGCAGCACTATCAAAGCGAACTTTCATGATCCTCTCCTTGATTGCATTAATCAATCTTTAGTTTGAAGAATTCGCACAAATCGTTAACGTTTTTCGAATTACGAAATCACTTGATTATGTGCTGGCAACGTAAGGCAACGTAACGAATAAATTACGTGTTTGCTTCGATCGTTCAACGATAACTCACGCCAGTCAAGAGTGGAGAAGTGGGCGGTTCAGAAGGCCTGCGGTCGCGAAAGAGACTCCTTCGTGTACAAAAGTTGGTTGTTGAAAAAGGTCGGTTGTTGGTTATCGTTAAAACAGAACAAAAAAGAGGAAGTTTTTGCTCGAAGCAGATGCGAACAATAATTTAACGATACTTTTTTAGCGGCTTTCTGTAGGGTATTCATAAAAACTGCAAATTTTACGTTGGAAAACAATATTTACTTTATTTTCATTGTTTATGGTGTGTATTTTCCGTTTGCGGTGACCTAACAAAAGCTAATGGTACCAAAAAATGGTACCCAGTTTTTTCTGCATTTTCCCCTCTTCCTCGCGCCCTTTCGGCAACCCTTTTCGGAGACCCCACTGCGCTGCTTATTGTAGTCAGGAGCGAAGCTGCATTGACGCATCCTGAAAAGCGTCGAACTCCCCTTCGAAGTATGCAAAACCAATTCCGCTCGAAGTGTCCCTCCTCAAGAGCCGGTGCGCGTACAAGATAATTGCATACCCTCTGCACCAAACGACTTCATAGCCGAGTGGCCTATCCTGGTCTGCGTTGTTGCGGACGAACGCATTGCATTCGGCCGCTTGTGGTGTGGAGCAGACCGTTCAGTTGGCTCAGACTTGTGATTAGTTTTGGCCGCGCTCAACTGCAGCCCGGCAAAGCGGGCGAATTGCCGTCCTCGCTCGGCCCGACGCAGTTCGATCCGTCCTGCTTTGCGCGGTCGCGAAGTCACCGAAACCCGCGGAGGTGCATCGCAACCAATGAGCGGTTCGGCGAGCAGGCAACGACTGCCTCTCAGCTTCGCCGCCGCGACGCGCTGTTGGAGGCATAAAAACTGATAATTTTGATTTACTACACGCCAGTTATTATTTATAACTTACTTACCGAAAGCCTTTCGGAGGGGCGCGCGGGAGAAGGGACGCGCTGGCGACCGGCGAAGCACTGCAGCCGTGCGGTTTTGCAGCTCGAGGGCTGATTTGCCGGTGCGTCTGCCGAGGTTGTGGAGCGATTACTCGCATTCATATTCGGTTATTAAGTGGTATGCACTGGCACGACTTGAGCGCATCCATGGTTGGTGTAGCTGCGCTCGCCGTTGTTGTTGTGGCCGTTGTTGGCTGCCCTCTTAACAGGCCAGTTTTGTGTTCGAGGCTGCCTGCTGGCGTTATCTGCACTGAGCGGCAGATATTGATGGCCACCAACACCCTCGGCATCGGCGGGGCCGCATGTGCTTGCAATATTCGGGACGCGCAACAATGGCGTTCAAAGTTCTGGTCTGGCCTCTCGGATCTCTTTAACACGCCCTGTAGAGGTCTGAAGTTGGTGAGGTTCAGAAAAACGCACATAAATTAAAAGTCAATTAAAAGGTTCTCGGAAACTCGTCAGAAACAGAAGAACTGCGAAACTCGAGTTCGAATTAGCACTCGTTTATGGGATTTCGAAACTTTTTCAGAGGACCGGCGCTATTTGAATTGAAAGTTCGCTCCTCTTTCGAATGCAGGGTTTCGTACAGTCCAGAAATACTTAGAATGTCTATTCCCTGACCCTCCGTTCCCTGACTGCTGACACCCTTTGCCTTCTCTCTTCGTTTCTCCATAATTACAAACCCCATCCACACAATTAACCACGTCCGTGTCCCGCCGGCCACCTTCTCAACCAAGTTATCCTGTCCACTTCTGCTCCACTCACCATCCTTGACTTCGTCACTTGCATCGCGTTTATTAAGAAATGAATTTTTGTTGCTCTATTAGCGTAACTCCTTCAGTGCGTCCCTTCAAGTCCTCAACTATCGGTACCCCACCACTCGCCACCTCGCCACTCCTGGAGTGGGGTACCGCGTGCGACCCCCGCAGGCTGTTATTTTGATTGTGGCTCCACGAACCACACGAATATTGCGAAATAGGAAAGGGGATTCCAAAGTTAGAGGCGAACATTTATAAAATCGTTTGAAGAAATTCTTTGCATCCTTAAGTGTAACGAAATTCCATTCCAATTCTTGACTCTCTGAATTGGAGACGCGGTAATCATGACGTAGGCGGAATTTCCATTCTAAATTATTATTTAGCCCAAATAAACAAATTGCAGCTATTAATTTCTTTTAAAACTTCATTTCAATATCTAAAAACACCCCCAACGTCGCACTCTTTCACTGCCATTTGTCGGCGACACACCTTCCCACCACCAGTAATCGTAAATCTAACCGAGTTTCATGGCGAAAAGGCTGAAATCGAAACTGGTCGGGCTGAAATCGAATATAAAATCTCACCGCTTATCCTTCCCTTTGCTCTTCTCACGACTACCGCATTGCTTTCCTCTCTCTTCACTCCCTCCGCTGTGCTCATTCTGCTCCCTCTGCTCCGCTCACTGCGCTCTTCCCAGCAGTTGTCTGATACTTACAACACTTATTGACATTTATTAATGTTAAATAAGCTTCACAGTTGTCGTTCCTTGTGTTTTTCGAGGTGATTGTCATTGTTATTATTAGGCTCAGTATTGTTGTTGTTGTTGTAATCGAAGCATGTTCGATTAATCTGGTTGATTTATACTCACGTGATGCCAGCAGAGCACAAACAAATGTCTCTACGAAGCCATTTAATTGGCGTCTCTCCGCGGAACTCTGTGTGTCCGTGTGACTCTCCTGCTTTGCTGCTCTCAGATGTTGTTAGTTTTTTCGGTGTGGTTTGAGATGGGGGTGGCGGCGGGGGCTGCTGTGGTGGTGGTGACAGCAGTGAAAATTTATTGAAGAGACTTTTCTGGTGGAAGTGAAAAATAAAGCCATAAATTATTGAATTTCATAGTATGAATTCGGGGCGTAAAGTGGAGGGTGGGCGAGATCAGGTGTGGAGTTTCTCTTTAATAAACTAACCAACAATAAACCAACGAGTAATGAACTAACGAGTGATGAACTAACGAATAACAAACCAACGAAGGTTAAACTGACGAACGACAAACTAAGGAATAATAAATTGAAGTAACTTGAAATTATTGAGAATTTCAGTCGACAGCTAAGGACATCGTAATAATTTTTCAATTAATTTTTCTGCTTTTCTTTTTAGCGGTCTGTATTCGCAACAAAATAGCGAGCGTTTATTAGCTGACGCAGCAATACGATCGCCTGCAGTTGCAAGGCAATCGCAATGAAATGCGTTGGCCAAGATTGCATGTGAGAGAAAAACGAGCGAACATTTTTACTGCCTCACAGCAACTAAATTAATTGCGCTTCGCTTGGATTGCTCTTCACTTTAGGGCGGAAGGGAGGGAGGGAGAGGACGGCTCAAACGCTCGCATGGATTGGATTTTCTTAATTGCGACTAATTAACGCCGCCGCGGAAGAAAAAGGAACGCGTAAAATTCGCGCTCGCATTGAAAGCGCTTTCCAGTGAAATATGATTGAGGTTTTTATGTCCCCGCCGCGGCGCCCCGCGTCCCCCTTCAGCGCCCAGCCTCCCCCTTCCCCCTGCATCTGCTCGCTCGCTGGCAGACTTATGAAGCCGCGGATTTAATAGTTTTTAATTGCATCGCAGCGATTCGTTTGGAATCGCGTTGATTGGAAAACATTTTTATGTGCGCAGGGAAACCAACGGCGTGGACGCGAACAACCCCGCCACGGCTGTAAATCCCCGGCACGCCATTTTGTGTGTTGTAAAGTGTCTACGAGTGCGGTTGTTGTTGTTGTTGTTGTTGCTAATATTGCACTCGCTACTGTTGTAATTATTGCGCTCTGATGGCGGGGTTGCAGTTTCTCTTGTTTGTTTTGTTGATGATGGCGATGATGATGGTGATGGCTTGTTGTTGTTGTTGTTGCTGTTGTAGTCATTGTTGTTTCTACAAGCGCGCTAATGAACTACAACAACAACAACAACAACAAAAACCTCATTGTTCGCAGCCCCTCTCTCCGCGCTTCCAATCGCGATCAGATTTCAATGCCCTACTGAAGCGCAGACTGTGTTTAGTGCGGCTGATTAAAGTATCTTCGAGATACTTTGTTGAGTTGCTGTGTCCGTGAGAACCGCATAATTTTGTGTTCGAGTACGAAGAGCGCGTTTCTGCCAATTAAGCAACGGATTTTCCCTGTTTCGGGTTGTCTGGGGAAGTTTTTTGTGTTGCGAACAGATGTTCGCTCGTTGCAATAGATGTTCGCTCGTTTAAATGCACTCGTTGTTTGCTGTACTCGTTTGTTGGTTCCCTCATTCACGAATCGATCCATTAATTGACGATCAACGGTGTTCGGTGAATTACTGGGAATGACCTTCTGTAATAATTTTCGGATCCAAATCCACTTTAATGAAAGTAGGACGAGTACAGCTGCGGCGCAACTTGTATATAAACTGCGTCACCCACATATATATTTGTCACCCTATGTAAACTTCGCCATTTTCAACGCAGTTGCCACAAAACTCTCATATTTTCCCAACAATTGAGGCAATTCAACCTTTTCTAGGCCACTCGTTGTTGTTGTTCCTCCTACCATCGTGGCGTTCGTTTCAATTAAATGATCATTAGGCTCATTAAACATTTAATTAGATTTTCTCCGACATTTGAAAATAATGAGTTCCATCACGAGGCCTGTTGTGGTTCCTCCTCGACCGTCAAAATTGGTTACTCGACGTTTGTTGGTAATTAATACAGTTATTACAACCACCACTCAGTGAATGCGCGCGTGTGTGTGTGTTCGTGTTACCACGCTGAACATGTGCATGACGATAATAGCAAGAAAACTCCATTAATTTTCCAACACCCACCATCATTAACTTTTTTGTTGTTTTTTCGTAATTTCCTCGTTTCCCATTTCGAAAGAAACTCAACGGAAAGAAATTATTTCCGCTGGTTGCTAAATGGACGCATTTACGGTTACCGCGAACTCCAACCAACACCAACAACTCGAGCGTGAAGAGTAGATGAGAACATTTTTCAAAATGGCTCCACTTTCAAGGAGAAATCTTCATTTTATTGTTCATTAATATAGAATATTATTTCTGAACTTATTTTCTATTGGTTTTCTAATTTCAAAAACTTTCATTTTTAATTATATATGGAACCTTAAACAAGTAAACTTCGCTCGTATACAAATAGCTCGCTCTCTCTCTCGCTCTCTCTCTCCCTCTGTCTCACAATTACTCTCAAGCCACCCACTCCTCCTCAAGAGAGCGCGTAATGAATTCAATCTGTTGACGCGGTTTCAGCTGTTTACTCGATTATCCTGCATGCCGGCGTCACGACTTTTAATTAACTAGAAATCACACGAGAACACGCTGCCTCACCCACACACCTCCACACGCACACCAACACTTGCACGCGTCCCCGTTCGTGTTACGCAGCGCATAATTTGATTACACGTTATCGCGGGGATCTCGTGGCACCGCAGCGACCCTCCGCGCCGCGGCACGAAGCGAACGCCGCGTGGGTGGCCGTGGAGGTGGAGGGTGTGGCAGCACGATTCCCGGGTTTATTTAGTCCAAATCGCTGTGTGCTCAGCGGGGAGAAGCTAATAAATTTTACAAGCTGCATTAAATCCTCGCCTCCGACGCCCCATCGATTTGCGTTAAGCACTCAAGCACGTCGCCCCCTTCCCCTCTTCTGCCCCATCTCCGCACTTCATCCCCCAGCCCCTGTCAGCCGCTGCGAACAGGATAATAAAACGATTTTTGCTGAGTGCCATAAAATTGCGAGGATTTCAATTCAATTCAATTTGTGGCTGAACTGCCACGCGGCGCTGCCCCTTCTCCCCGATCTCTCCGCTCCTCCACCATCCCCCCGTCCTGTAAAGGGAGTCCCGGCAGCGCTTTATTATTCCATCAACGTGTCCTTCCAACGCCAGCAACAGCGCAGCAGCAACCCTCGGGCAGCCATGACGATGTGCCGCCGCCACACCCTCGAGTGCTATCAACAAATTGCTTCACCCCGGAGGGCCGGGGAAGCCAGGGATGTTGATTCATCCCTCGCAAAATAGGACGCCGCAATGAACGCCTTGAACGCCGCGCATGATGGTCGCTGTTTGTTCCAGCGAAGCGGACGCGTTGGGAGTTCATGCTGATGTTGATCCTTGCTAAGGACGAACGCCATGTAATGAGGTGAGGATGAGTTGCGAAGGATAGAAGAGGAAGCCGAGGTGAGGGAGGAAAGTGGTGGCGAAAGCGAAAACAAACACGGAAGCTGAACATTTCATTGAATTGAGTGAAAGCGGGCAGATAATTAAAAACATGAACACGAATTCATTTCGCGTTGTTTGTAGGGGAAGCAGAGCGGCAGAGCGGGGGGAGGAGAGGTGAGCGAAGAAGGGGGCGGAGGGGGAGGGCATTTGTAAAGCTTACAAAAACTTTCTTTTTTAGAAACTCTTTTTTACGCGTTCGAAGTTATTTTTCCGTCCTGCCTTGCAATGATTTTCTGCTTTTTTAATTGCGAACGAGCTACTTGATCTCGTGGTTTGATTCTCGTGATTGGCTGCTCGCGTTTCACTGTTAATGAGCCACTTAACAGTGAGACTGTCGTGCGTTTAAACGCAGCTTTTGTTCGCACATCAAACGGCAGCCGCCGCGAGAGAGTTTAATTAAAATTCAACACTTCAAACGCACTTCGCGTGGAACTCCACGGGATGTGAGAAAAGAGGGGGTTGGGGGTGTTGAAATAATTTAATTCAGCTGTTATTACAGCGAGTAAATGGCAAGCGCAACATTAAAAGCGAAAAAATGGAGTCAAATAGCAGTAAAAAGAATGAATTCAGCGGAGGCCGCCATTGCGGAGAGTTAAACTGGCGGCGGACACTTAAACTCGCGTGGAGCGGCACTGAAATTATAAGAAGAACGCGACTTAAAGTGGACTTAAGATTGAAATGATTTGCAGAAAGCGAGTCAGCAATTAACTGAGAAAGACAAGAGGCTTCGCACGCTTAATTTCCTACTTAGAATTCAATTAAATTTTAATTTACCTCAGTTTTTGCTCAATAAAACGAAAGGTAAAAAAAGTCCGACTCCTAACAGAAGAAAAATCGATCCCTCTCCTCCTTCCCTACACCGAAATAAACGCTCGCAAGCAAATGCCGACCACTTAAAATATCTACAAAATATTTATTCGGCTCACCGTGCAATAATTTGTGTGGAGCAGCTGCGTCGCTCTGCTGTTGTCGCGCTGCACCGCTTCTGTCTTGAGTTGCGTCGACTCCTGAACTCTTGCGGAAGCCCGACTCGCAGCAGATGGTCGCCGTGGCATTTCAGGGGGAGAGACGTTCAAAATGCAAACCAGGCCGGGCTTTCAATGCGCTCGTAAATCCGATCGATCGCTCGCTCGCAGAGAAACGCAGCTCAGCGTGCGCTGCAGCAACCGCACGGACCACAACAGCGGTTCAGTTGCAGCGTCGAGCGCGTCGTCCGTTTAACGCAGCAAAACGGCGCTCCGCCTCCTCGTCGTCGTCGTCGTCGTCGTCCTCCTCCTCCTGACGGCAACAAACGGGATCGCGAAGCATGCAACTCGACCAAAATTAGGCAGGAAAAAAGGAACCACTTTTTCAAGCTGCTTCTTCACGCTTTCTTCTCACTCCTGCTGATCGCAAGCATGTCGAAGTTGTATTTTTGCGGTTGCTTTCGAAGGTTTTTGGCAAAAAACGATGGCTGCAATTTTTGGTTTCAGTGGTTTTCGAACAGATTTACGGTCGGTCGAAGAAGAGCTTGAAATTGTGGTCAGAAATGACTTTTTTCGTTGTTTGAAAGCATCTGTTCACGTAATTATTGCGTTATGAATAACTTGTGGTTCCCACTCAAATTTTAGGATTTCTGCTTTAAGAGTTTCTTTGGAAACCAAAAAAGTTTTTGCAAATCTTTAGACTTTTAATTTTTAAATCAAAAAATTCAGTCTCCTGCTATAAATCATAAAAGTTGAGAGCAAATAAGCATTAATTAGCAACCTAATGGTCGTGCTAAATTAATAATTGCTAGCTGACAACCTGGACGAAGTTACGGCGCCTTAAATGGCCTTCTGATTACACGTTTCAACCCTCTGTTGTGTGTATTTAATTGGCTCGAGATGTATTAATGAATTCATAACTAGCAAACCACGACAGGACTCGTGTAAACCACGGAGAACCGCACCTGCGTTGTGATGGCCCCCACTAACAATTCGATACGCAGCCCCACAATCACCCACTTGTCCACAAACACCCCAACACCCCCACCCCCAACCCCTAACTTCGAACCAACCTGCGCGTGTCTCTAATTATCAAATCCATTTGAATTAACTGAGAAAACACACGCGGCACCAAATTGTTCAATTCGGTTAACCTGCAACCAAACAACAACAACAACAACAACAAGAGTAACAACACTAAATAACAGGAATTGTGAATTAAAGTAGGAAAAAAGCAGCAGCAGCAGGCTGGGGTGGCTATAAATGGCGGTCAACGCTAAACGTTACTCTGCTTCCGTTACACGAGCTGCAGCCATATTTGCGTGGTTTCTCACCAACCGAAGGCGCCATCTTGCTGTATTTGGTTAGGTGAGAGTCCGACATTGCCTAAGTGAGAGGGAAGGGAGGACGGGAAGAGCGAGGTGGTTTCAGCTCTCCTCTTCAGTATCAGCTAAAACTAAACTTTTTCAACTTCATAAAACCCAATTAATTATTTTTCCTGACTAACGACGGCCATGCTAATTAATGGTTTCTCTTCCTCGTGTTTCCCCTCGCCCACCCTTCCCCGCCATTCCATTCGAATACTTTTGGAAACTCGCCCTTCAGCAACTTCTAAAATGTCTCTGACGAAATTATTAAGAGGGAAGAACAGAACAGAGAGCCGCATTCTAATGAATAATTCAAAACTGCTAATGGTTCCGAAATTATAGAGAGCAACTGCGGCGCAGGTGGGGTGCGGGGTTAATTTTGTTGATTCATTGCAGCGCTGGTGCGCGGCGCTGCTCTATAATTAGGGGCGCGATTCGAACTTATCGACCCTCGGCTGCGGTTTAAATTTCAGCTGAAAGTTGCAGATTAATGATTTTATTTCGAATTAAACTGCTTTGATTGCGTTTGTTTTTGTGAAGAAGATTTTGTCAGGTTGGCTAATAAATGAAGAAAAGTTGTTGACTGTAACAATTAAAAATGTCGTTGACTGACACAATTCAAAATGAGAAATACGATCTCGATCTCGTTTTTAACCTCTACGGAAAAACGCGTTCTGGATCTCAGTTGACGTTCTGGTTTAACAAGATTTTGTCGTTCTCGATTCGACTTGAAAACACTCGATTTGGCTTTAAAAGCCGCGAGTCGACCTCACAAATCTCGCTGTTGCGGTGAATTCCTCGTCGGAGCTCAAAGTGGCCGCCTGGATTTGGATTCCGGTTTTGAATGCGAGGCGAGAGCGAGGATATAACGACGGACACCGCGTCTCACGCACCTCCCAACATTAAATTCGACATCCGTCGAAACTCGCCTCCCTCTTCTCCACGCCCTCCCGCGATTTCCTGCCCCGTGCGCGTCAATCAACTTGATCGCGTATCTTTACAACTTCATTTTACGACCTGAAGCCGAAAAACGGAATTCAATTAGAGACTCGCGGCGAAAACTGGTACTTCGGGCGCGGCACACACACCGTCCAGTTACACGCACACACGCGCACCACAACTTTGTAAGCGGCGGCGGCGGCGGCGGCGGCGGCGGCGGCGGCGGCGGCGGCGGCGGCGTGTGTGTGCGGCGCAGCACAACCCAACATGGCCTCTCTTAATTAGCAGCAGAGAGCGAATCAAAGAGGCGATTTCCACTCATCAGCCGCCATGCATTAGCATTAAAAGCCCCTCTGCCGCCCCAACCGCCAACCGTCGACCTCCGTCCCCGCCGGCCGCCTGGCGGGACGCGATCAGCATAAAATCCGAATTTAAAGACGACACACGACGGCCATCCCGGCTGCCGCGGTCGCGTCGCGCGTCCTCAGCAGCTTAAGCACTTCATTGCCTCGTAATTATAAGCCGCCATTAAGTGGGATCAGTCAGCCGCGTCACGCCGACTCGCCCGCGACTGCAAAAAATTAAATAATTTAATCTGGTTATTGCTGGAAAATCAAGTTGTCGACTTAGACTTCGCTGGAGCTCGGTGTCGCTCCGTCGCGCACTCCACACGCGGCCTCAGTCGCGTCGCGTCGTCCTGGCTGCAGTCGCGTCGCTGGGCTCGATCGTGCCCTGCCAGCAGCAGCCAGCAGAGCGGCGTCCATTAGGTCTCGCTGCGCCCGCAACTGATTGCCGATCGGCCAGCCATTTGCGAGTGGCGAGCCTATTAAGCGGCCCGACGAAGGCTGCAGATCGCGGACCGCGAGTCGCGCCGCGCCGCAGCTGGGTCGCGCTCTGCGCTCGATTCTTATGACTTCATAATCTTAATTAACGTTTGCGGCTTTAGAGATTCCTTACTTCTCACGGCGCTGCGTTGCTCTGCGCCGCGATCGCGACCAAGTGATCGCCGAAGGAGCGACTCGCGAATCAACTGGCGCGACTTCTCGTCGATCCAATCAAGAGCGGGCGCTGCGCTCGCAGCCTGGCGGGGTTTCAGTTCTGGATTTTTAATGCGTTGCTTGGCCTCTCGTGTCGCTGACGCTGCTGCCGCTGCCGCTATGCCGCTGCCGCTGCCGCTGCTGCCGCTGCTGCTGCTGCTGATGATGATCGTGGCGATCGCGGCAACAAGCGGCGGCATTTTTCAGGTACGCAGGCGGCCGACTGCCGAGAAGATAACGCGCAGCACCCTCGGCCGGGTTGGCGGGCCTCCGCTCCCCGACTTTCGTGCAGGAATTAATGATGATCGCGTCTCGTTTGGCACGGCGGCGTGTCCGAGTGCCCTTCCACTGCGCGTTTTCGTTTATTTGTGAAGTCGTTGCGTACAGAATTGATGGTCAGGAATTCAGCATGGCCGGCTGGCTGTGATGGCCGCTGGGAAGGCTGGCTGCATCTGAATTCGGTCCCTTTTTAGGGAACCCTTTCGGGTTTCGGCTTTAATTTCGCTACCTGGAATTGTGGACCGCAGCGAGCGCGCGATCCGCGCCGGGCGGGCAGGAGGGAGAGCATCACCAGCGTATTGAGTTGTTTGAATGCTTGAAATTCTGCGCAGCTTCGTCTGTTGAAGAGAATCGCAGAAAACAGCGCTCGAGACAAGTTTTGGAGAATTGAAATTACTGATCGTGGCAAATTTTTATCGAATTTCAGGGAGGTAAAAATGAATTTCGATTGTGTCTCTCAATCGAGAGACCGACGCTCATTGCGACCGAAGAAGACTTGCTAAGCCTCGATTGCGGTCTCGACGGAGGAACGACTGCAGTCCCGCTCTCGATTATCGTTTCGAGCGACTCTTCATCTCGATAACCGCCTTGAATTCGAGGCGGGAAAATACAGCCGAGGAATCACTGCGAGGGACTCGCTGATGTTGCCTGATTTCTTCTTTCATTTCATTTCATTTCGAGCCGCTTGTAATACAAACATTAAACGCTTCTTGGGCGCCATTTTACGCAGCCGTCCGTCGTCAACTGAGTTCCGAATTCGAAGCTCCGTCATTCCGAAGCACGTCACGTATTTCATAACTTCTTCACGGGATTCGCTCGTGAGTTCCTCCGCAGTGAAGCACTCGCGCCAAATCGCTCCATTCTGGGTGCCGCCTGCCCCGAATGGCCGCCACTCCAGCGCACCAACGATGTGCTGATGGCGAACTCCTTCCCGCACACAGTTTGCGGTTGAAAAAAGGCTCGTAAGTGGCAATTTTCCGCAGAGCAAAAGCCGGCCTGCGTTTCGACAGTTTTCACTCTGTCAATTTCTTGTTATTAAATTCATTTATCATCATCGGTATCATCGTCGGCAAGCGTCGGAGGCGGAAAACTGCTGCGCCGGGAAGAGAAAACATTTAATGCCAGGCGATTAGGAACAAATGTTGCCGCCACGATGTTACGGGATGTTAGCAGCCACGACGACAACAACAACAACCAAGCCAACGCAGCCACATATCATCGCTGCGGCAACCACACGGCCAACAACAACAGCAGCAGCAGCAGCAGCAGCAGCAGCAGCAGCGGCAGCGACAACAGCAGGAGCAGCAAATCCACTTAACGCTCAGCCGCAAATATGAGGTTCGAATGAGTGGTGGTCGCCGCTCCCCCAAGGACTGCGACCGCGTGTTGAGCTGAGCTGAGCGCTGAGCGCTGATCTGGGTGGGATTATTGAATTTTCCGTTTTTCCCATTTTTTTATGAAGTGTTTTTTGCTGTTGTGTTTCCTCGCATCGTGAGGAGCCAAACACACAAAATGGCTGTCGATATCTTGTTAGATGGTTGACGTAACAAAGCGTTAACATGCGGCAACATTTGTGCGCCGCAGCTGCGCTGGCTGTGTGTTGTTGGTTGGCGCGATGAGTTGCTGACGGGTTGCGGTTTTCCGCCTCATTTTCGCCAGATAACTGTCGTTGTTCGGCGTTCTAGTTATTACAGTTCTTTTCTTCAGAGAGAAAAATGGTGTGAACATTTTTCACGTACGAAAGCTGTAAGTGAGGAAAAATTATTGTTGAGAGCAAGCAAACAATCGCTGCACTTGACAAAAATGGTTTGATTTCCAATTTCTCCTCGTTATAAATGTATTTGCGGAGAGTTTTTAAAAAAATTGTAGTTGCTGTCTGTGTTGTGGTTGGTCTTGTGAGATTTTTAGCACTTAAAATCAGCTGACGCGAGGAGTTGCAATTTATATGGGTATTTTGAGGGGAGGATATATTTTTGCCCAATACGGCCAACAAATTGCAGTCCCATCCGCGTGATGGCGGTCGAAAATCACTGCAGGACATGCAAGAAAGGCGTGTATCCTGCAAATACATGCAAACTAAATGCATTGAATGACTTTTCGTTTGATGGCATTCGATTGACGATGGCGACTTCCTGGTATTTTCACCGAAAACGTCACGATGACACGAGCAAAGTATTTTTCCTACAGAGAGAACAACTTTGTTGCATGTTAATGGCCATTTTAATGTCGCCAGCACGTGGCCAAAATTGTTTATCTGCGCATTTTTATAGTCACATTACGACTGCTGACAATCTGGCAACCCTCGGCCGCGCCGGGTACCGCGTTGCAGATGCTGCTGCTTTTCCGATTCCATTCCTTCCGCGAATGGCATAAACATTTTAATTTATGCCAGGAAATCGAGCTTCGAATGGCTGGCAGAAATTAGTGGCATCTCTGAGTGCCTCGCACACACACGCGCACACACGCACACGCACACTGGGACGCAGCTCGGAAGGCAGCTTCTCGGCATCTCAGCGTCTCCGCATTTCGGCGGCGTCTCGGCATCTCAGCAGCCAGCCAACTCCTCCCGCTTGCAAATGAAGTTTATAAAGCGCTCAATGGACCGCGGCAAGAATCTCAACGCGCGCAACCGCGACTGCAGACTCCGTATCGGGCGCGCGTTGAATGCGTGATTGCGCGCGCGCTGCAGGCGCACAGTGTTGCCATCGCACGCACAAAGTGCACTTTTATGCAGCCCTTTTATGGGGCTGCGTTTCGCTTATCGAAGGCCGCAGTTCGCCGACCGATCGAGCGCCGCAACGGCGACGTAATTGCTGCGGCGACATCTTTATACGACTTTGCAAGCCACAATCTCGTTCTGCAGGACTTTTAGCAGACTTAATTGCGGCTCGCCAAATTTAAAACTTCATTATGAAAGCGGAGAACGAAGAAACGACACAAAAGTGTGGTTAAAGGTAAGTTTTTTGAGAGGAACTCATTATGGTTAAAACTCCGTGGTTTCGGCTCCGTTTTTTATGCACCAAAAGCGTCCGCATGAAAAAGGGGTCCAGCATTTTGGTTTAAATTGATTGGAAACCCAAAGCAAACGGCTTTCGCCAACAACAACACGCGGGATTGAACAACATGTGGCTGAGACGCTCGCCAACCACCGACCAAAAGAAGGCAACACATTGCGAGGGAACGCATGAATGTATTTTAAAAATTGTTCATGCTTTCGTTGCTGTTTTGTCTCGGTCGCTTCCACATATTAAAAGGTTTTACATAATATAAATTTTCTAACCTGCCAGCCGTCGAGAAGCAGAAACCATGTGAGTCCATGTGGACTCTTCTGTCGAGGCTCAGAGGAATATTAATTTGTATGCAAAGTTAGAAGTGTCAGTGGGGATATTTATCGACCTGGAGATAGAACCGCGATAACTCGCTCTTGTTACTGTCGCAGTAACGTATTTCGAAGTTTTTCGATTTAATTTCCACTAATTTAGAAGCCACAACACATTCAGTTGGCTGAAAACAATTTAATCGGCTCAGAAATGTGTTGCTTATGGCGTTTATTTATGTTTCAATACAAATGGAGTGAAATGATTCGGATTTGGAGATATAAATACCGCATTTTATAGTGTTTTTGGATTTGGCCATCCAAGAACAAAAAAAAACAAGTTTATACACAATTTAGCGGTGCTTTTAATTAAAATTGAGTCTCGTATATTGAGGAAAAATTACGTCTTCTGTTCGCTTATAATTTATTTATTGAAACGCACGACTTTCTCACCTTTAAGTGGATTTTAAGAATGTTTAATCGGTGTTTTTAGGTCTTAAAATGAAGCGGCAGAAATCAAACGTGGAAATGGAGATTCCTGAAGGAAGTCGATTGCCAAGAATATCTCTTAAAAGTTCCATAATCTGCTGACTGTCTTCAGATAAGCGAAACCCATTATAATTTCTAAAATTCCGTTTTTCCATTTGCTTTCCAAGAACTTTTATGGAATTTTAATAAAGACACAAAAAACTTGACTCACCACTCGAAACTCAAAAGAACTTTATAACTTCTTCGCCTTCTTCCTCACAATCCGTTAATAAAATTAAGTTTTTTACGATTCACTACCGAGTTAATTATTGCTGTGTGAAGGAAGCGAAAAGCTTTGTTTAAAATTAAGTTCAGTTTTCGATTCTGAATTCCCTCGTCGATTTGTTGTCCGATTTTTATACTTTTATTGTCGCTCGTAAAATTATTAAACATGTTAATGGATTCGAAAATGACACATAAAATGGAGAATCTTATATTCCAGCAATAATTCGCTGATGGAAGCGACGAAATCGAAAACCAGCTTAAAGAAAATAAGTTATAAAGTCATAAATCGGCGGTGCCGCGACTTGTTGGCCGGCTGGCCGTTTGGCCGTTTGGTGAGCGAGAGCTTTTATTGGCTTTAATTTTTATTGGCTCGTTTAAATTGTTGGTTTATCGTCCACGTAGGCAGCGCAAAAAGTATCTCATGCTGTTCGCGAACGCGCGAGCGAGAACCAGCACAACAATTATTTAGCTGTCAAGACTTCTGACGTATCAGTTTTATTTTGAACGCAGGAAAGTACGGCTAAAATGCAGAAAAAGCGAGGCAAGAACAGAGGAGCAACCGAAATAAGCTCGGCTCTGACAGAAATAATTATTTCTGCTTATTATACGGAGAGCAATTTTCGAGAAATGATAAAAACTTTCCAGTCACGCGAACTCGAGACGGCCGTGTCATTATTTTGGCCTGAAAAACTGTATTTGAGTGGGGTTGCCGTTGCCGTTGCTGTTGTTGTTGCTGTTGCAGTTGTTGTTGTTGTTGTTGTTGTTGTTGTTGTTGTTGTTGTATTTTATTTGCTGTTACTCTATTGTGGTGCTGAAAGAACGTATAAACGGCTGGAGTTGCAGGATTCTAAGAATTCTAAGGAATTCGGAAAAAATGGCCTAATTTGGTCAGCTTATGCGTTCCGGGCAGCTGTTCGAAATCAACTTGGCTAAGGGTGGCCAACGGAGTTGGCCGAATGCGGTAGAAGGAAGTGGTGGAAACAGCAAGGATGTCGTCAGTTTCCAGAGCGAAAGCCGTCCGTTTTTTTAAGGAAACCACAAAAATCAAAGTGAAGAAGGAAGAGGAGAGTTTTTGGACTCCTTAACACTGAATTTCATGTGGGGATTTTTACGGTAATCACTGAATTGTTGTTTTATAAGGTGCTCGGATGGTTGAAACTTTAACTTCACAGAAAAAACCTCCGTGGAGTCCTTTTTCAACCACGAATTTGCAGTTTTTTGCCACTACAAATTAAAGAGAATTTTGTAATGCCCTCGAATTGTTCGCAATTCACAAGAAGATTCCTGCATCCTCTATAAATTAATTCCACCTACTGCGAACAGAGGTGCGAGTCCTTTATTCCTTCCGGCAAACAGAAGGCCAGCACTGATTTGTAAGCTGGGTCAACACACGTGTCGTGCTGCGCCAAAGTGCACCTCACATCCTGCGGTCCCGCACACAAAGCGCAGGCTGACCAGGCAGCCTGCAAGGAGAGACTGCATTGCGACATAACGGAACAATAAAAGCCAAACGAGCAGAAAACCAGAAACCAGCCATCAAAGGATGGCAAAATAAAGGCCAACCGACTTCTGTGGGCTCGATGTTCTGTTTTTGTGGTGTGCAAACAATCGCACAGAAGTCATTGAAGGCTGCAACACCAGCGGAGGCAGGACAATGCAAACCACATGCCCGCCACATCATTAGATGCGCTCTTGTGGAATGTCATCCTGTGATCCTGCGGCAGACAGAGCAAACACACCGGATAGTTTTTGCACAAGTCAGCCAGAATCCTGATCCTGATCCGCGTCGTGACTGCAAAATATTTTGTCATTTCTTCACCGTGCGGCGCACAAAAGTCACTTTTTTCGGGTTTCCTTTTTCAGCAAATCATTCGGGATCAATTCGTTTGGCAGCGTCATTCGGGAGGAAATCAGTTGATCCTGGCTGATCCCGTGTGTTTGTGTTGTGTTTTGTCATTTCTTTTATTATGTAATTTGCTGCCATTACAAGCGCTGATGACGTCCTGGCGCTTTCTGCCGTCGGTTTGTGCGATTGCCTCCGCACATCCTTCTGAGCCGAACATCTGCTGTGCTCAGGATTTATTAATTCCGTGTTCGTTGTTGTAGCTTTCGACTTCGGCTTGTTTGTGTCGCGCACTAGTAATGGCATTAATTCTTCTCCACATTGCGGCGTCCTGCTCGTCCTTTTGACTTGCAGTTGCTGTCCTGGCAGTGCAGTGTTATTAGTTTATTAGTTTTTCTTTGCGCTTCTTCACCGGGTGGCGGGGGATGGAGGGGGATGAAGTTGTGCTTGTGTCGCATCTGCAGTGAAATAATTAGAACTTCTTTGGGTGTCAAGCGGAGAGCGCAAGGCACGTCCTTCGTGGTTTAGATGCACGAAGAAGAGAAACTTAATGAAAAGAACAAATAAAAATAAATAAAATAAAATAAAAATAGAGAAAAAACGGTAGCAGTTGAAGAAACTTGGTGGCGACGTTTTCACGCTTACTGCACGAGTCGCTTCAGTATTTAATTAAATAAAAAGAGGAAACAACGAAGTCAAATAGCAGCAAATCGTTAGCGTAGAAAGTGTTTTTCACTCGCATTTGGCGCGCGATAACTGCCATCATCATCAACAATCGCACCTCGCATCCGTCCGTCCCTCCGACCCGCCGCCAGCCGACCCTCTAACCAGACTGACTCTGAAGTCTTCACGGAGTACGCAGCGGAAAATCGCTGAATCGTGCAAACATGATTCGCTGCTGCTGTTGCTACTCCGGTTGTGAAGAGTGGGAGGGAGGGAGGGTGAGATGGTGGGAGGGTGGGAGGTGGTGGGAGAGTGGGGAAAAGCAAACACGGACTCAAATAAACGGGCGATAAGCGGACTGATGATTGCGCGAACGCAGAAAAGTGAGGAAAAATGCGAACTAAATGCGAAAAATGTTTTCTGGAGGAAACACCTGAACTTAAACAGAACGGGACAGAAGTTGGTCTTATCGCTCCACTATAACAGAAGCTTCAGTTATTAAAATCTACCTAGCATATATATATGATACAGCACCGACATGAGTACCAGCCACGTATTCTTCGTTGTCGGAAGTGAATGGCTTGGGCACAGGTGAGGTGAGACACCTTGGTCGAGGGTCACTCTGGTCGTGAATGGCCTGAAGAATCCAGACGTCTGTGAGTACCACCTTAAGGTGTCTCCACGCGTCAGACAGTTGTTCGTCGAGTTCAGCACGACGCTGGTTCAGCCCACATACAACGCTTTTTCAGCTGACTTTATATCTCTTTACAGTGAGTGGCGATAAAATTTCGCATATATTCCACAAATGTGCGTGGCTTGAGTGGCATTCCAGAAATGTGTTGCGGCTTGTACTCATCAACCGCATATAATGGCACTGGGTGAGACCCATGTGTCTGAGGGTGCAGATCCACTGGATACCGTTTACTGCCATTGTTTTCACCACACAGATGCCTCGCCTCGCCTTATATATACGCAGTCATGTTGCGTACCAGTGTCAGCAATACTTCTGCTTCATTTATAGAAACCCGGGTCTAGGGAGGCTGCCCACTTTTGATAAACTGGACAACTAGGGACTGCTCTATGATTCGATCTCCAAGGCATTTGACCGGGTGTGGCATAAAGCCCTCGTGTCTAAGCTGACTGCTTATGGTGTCGGCAATACTTTCACTCGATGGATATCGAGTTTCCTGAGCGGCCGTTCTATTCGGTTTGTGATAAACGGTTTTGCTTCCGAAGAGCACTCCATTAATGCTGGAGTTCCGCAGGGTTCGGTCCTGTCTCCAACTCTTTTTCTCATTTTTATCAATGACCTACTGTCATTGACATCAAACCCCTATCTCGTTTGCTGATGACAGCAGCATTTGTCATTCTTATTCATTCTCCAGGCGTCCTTCTATACTGGATATCTAACACGGTATATGAAATATTCAGATTAGAACATTTTTTCAAACGAGGTGCCTTGACATTCCGTATTTAAAATAGGCGTGGCTGTTTACCGATCTCGTTTATTTCGCAAACAGCCATACATAACAAAGAATATTTGCTCCAGACAGACAGACGGACGGACAGGGCTAAATCGATTCAGGAGGTGACGCTGAGCAAGAATATATATACTTTTCTATATCTATCTCGTCTCCTTTTCTGCGTTACAAACGGAAGAACGAGAGGTATAAAAACGAGAACTTATTTGTACTCCCAATACAAACATGTAGTGAAGTTACAATCGGACGAACGAACGTACAGGCGAAGGAACGGACGGACGGACGAATAGACAGACATTAAGGACATTATTGTAGAGATGAAGTTGAAGAAGAATGTACGTAATAATATTGTGAGGAGATTAGACACCACTACTCTACAATTTCCTTCGTTCCATTAAAGAATTTAAGATTTGAATTAAAAAGCTTTTCCAATATTTAGATGAATTTTTAGCTTTATTTTGCGATTGCTTTAAAATTTTACAACTGAGCCCTTCTTCCTGAATTCGTGCACTCAGACTTCCCAGCACTATCGTCGACTACCGCAGTGACCAGAATAGCTCCAGCTTATAGAAATGTCATTCTGTTTCAGCCTTTCCTGGGCACACTGAAACATGCAGAAGTTCAGGTAAGTGTTGTCGTCTGTGGCGCAAACTGGAGAATAGAGGGTGGTGCAGTTGCAATGGAACAATATATTATAATTGCCTAGGTTGAGTGCTGAACCAGCTTCGGCCACAGAAATTGCGATGAAAACGAGAAACACGCGGACTGCAAATCCAAGGCAGCTCATGTTTTTGGATTTTGGTTTGGAATAGCTCTCTGTGGCGCTCAAGCGTTTTTATATTGAATGAAGGCAGTCAGATTCAGATAAGAAATCTTGCATTTTGTAGATATAAAGTAAGGTGAGTTATATAAGAAACAATTGCAATAAAGGTAGCGTATTTTGTTTTGATGTATAATAAATTAAGCTCTTTTAATGATGTTGTTATCATACCACAAAATTTAGAAAATTAGAGGTCATTGATGACGCTTTTGTTAGTTGAGATTATAATGGTATTAACTGTTTAGTTCCACGCTACAGTATAACCTGACATGATAGAGTTGGGTGTCGAGGGAAGGGTAATATATAAATATTAAATGGGTCTGTGTTTATTCTGGTTGTGGTCTTTCGTCATAGGGGTTTGTTGCATGACTTGTCTGATGTTTTGTCTTAGATTTCGACTAACTATGAGAAAAGTTACATAATGGTTGACTATATCTTCGATTTATTGAATCCCACTGTGGAGAGTTCTACGGCACTTTTTGCCGTACCTTCAATCTTAACTTGAGGGCGAATTGAAGAGACCAACTCATTTTGATATTTCCATGGGTCTCTTTCGTTGCCTAATTTTTTGGAGGTGGGGAATTCTGATCCTCTATAGTGAATTTTGGATGCCTAATATTTCTAAGCACGCGTTTATTATTCTCTGCTGGCATTCACGCTAGTAACTGATCCGGGAAGATTGTCTTTCTGGACTTTAGAAGAGTGAATCTGAACAAGTTAAGGGCTGAGTGCCAACTCTATTATATGAGGTACTTCTAGGGCACGGCTGATGTAAATATCACATAATAGGCTAGTCGGCGGGTTGAACTTCGATCTTCGTTCTGTTTCTATGTGGGGTGAATTAAATGAGTGTACTTTGAACGCAAGTAAAACTCAGACTATGGCTGTATACAGGGTCATTTCAGTCGTAGATTCCAGGCTATTCGGCATGACGGTTTTGTCACTCCTTTTGTTTGTCTGGTAAAAAGCTTGGGAGTGACTATTAGTGAGGGTCTTGATTGGGACAGCCATGCAGCTCTTTTATGTAATAAAATTTTTCTGATTTTGAGGAGACTTTAAGTTAACAATTTCATGCCCACCAGAACCATGTTGCTTTGGGATAAATCCCTTATTGTGGATTTTTTTAATTTGTTGCAGATGATGAGCATTGATGAGTTGTCAGCTTCTGTGTCTTGTGAGTGTAGAGCTGGGACGTCAAGCTCACCACAGTCTCTTGTTTGTTAGGGTTACGGTGGATGGGGAATTATATCTACTGAGTTGGGCTCGCTAATACGATAGACATTTTATATTTTTGCAAGGTACCAATTACGGCAGAAATGAGCCAAACGTTAATACCTGCCTGATCTGGGTTAAATATTTTTGAGCAAATTCTTCCCGACCAAATCTGTGATGTGTCTGCATTCCACAACAAACAAGACACAACGCTGTAGTTGAAATATTGAAACACACATGTTATGATGATAAAATGTATTACAATTGTTAATCAGTACATTAGAGTACATTAACTACGAAGCATAAGTACACATTTTGCAACACTGCCTGCCCCACGTAGCATATCAGTCGTAACGAACCCAGCAGGCGACGACGTCAAAACTCCTTCAGCGAATCCGAACGTGCACATGAGGAACCTACAGAAAGTTTTCCATCGTTTGAGAGTCGCCAACCTACGCATCAACCCAGACAAATGTGAGTTCTTTCGAATAAAAGTCAAGTATCTTGGACACGTGGTGAGCGAAGAAGGAATCCACACAGACCCTGATAAGGTAGCCGCCGTCCACGAGCTTGAACCGCCGCAAATATCCGTGAGGTGCGTCGGTTCCTGGGAGTTGCGTCATGGTACCGACGTTGTGTGCCATATTTCGCAAAAATTGTCCAGCCACTTTATGAAGAAGTTCACATTACACACAGACGCCAGCGACCTCGGCCTGGGCGCGGTACTTACCCAGGACATAGAAGGCACCAAACGGCCGAGAAAAACTACTCGCGGACCGAGAAGGAGAGTCTGGCCATCATCTGGAGAACCCGAAAGATGCGACCATACCTCGAGGGCTATGAGTAAATAGTCGTGACAGATCACCTTTCGCTCAAATGGCTCGATTATATCGAAAGTCCAACGGGCCGGATCGCCAGATGGGCCTTTGAACTGCAACAATATCGGGTTACGATTCAATATCGGAGAGGTAAACATAAGGTGGCGGCTGATACGTTGTCACGTCGACCGAGACAAGCTCTACAACGAGTAACTTTGAACGAGGACACAGAGCAGGATTGTGCATGGCTAGAAAAGAGAAGGCGGAAATACTAAAGGCACCGGACAAAAACCCTGACTGTCTCATCGATGGACAGTTATATCGGCACCTTCAACGCAACGCAAATGACGAAGATTGTGCTGCCTGGAAGCTCTGTGAGGCCACTTCATCGAGAAATCGGGTTTTAAGGGAAAGACTTGACAGCCTTTGTGAGGGCCATCTAGGGATCCGTAAAACCATCAACCGGATTGCAAATCGATATTACTGGCCGGAAATGTTCCGCGATATCATTCGTTACGTCAGGAATTGCGAATCATGCCAACAATATAAGGCAAGCCAACAGGAACCCGCAGAAGAAGTGTTCACAAGGATTCTTGAAGAGCCGTGGGCCACTCTATGCGTGGATTTTTTTTGGCCACTGCCGCGCTCCAAACACGGGAATTCATTGCTAGTGGTGCTTTTCGACATATTCTACATTCTCCAAATGGAAAGAGATGGTACCTTTGCGTAAGGCGACCAACGAGACAGTGATTAAGGCGATGCGAGAGTTAATCCTGGCTAGACACGGTGTTCCTAAAGTGTTCATCAGTGACAATGGAGCGCAGTTTACCAGTCGCAGCTTTCAACGATACCTGGCTGATATTGGGACCAAACAGCAATTTACTACCCCGTACACACCCCAGGAAAAACCGACGGAAATAGCCAATCGAACAGTAAAAATAATTATAGCACAATTTGCTAAGGGTCAACACAAGAACTGGGGTGAGTCTACCGGAGATATAACTCGCGGTCAACACTAGTGTTGTCAAAGGCTGCCGAGGACTTCACAGAGAAATTAGGACGGAAGTATTCCGGCCCTTATATAGTTATCGATTTTACGTCGCCGCCTCAGTGAAATTAAACCTTCCATCCGACTGACGTTAATGACTGCCACCTGACCCAGCAACGTACTAACATCCTTCTTCTCCCACTGGAAATCACGAGTGTGATTTAGGGGCGGCCATAAATACACAAACACCTGGTCACCGTTACCATTGCGCGCTACCTACCAGCGTGCACAGGTACAATTGGAACATCTTCACCCGGCTACTCGCCCCGCTGAAGATGAGCCAATACCAGACATGAGGGTCAGTGAAACAGCCAAAGACAAGCAGCAGTGGATCCCGGAAGCCGTTGTCCATGGAAAGACCATGGCGATAGCATGTCAGACGGGCATAATTACCCCACCATCAGAGGCGGCAATAACGGCCGCAACAGCCCCGGATAGTGTTCAGACATTGGGAGGACATTGTGAGGCAAAGACGACGTATTGCACGACTCATGCGGTCGCTGACCGATGCACACGACGCAGCTGCGCTACAGCAACAAGTCCGGCTACCAGACATCTCCACTGAAAGCTCTTCCAGCAGCGGAAGCCCCTCCGATGTCAGCACTTCGTCCAGCAGCAGCGACGGTGAAAACACTTCTGACAGCGACAGTGATACGCCATCCAACACCGACTGGAGACGGAAACAAAAAACTACGACGTTCCCAAGACAAAAACGACGATTGGAACCCAGCCGTTTGCCGACCCCCACCAAGAGGGATCAAAACCACTCCAGCTCAGTACAAACCATGGGCATACCTGTTAAGAAGGTCGCATGCATCGGCGACACTGGACCGTGGTTTGGTCTGGACGGACGAATGTTCCAGGAACCGATCCTGGGTATGATTAATGCCGAAATACAGTAGGCGTGGCATACGAAGACCCAGCGTAAGCGCCGGTATTTCTTAAGGGAAATACACACCACCGTATTAAATTTCAGGTCTGTCGCACGGGCAACGTTCGGGTGACTGAGTTGGCCCCCGTGGAAAAAGGAGGAAGTGTGAGGAAGCCGCAGTCTCGTTTCCAACCCACAGAAACCACATCGAGACTCTATTACTCTTTTAAGGGGGCTCCACGGGTCCGGACCTCCTCCATTGGTTGAATAAAGGAAGAAAAATTCGTTTTTTCCATATACTCGTATATTTTATGTTTATGTCCGTCTCCCTGCAATGTAATTTTGATACGCTCTATGTGTGAATAAATTTAAAGCAAAATTATTGAAAATATATCTTCGGGCGAAATTATATTTCTCTAATTTAAATTTTTCTAATTAAAATTTCGTGGAAAGTTTTACCATACGTTACAACAAAGAATGCAAAGATGTACTACGTAGAATAAAAAACGGCCCATACTAGCCACTCTGCCCATCTCCGCCGCTACCGCTGAACGGTCCTTTTCTACATTAAAACGGATAAAACCATATCTTCGAAATACAATGTCTCAGGTAAACTTCTAAAGACTTGAATAAAACAACGGTATTGCTTAATTTGTTACAGGCAAGACTAATTTGACTAGCTTCTCTAGCGATAAACAAAGAACTGGTTCCAACAACGGACTCTGTGCTAAATCACTTTTCTAGAAAGACACGCAAAATGATTTTTATTCTTTAATACTAATGGTTTGAAATGTAATATTCAATAAGAATTGAAGTTCTGTATCTATTTACTTATATTGTATTTGTCATTGTATTCTGCATTGCATTGTAAATATAAAATTAAAATTTTTTTAAAAATTTGGATCCCCAAACCCATTGAAACACCCCACTGATCAGGAGTTTAAAAGTTTCTCTTGTCCCCCCCAAAAAGTTTCTCTTTGTTGCCCCAGGAAATAAATTAATTTCTCTAATTACGAACCCTGGACGGCGGCGATCATGCCCCGGCGTAGTGAAGGTTCGTGACAAAATTAGTGTACAAACATGTAGGGAAGTTGCAATCGGACGCACAGACGAAGAAACGGACAGACGGAAGAATAGACAGACATTAAGGACATTATTTTGGAGATGAAGTTGAGCAAGACTTTACGTAATAATATGCTTAGGAGATTAGACAACACTACTTTACAATTTCCTTCGTCCCATACGAGAATTTAAGTTTTTGAATTAAAAAGCTTTTCAAAGTTTTTAGATTGATTTTTAGCTTTATTTTGAGATTCCTTTAAAATTTTACAACTCAGTCCTTCTTCCTGAATTCGTGCATTCAGCTTTCCCACGACTACCGCCCACCACCACCACAGTCACCATAGTAGGCTCTGCTTATAGAAATGCCATCCTGTTTCAGCCTTTCCTGGGCACACTCAAACATGCAGTTGTTCAGGTAAGTGTTGTAGTCTGTGGCGCAAACTGGAGAATAGAGGCTGTTGCAGTTGCAATGGAACGATATATCATAATTGCCCAGGGTGACTCCTGAACTAGCTTCGGCCACAGAAATTGCGATGAAAACGAGAAACACGTGTACTGCAAATCCAAAGCACCTCATGTTTTCGGATTTTGGTTTGGAATAGCTCTCTGTGGCGCTCAAGCGTTTTTATACCGAATGAAGGAAGTCAGATAAGAAATCTCGCACTTCCCCTCCCTTGCTGAAATAGTTGGCCAAATACTTTTCTCTTCCTCTGATTTTATGATGAATTGTATTTCTGAAATTAGACATTAAAGTTAGATATAAAGTAAGATTAATATATAAGAAACAATTGCAATAAAGATACCGCATTTTGCTTTGATGTATAATAAATAAAGCTCTTTTAATGATGTTGTTATCATACCACAAAATTTAAAAAATTAGGGTCACTGATGACGCATTTGTTAGTTGAGATTATAATGGTATTAACTGTTTAGTTCCATGCTACAGTATAACTTGACATGATAGAGTTGGGTGTCGAGGGGAGGGTAATATATAAATATTAAATGAGTCTGTGGTTATTCTGGTGGTAGTAGACCAACTCATTTTGATATTTCCATGTGTTTCTTTCGTTGCCTAATTTTTTGGTGGAGGGGAATTCTGAGGACCTAAACCTCTATAGTGAATTTTGGATGCCTAATATTTCTAAGAACGCGTTAATTTTTGCCTCTGCTGGCATGTACGCTAGTAACTCACCCAGGACTGTCTTTCTTTACTTTAGAAGAGTGAATCTGAACAAGTTAAGGGCTGAGTGCCAACTCTATTATATGAGGTAGTTCTAGGGCACGGCAAATGTGAGTGCAAAAATATACCTTCCGAATACGGCGATTACAAATCTCTTTAATAAATTCTGCCCTTGTATGAATAGGCCTTGCCCATTGCTTAATTAACACGGACATGGCCTATTTAGTGAGCATTTACCACTGATCCTATACTACTAATTCGGAGAATCTATTTTAAGCTTAGGAATAAGGTTACAGACCTGATCAGAACGGCTACGTGCAGGTTTAGGAATGCTTGCTTTGATGTCCTTCCCAGAAGTAGCGAGTTCTGGAAACGCATTCGAAGGTTTGGGGTTGTTCCTAATAAGTCATGCTCAGTTCCTCTCGATTCTAGTGATTTGAATAATTATTTTGTCTCCCTTCATGTGTCGGCGGTCAGTTCACCGTGGTTGGATGTTGACATGCCTGAGAGTCCAAATGCTTTTGCATTTCGGAATGTTTCGCTGGATGAATTGTTGGTTGTGTTCAATGCCTTAAAGTCGGACGCGGTTGGACTGAATGATATTCACCTTAAAAAAACCATCCCAGTTCCCAGTTTTTTCCGGTGTTTGGTGCGTCATCAGTATTCTTTCGTGTTTATCTAAACTGTCTGAGTCTATATTGAAGACCCAGATCTTGGAGTCTATTAAGTCTGGCAACAGAGTGGATATAGTTTCCGGCCAATCGGGCTATAGAGAGAGGCATAGTACATTCCTTGGTTCAGAAAGGAAGATAGATTATTGGGAAGGGGAAAAGAGGGAGTAGTGTCGGTTTACACTTGTATGCACAAGATGGATGACAATTGGATAAGAATTTCCTGTCGAACTTACATTTGTGTGGAATGATCCTTTGCAGAAAGCTAAGGGAACAATTTCATTTATCCTGCTCTGCCTGCAATTTACGTTTCTCATACATGTGTGGTTGCTATCAGAGGGTTTATGTTGCTATTATAATGTGATATTAGGAAGGCTTGTCAGGAGGTTGCACTTGTTGGGGAGGATTTTCGTTCTCTTTCTATGTGGGGTGAATTAAATGAGTTTACTTTGAACGCAAGTAAAACTCAGGCTATGGCTGTATAAAGGTCCTTCAGTCGTGGATTCCAGGCTATTCGGCATGACGGTTTTTAAATTTCGTTTGTTTGTCTGGTGAAAAGCTTGGGAGTGACTATTAGTGAGGGTCTTGATTGGGACAGCCATGCAGCTCTTTTATGTAATAAAATTTTTCTGATTTTGAGGAGACTTTAAGTTAACAATTTCATGCCCACCAGAACCATGTTGCTTTGGGATAAATCCCTTATTGTGGATTTTTTTAATTTGTTGCAGATGATGAGCATTGATGAGTTGTCAGCTTCTGTTTCTTGTGAGTGTACAGCTGGGATGTCAAGCTCACCACAGTCTCTTGTTTGTTAGGGTTACGGTGGATGGGGAATTTAATCTACTCAGTTGGGCTCCCTAATAAGATGGACGTTTTATATTTTTTCAAGTTACCAATTACGGCAGAAATGAGCCAAACGTCAATACCTGCCTGCTTTGGGTTAAATATTTGTGAGCAAATACTTCCCGACCAAATCTGTGATGTGTCTGCATTTCACAACAAACCAGACACAACGCTGTAGCTGAAATATTGAAACACACACGTAATGATGATAAAATGGATTAAAATTGTTCTTCAGAAATTAGTTTATTGCTTTTAATTTCAAAAGTTTTTATTTATTGGCTGCAATTTAGATACGGAGTATATGGATGAAACACCTGCACTTAAACAGAACGGGACAGAAGTTGGTCTTATCGCTCCACTATAACAGAAGCTTCAGTTATTAAAATCTACCTAGCATATATATATGATACAGCACCGACATGAGTACCAGCCACGTATTCTTCGTTGAATGGCCAAGTGAATGGCTTGGGCACAGGTGAGGTGAGACACCTTGGTCGAGGGTCACTCTGGTCGTGAATGGCCTGAAGAATCCAGACGCCTGTGAGTACCACTTAAGGTGTTAAGGCACGACGCTGGTTAAGCCCACATACAACGCTTGTTCAGCTGACCTTATATCTCTTTAAAGTGAGTGGCGACGATAAAATTTCGCATATATTTCACAAATGTACTCACCAACCGCATATAATGGCACTGGGTGAGACCCCGGTGTCTGAGGGTGCAGATCCACTGGATTTTCACATGCCTGAATACCGTTTACTGCCATGGTTTTCACGGTTCAACACATACTAAGGTTTTGAGGATCAAGGTGTAGCTTTAAAATAAAATTGGTTTCAGTATTGCCAGATGTGTATATAAATAATAATAAAAATTTGCAATTGCAATAAGAAACAAGTAAAAGAAACAAGTGATGTCTTCGGCCTGGTCGAAGTCTAAATACCCTACACCCGAGTAACTAAAAAAAGTGTAATTTTACCACTTAAAAACTTTTGTATAAGGTCCACGTCCATTCTGGAAAATTTTTTTCTAATGTTTCTACATACTGCTGGATAGAATCACGTATTAATATTTTGAACCGTTTATGATATATTGACAACTTTTTTATAAGTGGGCGGACCACCCCCATTTTTGGTATAATAATTGGTAATATCTGTGGATATCCCGTGATAAAATTACGTGTTCATATCTTATACCGTTTATAAGATATTTTGTATGAGTGGGCTTCGCACGCCCATTTTTTTCAAGCTTATTGGTAATGTTTATAATGCCGGATACATAATAATAAAATTACGTCTCAATATCTTGTACCGTTCGTAAAATATTACCAACTTTGTCATGAGTGGGCGTGGCACGCTAATTCTTTTTACAAGTTTTAGTAGTGGCGCTGTGTTCAGGAATAAAATTAGACCTCAATTTCTTGCACGGGTTATGACATATTCCCATTATAACATTTTTTGAAACTAGGTGCCTTTACCTTCCGTATGTAAAGTAGGCGGGTTGTCAACCGATCTGGCCCATTTTCAGTCCCAAACTGCCCTACATAACAAAGAATATTTGTGCCAATTTCATTGCGATATCTTTTTTCCTTCTCCCGTAATCGTGATTTCAACAGACAGGCAGACAGACAGACAACAGACAGAGAGACGGACGGACAGGGCTAAATCGATTCAGGAGGTGACGCCGAACAAGAATATATATACTTTCTTATATCTATCTCGTCTCCTTCTCTGGGTTACAAACGGAAGAACAAAGGGATACATTCCCTTCGGGTGTAGGGTGTAAAAACGATAAATTATTTGTACTCCCAATACAAACATGAAGTTACAATCGGACGAACGAACGTACAGACGAAGGAACGGACGGACGGACGAATAGACAGACATTAAGATATTATTGCAGAGATGAAGTTGAAGAAGAATGTACGTAATAATATTGCGAGGAGATTAGACACCACTACTCTACAATTTCCTTCGTTCCATTAAAGAATTTAAGATTTGAATTAAAAAGCTTTTCTAAGATTTAGATGAATTTTAGCTTTATTTTGCGATTGCTTTAAAATCTTACAACTCAGTCCTTCTTCCTGAATTCGTCCACTCAGCCTTCCCAGGACTACCGTCGACTATCGCAGTGACCAGAATAGCCCCACCCTATAGAAATGCCATCCACTTTCAGCCTTTTCCTGGCACAATCAAACATGCAGTAGTTCAGGTAAGTGTTGTCGTCTGTGGCGCAAATTGGAGAATAGAGGGTGTTGCAGTTGCAATGGAACGATATATTATAATTGCCCAGGGTGATTCCCCGACCTGCTTCGGCCACTGAGATTGCGATGAAAACGAGAAACACGCGGACTGCAAATCCAAGGCACCTCATGTTTTGGGATTTTGGTTTCGAATAGCTCTCTGTGGCGCTCAAGCGTTTTTATACCGAATGAAGAAAGTCAGATGAGAAATTTAGCACTTTTAGATATAAAGTAGGGTTAGTTATATAAGAAATAATTGCAATAAAGATACCCCAGTTTGCTTTGATGTATAATAAATAAAGCCACATTATCTCTTAATGATGTTTTTTTCATAACACAAAATTTAGAAAATTTGGGTCACTGATAGCGCATTTGTTAGTTGAGATTATAATGGTATTAACTGCTTAGTTCCATACTCCGCTGTGGAGAGTTCTACGGCACTTTTTGCCGTACCTATAATCTTAACTTGAGGGCGAATTTGGAGAGACCAACTCATTTTGATATTTCCATGAGTCTCTTTCGTCGCCAAATTTTTTGGTGGAGGGGAATTCTGAGGACTACCTACCACCATGCACGGGTACGATTGGAACAGCTTCACCCGGCTACTCGACCCGCTGAAGATGAGCCAATACCAGCCATGAGGGTCAGCGAAATAGCCAAAGACGAGTAGCAGTGGAGCCCGTAAGCCGTTGTCCATGGAGAGACCATGGCGATAGCATGTCAGACGGGCATAATTCGCCCACCAAGAGAGCTATTCGTGTGTCCACCGGGGCGAAATGGTATTAGAATTACCACCGAGTATTACGCACGTCTGTCGATTCCAGACGTGGACTGGATTCAATAGCCAATACTGGATTCAATAGCCATCGAGCCTCGCACAGTCACAATAAAATTATTACGTGAATACAACCAGTGCAGTATGAACTCGACTTGACAAGAACGACGCCAGCTCTCGCTTCATGAGGAACCATGCCAGCGTATACGGAAGTGGTTCCCCAACGGTCAAATGTGACAGACTGCTGTGTATACCTGCTGCGGTTTGCAGAAACTCTGCTCTTGTACACCGCATGAGGCTGTATGGACATACCATTCGAAGCGTGTTTACGTGTTGCGGTCAAGAGGACATTTTAAGGCAAGGACGACGTATTGCACGACTCATGCGGTCGCTAAGCGATGCACACGACGCAGCTGCGCTACAGCAACAAGTCCGGCTAGCAGACATCTCCACCAGCAATGAAAGCTCTTCCAGCAGCGGAAGCCCACTTCGACGTCAGCACTTCGTCCAGCAGAAGGTCACATGCACCGACGACGCTCCGACTGGACCGAGGTTTGGTCTGGAAGGACGAATGTTCCAGGAACCGATCTTGGGGCTGATTAATACCGAAATACGGTAGGCGTGGCATACGAGGACCCAGCGCAAGCGCCGGTATTTTCTGGGGGAAATACACAACTACCGTATTAAATTCCAGGTCTGTCGCACGGGTAACCTTCGGGTTCGACTGAGTTGGCCCCCGCGGAATAAGCAGGAAATGTGAGGATGGAAGCCGCAGTCTCGTTTCCACCTCACAGAAACCACAACGAGACCCTATTTATTACTATTTTAGGGGGCTCGAAGGGTCCGGATCCTCCTCCATGGGTTGAATAAAGGAAGAAAAATTCGTTTCTTCCATATAGTCGTATATTTTAGGTTTATGTCTGTTTCCCTACTCTGTAATTTTTCCACGCACTGTGTATAAATAAATTTAAACAAAATTATTCAAAATATACCTTCAGGCGAAATTATATTTCTCTAATTTAAATCTAAGACAAGAACCATTCCAAGATACTGCAACAAAGCTTTGTACCTCACGAATCTAAGTTGGCGACATTTTTCTGCCAAACCTTCAAATTTGTGGACAGTTTTACATACGTTACAGCAAAGATTATAGAATACAAAGATGTACCACGTAGAACAAAAAACCGCCCATACTAGCCACTCTGCCCATCTCCGCCGCTACCTCTGAACGGTCCTTTTCTACATTAAAACGGATAAAACCATATCTTCGAAATACAATGTCTCAGGTAAACTTCTAAAGGCTTAAATAAAACAACGGTATTGCTTAGTTTGCTACAGGCAAGAAAAAATGGGCTAGCTTTTCTAGCGATAAAGAACTGGTTTCAACAGCGGACTCTGTGCTAAATCACTTTTCTAGAAAGACACGCAAAATGATTTTTATTATTTAATACTACTGGTTTGAAATGTAATATTCAATAAGAATTGAAGTTCTGTATCTATTTACTTATATTGTATTTGTCATTGTATTCTGCATTGCATTGTAAATATAAAATTAAAATTTTTAAAAAAATTTGGACACCCAAACCCAAAGACTTAGATTTTTAGCTTTATTATGAGATTGCTTTAAAATTTTACAACTCAGTCCTTCTTCCTGAATTCATGCACTCAGTCTTCCCAGGACTCCAGCCGACTACCGCAGTTACCGTAGTAGGCCCTGCTTATATAAATGTCATCCTGTTTCAGCCTTTCCTGGGCACACTCTAACATGCAGAGGTTCAGGTAAGTGTTGTAGTCTGTGGCGCAAACTGGAGAATAGAGGCTGTTGCAGTTGCAATGGAACGATATATCATAATTGCCCAAGGAGATTCCTGAACCAGCTTCGGCCACTGAGATTGCGATGAAAACGAGAAACACGCGCACTGCAAATTCAAGGCACCTCATGTTTTCGGATTTTGGTTTCGAATAGCTGAGGCTCAAGCGTTTTTATATTGAATGAAGGAAGTCAGATTCAGATAAGAAATCATGCATTTTGTAGATATAAAGTAAGGTTAGTTATATAAGAAACAATTGCAATAAAGATACCGTCTTTTGCTTTGATGTATAATAAATGAAGTCACATTATTTTTATACCCTACACCCGAAGGGAGTAGGATATATTCACTTTGTTCTTCCATTTGTAATGCAGAGAAGGAGACGAGATAGATATAGAAAAGTATATATATTCTTTCTCAGCGTCACCTCCTGAATCGATTTTGCCCTGTCCGTCTGTCTGTCTGTCTGTCTGTTGAAATCACGATTACGAGAGAACGAAAAGAGATATCGCGATGAAATTTGGCACAAATATTCTTTGTTATGTAGGGCTGTTTGGGATTGGGATTGGGGCGATATCGGTATACATCCACGCCTACTTTACATACGGAATGTAAAGGCACCTCGTTTCAAAAAAAGGTTTTAATCTGAATATTTCATAAACCGTGTGAGATATTAAGGTATAATTTTATTCCGGAACATATGGCGTCATTAGTAAACCGTTTCAAAAAATGGGCGTGCCACGCCCAGTGATAACAAAGTTGGCAATATCTCATGAAAGATATAAGATATTGATATGTAATTTTATTAGGATATATAGGGAAGCATTACCAATAAGCTTGGGCGTGCCACGCCCACTCATACAAAAGTTGTCAATATCTTGTAAACGGTATAAGATATTAAAACGAAAGTTTATCACGAGGTATCTACAAGTATTAACAATTTGTGTACAAAATGGGCGTGATCCGGCCACTTATACAAAAGTTTTCAATATCTCATAAACGTTTTAAATATCAATACGTTCGTAATTCTATCTAGCAGTACCTAGAGACATTACAAAAACATTTGCCCGAAATGGGCGTGGTACGCCTACTTACAGAAAAGTTGTTAAGTATAATATTTTCAGTTACTCGGATGTAGGGTATTTAGATTTCGGCCAGGCCGAAGACAACACTTCTACTTGTTTAATGATGTTGTTTTCATACCACAAAATTTAGAAAATTTGGGTCACTGATAGCATGTGTTAGTTCAGATTATAATGGTATTAACTGTTTAGTTCCATGCTACAGTCTAGCCAGACATGTTAGAGTTAGTTGTTCAGGGGAGGGGAGGTTGCTTTTCTGTGGCTACTTAGTTTAAATATACGATTGTGGAGTTTCTCGCAGTCAGTAGAAATTTATTGAATTTCTCTGTAAATTATGTAATATATATTAAATGGGTCTGCGGTTATTCTGGTTGTGGTCTTTCGGCATAGGACTTTAGAAGAGTGAATCTGGATAAGTTAAGGGCTGAGTGCCAACTCTATTATATAGTATGAGGTAGTTCTAGGGCACGGCAAATGTGAATGCAAAAATATACCTTCCGAATACGGCGATTACAAATCTCCTTAATAAATTCTGCCCTTGTATGAATAGGCCTTGCCCATTGCTTAATTAACACGGACATGGCATATTTAGTGAGCATTTACCACTGATCCTATACTACTAATTCGGAGAATCTATTTTAAGCTTAGGAATAAGGTTACAGACCTGAACAGAACGGCTACGTGCAGGTTTGGGAATGCTTGTTTTGATGTCCTTCTCAGAAGTAGCGAGTTCTGGAAACGCATTCGAAGGTTTGGGGTTGTTCCTAATAAGTCATGCTCAGTTCCTCTCGATTCTAGTGATTTGAATAATTATTTTGTCTCCCTTCATGTGTCGGCGGTCAGTTCACCGTGGTTGGATGTTGACATGCCTGAGAGTCCAAATGCTTTTGCATTTCGGAATGTTTCGCTGGATGAATTGTTGGTTGTGTTCAATGGCTTAAAGTCGGACGCGGTTGGTCTGAAAGATATTAACCTTAAAAAAACCATCCCAGTTTTTTCCGGTGTTTGGTGCGTCATCAGTATTCTTCCGTGTTTATCTAAACTGTCTGAGTCTATATTGAAGGCCCAGATCTTGGAGTCTATTAAGTCTGGCAATAGAGTGAATATATTTTCCGGCCAATCGGGTTTTAGAGAGAGGCATAGTACATTCCTTGGTTCAGAAAGGAAGATAGATTATTGGGAAGGGGAAAAGAGGGAGTAGTGTCGGTTTACACTTGTATGCACAAGATGGATGACAATTGGATAAGAATTTCCTGTCGAACTTACATTTGTGTGGAAGGAATGATCCTTTGCAGAAAGCTAAAGGAACAATTTCATTTATCCTGCTCTGCCTGCAATTTACGTTTCTCATACATGTGTGGTTGCTATCAGAGGGTTTATGTTGCTATTATAATGTGATATTAGGAAGGCTTGTCAGGAGGTTGCACTTGTTGGGGAGGATTTTCGTTCTCTTTCTATGTGGGGTGAATTAAATGAGTTTACTTTGAACGCAAGTAAAACTCAGGCTATGGCTGTATAAAGGTCCTTCAGTCGTGGATTCCAGGCTATTCGGCATGACGGTTTTTAAATTTCGTTTGTTTGTCTGGTGAAAAGCTTGGGAGTGACTATTAGTGAGGGTCTTGATTGGGACAGCCATGCAGCTCTTTTATGTAATAAAATTTTTCTGATTTTGAGGAGACGTTAAGTTAACCATTTCTTGCCCACCAGAACCATGTTGCTTTGGGATATATCCCTTATTGTGGATTTTTTTAATTTGTTGCAGATGATGAGCATTGATGAGTTGTCAGCTTCTGTTTCTTGTGAGTGTACAGCTGGGATGTCAAGCTCACCACAGTCTCTTGTTTGTTAGGGTTACGGTGGTGGGGAATTTAATCTACTGAGTTGGGCTCCCTAATAAGATAGACGTTTTATATTTTTGCAAGGTACCAATTACGGCAAAAATTAGCCAAATGTTAATACCTGCCTACTTTGGGTTAAATATTTGTGAGCAAATTCTTCCCCACCAAATCTGTGATGTGTCTGCATTTCACAACAAACCAGACACAACGCTGCAGTTGAAATATTGAAACACACACGTTATGATTATAAATTGTATTACAATTGTTAATCAGTACATTAGAGTACATTAACTACGAAGCATAAGTAAACATTTTGCAACACTGCCTGCCCCACGTTGCATATCAGTGCAACCCTGCTCGCAGCATTGGCGATCAGCTGTTCATCAGGAGTATAAAAGCGGAAGCCAAACTGCAAACGAGGATTTTCGGAGATCAGCCACCAGCGAGAAAACGTTTCTCTTTGTTGCCCCAAGAAATAAATAAATTTTTGTAATTACGAACCCTGGACGGCGACGAGCATACCCCGGCGTAGTGAAGGTTCGTGACAAAATTAATGTACAAACATGTAGGGAAGTTACAATCGGACGATCGAACGTACAGACGAAGGAATGGAGAGACGGACGAATAGACAGACATAAAAGACATTACTTTGGAGATGAAGTTGAGCAAGAATGTACGGAAGAATATGGTGACAACACAATACTATTACACAACACTACTCTACAATTTCCTTTGTCCCATACAAGAATTTAAAATTTAAATTAAAAAGCTTTTTAAGTTTTCGATAGATTTTTAGCTTTATTTTGAGATTGCTCTATAATCTTACAACTCAGTCCTTCTTCCTGAATTCATGCACTCACTATTCCCAGGACTCCAGCCGACTACCGCAGTTACCATAGTAGGCCCTGGTTATATAAATGTCATCCTGTTTCAGCCTTTTCTGGGCACAATCAAACATGCAGAGGTTCAGGTAAGTGTTGTGGTCTGTGGCGCAAACTGGAGAATAGAGGCTGTTGCAGTTGCAATGGAACGATATATCATAATTGCCCAGGGCGATTCCTGAACCAGCTTCGGCCACTGAGATTGCGATGAAAACGAGAAACACGCGCACTGCAAATCCAAGGCACCTCATGTTTTCGGATTTTGGTTTCGAATAGCTCTCTGTGGCGCTCAAGCGTTTTTATATTGAATGAAGGAAGTCAGATTCAGATAGGAAATCATGCATTTTGTAGATATAAAGTAAGGTTAGTTATATAAGAAACACATGCAATAAAGATACCGCAGTTTGCCTTGATGCATAACAAATAAAGCTACATTATCTTTTAATGATGTTGTTATCATTCCACCAAATTTAAAAAACTTGGGTCACTATTTCCGCATTTGCTAGTTGAAAGCTATGAGTACCTGATTCCTAGATTGGCGCGTGGTTTCTTATCAATTCAAGAAAGCTCTACTGAGGCACAAGAAATTGTTTCATAATGGTATTAACTGCGAAATATGATATTTTTATTATAACAAAATTAATCCTATACTACCAAATCGGAGAAGCTATTTTAAGCTTAGGAATAGGGTTACAGACTTGAACAGAACGGCTACGTGCAGGTTTGGGAATATTTGTTTTGATGTCCTTCCCAGAAGTAGCGGTTTCTGGAAACTCTCAGTTCCTCTATATTCTAGTGATTTGAATAATTATTTTGTCTCCCTTCATGTGTCGGCGGTCAGTTCACCGTGGTTGGATGTTGACATGCCTGAGAGTCCAAATGCTTTTGCATTTCGGAATGTTTCGCTGGATGAATTGTTGGTTGTGTTCAATGGCTTAAAGTCGGACGCGGTTGGTCTGAAAGATATTAACCTTAAAAAAACCATCCCAGTTTTTTCCGGTGTTTGGTGCGTCATCAGTATTCTTCCGTGTTTATCTAAACTGTCTGAGTCTATATTGAAGGCCCAGATCTTGGAGTCTATTAAGTCTGGCAATAGAGTGAATATATTTTCCGGCCAATCGGGTTTTAGAGAGAGGCATAGTACATTCCTTGGTTCAGAAAGGAAGATAGATTATTGGGAAGGGGAAAAGAGGGAGTAGTGTCGGTTTACACTTGTATGCACAAGATGGATGACAATTGGATAAGAATTTCCTGTCGAACTTACATTTGTGTGGAAGGAATGATCCTTTGCAGAAAGCTAAAGGAACAATTTCATTTATCCTGCTCTGCCTGCAATTTACTTTTTTCATACATGTGTGGTTGGTATCAGAGGGTTTATGTTGCTATTATAATGTGATATTAGGAAGGCTTGTCAGGAGGTTACACTTGTTGGGGAGTATCTTCGTTCTCTTTCTATGTGGGGTGATTTAAATGAGTTTACTTTGAACGCAAGTAAAACTCAGGCTATGGTTGTATAAAGGTCCTTCAGTCGTGGATTCCAGGCTATTCGGCATGACGGTTTTTAAATTTCGTTTGTTTGTCTGGTGAAAAGCTTGGGAGTGACTATTAGTGAGGGTCTTGATTGTGACAGCCATGCAGCTCTTTTATGTAATAAAATTGTTTGATTTTGAGGAGACGTTAAGTTAACCATTTCTTGCCCACCAGAACCATGTTGCTTTGGGATAAATCCCTTATTGTGGATTTTTTTAATTTGTTGCAGATGATGAGCATTGATGAGTTGTCAGCTTCTGTTTCTTGTGAGTGTACAGCTGGGATGTCAAGCTCACCACAGTCTCTTGTTTGTTAGGGTTACGGTGGATGGGGAATTTAATCTACTGAGTTGGGCTCCGTAATAAGATAGACGTTTTATATTTTTGCAAGGTACCAATTACGGCAAAAATTAGCCAAATGTTAATACCTGCCTGCTTTGGGTTAAATATTTGTGAGCAAATTCTTCCCGACCAAATCTGTGATGTGTCTGTATTTCACAACAAACCAGACATAACGCTGTAGCTGAAATATTGAAACACACACGTAATGATGATAAAATGGATTAAAATTGTTCTTCAGAAATTAGTTTATTGCTTTTAATTTCAAAAGTTTTTATTTATTGGCTGCAATACGGATACGGAGTATATGGATGAAACACCTTCACTTAAACAGAACGGGACAGAAGTTGGTCTTATCGCTCCACTATAACAGAAGCTTCAGTTATTAAAATCTACCTAGCATATATATATGATACAGCACCGACATGAGTACCAGCCACGTATTCTTCGTTGCCGTTCACTAGCTTTTCGGCGTCTCGATGCGCTGCACTGTTGGTGAATGGTTTGAGCACAGGTAAGGCGAGACACCTTGGTCGAGGGTCACTCTGGTCGTGAATGGCCTGAAGAATTCAGACGTCTGTGAGTACCACCTTAAGGTGTCTCCACGCGTCAGACTGTTGTTCGTCGAGTTCAGCACGACGCTGGTTCAGCCCACATACAACGCTTGTTCAGCTGACCTTATATCTCTTTAAAGTGAGTGGCGACGATAAAATTTCGCATATATTTCACAAATGTGCGTGGCTTGAGGGCGAATTTCTTCGCGGTCCATGCGCATGTTTGTACTCACCAACCGCATATAATGGCACTGGGTGAGACCCCGGTGTCTGAGGGTGCAGATCCACTGGATTTTCACATGCCTGGATACCGTTTACTGCCATTGTTTTCACGGTTCAACACATACTAAGGTTTTGAGGATCAAGGTGTAGCTTTAAAATAAAATTGGTTTCAGTATTGCCAGATGTGTATATAAATAATAATAAAAAATTACAATTGCAATAAGAAACAAGTAAAAGTGATGTCTTCGGCCTGGCCGAAGTCTAAATACCCTACACCCGAGTAACTAAAAAAATTAAAATTTCACCACTTAACAACTTTTGTATAAGGACCACGCCCATTTTTGGAAAATATTTTTCTAATGTCTCTACATACTGCTGGATAGAATAACGTGTTAATATTTTGAACCGTTTATGTGATATTGACAACTTTTGTATAAGTGCCTCGCCCATTTTTGGTATAATAATTGTTAATATCTGTGGATATCCCGTGATAAAATTACGTGTTCATATCTTATACCGCTTATAAGATATTGCCAACTTTGTTATGAGTGGGCGTGGCGAGCCCATTTTTGTAAAAGTTTTAGTAATGGCACTATATGTTCCGGAATAAAACTGTACCTCAATATCTCGCATGGTTTATGAGATATTCGCATTATAACATTTTTTCACAGAAGGTGCCTTTACCTTCCGTATGTAAAGTAGGCGTGGTTGTCAACTGATCTGGCCCATTTTCAATGCCAAACTGCCCTGCATAACAAAGAATATTCGTACCAATTTTCAACAGACAGAAAGACAGACAGACAGACGGACGGACAGGGCTGAATCGATTCAGGAGGTGACGCTGAGCAAGAATATATATACTTTTCTACATCTATCTCTGGGTTACAAATGGAAGAACAAAGGGATATATTCCCTTCGGGTGTAGGGTATAAAAACGAGCACTTATTTGTACTCCCAATACAAACATGTAGGGAATTTACAATCGGACGAGCGAACGTACAGGCGAAGGAGTGGACAGACGAACGAATACACAGAGTTTGGAGTTGAAGCTGAGCAAGAATTTACGTAATAATATGGTGAGGAGATTAGACAACACTACTCTACAATTTCCTTTGTCCCATACAAGAATTTATAATTTGAATTAAAAGATTTTTCCAAGTTTTTAGTTTGATTTTTAGCTTTATTTTGCGATTGCTTTAAAATATTACAACTCAGTCCTTCTTCCTGAATTCATGCACTCAGCCTTTCCAGGACTACGGCCGACTACGGCAGTTACCATCGTAGGCCCTGCTTATATAAATGTCATCCTGTTTCAGCCTTTTCTGGGCACAATCAAACATGCAGTGGTTCAGGTAAGTGTTGTGGTCTGTGGCGCAAACTGGAGAATAGAATCTGTTGCAGTTGCAATGGAACGTTATTTTATAATTGCCCAAGGTGATTCCTGAACTAGCTTCGGCCTTTGAAATTGCGATGAAAACGAGAAACACGCAGACTGCAAATAGAAAACACCTCATGTTTTCGGATTTTGGTTTCGAATAGGTTTCTCTGTGGCGCTCAAGAGTTTTTATATCGTATGAAGGAAGTCAGATGCAGATAAGAAATCTTGCATTTTTAGATATAAAGTACAGTTTGTTATATAAGAAAAAAATGAAATAAAGATACCGCAGTTTGCCTTGATGCATAACAAATAAAGCTACATTATCTTTTAATGATGTTGTTATCATTCCACCAAATTTAAAAAACTTGGGTCACTATTTCCGCATTTGCTAGTTGAGAGCTGTGAGTACCCGATTCCTAGATTGGCGCGTGGTTTCTTATCAATTCAAGAAAGCTTTACTGAGGCACAAGAAATTGTTGCATAATGGTATTAACTGTGAAATATGATATTTTTATTAAAACAAAATTAAGTGAAAAGAGAGAAATTAATAAGAATTTCTTTAAAACGTTTTGGTCTTCAGCGAACTCAGGACAACTTTGTTGACAACGAAACCTAAACCACGTTGGTCACACAAAATTGTCGAATGCAAGGTCACTCTTTATTTATGATATCTTCAGCCAAATGGAAGCCTTAAGCGGGATTTATTACTTTATGACTCTGTTATCTCAACTCGGTTGAGTTATCTCCACCACACCAAACAGAGTTACCGAAACAAATCCCACGTTTTGAAGGCTACCCGGAACAATAGCAGCAAAGCACACATAAAAATCCAGCAGACAAGCGCCGAATACACAAAGCGGAGCTGCAAACAGACTCGTACGTGACTTTTAATAAATTCGCCACGAAAGGGTTTGAAATTCGCACTCGAGAAAATTTCCATTTAAATTTAAAAAGGCGGGACACAAATTGAGGGATAAAAAGGCTGATAGGGAGAGGCAAGCAAATCGCGTGAGAGAGATTCCAACCCTTCCTTTCGTCCTTTAGCAAGGAAAACTCTATAATCATGTGAAACTGTGTCAATTGCTTTGACTTGTTTATCGACGGGACTTCTGTGAGCACTCGTACAGCTGGCAGCCCTTCCGGATCCGGTGCTGATGCGTGCAGTTGACAATGACGCGAACCCCGGGATGGTCAAATCAAACAACCTAACGAGCTAATCAAAGCAGGCAATCCCTTCCGCTGCGCCAGCGAAGCCACATCGACAGAATGCGAATGCGTGGTTGTCAAATGAATTTAATTTTCATGCCAACCATCCAGATTACATAACGACGGGTGTTGTTGCTGTTGTGTTTTCACATTTCATGCCTGCCCGAATAATAAATCAAAATAAAAAGATAAAAGGATTTCCGGAAGCATGCATTCACGCAAATCCTTGGAGAATTGATATGTGCGCGCTAATAACTTAAATTTAATTCCTCTTCTGCCATCGTGGTTGTCACGGCAGTGGTGGACCGACTTCCCATCCGATCCCTTCGCTTGGAACGCACTCAAAGCGCAGCTTCAACGAATAACATAATCAGCCAAATGTGAAACGAAGGCATTACCGACCCTTGTGCTGAGTGTGGAGAGTACAATTCCGGCTGCGAACTGGGTTGGTTCCTTCAACCCTCGTTGGCCTCACAAAAACTGCGCATGCATGTTGTTGTCACCAGTTCGGGGTGGCTTTCAAGTGGCTTTAATTGCGTTTTAGGTACGTCCCCGCATTAAGGCGGCCGTCTTCCAACATGGCGGCTTTGAAGGTTGTGCCAATTGACTTCACTGCGAAGGGCTCCTCAGGAGGCCCTCAAATGAGAAGAAAACCGTGATTAACTGACGATAACTGAATAATAATGTCAGGAAACCATTACTATTTCCGTTTCGTTTTTTCGTTCGCGCCCAAAATCGACCGAAAATGTTTTCAAGAACTTTTTCGAATTGAATTCACTAGGCTTTTCCCTCCACAGATCCGGTGGTATGGTATGGATTCGATATCTACTTCTCCAGAAGGTGAATATCGGTTCCCCAAATACGATTTCACCCTCTTCGTTCTACATATACAATGTTCCCTGTTCCAATGTAAACGTTTGCAATCGGTTATCTTAGAAAAGAGGACACAGAAGTGATTATCATCTCGCTGGTTCTGGAAAACGATCGAGTCACTCGGGACTCCCGCCGTTTTTAGGTCTGATTGAACTGACCGCGCCTTTATACTCGACAAAGGCCAAGATATACTCTGGGATACCCTGAATAAGATGGCGGCCGTATTTGTCAACCGCAATACGAAGTGTTGACTATCAACGAAAAATACGAGTTCCCCGAGTTGGCTTTAATGCCGAAATAGTATGGGAACCTAAAGAAATTTATTATTATGAGGAGGTTCTTTCCTAACAATGCAAGAGTAAGAAAATAAAATGGAGATGGTAATCATAGAGAAAGAGGAAGAGAGAGAGAGAGAGAGAGAGAGAGAGAAATACTTTCCCTTTGTTTCCTTCCCATAGCAACAGGTGTATCCATTGTACTCGCAGTATCTGTTAGATGCATATCTTGCATTAATGCGGTCAATAAAAGATCGATTTTATTGTCTCGTGTTGTTGCTGGCTGCCGAACGACAACAACGCGTTGCCGAGATGCGTCACATGCGGGCAGCCACGGCAGTGGACATGTCGTTCTACTCTAATGGCTACTAATAGGACATTCGTTAGTGACATTTTATGGTCGCCGCATTGTGCGGCGATATTCTATCAAGATTTGTTGCGACATCGTTTGGAAGTTTATAATACATTTTATGACAGGGGAAAGGCGGAATTTATTGTAATTGAAATTAAGAGGAGAGAAGAGTTTTTAAGAGAAAACAGAGAAATTATCACTTTAATGTTAATGGCGTAACGAAATATATTCTTAGCAAATTCTGAGCCTCTGGAATGACATTCCAAGTAAACCCATTTGATATCATCCTTCGCTTTTAATTAACTATTCAAAATAAATTTCTAAAAACAAATTTACTAATTTTTTCAGCTCCAAAGTTCCAACGATTTCCGCAGCCTTAGCTCCTCATCCTGGAGAGACCTTTCTTCTGACAGCCATCAGAAGAATTCGCAATGCTACTCCACTAATAATCCGATCTAATATGCTCGCAAACCCACTCAACCTGCCTGCCTCCCTTCCACCAGCGTCACCAATCCCCCTCGTGATCGCCGCCAAGGACCACACACACAACGCGCTTCTTGCTCAGCTGGAACTTCGTTCTTCGTAATCCTCGTCAGAATTATTAAATCTTCAAATAAGCATGAAATAAATCGCCTCCGTCTTGACACCACAGATCAACGATCAGTGATCGCTCAACGCACGAGTCGCTAGACTCCGCACACCGACACCTATCAGTGTCACTCCGACGACGTTGAAGGCGAGATCAGCCCGTGGTGTGGCGGAGGCGCTGCAGCGTGTTCGTAATCCGTAAATGGAGATCCTTTAATGACGTTCGGCGCTCAGCGCTGCAAGCGCTTAACCACGGGGTTCTCGTTAAGCGTGCGTCGTTCGGTTCTCTCATTTCAGCTCACCGGTCTCATCTGTCGTCCACAGATCTCGCCTCGTTGGTTCGCTTTGATTATTAAAATATTTGGATGTTTAACGAAAGATTACGGACTTTGTGGTCTAAACAGAGATACGATCGTGTAAACCGCTTAAACGGATTAGGAGCGCTCGAGCTGGCAGCACCCACTTTTCGAGGAGACTTCGAGCGAGGTGCTCGGATTAGTGCTCGGGTTGTGCTTGGCTCTGGCTTCGAGACTCCGGTGATCATGTTACAGCAGCTTAAGCGTTCTGCAGCTCGTTCTGTTGTCATTTTCAACAATACAAGCTGGACGCCTAATGGAGGCCTTTTTTAGGCTCGCTGTCGGTGGCGATGCGGTTACTGAGGTTGTTGTTGTTGTTCTTCTTCTTGTTAGTGGTGTCGCATTCCAACACTTATTGCAGTGTCTTGTGTTGCAATCTTGTCTGATCTCTGTCCGACAATTATTCTCCTTCGCTTTGATGATGGGCCGCCAGCCCGCGTTGATGGTTCAGAGCGCTGGACCACCGGGCGAGCGGCGGCGAGGGAGAGCGGGCCACAACACGAGCTCGGGGCGATGCAACACTTGCCGGACGGCTTACAATAGCGATCGGAGGTTTATTGTTATGGTAATTGCTCGGGATTTATTTTATTGTGATCCCGGCTGGTAATTGTGTAATGAGTGATGCAACTCTTTGTTGCGGCACCGGACACCGCCGCATGTTTCAAGTGATTCTACGGAAACCTTGCTCATTTGTATCTCTCCGAGTTTTTATGCACTAAAATTTATATCTCACTGGATCTGGAGGGACTTGTGCCGATGTTTGCGGTTTCGAGTGATCGTTAGAAACCAAGTCTTCTCCTAAAATACGAAATCGTAATTCGAAATCCTTCCAAGGGTTGTCTACTTTCTAATGTAGTTACTTACTTGTGTGGAAACGTATTGTCGAGAAAAATTTTAGTGTTTCAACTGAACAAACTCTTCAAAAGTACAGTTTCTACTCTAGAACTTCTTACTTCGTCATTAACAAAAAATGTTTAAGGATGACTCCATCACAAAACTCAATCATCTACTTAATCAAAATCTGAACCCGCATCATACAATATTTTGACCCCGCGCAATCGGTAGCTTAAAAAACCCATTAAAGTCAATTGAAAAAATGAAAAACCCATGAAAAACTGAAATCAACGCCCAGTTCAGTAACGAAAGTAACAACAAAATCTGAGTCACACGCATAATAGCTTACTTACCGCGTCCAATTTGAGCCCTTTGAGGCATGATAGCCATCGGACACACCGATCAGTCGATCGATCGATCGGCGGGAAGTCTGAAAATCACAGCCGTTTTTATGTGCGTCAGAAACGCATCTCAACACATAGCAAGCAGTCTAAATTAAACCAGTTCATCCCGACCTCTCCTCTCCTCTCCTCTCCTCTCCTCGCCTCATCTCAACGCTGCCATACACATGGTGGGCACCACGATCATTATGCGATCAGTGTTGATCATTTCATCCCGAGGCTGTTGACAGCCTACCGCGGACATGACATGCGAATAAGTTAACAAAAACTACCGATGGGTCATCATCATCAACGTGATGGCGGACAGACGAACCAAAATAAAATAATTACGAGACCAAATGCCAGGATCGGAAAATAATGACTTCAAGTTCAGCACAAAAAACCGAAGACGAAGCAGAGAATCAAATCCCTTTAATATGGCTTTCAGCGTAACCGACCGACATTTTGAACAGCACTTTTTGTGATCCAACGCAGTCGATCGATCCATCGATCGGTCGGTCGGTCTGTCGGTTGGTCGGTCCTCTTTGCACTTTCCGACTGACCGCCTGGCCGCTGTCCGTGTTGCGTTCTTCGAAAACTTATAAAAATGTAAAATTATGTGCGACCATGCAGGCTGTATAGAGTTGTTGTGACGAAGAAGAGGATCGCCGCAACTGCGGCGCGAGAGGGCACGTCATCGGCGGATGCGGCGTTGGATCTTTAATGCGTCTCAACTTATTTGTTACCAATCAACACACAGACCTAGCGGCCGGAGCGGGACGCGTTCTGGTCGGCCCCGATTTCTGAGGGCGTGAGGGGCAGTGGGTTGATTGAACGCGTCTGCGGCCATGTCGGCGGCCATCATGATGCTGGTATAAACTTCAAATTCGCTTTGCTGCCTTCGGGGAAGCGCGCGAGTGTGGTTTTAGGTGCTTCTCGAGAGAAGTAGTTAAGATATGGGCGAAAAGTAATGAAGGCAGACCTGGTAGTTTCGGAGTTGATTGCTTTTCTTACTGAGCGCCCTTATCGTCTTCTCTCTCCTTATGCTTCAGCTTTCGGAGGCGTTCTATGGAAGCCATTAAAACGAGCCATGATCAAACATACGTGATTTCTTTGTTTTCTGCGATCGCCTCGTTGTTGTTACTGCTGTCGTTGTTATTAAGGCGGAAAATGAGTTCATTTCGCCGAGATGTTATATTGATCTGTTATTGCTTAATGATCGGGTCGTGCAAATTGTATTGTGTCGGGAGAAAAGAACTTTATTTGTGAAAATTATAACGCGGCGAAAATTATAACGCGGCCAGTTGAGTGGAATTGGGATCCAGTCTGGTCGAAGATATCGTGCGAAGTGCGGTGTAGAGCGAGGTGATTGTGCGAGGATGATTCGTAGAGACGGACTCTTCACTTCTTGGATTTTTGGTGCAATCTTTTACTGCGGAAGAGCTAAATATCCGCTCCTGATTAGAAGTTACTTAATCCCCGATAGATCTTCCTAGTACATCGGGCTCTTCCCGCTTCAATCCATCGTCTTAAATGCGGATAATTACTGATAATTTCACCAGCTTGATGGCTGAGCCTCCATTTTCCCCGAATATCCCCACAGATTCCTGTTTCTATTGGTTGAGTATCTTTTCTGCCTTCTTATGTTGTTGTTGCCTTCTATTATAACAGCAAATCGAAGCCCGTAGACGTCGCACCATTATATCGCTCAATACCACGATTTCTGTAGCGGTCAGCTTCACTGCAACACATGCTGCAGGTCACGATGATCTGCACAAGGCTTCCCACTGATCCTTTGATCCAGTTGACTCCGCCGACATCTCTCGTTTCTCACACAACTTCTCCGCTCTCGCCGTGCTCTCCACAGAGGGAAACTAGGGCTGGGCTCACCGGATCGACTTGGGTCCCCGCAGGCAGCCGGTGCAACAATCAAAACATGTGCAGCCAGCAACCCGATAAGCATCCAGCCAAGCATTTACTGCACTTTTTTGTTACCCAATTAATACTCATTCCCCCGATGCTTCTTTATGCGATGTCCTCTCTTGGGACGACTTTCGTTGTTGTGGTTGTTGTTGTTGCTGCTGCTGCTGTGTTGGCATTGTTGCTGTCACAACAATTACGGCGGCAACATCAACAAACCACAGTCGGTGCGTACAAATTGTGAGGCCGAGGGTTTAAATTGCACTCCGATCTTCTGCTGCCCGAAATTTGAACCCGAGATTGTGGGTGATTGTGAAGTGCGTCGCTGCTGGGTGGTCCTGGCTGCAGGTTCACAAGTGCTGCTGCTGGTGCTGCTGGCTGCCGGTGCCCATGTTTTATCGCTTCAGCGTCACCGAAGGACATGATGGATGGAAGCGCTGCGGCGACGCGGTGCGAGTCAAACACAAAGAAGTCGTCCTGCCGATCCGTTTGATCCGCCGGAGTCGCATGTTGCGTCAACAGGTTTATGGGTGTCATTTGGCTGATTAGAGTTAAAAGGATTTCGGGTTACTGGGCAGAGGATATCTGTCGGTCGGCAAGATAAGCCAATTCATTTGCGATTTTTGCGTTTCTCGCTTGAGTTCTGCCTGTTTCTGGCGTGGAGGGGAAGAGCGAGTGATCTTCGTAACTGGTTCCTCATCACAATCGGCAAATCATTAACTCAAGCACTCGCGCTCTCCCGCTGGCGTGTCGAAGTCTCGTTTGTGGGCATGGCAACGACGTTGTAACGAGCTGGCAAGTTATGACCGCCGCTGATCAAGCCAACTCCACTCCGTTCAGCTTGGAGCGGCCAAGGAGGCAAAGTGCAAACTGATTGGAGATCAAACACAAACCAGCTTTTGCTGCAGGCTGTCCAGAAACTTGTTTCGCCGTACCAGCGAGCCACCCGCTCATCCATCGCCCGAGCGGCGTAATTGCGAGGTGATAAATGATCACCGGAGCGAGATCATCGCGGAAAACAGTTGGTCTGGCAGCGTGATGAGGCGAGAATATGAAAACCGTTGGTGAGCGAGTGCAAGTCAAATAAATCTTCGTGCCAAATTGAATTGAGGTGGCTTGGCACGATCACCCGAAGCTGGAGGTGTTGGTGCAGAAGAAGTCAGCGAAACCGTTTTTGAATTTTAGGTGGTTAGGAAGTCACAACCACTTCTTTCAACTTTTGTAACCAACATTCTTTTGAACTTAGGATTTCGGTCCACAGCCCTACCGCAGCCCTATCAGTGAACTCCCAGGCAATCTGCTGCGGTTCATTAATTATAAATTCGAACGGGCTGAACTCACACCGGTTTCACCTGATGTTCGACTATTAGAGTGGCTTAAAATCACAAGTAATCAATCGCCGGTGTCACTGACCAGCCGTGGTAACCCAATCCGTAACCTTTCACCACGCTAACCCTTTCCGTCTGCAGCTGGTGGGTTGGTGCACAGGTATCGGTCTCTAATAAGCCACAGCAGCCACACACTTAAGGGGCAGCCACACTCGCCGTTGACTGCCTGATAATTTAAATTCCCTCACTTCTGCCCCGCGCACTGGTCGGTCCGCGTGCTTGGTTGGTGACAATTTCTCCCGTAAGTGCGACACACGACGACAGCCGCGGCTACAACGTTGGAACCCACAACAATACAATAAATTGTTCACAACAGCAACACAGCGATCGACGGCGGGACGGTTGGTGGCTCGTGGTTGCCTGCGCTTCTGGATGAACGATGCGGCGTACGGACCGGCGATCTGCGCCCGCCCGGCGAAGCAGAGCCGCCGCTCGAGAAAAAGAGGAGCTACGAAAGATGCTATCATCGCCGAGCAGTGCTGCGCATCGAGTTACCCGAACCGAGGAACCCACCGACCGGGGGAGCCCCGCTCCGCGGATGGTACGTCAGTGGAACGCGTTGCAGTTGCATTTATCGGAATCGAAGCCTTTTAAATGGTCGTTTAGGCAGATTTACAATATGTAGCGCAGCCACTTACAGCGCTGGGGTTCGGAATTTGAGGGGGTGCGGCGGCGCGGTGGCGCGGCGGCGGAGTGGCAGGACGGTGGTGAGCCTTCTTGTGTGTTTGTCGAAAGGATTTAAGAGGCTGATAAGGCGGCTCCCGCTGCTGGTTGCAGGCGCATAATGGTCGGGATCGTTAATTCTCGAGGGTTACGCTGCTCGCTGTCTCGGGCGGGTCGTCGTCGGGCCGGAGGAAATTAAATGGGATTTGTTTGGACCACTAAATGTGGATTAATCGGGAGTGTTAAATGAGTATTTATGTTTTCACTCGTAGTCATTTGCTGTGGAGTTGAGGGTCCCGGACTGTGGGTTCGGCCCGTGGGAATGACAGGACTTCTTCTTCAGTCGCTTCGAAGGCAGTCAGTTCGAAGACAGTGAATTCGAAGACAGTTAAACTTCGAAGACAGTTAATTTCGAAATCATTTTCTAAAAGTCCCACCTGACCGAATGTAGGGTGCGCATCCACGTCTTCGGAGGAACTCACACGCAGTTTTTTACAATTAATCACCACGATTCAGGTGCCGCAGCCATTAATTGCTCGGCCACCAAACTACTGATGGGTACCTACTGAAGTTCGGACTGAGGGTGGCTCAATAGCAACAACAACAACAACAACAAGAGTAGATAGCAAGCATTATTAATTGAGTGTAGTCACCCTGCGGCTGATGGACGATCAACAACAGACAAGAAGCTGAAAAAGAGGCGGCGGCATCCTTGTTATCCTTGCTCTGAATAGAGGACGTAAATTGCCATGTTTTGACAGCCGAACTGACCGCATTTTTTATGCCATCCAAAAGTCGCCTCCGTCTCCGTCTTCTTTTGTGTGCAGAGCAGCATTAGTTACTCCCAGTTTCATCCTTGAAGAGCCCGCAAGGATGGCTGAGGATTGCAACAGACACACACGCATGGAAAGCGTCGCTTTGACTGCGACCGAAACCAATCATTGTTGCGCCAACAAATGCAGCTTGTTTGGCATCATTTGCCGCAACAATGGCAGCGGGACTCGCCTGCGCCGCACGCAGGATATCAAGCTGAGCGGCAAACTCGGTGAGGTTCGCTCAACTGATCGCCGACGGCTCGTTGGACCGGCGTACCTGCGCTCGCTGCTGATCGTCCCGTCCATGTGTTGACTGCGCCTTCAGCTCCTTCAATAAGTCAATCAAAGCGTAGCGTTCAGTGTTTGCCGACCCCGACGATCGCCGCAGCCGACGACAATCGCTTCGACGCGCTCAGGTTGAGCAGCAGGGGCGTCGCGGCTGCTGCGGTCGGGGGTTGTGGGTTGATCGGCCGGCGGGGTGCCCTCGGCTGCTATGACTAATTAAATTCCTTGCGGTTGCATCGACGTCGCAAGAGAGGTCGGCCGATGTGGTCGGTCGATACGGTCGGCGGTCGGTCCGCCCGAGCCGTGTCGCTCCTCGCTGCGGCCGAGTGTGCAAATTAGTCTCGTCGCTGGATGTGGCAAGCTGCGGCATCCGGCATCTCGTGCGGTTGCGAGCTGTTGAAGTGTCAACTCGGCGTTTCGGTTCGGCAGCAACACGGTGAGAACAGCGGCGGCGCGATCGTCTCAAAACTGCGGACGGCTGCTGCCTCCGTGTGCCGGCGGTGTTCGGCTGTTCGGCTGTTCGGCGATGCAGATGCCGATACAGATTGTTCCAGATCAAGCCTCGGCGGCATTTAGTGCTGTCAGCGCCAACCGCTGCTAATTAAGCGCGACCTCGTTGTAACCTTTCTGCGGCTGTGAATGTCAGTGACTCGGATTTTGTCACAAATTAGTTGGCAGCCGCGGTGCTGCAGATGCCGGCTGGTACCGCGAAGCAACTGCAACAGCCAGCTTTTTCATTTGTTGGTTGGCTTGCCAGCGCCAACCAACAAATGAATTCAGTTCGCTTCACATGTCAGCGAGGTGAGCTTCTCTTGAACTGCATTAGAAAGTTGAACTGTGATTTTGTAGGAGGGGTGGGAATGGGGGGGGGGGGGAGGAGGGGGAGAGGTATGAAAATCCAAACCCATCCATTAACGCGCGCAACTTCTTGCTAATTTATTTCGCAATCTCGCCGCCCCATCGCTGGATTGATTGACTCTGAAATGAGTTTCGGGCTAAAATAGTTATTAACCGGAAAAGATGGCCACGCTGCGGCTCGCTCACTGCAGCCTAATCGCGTCCATCATCGACTACAGCCTCCCGAGTGGGCGTGCCTGCACTTGACTTCTCCTGCGGTCCTCTTCTGGAGCTTCGATTAGCTGCTCCACTCTGCTCCACGCTGCTCCACACCTGCGTTGTTGCGCGCCGTGTTTGCTAAATGAAAACACGCACCCCGCTCGTCGTCGCCCCGTCGCACCGTCGCTTTAAGCCAGCCATTCTGTGCATGCGCGCCCGCTTAAGTGCGAAATTAAAACATAAATCGTGCGCTCCTCGATGGCTGTGGCGGCGCTGCAGCGATGAAGTCCGGGTGGGGTCGGGCCGGGCGGCTCCACAGCTGCGCACACCTTCGCGCTGCATCATCCGGCTAGAAAATTACAGTGCGCTGCGCTCCTCAGTGGCGGCCGTTTTGCTTTATCGTTTTATTATCGCCGGCGCGGCTAACATGGTCGAGAGGGGCCGCCCGACCGCAAGTGGCATCGGACGCAACAAGGGAAGCGGGCAACCGCGACGCTCGATTGCCTCGCTGCTTCTCTCGCACAATTTGGCCGCGAGCGCGAATCGTCCTTCGCCACTGCAATTGTTGTTGTTGTTATATGAAATCATATAGCTGGCCAGGACATGGTACACTGGAAAAAATAACTGGCTGCTCCAAACGGCAAGAATCGCAGAAGACCATCAATTTCCGCAGTAAAATTGTGCAATGCTTTTTGCAACTTTTTAGTGCAAAGAAGTTTGATAAATTGGCGATAAATAAATTCACACTAATTGAATTGAAAGTGGCTTTTCTCCGGTTTGATTGCATGTCCCTCTGAGGGAACTGAATACCCATTTCTCCGAGTGTAACTCGCTTATTCTCAGCGTCTCGGCTCGAAGTACCTCGTGCCGCGGTGTCGTGCCGCGGTGTCGCCTGACGTGCTCTCGTACCTCTAACGACGCGCGCATTAAACAATTCATTTGAGCGCGTCATTATTTCGCTTAATAAAAACGTTCTCTCACTAAATCGTGCGAGTGGGTCGCGCTGAGCCACACGCAGCCGCTGAGTCCGAGTGCGACGCAAGACGCTTAATTGGTCAGTTCAAAGTAATTTTCCTCCTCGCCTGCAATAACTCGGTGCAAACGTCCAATCGCGCAGGAATGCGCCGGGGTAATCATTTGCGGTGCAGGCTGGTGTGTCAGGATGGCTGTCGCGGCGGTCGTCAGAATCTGCGTACAGATGGCGCGCAGCTCGCGGCTCGCCGAACTGGTTAACAGCCATCCAATCATCATCTTCACCCAGCACGCGCTTCCGTCGCGAGTCCCTGGCCGCCCATCTCACCTGCACGCGTATGAAGAAATAATAATGAAACTCATGTTTTCATTAAGTCGGCGGGCCGGCCAAGTGGTCGCGCTGCTTTCCTCACTTTTTAATTATCGCGCATAATTTTCCCATTACGTTGACGCGAAAAAGGGGCGTCCGGCGAGCATTTTAATTTAATTTATGGCTGCAGCGGAATGTTCGCCTCGAACTTCCTTAAATGAAAAATTGGCTCGCTGGTAGTGCGGGCTGCGGAGTGTAATTGGCTCGTTCGAGAGCCACTGATGGCTTCTGGCATTGCAGCGGAGGGCAAGGAGGGGCTTTCAATTGATACGGGTTTCGTCCAGCGAGTGGTAGAGCGGTAGGCCGTCCAAGTCCGGAGGTGGAGGGCAATTTCGTGAGGTCTTCCGAGCGGATTCGTATGCGTTGCGTGATTGTTTTGGTTTTGCGGAGAGCGAGAAGCGAGGGAGGGTCATGGGGGTTTTTCGCAGGTCCTCCAGGGACTTACAAGCCAAAACAGCGGTTAACTTTATCTGTGTTTCGGAACTCCCTGTAGTTTTCAGCAGAAAAGTGGTCTAGTAGCTCTTTTCCTCCTGATAAATCGTATCGCGCCTGATATTCCCGAAATTCCCCATTTCATCAAGGATCTAAATAATGTCCTCAATGTTTCACAAGATCCTGCAACTTTTATTGTTAACTGGGAATTAGCGAAACCGATTTCCCAGAAGAAGTCCGAATTTTTGAGGTATTTCAACCCTTGCTTGCCGAGAGAATCTCGTGAAATACCGAATGCAGCTCGTTGTTTTCACTCTTCCTCATTTAATCTCGCAGATGATCGTATTTAATCAGCCAACTTGCATCCAAATGCTAGAAATGCATCCGCATTCTCGTCTTCTCACCGCTCGAACGCGTTGAAGTCACGTAGAGCCGCTCTAATGATCCCACTTCGAGCTGCGATTCCATCTGAGGCTGCGAACGACAACTCAATTTCGTACGTGACTCAGATGTGGAGAACCTTTTCGACGCGATCCTCACTTCTCGCCGGTGGATGTCGCGTTTTAGTTCAGCGAGATCATAAATATGAGGAGCTGAAGAGATGCAATAACAATAAATTCCAACCCGGAACCGAAGTGGGAACCCCAGTCGTTCCCGGCGGCCGCGCGATTAACTTTTTCTTTCCGCAGAAAACTGAGATCGCGGTAAATTAAAATATCATCAGGATGGGAGGAGAAGACGAAGTGTTTCGAGCGGAATTCGAGTTCAGCGGAAACGAAACGGAGGACGACTCGCTGCGGTGACGCTTGCTGGCCAACATTTTGGGGCCGCGAGATGTTGACGTTCGTAAATCTCTGCAGGTGACAGCGAAAATGAGCGCTGATTGCGAGCCGAAATAAATTACAAGGCAATAAAAAGCGCCGAATGAAGCTTCGATGAAAGTTCGCGCCCAAAATTTAAACGATTTCTCAACGCAGGACGGCTGCTGGCGATGGAGCGGAAATGAGAGCTCGGAAGGGGGAAACCGAGCGAGAGCGGCTGAGTGTGAGAGGGAGGAGCAAGAGAAGAGAGAGAGAGAGAGAGAGAAAAGGGAGGCTGATTTATTTTGCTATCCGTTGAGATAAATTTTAGTTACAAAGCTTTTAAATCAGTTGAGACTCTCGGATTCTCAGATTGTCGCGACGCCACAGAGACGATATCGCGCTGTAATCTGCGTCGTTATCACGCAGCTGTTGACAATTTAATTTATGCGCATCGAATTAATCGAGCCACAGAAGACCTCGCAGCAGCCAGGATTCGTCTTCGTCTTGCAATTCTCCAGCGATCTCGGCGGTCTCAACGATCCCGACGATCTCGACGATCTCGACGACCACGACGATCTCGACGCTCTTGACGATCTCAGCCGTCGCATCGGCCGATCTGCAGCTTCAGCTCGGAATGGAATAACTTTGCAGCTTCGCAGTATGGAATTTCCTGCCATTTGTAGCGTTTTGCGCCTCTCGCATTCCTAAACCCGCAGCAGCCGTCGCGGGCGAGCGGCAGCGATTGTCGTCGCGCCGACTGTCGCGAAATTAACACGTAGCAGCGGGCTGGAGGCGACATAATTGTGCGGCAAGCTGTCGCCACCGGAGGACGGAAGGCGGGCGCGCGAGTGGCGCTGGAGACGGTTGCGGACTTGATGTCCTGTGATTCGGTATCGCTTTCGATCCGATTCGAGGCTGCAGTAGCCTCGTAAAAAGTCGCAAAAGTGGGCTGGACAAACGTGAGGGGGGAATTCAACTTTAACTGCAAGAAGTCCCCCCCAAGAATTTCCTTCTCCTCTCGAATTGCGGTTTCCTCGTCGTTTTGCAAGTCCATTCCTGGCAAATCCTGCCATTTCGCGACCGCAATTTGAAGTCGCAGGACTCCAGTCTGCATTCTAGCGCAAACAAAAGAATTCATTTCGCCGCAGCAGACATTCGGGACGCAGCGAAGACAATGGAATCAAAGAATCGCGGTCGCCGCTTCGCAGAATCGAGGGGGACGCATCGGCCGCCTGTATTTTATTATTTTTTATTTATTTTATTTTTTTTGGGTATTTTTTTTATTTTGTTAAAACCGAAAAAACTTCCAACTCCGAAGGAAACGCGTGCAGAAAAAACGATCCTCGCCTCAACTCAACACGCGTGCGCGCCGCTCCGTGCGTGTTGGGCGCGCGTCTGCCGCGGCTTTTGCCGGATCCGTTGGGCAAGCGGCACCCACACACTCACCAACAACTCACCCACACACTCACCAGCAACTCACCAACACCACCAGCAGCGCGCATCGCCAGCAGGATCAACGGCGCGGCGCGGCCGCTCGCCGCAGACGTCCGAGGCTGCTTAATCAAGATTTTATTGAGACTTTGCGCGCGATCACTAAATCTGTTGAGTGCGACGATGCGTGCGTGCGCTCGCTCGGTCCCGTGGTTCCTCCTTCCCCTCCTCAGCCGCCGCCAACGCTCGCCGTGAAGTTTTAACAAAGTGAATTAAATTTATTGCATGCTGGATTTTCGTTTTCGAAGAGTTTTTGTGGATTTTTGTTTCGCGGATTGTTGTTGTTGTTGTTGTTGTTGTTGGTGATCGTGTTGCTGTCGTTGCTGTTGTTTTTGTTGTTGTTGTTGCAGTTGCTAATGTTTTGTTGCCGAACATTTATTCAGGATTCCGTTAATTTTTTTCTCTGGCGATCATTTTTGCGAAAAATAACAACAGCAACAAAACAACAACAACAACAACAACGACGACGATCAGAACCACCACAACAACATCAACAAAACCAACGAATGGAGTGAAAACATTCAACTCGCAGATATTTCATGCGATGCACACGCCCACTTTTCGCCCCCTCGATCGATTAATCGCTGTTGGCTTCGCCAGAATCGTTGGCAGAAATTATTTTTTATCATTTGTTTATGAATGCGCTAAAACAAATATTAACTGAGGCAGCCGCAGCCGCAGCCGCAGCCGCAGCCGCAACAACAACAACAGCAACAACAACAATCGTGCAATCACTTCCATCATTTTTACTCGCCACATTTTCACATCATTTCCCGCGGTTATGCGAGCAGCGCGCCCTCTGTAGCCGTTGATCGTTTCGTGTTGCTGATCGTGCGGCGGCCGCTGCTGCCTCCGCTGTCGCTGCCTTCGCTGCTCTCGCTGCCTTCGCTGCCTTCGCTGTAGCAGGCATTCAATTACATTGCAGTTGCGGCGGCGCGCACGTTCGCGTTGTTAGTGCGAGTACGAGTTGCTGTTGTTGTTGTTTGCTCGCGCACTTGCCGCTCAATCGCGTTTCCATCATAATCGAGCCGCAACCACCGTTCGTTCCTTCCCTCCTCGCTCTCGCACGCGCTCTCTCACACCAACACAATCGCTGCACGCTCACGTCGAATAACTTAACCGACGCTTAACCTCGCTTTTCTTCAACTTTATTAGCGGCGTAATTGTGTTGCTCGCTCTTGTCGTTGTTGTTGTTGTTGTTGTTGTTCTTGTTGTTGTTGTTGTTGTTGTTGGTCGGTGTTTTCAGTCGGTGTTGTTGTTGCGCTGCAGTTGATTGTGATGATTTGCTGTTATTGTTGTTCAATTTGTAGCGCACGAATGGCGTTTTGAGCTGAAATTGAACTCGCGATGCCGCACAGAGAAGCGTTTAATATTTTCTTGGATTTTTTAAGGATAAAATTAATAGCAGAAAAAAGGTTGAAGGTTAAAGGTGAAGCTTTCGAGTGGTAAATCGGTGAATACCACCGAAGTCCAGTGCAAAACTGACTTCGCCTCAATTTGATCGACTCGATTTATCGGTACAGACGGGATTAATAAAATGAAAAAATTAATAAATTTTTCTAGTTTCGAGTACAAAAAGTTAATTAATTTATTTTCGCCAAATTCTCTCCTGTCAGCTGGTTGCAAAATCCTCCCAATACATTCTCGCCATCTGTTGCACCACCTAAAATTCTAATGAAACCGAGGAATCGAGCGAAGGGCAAAAATAAGCTGTAAATAAAGCGAAACTCGTTCTGCGCTCGAGCGACAGAAAGCCGCTCGAACGAGTAATTAAGCTGAAAACCAGCGATAAGAAAAAATTGAGGCTAAAAGCTGCTCTCAGCACGCAGCCGCACACAGACGGCCAACAAAGCAAACGAATCCTCGCACACACACACCACACCACACCACACACACACTCGCAAGCAACGCTTGGCGGCAGCGACACACAAGCATCCACTCGGAATGGAAGCCGCAGCCTGCCGTCGCCACACAAAGCATCGCCAACTGCTGCCTGCTGCCTGCTGCCTGCTGCCGTCCGCAGCCTTCTTGGCTCCGCCCTGGCAATCACGTTTGCCGCGCTGCTGCAACATCCTCTCACTTCGGAGCGGCGGCGGAGGTGGCGGCTGCCTCTTCATTTTCTGTCTCCTGCTCTCCACTCATTCTGCCATTTAATGCTGCTCCGCTCCGCATTCACGCTCAGCTCCCGCGCAGCTGTTGTTGCCTGCAGTTTATCGCCTTCCTTCGGTGCGGTTGGATCTCGATTGCGTCTCACAACTGGTTTCCTCGTTGGTTGAGAGGGAGGAGAAATCGATGAGTTCCCCCTTCCACTCGTTGATTTCCAGCGAACTGGTTTTAGGCGTTGTTGCTCTCATGCGTACTCGTTGCTCGTTGCTGGCCGGGCTGAAGTTCGCTGCTTCGTAATGAATTTCGAAGTTAGTTGGGGAATTTTCAGCAGAGAGATAATTTATCCACTTAAGAATTCACTCGGCTTCTTCTCTCCTCGTCAGCGACACGAAAAGCTTTCAGTTTGGCTACAAAATGCGAGAAATGATCGCTTTTAATAGAAAGAAACCGCGAGTCAGCATTCAGAACAGAAAAAAAACGCACGGAATTCACGTTCGGCCGCAGCCACGGCAGCAGTGAGCCGCGCGTGGGTTGCCGCGGAAGCATGCGACTGCGGCACCGAGCGACGCGACTTCAAAGCGCGCCGAGCTGCGCGGCGGAGAGGCGCGTAATTTCACGCATTCAACGCAAAGCAGCGGAACGCATGCGCTGCAGCGAGCGACCAGCTGGCGGCTGCATGTGCGGCAGATAAATTAGCAGCTTGTTAGGCGCGTTTTGTTGCGGTGGCAGTCGGCGTTCGGCGAATCGGTGTGAAATTACTTCGATGCCACTGGGAGCGCCGTGGCTGGCGACCCGAACTCCCCGCGCTGCCCACGCAGCGACAAGCGGTTGCCGCGACACTGCAGCGGATCCGAGCGAGCGGCGCGACTTCGAAGTCCTCCAGCCGCGCGCGCTCGTCTAGCGAGAGCTTCGACGAGACTAATTTGGCTCTCCAACGAGTTGCTTCGTTTCTCACCGCCGCCTCACCACTCACCGCGCTCTTGAACCGCCGCCTCGGCCACGGCTAACACTTCGCGCGCGGCAGTGTTGAGCAGCGCTTTTCCACGGCTTGCCGCGTCGCTGAAACGACGACTTCATCAATCATCTCGAGTTATTACAGCCGCAAGCAGGCCTGAAAAACGCATCCCATGCACGCTCCTTGCACTCCGAACAGGAATTACAACGACAGCGGAGGCGGCCGGCGGCCAGCGGCCAGCGGCCAGCGACAGCGAGCGGGAAGCAGCGACACTGCAAGCAGCCGCGACCGCGAGCGTGGCTGCCGCGACCGAAACCGAAGCTGAGCCGCGGCCACGGAGCAACACAATTTCATGTCTCATTCGCAATGATGATTAATTTCAATAAATTCTTACAAGCAGCGCGCATTTATAACCATCACAGCCGGCGACGGCCAGCGACGGCCAGCGACGGCCAGCGACATCCGCGAACAATTTATGGTTTCGCGGCGAGAGTGGATGGCTGGACGCGTCGCGTCGCGGCGCGGAGTGTCGCGGCTCGTAGACGAGGAGACGCCGAGGGCGGCCACTGGGCGACTCGTTAGCTGGGCGCATGAAATGAGAGACTCTGGGAACGAAGAAGACGCGGAAAAGACTCTCGTTCTCCGCTGCAAGGATTGCATTCCCCTCTGGATTAACGGAGGTGGGAATGAGGGGCGCGTACAAGGATTTCACGTGATAGCGAAGGACGGGTAGTACACCGCCTAGTTATTCTCGGGGGGATCCTAGTAATTATCGGGGGACTTTTCTTGTGATGTTCGGAAAACAATCTTCGTGTTATGACACCAACGCGCTGGACGCTGAAGGATCCACTCATGTATTCCCCGCTCCTCCCCTCCGCTGATCCATCGCAGCTAACAGAAACCTCAAGTCTTCCCATCTCGTTTCAAGTGTCATTCGGAAATACATAAAAGTCCCTTCCGCACTCGATTTAAGTCCAGTTGAAGCAGACATGCCGGGTCCGTCCAGCTTTCGTTCACATGGACGCCTATTTCTTCACCTCAACCAGCGGCAGTCCCTCGAATGCGACAGCAACGCTTAGACTCCATTAGTCCCCTCTTACGTCTTCGCCAACCTGTTCCCTCCCGCCACCCACCCCCGGCCGCTGCCCACACCCGTCCCTCCTCTAGATCTCCCGTCTCCTGAGTGTCTCCGAGGGCGCGCATCCTCGCCGCTTGCTAACGATCGAGGACGCCGCCTTGCTAAAATCAACCCGACGAAATTTATTACGAGCTCCGACGATCCCCACTGATCGCGGACGAACAATCTGACGCAGTTCATTTGCGAATTCCAGTGAAACACAGAAACGCGGTTCCGCGGAATTCCACACAATGGGTGCTGCTTTCCAGTAACACGAATGCGACGGCGGCGGCGGCAACGCATGCGGACGAACCCAACTCGGTGCTCCATCTGCGGTCGCCGCGCGATGCCGATCGACGCGGTCGAAGCGCGTCTTTCGGGCGAATTAAAGTCACAGTTGGAGTTGCTGTTGGACTCGGTGTTTGCGCGTGTTTGAACTCCCTTTGAAGACGGGCCGCAAGTAGGTTCGAGACCACCCAAGTCGACTGGCCGTGGAGCCGGAGGAGCGTAGCGGTGCTGCGGGGAGCTGGAGAGACACGCTGGGTGCTGCAGAGACGACGGCTGCTGGCGAGACGGTGGCTGCAGACGCAGGCGCAACTGCGCAGATGAAGACGCGGCCGCGCGTGGAGTCGCTGGAGGAGCTGATGGTCGTAGCAAATGCGCGAATAAAGTTGCAATTAGAAACGAGGCCGCCAGCCGGGACCGCGGGACGGCGGGACGACGGAACGGCGGAACGGCTCAACGGTTGCAAAGCAGGCCAGTCAGTCAGTCAGCCAGTCAGTTAGTAAGGCAGTCTGTTGCGCCGTCAGTGCCGAATCAGCAGCCTCGTGGGGAGGAAGAGTGCGAGGAGCTGCTGAGCAAAGATGGAGTGGACGGGTGCGTTGATTTCTCGTGAATTTATTGCGAACGCCCTCGAGAGCGGAAATGCAAACGTACGTCGGCCGAGTCGCGAGTCCTTCGGCGCGTCAGCCAGCACTGGATTGCAGGGTTGCTGCCTCTTGGTGGCGGTCTCGCTGCTCCTCCCGCCCCGCATTCTGATGCTGGCAACGAGAGGAGGGGATTTGCGACTCGCGGGAAGCACACGCGTTAAAAATCCGTGGAATTTTTCAGTTTTCCCGCGGAGTTCGCGGATGTGAATCCATTTCAATTAATTACGGCTGCGCGTGAGAAAGTTCTGGTTGCGAGCAGAAGTGACTGACGCTTGAGGATGCGCTGGGAACCTCAAGGAGTGAATTTCACACACAAGCAGCGCAGAGAGGGACACGACTTCGGAGACTCAGAGCCGTGCTTCGGAAGTGGTGAAGAATCGCGGCGGGATTGTGATGCCCGAAGAGTGCAACTCTGACGATCTATCAGCTCGTAATTACCTCTTTCTTTCTTCAAATGATAGCTCGCGAGTACAGCTTTCCCGCCGCTGCCTGACGCTCACTAAGTATGTCATCAACTCCGCGGCATTTGTGGTGCCTCACTTTCCAACTGCGAAGCGCGGCAAAAATGTGGCAACGCATCGCTCTCCACAGCCACAAACTATGCAAAACCACTCGGTGCACCGGCGTGCAGCTGATCGCGGAACCTGTCGCCGGCCAGATACGGTGGCGATCGCTGTTAAAGTGCGGCGGACAAGCGGCGACCGCATACCTAACTGCGCGGCCAGCGCTGCTTATGGCGGTCGCTGATTAGGCGGCGCAACAACATCGTTTGGCGACCGCGACGCATGTTAACAAGATCGAGATGCGCGCTCCAAATGCGGCTGCGAGTGCGTTCGCGCTGTTAGATTCGCAGTGGCGGGGGGGAGACGAGCGCTGGACGAGTTGCAGTGGCTGTGAAAAACGTGCGAGCGCGACGATCAATGTGAATCGAGATCGGCGAGGTCGGCTGCCGCTCGAGGCGAGCGTGGCATCCTTGAGAATCGCAGCAGCGCGCAGAGGCATCCAACGCCACCCAAGGCTGCAGATAACTCTGTGTTCGGGACGCACGATCGGCTCGATCGGCTCGATCGTCACTCTAATGGCTCTCCGCGGGCCTCGAGGGTCTCTTAATGGCCGTCTTCCTGCGCTCATGACACTGATGAGCAGCATCGGCTTCACCTTGGCCGTGCGTGCAGCGATTTCGACGATCGTTTAGTTGATCTTGAGCAGCGTGACGCTAATGCTTGCCACGCGTACACAAGGACGCTTGCTAGGCGCTGCAATCGTCTGTGTCTGCGGCGAAGGCGACTCCAGCCGTGCGAGCGGCGCGAAGGGACGCACGACCAGCAGCCAGCGGCACGCGCACGATCGCAGCACCGAGGACGTGCACGACGACAATGGCGCTGTCAAGCACAGCTAATAATTGTCATCGAAGTGCGTCAAACACAAGTTCACCGGCTGCGATCGATCGGTCGCTGGCTCGATCGGCTCGTTACTGCTCGACGACGAGCCACCCGCAACGCGCGACAAAGAGATCGCGGAAGGAGGGAGGGACAGCGGAGATTTAATTGTCTGTCAGTCGGACTTGGCATCGACTTCTCTGCCGAAGGCTGGTGACGTCTCGTGAGCGTGCGTGCGTGCGTGCGCGGCGGCCGTGAACGTGAACGTGAGCGCCGCCAAGGACACGGCCAGCGCGGCGATTCGTCGCACCGGCTACCATGTGTTTCTGATTCCGGGCTGCATCCACATTTATGACGGTCAATTCGAAGTCTTTTGTGCATTTATTGCCAGCAATTACTTCACGATGAAGTCAGTTTCTGCTGGATGCTCGGTTGTCCGCTCCGATCGTGACGTGTCACGGGCGTTCGAGGATTACGTCTCAACTTTGGGACTTCTTAACCTTGAGCGTCGGCGCACAAGGTCGGCGCGACGGCAACCAGGCGGCTGCCGTGTGCGTCCGGACTTCACAAATCAATCAGTTACAGTCTTCAATCACAGACTGCTGTTACAACTGCGCGGGCAGCTTGGGCTGCTCTTCGGTGCCACGCGCACCACGGCAGCGGCGTTCGAATGTTTGGCGTTCCCAGAATCGCGCGGCTTTCGAGAAGCGGCTGCCGTTGCTGCCGTTGCTCCTCGAAAGCAGCTCATAATTCTATTAAGACGCTAATTCTGTTAATTTTATGGCCTTCTTGTTGGCGGCTGAATGAAAGCCGCAAGCGTTTTACGAGCGGTAGCCGGTCCTCACAGCGGCCGCCGAGTAATTCGTCAGAAGTCCAATAAAACTGCGGACAAATTTGAGGTTTTAGAGGGAACTTTTATGGAGTGGAGTTGTTGATTTTTGCCGAATTGCTCACTAAATTGAAGACCAAGCGATTTTTATCCCTAGCCGGGGTTTTGTGGCGATCTGAGCTCTGATTTCAAGATCACATTTGCGAAATCTATCGGCGGTTTTGACTCGAGTTAGGCGAATATCGCGGGACAGTCGGTCGCGGTGAGTTGGTGTTCATCTAAGTGGTTCGAAAATTAGCTGCAAGATGCTAATTAACAGCGATTTAGGCGGAATGCAACGATCTGCTTTATATTTCACCGATATTGCGAGGTGTTAAAAGCGTCTGAGAGTTAAATTTAGAACAGAAATCGAGCGAATTATCAAATTAGCGTCGCCAGAATTGATCTAACTATTTAGTTCCGCACCTAAGCTTCTGAATACTTTATTTTGACTTACTAATTTCTGTAGTTTAGCTTGAGGATCGTCATCGGCATTCGATTGAGCACCGCATATATCGAGGTCATCCTCATTATCGCCTCCCGAATGCGCTTATCGTCTGCATCCTCGTGTATTTCGATTTTATCTTCTGTGGCTTTCGGGTTCCGCTCGTTGCTGACTTGATGAGTTCAGTTCTTCGCCGATTGCAAAACGAAATCCTCAAGACCAGCGTGAGAAGGGACAACAGACGACAGACAGAGGGGACACACAGACCCCACGAGAGCTACAAGTGACGCGGCGGAGCAACATCCACCTCGATCTGCACCAACTGCGGAGGGAGCATTTTAATTGCGCCGACATTCGATGAAAAATCGATATTTACGAGTTGCAGTTGCGAATCGCTTCACTTCACTGCATCCGCCGAGCGATCTAACGCTGTTTTAATTGCTGAAAAATCGCCAACAAGCCACGAGATCACAGCGGACGCAAGCACGGACGCGATCAGCCCTGCAGCAGTTGTTACGACCAGCTCTGGCGGTGGTTCTGGCCTCCCTGCACCACCAGCGGGCGACGCCATTGCGAGGGCAACGCAGATTAATGCGCTCCAATTAAGCAAACAGCCAACTAACAGCAGCAACCATTAGTCAGGCCTTCGGTACCGCGGCACCGCAGCACCGAAGCAGCGCGGCTCCGTGCACCGCGGTGTCGGAAAGTGTTTGCAACCATTTTGTACAGAGATACGAGGCTCAGTGCTGCCAAATTGATTACTTGTGAGCGCTGGTTTGCCACCACTCGAAGCTACATGCAGTCGCCCGAGCGTCGGACAGCCAGACGGGCGCGGGAAGACAGAAGGGGCGACGACGGACGGACGAACAGGAGTTGGTGGAAATTCAACGCTAGTGGAAATTAAGAGAAATTGTATTCGTTGTGCCTACACGAGGCAGAGGTTAAATTTTGGCTGTTGCCCGATCGCTGATCGCGGCGGAGAGGAATGGTGTTCAGGAAGAGCGTACGCGTCTGGCTCTCAGAAAGCTGAGAGGACTAGCGAGGGCCCTGGAAAGTGATCAATGATCGTTGCAAGATTGATGAAGCGCGATTGAGTTTCTTGGAAAATATTAATAAATTCCTGCGTGTTCGTCGGAATTACGATGTCAATGCGGAGGAAACCTTCTTTAATGGAGTTCGTTAAATGCTGCCACCGTAATTAGCGAGAACAGAAGAGTGCAGTCGACACTGATGTCTATCCTTTCATGTAAAATAGCTCTCTGAAACTGTAATCGAGTTCCCTCCATGGAGCTCGAAAGAGTTGAAGAAAGAGAACGTTAATGCGACTCATCTTCTCTGGAAATTTTCTGCTGTGTTGTATCTTCAATTCTTTTTACTATATGTGAAACTTTTAACTTGCTTTCTTTACAAAAAAATCTACTTATATTCAGTTGTTCGAATATACATTCGATATTTGGCGTGTCCACGTTCCCAGTGCCGCGTGTTTGCTTGATCCTGCAACACTCAATACTGAACTCCGTATTCTTGTGGTTCCTACTTGAAATCTGCCTCACGAGAACTGAGTGGCATTTTATAATAACAACAGAAAAAAAAGCAGTTAAGAAGAGGCCACTGCACTGCATGCAGTACCGCGTCCTTAAAGCGACTCGCTTTTGTTTGTAAATTTAACGATTTTCACGATTTGCAGCTTTGTTTGGCCTTTGATTGCCTTGCATTTTTGCTGAACTCAGTGGGCTTTCATTGCACGTCGTCGCCGAACGATAAGGAATTGAAATATTAACACGAAGTGTGCGGAACACTTGAACGGCGCGAGGCAGTTCCACGAATTTAATAGCAACAACCAGGCAAGAAGTCCATTAGCGCGGACAGCAGCGGACAGCACGTTAGGAATGCAAGTGCGAGGCGCTGCTTGCTGCTTCCCAGCCAATCAACGCTGCGATATGTAAAAGTGAAGCCAAGGAAGATTCGCTCCAGGATAACGAAAGGACGGTGGCTTCGTTCGGAGGCAAAATAAACTGCAAGCTCGCATACAGACTCTCTGCGATAAGGAATTCAAGTAGAAAATAACTTTGGGTTGCATCTGGGGAGCGGTTAAGCAGCAATCGGTGATCCGAGCTGTCGAAATTTATACAGGAGGGAAGACTGAAGGAAAGCTTTGGGATTAAGAGGGGTTTTCTGCAGCTGATCGTATGAAATGAATGCAATTTTCACAGCACGTTCCTCAGCAACCGACTTAATGGTCTCTGGTGCCACGACTTGCACTCCTGCAGTCATCGGATTTCCCGAACGAGGGACAATTATCGCCCTAGAGGTCAATTTTACCTGTGAGACCTTGAAGATCACTAAGACTTCGTGTCTTCGGGTCCAGAGGTTTCTAGTCATTCCGTTGCCTCAACTTTCTTGACGTTACAAGTGGTCTACAAATTACTGGACCGATTTGCTCATGTAAGTCACTCCCCGTACTCAAAATAAGCTAGAATCTGTAATTACATCTTGCAAGTCTATTCTGGTATTTTGTATCTTGTGAACTGCTTGTCTGTTATTTCGTCCGTAAACCTCCTCGACCTGCTTTCTCGTCCTTTCAATGACCTGCTAAACTTTTGCTACAAATCAGTTTGAAAACTCTACTCCACCTTCGTAAAACTGTGCGCCACACTAACAACATTTTATTTATTCACTCAGCAATAATTATTTTATGGCTCGTCTATCATCTCCGCCTTTACGGGCCGCCCGACAGTCGGCTACACGATGGCAACAACTGTCACTCGAGGCTAACAAGCCAGTCGAAGCAGTTGATTGAGGAGGAAAACTTGCAGGCAGAACGACTATTTGGTGGAAATAAATAACAAGTTGTTAAGTTTGCGTTGAAAAGAGTGCAACGACGATTGATTTGTTATAATTTCTGCGGCAACTGACCCGACTTCACCTTGTTTCCACTACGCGGGAACAGAGCGGCTCTCCGCTGGAGTGGCCGCGAAGACAAGGAGGCTACAAAAACAACTCAATTGCAAGGGTGAGGGGGTTGGAAAACAACAATTGCAAGTAGAAAATAAATGAAGAGTAGAAAATAGCAAGTAGAAAATATAAAATAAGTCCACCTAACTTATTTTCTGTTTAATTTTAAGAATTAAGTTTTCATAACCATGCGGCAGACGAAGCGGCAGACAGACGATAGGTTAGCCACGCCTCTTTTGTGGAACATAAAAACAGTGACTGGGTGGAGCTGCAAACTGTCGCGAGGGACGGGGAAAGCGATGAACAGAGAGGTTTGGCAAGTGGAAACTAAGCGGGTCTTTCAGCAGTGTTCACGTGGACTCAACCGTCTTACATTTGAGTCTCAGGGCAATTCAAGGTGCTGGGAATGTTGGATAGTAAAACGATGGGGGGAATCATCAATAATAAATCATGTGTGACCCTCTAAATCAGTAAGGATTTCACGATTTTTCCACAGCTGTTTAATTTTCCTGGGCCTCCACATTTATTTTGCATTTTTAGCGGTCTTCTTTAACGAAGGCGTTTATTTATTAGGAATTCATATGGAATTGAAGTCTGTGTGGGTCCTTCGAGGTCTTTCTATCCAAAGCCAGTGACGTGAGTGACGTGATGAGGAAAGAAATTCGAGGTTCTTAGCTCGGAAAATTAGCTGAAAAGTTGGGTCAACCCTTCCGCTGCCCGTTCTGAGCCTCTTCCGTGATTTCGAGAATATTCTCTCGAACTGTACCACTCATTCTGCCCCACCAGTCATTCTGCCCAACCAGTCATTCCGTCCAACTAGTCATTCTGTCCAACCGGCCACTTCAGCTAACCAGATCGTCCAGCTGACCGCCAGCCGACTGCCTGAGGATGATTTCGCGATACAGCGGCGAAGAGGCGAGAGGAAAAATAGTGGCTTGTGTGCAAAATTTGCCACTTCAGCTGTGTGGCAAATGAGAAAATTTATTTTGCAGCCAGTTTATTGATTTTTAAGTACCCTGCACAGTTTTAATTATGAGTGGAAAATCGCCAGAAGAGACTGGAGAGCGTGTTGCTGTTGTTGTTGCTGATGTTGTTGTTGTTGTTGTTGCTGCTGCTCGGTTGATTACAATAGCTTTCCACAAATTCATTCCTTCGCATGCAGCCACGACGAAAGGTGTTTGTTTTCCCTAACAAGCCGGAATTTTTATGTTTCTCGCTTGAAGTATTTAAAATATTTAATCTTTTTGTTTGTTATTAATGTTTTCTCTTTTAATTGCTGTAGAAAATGGAAATAAACAAAAAGCAGCGGGGAAATAATTATTTGTAGAATTTCTCTACTCACATTTTCCGACTTCAACGGCATTCAGAACAATTTTACAGACGGTTTCGTTCAACGAAAAAGAAGCTTTTAATTTAAACTGATTGAATTCAATTGAAAACAGTGGAGAAATCATATGGAAGTCAACATTTTAAGTGAAGTTCCACTGTTTACAAATCTGTCCTCGAGTTATTTTGTAATTAATAGAAATATGTTGGTGATAATTTTTGAAAACACTTAGAAAACTCAATAAACACCATCAACGAGCGTTTAAACGCTCCAAATGCTAGCGTTGGCCTGGCTTGGCAGTGTTTGTCTCTCTGATTTGCAACTCGAGGCGGAGGTGCTCGTCGAGTCGTCTATTATCGTGTAGCGGTAACGTGTTAATTAATGCTGCAGGGGACCGGGGACGGTATTGCGTCCCACTTGAAAAGTTGTTTGATTTGGAAGAATGAAGCCAACAAGTGACGCGCACGATTAAATTGAAGTGTAAACGTATTTGGTAAACGAGTCGCATTACTGGTCTTAAATGCCTCACGCCAGTGCTGTTGTTGTTCAGCTCTGTTGTTGTTTGCTCAGTTGTTAACAAGAGAGTGTTTACGACCATTAAAAGTCGACGTGCGCCTGTCGGTTGTCAGCCGGAGCGGCGAGGAGCCGCTGCATTATGAATTCCAGTTTTGACGGATGAATTTCGACGCTGTGATTCCAAGACTTCATTGAGTGCGAAACGTGGAGCGACGACGAACTGTCGGCTGGGACTGCGAGGCCATGTGACGGCGGCCGATGCGAGTGGACGGCGACTGGAGTGACCACATTTACTGGTCCAACTCCAACTTGATTGAGTTTGCGGCGCAAATGAGTTCACTTGACGTCTGCGGCAATTACTCGCCTCGCCGAAGTGATAATTTATGCTGCTCGCTTGATTTCACCAATCACTCATTTTTTCCGAATGACGCGAAGTGTGGGGATCTTCGAACGCGACCATTGATTCTGAGGCCCGCAACTGAGAGCCACGGATGAGCTCTCGTTGTGCGTGTTAACTGCTTCGTTAAACAGTCCAGTTGGAGTCGCTTTTCGATTACGCGTTCGCGTCGTATGCTCACCCAACCTGCAAATATCGCGCCAAGTAGCTGCGATATTTGCCCGCCTTGATTATGCAACGCGGAACTGCGTTAAATCGCGCATTTCAGGTGATAATTTGCGGAATTTCGAATGCAAGAGTGATATTTTGCGCTTCAGCAAGCTATTTTCAGCGAAAGAAACACTTCGCGAGGGGGTTTTCTACAAATTAAATGAGTTTCTTCTCTCCTCGGTGAAGTGAGACTCCTAAAAACTACGAATTTGTGAAGGCTGCGGGGAGACTTTTGCAAGGGATTAATTTAAAACTCTACCAATAAAATCCCCCGCTTTCTGCACTTGCCAAACCCTTTAAATCCCACGACTAACCTACCGTCTTCACAACTTCGCGAAGTTTTATTGGATGCCACGATTTCTTTACCGCAACCCAACTCGATTTTGCTTTCGGTAGCCGCGAACTCCCTCCGGAGGGCCGCCTCGACAGCTCGCAATCCAGCGAACACCACGTTCACTGCGCCAACTGCGACCTCAACCACAAACTCAACTACAACCTCAACTATTCACGCAATCAACACTGAATTCCATCCGCGTGCCACGCCGCGCTGCCAGTATCAAGTTCTCGCTCTCGTTTGGCGTTGCCACACTTTAGAAACTCTTTAGTGAGGCAGCTTAAAGGCGAAGAAAGCGCGTTTTCCAACGCATAAATTAAACCGAAACTCCAAATCGTAGCGTGAGTCAGTCGGTTTTATCTGCGCGGCTGCCTGTGTTGCCGCGTTTGTTGCGATTGTTGGAGCCAAAATGGCACCTCGATTATTTCACTTACTAACTAGGGTGCTTCCTCTTCTTCCTCTTCTTCTTCCTCTTCTTCTTTTTTCTCCCTGCAACACGAACTTTTTGAAGCTGCCGACAAACGCCGCGGACGGGAACTCCTGCGCTTCACGCGTTACACGAAGTTGACTTGAAGTGGATTATTTGTTGCAAACTCTGCTGTTTGCGTTGCTCTTGGTGTTGCTGCTGCTGTTGTTGTTGCTGCAACATCTATTATTGCAGACACCGAGCGCGAGCGTGCCTTATCAGTTTCTCGGAATGCAACGGCAGCGGCTGCCGCACCAGCAACTTTTCGCCACCGTGTGAAAATTCGGGAGCAAATGAAGGCTGGTTTGGGAATGAGGATGACGATGGCGTTGACGATGACGATGACGCTGGTTAGCGTTTCACAGGCACCGTAATAAAGGCGTTTTATAGGAGACAAACATTTTCAATTCATTATCTTCTTTTTCATTATTATATCTCTCAATATCAGGGCCATTTTGAGGCAACGCTTCACTTGTTAGATTATAATTAGCAGCGTTTCCAGTAAAAGTTTCAATGCTTTCCGTGTTTCGTCACTCTATTTCACTCGCTCTTCACTTTTCAATACAACTTCTCAGTTTTCAAAGCAGAAAGAGTTATTTTTCTAACAGAAAATAGAGTTTTTTTAATCTAGCGTAGAATGCGGTGAAGAATGACAATGAAAAACTGTGTCTCTGCTTGTGATAGAACGTAAAAAACCACACCAAATTCCACTCACGAGTTCGAAGAGTCCGTGAAAAGCTCTCACTTAACTTTCCACACCCAAATACCGTCCATATTTACGAAATTCCATACTAAATACAAACTCAAAAATGAGAAAAACGGGGTGGGGAGAAGAGAGAGTGAGAGAGGGGGATAGGGGGAGAGAGAGAGAAGCGCCAGCATCAGAATCCGTCAAAGGAAAGCAGTGAAACGCACTTAATTTCAAACCAAAGACGAAAAATGGATGCACGGACCGTTTATCGTAAATTTTAAGAAGAAAAAACGATAAACAACCCGCGGCGAGTATTGAAAATGCTGGCCAGAGAGGGGGAGAGAGAGAGAGACTCGTAAACACCACACGCAAGGAAGCGATAAGTGGTCGCGGCGACAGCGACAAAAGCAGCGACGGCGATGACGAGCCCACGCGATGCATCGGGGGTCACATTAGTGTCACGCTTAACAAGACCGCAAGATGACAAAGAGGCACGCCACGCCACGGATAACAACAACAATAACAGCAACAACAACAGCGACAACAACAACAGCGACAACAACAACAACAAGAACAGCAACAACATCTGTAGCAGCGATGATGATAACAAATTTGTAATGGAATCGCAGAGTTGGATGCTGTTATCGGAGTTTGTGACCGAAAACAGTGACGGTCAGCCTAACGTGCCACTTCAGCAGGAATCATTAAGTGTTGCTGTTGTTGTTGTTGTTGTTGTTTTTGTTGTTACTGTTGTCGTTAACGCAATTACGTTGACGGCATCTCATCTTCGTCGTCGTCCTTCTTCACTTCGTGGCATTTTATCGCTGCGATTAATAGCTGCCGCGATAAAGTTGAGTTTAAATTGATTTTTAAATCCTTCTAATTACGCAGCGAAAACAACAACCACAAAATAAGCAACGCCGACCTTATTTCATCTGATTTGACCCTAATTTGACCCAACCTGGCCACCCAGATGGGGTTTTTTTTGATTCAATTTTTTTTTTTTATTCAAATTTTGTATAAAACGTTTAATTAAATTCAGAGAGCGCAGAAAGCGTTTCAAGTGTCGCCCAACGCACTCAACTCTGCCCTCGTCCTCGTTCGTCGTCCTTCGAGGTGCCAAAAGTACTTCGAGCTGCGATGCCACTTCGATGCGATAAAACGGTTCGACTCAGCTGGCTGAAGGCCTCCCGGAGGACTGAAGGCCACTCGGAGGAAGAGGAATTCCTAAAATACTCAATCGCTGCAGCCCCGACTCTGCTGGATGTGCAGAAATTCAAAACCGTGAGATTCTTGTGCGATTCTTTCAGCTTCCAGAGCTTCCTGTGCGCGTGCGCGGCTGAAAACGGACGCTGATTGAAACCCGTTCGCCTTAACTTGCCCTCTTGAGTTGAAGGGGGCGACGTGGGGAACGAGGGAGGCTGCAGAGCCGGCCAGACAGACAGGATCGAGCAACACCATCATCCTCAGCAACATCATCATCGTCGTCTTCGTCGTCTTCGCTGTCGTTGCCGTCGTCGCCGTCGTCGTGTGTGGTCCGTGAACTCGGCAGCTTCAAGTGGCGAAATAAGCAGCCATCACAGCAACAACAAAGGATTGGGAGCAACAGCAGCAGCGGCAGCCGCCGCAACGTCATCAACAATCGCTTCGTCCACCGAAAGCCCCTCGAAGTCATTGATTTCATCTACACACGCACACACACGCACATCAATACGTCATCCCAGCATTCGGAGCAACTGAATTCCACAAGTAGTTGTTGTTGCTGCTGCTGTTGTTGTTGTTGTTGCTGCTGTTGTTGTTGTTGTTCTGTTGTTATTATTTTTATTATTAATATGCTTGCTGTTGCGTTGTTCGCTTTAAAGTGGATTTAATGCTGCTGCTGCTGCTGCTGCCTCCGTGTTGTTGTGCATGTTGTGACATAATTGTTGTTGTTGCTGTTGTTGTTGTTGTTGTTGCTGTTGTTGTTACTGTTGCTGCTGCTGCTGTTGCGGTTGTTGATGTTGCCTGATTGTCAATACATCATCATTATTTTCAATCACTGCTGCTTTTTCAACTTTACATTGCAGTTTCACGTTATTGATGTTGTTTTCGTTGTTGTTGTTGCTGTTTTCCGCTCTTTATTAAGATTTCGTATTAATGTATTTTTGCTGCTCTTCACTCCGAGCTTTTGTTGTTGTTAATTGCGTCTGGTGTTTCAACGTTTCGCTTGTTTTTCCTCTCTTTTTTCTGTCGTTTCTTTTGTCTGCTTGTTGGTGGTGTGATTGGTTGCTGTTGTTGCGGAACGAACTTAAAACTCTAAATAACTAATTTATAAACTTAAAATGACAACCACAACAACAGCAACAACAACACCACAAAACAAGCTGCCTGAACACCAAAAACCATTCAAAAATTGGGCATTTTTCCCCCCACAAGCTGCGCTCAAGCTGCGGAACGCCTCAGCTGGATGCTGCCGCGTCGAGGCAATAAATAAGAACGAGGAATTCACACTGACACACTGAAGCGCAAAGAAAATAAATTGGCTACACAGAAACGAAATTATTATTTTTTCACCTCGCCGCGATATCGAGAGGAAAACAAATGAGATCTCGCGGCCAGTTGAAGGCGAGGAAGCGCTGGGAACGCAATGGATTCCCTAACATTTTAATAACACAAAAAATCCATTCGATCGCGAAGGGATGGAGTGACGAGGGGCGAGGGGACGAAGGGACGACGCAAGAGGCATCCAGACGCAGGTATGAGTGGACGATTCGTGCTGAGAGAGTCGCACCAGCGAGCGAACGGAATCGGAGGCTCGCCGAATGGAATCGCGCGACGCCCTCGTGAGTTGCAGCTGTGGCGCTGCTCGAGCGACGGAATCCCATCGGGGCGTGTGTTCGCCTCACATACGCGATACATAGAAGGGGGCAGAGGTACCTGCGGGTGCCGCGTACATAGCTAATGGAGGGCTTCAACTCGGGCCGCTCGATTTCCACTTAAAAGACGTTTATTTCAACTTTTATTGACTTTTAAACTCATAAATTGTGCTACTCTGTTCGTTATGTGTGTTCGGGCTGATACAACAACAACAACAACAACTGCAGCAACAACAACAAGAACAACCACCACCACAACAACAACCACAACAACAGCAGCAACAACAACAAGAGGAAAGATAAGCTGAATGCTTTTGTTTCACTCTGAAAACTCTGAATCGGATTCGTTTAATCTGCGCCGCTTTTGTACGAATCACAGCTGGGCGAGGATCGTGGAGAGGGTCTCTCAGGCCTGGATACGAGTTTCAAAACAGACGCCATAATTATAGGAAACGATTAAGAAATAAAAATTGATTTTTGGATATAAAAATTCAGCAAATCTTCAAAAAATGAAAAAAGAAAGAAAAAAGAAGGAAAAATAGAGACGATAAAGTTGTTTGATGTTCAGCGAAAGCAAAGAAGTTCACTTAAATAGCATTAAGAAATTCTTTTCCAACTTTATTAAGCTTTTCATTACGAAAGACTTAGAAAGCGAACGTGATTACTGCACGATGTGAAGTAAAAACAAAAGACTTCAGAAACAAACTCGAAAGAAAGCTCGGTAGCAAAACGAACTGAAATTTGAAAGTGAAAAATTTATTAAAGCAATTAAAATTATATAATAATTTCGTATTAAAATTATATATTGCGTTGTGTACGATATAAATTTTCAAATTCAAGCAGAATTTCTCCATTTCCTCATTTTCTTTATATTTATTTAAGTTTTGAAGTTCCTTTCCTCTGGAGTTTCATATCAATCAGCTGAATTTCAGTTAGAAGTCTTTGTTTGCAAGCAGAACAGTTTCCCGCTGCCCTGAGAAGTCTGAAGAAATATATTTGAAGTCATTAAATTGTTGCTGTTGGTGTTAATATTGCTGAATCCTTGGAGATTTTCTCACATGAAGGCCAACGAAGGTGTTTTGTTGCGATTGACTTTGATTGCTACTGAAGTCGAGAACAAAGCGGGTTGGCAATAAAAACTCTCGGCCACCCACGAGCCGCAATTCCTGCGCATTCCCGAGACACACGCCTGCCATTAAAATCCCTGTCATTCCCAGCGGTGCGGAGGTCGTCAAGGACACCCTGAAGTACGACGGCGAGCAGCAACTGTAACTGTTATTTTTATGCGCCACCTTCACAGCGTTCCGCCTCGTTTCAGTTAACAGCGGAGGAGACGTCAAGGACGTCGCCACACATCCAAGGACCGACGGCACTTTGGCTGTCCAAGGTCGCCGCAAATCGACTTCGAGTTCTTCGTCGTCGTTATAAGAAAAAGGAAGCCGAAGGACAGCAGCAGCAGCAGCAGCAGTAGCAGCGTGTGGCGCGGCGCGGAGATGAATGCAGACGAACTAAGCGGACACAGAAGTTCACAACTGGCGCTGCAGCAGCTTCTGGCGGAGGCGAGAAGTCCTTGCGTCCTTCGGCACGGACTGCAGGTCGCATTTTCGCAATCGCAGCTCACGTTGCGCCTCGAAACCGCACAACGACGTCTATTATTTGCTCGCCCTCCTCGCTGCGGACGCCGCCTGCACGCATCCTGGCCGACGAAGTGTTGCCGGCGGACAGCGAGGAAGGATTCTAAGCCGCTTCAGTGGACGAGGTGCAGCCGAGTTGGTGAGGCCGGACGTCTGTTGGTGGATTTGCACGCTTTGCGGTTTGAATTGATTGCGAGCGCTCGTCGTTCGTACGTTTGGACCGCCACGCAAAATTGGCTTAAAGGCTAAGAAGCTGATTTAGCCAGGATCACCAGGCTCACCACGAGTTGGCAGGGAGACTTTTGCGGAAGCGGAGACGGCGGCGGGGAAGCCAACGCACGAGGATCCCCGGCTGAGCTGCGTGAAGGACGGTGCGGCGAGGATGAGACGCGTGTAGTCTGTAAATATTTTCGCACACTCGCATTGACTCTCGCAGTCGAATCCAGTTCAGTTGATTGGATTAGAAAGGACTTCGCACAGGATTCTGTGTGATTTCGAAGGAAATCAATTTTCTCTTGCCAGCAACTTCCTGGAAAATTGCTCGTAATACTCGAAGAAGGTGCGGCGAACATGTCATTCCGAGTATTTTTGGGGAGGACACGGCATTTCAATTTGATTATTTTTTCCAATAGAAAAGTTGGAATGCAGTGCGGCGCTGCAGGAAAAGCGAGTTTTCCGCTCTTCACTTCTTTAATTTTCGCTTCCAAATCGACTTCTTTGAACGTGATAAACTTATCGAGCCAAATGAAATCATTAGCTGCGATTCGTGCTCGGAAAAAAGACACTCAGCAGCTCAGCGCGAACCTCGGACGTGAGCGGAGTTGACGTGCCGCTGCGGCCGTTTTTTGCCCTCTCGGCCGCGTCTGCTATCGCTGCGCAGCCATCTGCGATTCGATTAACATGCAACATTAATGGCTGCCTCGCTGCCCCGCTGCCCTGCTGCCCCGCTGCCTCGCCGCCTCGCTGCTCAGCTGGCTGCTGGTGTCCGCAGCCAATTAAGTGGAATTTGTTGCTATTTATTTATTTCGCTTTTCATCGATTGCGAAGATTGTTGTGAATTGATTGCAGTAGACTGCAGTACAGTGACAATTTTCGTTGCAAGTGGAAACGAACTTCATTGCCAGCATCTGGAGTTGAGCAAAAGACTTGGGAAACGAACTCGCTTTGGCGGGAAGAGCGAAAGACTTAAAAACGAACTTGAACGCGACAATACAGCGAATGCAGGCAATGCAACGAGCGGGAGAGTTAAATCAAGAGAGAAAATAACGAAACTCAACACACTCACACCACTAATTAAATATTTCTAAAAACTAAAATTATTCAATATTTCACTGAAATGCAAATTCGTGTTTAAAATGAACTTTTAACTGAATTGTAAAGTGAAATGAAGCGAATTCGTGTTTTAAACAACTAAAAATGCAAAAAATCTTAACAACTCAATTTACTTAAATGGCAATGCAACAGACGTTGTTGTTGTTGGGCTCGCGGTTGTTGTTGTTGTTGTTCCATTTAAACAACAGAAGCTGCTGCTCGGTGTGATTAACATGTGAAATCTTTATATTCGCGATACAAGCGGCGCGATGGCAGCCGTGCTGTTAAAATATCAGCAGCAGCAACAACAACAACAACAACAACAACAAATAAAAAATCTCTTCGCCAAAATAAACTTGTTTATGGCGACAACAACAACATCAAAAGCTCAGTAGCAGCAACAAAAATCGCGGCTTTTGTTTTTATTTAATATTTTTGCAAGCGAAATCGAAATCTTGCGGGTCGTTAAACTCGCTGAAGGAAGGAAAAACACGTGTTTGCGCTCGTCTGTAATTAGAATTCAACGAGCTGAGACGCGCTGAGACGCGCTGAGAGTGCGAAGCTCGCTGAAGCCAGAGCGAAACTTTGTTTTTCTTTGCTCTCTCAAGTTTTGTTGTTCCCCTCAAGCCTCTCGTGCTGCCATTTAAAACGTGTTGTTGCTGCTATTCGGCGTGCGGCAGCGTCGACGAGTAGAAGCGGGCTGACGAGAGGCGAGAGAGCAGCTCGCTCACGAGACACTCGCTCGCGCGGGGTCTGGCGAGCTCGGGTCGGCGAAGAGCGGCCGGCGAAGTTGAGGAACCGCGTTGTTGCAAATGAGTTGTTGAGTGGTTAATCGCGGTTCGGCAATCGATTTTCGCTTCGAAAAGTGTGTGGAAAGCAAACATCAGAGTGGCGGGAATAGTGAAAGCAAACAAATTAATAAAAATCCGATTGCGTGGAGTGAGTTAGCAACGAGAGATTCAAGAAACGAGTCTGCATTACAACGTGTTGCGAACTCGTTGTTGTCTGTGGCAACACAACGAGTTGCGCACTTTGTTGCAGCGAATTTCTGCACTCGACAGCCGCGTTTTTCTGCTGATTAAGAATGCAAAAATCTCAAAAAATTCCATAGAAACATAAAATGTAAAGTTTATCTGTAGTTTTTCAGCTTCGAATAAAAGTCAATCGTAAATTTAGATAGACAGAAATAAAAAAAAACTTTATTTAACTACGCGAAAATGTACGCTTCGTGTTTTCTCTGCCTGCGTGAACAATTTTAGACGTTATCTGCTTGCAATTAGCAAGCATTTCAGTCTTCTACACACCGGCAACCACTTGAAATGATTAACTGAAATCGCTAGCAGCAGCTGAAAAACTCAAAAGCTGTCCTGCGCATCTTTTCGAGGAAGCGATAAAAGCTGAAGCGATATTTTCTCCAAAATTGTGCTGCTTTAGCATTCCATTTGAGCGCCGCGCCGAGTTCAGCTGGAGGCCGAGAAGCCGTCTGCAGCACGTCAAAGTTTCGCTTCGCCGCACCGCGCTCGACACAACAATTAATTACGTGCGAAGCGCTAATTAAGGCGCTCGTAAAACGGCTTCGATTGGCTTGGCTGTGCCGAGCGCAGAGTTGTTTTCCATCATTAATTCAATTTCTGGCGGCTCTGCGACGCGCTGAGTTGTGAAAAAACTCGCTGGCCAGCCGTCAACGAGCGCCAAACGCTTTTTATACGCATCGGAATACCAAAGCAATCCAATTTTCACAAAAATAATTTCACTAATTAACGCTAATTAAACGAAATTTAAGAGTTTTAAAGGTTTTTGCGGTTTTTGTGGTTTTTACGATTTCAGCCGAAAGTGTTGAGTTTCTCTCAAAAAATACAGTTGATTTGTTGTTTTTGTTTGAAGTGAAGCGCTGAGAAGAGAGGATTTCGTTGTTGGGAATTTCACGAGTGCGTGTAGTTTGTGTCTTGAGTCTTTTTTGTCTTCTCCTCTCTAACGAGGAAAAGTAAATTCTCGTTGTTTTCATTCGCTCGCTAATCAAACATCTGCTTGGATTTACAACAACAACTGCATTGTTTTGAGTGCAACTGTTGCGGAAATAAATTCTCATCAATTCACCAGCGAGTAGCAACTGCAACAATAACAAAAATGAAGCGCAGTCACGTCAAATTTAAAGTAATGAAAAAATGCCTCCTCAACGCAACAACACATTTTAACCCTTTAATCGCCAAGCAGCAGAATTTGAACAGCAGCCAGCAGCCAGCGTAAAATGTGGAAAAATTAATGAACCGCAACACAGAACGCAAGTAGAGGTCGTTGAAGGGCCGACGAAGCCACTCTGCGGCTTCACGTGCCAGCCAATCAAGCCTCTCTGGAGAACCTTCCGACCCCCTCCGCTCACCCACCCCTCCCTGGAAACCAACACTCGGCAACGAGTTCCTCATCCCATCCCTCGTTTCAATGACGCGCCTGCATTTTAATTAAAAATCAACAGCTGCTCTCATCGCCGTCGGCTGAGCAGCAGCAGCCATTATTTGCTGTGTAGCTGCGAGTTGCGTGTGCGTGAGCGCGTGTGTGTGCAGCGGCAGCGTTGATACTCAGCACACGAAAGAGAGAATGAGAGAGAGAGCGAACACATTGAAATAAGAAAACTTGTTGTGCTCGCTCTTCCATTCCGTTGAATGAGAGTGGATTGCGGTGGTTGCGTGTGTGTGTGTGCGTGGATTTGAAGTGAATGTGGGTAACCGCAACAACAACATTTTTCGATATTCGAATACACGTGATTTCCCCTCCATCGAAATGAATTCCTGGCTGTTGCTGTTTCCCTCTTCGCTCTCACAACTTCGAATTCGAGGCTGAATTAATGAGTTTTAATGGCCGACAATTGAGTGTTTAAATTTGTGTCTGCTGCCACAGCTGTTGTTGTTGTTGTAGATGGAGTTGCAACAACGGCAATTTTGATTTTTCGGAAGACTCAATAAATGAAGCGCATTAAATTTTCATTTAAGGATGAGTTTCGTTAATTTAATAAATAATTTGATTTATCAATCAAATAATTTTATTCTGTGTTTTTATTCACAAAAATTTACAAAAGTGTGAACAGAACTGCAAACTCGACTTGTTAAAATTTCAACCATTTAATCGGTTTTCCAGTTTTTTAGCCTTTCTTTTTGTCACAGTTGTTGTTTTATTTTCATTGCGTGTTGAATGTTAACCGATTTGATAATTTTCACACTCAAGTGTTAACGTGACTCTGACGCAACAAAATGAATTTGAATCAATTTAGCAATTTCTTCGAAGCAAACAAAAAATGTAAGAATTTTCTATTAAAATCCAACAAAGAATGTCACACTTGAGTACCAGAAACGAAATCAATGAATTTATTTAACTGTGTAAATTTTAATTTGAGTTTTTACTGCCAACGCGTGTTTTCACTTTTTCAGCTTTTGCTACCAAAAATTTCATTTTATTTACCCTCTTTATTTTGCTATAAAAAACGAAATCATTTGTTAAAAATAAAGAAACAATTAATTTATTAAGAATTAATGAAATAATTTCTATTAAAAATTAACAAAATAAAAAAATAAGTAAAACCAAAATTTTGTTTTTCTGCGCACAAAATAAACAACTAAAAATCCGACGGCTTTGAATTTCGTTTACTCGTAACCGAAACGAATGCAAATTATTAACAATTGTCTACAATTCATTCGAAAATTAAATTAATTCCGTGCGAAACGAATTGAAAGTCAGTTACGAATTCAAATGAAGCTGTTAAAACGGAGAAAGAAATCGAGAAAAATCGAAAACTTCCTCTACTCGACTCGATTAAATGCGCGTCATGCATGAGTCGCTTGATTGATTCATAAGCGACGCCAAACAAGCAACGACAACGAGTAACACGGCAACAGCAACAACAACGAGAGCAGCAACAACGAGAGCAGCAAAAAGTTGCCACCTCGTTGACGACGACGATGATGACGACGGCGATGATGACGACGACGATGATGACGATGACGACGATGATTGTGATGCCTCAGCGCTCAACTCGCTGCTCTGCACTGAATTTAGAAGCCTCGATTACAACGAGAAAACCGCACATCATCAGCGAGACGACGACAACAACAACAACAACAACAACAGCAATAACAGCAAATTGTAACACAACAAAATTAAATCACAAAAGCCAAAGCAAACAGAATGCTAATCACAATAAAGTCGCGCGTCGGCCGACGCGTCGCTAAATAAAGAGCGAGAGAGAGAGAGCGAGAGAGCGACCGCTGAGAGCGCAGCTATTGAGTGCTCCAGGATAACAGATCAACTAAGAAAACCAACATGCGCGTTGTTGCTCCGTCGCCGCCGTCGTCTTCTAATTGAGTTGTGAGGCGCGGCACTCTACAGTCGCGCTGCTCGCACTCGCCGCGCAGCAGCCATTTTTAAACAGCCGCTGCAAACTGCGAGTAAACTCCGCCTCTCGCGTGTACATAACACGCACACTACGGCAGCAGCAACACGGTGTGCACACCGTCCGCGCGGAAGAGCGACGAGCGCTAGAGAGAGTCAACTACAGCGGTAGAGCTGTCAAGCCAGTGACAGCTCGCTTGTAATGAAGTTATATCACTCGCAACGAGGCAGGCAGCCGGAGACCCGCGCAGCGAACCGGTTTGACCGCTCCGTGCGTCACTGAGAAAAGCGCTGCCGCTGCCGCTGCCGCTGCCTGGCTGCCTGGCTGCCGCGGCCTGGCCTGCCTCTCAGAACACAGGTGACAACTGCGAGTGTCACTCCTCGTCAGCTCACTCAGCTCGCTCGCCTGCCGCCGCCAGCGCTGACAACAAGTCGTCGCCGTCTCTCCGCACGGACGCCGATCGCTCACTTGCAACTCCGCGAGCGCCTCTCGTCACTCGTCTCTCGTTCGCTCTGCTGCACTCGGCTCGCAGCCTCTCTTTCTGCGAGCGCCGCCAGTGTGTGTGTCGCTGCCTCTCCCCGCCGCTGCGCGCTCAACACGACCGGCAGCTGAGGCTGTGTGGTGGCTGCGGCTGCGGCTGCCTCTTCATGCTTCGTGTGGACGATAAGCAGCCGTGATTAGTTAATTTGAACGCTGCGCTCGCAGTGAACGGACGTGTGTGTCAGGAACTCCGTGCTTCTGTGCCGCGACAGCGAATACAACACGCGCGATCCACGCCGCCCGCGTTCGCCGGAAACTCGATGAAGTCGCCTCGCAGCGCGACAGCCGTGCCATCAACTCGCGACAAGTGAACACTCAACTCGGACTTGAATAGAATTTTGCGAGTGCTGGTCGTCCAGTGTTTCGTTGCTCGAGAGCGCGCGCGACTTCTTCACGATTGCCACCGCCGCCGCTCCGATGGCCCTCGAGGACCGCTGCAGCCCCCAGTCAGCCCCGAGTCCGCCCGGCCTGCCGCACTCGCCCGCCACCCGCCACGCCGCCGTCCTCGACATGAGTCTGCATCACCAGCAGCTGGCCGCGCAGACCGGCGCCGCCAGCGTCTTGTTGCCGCACCCCGCCGCTGCCGCCGCGGCGGCCGCCACGCTCTACCAGCAGCAGCAGCTGCAGCACCTGCACCACCTGCAGCAGCTGCAGCAGCTGCACCAGCAGCAGCTCGCCACCGCGAACGCCTTCCAGCAGCAGGGCTACGGCGCGGCCGCCACCGCCGCCGCCGCGCTGCAGCAGCGCCTGGGCGCCTCGCCGGACGCCCACTCCGCCTCGTCGTCCACGCCCGCCTCCACGGTGACCATCAAGGAGGAGGAGAGCGACTCCATCCTGGGCGACTCGGCGTACACCGGCGCGGACCACGACCAGTCGGCCACCACCGCGGGCACCGCCACCGAGGACGAGGAGGACGACATCGACGTGGACGACGTGGACGAGGAGCGCTGCCCGCTGCCGCCGCCCGCGCACCAGCAGTCCGCCAAGCCCGCGCTCGCCTTCTCCATCTCGAACATCCTGAGCGACCGCTTCGGCGGCAGCGACCACAGCGCGAAGTGCGGCCCGCCGCCGAGCGTCACCAGCCTGCACTCGCAGCAGGCGGCCAGCATTTTTCGCCCCTTCGAGGCGGCGCGCGGCCTGCCGCCCCGTGCCGCGGCCGCCCCCGCGCCCCCGCCAGCCTCCGCTTTCACGCGCGTCGACCTGCTCGAGTTCAGCCGCCAGCAGCAGGCCGCCGCGGCCGCCGCCACCGCCGCGATGATGCTGGAGCGCGCCAACTTCCTCAGCTGCTTCAACCCGGCGGCGTACCCGCGCATCCACGAGGAGATCGTCAACAGCCGCATGCGTCGCAGCGGCGCGCTGCAGCCGCAGCCAGCCAACAAACTCGCGGCCGCGGAGGGCGAGAAGTCGGCGCTCGGCTCGCTCTGCCAGGCGGTTTCGCAGATCGGGCAGAGCGTGGCGGCGCCACCTGCCAGCGCCGCGCTCGCCAACTCCGCCGCCTCCACGTCTTCCGCTGCCGCCACGGCCACCGCCGTCGCCACCGCCGCCACCTGCATGTCCAGCCCGCCGCCGCAGCTATCAGCGGCGACGTGCGCCTCCGCCTCCGCCTCCGCCTCGTCGGCGAGCTCGGTGAACTCGTCGCCCAGCAGTCGGCTGCCGAGCAAGAGCAGCAGCAGCAGTCCGCAGCCGATCCCGCCGCCGTCCGCGGTGAGCCGCGACTCGGGGATGGAGTCCTCGGACGACACGCGCTCCGAGACGGGCTCGACGACCACGGAGGGCGGCAAGAGCGAGATGTGGCCCGCGTGGGTCTACTGCACCCGCTACAGCGACCGGCCGAGCTCAGGTGAGTCAGAGTTGATGTGTGTGCGAGTTTACAGAAGGGATTTCGGGGGATTTGAAGTGGGGATCTTTAGCAATTCAGTTTCACGCTCCCAGTTTAGACGCTCCCTCTCTCCGTCCTCCGTCGCTCCGTCGCTACCTCTTCAAACTGCCTTCTTATCTCCTGCAAGGACTTGCAATATAAACAAAACATCGCAATCCTGCCCTCCTGCGGGACCCGCAACAGCGCTGTCGGCGGACTTCAGTCGGCAGACTTTCACTCGCGCGTCTCTCGTCCGTTCTAATTGCAGTCGGCCCTCGCATGTAACGACATCCTGCGAACCTCAAGGACACTCATAACGTAAACACGAGACTTCTGGAGGACATGCGAGGCGGGGAGGGCGCGGTCCTCGCTGCGTGCGTGCGTCAACCTCACAAGCAGCGAGGCTCGGCCGCCGCACTCCTCTTTGATGCTGACACTCCGAGAGTCCACACCACGCACACACACACACACGCACACACACATGTGGAGTCGGGTTGCAGTGATAAAGAGCGGCTGAGACTTGGCGGCTGAGAGCCGCGTTGAGAGGCTTGTTGACTGACGAGGGCGTCGGCAGAGGCGGGGGTCTCTCGAGGTTCGGGGCTCTGAAAGTACTAACGAACTACGAGTGTCCAACGCGCATTGAGGCGCCACTCTGCTTCTTCCGCTTCTCACGCCGTCCTCGACTGGATCGACGAGGATCTCGCGCCTCTCACTTTCCTCTTCGTGTGTTAATTGACGACTTAAGTGCGCTCTTACGACTCGAAATGGCTTTTTAATCGGGTGCCGATGGAAATATCGACTGATAGCCGAATGAGCGTCGTTGGATTCTCGAAGTGAGAGGCCAGCAGGGGCGCAGAAATCCAAAAAAAGGATTGTTTATGTTTATTTAAACTAGAAATATTGAAGTAGACGTTTCATGCCACTCTTGAATTCACTGCAACGGCGTTCGCTTGCTCTTGCAATGAATTTTTGTTATCGGTTTTTATGAAATAATTTCAAGAATAAACATCTTTTTCAAATAAATCACAAGAGAAATTTAAATTGTCGTCTCAGATATCGGAAAACACAACGAAATCTTTACTGAGACTTCAAGACGATGATTACGGGTTTCCTAAATGCCAACTAAAAGTTTAATTGAAGCCTTCATCGAGCGCCGTCGTTCAATGCGAGTCACGCAGATTTAATTGCGAGTTGCGCCGCTGCAAACTGCTTATTAAACTTTTAATTGAATTGCAGGGAGAACTAGAAACGACGCAGCCAGTCATCGCGTTGCAGGCGATCGTTAGTGCGACGGTTTGATCGTGAGCTTCTATTTCAATAAATGTCAGCTCAGTTGTCGCTAACGCTTCAGTTATTTGACAGCAAAGTAACCTTTTTTTATTCTAAAAGTAGTTGAGCAGAGTTAAAAATTGTGTAGCGTAATTTTCGGAAGATCCTTCTACAGATTTCAGAAGAAAACCCTTAAAATCTGACGATCGCTTGGACTTCCCGAGACTCTCTAACTGTCAGCGATTAAATGTCAGAGTTTCTGCATTAATTAACTTGCAACTGCATTAATTAACTTGCAACTTTCAAGCAAACGTTGCAGGGACAACTCGACTTCCACGCTGAATTTACATTTTTATAGCTAAACAGTGAAAAGTTGCTGCTCACGACTACCGATTGCTGGGATTCAGTTAGCGGCAGCAATAATTCCACCCGGTTATTGCAAGTAATTAATGTCACCCGCTTGATTTTCCACTGCAAAAATGCCGAATTAATGATGAGCAATAAATTCTCTAAAAGTTCTACATTGAAAAACACTGAAAAAGTGTCCGTCGATGGGTTCAACGTGCCCGCTGCGCGTCCCCCGTGAAGCCGCCTTCACTGCTCTCGTCCGCAAAGATGGCGACACTTCGCTCTCTCGATTAACATACAATGCGAGAACACGCGGCCGCCGCCGCCAGCGACCGACAGCCGCGAGTGCAAATACGAACTCGAAATAAACTTGGCAATTTTTCTAGCTGTCAGCGTGACAGCTGACGCAAGCGCAAAAATGACGGCTTTCCTTGAGGTTCGACGCGCTTTGACAGCTGAATGCTGAGAAGGCCGGGAGCGACTTTTTTTAGCGATCATTTCACATAAATTAACATCAGCAACAGCAACTCATTGCGTCTCTCCTCTCCTCTCTCGTTGCAGGACCTCGTTATCGGCGCCCCAAGCAGCCGAAGGACAAGAACGCCGATGAAAAACGACCGCGCACCGCTTTCTCCAGCGACCAACTGGCGCGCCTGAAGGTAAGACGACCGCGCTCCTCTCTCTCTCTCTCTCTCTCTCTCTCTCTCTCTCTCTCTCTCAGTTCTGCTCTGACGGTCGTAGCGAATGTGGGATTTATGTCCTCCGGAAGGATTTCGTCCGTTGTTTTCAAAATATTGACACTCTCGCCTCACACCGCCCGCTGAGCGAAGACGTTCGTTCAGCCCGGCGCTCACCTTCGCGCTCCCCCCCTCTCTCTCTCTCTCTCTCTCTCCCACGATCGTGACAAAGACGACGCGCACACTTACACACGACCGCTCGCGGCGATCCTGCGACCACAAGTTGCACTCGCAGCTCAGTGCGCCGGACCGCCTGCGTGCTGCTTCGGCTTTAATTAGTCGTGGTGGGTGCTTGTCGTCCCTTCTCTCCCGCTCCTCGTCCTGCTTCTCGTGAGGGGATTCTTGCTCTTCTCTCCTCGCTCTTCGCTTTCTTCCTTCCTAACCGCAAATAATCGATTCTCTCTGCTTGCACCCGCAACTAATGCCGGCCGCTCTCCTCGGCTCTCCTCTGCTCTCTTCCTCTCTTGCAGCGCGAGTTCAACGAGAACCGCTACCTCACGGAGCGCCGCCGCCAGCAGCTCAGCGCCGAGCTGGGCCTGAACGAGGCGCAGATCAAGATCTGGTTCCAGAACAAGCGCGCCAAGATCAAGAAGTCCACGGGCGGCAAGAACCCGCTGGCCCTGCAGCTGATGGCGCAGGGCCTCTACAACCACACGACGGTGCCGCTCACCAAGGAGGAGGAGGAGCTCGAGATGCGCATGAACGGCCAGATTCCGTAAGGCGGAGCGCTCCTCCCGCCACCGCCACCGCCAGCGCCACCGCCAGCGCCACCGCCAGCGCCACCGCCAGCGCCACCGCCAGCGCCACCAGCAGCCTCGAGGCCCCGTTCCGTGCAATACTAATAATAAGACGCCTCATCGAGGACACCGACGCATCGCCGACCATCGGTTCCCGTGTGTACTGGAGAACCGCAGGATAGAAGTCCCGTTTGATCGAACACACGCAGCGAAATGCAAACTTGTGATAAAATTACTCGCATCGAGATGAGAACGCTCCGCGCTTCTGTCACTCTAAAGTGGCATCGAACCTGTAGCGATCTTAAAAACACGCTTTTGTAAATATTTCTTCAGCCCGAACACTTGATTGGTGCGGCGTTCGAAGCGTTCTAATTATGCGCTCGTCTAGCGGTCGTCCTTCGCACTCTCGTCCTGTCTGCGGATCCACATCAGTTGCCGACGTTAGCTCTTCATCACTCATCGGCCGCAATAAGTAGTTTTAGCTCGCCTTCAGCTTCAAATGATTACGAAACGCAATTAAATGAGTAACTAGAATTAAGTAATTTAATGAGTAATTTAATGTCTTGTTTAGTTTCCAGTATTAAGATTATCTTAGTTAAAAACTCCAATGCAAAAATATCCAAACAAATACTATTTAATGCGTTACAAATTCAATAAAATACCTAATTTAAAAGCAAATAAACGACGAGTTTTATTGGAAAAAGAAATTTCATCAATACAAGGACTCAAAGTTGCAGGAAAACCGACACGATTTCGATTATCGTCTCTCAACTAAAGGAATCCCTCGACGAATCGTCTCAACTAAACGAATCCCTCGACGAATCGTCTCAACTAAACGAATCCCTCGACGAATCGTCTCAACTAAACGAATCCCTCGACGAATCGTCTCAACTAAAGGAATCCCTCGACGAATCGTCTCAACTAATCGAATCCCTCGACGAATCGTCTCAACTAAACGAATCCCTCGACGAATCGTCTCAACTAAAGGAATCCCTCGACGAATCGTCTCAACTAAACGAATCCCTCGACGAATCGTCTCAACTAAAGGAATCCCTCGACGAATCGTCTCAACTAAACGAATCCCTCGACTGAGAGAAACCGTCCCGACTGAGAGAAGTCGTCTCTCTTGTCTCAGCTGAGAAATGCTGCCCGATCTCGATCGCAACTGAAATAAGCTGAGATTTGAAATGCAAGGTAGGCAGTCTCGAGTTTTATGATGGTCTTGAATTCAGGGCGCGGTCGAGCGGTGACGCCAGCAGTATTTTCTCGTGCACATCACTGCTTCCACACTAGAAAACGAGTTGGTTCCGCCCTGAAATCCTTGCACATCCTTTCTTGAATGAATTTCTTAAGTTTCTCATTTGCCTTTTAATACAATCGGATTCCGAATCGTTTCGATTTGAAAGAATCTGAATGAACGCCCTTTCACGCCATTATAATCTCAATAAAAAATAAGGAATTTAAATTATCACGTTCTTCTCCCGCACACTCTGCTCTGAAAGTCTCATTTATCACTCCGTTTATTTATCATTCGTTCATATTTTTGTTTATTGAGCACACTATCGGTGCGGAATTTAGAATTTCTTCTAAAAATGTGCTGGAAATGTGCTGGAAATAAAGTGTTTCTGCTGTTCAATCCACCGCTTTCGTTGAGCGACTGTGAAGTGTTGAGATCAGAAAATATTCGCGTCGATTAATCAGATTTATGGAATTCGTTTTACACTTCAACTAAATGGATTTTGTAGCGTTAGAAAGTCTAATTGAACTCATTAATTAGCTGGCGCAGTGAGTTGCTTTTGTAGCAAGCGAGTTTCTGCTAACGAAGCACGCGATTTTACATTATTAATCGGTTAAATTACGCAGTATTCGACAGAATAATGATCCCTTCGTGAATTACAGCCTCCCAAACGCTGCCTTCCACAACAACTCACTTCAGTGACGCCCCCCGAAATGCCGCCGCGCTTAATTTCCACACTACTGACACCGTGTTGAAGAGATTTTCCTCAGTATTTCGCAAAAATCGAGGCACAATTTTAATTGCGCCAATTAATTGTGCAGCACTGGCGCTGCGATCCGCTCGCACACGCGGCAGAGGCGCGATCTGCACGCGTTGGCATGAATTCGGCGGCGCGTTGCAAGCGAAATCAAAGCCGTTTCAATTAAAAAGGAACGCCGAGTGCCGCAGATGTCTGAGGAGAGATCGGCAGCCGCTGCGCCTCCATTTTTGTCGGCTGCGGCGGGACGCTGACTGCCGCGTCAGAAATAAATCATTCGACGCACATCAATTTGCGCGGCGTCGGGAAAACATTTTCAAATTATAAATGGATTGAAGCCAAACGATGCAATTAGCGAATCACTGCTGCCTTCGCGATGAAAGCGTCGAGCGATCTGCTGGCGGTGGCGGTGGCGGAGGCGGAGTGATAATTGGCTTCGAGGCGTTGAAGGCAGCTCTGGTTTCGCAAGGAAGGAGCGGACGAACGTCGCGCTGTGGCATCTCGGAAGCAGCTATGATCAGTCGACCGCGATTACGTCCACTTCTGTGCCTAAAAAGTCCTTCGCGGCCAAAGCAGTCGTCTTCGCAATCCGCCTCGAAATCTCGCGATCCTCTCGCAGGAGTCGTCCCGCCAACAGTTCAACTCCGCACCAATTTTGACACCACTAATTGGACGGCGTTTCCCTCGCCTGACACAATTAATTTGCGTTTGAACTTCGGAGATGTAAATCATCCGCGATCAAGCGCGGCGCAGGGTGGCGCAGGGCGGCGCGACGCGATCCGAATGCGATTGCGATCGTCTTCTCTTGTCACTGGCGTGAAAATCGCTGAAAAAACTGTTGATCGCTCGAGTGGAAGAGAAGAGATTTTTCAAATGTTTCCACAACAAGCCGAATCGCTTCGAGCGGCAAGCGGGTTGAGTGTTCGGGGTCGCGCAGGCGGCATCGTGTGATTTATGAGTGCGGCAGTTAGCTGCCGTGTAATAATAAATCTGCTTAAGTGTAGCGCTGACGAAGATGATCACGAGGCGCATAAATAACGGGAGGGAGCTGCAGCCGTAGCGGTACTTTGTAGCCCCGCCACATGTGTTGGCGACGGACGCGCGCTGAGGATCGCATGCAGTGGGTCGCGTTCAGTGGATCGCCGCTTGCGAGAGTCGCTTTGATATCGGCTGCCAGTGTTGAAGGGTGCTGCATCAAGGGAGGGAAGGAGGGAGGGAGGGGGGAGTGAGCGAGGCAGTCGCTGCTTTAATTGCCGCACACATTTTTTGGGTGGCGGCGGTGACGTTTAATTGCAGCAGCTGGAAAACATCCTCGATCTCTTTAAAGTTATTTTGCCGCGATCGGAGCAAAACTATTAGTTTCGCTGTTTCCGCTGTTGCTGCTTTGCATTCCGCGCTGATTTACGAGTTTTTCTTCACACAGAGACGACGTTTATGAAGTCTCGTTAAAACTCAACTTTAATGAATTTTTAATGAGAGCCTTTCAAGCAACGATTTTCTTTTTTTTCCAAAAGAAGTCTGTGATCACCATGAATGTCAGATGACCAACTTGAAAATGCCGAGATCATCGAGAACCAACGACGCTCTTCTTGAATGTGCGATGCTAAGAAGTTGAACATCCTGAGATCCTCATGAACAGCCGAGGATCATCTTAAATGTCATGAGAAAATCATGAACGTGCGATCACGTTTAACGTCTGATTATCATCAAAAACGCGTGGCGATCATCATTCTGGACGCGTAGCGATCGTCTTGAACGATCGGTGATCATCTTGAAGGCGCTGCGATCGTCATGAACAGCCGATCACCAGCATGAAGCCGACCATCTCGAACGACCAACGAACGCATTAAAATATCCTGCGATAATCCCGCCGCACAACGATCACCCTGAGTGACCGGTGATTTTAACGTCTGTTGATCACCACGGAAGTCCTGCGATAATCCTGGATGAACGATGATCATCTTGAACGTCCTGCGATCTCCGTGGATCATCAGCAGAACGCGACGAACGTCCTGAGCGCCCCATGATCATCCAGAACGGTCTGCGAACATCCTCAACTCTCTGCCATCATCGTGATCTTCAGAGATCCCTTCGAACTTCCAAAGAAAACACACTCGTCGGGTCATCCAAGTCGCTGAAGACTCTCACTGCTTGTCCAGCTGACAACTCGAGTGCTTCAGTGGACCCCATCGAAGAGGTCGCAGGGGCAGGCGTACCAGGTTACGGCGCAACTGAACAGATTTCGAACGAATCCATTGAGTTGCCAACTCAGCCAGAAACCAGAGAGGAACCTAAATAAACAAGCCTTCACAAGTGGAAAACTTCCTGCCAACGAAAGCGATGCCAACCCTTTGAGGGGAGAGCGATTTCACATCTCTCCGAAGACCGTAACTCTGTTGAAATTTGAAGATCAACACTTTTAGGCTTCACAACTACATTTGTTGCATTCAGCGAGTGTTGACGTAACGCATTTGCAGCTTTTTTTCCATTGAAAGAACGATTTCTTCGGCTGCTGCGATGCGAACAAATATTTGGGAGGACAACAGTCAGTGTTGTCGGCTCAACTCTCGAGCGCGCACAATGCGAGGCGCCTTTATTTGCTCCCGCGTTTATGGCGCTTTAAAGAGTCTTCATTCTAACCATTCTGCGGCTCCGGAGGATGCTAACAACGCTCTGCTCGGCGTGGCAGAAGCGTGTAGCAGCCCTGCAACGTCAACTACCATCGTGCCTTCGTCGTCCGCTCGACCATCGTGTGTTCAGTTAATAGTCTTGCTAACCGTTCTCAATGAGGTGTTAATTGAAAGTGATTTCGTGTGATGGGGAAAATCACTTCACTCTACAAAGCAGGCGTCACAAAGAGATCCACTTGTTCGCGCAGGAATATTAAAAGTGTTTTGAATCTTCGTGGACAAACAATGCAAACGGGAACGGAGAGATTTTCAGTTCACTTTCCCTCGCTTTAAAATTGATCATTCTTTCTAAGTTTTGAAGCGAAAACTCCGGCTCACTGACTTTCCACGAAGACTTCATGGGTAAAATAGCGCTAAAAGTGTTAAATCGCCGTACTCGAAAGCCGATTTGAGGCACTTGAACCGCCATTCTAAGTGAGGACAGTAAATCTGCCCAGACCCCCTCGCAGTCTATTAAAAGATCCATCAAAGTGTATCATAAAAACCTTCTCTGAACTCATAAATTCGTTATAATCCATCCGAAGCCACTGAGAATTGAAAACCTTGTGAGTTTCCTTGCCTTGTGAGGTCGGTTGTGAGTGCGATCACCTTAATTAATGCATTCTATTTGTTATTCGATATCTCAATTCTGATGCTGCTCCCCCGAGACGGCTTTCGTATCTCTGCACGCATCTCGCAGCGACTTTGGCAGAAATCGGCCATCAGCGCGCGGACCACCCAAGCGGATCTGGAGTCCCAGATCGCCGGCAGAGTCTTCGGCGGTTGCGTGTGGAGCTCGGAAAGTTTGACGCGGCTACGACGATGTTAATTTAAAACACTCTTCGCTCGATTGGCTTAATTTACCCGCGCGCGATACATTTAAATTATTCCGCTCATACGCGGCCTCGAGCAGTCCGAGGCAGACGAGGAATGACTAATTGTTTGTCAACTCGGTTTGCGAGTTCCATGCGTACTCACGGCGAAACGATGGCCGACGCAGTGCTGTGGAGATCTCGAGGAAGCGTGATCGCGATCACCACTTGTGATCGGCAAGCCGAACCGATACGCCGGCCGATCAGGAGCCTCGCGTGGGTGGCGTATTAACTTAATTAGGCAGAAAACGCCCAACTGCGCTGATCGCGATTACCTTGCGTGTCATTAATAACCGAAATAACTGAATGTCTTCGAGCAGCACTCGCGCTTCGTTCGCCCACCCAGCGCCGCCAGCACTTCGACCCGAACTTCGACTACCGAAATACTTGTCAAACGATGAAATATGACTGCTGTCACCGCAAAGTCATTAGCGGGCGGAGAAAGAACTCTGCGCGCTCGGCCGGCGAAATGCATTCGCCAAATTGCAGGTGCGATAACCCTGCCGCGGCCTGGCGACGCCCGCCGCCCGACGCCCGCCGCCCGACGCCCGCCGCCCGACGCCCAACGTCGTCGCAGGGTCGCGGCCGTGATAAATGACGAGCATCCGGTGTGACACAGACGACACTCGGCGCGCGTTGGCAACTCCTGCAGCAGCATAGAAGTAGCGCGGCTCCGACTCCACTCATTTTTCATCCGACTCCACCAGAGTGCACTCGGTGCTCCGTAGCACGGCGCCGGGAGGGAACCGACGACTCCAGCTTATTATAAATTGTCCACGAGCTGCATGTTGATATGTGCAAAATTCTTTGAAGTCAGGAATTATTAATATTAGCAGAGTTATTGATTTTGCATGGAAGTGGTAAACGCAGGAAAGAGTTTCTGAAATTCCAAGTGTGTAGGGGGAACTTTATTGGATTTCCAAACATGGAAAAACTTCTGCTTTCTAGTGAACGCCAAATTTTCGCTAGTTGGCATCTCTTTTTTCTAGAGCCACCTAGAACAGTTAAATATCTGTGATTGAGAGACAGAGAGAGAGAGAGCGAGAGATGACTCTCCAAATGAAAGTTGCGCTCATTAAAACTCTCTCTTTCTTTAATATCCACGTAATGTGATCCACGTGAGTTCAGTCATGCGATCCACGTGAGTTCAGTAATGCGATCCACGTGAGCTTCCAGCCAGCGGAAGGATCAACAAATTAAAATCTCACGGCGGACTTCAAATAAAGCGGAAATATTTTCCTAAACATTTTATTGAATTCACTTCCTTATGGAGCCAAAATGCAGAAAATGTGCAGCACTGAAATTGCCAGCGATATTCAGTGGACTCACCAGCAGCAGGAACAGCAACAGCGGCAGTGACAACAGTGGCAACAACGTTCAGTGCAGCAGCAGCTCACTCATTACAGCAAAAAATGAAAGTGCGGACGAATGGATGGATGGAAGGATGGATTTATGGACGGATTGATAGCAGCTCGCGTGGACGGTTGGCGCGCAGGAGCGCGCAATCAAACGAGCCGCCAACAAAAATGCAGGCTGGCGCTTCACTTCTCCACTTCGCTGTGCAAAAACAAATTAGACGCGCTATTTTATGCAAATTAATAGCAACAAAAAGTGTTTCTCAGCCAGCGAGTGCAGTGAGTTCGCGTTGCTTTGGTTGTGGGGCGCGGTGGGTGAAGGAGCGAGCAAGGGGGGGGGGACGGAAGTGTATGCGGCGAACTGATTTCAGTGAGTTGCTGGCGCTCCGCTTTTGTTGGTGTTGCTGTTTGTCGCTCGCTCGTCGCTTGTCGGTGTGAGTTTCGCACAAGAGCGTCGCTCGCCTGAGAGGATGACGCGGTGGCGAGAAGCAACAGCGAGTTAATAAATTGCGTGTGAGTTTCAACACCTCGAGCGCTTGATAATTTTCAATTCTATAAACGATTTTAAGAACCTTGAAGTGAAAATTATGTGTACATTAAATTTTATCATTTAATTGCGATGCAACTGAAAGTTTCACATAATCGGTTATCGATAAAAATCACTTTTCCCGTCTGCCGTAACACGTTTCATTCACTTTTTAATTACTTCTTCGCATTTGAAGGCAGGATTTCTAATATTAATTTTTAAAGAGTTCTTTTCAAAGACATTTTTCCAAAGTCCGAACACGTAACTAAATTAAAATTCACTTGAAAACCTCACGATGAAATAATCGCGCCTCGCCACAGGTGGGAAAAATTGAAGTCCTTCCTGCTGGAGTTCTCAATGATTTTCAACGAACGCACGCAGCTCGAGTGCAACCGACCGACGTACAACAAATTTGTCTCGCCAACTCGTCATTTTCCACGCGCACTCACTGCGAGAAAAAAAGTAACCGACATCAGCAAGAAATCAACTCGATATCAGCTACAAATTGCCGTTGACAACAACAACGAGCGCCTCGTCTACTCGTCTAACGTTGATCGTCGCTCCGTTGGCAACCCGCTACGCCGCTCTCTCTCCTCTCACTCTCCAACTATCACTCCTCTCACTCTCCTCACTCTCTCTCCTCTCACTCTCCTCTCCTTCATCAACACGATGTCAGGCGAAGCACTGACAACTCAACCGCACAACATTTCCGGCCTGCATAATTTTTGGGTGCGTTTCTGTCAGTCCGTCTGCGCATCAAACGCGACTCCCGAGCCTCCTCGGCTTGCAACGTCGCTGTCGCTGTCGCTGTCGCTGTCGCTGTCGCTCTCGCTGTGCGGCGGCGTTTCACTTTCCTCTGCTTTCCTCTTCAATTCGATTTCTCTTCAATTCAGTGGCTTCAATAATTTGTTTGAATTTCTAATTGTTTCTTGCTCTCGCAGTTGCATCGTGTGTGTCTGGCATTCTCATTGTTTCGCTGTCAGTCGTTTAATTGTCACTGTCAGCCGCGGCAATGCAATTGCGGTTGAGGTTGTGCTGCGTCGTCGCTGCGAGCAAATCGAAATTCGAAATGAATCAATTAAGGATCGCATTTTTATTGCACCCGGAGACTCGCAATTGAATGGCGTTGCGTGCGTGTGGCCGCCGTGGAGGTCGAGGAGTTACTTTCTCGCGATCGTGACAATGATATTCAATGTTTGTCGGTTGGTCGGTCGGTCGGTTGGTCGGTCGGCTGGTCGATCGGTTGGTCGGTTGGTCGGTCGGTCGGTTGGTTGGTCGATCGATCGGTCGGTTGGTCGGTCGGTTGGTCGGTCGGATGGTCGGTTGTTCGGTTTCTGATTGAGTAACAATTTCATGACTGAGTAGCATTGATGATATCGATTTAAATTGATTCCGTAACTCGGTGGGAATTGCTTGAGTTTTGAGGGAAAACCGAGAATCGAACGTGAGTTGAACGTTCGTGACACCAGGAGGTGACAAATTGAGGCCCCATTTGATCAAAAATTCGGTACCTCGATATCACAGGACTATAAATGTCGCGAAAGTGCTTTTCTTCCTGTTTTAGTTTAGCTTCTGAGATTGAAAATCGTGCCGAAGGTCCACGAGGGACTCTAAAATGCGCGAACATTGAAACTCCGTCCCTCCGCAATTTTTCACTGTTGGAATTTCAAGGAATGTCTGGCTGTCCTGTGGAGTTTTATTGAAAAATACGACTGCTTTTTATCGCCGCGACAGCTGCCGTTGGGGACGAAGGAGTTCTGCATTTCGGAGAAAGACATTCGAGTCGCGCGCGCGATGAGTGCAGCTCTCGGGCGGAATTCAATTAAAAGGGCGCAACGAACGTTTTTATAGAGCGGAATGAATGTCGTCGTCGTTGTCTCGCGCGCCGCCGACCCGCGCGCACCCCGAATGCAGTGCGGCAACATTTTTATCGCGCAAACGTGGTCAACACGCATTTGCAACACTCTGCAGCGCAAAAAACGGCCGGCCGAAATTTATTGAGAGCGCCGAGCAGACGCGGAGAGCGAGAAAAGCGGCGACGCCGTGCCAGCGAGGGTTAATTTAGGGGGTTGGATGCCGAATGAGTCCACTTTCCGCGTCCCTTTTTTTGTAACTGCAGCAGTCAGCAGAAAAGCCGGAGCAGGACACGCAGCGCCAAAAAAAGTGGGAAAAGCGAAACAGTAAAAAATTCTCCCCCTTGTTGAGGGGGGAGGAGGGCGGGCGAGAGGAGCGCGGCGAGGGGAGCGCGGCGAGGGACTGCAGTCGGGACGAGCGCGTCGTCAAAATAAACATCGGCAGCGCAGCGTTGTAAAGTTTGAAATTAAAAACGTGATCTCTGCGCGAATTGGCAAGCACGACGCGTGTGAATCTCGCCCCTCAAGGGCGCCCCACCCACCTCCACCTCCGCCTCCCCCACCCCCCCCCGCGACACTGCAACCCACACAACGCGAGGACGGCGACGCAATCTGGCGCTGCAGGGCTGAGAGAGAGAGAGAGAAGTGAAGAGCGCTCGGGGCGGCAGTCGCGCTCAGATTGAGTGGAGTAGAAAAGGATTGTTCGAGGCGTTAAATTTCCAGTTATCTCTCCATTCAGGCGCTGACGGCGCGGCGTTTGTCTTCTTTATTCGTGCAGCTCGAGGGATGCGCGATAATTCAAGCGAAGAGTGGCGAGGAGGGGACGCCAGGAGTCGGTGGAATGTGGGAGCTTCTGTTGCCACTCCCACCCGAGCTGAAGTCCGAGTGCGGCGGCTTCATACCGAAGTTAAGGCCGACGTAACTGCGTTGAAACACGAAATCCAAAGGCAGGCAGACTTGAAGTCTGACTTCAAACTTTCCTCTGCTATTTCATCTCATTTTAGGTTTCTTGATTCTGATTTATTTAATATTATTTGGTTTTGCTGTATTGTATTTTACTTTATTTTATTTCATTTTATTCCATTTTATTTCATTGCACTTTATTTGATTTGATTTAAATCCAACGAGTTGGCAACTCTGGCAGAGAGTTCCTCGCTCCGCGCATCTTTTTTATCACTTCATCACGTGACGCACTCGACAAGCGTGCAGCCAGCGCGCTCAATTACTGCTTCGCTGTATGCAAAACTCTCTGTATAAATAAATGAATGATCTGAAAGTGATTTAGTTATTTCTGTGGTTGTTGTTGCTGCCGGCTCTGTGGTTGTTGCTGCTGCTGCTGCTTGTCGCAAGTTAATCGCATGCTAAGTCGCGCAGATCTGCGATCCAGTTGTTCAACTCGAGCAAAAACAACAACTGAAAGCGCAGCTCAATAAAAGAGAAAAACACCCATCGCTCCCAGTGGATTCTCTGCGCAGAGCTCACAACTCTCTCCTCTCTCCTCTCTGCACTCCTTGGCTGTGCAAACGACGTGTGTGGTCCACAGTGAGGCTGGAGCTGCAGAAGTTCGCCTCTTTGCTAGCTGAGTTTGCGGCGCGTTGCGTTGCGCCGACTGCCTGCAGCACCGCGCGTTGATGTACGATCGCAGTGCGGATGGCGGCGGCGGCGGCGACGGCGACGGCGGCAGTGGCTGTGGCGCTTGCGCGAGAGCAGATTTATTGCAAGGCCTCCGTCGAGAGTGACTTCGCAACGTTCTCTCTAAAAACAAAAGGAGGGAAAATAAGAAGAGAGAAGAAGGAATGCCAGCCAAATAAGGAAGAGTTAAGAATTTTTTCTCTAATGAAAGTGAGCTTTTTAATTATTTTATTATGTGTAGAAATGTTTTGTTTTATTAGAAATAATGAATTAAGTTAACAACGAATGAGTTGAAATTTTAAAATGCGTAATCGATTTCAAGAGAACTGCATTGAGTTTGACATCCCGCGCTGTCGGAGCTTCTCGAACTGTCATCGCCACGGCAGCTGTCATCCGATGACGACTCTCTTGAGTTTCTGCCGCACACGTTGTTCCGCACGTGATTAACTCGGCGCTCACGCGACTTCCGCAAAAATACGCAGCTCAAGTCAACCTCGAAAATTAGCGTATCCGTCACGTATAACGTTGACAACGCAACATCGGACACAACAACAACAATAACATTGAAGATGATATCCAGTGTGAGTGAGAATTTCTGCGATATTTCAACTTACTCACGGTGACTCTCGGCGACTCGGTATCTCCACCGGATACTCAGTGAATCAATAACTCATTCGAAGTCAATCGTGTTTGGCAGACTTGCATGAATCAGCAGAATTCCGCGAGAGTTCGAGTGCAGCTTTCTTCGCTGCTGTCAGTGTGTGTCAAAATATTGTGATCACTTTTGACAGCAGCGAAGTCCCGCGAGTCCTCGCACTGAGAATGACGGAGTTCAACACCTTCGACGGCTCGCGTTTTCCCCCCAAAAAAGACGAAATATGAATTCTTTGAAAGATGATTCGAACTCCGGGAATCACTAATGATTGTCTTGCGAAGCTAGAGTGGCGACGAGTCACTGATCTGGCGCTCGACGACCGATCAGCTGAACGCGGACGCCACCTGCGGTGCTGCCTGGATTTCGGGGTTCGGGTTCTGGAAATTAATAAACCAGCATTTAACAAATTAAAAAGATTTGGAAATATTATTGCGTATTTTTAAGAATTTTGCGAACAAGTGGCTTGCGAATCCGCAGTTATGAATCTCGCAAGCACACTTTTAAGCTCTCTGAGCCTCTGCTCTGCTCATCTACTCTTCGGTGCTCGTTGCTCTCTTGACTGTGGCTGCTCCCGCTTCACGCTTCACGCTTCGTGCCGCAGCGGCGCTCACAACGAAGCAGCTTTGCTGGCAGATATTAGCAGGCAATTGAATTTCTGCCGCAACCACGAGTACCTCGCGAGCAGCTGGGATCCTCCGCACGATCGGCGATCGGCGGCTCGCAACTTGGGTGGTCGCAATTTTCAGCATCACTTTATTACAACGCGACACGGTAAGAAGATTAAGAAATGAGCGTGAGATGGATGCCTCTCACGAAAGCGGCCGTCGGAGTTCGCCGGCTCGAGGAATCCGAGCGGAGGGTTTGAAGTACGCGAGGAACGCGGCTTCGCAGCGGGCATGAAAGAGGGAGAGTGAGAGAGAGAGAGGTGCTGAAATTGAAGGAATTGATTAGATAATTAAAATTCTCCGTAAGCTGATTAGAGGAGAGCAGTAAAACAGCTTCGCTCTGAGGTATTAAAAAAGCGCCGAAGTAACGATGGCGTCGCGTCGCCTTCCGAGCAAAACAAGCAACAAAAATCGAACTACGAAGAAGCGACTTCTGTGTTTTTTTTTGGCTCTCTGAATTAATGGTGGCTCCTCGCATACGGTAGCTGCTCTGCTCTGATGACCGTCATTAGTTCTGCAACAGAAATTCCGAGGAACTCCGGGAACGCATCACCTGCCTGCGCCGCGGCTCGCGGGACTCGTGTCCGCATACCAGGCTGCGAGCGCACTAAACACACCGAAGCGCTCGCATCTGCGGCTGGGAAATCGTGGTGAAAATTCGACATTCAAACCGGCAGAATATAGAGACGAGATCGCGTCTCGGCGGACCGGGAGCGACAAGCGTTCGAAGCGGCGGCCAAGGGGCAGCCTAATTAAGCGGAGTTTTTCTAATTGGACCACCAAGAAGGTCTGCTGTTGCTGCGAGCGATCGAATTTGGTGGGTCGCAGCCACAGTTAAGGAGCGCGAGCGGGCGAGAGCGGGCGCGAGCGGGAGAGCGAGAGCAGGGAGCCACACATGCTGGTGTTTCTCTGAAGTCTGAGTGTCTGCGTTGCTCGTGTTGTTGCTCTAGCCTTGATCTTGATCTGTCTGCGATCGCTGATCATCGCCATGACTCACAATTCGCATTGCCGCGGCCTCGGCGTGATCGATATTCGCTGTTTGTCGTGGCCAGCCATGCTAATACGAGTACCACGCGGCTCTCCGCGCCGTCGGCCCGCCGCGTTGCCTGCAGACCCCGTGTCTGGCGCGCTAGTTGGCCGCCCCGCAGGTAGTTGGGAGATATTTTGTCGTCGTCGTCGTCGTCGTCATTCAGTGCCGTCCAAAGTATGCGACGACCAAATGCCAGCGAAGCAGGTGAAGAGGTACCCTCCGGCGTCGATGGCGACGCGTGTGGTCCTCATATTTGATTGAAATAAATGACTCAATTAAGCGTCTCCGCATTAAGCATTCATTTCAGTGGGATTCCTGTGAAATCTTCCGTTAGATGTGGATTGAAATTAATCGGGAGACTTTTTGGAAAATGAAAAATTTAACCCACAGACGGTGTGGTAGCACAACTCTGCTTGAAATAAACCGGACGGCTTCAGCTTCTAATCTTGAGTTGAGAGTTCTACGACTTCGAGAGATTTGAAGACATCTCAGTGTCTTCTAATCAGCAATCCGTCTCATCTTCTCCACAATTTCAGTCGCAATGAAAATCAAACAGTCGGCCAGCCTCAGTTTTAATCGGTCTTCGGACGCTCAAGCAACTCTAATCAGTGGCTGAGAAAGTTTCTAAAAAATGGCACATTCTGTCGTTCTTCCTCTGATCGCGTTAATTTTCGGTGTTAGCCTCGTCTGCGCTAACGTGGCCAACATGGTTTGCTTCTACGATGCAGCCAGCTTTGTGAGAAAAGGTAAAGGAAAATCAAAGTGCAAGAGAAAAGCTAGCATTTGAAAGAAAAACCTAAAAGCAAGGAAACACACGATCATCTTTAGCTGAGAAACATGAGGGAGAGAGAGAGAGGGGGCGAGAGAGACCGTCGCATAGGTCATTCGGGTTATCTACTGTTCTAGTTTCACTAGCAACACCATCAACGATGCTTCTCAACTCAAGCTTTTCGTTTTCGCACCAGCGGCACTTGAATGTTTCCCTCCCCTCTTCACTTTCAGGTCCCGCTCAGATGTCGCTGACCGATCTGGAACCCGCTCTTCAGTTCTGTAACTTCCTTATCTACGGTTACGCTGGCATTGACGCTCAAACCCATCAACTGACGCCTCTGAACGCCAGCGATTTGGCACTGCGTGACCATTACCGCACGATCGCCGCCTTCAAACGCAGGTATCCGCAGCTGCGCGTGCTACTGTCCGTGGGCGGTGATCGCGACATGCCAAGTGACGCCGAATCCAACAAATATCTGCAGCTTCTGGAGGACAGCGCGCATCGACGGGCGTTTGTCAGCAGCGCTACCGCGGTGTTGCGAGCCAACGGCTTCGACGGACTCGATCTGGCGTGGCAGTTCCCGAAAAACCCTCCCAAAGTGGTCAGGGGCGTCTTCAAGAAGGCGTGGAGCACCCTCAAGGGCTGGTTTACTGGTCCCAAGCCGATCGATGAGCGAGCCGAGGAGCACAGAGAGGAGTTTACAGCCCTGGTGCGGGAGCTGAGAAGTGCTTTTCGTCAGGACGGCTTCATGTTGACACTGACCGTCTTGCCGCATGTTAACTCGGACCGTAAGTGTAGCAGCCTGTTTTCAAGGGAAAGAAGTTAACACATTCCCTGTTCTCCCCCCCTCCCTCCATTAGTCTTCATCGATGTCTTCACTGTGGTCGCCAACTTGGACTTCGTTAACCTCGCCACCTTCGATTTCCAGACACCCGAGCGCGACCCCCAAGTGGCTGATTATCCTGCCCCTCTCTACGAGTTGTACGAGCGCGATCCGGAGCACAACATCCATTACCAGGTGCAGTACTGGCTCAACAACACCACCCCTGCCAACAAGATCAACGTCGGCGTCGCGGCTTACGGACGCGCCTGGCAGATGACCAAGGACTCCGGCATCACCGGGTATCCGCCCATACCCGAGGCTAATGGAACGGCGCCCTCAGGTCCTCAAACAGGTACGACGGGTTTGCTCAGCTGGACCGAGGTTTGCGAGATGATAGCAACGCCGGAGATCAATGACATGACCAAGGATCTGAGCGGTGAGGAGAAACCCCTTCGCAAGGTGGGAGACCCCACGCATCGGTACGGTACCTACGCTTACCGCGCCGCAGATGAGGACGGGGCGTACGGCATCTGGGTGGGCTACGAGGATCCCGTCTCCGCGGCCACGAAAGCTGGATACGTCCACTCCAAGGGTCTGGGCGGCGTGGCGCTCTTCGATCTCTCAATGGACGACTTCAAGGGGCGCTGTGCAGGCGAAAAGTACCCCATCCTCAGGAGCATCAAGTACAAGCTTTAAGTCGAATTCCACTCCTTATACTCTGCGAAAGTGTTTCTCTAAAATAAATCCAATTCTTTAAGAACAATTAATGACCACGTTCAACTTCGGGAGAAAGCCAGCCGGTAATTCATCAGCGATAATCCACGATAATAATTTCGGCGACCACGCGGAGGCATCATTAATTTCGGTCTGTGGAAGTCGTGCCGAGAACATGTAAGTCGATGGTCGGCATCCACGCTCCAAGTTTGTGTCCCTGATGTTGTGTAGGGTCTCATAATTCTTCCCCTTTGAAATGGAGTGGATAGCGACTTAAGAATCACTTAACACTGATTCTCAAGTCGCTCCCGAGCCGATCTGATTGAATTCCGTCTTCTCTTCGTCGCTCCCGGCATTCACTCATTCATCTTCTCGTACTTTTCAACTCTTGTCTGCCCACAAGCGACAGCAGCAATCAGTCTTCGTCTCGGTGGACGCTGGATTTTCGGCCATTATAAGGATTACTTGGTGATGCTTATCAATAATTGGAAGGAGTGAGAGGCCTGACAATAAGTCAGGATACTTGTGCGACGTGTAATTAACTGGGCTGAAGCGGAATACAGCCGGAGTCAAGTGTGGTTCGTTACTCACTTGGGACGTGATCACTCCGAAAAGACAAAATGAGTCGGAGCAACAAATCAATTGCGCTGACGAATTTGTCACTTGTCAGTAGAACGCTCAAAATTAAGAAAATCAGAGGGGGAAATAGTTTTGAAGAGCAAACGACATTAATTGCTGGGGTATCAGATCAGCTGAGGTATCTGGACGGGTTAATGGATCGGCAATTTGATTTGTACTTTCATCACTTGTACGAATTAGTTGGAGAAATATTGCCTGACATCTGCTGGATTCAATTACGATTGAAGTAGCGGAGAAGAGGATCTTTTTAACGATCAATGATTGTTTTTTACTAAGGGTTTTAAGCTATTTTAGGTTAGAAATTAGCGACGATGGTTAACGTTGAGCTAAGTTGACTAATGACTGAATTTAGTTGAATGGTTTGACCTTTAATTAATGAAAAGGTAGCGTTTTTCCTTAGTTGGTTTTTCGAGGTGTCGGATAGGAAGGATGAGAATGAGTGATGAATACCTAGTTTCCTAATGATACTTCCAGAGATATAAGAAACTGTTTAGCGAGGAAGCTTTTCGGTGAATAGTTCTGAGAAGCTGTGGACCAGATCAAATATACTCTACTATACCCCACTATACTCTACTACTTCCTACTATTTCATGCTGTATTGTGCTATACTATAAAGTAAATGGCTATACTACACCATATTATACTACGCTAGATTATACTGTATAACCACTTTTTGCTAATTCGGAGCTTGCTACATTTTAACGTTGGCTGTAAGCTTTCACGGTGCCAAGTGCTATCAGAAGTTCACAAGTTATTGCCAGCGTTTAGCCCGAGTTAATAGCTAAATCGCGGCGCTATCAGCGAGTGCGCTTTTCGCAGATATCGGCGACCAACAGGCAGCCGCCGTTTAATTGATGGCAGCTCCGATTCGGCGCACAGCCGACTAATTGCAACCGTTTGCCGCTTTGCGCCTGAGAAGCAGCAGACAGCTTCGTGGTGACAGCTAAATTGGAATTAATCTCTGGTGTTTTCTGGCTGCACGGATTTCTATAAATTTTATTACTTTAAAAAAACGAACGCAGAAACCTGACAATTTATGCGTTTGCAAATCGAGTTCCGTTACTCAGGTGGCAGTGAGGCAGGGGAGGTCAGCAAAATATGAATAAAAATTTAAAAAAAATAAGCTGTTGGGAGTTTTTTCCCACACGGACCACCGAGAAAGCATCTCTGTGAGGTGAGAGGGCCACCTGTTGCAGATCAGCTGTGATGTGCTGCTGTCAGTGCGGCAAAAAGTGTTGAGCAATCGATCGCTTAACGCTGTCATCATTTTAGGCATCGAGTATTCAGCCCCGTAGAGCCTGAGAAGAGGTCAGACCGAACTCAACACGTGTGGACCGAAGAGGTATCTTAATTTGAGGCACACAAAAAGCACTCGACTGCTTAAGTGTGCGCCAGTGTCTACCCGAGACGAGAAGGAGTCAAAGCCTGGAGTCGCTTGCTCGTCCTCATCGTGATCAGCACGATCGTCACCATCGTGCGCCACATCAGCAACGCAATGATCGTCTCAACCTTCATCATCGCACTCGTCAGCTGTGCCTCTCAATTTGACACATCACAAGATCAAGTGTCACTGATCGCCGGCGCCCTCCTCCGAGTGGCTTTGGGTTGCTCCTTCTCAACGGCCACACCGAAATCCCTTTCACTTCCTCTTCAAATTTTGAAGTTCTTGAGCCGCGCATGCGTGACTTCGATATATGGAAATAAAAAACATGAATTTTCCCTTGTTCTTCCCTACTGATCGCCAGCTCTTCGCTGCCGTTGATCGCGTTTTATTATGCGTCGACACAAGCCACGCCACACAAGCCGCATTTGCATTCGTACACCACCGAATGCCCAAATTAACTAATGACATGACATCACAGGTCTGTCATTTCTCGACTTCTTCGCATTCTCCACGCGGCTGTAGGTCTGTCTGTCGCTCCGTGCCGGCCGCATCCGTGGGCCACCAACTCATTTTGATCGAAAGAGGAATAAAATGCATAATTAATCCGCAATCCACGGACACGCCTCGGTGTGCTGTGTGTTGCTGTTGTGTTCCTCTGTGAGGCCCTTCATAATTTGGTGACATTTTATTAGCTGATCCCTCCCGAATTCGAGCCCCCGCAAGCCGTCGTTTGTGGTTTCCTTACAGGAGGACTGAATGCCGTTCTCGCTGAATGACGTTTCCACTGAATGCCGTTTTTAAGGCTGAAGTAGTAATTCGTCTTTTTTAAAGAAGGACTTTATTATTATTCTTGCTTTTCATGCTCTTGTCTCAAGCGTCCCTGTCGGTCGTTGCAGTTGTGAGTTGTGTACGGGAGGCAGTGTGTTCCGTGCACTTTGGCGCGGATTAATTGGACCACCTGGAAGGGACTCCTCTGTATGTCTTCGGTTATGACTGCAGATACAATTCGGCTGATGGAAGACAGGGATTTTTCGTTACCGGTAATTAATGCAGATTGTAGCTTCTTCACGATTTTTATGACGGTATAAACTGACAGCGATTAATATTTTAATGATTGCTGAAGACATGACATGACTCGGGTAAGGAAACGGTCTTCGCTTTCTGGAATTTTTAGCTGTTAGAATGATGGTTGTGCTATATAATGTATTTTGTTAGAGAAGGCGTCCAATTTGCTATTGATTTTCTAATATAAAACGTTCACTTTCTTCAGTTTAAAGGTGAAATAATCTTGAAGAAAAACTACTTCGCTCTACATATTTCAGGGTTTACTATATTTTCAGCGAATATCTTTACCTTTAGCAGCCACACATTAGTGAGTCTACCCTGTAAATAGTTCCCAGAGAAATCCTGCAAATGTGAAACTAAAAGCAAGTAAATTCGACCTTCAACGAGGACAATACGAAATTCAGTAGCCTTCTACGTCCATCGTATGAATGAGCTGCGAAAGTCATATATTACCACGCCACAAACTGTTTACTTCCTTCGGTGCCATAGAGAAACGCCTTTTCAGAAACTAAATAAAAACACTTCAATATTAATGATCGTGAAGATTTTCCAGTGAAAAACTCCGATCGACAGAAGTCCTCATTCTTCACTTCACCCGTAATGGATTGATGGATATGCATCGATATTTCGTGAAGCAACTGGAATTGTTTCCTGAGGCTCAAGCCTTTCCCGATGCCCACATACGTGAATACCATTCCCGTGAATCTCGGAGTCTCCCACTGAGCTCGGATGTCATGCGGTCTCGTGTTGCGACTGACAAAAGAAACGTGGAAACGTCGTTTGTAATGGACAGTCGCAGTCGTTTTGTCACTCTTGGGCTGGTGGCAGCGGTGTTTTGATTGCTGTGGTTTCCTCACAGATGCTCGATCAATTCGTATTTTGACACATTCAAATCCGTCGCATCGAAGCGTGTCTAATTGACATGAGTTCGAAAAATTTCTTTATTTATTATCAACTGCTGGTTTGGGAAAATGAGAGTGAAATAATGATATTTTACACATTTGGGAAATAAATGGAAAAATCCAAGAAATTAACATATAAATTCCATTCTGACAGTTTGTAAGTGTTTGAAGCTTGATGAATTCGTTTGGTTTTCCGATTTCAATTGCGATATAATGGAGGTTCTTTTGGAAATGTAAACAATTTCGTAAGTGGTCTTCATTTCTTTATCTTTCTCCTCGCTATTCTTCAACTCGGAAATATTGAACAATCAAAAAGGAGAGTTTCATACCTTGGAAAGGGATTTTAGCGTTGGAATCCCCAGCAGTTGAACAGGGATATAGAAGAGGTAAGAGCAACTAATTATGGCTAAATAACAGTTCTAGCTTCCTGAGAAATGACACGCAGTCGTTAAATACTCCACATCCTTCAAGTTACCGAATGACTGCATTCATTTCTCGTGACTACACAAACTTCATGACATCACAGTCAGTTCGTGGCCATTTAGGTCAACGCAATTTAATCAAAATTTAAGGATTGGTACTTCCGAGACTCTCCTCAGCCTCAAGTAATCCTCCCCTCGAGTCCACTTTTTATTTGCTCGTTTACGGTTCCAGTTGCTTAAGCCCGTTAATGTTTATTGCGTTGCTATTGCGACGTTCCAGCAAATGTCACTTCGGTGCGACTGCAGGCCTACGACCGCCCCACCCATTCCCACTACTGGCCCATCAAGTGTTGAACTGGACATGCGTGTCTAATCTCGTTACAGTCGCAGAAAGGGTTGACTTCTGCACTGAACAGCGCTCTCCGCTCTCATTCCGATTGAAGTCGACGAAAACGAATTAAAAACGTCACATTTTCGGAGGATGCATGTAAGGATGGGCTCAACATCCTCAACCCATCCTGTCAGCAAGGATACCGGACGGGTGCGTGAGTTCGAATGCGTCGAAAGGCGTCTAATTTATGTTGTGGCGTGATGTGATGGCGACGGAAAGACAAACAATCGCAAATGGAAATGAGGACTTTAATTAAAAGTCTTACGAGGGGTTAAAAGTGTTGAATTCCTCTGAATATCTCGGTATTCAGGTATATAATATTGATCGTTGTTTTTTGTTAATTCATTATTTTGCTTACTTTTATATCCGCGACTCTGTGAATGATTGCTACTCTGCTTTAAGTGATTTCAAAACCCATTACTTCTTCCTCACACACATTACAACTTAATTAAAATAGCTTTACTCGGCCCATTTCATGTTAATCGTACATTCGAAATCATGTACATTCGTTTACACGATAAGGACGGCACCTCACCAACCCCCGCCCATCACAATGACCGCTGAAAATAAAGTAACTTGGCTTGTTTTGCATGTAAACAAGGTGCTTCCGGTCGGTGTACAGGGACTGGCGGAGACTCGCATAAAAATTCCACAAAGAAATGAACGAAATAGTTAAGGAAACGAATATGACAGCGTCAGGGGGATGTGGGAAGGAGGAAGGAGTTAATGGTGGTGGCGGGGGTGTAGGGGGAGCTGTGGAGAGGCAGTGATTTTGCGACAAAAGCAAAGTATTTTTATTGCATAATTAACCCCTTCGGATACACTTACGACATGGATATTAGGAAAATAATAGAGAAGAGGAAACACATACGACATTTGGGAGTTCCGAGAGCAACCATTTACCGGTTGTCATCGCGATGAATATTCACAGAAGGTTTTTTATGGTCCAAGAGCGATAAAAGCGGCTTAAAAAGGACGCGAAACCGAAACGGAAAGCACGGGAAGAAGTTAATATGGAGTGGAAGAAGTAGAAAGAAGTGGATATGGATAGAAATAAAGAAACAGGAAGAAAGAATGAGTAGAAGAATATATAGAATGAGAAGAAGAATGGGAGAATAATATAGAGAAATTGATAGGGAAATTAATAAGGAAAATGATAGGGAAAATGATAGGGAAAATTATAGAAGAAATGATAGGGAAAATGGTAGGGGAATAAAAAAGCGAGGAAGAGGAAGGGAATGTATGAATCCTAAAGAAATTCGGAATGGATCTGAAGACCTTGAAATAAAGTTGAGGGACCCGAGAAGAGTGTCCCTTGACTCTGATTAATAAACAGATTTTCGTAAACTACGAGTATTCTGACAATTAGATTCTAGACAATCCCTTATTCGCCGCAACTGGCAATAGAATAGAATTCCGCTCCTCTAAAAACACTATTAATTACCTCTTTCGATGCGTAATAAATTGAATTTAATAAATCGAAGGGAGTGAAACGGGTTCTGAAAATCCGATTTAGAGTTTCTCTTTTTTTCTTTACGAAGACGCTCGCCCTTCCCCCGAAATCACTCCCATTTCACTCCCTCTCGTTCCATTCTTCTTGCAATAATTAGTCTCATTCACGCTCGCTTTTGGAGTCACTAAATTAAGCCTCAGCTGACGCGAACACGAGACCCACCGCTTTCCTCGGTGCGATCTAAAGTGCATTCCCATTCTTTCTCTATTCTTACATCGCGGAGTTGCCTAGCTGCTGCTCGGCATGCGATTTGCTCCCCAAATTCCAGAACCCTTTCGGAAGAATTGACATTTCCACCGCCGCCGCCGTCGCGTATTTGTGAAATGTGATCGGGAATTATGAGTTCTTGTCACGAGCCAATTCCTAAACATTTGCGGGTAATTCCGAGGCAACATTTCGTTGCAACGTGGCGCGTCCGTGTCATTGATTTCACGGGAGCCGCTTAATTGAGTTTTCCTGGCCGCTGAGTGTCCTGGCAATCCTTCCAACAACTAATTTTTCACATCCAACTGAGGAGTAAAGAAATAAATGAAGTCAAGAATAAACAAAAATATGAAGTCTAAATTCGATCAATTTTCGCGCTCCACTTAAGATTGTTTTTTTCAGTATTTATTTCTTTAATTTTTCTCCACTTCTACAATTTTTATTTAATTTATTTATGAATTCAACTTAATTTCTTGAAATATTTTTAGCACTAAATTTTAGCACTAAACTATTCGAATTGAGTACAATAACAAATATTTAGATATGGAAACTTCACGGCATTCGATGCTGGCAACACTATTTGCGCCCTTTTAAGCTCTCAGGCGGCCTTCCAGCGCCTGCAGAGGCGCTCACGTGCTCTCATTGGTATTGTTGTTGTTGTTGTTGTTGTTGCTTTTGAGTGGGTGTAATGTAAACTGTGATGACTGCGACTGTGACAACCTCAAGGAATTTTTATTTATATTATTTTTTCTTGTTTGAAAAAAAGCGGCTTTCCGGCACCGCGTTGGCATAAAGCTGCGAAAACGAAGAAACTCCAGCAACAACAACAACAGCAACAATGAACAACAACAATAGCTATTAAAGAACATCTTAATCCGAAGTCATGATTTACATGATAGCAGTTTTCTGTGAATTCCTTTGTTGTTGCTTAATTTCGAATGTTGTGCGGACTCGTTGGCGTTGTTGTGCGAGAATATTGAAAAACTCAAAGAGGTAAATTATTTTTTATGAGCGTCGCGGGCCGATTGTGCGACATCTTCATAAAATCGCGTTTTAAGGCGCAACCAACCCATCCAGAGCGAATATTTACGGTTTGTGTTGACCAAAGTGAGACGTTTCAGGTGTGAAAATAACACGTTAGCAAATTTATGTGAACCACTTCGGCCCGCCGGCGGAGCAGGAGGACAAGAGGAGGCGGAGGCGGAGGAGGAGTTGGTCCTTTCCATTAAAAAGAAGCGATTGTGGGCGAGATCAGGCAAGAAATACTTTTAAACAGTTACGAGTTCTTATCGACAAGATAAACTGCGGGTGCAACGTCCGCTTGAGAGTGGCTTGAAATGCGTTCCTCAGCAGACGACAGGAATTAAAAGGCTTCTGCGGTGCGTCACGCCGGCGCAGCATCGCCGCTCAGCAGCACGCAGCACTTGCGGCTCCCATCTGCGAGTAGAAGTGTCGCGGCTGCCGTTTCCTCCACTCGCATCCTTTTTCACGCGCGAGTCCCCCGCTGCCGCGCGGCCACGAGATTTACGGTGATTAATGCTGATCCACTGCCGTGCGGCGCGGTGTTCCGCGAACGTCCTGTCGTAAAACAGAACCCAACAGGACGGCGCACGGGCTGCATAAATCTGCTGGGTGACACTTAAGTGCCGCTTGAGGTCGTTAGCGGCCGAGCGGCAAGCCGAACCGCGGCACGGCCCAAGTGAATTTGTCTTCAAATTTGGGGTCAAACGCGGCACGGCACGGGCGCAGCGCTCGTGTGATAGCGGGAGCGGGAACCCCCGAGTGCTTAACTGCACTCAGAGATGAGATGTTCTCGGGAAACAACATAAAATTGCAAACAAATTGTTTTCACGCATTACGCAAGCGACTTTCGAGCGACAGCAGCAAGCGAGCCGCTGATGCTGATGCTGTCGCTGCTTCTGTCGCTGTTGCTGTCGCTGTTGCTGTTGCTGTTGCTGTCGCTGTTGCTGTGGTGATGATCAATAAACTTGGACATAATGAGCCGCAGCTCCGCAGCAGCCAACACTTGAGTGGATGGATGCTTTATTGCGGAATGTTGCTGCGAGACAACAGCGGCAGCAACAGCAGCAACAGCAACCAAACTGGACACAATGTCAGCAAAGCTGGTGTTTCGCCTTAATAAATAAAAATCTGCTGGTGCAAATAAATTCTGCTTTTAATTATGTGTTTTTAGCGAGGATTTATGGCCGATGTGACGTTTAACGAGAATTGCCGCCAGACGCGCTGCGGCAGCACGCTACGAATTCCGTTGCGAGAGGTAGAGCGTGAGAGAGCGAGCGAGAGAGAGGAGAGGAGAGGCTGAACTCACTGAAGCACCTCACGGACACCCGAAATTCAAACGGGGCCGTGAAATCCATCAGACGACTGTTAAAAAAGCAATTCTTCTGAAAACAAGGAAATCAACTGGAAGTCCGACTTCCCTCGCAGCCCGCTGCAAGAGAGCAAAAACACAATTAATTTTAATTGTACAGCGTTTAAATTAGTTTTAATGATGCGACCGGCGTCGATATGCAAAGCGAACTCCGCGGAGACCACCAACGTTGTGTAGGCAGCGGCAGGCAGTGGGCTGGAATCACTTTGCAGCTGATCAAAATTCTCAAGAGAGGTTTTTCGACAAAATCTGAAATAAAACCAAATCTTTCGGAAATCGGAAATAAAATCAAATGGTGAAAGAAATTATTTTTTTTTTAATATTTAAGTAAAAACTGAAAATCTTAAACAGGAAAAGAAAACAGAAAAATATTAAAAAAAAAACGTGAAAGTTGAGCTTCCTGCAAAATTTCATTTTTATTTGTTTCTCTTCAGGCTTCGGATGATTTTTCTAACGCTGCAAATTTTTCCACTGTGCACTGCAGAGTCTCGTTCTGCGTTCGCAACTCGTCTCATTACGCCTGCGCAACATCATCAACTTCGCCGTCAGCATTCGCAGCGAAAACACAGCCAATCTGTGCGGCACAAAAAATGAAAATGAAAATGAAAATCTTGCGGTTGCTTTTTCGTATTTCTTCACCATTTTCATCAAAACGCTTGAGCAGAAAATTTTACCATATAACTTAATTCGTGTTGGAGTGACGTCTCGACTTCGCACCTCGAGTAGAGTTCGACTTGAAGCGTAGCTGGGCTTTGAAGTGCAGCCGCGCGTAGGTTTGACTTTGACTCAGTTGACGCTTTGCGGTGGCTGTAGGATTGCTCAAGTGGCTTGTTTTCAACTACGAGTACGACATCTCAAGTGAATTGAAAAGCTGGAACGGTTTGAAGTCATTTACATCTTCATGCTCGCTCGGATAATCGGTTGAGTGATGAATGAATGGTTGAAATTTGTGTCTGATGAGGTCAGCAGGGGTGACGGGCACCGAGTTTTTAGAGACATAAAAGCAGACATATTGCACTTCGCTAATTGACGATAAAAACTGCAATGAATCGGGTGAAGCGATCGCGTTGCTTTGGAATCAAAAGGTGGTCCTCTTCAGATCCTCATCGCCCCGCAGATTTCTTGTGTACGTCTTCGTCATCTTTTCTACTGTCGCCGTGGAACCCGTATTAAATATACTAGAAGTACCCTCGTTTCCAACTTAATAATTCTCGCCAAGTACCAGCCTTTTAAGCAAATCGAAGTTGTGAATCAGAATTTAATTAAGTCATTAATTATTAATCACTGCCTGCTAATCTGCCATGCAAATTAAATCAGTCAGATCAGGCTACAGCAATTAAAACGGCCGCCCACTGAGCGTAACTAATTGGAACGACAACTTTATACTTTAAATCAGAAAGCCTAAAAATGTTATTTCTAAAAAAAACACCATAAAATCGTTAGTTTACTCATTTATTTCTCTTTTCAGTTATTGAACGCTTAAATTCTGTTCGATTTTCGTATCGTTATTGTTGCGGCTATTTTACACTTCGTTCTGTTTATGAAAACATTTTGTATTCCCTCATTTACACTGTAAATCATTTACAATATTGTAAACACGCTCATTTTAATCGGCAACTGAGCAACAAAAATCACTTAACTTTTGTGTAAAATAAGTTTAAAGCAAAAGTCAAGACGAGAACTTTAAAATATATAAATTTAAATCTACGACTAGAGTTTGGCTTAAATCTGCGGCGTCTTATTATGTAAATTCTAAAATTACGTGGGCGTTCCACTTGAATATTGCTGTATTTTGTCGTCTTAATTTTAATTCCTAATTACAATTTTTACAATCTAAGTTCAGTATACAAGTTTTTCTTCCCTCATCTCGAACATCGTTTTTCTTCTTCGTAATACTTTCGCTGTAAAGATGGGCTGCGATAAATTTTACATTCGAACACTGTTTGCTCCACTGTGCAGACGACTGCTTCGCAGCCAGCTGGCAACACTCTGCCTACGAGGAGACGGTGCCGGCGCTCTCACGCTCCTGCAGCTCTTGCAGTTCCTCCTCCTCCCGCGTGAGCGGTATCGTCGAGTGATTGTAGAGTCCCTGGGCCATCAGCTGCAGCGCCAGCGGGTTCTTGGTGCCGCTGGACTTTTTCAGTTTGGCGCGTTTGTTCTGGAACCAAATTTTGATCTGCGCCTCGTTCAGTCCCAACTCGGAGCTGAGCTGCTGACGGCGCTTCTCAGTCAGATAGCGGTTCTCGGTGAACTCGTGCTGGAAGAAGAAGAAGAAGAAGAGAGAGAGAGAGAGAGAGAGAGAGAGAGAGAGAGAGAGACTTTTTATAAGCAACCAAAAGTTTGGCACGAAACTGAACGGATTTCCTCCACTTCACACGAACTCACCTTGAGTCGCGCCAACTGCGAGCCACTGAAGGCGGTGCGCGGCCTCTTGTCCTCGGCCGCCGCCGTCGGCGCTGCGGGGGAGGCGCTCTTCTCGCTGGCGGGTTTCTTCGGCTTGCGCGCGCGAGGACCTGCCACGAAGGATACAAATGATTAGAAGGCGACTGCGACTGCGACTGCGATTGCGACTGCGACTGCGACTGCAGCGAGCGCCCGGAAGCATAAAAATTCCAGGACGCAAATAAAACGCACTAATTGCGCCAGCATGACTGGCCGGCCACTCGGACGCAATACATTCGCGCGGCCCACTTCACAGCGCACAAGACGCGCACGCGGCATGCATTAATTTTCCGAACACGAACGAGCTGCGAAGATTTATTGTGCAGCAGGGAGAGGACGGCCTGCACCGACCCCGATCAGGACTCAGAGGACCGCGCCTTCTGCGTCCAGTCAGTTAACAGCCGGCGGCCGTGTGAAGGAGGGGCGAAGGCAGTTGAGAGCGACGGGGGGCGTTGAAGACAGCGGAACGAATGTGGACGCAATTAAATCGAGTGCTTCGTGGAGTCGCTCTTCCCGAGCCGAATAATTAAACTTTAAATGTTGCTTATCATGGCTGTCGACGCAATCAACACAATGACTGCCAAGTGTGGCTAATTCCGACATTGCGCCCCGTTTCCCTACCCCAATCCGCCCCGTTTCCCTACCCCAATCCGCCCCGTTGCCCCATCCCAATCCGCCCCTTCCTTCCCTCTCAACTTTAAGCGCGAAACTACGCTGTGAGCAAAAATCCTGCTTCTGCAAGAAGTCGAAAATCGGCTGGTCTTCAAGATAACTCGTCCCCCAACCCCTCCCACCCACCCTCATCCCTCCCACTTCAAACCACCCCAAAATAGCCGTAGTTTGCTTTCAATTCACAGACCACTCCTGCGAAAGGGTTGCCAACACGCGTAATCCGTTCGACTCTCCAGCCGAGTAATAAAATTTTATTGCTGACTTGAGGTTTAAAATATCGCCGACGATTGTTACCGCGCCCCCCGGCCACCGACTCCCTAATGGTCGCCCTGCCATTAACGAGTCCGGCGACATATTTTGACAAAAGTTTCCTCGATGTGTGAGTCGCTTTCGACGTCCGCCGGTTCGAAGTTCGCACTGCGAAGAACGCGTTAATTTGAATTCTTCGCAAAATTGAGCAGTTATTGGTTTTCTAACGAGCGTTACGCGGTGGCAACTCTTCCGCTCGCCCATTCCGTTGCGGTTCAGAAGGACTCTGCAAGTCCTCTGCAGCGGTATTCGCGTCGCTGGATGAGTTTTGCGGTTTTGGCCCTCATTGCAAGACATGATGGACTGTTTCTTGCTTTAGAAGAGTTTGAAATACATTCGCTCGACCGCAAGTTGTAGTGAGAGAATCTTGGCTTCCTTCTGGGAATGCGTTTCTCCGGAAGGACGTTAAGGACGGGAGGGGGGGGAGGACTCGGAGTTCATTTATCAACGGCGACTTCATTTGTCTTCTTCAAAATTTTTACGGAGTTTTTCTAATATTTCGAGTTTTATTTCTTTAGAAAACAGATAAGAAAACCTTCTGAACGGATTTTCTCTTATTATTTTTCTCTATGTCCGTCTTTCCCTCTCTAGCACTTTTTCTGCCTCTGCTATTTCCTCTCTCGCGCTTTCTTTCTCATACTATCTCTGTCCCTCTCTCCCTCCTCTCCATCTGCTCTAACTATTTCTTTTCTCGCTTCCTTTGTTATTTTTCTGACTCTCCTTCTCTCTTTTACTACCGCGCTCTCTCTCTCTCTCTGCCCTCTCTTTATTTACCTTTTTCACTCTCTTCCTTTCTCTCTCTCTCTCTCTCTCTCTCTCTCTCTCTATTTATATATCACTCTCCCTCTATCTTTCAGCCCTCCGTCTCTCTCTCTCTCTCTCTCTCTTCCTTTCTTTTTTTCTGTCCCCCGCTCTCTCTCTCTCTCTCTCTCTCTCTCTATCTCTCTACCGTCATCTCCCTCTCTCCCTCTCTCTATCTCTACTACTTTGACTCCCCAAATTCTCTTTCCCACTTTTATCTTTCTCTCTTTCGCTTTCTCCCTCTCTATCTCTCTCCCTCTCTCTCTCTCTCTCTCTTTCTCTCTCTGTCCCTACTTCTCACAAAAATCTTTACTTACCAATTATTAAAATTCTTTACAAACCGAAATTAAATACTTTAAAAGCTGTTGATTTACTCTCTAAAAATTCCAGGATGTTCACAGATACTTACTTCGTCCTGCAAGAAAAAAGAAGAGAAAAATCGATTAGAAAATAAATTCATTCACAGCGATCAATAAATAAACAAATTAGAAAAATTCCTAAGAATAAATAAAGACTAAGAAAAAAAAAGGTGAAAAGAATCGGCAATTTTTTAATTCGAGAGAGAATTTAACGTGCGCGTTGCTCGATGTGTCAGAATTCGGTGGAGTAACAAAAAACTTGGAATCGAGAGAGAGAAGCAGGGAGAGGGAGAGAAAACACAAGCTACAACAACAAAAATTAGAAGAACAACTTTGACGAAATTAGTTCCTGCAGAGCAAACAACCTTTAAAACAAATGTACCGTTACTAATTTTAAAACAACAACAACGACAACAAAAACAACAACAACAACAACAAGAACAACAAGAACAATAAAGGCGAAAAAGACGCGATGTGGAAATTTAATCGTCGGAAAAACTGAACAAATCAATTTTAGCAGTAAATTCGACGATGGCGACGACGATGACGACGACGACGATGATGACGACGGTGCGCTCGGAGGACCAAGTAACGAATCCTGACAACGAGTGCTGAAAAATTAAACCAACATTAAAGGCAACAACAACAACAAGAACAACAACAACAACAACAACAACGACGCCGATTACACGGGACGCACGTGTTCACTGGTTTGAGAGAAAGAAATCGGGCGGTCTGAACTGGAACTGAAGTGAGTCGAGCGCCTTCCACCCCACACCCCACACCAGCCGCCCTCGCACACCCCCTCCCCCTCGCTTTTTATCTTCACTTACCAATTTCACACTTTTACACTTTCGTAATTTCCGAAGGGGGAAGAGAAGTTTTAAAAACCTCGAACCTGTCAAGTGGCAACGCTGGTGGAACGCGATTTACACTCCCACTGAACGCTGAACAGCAACAACAACGGCAGCAACGAGAGCAGCTGCAGCGACTGACGAACAAGTGAAAAATTATTTCGCCGCACATGAATAATCGTGGCCGGCGAACTCTGGACGTCGGAAGTGCGAGATAAGGAAATTATTCTCGCTTCTCAGCCGTTGTTGTTGTTGTTGTTGTTGTTGTTGTTGTTGTTGCAGTATTTGACGAAGGACATCATCCACCGCAACATGATCGTCAACAGCCGAGCGGCGTGACGTCGACAATATTGTTTGTTGTTGCGAAGTGCGGCGGGTTGGGTTGCCGTTGTTGCTTCACTCGGTTCGGTGTTTCGCTTTCGGAGGGTCGAATTCCGTTGCGTTTCCCTCGCCGTCGAGTCGCAGCATCTCAGGCGCGGGTTGCTGTGCCGTCTTCACCGCCTTCGTTCAGCGTAGCAACGTAGAAAAGCGATTTTATTGAAAACTTGTGATTTATTGTGCGACGAATGAGTGCGACGCGTGACGAAATGCAACAACTTATTCGACCGAAGGCAGCGAAGGACTTCCACGTAATTAATTGCAATCCAAATGGGAGCAAGAAAAAAATTTCGTGTTGATTTTTTAACTCTCCGTTTAATTCGGAGTTTTATTACTCGACTTATTTTCCTTGCGACTAATTTCAGTAGATTTCAGAGAATGTAAAAAGTAATAAAATCAGTCAGACATCAGGCGAGAGCGTATTTTGAGTACGAATCTGCATTTTCATTCTCATCTCTTGCGTCTCTCAGCTTCGACAATTTCAATTTACGCTTACCGCGCTCAATCGCTTTATAAACATCACGTGACCACTGCAATCAGGTGTCGCTGACTGCGGGCCGAGACAGCCGCTCTCTCATCATAATTTGCTGCGTAGCCTTTTATCGCGCCAGCACGCACGACCTCTGCGGCGACTAATAGCAGTGCATTGGCAGCACTGGCGCAGGCAGTGAATTCTGGGCGATTCAGCGATTCTGCTGCTGCTTATGAGAGCCGAACCAGTTTGTTGGGTGAGTTGGGGCAGCACGAGACGCGAGAGCAGCGGGTACTGAGAGTTGGCTTATCGTTGCTGGGCTGACGTTAGCGAGAGCAGTTAATTCATGACGTTCGAGAGCAGCAAAGACGGACGAGGCGCCGCGATTGCATATCGCGTAAACCAGCGCAGTAGTGGAAACTTTTGTTGTACTGGCTGTGTGTGCAGAAATTACGGGTGGTGATGCAGGAAGAGAGGAACCTGAGGAGGAAATAGAGGAACCTGAGGAGTAGTTGGCAGCAATCATTCAATTGACGGTTGTTAGGCTAAATTTTATAACTCCATCGTGTTGTGGATGTCGTTGCAATAACGAGAAGTTCGCACATCACTACTGAGATTCGCTAACTTGTTGTTAGTAACGTAAATTTCTTTAAATTCTCTTCCTTCACCTCACCATCGGAGTTAATTTTTCACTTTTCACGTTCCTACGCCTCATAAATTTGGCAGCGAATTTATTGCAGCAGGAGCAACGCCCACTTTTTATCATCCACCCGCCACCAGCCCGACGACAACCTTCAGTTCAGCAACAACAAACGGAGTTCATTTTGCTCGGCAATCATGAACTTCATAACCAGTTCATAAAAACGCAACCCTTGTTCGCGCTTCAATCCCTCGCCGCACACGCTGTTACATCGCTTGTAAACACAAGCAAATCCAGCGAATTACTAACTGAGGACAACAAAAATCCTTCACACCAACGACAGTGAGACCAACGACAGTGAGACCAACGACAGTGAGACCAACGACAGTGAGAGAGGAAAGTGGCGAGAACAAGAGCGCCAACAACGATGTGTATTAGAAAGGAAGCCACAGAATCACTTTATGGCCTAAATAAACAAATTAACTGAAGACTAAACAATAAGCGTGCATCCCACTTCGCTCTCCCACTCTCCTGCTCTCAGGGGACTCTCCTGCTCACCGATAACGGGCCACTCCGCCGCTGAAAACTCACCCCAGTAGGAAATCGAGCACACGGAGCACAATAACTGTGACGACAAGATAAGCGGGGTTGCGAGTCCCTTCAGGCGGGTTGTCGGTGTTGCGTGGGGTAAACAAGTCATGGAAGTGTGAGGGGGTGGGGAGGAGGGGTGGCGACGAGGGGAGGAAATACAGGAAAGCATTTACAGAAGTTTGTATGGATTGAAGTTCAATGTAGCGGAAAGATGGTCGGCAAAGTCTGTCGTACCCTGAATTCGCACAGTAAAAGCTGTGAATTAATTAGCTTCACTAAATAATCAGTTGCTGGCAGCACTTTAGACAAGGAATCGTTTAATTCAACACCCGCTCAGTCACAATCACTCCGAATCTCTTCCCCCCTCCGCGCCAAGTGGACGCAAATTCAAACCTCAACCCAGTGCCACCACCCACTTCAGCCCACGTCGAGCACTTTATTTCCCAACAACAACGGCAAGGAATCATGACGGCTTTTCAATGCTAACAACTTCCAGGATGATTTGGATCGAAATTAATTAAATTTCGGGAAGCGAACTCGGGATGAGAACGAGATTTCGTTACAAGTAGCTGACGATGGGGACGACGATGGGGACGACGATGATGACGACGATGATGACGACGATGATGACGACGCGGAAAATGATACCGTGATGACTTTGTTGCTTGATGCTGCCGCTTTAATTTCCAGCTCGGCAGTCAACCCTTGAGCGATTTTATTTGATTTCCGATTCGTTCCGTCACGTCAGTGCGGAGCTTTTCATTGCTACACTTTTGTTGTTCTTTTTAAATTAAATTGTTGCTGTTTGCAGCTCGCATTTTTCCACGAAATGTCAGCAACTCTCGGATTTTATTGCCGCCGTGACGCAATGAAAGTGCGAGAGCCAAGTGTGTGTCTCTCTCTCTCTCTCCCTCTCTCTTTTCTACTGGGGAAGTCAATACGAGTTACACATACGAGTTGGCAACACTGTCGCTGTCGCTGTCGCTGTCGCTGCCACTGGCAACACAGTGGAACTGACGCTCGAAAGTCTGTCATTGAAATTCAACGCTTTTTCATTATCCTCGGAACCCGATAAAAAATCCGACACTCAATCCGTTAATAAACGCGGAGGCGTTCGAAGTGGGCGCAACGACGTGCCGCGACACCCACACCCACAAATAAAAAAAGCAGATAGAAGTGGTCCAGTAATAAAAAGGGTAAATTGACCCAATTTGCAGAGTGAATCCCATTTTATTGGTGGCGCATCCTCGGCTGTGTGGCACATCGGATTTTTTATATATCACTCCAAATGTATTTGTACGTGAGTGGATTTCTGCTACATAAAGAAAGTGTCTATCAATAAAAGCAACACGACAACAACAACAACGACAGCAACAACATTTGATCCTCCCTGCTGTCGGCAGAGCGGCTGAAGCTGTCGCTGTCAACTGAAGTTGAATTTAATTAAATCCTTCATGTCGGCGTGTCTGTTAAAAACAAACGACTGACACTTCGCTCAGCTTCTCTGCGTTCAGTTGGCAAAGTTTCGCTAAGTTTGTCCTGTCTGACATCCTGACGAGATGACTTGACTTGATTCAACTCGAACTGAGATAGAAAACAGAGAACAACAGCATGGCGTGAGTATCACAAATTGATTTTAGAAAATTCAGTTTAACAGGAAAAAACTTGGTATGCATTTTTCCCATCACTGGCCCTCTTAAGATGAAATTTCGATGGTTGGACCGCCTGAAATTTCGAAGAACTCGCTAAGAATTCAGCAATTGTACGATCTCAGTCGAATCACTCAAAATCCAGCTTGTCAAAAGAAGCAAACGACTCTTTGAGAGGCCAATACAACACCCCGCACTTCCCGCCTTCATCGCTTTTCGTTTTCCTCCTCATAAATCATTCCGAAATAGCGTATAAATCTCGAAATATGATAACGATATCGCCCTAAGAAGTATTGAGAAACCCAGTTTGGAGAGACCCAATAACGAACGAAATATCGTTTAAGCACAAACCTTCAACTTTATAGCCCACCCATCACACAGCTCTCAATTACTATAACTCACGTCTCATCCAGCTTGCCATCAATCTCAGCATCCTCCATCATGGGGACGCTATAATACCTCTTATGGCGGCCTCTGCGACGATCGCCTCTCTCTCGCGGGGCCCGAAACGTCTCACTAACGGATCGACAGCCATTAGCAACGGGGAGCAGTGCAAAATCTGCCAACTTAATTACTTAATTATGTCATTAAAGCTGTCAAGCGCGGATCGCGGCAAACCATAAACGTGTCCCACTTCTTGGTCTCGGCGAACTCTGCGAGCAACTTTGTAATTAAAATGTCGGCGCAAAAACCCTCGTGCGAAGGTCGTCGCGAGGGCCGGCGCAGGGCGACAACGCGAGAAGAAACCGCCAGTCGTCACCAGGCCACATCGGATCGTGCTACCGCGACAACCAAGCAGTCGGTATCAATAACAAGCCATCGCCGCAACAATGCCAGTAACTGCAACTGCAACAACAACACCAACAACAAGCCGCAGACAATAATAATAACAGTAACAGTAACTGATCGGTGATGATGTCGAAGAGTTACCGCTGCACCGCATTGCTGCCGAGCTCCGATTGCCACCGATCGCACGGCTACACGCCGCTCTGTTTGTCGAAGCATCAATAAACATGACATCAAATTAACATAACTAAAGAGACGATCCACCGAGCGGGGTACCCTCAGCGATCGCGGGGCACCCCGCTCGGGTCCCCTCGCTGGTGACAGAGCACGCTTGCCCAAAATAGCTGCCATAACGTCAGGTAGCGCATTCCAGAGCATCGCTCTCTACAAATTAAATGAGGCCTTCGAAATCTCCACCGCCCCACTCTCCCGATCACCGATCGAGCCTACCGACGCTGGCGCTCCAGCTACTGTTCGGCTATAATGAGTTCATTTTATCGGCGCCCACTTGGTCGACCCGCGCCCTTATGGAATCTCGGTCTTCACAGTCGGCTGCGCAAACGGTCGTTCTTAATGAACGCGCTTCACTTGGCTAATTGATCGTTTCGGTCCCCGACCGATCACTCGGGTTTGCCTTTTATAAGCCTGCGCGCGCCTGTGTTCGGGAACGTCTGGGGAGCGGACGACTGAATTAGCGCGGCGCAGGCAAAACCGCAAATGATTCACTCAATTGTTGTGAATTCAATTTAGAAACAGGAACAGGTTACCTCGAAGTCATTACATGGCCACGATAGCTGTGATATCTTCATGAGACTGGAAGGAGATTGAGGACGGAATTGTTTATTACGACGCAACATCCAAACCAATATGAGGAATGCATCTTCGGAGACCAAACCCATCATAAGGTCATCAAAAAGGTTTTCTCGGTTTTCGTTTCGACTAAAGATAGTCTTGATCCTGAATCCCGCCTTTGTCGTCTTGAATCCCGCCTTTGTCGTCTTGAATCGTTGTCGTCTTGATTATAAACGATGAATGCGATCTTGATTCTTCACTCGATTGAGAAGAGTTGTCTCTATCTCAGTTTACAAATTCGGAGCGATATCGAAAGGAAACCCTGGATTATTTGCCATCATTATCCGAAATATCTTATCCGCTAGATAGAACTCTAACCCAAAAATATACTGGTTATCTTCGTGGATCATAATCATATCGTGATAATCCCCAAAACTGTCAGGTGCGGCAGCTATAAACTTCAAACATTCCTCTAATTATTGTAATATTTAGGGAAACTTTGAGGATTCTTCAGTTTCGGATCTGAAAGTCTCCAAACATCAATTACAAAGAAGTATCTGTGACGTAATCAAATTATTCCATTATATGACTTTCGAAAGCTTCTTTCCAGAGTGTTTCTCGACATACTTTAAATCGATTTTAAGTTCACTATGCGTTTTATAACCCCGAAGACCCCTCAGTGTTTTGGCGAAAACTATTAAAAAGCTCTTATCTGCACTTTAATCCATACACATTGTTAAGTAAAGTGAACTTAATTAAGTGCCGTTGCTCCGGGCACCATACCAATTTTTGTTGTATTTGTTGTTGTTTCTGATTGCGTTCACAAGTATGCTGTAAAAATTTCGGCTTTTTTAGTAGTTGCTCGCTGATTAAATCAGATTCATATCGAATAAATTGAGCTCGTTTTTATTACCATCATCTCAGCCGCCTGCAGATTAACGGTCGCCCGTTAATTGAAGTAATCAAAACATTTCAATGATAGCTTTTCTCGAACACAACGAGCACTTTGGATTCGAAGCCGATAAACTCGTCGTCCCGTGTGTGGTCCCTCGAGCGAGACCAATTGGTCGTCGGGTGCATCGGGGACGGCGCAGAGGAGGACAGGATATGAGCGCATGTAGACGGAATAATGAAGTGAGGCAGATCGTAGAGAGAATCGGCAAGCTAGACCCTCTTCGTTGCTTCCCTTTTCTCCCCCCGACCTGGACGATCGCATCAAAGAGAGAACCATCTTCAGCGATCTGTCAAAAAGTCTGCAGTGCAATCTGTCAAAGTTGGAATTAAATAAACGTCTCAACTCATCTCGTGTAATCTGTGGCGTTGTTTGGATCTCCTTCCAGTCCTACCTCGAACTCCTCTACCATTTTCTTCTTCCCCTCTCCGCCTCCACGGAAACCACGACGCTCACTGTGCCATTCGTTTTAATCTCGAGCTTGTGTGAGGGCTACCGACTCTATTCAAAGCCTTGAGGGACAAATCGTTTTCGACTGCCGAACACAAGCTCAGTCCCGATCGATCGTGCGCCCACCCCCCCTCCCCTCTTTTCCACCGAGAGACTCACGAAGCTCGCCTCTGCGACGTTGGCATGCGGTGGCTTGCGGTCGAGTTGCCTTAAGTGACCGTACAGCTGGTAATCTGTGCCGAAGCTTCTTGTATGTGTAACATTGTAATTGAGCGATTTAAGCTCCCCCTTCCCGGCGCTTCCAGCCAACTGCCGTCTCGTCATTCCTTTCATGCCGGCGCCGGCACAGGTGGTCCCTCGAGGCGATGCGAAGACCTGAGCAGCCACAAATCCCCGCTTCCTTTGGCCGTAGCAAAAAACGAAACCCTTAAGCTCGGGATTTTGTTTGTTTTTCGTCAGTGTCAGACGCGCATCTCTTGCGTCGTCTGTCGCCGGCGGCCACGAGAAGAGGCGCGTCGCCGAGTTATGCGCCCGCGTACATTAATTAAATGCTTCATTAATTGATTAATATTGCTTTGTGGGGGGCATTCGCGGAGCAGGGTTCTGGCCAGATGCGGCCGTTGTTGGCACTGCTGACGTCAGAAGGCGCTTCGCCAGTCGTCTCTCAGGCCCGCGAGAGTGGCATTCACATCGTCTCGGTCTCGGTCTTAGTCTCGGTCTCGGTTTGGCACTCGGATCGCGGTGGTCTTGTAGCGTTTTGCATTTTTGATCCGTGGAAGATTGATGTGAACGGTTCGAGGCTGTGGTGTGAACTGGAATCGTCGTTTTTCTCGAGACCTCTTTGTTTGCTCTTCCATCCGATGGGTTTGCTAGTTTTTTCGTTGTGCGCAGAACACACACAGTGCTTCGGGGCGAGTGTAGGACAGAAGATGATCCTTTGGAAAGGGATCAATTAAGAAAACATTTCAAAGTTTTAAGATAACATTAAAATAAACTTTAGAAGCAAACTGCCGCAGCCCAACAATTATCTCTTGGAGAGCAATCAACGGGAGTTTCTATAGATCGTCGTGAGAGTGGCATCTCCTCAGAAGAAATTCGGAACTAACAGTGGAAACCAAACTTTTTGATATCACTAAAAACTATCGTAAAACGAAGATTTGAACCGATAGCTTGATGTGTGTAGACCTACTTCTCCACGAAAAGAATAAATCCGAGCTTTGTTCGACTTGGATGTCTTAAATAATCTCGATAACCGTATTGGGTTTGTTTTGAATTTAAATAGATTTTTTAACAGAGAAACTCTTGAGTAGAAACTTTCACTAATTTAAGCTTGATCAGCTCTCGATGTACAAAATTCTCTCTCCTCTCTATTCTTCCTTCACTCTACGCTCCTCCGTTCTCCTCATACACGTCCATCTCATGCGTCGATGTTGACCGCTTTCAGCATCTGCCGCATTCACTAAACGGCTCTTAATAAAGTCATAAAACGTCTTTTATTGAAACAACAAATTATTCAGCCTGCTGCTGGCTTTGTTACTGCTGCCCCTCGCTTCAACTCGGAAGAGTCTGAGACGCCGGGCATCGACTGGTGCTGAGCGGCGAGTCGTCTGCGCTGATCTACGGCTGAGCATTGGCTTTGAATCGCATAACTCTGCTTTTAACTTAAATATTCATAACTTCAGCGATCGTTTTTATGTCTCTCGAACGGCGGCGGCGCTCAATTTAGATGCTACCACTAAATCAGCGCTCGCTCGCCAGGGTGGTCCGGCAGGCTGAGCGGCCCAAAGAGGGGCGCATTAAAGAACAAAATAATGATAATCGCGCGGGCAGCCACGATCGGCTGGTGGAAACCAGTGAAGGCACACAGAAAGTGCTGGAGGATCGCCAAAGAGACCAACAATCGATCGGTTTAAATATGTTTATTAAGCAGAGAACGGGGGCCGCATCTAACAGATGCGTCGGCCGACCGGGGCAGGCAAGGGCAGGTCGAGCCATCGGCAGCCCAGCAGGCCTTCAGCGACCGTGAAAACGAGTAGTTAAGCAGATGACAATCATTACGGGCCGATCGTCGAGGATCAGTGGAGATCGCCGCCCCGATAGCCGAGCCAGGTTGTGCTTAATTAGGTCGTAAAAATAATTACGGCCTACAACTTAATTACTGATGGGGCCGAACTGATTAGAAGACTAGACGATCGCGGCGGCGACTGTCGCGCCAGAGACGTGGAGCTCATTAAGCTGCCGCAGTGCGATGCGTCAGAGTGGGATCGTTTTAATTACGGAGCAAATCCACTGCGAACGGGCGCTACAAGCGGTTCGGTAATCCATACCGCCGCGATGATTGCAATAATAATTGAGAGGCGCTGTCGCACGGAAACCCGAGCCGCTCGCCCACGCGAGCGTGACAAATTCGCACCTCAACTGCAATCCGTGTCTGGTCTCGACATATCTATTAACTCGCCTAATGAAATAATAAGAAGGTGTCAATATCGCGGCTGGCAGCGAGCCGCGACGGGTTCATCGGCTCGGCGGAAGGTGTCGAGGTGCTGAAAACCGCCAAGCCGACACTAGGAGACGCCAGCGATCTGCTGGCGAGTTGCACGCACGCACGCTGTCGCTGCTGTTTTAATGAAATCGTCGTCGGCTTGTTGGACGAGGCAGGCTGCGCTGCAGTTGCACGAAAGATCGGAGGCTACTGCCGGTTTCGTTGTAGGCTGCAGGAATCGATTACAAATTGAGAAACCACACCGTTCACACCTCACTGAAGTTTATGTTTCATTTACTTTTGCGGAATTTTCATTGCGCTGCCAGGCCTGGTGGCAATCATGTATTGAGTTACTTGCAAGCAGCCAGCCAACCGGGCATCCAACACGACGCTGGTAGTCTAAAATGCTGTCTGCCGAGTGGGCTGCTGGTTGCGGGGAACTCGGTAGTTGACGGTAGGTGAGGGTCGATCGCTGTAATGATTCAAATAATATTATTAAATTAAATTGAATTGTCTTGATTTCAGCATGCTGCGATGCTTTCGAAGTCATTTCCAATCCAGTCTTCATTTTTTAAGAGTACGAAAGAGCCCGAAAAAGGCATCCGAAAAGACTGACAGAACTCGATCCATTTGGATCTTTTAGCCAGATTTGATAGAACTTTTCCTCCACTTCGGTGTTATCTTTCCCCTTCAAAAAGTTGCTCTTTACTATCATTCGTACATCAACTATAATTAACTCTATCGTAATGAGTCTCTCCAGTAACCTTCACTAAATTGCGCACAAATCGCTTATATTATTTACGCCACGTACTCAGAGTGATGATTTCCATTCCATTTGATTCCACCTTCTCGCACAAAACACCAACAAGCGTCTCCATCGAACGAGTATGACAAAAACCTGCGTGTAAGATAATCAACGCCGCTCCGCAGAGCCTCGGGCTTACGTGATAAACTGTTTGGTTATCACAGTACCATGGCATGTTTTGACACTTCGTCAACACGAGCGCTGGAGGTGGAGGCCGCTGGAGGAGTGGACGCATCCGCGCGGACAGCTGACAGCGCACAGCGATCGCAGTCACCTGAGTTCGCCTTGAAGACGAACGTGCTCGTGATTATGCAAAATGAAAATGTTATGATGAAGCTATTAAAATAATGTTGAAGTAGTGAAAATTGAGTGATGTACGCCAAAGAATGCAAGCGATTGTCAACTCGATTCCGTCAAGAGTTTTATCTTCCCCATCGATCAGTTGGGACTTTCGAGTCCAAAATCCATTTTCCTGTCCGCAAATTACTTTGCCTACTGAAATGCCATTAGTGATCACCAACACCAGCGGTGATTATCATCATCATTCGGCTCAACGCCGTCCATCGTTTACGCGAAATACGTACGTGTCTCGGAGATCGACGATCGGATCGCTTCAATTTCAGTGAAGATTTTCTAATTGATTCCTGCTGTGATGGGCTTCTAATGCGCGAATGTCTCCGATTGACGTCTTCCACGCCTTCCATTTCGCTGCGAGTAAACAAATGCAGCCGCAAGCAAACAAATTAGCAATCGTTTCAGCGACCCGTGATCGATGTTTCTGTGCTGCACGTGTCGATCGTAGGTGTCGATCGGCTCGATCGGAGCTGAGCTGAGCTGGCTGTCAAAAATGGAAATCGAGTGCATTCGGTGCAACTGCTGCTCGCGCCGCACCCGTAACGTCGGGCGGTGTCAACAAGCACCGATCCACATCGCCTTTCACAGCACAGAATGGAGTGATCGTGACAAAACTTTCTACGTACTCGTAGAAAACTCTGCTGCACTGCACAGCCGTATAGAGGAACATAAATCGGTCGCGAAGTTTTAATTAACTGGTTTGTGGTGTTATTAAGTCACAAGCCAACAACAACAACAACTTGAATCGCAGCAAAACGATCGTTTAATTAAGAGAAGAGAAGAGAATCTAATATAAGTTGACGTCTGACTTCCTGCACGAGTTCTTGCAATCATGCAATGAAAAACTACAAGTTGGATCCCTCATTCGCAGTTAAGCTGCTAAACCATAGTCATCATAACCACAATAATCGTCATCATCATCATCATCATTATCATCATCATCTGGTACAACCACATTTACTCTGTAACTTAATACTCGCAAGATCGTCGTATTAAGTTAGATCATACTTTCGCATGGGAGGGAAGAGCGGCAAAGAGCGGGATATAAGTATGTTCGGGAAGTGGTATGAGAGCCCAATGAAGATGTAAGCATCGTCCCGGTCCTCGATCGCAATGTGTTTGTTTTATGGTTTATTAAAGCGATCGATCGATGCTTCAATGTTCCAAATTTGCCTAAAGCCGCTTAAACGCGGGCTTAATTGGATGAACGTTCATCGCTCGAGGCCTCCCGTGTAGTCGGCTTGAATGTCAATTGCGGATGGGAGCGACGGTGAGAAAGAGAGGGGAAGAGAATTCGAAGTGATGCGTGGGCCTCTTAGTAACTCTCTGAATGAGTTGGCAAAAGCTCCGACATTGTGGGACGTCAGGGAATTGTGTTTAAGAATCAGCGAGTAATTAAATCCTTGCAAAACCCAAGTACAGATTACTCTCAGAAAAGTATTGAATAAACGGCTGACAGAAACTGGAATAAGTCACCAGAAGTAATAGAAACTCTTTAAAAATATCGATATTCACCACAACTTTCATTCTTTTCAACAATATCTGACTCAGTTTCACTAACGTGCCTTTTTGGAAGTCTTTCCCACCATCGTTGATTAATTCCTTTCTTTGGTTCTAATTGCAGGTCAATTAAGTCCGAAAACGATACTTCCGTACCACCTCGGAGGGTATTAAAGCGCCTTAAATGGTCCTAAAAGCCATAGCAATCCTTTATTATGCGTGGTTATATCCTGCGCAGGTTTATCTGAGAGCTGAACCACGGCAAAAGCAAATAAAATCAACACGAATTATAACAATCCTTGGGTGGTTTCGCCTGCGCTTGGATTCCGCCAGGTCGTCTCGGCGGGGCTTTTCTGCTTTATTTTCGGATGCTCCAAAAATGCCAAGACATTTCATAAGTTATTTAAATTGCTTAATTTTTGAGGTTTAAGCCGGAGAAGTCAGCGAGGAGCTTAGCTGAGTAGGATACAGGGACGGCGCTAGAGAGGTTGGCGGTTTGTTCTGCGTTGAGTTGTGAGGATGAAACTAAATGATGACAAGAGAATGCATTCCCACTTGTCTACCTGAACCGCTCCTGTACCACAGCCGCAACTGTTTTTGTTCTTTCAATTCGCTCTTAATCTCCCAACTCAGGCGCAGACCTCACACATGTTCCACACCGGGTTCCATAAATCCTCCAGAGCTCCCCGGTCCAATCGGGAGTCGACGCATTCAGCGAAAGGCTACCCTTGCCTTGACTTCATGGAGATGAACCACTCAATTGTTGTTGCAAGTTGGCTGGTATTTGCAACCCATGTTGAGCGGCAAGAAAAAAGATGGAACTATGCGAGCGTCACAAAAACAACAGCAACGATCACATCTAGATGATCATGTTGATGAAGACATCTTCGGATTTAGTTTTCTTCGTTTGTTTTCGTCTCTGTTTCAGCGTGCATGTTCGTGTGTTTGTTGTTTTGTAGTTCGTTGGCTATGAGAAGAGCAACAACAACAAAATCAACAACAACAACAACAACACTGACAATATAAAAAGGTCTACAACATTTCAATTTACTGCGCCAGTTGTTGATCTGGATCGACGAAAGCACATAATTCGGATCAAACTCGTCCCTCGCCCTCCTCCTCACCGCCACGCCCCATCACCTCCCTCCAACACCCTCTCCACCACCTCATCCATCTTGCAGTGGTGCAGCCATCAATCAAAAGCCTTGGAATTTCCCATTGCTTCGAGTGCACTTCCCTGAGCGCTGAGTTTCTCCGAAACATCTGAGCCAATAATGACATCCTTTAATTGCTGCTTCTCCCCTGCATCACCAGTTGATCTTCTAAGCCTGACAAATCCTATGGCTCCCCATATTGAGCCACCCGTGTCTCGGTCCCTTGCGACCTCAACTATTTCTGCTGCTGCTACTGCTGCTGCTGCTGCTGTTGTTGTTACGAATTCTTACTGGTTACTGGTTATTTACAACTTGGTGGGCACACCACGGAATGTGCAGCACTTGTTGACAACTTTTTTGCGAGCAGCTACGATTCGGGTTTTTGTTGCTGACAAACTGTTGACAGTCAGTCAGTCCGTTGCAAGTCGAACGCCATAAATGATACACACTAGTTGTTGTTGGTGGGACCAGAGTTGCCTTGCCTTGGCCGCTAGTGTTGCCAGCCGTGAGTGTGGAATATTAATTGAGCAACTTAAATAGCTGCAGATGCGTTCATGCGTTCCGTCGTGCGTGCGTGCGTGCGTTCGCAGCCTTCATAGAAGAGTTGAGAGTTTTTGCTGAATCAAATCGCTGGCTTTTCTCTGATTTTCCTACATTTTACACCCATGAAATACCACTGCTTGTTGTTGCTAGTCATTCGGATTTCAAAAAGGAAAATCACAAAAAATATTACAACATATCTTACAACAACTTCATGGTTAATTGATCGAGCGAAGACTTCTTATTTGGACTCTCCGGACTTCATTTCTGCGAGTTTGAAAAGCCACCAACAGCCTCCAACTCGCCACTTGGATAAAAAGTGCTTCCCATGATTGCGTTCAAATGCTCGGATCGCAACGAGATTCAATCGGAGATCATGTTTGCTGCGCGAGATTAAAACTTACGAATAAATGTCTCGGAATATTTTGAGACATCAACTCCTTGCGTGCAACACAGCAAAAACGACAACAACTTTAATGATGATTTACAGCGGGATTAAACGAAATCGCTGCTGACTTACGCATTCAACTGCCGAGTCGTCTCCGAAAGCCGCTTAATCCTGCCGTATTTGGCGGATAATCCTTGAAGTGGAACACGAGCATGAGATTTTTAAATTCACAACGTTGTGTAGACGTGCGCGTGCAATGAAATCCGAATGTTAATACTTGAATTTGTTGCTGATGGCAAATTTGAAAACTTCATTTATCTTTATTCTCTTTTTTATCGTCGTAGCAGAGAAAAAATTTAATGCAACACTCACTGTAGGCAGAATTTATCTTCCTTAAATCGCTCTTTTCTAAGTTTTAACATTCTTGATTCATTAGATTATAGTGGAACATTCCACTCGTCCTCAGAATTCATCCATCTCTCTCCAGAAATTAGAAATACCGACCCCCCCCCCCTCCTCGCAGAACGTATTGTGTGTTGCTGGGTTGTTGTTGTTGTTGTGCATGGTTCTGCCGCCAATGTTGCTAATGCTGCTCGTGTTGCCGTTGCTAATTTTCCCCTCTCTTCTCTTCCCCGCACTCTGTCCACCCCCTCCATCGTTGCCATCCGTTCGTCGTGGGATTGAAGGCACACATGTTGGAGTTCTTGCAGTTGTTCGTTTTTTGCTCTTGTGCTCAACAAGTCAACTCAACTGGTTGTTGTTGTAGTTGAGGTTTTTGTTGTTGTTGTTGTTGTGGTTGTAAAATTTGTGGACCCACAACAGCGTTTTTGCTGGCACTAATTAACTCATTAACATTTGGCTTGACTTCGAATCTGGATTTGAGTGCACTCCGACGACTCCTTCCCTGACGACTCTCAAGGGCGGTTGTTGTTCTTGTTCCCCTCTTCTTGTTGCTGATGAGAGTAGAGAGAAGATTCAAGAAAAGGGGCGTCTGTACCTCTCTTCACAGTCAGTTTACTTCAAAAATTGAAGATTTTTATTGTGTTCAAAAAATCGATCATCCGAATTTATATATTTAAGATTCTATTTTAATACAAGTTTCTAACTGCGATGCCAACGTGTTATCCGCTGATATTTTGTTCCGCCCTCTCTTCCCCCGCAAAAATATTCTTCGTACGCCCATGTGTCTTATTGCTGCTTATTTATGCAGCTGGTAGTCTAAAGAAGTTGTTTTCAGAAGCCTGCTGCCGCTTTATCGCTCATGTAAAGTTTTTGCTTCTCCCTCCCGTTTTTTGCTTGAATCCGACGCTTTTTTAGTCAGCCACCGCCCGCCTGCCTGTCAGCCTGCCAGCCCACCGACCATCGACGACCCCAACTGAGTTGCCAGACACTTGTCTGAGTTGCCAGCCTGTTTTTGCCATCCATCCGTCAACATGTTGCCGCTCGTTGCTGCTGCAGCCAGATTTCTTACATGCTCCAGTTGTAATCTGATGCCTTTTTTATTGAGTACGAGTGCTTTTTGCCTTGCCACTCGCACGCTACTCGTAGTAGGGGAGCCACAGAGAGGCAGACGTCGCAAATGCCATCATCATCGTCGAGGCGTGAGTGCGTGCTGGCACGGGGTGGCTTGAATTCCTTTAATATCAGTCTCTTTTAATTGTTATGGTGTGCAGAAGTATCGTTCGCTGATTGCAACAATGAATGCAGTGAGCGCAACAACAACCATCAACTTGCAGGCTACTTAAAGTGATGAAACTTCCACTCATTATATTTAAATAAATTAATAAACTCGTTCGCGTTGCGAAGACGCACAAACACCTTCTCACGAACAACTCTAATGCCACCCAACAATCACTGGCAACCCAGCGTCATCGTCGTAGTCAGCATCAACATCAACAGCAGCCGCAGCCGTATTGGATTTCGTCCTACGAGTAAAAATAACCTCGCCAAACCTCAATCAAAGCGTCATTCTTTTGCAGCTCTGGGCCTGCCATCGCAGCCTCGCTCCTGTTGTTGTTTTTGCTTCTTTTAACATGCAAATTACAAAATCTTTGACACTCGTAACGTGTTCAATAACTTTGACTGATGGCTTGTCAGACTGCATCCGAGACCGCAAACGTCATTAACTGTCAGTCCGACGGTAACCGCTTTTATGCTCTCCGACAGCGAGCAGTGAATGTGGAAGTGAACACTTCACTCCGCTGCCAACCGAAAGAATTGGACACTCTGATTCAAAAGCAGAGGAAAAAGCTTCCGAATCTACAGAAACTCCTCATGTTATCCTGAGATACCGAAAAAATTCGGCAAAAAACGGTTCTCATAATAAACTCATTCTCGAATCCGAATACTTACGGGTGTGAATTACTCCTCGCGTGTTCCTTGTTTACCCTGTCGATATCTCGTGTGAATCGGTTGAGGTTATCGACCTACAATATTAAAGCTATTTTGGCTCATTATGAGTGGATTTCCTGGCGAGATAGAGAAAAGCTTAAAACGGGGCAGTTGAATTCAGGCTGACATATTGAGAAATTCGGCAACCCCTCGGAGAGTGTCGGTCATGTCCAGTCGTTTTAGTCGGACATGACTAAAGTTCGGGTCGATATAGAGTTTATGTCGAACTGATGACTCAAGTCGAGATAGCTTTTGCAATCGAAGCGATAGTTGAGACTGAGATCGACTTTTAGCACGGACGATAATCGAAACAAAGAAAACCTTCTTCAATGAAGACGGTAATCCATATTGAGGGAGTCTTTCTCTTCTCTCGAATTGGAAGCAATACCGAGATGCAGATAGTCGTGGATCCACTCCATCAAGATCCATTTAGTCGAGTTGTTTATAAGCGAGACGGTAATCGGGCGCGAAAAAGCCTTTTCTCGTATCGAAAATAAGATGATGATCTGGACCATCAAGACCAAGACTTTTCAGTCGAGCTGGTATTTTTTGGAGACGATAATCGAGATCAAGACCGTCTGAGTTGAATAACGAAGCACTGTTTCCCTCGTTTTACCTAGTTCGAGACAGTAATTGAAAGATCGGTTCTTTTAGTCAACTGGAAGGTCGAGATTAGGAATTACTTTTTATGGAAAAATATTATCGAGATCGAGATATTCGCACAGAAGAAGCAGCACGGAGTGAAAACAAGTAAATACTCTGATGAGTTCATTAACTACTGTGATCTTGCATTGAGCTTAATAGGAAATGATCATCATCAGCAAAACAAACCAAACATAAGAATTAATAACAACAACAGCAGCAAAGATGTGCAAAACTCTGTTTTTCCACTGCATCTCCACCATGAAAGGAAGAAAGGAGGGGGTTTGGGGGATGAGGGATAATATCAAAGGCACAAAGCCGCTTCTTTTCTGCGCCACCAAAAATAAACACATCAGCGTTGATCCTCCTCTCGCGAGTTAAGCATTCCGGAGTTCTTCAATGATCTTCAGACAGCATCATCGAAGCTTGACGCCTTGAGGCGAAAAGACTGCAACATGTTCGAGGTACTGAATGAATGAATGAAGTGAATGGCGGCGGCAAGAGACTCGATGGAGGGGGACGATGACTGTGACGACCTTCCGGAAGGCAAACGCCGGAACAGGGAGCGCGAAAAGAAACTCCACTGTGCCGCCAACGATCGCGCACATCCGTTGAATGCGAAGTCAACTCGCAACTCGTCCTTCCATCCTTATGTCGGTCGGTCGTCATCGTCGTCGTCGTCGTCGTCGTCATCGTTATTAATAAAGACCACACAATTTGACAACCAGACCACCCAAGTGCACTCGAACGATTGTCGCTGGGATTCGATCGCGTGGTGGTGATCGTAGAGTAGCAGGGGATTCATTGCAGCACACTTATTTGAGGAAGGGTATGAATTCCCAAATGTTCGGCTGCATGAACAGCTATGACAACAAGTATTTAAAACGCACGATCATTTAAGTCGTCAAGGGAGAAAGAGGGACCGCCAAACAAGTGGGACGATCAAGTGGAGGGCCTCTGGATTTCTTTCGAGTAGCATGATTTCTCAAACAAAGGGACCACCTAAGAATGACAGATGTGGGGCATTCTTTTCCCTGCTTTCTTATATCCTACACAAGCTCTTCAAAAGGAAGAAAACGATCCAAACATTTGACACGTCAAAACCAAGACCGACCAATTTCAGGGATGACCGATTGCATTTAAATATAATTGTTTCTTCAGATCACCTGAATATAACAGAATATAGAGATCTTCTCCTCTGTCGAGAGTCTGAGGAGCATCTTTTGGGGTTCATTTTCCCCCCTAACATTAAAAGAACACAGAAATCACTTAGCGCACATGAACGAACTTAAATGCTCCGCGCTTGTCGCCAACTGAGAAAAACTCGGGCTTTTCAAGCATGTATGTCTCCATCGCCAACACTGACGCGCGCCAGAAAGAGTTGAACGGGCAATAAAAATCTCATTATTGCCATCAACATGTGTGAACGATCGAGGCAACGACCCTGCAGTCGCTTTCATTATGAGAGCGAAACTTAACAATCGGTAGGAATGTCTGAAGCAGGATCTATATTTATTTCGGGTAGAATTTGTTAGTTAATGAAGGCACAAACTTGTAAATCTACCACACCACTCAAGCCCGCCGAAGAAAAACTTCCTGTGTAGCTTGATCTACGAGTACAAGATCACCAAGTACTCGCGCAATACACGGACCACCCCAAAGTTAGACCATCACATGTGAGCGACTAGCAGCCGCGGTGGTCCTCTGTGATCCCCGTGACCCACTAGCTCAGACACCTCCGTCGCCACAAGGACAGTACGGCATGTTCTCGTCTACGTTAGCGTAGCCACCGAGATCGGTGGCGTCTCTGCGTTGAGTGTCTTCTACAGCACGTAACAGACACTGCGCGCCCAAGCAGTGACTCACTCCAGCAACAGTTGATCTGCTGTGTGGGATCCACCGCCGGCTCAAGTGATCACACCGCGTTTTATCCCCCTACGATCTCCCTACCGTTCGCCCTTTGAATGCGTTCAATCTGGCTGAGACTCCCTCGTCGGCGTGTGGTCTACTCTTTCGTCGTTGACCGACCACGCTATCGGACCTCCGAGGTTCGATTTAGTAAACGATGTCGATATTAACGAATTGACGTCTCCCTCCCTCCCGGCCAGTCTGGCGAGCAGCGAGTGAGTGAGACCTCAACGACAAAACAACGATCGTCGTCTTCCCCCTTGTTGTCGGTCGTCCGGCGGCGATGGTTGAGGTCGCCGCCGACTGGCGTTGATGCTGCTGGCCGCAGTGATCGCAACGATCGCGGCACAGAATCTCCAATTAGCCTGCCTTCTGGTTGATGACTTAATTAAGCCCGGATGGCGCCTGGCGTGCTCTTCGTTTTCGGACGTTTTCGTGCTCGAGTGAGAAGCCAGCGAGAGTCGTTTCTGCCTTTTCGTCTCTACGTTTTCGGACTTCAGTCACTGGATGTGGGATTTCTTGCTGCGCGTAGCATGACGAAGCAAATGTAGGAGTGCATCTGGCGCTGGACGGCAGAGGGGTAGATGGGGAAGGGTTTCCCAGGCTGATGTTGAAGTAGCTGTTGCAGCCACATGTTGCGGTGGTGCGACTTCGGTGATTTGCTGTTGTGCGATCGATCGATTGGACGAAAGGGAAATCGACTGATTGATATGATTTGATATCGAGATTTTTGGTGTCCACTGGGCCTCACATGCCCCGTATCAATTGCGGCCACGTGTGTGCCATCAGTTGTTGTTTATGAAATCGCAGTTTATGGGAAAATTTAATGATCTCCAGAGCTACTAATTGCCGTACCTCGCGTGGCGCAAGAGGATGCGACAGAGTTACGACCGCGCGGTGATTTAGCGCTCCGGCTCGAGGTGATTATGTTGACAAACGACCGTCGTTGTCGTTGTCGATGTCGTCCTCGTCGCCGCGGCGATAGTCGCGGCCAGAAGTCATGGCCGCGTGCAACGAACACACACGATCGCGCACATGAACGCGAGATTTACGATTTCATGTGTTCGTCTATCACTTCGAGGGCGGCGGAGCGCCTGCGAGGCAAAAATAATGTTCGATCCTCGCAAGTAGAGCAACCCGGTCGGCTGCGCAGTGCGTTGGTGTTGCCGCTGCAGCTGGAGAGCGTCTCTCGTGGCGCATCTCAATAGGGATCCGGCGCGGTTCCTGTCACTGGGGTGTGTTCGGTGGTGCAGTTTGCAGAAATGTACCCGAGTAGTGGCGAGCCTCGTAAAACAGCGGCGCGGTGGGTGGCATCACGATTTGTTTTCAAAGGAGGCGCCGTAAATCTGCGATGTTTGGGAAACGTGGTGTTCTTCTGTGAAGTTGTCAAGATTTTCGCGTTTGACACTTCTTGGCATTCGCTTCGTTTTAATGACGGAGATATTCAAGGGTTGACATATCGCCAGATGTGAATAGTTTGACATTTATTACGAAGCGGCGGCCGACAATCGAGCAGCAACAAGTCGGCTGCCACAATGACATTTTAATGACAGTCACAACTTGTTTATAAAAACGAGCTCTTGTTCGTCTTGATTGAATGATAATTGAGTTTCCACGCGGTTAAGAAGTCACCTGCTTTGGTTGCCACGGTCTTCACGGTCTTGAATTGGCCCATTTTTTACTCAATGAAAAGGGTTGTCGAGAGCAAATGGGTGTCAAGTAAGTACAGCGGTGAGAACTTGCGTTCCACTTTGTGATCGTCAGTGTTAGCAATCCGCGTAGATGCCCCTCACTTGTCTTCCTTCTTCAATGTGCCTGAAACTTTGTATGAATTCTAAACAAACAGTAAAACTTACAAATAACTTCCACTACCATTATTACTGCCTTCATTATCATCATCACTGCCATCTCCAACTCTTTCAACTCAACTCTTTCCAGTTGTATTTAATTCTCAATTGAATAACGATCGCTAGAGTCAATCTTCGGACTTCTGTTGCGACTGCTTCACTCGCATCTTGATGGATTTTTGTTGCCGCATTCTTTCGGCGAAAGATTTTCCACAGCAACAATAAACAACACAGACAGACAACCAACGATCGCTGTGATTATTGACGAGTTGATGAGCTGTTCAATTTACACAAGAATTTTTCCATTAAAATTCGCTTTCGCTAAAAGCCATTCGAACCCCATCCCGTCCCCCTTTTGGCCACATAAACAGGTCAACTGTGGAGAAATATATTGAAAATGTGTTTCAATAGAGTTTTCAAGATGAGGAAACTAGAATCTCATACATGCAGTGGGTTTTATTTCAGGATTTGGGAGGAATTTTGGTCCCGATTTGAAGATTTGGGAGAGATTCGGTCGCAACTTCAAGATTTAGGAAAGATTTTGTTCCCATTAGAAGAAATTGGTATAATTGATCCTAAACAAGGAAGACAAGGAGAGGAAGAAGAGTACAGCAGTGCCATTGGTAATGCATCGGGCAACAAAAACAACAAGATCAACCGACAAAAGTCGACAGCCGTCAAGATCTTTAGGCCGAAAAACCGAACATGGCTACGCGATTTCATATTCATTGGTGAAAAACTTTTGGAAATCAACAACAGATGTAATAATAAAAAGACAACAACAACAACAACATTAAAAATAGCGGCATCAAGGTGAAATAATCTGAAGTGAAACCATTAAAAAGTCATTAAAACGTAATGTGGTACGAAAATAACAACAAATTTTATAACAGCGAAAACAGGAACAACAACAGCAATTTCTGACAGCAACAACTGCTTTGGCCACCCGTACAACTTGAGGAAATCAAAAGCCCAGTTATTTGTGTACTGAAAACAGTAGCAGCCAAAACAACGAATCAACTACAACAACAACAACAACAACAATACTATTATTGCAATAACACCAAAATACAAAACGGCCACACAGACACAGCAACCGCAACGAAATCAACAACAACAACAACAACAACAACGCAATAACAACGAGTGTTTTTGACCATTTTAACCGTTGACCACTCATCGCTGTTGTTGTTGTTGTTGTTGTTGTTGTGATTGCACATGTATAGCAACATGATTCCGAAAAACGAAATGTGTAGAAACTTTTTAGTGGCTAGACAACAAAATCCGAAGAGGTGAACAAGACTTGTGGTAGCTGTAGCTGTTAACTTGATTAGCAACGAATTCCATTAGACTTGAATTCCAGAAAAATGTTGAAAGGAGAAGAAGAAGTCAAATTGACGAACTACTCGCATCTTCTTTACCGAATTTTAACCACCAGCTGCTCGAAATCTCAGAAATCAGAAGTCGCAAATCTAATTACGCGTGCATAATAAGTGAATTCCAACAGCGCAGGACCTCGATTCGATTGAGAAACCTTGACGGGGACGCGGTATGAGTTGCGAGCACGTCCTGGATTATTTGCAAATTAAACAGGATCCGACGGATGACCCCATTCATAATCGTAAACAACAGCAGTCGGGGAGCCATCAGTCGTCCACGCAAATGAATGGACTTCAGGCGAATTAGTAGGGAATCGAAGAAGCGCAATTGATTCGCGGATCAAACGTCGAGGAGGGACCGCGGAACCAAGGGGAACGAAATGACGCCACCAGACAAGCAGAACCAACCTGAAGCAGCGAGTGACCGACTGACTGTGGGACTGACAACGACTGACGACGACTGACGACGACTGACGACGACTGATGACGACTGATGACGACTGAAGACGACTACGACGACCGAGGGGCCACTCGGCGGAGTTTCTTGACTGACGTGCTGGCCACGATGCACGATGCGGCCCGAGATGCAAACCCGGAGCAGCAGGAGTTCAGCATGTCAAGAGGGAGCGCGTAGGCAAATAAATTAGAGCGCTACGATCGGTCGCAACGACGTGGAGCGACTCAATGAAACTCCACCAACTCTTATCATCGGTTGAAAACGCGGTTTTTTCTCTCTCAAATGCATTTTATTAACATTTGAATGCCGACGACTGACGTTATTGACCTCCCCGGATGTTAAATAGCTCTACCGACGGTCACGGTGTCCCCCTCGTCATCCGAAACAAGGCCGACTGTTTGATTGAAGGCAGACGAGATTTTTATTCAAGTACGAGAGACAGAAGCGAGGAGGTCGTACACGTAATGAAAATATGATTATCCAGCTTAAATGCAAAGTAATCGTCCACCATCGTCGAGGGTAGAAACCGAAGAAGTGAGCAAAAAGTGGCAGGAACAAGCGGCCAGCAGATGTTTTTCGCCATCCGAATGCTTCGAATGCCGGATTGCTGAAGTTTTAATTGAACAATCAATTGTTTGGGATGCTTTATTGAGTCGCGATGTCGCAAATGTGCGGTACATCCGGCGCCGTGTGCGGGACGGGAAGAAGGGAGGGCTGGGGAGGGTTATGTATGTCTAAGGGAAGCTTGATCCTCGCATATTTCAATGCTTGAAGAAGAGAAGAGAAGCAGATTTCAAATATTCTTTCCGCTATCGGAGGGAAAATTATTACAATAGTCTGCGTTTTTAAGAGCCTTCGTATCCACTTAAAATGGCACGAAATGACCACTTCAACAATCGTTCGTTCGTTTTGCCCCACCAGTTTTAAACGCCACAAATCGCTAAAATTCCACAACACCAATTCCAATTCTGTAAAATCTGTTATAAAAAAAAAAAAAAAAAAAAAAAAAAAAAAAAATTTGCAGCCCACGCTGAATGGTAGTTCAACCATTCAGTTTGCGCTCGTTCCGCGCATTCGATTGTAAGCTGTTATCAGCCGTAGTAAAGTTTTGCGACTGAATTTTCTTTCTTTTTGTTTTTATTTTCATGTTTTTGTTTTTAACAACCGCCAAAACCGCTCTCAAGCCGCGTTGCTCGCTGTTGTTGGCGCATTTTTAATTCTGTCATAACAACAGCAACCACATCATTTTCGGACAATCGAAACCACAAGAACAACAACAACAATGGAGTTAAAAAACACACACGTCAAAAAATGACAAAACAAAAATTATCTCCTGAGTTGTTATAACACGAAAGTGTGATTTATGATCGGAGCTGAAAAGGCGTGTGATAAAAATTCGTTTGGGAAAAAAATGGGAAAAAATTACACGATCAACTCATTCGAACGATCGCTGGAATGGCTGATCCGCCGATCAACGAACGATTTAAAAGCAATTTGTGAAAGCTGGCAGCAGAAATCTCGGTCTGAAATTGAGAAATTCAGTGCGGATTAAATTAATTTTGAAATGCTATGACTGCGAGAATGAAGAATCCGATGTAATCCGGCTTCACACATTCTGGCCAGAGAAAGTCCCTTCGCCGATTATTTGTGGCCAGTAAGGGGTTGAGGGCTATATTATCAAAAAGTAGGCGTGGTTCTCAATATCGACCTTTCTACCAGTCGATCTGCTGCAAAAAATGGGCTGTCGGTTTAACAGACACCCCACTTTTCCAGTGCAATAAATGTGACTCTTTTTAACTTTTGCTAGAATAAATGGTGACAACAAATTGTTGACAATATGGCAGCAAGGCTGTCAGCAACAACAACAGCAAATCTCAAGTCCGTGTTTAAAATTGGCAACAAAAAACTAAAAAAGAACGACAAAAACAAACCAAAACCAAACCAAAAACTTAATTTTAAAAACACGAGCGATAAACTATAAACTTCAACTTCAATTTAACGAAAAAGTCGTTGTTATTTTTTTAGTCGCTGCTGTTGTTGTTGTTGCTGTTGTCATCGTTGCAGTTGCTGTCCACGTTGTAGTTGTTGGCAATGCAATTAATTCTAATTAAATGTTTAAGCGGCGACATCAATTAAAATTCTATCAAACGACGGCGAAACGGAAAAAATTACAGCAACAACAGCAACAACAGTAACAGCAGAAACAACAGCAACAAAAACAACAACAAAGACAACAACAACACACAGCTAAATGGTTTGCCAATTTTTCACCACCATCTCGCCCATTGACACCGCGTTTGTTAATTAAGCGATTGTGTTGGAGCAACAACAGCAACAGCAACAACAACAACAGCAACAACAACTTAACCACAAAACTCGTTACTCGTTAGTCGTGTCTCACTGAGCCTCCAGTGCGATATTAAGGAGACCGCTGTGGTAATTAAGACATTCTGTTAAATGTATCTGCGAGATACACGGCGAAGGTGGTGGTTATGTATTTTTTAATTAAATGACAGAGGGTCACGCCCCCTTTTCATGTTGTAGTTCCCAGCAGCGATCGGATTGGCGGAGCGGCAGCGAGAAAAACTTGCAGAAATATCTATGAAATACAAAAACAGAGAGAGAGAGAGAGATTAGCAACGCGGCCCACTCGTAGTTGCGACGATACGCTTTGGTGGGTCGAGGTGACTTTGGAGGTAAAACAATCCGCCCCCGCCCTCGCTTCCCCCACGCTGCCCCCCTTCATTGCCGTTCCAACCAGCGGCAGAGCGGCCGTCAGCCGCTGCGCTCGATTGCATGCATGCGCAGGTTGTTGCTGTTGTCATCGCCACGGAGCATGTAATGCAAAGAGTAACAACAACAACAACAACAACAACAACAATAGCTACACATGCCAAAGTATCTCACAGATTTATATTGTTAGCGTCTCCGTGTTTCCCTGCCCAGCAATCCGAACTGCATTTCATATTCATTCGTATGAATTTTTATCTCTTGCCTGCACTTTGTCGTCACTTAGTTTTTCTTGTTGATGTTGCTGTTGCTGTTGTTGTTGTTGTTGTTGTTGTTGCTGTTCTTCAATTTTCCCCCATTTTCCGTCCTCCGCTCCACAGCGAACGAGTATCTGCGGCTTGTATCTCGATATATTAACCATGTTAATAGCATTTCTTGCACTCGCCATCAACTGGCAATAAAAATTTGTCGCGGGTGTGCGGCTGTTGTTGTGGTTGTTGTTGTTGTTGTTGTTGTCGTTGTTGTTGTCGTTTTCCACCCCACCCTCTCGCCGGGATTCACGTTGCTGTTGCTTTTGTGTGGCTGTTGTAACTCAATACAACTGACGGTGGACACAAGCGCTGGTTAACAATTGGAGCAAAAAACCGAGCAGCAGCAGCAACAACAACAACAACAACAACAACAACAACCTATAATAATAATTAGATTTGCATCTCATGGTTGTTTGTATCCGCGCGCGCTCTCAACGGCCGTCGTATCTCGATCTATCACGTTGCATGCAAATACAATCCATGCGCTGCGACTTTTTATTTGTTTCCACGTCTCTGTTAGCTTTTTGCGCCACGAATAAAGCATCTGAAATTTTGTACGCTTTTTTGATACCGCAGATACGATCTGCAACATTTATTCAATTTTAATGGCGTCATTAAAAGTTAACGGCACCTGCGGTTATTGTTGTTGGTTGTTGTTGTTGTTGGTTGTTGTTGTTGCCAGCGGTTTGCTTAGTCAGCTGGGCGCTTTAGTATCTCGTGATTTGGTTCTCAGAGATTGCATGTTGCGCCCCAAATGAAGCAATTTAGACACGTTAGTTCAACAGATTACGTCGGCGATTAACTGCTTCGCGCTTTATTCGTTCAAGCTTTGGGATCTTTTGAAGTCTTTTGATGTATTATAAAAATCTTTTAGGAAAACAAAAATTTAATTCAACCAATTTGAAGATTTTCCAAGAATTTCAATAAATCTCTTTGACACTGAAAAGTCTTTTTGAAGTCTTTGTGAAGTCTTTTGCAGTATTTCTGTCTTTCTGAAGTTCTTTTGAAATCTTTTTTGAGTCTTTTTGAATCCTTTTTGATGTCTTTTTTGAGTCTTTTTGAGTCTTTTTGAAGTCTTTTTGAAATCTTTTTGATATCTTTTTGGAGTCTTTTTGGATTTCTTAAGTCTTTTTGAGGTCTTTTTGAAGTCTTTTTGAAATCTTTTTGGAGTATTTTTTATGCCTTTTTAAAATCTTGTATTTATTAGAGTCTTAAGTGTTTCACTCACTTCTTTTATGATTCCCATAATCTTGGCTGATACAGTCTCTCACCGACCCCCCCTCCCCCTCTTTATTGATTTATATAGCCTGCCAATTTTATCACTTTTTTCTCATCGTTAAAAGAAACCCAAAAAATCTACTTAAAAATATTTAAATTTACACACATGTTTGTCCGTCCGTCCGTCTGCCACTCTAACTTCGTCAACCAGCTCAAAGTCAGTTTCTCACACAAAACAATTTAATCAATGCAATGGATGCCGTGTGTGTGTGTGTGTGTGTGTGTGTGTGTGTGTGAGTGTGTCGCTTCATGTGTGGTCGCTCGCAACGACTTCGTTAACAAAATAGTTAAATGAAAGCAGCTGGGACGACCAGACAGCCGGTCGGGGTCGACGCGACTGTCAGTCAGTCCAATCCACTGGCATCGCGAGCTTCATCGGTGCTCCGGCAATCAATCTTATTGACACCAATTCACCAATAAATCGCCGGAAAAAGAAAAGCGAAAATATCGAGAATGAGAATCGAAGCGCGAAGCTTCACGCACCTTATTTGTGTGTTGAGAGTGAAGAAAAATCGAAGAATTTTTATTAGCATCAAAATGCAGCCATTAAAAAACACAGCAACAACAACTAGAATAACTCCAACAACTCGCAATGGAATTGAAATATCAGGGTCTGAAGCTGTCGCTCACAGCCAACAACACCGAAAAAGTAGCTGCGGCGGCAGATGAAGAAAAACAGGCAGCAGCAGCAACAGCAAAGCGAGCTGAACGCCGACAACAATTTCAAAGCATTTCAAAGCATTTCAAAGACTTTCAATTGTCATGCGAGTGCATTGGCAACGCGAGCGCATGTTGCGCGCTCTCGCTACGGCGCGGGCAACGCGGCGGTGAGCGCGGGGCATGCTTAACCTCAATAATTCACAATTAAAACCATTTTTGGTCGGACGACAGCACTCAATTTTCGCTAAAATAAATAAAAGATTAGATGAAAAATTAAATATCTGATTGAACTGAGAGCGAGAGAGAGAGAGAGAGAAAAAAACACTGAAATACATAAATTAAATCGCTGCACTGACAACAATTTGTTGTTAATTACAAAATCAACTCGCTTTTTATTGCTTTCAAATTAACAACAACTTTTTCGAACCTTATAAGGCTGAGAAAAATTCAACTGAAAGTGATATTAGTGATTAAATTTAAAGAACCTGAATATAAGCATGGAAAAAATAAAAAATTTCATATATAAAACTGACTTGGAAGCGTTTTTAAAGCGACTTTCATGCGTCATTTGTGTCGCGTCGAACACTGAAACTGTTTTGAAGTTATTTTAGAAGCTGCAACGTGAAGCGGATTGAAGCTACAATAATTAAATAAATTTATGAAACTGATTCATTTCATGGAAAGTAATTTTTTAGTACCACTTAACGAAGCAACGCGATTTTGCAGCGACTTTACAGCGACTTTGCAGCGACTTTACAGCGACTTTGCAGCGACTTTGCAGCGTCTTTATAGCGTCTTTACAGCGACTTTACAGCGTCTTTACAGCGACTTTGCAGCGACTTTGCAGCGACTTTACAGCGACTTTGCAGCCTGCAGCAGAATTTCTACTCAAGAAGAACATCTGCAGCTGAAAAATTAATTCTGTTGCTGTTGCTCGTTTAATGTTGCTGTTGCTCGTTTAATGTTGCTGTTGCTCGTTTAATGTTGCAGTTGCTGAAATTCCCACTACTGCTATTTGTTGTTGTTGCCGCTGCTGTTGCTGCTACGTTCCCAGCAACGCTGCTGACAGCGTTAACTGCTCGCAGTGACAGCGGCATTTGACAGCTGCAACCGGCGGTTAGCCAACCAGCGTTCGCTGAACGCTGAACGTTGGATGCTGATTTCTTATTTATGTTGGCCAGCCGCGCGATGGCAACACAAAACTGCATTCGCAGTCGAAGCGACCAGCAAGCGGGCATTAAAATTCCACGCGATCTTTTCGTACGTCAGTCAGCCGTCGCCGCTCGCGCTCAGTTCGTTCATCCATCGCCTCGCGATGTCCATCTAGCACTCGTCCATCGTCTGTTTGTCTCTCTGGCTGTCTGTCAGCCGCTGTTCGGCTCCACTAAAACACACGCAGCCGCCAGTCGACGCTGCCGCTCACGCTCACTCGCCACAGCGATGCTCGACATCGATGCTCCGAACAAATTGATTGTTGTTACGTGCATAAAAATAAATCGCAGGCAGCTTAATTACTTCATGCGCAAGTGGAGTCAAATATCTGCGCGCGACTATCCGCCGACCATCGTCGCCGCCGCCGCCGCCACCGCCACCGCCACCGCCGCAATAATTGTCGCCTTTATTGCGCTCATAAATTGCGCGCCGCGCAGACAGACACGCACAACGCGGCGCATGATCATCATCAGCAGCAGCAGTGGCGGCAACAACACCAGCAGCCTTCGCCGCCGCAGCATTTGTTGCATTTCATTAATTCGTTCTTCTAACTGCTCAATAAAGTTTCTCAGTGCTCCGCTCGGCAGCTCGTACGCATGTTGACTGAGCCGCTTCGTGTCGCGCAGACACCGGCGGCGCACGCTACACCTGGAATACAAGTGGAATAAGACGAAGACGAAGACGACGAAGACGAAGACGACGACGACGTAGACGAAGACGACGAAGACGAAGACGACGAAGACGAAGAAGTAGACGAAGACGAAGAAGTAGACGAAGGCGAGCTTGCCGAAATCTCAGCGCGGCTGCTGTGCGATTGTGCGCCGGCTTGAGCTTCGTCGTGCGGCCGCTTTGCTGTGCGGCTTCATGCCGATCGGCGCAGAGTTTAGTACTCGAATTCATTATCATTGTTGTTTGGCTTGTTGTTGGTTTTTTCCTCGCATCGCTCTCAACTTGGGTGGTCGAGCACGACAACAACAAATACGAGTACCACACCACAACAACACAGCAGCAAAAACTACAGTAGAAAACTAGTAAATTGAGCTTGGAAAGCGAGAGCAGGAGAGGAAAAAAGATAAATCAGTGAGCGGCAAACATCTTCTACTCTTTTGGCTGTTTTTTAATTCTCACAAAAGTTGCTGACAACCTTTAAACCTTGAAAAGAAGCGCCATGTGAAGTCTACGATCAGCCCTCACTTGCCTCCCCCCACAACAACCAACCCACTGAAGGCTCTCAGAAGACACGATCGGCGATGGTTAACTCGAAAAATCTGCCCACCTGAACCCACTTTGATTACTTTTGAAGAATAATAGTTGTTGCTTTGTGGAGAGCCGGGGTCCTGCAGCCCTAATGTCGCCCTGGAATGGTGCGCCCTGCAGTTGAAGTCTCTAGCGAGCGAGGATCAGCTTCTCCAGCGATCGGCCTGCAGCTGACTTGAGTCATCAACACTCTCTCGATCGTGGTTGGCGGTGTGTGCGTGCGTGGGAGCGAATATATTGGCGGCGGAGAGACTTCGTCGCGTCGTGATTGCTTGATGTCATAATCGTCTTTATCAGGGGGGACGGGGGGGGGGAAACCAACGCAATCACAATAAATAAAATTTGAATTTAATTAAAACAGAAATCACAACAAAGCAATCAAAAGAAATCCAGACAGACAGTCGATCGCGAGGGAGGAAAACCTCCAACGTCTTGTCTTCTCTTTCATTCCTCCAGGTTCTCGTGGAGAGACACAGAAGTCGCGCTGAACGAGCGTCTCCGCAAGAGTTGGCGATCTACAGCTGAGACGATCACTGGCGTTCTGAAGGCGTCCGTTCTGAGAACGGAATTCGTTCCGCTTGTTCGAGATGGAGTTGTAAAGCCAGCCGCTCAAAATTTGAGGCAAGGAATTTGAGAGAAATGACTTGAGAGAAGCGAAAACCAAGCCGTCCATGCGGGCGGAAAGAGAAATTATAAATTGTACACACGTGATCACCCAAGCGACGATCGTCAGCGATGAGCTGTCAGCGGCGCGAGTAGAAGTAACGTGACGCTGTCGTCGTGTTCGTGCGGCGTTCGTGCCCAGCAACGAAGCCTCATGTCTGCGCTACGAAGCGCTTCGCTGGAGCAACAACAGCTCGAGGGTCAACTTTGACTGCAACGTCGACTTTGACTGCATCGTCGTCGAGACCTCCAACGCATTAGACACGCGTAAATCAGCGGACGTTAACGTCACTTCGACGTTTATATTAAAAGCAGAACCCTTCCTCTCCCTTCCTCTCCCTCCCTCTCTCCCCCTCATACACTCACGCTTTCCACTCACCGTACATAAGTTGACATTCGATCAGCCACCATCTCGCTGGCCTGCGAGCAGAGCGCAGAAACTCATGACGTCTGCATTTGACGTCTGTCGAAATTAATTAGGTTTGGATTTCACTGAGAGGCCCGACTGCCGTAAAAAAGTTATTTGTTTAGAAACAAACCCGCGTCAAAGTAAACAATAAACCGCGTTTATTGCGCACTCCGCAGCCGCCGCTCTCCATCCACCGCCGCCGCCCACCATCCACCGCCGCCGCCATCCATCCACCGCCGCCGCTCTCCATCCACCGCCGCCGCTCTCCATCCACCGCCGCCGCCGTTGATCGGTCGCCGCAGCAATAAATGAAGTCGTTTCAAACGAATTTTGACAGTTGTAAATACCTGTGGGAACGCAAATGAAGTTATAAAAATGATGTTTGTTGTTTTTGGCTCTTCATACGGAACGAAGGAAACCCGTTCTCGGCGCGCAGCTCGACTGGCGGCTGCGTTTTGTTTGCGTTTTGGGTGGTCCAGCGCGCGGCTGACGTGGGCGCTGCTGGGATGGCAGGGAGCGCGCGTACCGTCGCCCGTCGCTCTCTGCGCCGCCTCTGCCACGGAGGGCGCTCGCCGCTCGCCGCTCGCCGGACTCGATCGGCGCCAGAAAGTGTTGATTGCGTGTGCCGTGGAGAGGGAAATAATTGCTGTTTGGCTTTTTATTTCATTACGGCATCCAATTTGAAGCTAAGCAAATATTATTAAAAAACGGAATTCGCTGTTTTTATGGAAATGCTAAGTGAAACCCAGAGTTTTTTCTCATTTTATTCGAGTTTATGTCTGCAAAACTTCCAAAAACAGGAGACACGTCGAGTTGGCATCTCCGCCGGAGGTTTGCTGGCGCTCAGCGGCGAGCCGAGTGCGTGTGGGATTTTCTAGTCCGCCGAAGGAGAGGCCGACACGAGCAGCAACAGCAGTTTTGGCTTGTCTGACAGCAAATCAATCCAATTCATCGCCGAACCGGAGCGGCGTAACGGCAACTACGCGTCGTCGGGCTGGACCGGCTTGCTGGCCGAATTCCTTGGGGTCTCGTAGGAAACTCGCACCGAACGCGCGGCGCACCGAACGCGCGGAGTGCGTGTGCAGCAAGCAGCGCGGACAAGCAACAGATTGCCACCAACTTGGCGGCGGCGGCGAACGCCACGCTGCGATTTGGCGAACTACTTTTTCTGTGTTCCTCTTCCTCTCTGTCGCTTCGCAGCTCCGTTACCCGTCTTCGCAATTCTCTCTCTCCCAACACCCCGCGCTCACTCGCTCTCTCTCTCTCTCGCTCTCGCTAAATCACCGCCACGCAAGCGAGCAAAAGCGACTCCCATTTGTGGGCAGCGTTTAGCGACGATCGTGGTGCGCGGCGTTGATTGTCGTGCCGATTGCGTCTCATTTGGTCGCCGGACGACTGCTGGCCGCCGACAGTTTTATTTTATTGCTGGCGGCTCGTTGCTGCTCCGCTGCCGCTGCCGCTGCTGCGCCAAAAGCAGCAACTCGTGTTTATCGCGGCTGAAAACCTTTTAAGGAGCAACAGTAGCGACAGAAAGAAGTCAGCAACAGCATATCAACAAGTTGTTGTTGTCGTTATTGCTGCGATATCTTAACAGGTGAAATTAATTTTTTGTCACTTCATAAGTTATGGCTGCAGTTGTTGTTGCTGCTGTTGTTGCTGCTGTTGTTGCTGCTGCTGCTGCTGCTGCATGAATGCCTGCTGTTTACATGCACACCAAGCTGCTGCACTTAAAAGATTTGATTTCAGATTTCACATTTTCTCAATGATGACTAAAAACGCAGAAACCGCACTGCTAAATAAAGTTACAGCGGTGTGGCAACACGCGGCGCGCCTCTCCGTTGTAGCTGAAACATGAAGACAGCGAGCGGGAAACATGTTGCCGTACTCGTTGATGTTGCTGACTCTTGCTGGGCTCAACATGAAGCCAAGCGACTCTCGAATTTAGTTAGTCATACCGTTAGTTAGTTTTCACTAGTTGTGCGCCTCCTCTCTCTCCCACCTGCTCTTCGTCAAACATTCGTCAAGCATTCCTCAAACATTCGTGCCATCCCGCTCCTCCTCGCCGCAAACGGAATTTCAGTTCGTCTGTTGCAAAAATCGATTTTAGCTCCTCGTTGAATGGCTCAATTTGCGTTGCTGCGTTTTGTCCGCGCGACGGTGGTTTTCGGAGGGGAGCGGCGGGTGTTGCAGAGAGAGTGTCGTGGATTCAGTGATTAGCGTACGACGTGGTGCCAGCTTCAAATATTTATGATGCATTCGGGTCACCAGCGGCCTCGAACTGCAACACGGCACACGTAAACGCGGGCCGCTGCAGCGCCTCAGTTGTGCGGAGTAGAGCGAGCGAAGGGTGGGAGTTTCTGTCTCGCGGGGAGCGAGCGGCGTATAAATATTGCGATGAGATTTCTGAGATTTCGAACACTGAACAGGCAGACGGCCGGCCGGCTTCAGCTGGAAAACGTGCCGGCCGGCCGTTGCTTCGAGTCAACGAAGCCGCCTCGCGTTACCGTCTACACCTGATTTAAGTGTTCGCAGACATGCGAAAATGGCGTCCGGGCGGGAGTGATGAAGGGGGAGCACCTCACCCTCCCCCATCCCCTCTCCGCATCCGTTGCTGCACTCTGTACTCAGCAAAAATCGCTCACTTTGCAGACACGAGTTCCTCGTTTTTTTTTAACCAACTCCCAACAACAACGACACTTCGGCAACTTTCGGAGTTGCCTACTCGATGTTTTTTCTTGCCTTCTCGCTTGTTGGCAAATTAAATTATCACGACTGCGGCGACTGCAAGTGAATTACGTTCGGATTTACATAAAAATGGTGCCGCCCAATCTTTTCCACTGCAATCGCACTTCATAAACAATAAAATTAAGTACAACAACAACAACAGCGCTGAGTGAGACACGGTACTTCGACAGAATCGAAGGTGAGAGTGAGCGAGCGTCTCTCTCGACTGATTTTGTAGCGTTCACGCAAAATTCTCACTTCGAATGCACGTCGCAGCCCCCACTTGAACCGCGCTGGAAGTTGTTGCGCGCCAATTTACGCCGAGCCGACGCTGCTGACGGTGCCGACGGTGGCTAGAAACGTAGCGGCAGAGAGGTGAGGTGAGTTTGCACTCCGAACGGAATGAGAATGAAAAGAAGGTCACGTGACATCATTTCAATTGAGATTCGCAGGAAACTCAACGAGACAATCGAAGCAGATTCGGCTTGCAGGCGGAATTCGCCGAAGTCGACGCGAAGTTGAGCTTGAAACTACAGAAAACCAGAGCAGCAACAAACGCCAAACAACAACAACAATCTGGCCAACCAAACAGCTGGTTGAAATTACCAGAAAAAAAATTACCTAGAAAAAGTCTCCTGCATTTCTACGGATTTTGCAGAAAATTACTAATTAATTTTTATGCAAATATTTGCACCTCCATTAACCTCACTTGGCGCTGCACTCAACGTGTCGGCATAATTCTCGCTCTTCACCGCGTGACGAAAATGCATTTTGCCGCTGCCATTCGGCTTCGATGTGTGCGACGAGATGCATGGCGAATCTCACAGAATTGCAATTCGGCATCTCGGCATTTGCTGGCTGCCGAGTTTCCGGCAGAGAAACCGCAACTTGCGACGGCTGCTGGCTGGCTTACTTTCCGCTCTGCAACGCTGGCCTGCTTGTCGCCAACAATGACATCCATCCATCCATCCATCGGTCGATCGATCGATCGGTCGTTCGATCGATCGGTCGTTCGATCGGCTTGCTTTTGTCGCAACAGAATCTCGATCCGATAATTTCAATCGCTGCAGCAATCACGCGCGAGTCCAGTAATTGAGTTCGTACGCCGGCAATCGGTGTGCGGCGGCGATCGGCGACCAGTTGCCGGCGCGTTTGCGGTGCCGACAGACGGCTGAGGAGTCGTCGTCGTCGTCGTCGTCGTCGTCGTCGTCGTCGGCCGGCTTTCGCAGCGGTTTCGGAAAAATGACACCTTAATAAGGCGAGCGAGCGGCACAGAAATCGAGAGGAAACGAGGGCATTTTTTCTCGTTCCAAACTTTGTTCACTTCGCTCTCTTCTGTTCTTCTCTCCACTTCGCAACGTTTATTTACCGCTTTTTTATTTTCAGAAACGCATTTCATTCTATTTCGTTTCGTTTCGTTTCGTTTTGTTTCGTTTTGTTTCGTTTTGTTTCGTTTTGTTTCGTTTTGTTTCGTTTTGTTTCGTTTTGTTTCGTTTTGTTTTGCTTTGTTTTTAGTGAAAAATATCGACTTTCAGATCGACTTGAACTTCTAATTTGTTTGTTTTTAAATTTAAATTGGTATTTATTTTTCTGAAGTTTATTTTTAATTCCTCATTTTTTCGGTTGTTTGGTAAATTTAAATTTTTAACTTTTATTTTTTTAGAGAACTTTTTGCGATTTCTTAGCGAGTCGCTTTTTCTCACACGTGGCGTTGCAAGCCAAAACCGTTTAACTGAGAGTAGGAAAGTTCAAAACTTTTCTCTCTTTCACGCTTACTAAAGTGATTCGCCTGCTCGATTTTACGACGTCGATTGCGCGATAAGCGAATCGCGACCGGACTCGCATTATTTTTACGACGTGAATCGCGTAATGAAACCACGAGCGCCAGATATCGCGCAATCGCTTCGCAACGTAAATCGCGGGCCACCTGATCGCGCAAGCGATAAATAAATCGCGTTTTTAATGTACGCGAGAACGCATTAAAAGCTCGCACATCGGAGTCGCAGCCACTCGGAATGTGATTCCGAGCAGTCAAAATTGATTTCAACTGAGTTTACGTCATCCGTTGTTGCTGTTGTTGCTGTTGTTGCTGTGGTTGTTGTTGTTGTTGCAGAGGCATCAGCACTCGTTGCCTCTCTGACGATAGCGGTATCGGAATCGCCGTTGTTATCGTTGAAGTAGGCGTGGCTCAGTGCTTTTAACTCGCTCTTTCCTTCGATATTCGAGTTTTATGGCGCAATAAAATCGTTACTTCGTCAGAGGCGCAGAACGGCGAGAATATCGGTGACGAGTGATCGTGATTGCCATCCGTTCTCAGCTCGTTGATAAGTTGAAATGGCATTTTCCCATTATTTCTTCAAGCCAAAATGACATAACTTCACTTTTACGAATTAGCGAAAAATGTTTCAAAACTCAACTCGTTAATTTCGCCACCAAAAGCGATCGCTAACAATTATCATTTCTCATAATTAATGAAATGGTAGACAACAATTAACTGATTAGCATGACTGAGTGCATTTCACGCTTGATTATCGCTCGCTGCGAGTGTTCAATCGCCGATCGCCGTGCACGGAACCAACGAGAACGAGAGTGATGCTCGTCTCGCTTCTCCACTCGCTCACAACAGCGCGCGAGACGAAACGAAATAATAAAATCAAGCGAAATTCAGTCGAATAAAGCAAACTCACGCCTTGAATTACTTCAGTCTACTGCAACTGCAATTCTGACGACTGCACTTTGCATTCTTGAGACTGCAGATTTTGCAATTACACGCACCTTGTAATTTCTCCCACTTAATGACGCAGCGTTCGCCGAATGACAGACTGAATGACAGACTGAATGACAGACTGAATGACAGACTGAATGACAGACTGAATGACAGACTGAATGACAGAACTGCGCGGTGGTGCATCGCGCGTAATTACGGAAATCACTGAATTTATCGCTTCATATGGACGAAGAGCACAAATCGGTCCGTGACGACGCGATCGTTGCGTTCAGAGAAAATCACAAATCGAGAAAATCACAAATCCGCCGCGAAAAAGTGGGTTAATCGGAGCTCCACGCAGCGGCGCTGATTAACTGGAATTGAATCCCCCCGCCGTCGTCTTCTGCCTGCCGGTTTCTACTACGCAGGAGTGGAATAAATTAAGAAATCTCAACACATCTCGCAGACTGACGGCCGCTTTGCGCGGTGGACGCATTCGTTGCAACACTCGCAGCAAAAGTGGTTTCTGCTCACTCTCCTTATTTTCTATCGGCCGCTCGTAAAGTGGCCGCGTTTCTCACCCTCCGCTTGGTGCTCACAACGACAACAACAACCGCCAGCATGTCCTTGGAAAACGTTATAGTTGTTGTTGTAAAACTGAATGCGATCACAAACTCCAAACAATTTGTGTGTGTAAAGGAAAAACTCTTGAATGAAGGGTGCCGAAAATCGTGATAATCGCGGGATGCGAAGGGCAGGGAAGGACTGAAACCACAGGACCGAACTTGTCGCCCTCCTCACCCTGCGGCGACAAGGATTTCGCGGTTGACTCCTCGAGAGGAGACGACAAAATCGCGATTTACGTTTGCTTTCACTTCACGACTAAAAATACTTAATAACGACTTGCAGCAGCTGCCACTCACCTGAACTCGGGCGATCGCTGTAGCGGGTGCAGTAGACCCACGCGGGCCACACGATGGGTCCGCTGCCGCTGGCTCCCGTGCCGCCGCCGCCGCTGCTGCCGCCTGAATTTCCGCTGCTGCTCGCCGTGTGGCCGCCGCCACCTTCACTCTCCGCGGTTGCACACTCGCCTCCCCGGCCGCTTTCCGCGAATCCCGTGCCGGCCGCGGGCGACACCGGCGACCCGCTGCAGACGGACGACGAGGCGGCTCCCGTGCCGAGCGATGCCGGCGACTTCAGCCGCTCGGAGTGCCCGCCGCAGCCGCTGCTGATCACCGTGCTGCTCGAGTCGTCGCTGTGGAGGCAGTGATTCGTCAGCGCCGCGCACTGCGTAAACGGTGCCGCCGGACCCGCGGCAGGGGCGCCAACTGAGGCCGCCGCTGCCGTCATCTGGCTGGTGAGGTCCATGGGCGCCGTGGCGGTGGGTCCACCACGTCTCGCCCGCTGCTGCTGCTGCTGCGAGAGCGATGGACGCGCAGCACGCGCCGCGTTCGTGCCGCTGAGGCTCGCATTCCCGCCACCGCCGCCGCCGCCGCCGCCGCCAGCCGCGCGTTTCAGCAGCGGATCCGTGATGCGGCGCCCGAAATCCGCCTTCAAAATGTTGTCGATGCTGAACTTCAGCGCGGGTTCCTGCAGGTTGTCGTTCATGAAGGGGAGGCGCGCCTGCATTTGCGCCTGCAGCTGGCTGAGGTTGGAGGTGGCGGTGGCGGGCGTGGCGGTCTGTCGCCGCCCGAACGCCGTCAGCTGGGCGAGGGCGTCGCTGCCCGTGCAACAGGTGGCCGCGCCCGTCTGCGCGTCACTGGCAGCCACGGCCGCCGCCGCCGCTGCTGCCGCCGCGCCGAGCTGCGTCATCTTCGAGATGGCGGACAGGTGCGACTGAATGCCGCAGAAGTTCGGCGTGTTGCCGCTCTGCGTTTGCGCGCTGGCCGGCTGCGTGCGATGGCAGGCCGTCGCGTTCGCCGGCTGCCGCAGCGAGAACGCACTGGCGCGTGCGACCGCCATCAGCTGCATCTGCTGCTTCATCAGCTCCTCGGCGTACAGGTGCGACTTGCGCAGCAGCTCCTCCTGCAGCTGCGCCGAGCTGACGCGCGGCACCAGCGGCACAGGCATGCGCAGCGCATTGGCGGCCACGGCGAACGGATCGAGCGTCAGCTGCTGCTGAGCCGCGTCATCCGCGGAGCTGGTGGAGTGCATGTCGCTCACGTCCATCAGAGCAGCGGCGGCTCCCACGCTGCTGAATGCCGACGGGCGGCACAGCGACAGCGACATCATGTCGCTGACGGCCAGCGGCAGGCGCCGCATCTGCTGCTGCAGACAGGAAGCGAATTTGCTGCCGCCAGCGTCCTCCTCGTGGTGGCCTTCGTGGCCCACCGACAGCTCGCTGTCCTCGCTGCCACACAAACTCACGGCATCGCGATCGCCGACATCGCAGTCCTCGTCAGCAGCGTCCTCGTCGTCGTTATCACAGATGTCGCCGCGCTTCCCGCAGCGCCGCCGCTCCTGCTTCTGCCTTCTGCGGCACGCGTTCCGTGTATCCTCGGCTTCCTCGTCGGCGATGTCGTCGACGTCGTCGATCATGACGTCGTCCTCCTCACTCATCGTCTGCCGCTCGTCGGCCGCGCGGCGCTGCTGCGTGCCGCTCGCCGCTCCACTCATCGCGCCGGCGGTCGCGGGCGCCTTCAAGAACGCAGCTTCAGCGCTCAAGCGCGGGCTGGTGACGCCGTGCTGCTGCAGCAGCAAGTCGTCCGGGTGCATCGTGTGTCGCAGGCTGCCGAAGGAGGGCGCGCTCGCCGCCGTGATTGCGAACGCGGTTGTGGTCAGCGTGGAGGCGACAGCGGCCGGCGACCTGGCGGCGGGCAGGCTGGCGGTGGAAAGCGGCGGCCGTGTGGTCGCTGCGATGGACATCTAAAGCAGGCCGAGGTTGGCGACACATGCGTGGGGCACCGCAGCGCGATCGCGGTGGAGAGCCAGACAAACGCCGACGGGATCTCCGCACTGTGATCGTGAGGTGATCGGCGCGATCGGCACTTAAAATTGAGCGCTTCGGCGTCCAGCAGCCTGTCAAGCTGACATCGAGTTGCCGCAGCAGAGTTGTCGTTGTCGCGTTGTCGCGGAAGGATTCCGCTCAGCCACCCCCGCGACAACAGGGGTTCGTCACGCACACACACACACTCGGCGGCACGCTACACAAACGCAGCCTCGCTGCACAGAAGCGATTTTATGATCGACGCGGCAATAAAAAGCGAGCGCGACGCGTCCACGTTAATCGTCGCGTTGTTCACAGCTCGACTTCGTCGCTTAACTGAGTGCGCGTTGAAGCGCTTGCACGCCGGACGCCAGAATCCACAACTCGGCGACGACGACGACGACGACGACGACGACCACGACCACGACCACGACCACGACGACGCTCTCCGCCGCTGCGATGGGCGGCGCAATCGTCGCACGGGCAACGAAGCGGTTCGACGAGTTCTGCTGGAGTGCGACGGCGATGGTGCTGCTCGACGACGCTCGGGCTTGAGTGTGTGAGTGCGTGTGAGGGAGTGAAGGGGACGCCTATACGAGTGGAGGAGATGGAATGCTGTCGCTGTACATAAGCGGCGGCGGTGGTGTTGGTCGTGCCAGGAAGGCGTGGCGCACGACGCAGTTTCGTCACGTTTTTCACTGCTATATCGGCCTCGCTTCCGCAAGCGGCGCAGAGTATCAGAGTTGAGTATCTTGCTTGCCTTCTTCCCCCTTCAGCTCGCTTTCACAGCACGCTGCAGTGGTGTGCGTGTCTATTTAGCTGTGTGCGTTAATGAAGTCTGCGCGGTCGTCGAGGCGAAGCGAGCGAGTTCATTCCGCGTTTCGCGTCCAACGTTTCCACTTTTATTCCGTTTCCGTCCTTCATGCCGACCGAATCCTGCTGCTGCTCTCCGGAGTTGATGGCGGCAGTTTTTCGTTTTCTTCTCTCCCAGTTGTTGTTGCGCTTTGCTTGCTGTTGTTTTGGGTTTCTGCTGCTTCCTTGTTTCTGTCGATCTCGCTTTCCGTTTTGTTTCCTTGCTTCCTTGGAGGCGAAGATTGAAGCTGGACATTTGAACGTCAAAAATAAATCATCCAGTTGAAATTCTCATGCAGCTGTCGAGGCTCAGCTGTCAAAATTCATCGTTTGCTGGCGTTTATAATAAAAATTTGCTTGTAAATCCAACGCGCGCGTTTGAAATCGAAGTCCTCTTCGAAAAAAATTCTCATTTCAAGTCTCTAATTTGTCATTCTTGCCCGCCAAAACACCGCGAAAGATGCGCGAAATCCCAGCCTCTCATTGCGATTGCGTAATTCCTCGATATCCGAGAGATAAAACGCTTTTATAAAGATTCGCAACCAGATTTAGCTGTCCTGTCGGCCGCAGTTTTGCTGAGAAGATTGCCAACTCGATTGCAACAACCTTGATTGCCATTATTTGCCCCTCATAATGCGTTGCAATTTCGAAATACTGAACGTACTCGAGTTTCTTTTGCTCTTTCCCGTCTCATTTATCGATTTTTCAACATCTGTAGCTCGCTCTCACCGCAGAGAATCGAGAGAATTCAATGGCTGGAAGAGGCGAATAAATCTCGCCGACCGAATGCAATCCGAATGCAATCCGTGCAACTCATAAAAATATCATTGCGGACATTTAAGCCGAACGGCTTCGATACGAGCGAACATCGCACGATCGCAATGACGACGGCAAACATGAGCAATCAATAAGCTCAGCAACAACAACAACAACAACAACAACAATCACAACAACAACCCTCTTTAACCTCTCTAACAGCCGACTAAACTAATCAGTTCGGTCGACGCTCGTCGCAGCCGAAGTCGCGATTGCCGTCGTCGCCGGATTGCGCGGCGGCGTGCAGCTGCGATGCCGTTCGCGCGGACGAGTGCGAGTGCGGGTGCGAGTGCGACTCGTTGTCGTTAATCGCAGCGAGAAAATCTTTATTGAGCAGTAGCAACAACAACAACAATAACCAGCGGGGCAACAATAATATCGACTTGAAATTGCAACAACTGCATTATGAGCGGCATTAATAACTACAGCAACAACAACAACAACAACAACAACAACAACAACAACAACAACAACAACAACAGCCGCCACAACAATAGCATCACAAAAACATCAAAAGCAATAAGTAACAACAAACTCGCTACAACGACAACAACAAACTCGCTACAACGACAACAACAACGGCAACAAAAACAACAACAACAACCGCAACAACAACAACCACAACCAGAACAACATCAACCGCAATCACCGCGTAAAGTAGCTCAACAAATAGCATCGCATCGAGCGATGCAACACAATTCAGATGCTTGTTGCAGATAAAGATAAACTTCAACTTAAGGATGCATTTTATCCACTCGGAGCGAGCGGCAGACGCAGCGGAGACGCGACGAGACGCGACGAGACGCGGAGCGAACGAACGGATGCGCGCACACGAACCGCAAAACGCGTTGAATTCAATGGCTTTACAATGGGGCAGCTAAGTAGAACACAACAACAACAACAATAAAAACAACAACAACGAATACTGCCGAAACATCGCAGAACAATAGCAACATCGTACAGCAACAACAACAATTTGTGGTTGTAAAGTAGGGACGGGAGTGAGAGAGAGAGACTGTGTGAGAGAGAGAGAGAGAGAGATAGAGAGAGAGAGAGAGAGAGAGAGAGAGAGATAGAGAGAGAGAGAGATAGAGAGAGATAGAGAGAGAGAGAGGGCCAGGGAGCGCGAGTGGGAGAAGGAGAGATAGATAGACAGACAGGGGAAGAGAGAAAGAAAGAGAGATCACAGTATCTCACAGATTCATAGCAAAAACAACAACGTCAATTCGTTAATTCGCTCCTTCGTCAGTCGGTCGGTTGGTCGGTTGGTCGGTCGGTCGGTTGGTCGGTTGGTCGGTTGGTCGGTTGGCCGGTCAGTCGGTCGGTCTGCTGGTCGGTTGGCCGGTTGATCGGACGGTCGGTCGGTTGGTCGGTCAGTCGGTCGGTCTGCTGGTCGGTTGGCCGGTTGATCGGTTGGTCGGTTGATCGGTTGGTCGGTTGATCGGACGGTCGGTCGGTTGGTCGGTCAGTCGGTCGGTTGGTCGGTCAGTCGGTTGGTCGGCTGGTCGGTTGGTCGGTTGGTCGGTCAGTCGGTCGGTCGGGTGGTCGGTTGGTCGGTCGGATGGTCGGCTGGTCGTTTGGTCGGTTGATAGGTTGATCGGTTGATCGGTTGATCGGTCGGTCGGTTGGTCGGTCGGTCGGTTGATCGGTCGGTCGGTTGGTCGGCTGGCTGGTCTGTCGGTTGCTTGGATGCTCGATGTTGCTGATCTTTTAATCAATTCGAACCATTTATTGCGTTGGCTGTTGAGATGCTGAATCCTTTTTGTATTCGCTAGATGTTGTTGTTGTTGTTGTTGTGGTTGTTGTTGTTTTTAAAGCGGCCCTTTTCGGTGTGCGATTGAAATGGTTGGCGATTCTCGGCATCCGAGCGAAGATACTCGAGATGCTCGAGCACGCGATTCAACGAGGGAAGGAATTCAGTGTTTTTTGGTTTTTTTCTCCAGCTGAAGACTCTTCGCAGTCGCTTTCCATGCGCGCGCGACTTCATTTGCAAGCTGCACGCGAACGCACTTTACTTGCGCGCATAACTTGCAGATACGCGGCGGGACTCCGCACTCGCCGCCGTCGCACAAAATCCGCGCTGGCCGCGAACATGCGAACGATGCTTGCGCGCTCGTAATGTGCGGCCGAGACACGCGGACTCCATTATTGCGCGACTGCAGATGCAGATGCAGTTGCTGCCGTTCGGATGCACGGCGAGGTGTGTGTGTGTGTGTGTGTGTCTCACACACACACAACTCATTGCAGTCGTGCTGGCAAATGAAGAGCTGAAGCGGAGTCAGTGGTGAATGCGTGCAGCATTCCAAGACGTCGAATGGCGCGCGTTGATTCGGATTCGGTCGAGGATGTGCGAGCGTTCTTTCCTCTCCAGCATTCATTTGAATTGTGTAATTGAATGCTGACGATGATCCATTAACAGCCGAGCAAAGGCAACCCGAGAGGCGACATTAAATTCGATCGAACACCAAACTGTCTTCGATCAAATGCTGGCGGCAACAGTTGCTCCTGTCAACGTATAATTTAGCCAGCCAGCCAACAAGCTGACGAAAGACGCAGTGACTCAATGACTGAATGACAGACTGACTGACTCACTGACAGACTGACTGACTGACTGACTGACTGCAGCGACTAACGACGCTTTACCTCGTTAATTACATGAGTTTTCATGCCTGTTTTTTATGTGTGTCAAGCAATTTGAAGGTTTTCGTTGAACTCCATCGACTTCAGTCCCACTGAAGGCTTTTTACTCCTCTTCATTTGGATTCTCCGCCGTCCCCCACCATCCCCCTCGCCCACCATCCCCTCCACTCCACTCCACTCCGCCGGCAGTCCAATTCAATTTGAATATCAATAAAAAAACAGAGTCAACAATATGGTGGACGTGCACGAAGTGACGGCCGTGACGTTTGTTGCTGCAGCAGAAGCCACACGATTGACATTCACTTCGATTCGAATGGAAAAACAAACAAACGACGACGACGACGACGACGACGACGACGACGAGCAGAACTTGGATTCCACTCCGCACCGAACTAATTGAATTGATTGCAGTACAAACGACTGTAAGTGACGGTTGTCAGACGGAGTCCTGCCTGCAATCCTTCGTGGCCGAGCGACTGTTGTGGTCACTCGGCGAGTGTGCAGCACGGGCTCTCCCAACCCACCAGGCGGCCCCCCAATCCCCCGGTACTCCGCTCTGTTTCTACGGTTCACTCAAATCCACTCGACACAGCTAAGCATTCTGTGACCTTCGCCACTGGCGTCCTGAGGAGAGAATGGTGAGTGTGAGAGGGGAGCGACGAGGGGATTCGAGGGGATTCGAGGAGCGACGAGGGGATTCGAGGAGCGACGAGGGGATTCGAGGAGCGACGAGGGGATTCGAGGAGCGACGAGGGGATTCGAGGAGCGACGAGGGGATTCGAGGAGCGACGAGGGGATTCGAGGAGGAACGAGGGGAGTCGAGGAGCGACGAGGGGATTCGTGGAGCGACGAGGGGATTCGTGGAGCGACGAGGGGATTCGAGGAGCGACGAGGGGATTCGAGGAGCGACGAGGGGATTCGAGGAGCGACGAGGGGATTCGAGGAGCGACGAGGGGATTCGAGGAGCGACGAGGGGATTCGAGGAGCGACGAGGGGATTCGAGGAGCGACGAGGGGATTCGAGGAGGAACGAGGGGAGTCGAGGAGCGACGAGGGGATTCGTGGAGCGACGAGGGGATTCGAGGAGCGACGAGGGGATTCGAGGAGCGACGAGGGGATTCGTGGAGCGACGAGGGGATTCGTGGAGCGACGAGGGGATTCGAGGAGGGACTCGAGGAATGACAGCCACACGAGACGCGCTGGCAGCGGCCGCTTTTATTTAATCATCCATCGACATCGTTTACCTCGAAGACAGCCTTTCAATTTATTCTGCAGCAGAAGAGTCAATTGTTTGACGTTCTTAGCCATGTTATTTGCAGATATGAATGGTGGTTGTTGTTGCCGCTGTTTATTGTAGCAAATCAACTAATTGCGGGTTGTTAACTATCGTCCATTCAGCTGACCATTTTGACCGTTTAATCGCATGTTTTGCATGTAAGACGCGGCTAACAGAGACACACAGAGGACACCGAGGACACACCGAGGACACAGAGTGACACACAGACGCACAAAGTGACACACACACACACACACACACACACAATGACACAATTTGAAGAGCTTTAATTGTGTCATGTCAAGATGTCGGCTGCGGCTTTGCATGTTTTGCCAGCCACGGCGAACGTTTCCAGTTGATTTTATTGAATTCTTTTCTGGGTGACGCGCTATCGTGGCTTCGCAACGGCGACTTCCATCCCCGGATGGATTCAGACAGCGACTCTCGTCGTTCGGAGTTCCCGGCAGTCGTAAGGAAGCTTCTTGGCAGTTCTGGATTTTGATTCGAGACGCTCAGAGATGCTCTCCCTCTCTTTCTCTTTCTCTCTCTCTCTTGTTGAGGAGCTGGTTTACTCCCAAAATCCCCTCGCCACGCCACTCCGCTCTCCATTAAGGAATTTCATTCCAAAAAATGTAGAGGAATTTCATGGAAATTTCGTTTTAAATCTTTTCTTCTCTCTCTCTCTCTCTCTCTCTCTCTCTCTCTCTCTCTCCCTCTGCTACTAAACAATTTTTAACAATTTATAATTGAAATCGCGAATCAATTGATGTTGTGCAGCGCAATCCGTTGCAAGTATAAATTAAAATTGAGCTCGCTACGAATTCTCAAAAGCAGCTGCATTGCTCGACTTTTTTTTTTGTTTTTTTTTTCTGAGCTGCTGATTTGGACGATTTCAGTCGTACGCCACGGAATGCAAAACGCGAACGTGCGCTCGGCTTGTTAGAAATCGCCATTCTCGAGTGCTGCGCCAATTAACACCTTTTTGGTCGAAACAACGCGAACGCACACTAAATCGAATAAACACAGACACACACACACACACGTACACACACACACACTCACACACACTCACACGTGCGCGCGTTCAATTATAGCGGACAAGCGACGAGAGCGGCTGCTTAACTAACCAAATATTTGCCACTCGCTACCAGCAGTTGACGCTAACGAGCCAATTCAATTACCCGGCTGGCGAGTGGCGAGTGGCGAGTGCGAAGTGCAGATAATGAACAACAACAACAACTTACAACAACAACAACTAACAATAACTAACAACAACAAACAGCAACAGCAACACTATTTTGGCCAAAACAACATGTAAAAACTTCCCACTTCGGTTCAACTGTAGAAAAAACGAAGCGAAAAATTAAATCGACTTCGAGTGCACGCATCAGCAACAAGAAAAAAATTGCACACGCACTGCCGCGATCTGGCAACACAACCGCGAGAAATCGAGGATCAGAAAAAGCGTGTGCAGCGCATTTGAATGACGTTGAGAGTTGCATCGCGAAGATGTTTGTTGTTGCATTGTTGTTGTTGCTGTTGTTGAATTTGTTGTTGTTGCAGAGTTGATGCTGTTGTTGTTGTAATCGAGGTGTCAGATGGAAATATTGCTGATTTTTTCAGTGGTTTCGCTTTGATTTCGTATTCTGTATTTTTTGTCTCCTTCACATCCTCCGTCACCTCCGTCACCTCCGTCCCCCACCCCCAGCTGGATCAACGGAGGTGTGAAATTTTAAATTGCCAATTTTTCCTGTCTTTCGTTGTTGTTGTTGTTGTTGTTGTTGTTGTTGTTGTTGTTGTTGTTGCCTAAATTCAGTTGCAATCAGCAGCCTCACGGGTGCACATTTTGCTGTCATGTTGCGGTGTCACGTTGCAGGCTTGACTTGTTATTCGCCGCAAGAGCGAGAGAGGGAGGGAACGAGAGAGCGGAATTTGAAGAAAATGTTGCCACCTTCGGTTTTATTTTTGTGTCGTTGGGAGGGTAGAAGGGGGGCGGAGAGGAGAGACAACTTTATATCGCGGAATGATCATTCAATCGATCCAGAGAGTGGAAAGTGAGAACCTCTGCTGGTCGAGATGGAAATCGAGGAGTTAGAAAGTCGAATATAGAAGTCGCTAGCAGATTCACAGCGCATTTTCTGCTCTGCAGGGATCTGGAGAAGGACTGCCTCTCCAGACGAGATAGTTTTCCAAACTAAATTACAGACTGACGACCAGAGTGTGACAGCCAGGGTGTCCCCGATCACGGCTGTCGATCGTTCCTGAGTTGTGGGAAGCCGGGATTCGTTGCTTGTCGAGATTCGTTTCTCAATCAGAGCGATAAATTGTCGCTGCTTTCAGAGGTGGCAACGCTGTTGCAGCATTTCGAGTGCCACCATCCAACGCAGATCTCATCGAAACAACAACAACAACAACAACAACAACAACAACAACAACAACGTGTACGATTTATATAGAGTGCAAAAACGGATCCCTGCATCTGCGACTTCAGATACGTCAATCGTCACTTCGCAGTCCACTGACAACCGATACATTTGTCCGTCCGTCCGACCTCCGCGCTGCCCATCTGCGTTGCCACATCGAGCACTTTCTTCGGTTGCTGTTGCTCTTTTTTGCCCCGCGACGCGTGCACCGTCGCGTCGTCCATTTAATTCGCACTTCGTTCGCTGGCTGCTCATGCAACTCGATCGTCTTGCGTTGATTAAATCTTTCAACGTGCAACGACAACGAGTTACTTTGTTAGCATACATTGCAGCAACAACAACAGCAGCAGCAGCAGCAGCAAGAACAACAACAGCAGCAGCAGCAACAACAGCAGCAACAACGACAGCAACAAGCGGCTGGCAGCTCCTAACTCAGCCAATGATTCGCCCGAACAGCAGCTGCTGCTACCGCTGTTGTTGTTGTTGCTGCTGCCAACAATAGCCGCCGGGTGGACTCGGATTCCTGCCACTGGCTTCTCGTGTACCTCGCTGATTGTCGTGATGGAGATGCTGCTGCTGCTGCTTCTGCTGCTGCTGCTGTTGCTGCGCATGCGTCACCATAAACGCGCATGTTACGTTAATTGGATTGGATGGCTGCTCGCGTCTGCTGGCGAGATTCTAACTTGGCGATTCTAACTTGGCGAGCGTGTTGTTGCTGTTATTGCTGCACTTCTTTGCCAGTCTATTTTCACTTTCGCCATTTTAACGGCCGCTTTTAGAAGACGCGAACGCGGAAGGCGACGGAGAAGACGAAGCGCAGCAAGAGGAGCGAAATCACGCGAATGACGTGAGCTGGCATTTCGCGCTTCATTTGCGCCGGGTGTGGAAAATTATGTCACGCTTGCCCGGGACGTCTGTGTACGTGTCATGTTCACGCATTTCAGAGAGGTGGCAACGCTTTTTCTACACGTGCAATGCAAGGAAACCTCATGAGGAGAGAGAGAGACGAGAACTCATGAGGAGAGCGACGAGAACTCATGAGGAGAGAGACGAGACATCATGAGGAGAGAGACGAGAACTCATGAGGAGAGAGACGACACCTCGTGAGGAGAGAGACGACACCTCGTGAGGAGAGAGAGCGACGAGAACTCACGAGGAGAGAGACGAGACCTCATGAAGAGAGAAGAAGAGGAGCGAGAGAGCGGATTTGTGGGGAGAACTTCTTGCTGGTTTTTCCTCAGTTTTCTTTGATTTGCCTTGGCTGCACCGACACCGGAACCAACAACAGCAGCAGCAACATGCAAAATTGCATTCGGCAACACGATTTCCAGCTTAATTCAAGCCATTCTGGCAGCGCCGACGGTTGTTGTTGCTGCTGCCAGCTGCTCCAGCGCCAACACAACGTCTGTGAGGCAACCAGCGAGATTTGTGTGGAACCCGATATATTTTTCCGCGAATCCGTGTTCCGCGTTGTGTCGAGTTGCTTGTTTGGTGTCACATTCCGTGCGGCAGCAACAACATCGGCCGCGATTTTAATGGCAATCTTAATGGTTGCTGCCACTGCCACGGCATCCGTCTGCCTTCTGCGATCCGTTGCTGCGCTTGTTGTTGCTGCTTTCATTGTTGCGCTCTCGTGCTCGTGCCGCTGCTCTCGATCGAATTTTCGGCAGCTCTTCGTTCTTCGTGGCTTTAATTGGCAACATCGTTGGCAACACCCGTCTCCGTCCGCAATGTTGCAGCGCCTTCGATGACCCATTTAAGCTGCCGTTAGTTGATGTTGCTGCCTCTGTTGATGTTGCTGCCTCTGTTGATGTTGCTGCCTCTGTTGTTCTTGTCGTTGTTGTTGTCCTATTAGCCAGTTTTGAAGGTGTTCCTGCTTTTCAGCGATTAGCGAGCGTTAGTTGCTCTGTTTTCGTTGTTGTTGCCACGCTACGCTGATGCTGCTTCCGCAAGTTGTTGCTGCTCCTCCATTCGATTCTCGTGCATTCATTAAGCTGACCTTTCAATCGTTCGAAAATAAACACGAAATTAAATTTCGCCCATTTTAATTGTACATCGAAATTCTTTTCAGATGAAGGCACCGCCATCATCAATTTTCGAAGACCTCTTGCGGCCTCAATCAAGCTGAACTTTCGGCTTCTCTTCAACGCCGATTCACATCGTGAAGTCACGAAAGCGAGACTCGAACTTTCTCGAGCCTCCCGTGCACAAAAAAGTTGTTCATCGATGCCGCTCTTCAATCATCTCGCGATCAATAGAGTTCGGCCACGGAACACAACAACAACAACAACGCTCACAACAACGCTCACAACAACGCTCACATCAACAACAACAACATCGCTCACTACGAATGAATGAAAGTGGGCGCAAATTTATGCTCAATTTGTTCAACATAATTGATTTGAAATTTATAGATTGAGCAACTGCAACAACACCACCTCACGATTTTCCCCCGATCGCCGCTCCTTCGCTCTCTCGCTCTCCCCACTCCCACTCATTTCACGGCGCCGCCCCTCCGCTCACCCGACCGCCTCACCGACGCGCTCACTCATCCGCCATCAACTCGGCGTTTTTCCAAACGCAATCAATGAACTTCGCCCCCGCTGCCTTCTAAAGGAATTTTTCAATCTCAGGTTGGTTCAACAAAGTTGCCGACCCAGCATGAGCCGAAGTTTGCATTAAGTTTTTGTTGTTTTGTTGCTCACGAGTGTGTTAATGTGAGCGCGATCACCACTCTGTATGTCCGTCTCTCTCTCGTTCTCTCGTCCTCTCGTGCGTTCAAATGCTAGCAGAGGTCGTTTTTCATATCTTCAGCAATTTTTAGGAAGCAAGTGAGGAAAACACAACAACAACAACAACAACACCGTCCATCGATTTGCATTTGAAGTTGGGGAAAATTGATTTGTTTTTATGCGCGTGCTCAGTATGCCGCGAGCAGCGTTAATCGTGTTTGTTGATCGATGATCGGCGCTTCGATAGGCTCGAGTGGTAGATGCACGACTTACAACAACAACAACAAAAACAACAACATTGACACACCTTTAATGCATTTATAGCATTTGATTTTACTTTATTAAATTTAAGTTTTTCACTCTCTATATTGTAGAATTTTATTTTCTTTTACTAATTTTTGGCCTTTCTTCTGTTAATTTTATTTTCCCCGTGTAGAAACACTTTGATTAGCACTGGAATGCTAGTTAAAGCTTCAACCGAAATTCATTACAGTGCTTCTCCAAGCGCCAAAGCAGGGTATTTTTGGGAGAATTAAACTGTAAAGAGTCTTCAACGAGTAGTTAAGCTGTGAAGAGTTTCTGCGAGACGTGACGAAGCTCAGCGAGATAAATTTACAGGGCTCAGCGATGAGTAGAAAAAAACTATTCTAAGAAGATGAGTGTGAAGAGGAAAACAATTGATTTCTCTCTCCCCACTCCGCTCTCTGAAAATGTGTATCCACAGTCGTTGGCCGAAGTTAGAGAGGCTCTGATTTATTCAAAGCAAAGAATTCTCAATTGTGCAGACTTGCCAGATGCCAATAAAACGCACTTTCACAACTATTTTTAAATAGTTTTAAATATTTTATTTAGATTTCTGCCATATTATAGATTTCTGCATTTTTTCTTCCTTGACTTTTGGGTTGCGAAATTCAAAATGCTAAATATTGAGTATCGCTAAAATTTACATACATCGTTATTTTCATTACAAGTTCGAGACAAACAGCTTCAGTTGCTGCTGCTTACAGTTTATTGTTGTAATTTCAAATTTGGTAAGTTAATTAGTAGTTAATACGAGTTTAATTAGTGTTTGACTTTAAAACTTTGAAGGAAATTTACAGTGCGCAGTATTTACTCTGCTGGATTGAACTTTCGATATTCTTGTGTTATCTCAAGTTTCTTCTTCTTCTTCTTATTCTAGTTGTATTGAAATAAACTAGTTAAAATACAATTTTATCTTTTAATATCTTGTTATCAACCGTTTTTTCCCTTGTTTCGAAGTGTTCTATTTTAAGAATTAGATAAAAAAAAAACAAAGCAATCAATTGAGTTTTTTGACAGGAAAAAATTAAATCACGATTTTGTGAAAAGGAAAAGCAAAACATCAAAGTTTAAGTTGAAAGAAAATGTTATTTTTTTAAGAATTTCAATAGAAGTTCTTCAGTTTAATCGGATTCTTCAATTCTAAAGTGAGTGAAAACAATTTAACAATCTGAAAAATTGCAAGAATTGATCGCCTCTGCTGAGTATGAATAAGAAAATTTCTATTTATTAGATATTTTAAGAAATTTACAATATTTTACATCAATTGCGAGTGAAGCAACTTTTGTTGTCTGCTTGCTCTCTCTCTCCTCGCCTTCGAGTTTCTCGTAATACTTTCAGGGTAAATTTCAAGAATCTCTGCGGCTTGACTTCTCGCCGTTATGTAGTTCTAGAAATGCTCAAAAACATTTAATACATCTACGCATACATACGTTTATGCTATGTTTGTGTATATTAATAACGATATACTGGTTGTTGTATGTGTGAATAAACGTTTTTAGTACTTTATGCATGTACGTTACTAACTACTAAACATTTACGATACCGTTAAGCAATCAAATGGCGGAGGAAAGTGTTGGTTTCGCAAGTTTTGCAGGAATTTCGCTTCACAAAATTTGTTTGTTCTACAGAACGAAAAGTTGTTATTTTCTCCGCCCGAAGTATGAAAATTGAGAGAATTGCATTCAGAGCTTTTCTTGAAGAGTAGTTAGTGAGGGGGCGGGGGGGTGGAGGAAGTTAGTGAGTGGGAGGAGGAAAGAGGAAGGATAAAAATGCTCTCTCAACTGAAAGACACACACACACTCGTTGCTTCACGCATTCATTCAGAGCTCTGCTTCGACGTGCTGTCACGCTTCGATTCGACTTTTCGACTTTCGATGAAAACGAAGTTTGAATCTTGAACTTCCTCGCCATTCTTACATCGTGGATTTTATTTACTAATTTACACTCATTTTACACTGCTGCTGCAGTGCGTTCGCTATTTTACATGACGGCTGACCTGCTTAAACTACGATTAATCTTCACATGGATTCCAATTTATTCTTCGATTTACAACACTTGAAATTATTGATTCAATTTACATTTTCATTTGATTTACTATTTCAATGCATGAAGTTATCTTGTGTTTTTAGCTTAATTTCAGTGCCTTGAAATTTAGTTTTCATACCCGTATTTCAGTTTTCACTGCCTGGAATTCTTATTCTACTTAAAGCAGCCGCAAAAGGACGTTTAAAATACTTTTTTAATTTGTCCCATTGAAATTTTGAATTCGCCCAAGTTAACGGTAACATTATTGAATACACTTATAACGGCTTATTTTTTTATGTATGCAAATTAATTCGTTCGAGAAAACCAAGTAAAAGAATTCAAAAAAACAACAGAACGCAAAAAACTAAAAGGAAACGCGAAATTAAATTATACATTTTTCACGTGAAAATTTTTGGAAATTTCCTACGAAGTCAGAGAGGGTCATTCGAGCCAAATTACACGCAGAACCTCAAAACACGTGAGCAAAAAAAAAATTATTAGCGATTTTTTAAGAGTATTTAAAATTTCTAAATTTATCTTTTATTTTAAAAGTAGAAAGAGATTATTATTTACTAAATTTTAAGTTTTAAATTAAGTTTTCATCATTATTACTGATGCAATTGGAGTTTTCAGTTTTTAGAAATTGTTTTGGTGCTTCGAGCCAAATTCGTTTAATTTGGTTTTTCGGTTAATAATTGAAAGCAGAAAAACTTTAAAAGCTCGAACGAGAAACAACGTTCGGATTTTCGCAGGATACGCAGGAAACGTGTGGTCCTTCCAGCCGGAAAATATCAAGAATTGAACAACGAATCAAACGAAACTTAAAACGACCTTTAAATTGTCGAAAAAAAGTGTTTACTCGAAAATCCTTTTATCTGATCTTGATTTGTGAATTTCGGAATTTCTTCCAAGTAGTCGGAAAAGTCAAAGTTGGCAGCTGTACTCGTCAGCCGCTCGACAACGGAACGCAACCGAACGAAACAGAACACTTGCAAGGAAATGAAAACAACTGAACTGGTGTTGAAAGAAGAATCGTGGCCACTTTTTATTGGAATTCGATCTGAACGTATTTTGAGCTTTTCTTCTTCACTCATTCTCGATGGCGCTCAATCTTCTCTGCGGCTTGTTAATGTTTTGATTCAACGCTTGAATGAACTCAGCGCTGCTCAGAGCTTCTAGAACGTCTTACAGTTAACGCCTTACGCTACGTTACGTCACGCTACGCTACACAATTACACAATACACGATCTGAGCTCGCTGTACAAGTAGTAGACATCTATTACAAATACAACATTAAATTACGATTTAAAGTAGCTTAACAACTAGTTTTGTGTATGTTACAGGAGAGTGAGGAGTTTGCTGATTACGCGGAGTTCGTCGCTCGTCGCTCGTCGCTCTCTAGAGGTTGAGGAAATGGTGTTGGTTGAATTTAGAACTGAAACAGAATTTTGAATTCAAACCGAACACGCAGGAGAAGAGCATTTTCTCCCTTTATCTTCCTTTGTATTTTGTTTGTTTTTGTTTTTGTTTTTTAAAAAATTACTTTCCTATAAGCGTATTTTTTTCGGTTAATTTAACTTAAGCTAGAAACACTTGAGAGAGGAGTTCGCAGAATGTATGGAGAGAGAGGGAGAGAGAGAGAGAGAACAGTTTCATCTCTCGACAGCCATCCACTAACTCACCACAATTCGAACTCCCTCATTTCGAACTGTTTCAGTTCTCAGTAAATAAAAATTCAGTTGAGTTTCTTTGTTTCATTTTCTCTGAAAGTTCAGTGCTTTGTATATTGTTTTTCTTGTTGTTGTTGGTTGTTTTCAGTGTTTCACTAAATCTACAAATATTCTACACAATTTTGTTTTAAATTTAAATTTCCTTGTATTTCGTAACATAATTAAATATTTAAATTTGTATAAAAAATAATAAAATTTATTGTAGTTTATAAATTAAGAGCGCGTGAGCACAGAGAAGCTTTTATAAGCCGACATCGGTAAGACAGGCGAGACGGCGCAGAGAAACGGGCGAGGGAATGAGGTAGCAGTAGGAAGAGTTCACGAGCAGAAAGAGATGGCGGAAGACAAGCAAAGAGCGGTTGAAACAGAGAGAAATGAGAGAAAGAGCAAAAGAGAGGAAGATCAAAAGAGCGGGGGAGTTACAAGAGATTAAAAAGGAGTATGGAAAGGTAGAGAGAGAGAGAGAGAGAGAGAGAGAGAGAATGGAAGGACAAACATAAAGAATGGAAATAAACAGAAAGAATGGAAATAAATAGAAAGAATGGAAATAAACAGAAAGAACATGAAAACACAGAGAGAGAACATGAAAAGACAGAGAGAGCGAGAACATGAAAAAGCAGAGAGAGAGAGAGAACATGAAGACAGAGATAGAGAAAGAGAGAGAACATGAAAAGACAGAGAGAGAGAGAGAGAGAATGGAAAGACAGAGGGGAGAGAGAGAGAATGGAAAGACAGAGGGGAGAGAGAGAGAATGGAAAGACAGAGGGGAGAGAGAGAGAATGGAAAGACAGAGGGGAGAGAGCGAGGAAAATGACGGGGGAAATGCACATTTTCTGGTTTTAATTTTAATTATTTCAGCTTTCAATTCATTCAACTTAATTCTCTAAACAAGAACACCTTAAATTAAATAAGTTTTTACAATTTTCAAGACTACAACCCGCTCGAGCCCCGCCTTACCGCTATCGGGCGAAAGTTGTTAATGCACAGCGCTTCCTACTTGAGTTTCACTTTGTTGCACGTTTTGTTTAACTATTTACATCATTTTTATAAGTTCTCTTTTTCTCACAATTGGTTGCATTACTTCTTTTTTCCCCGTTTTGTTTGCATTTTCAGTTTGGTTTATTGATTTCTTAGATCTTACGTTTAATTTAATGTTACAATTAAATGTGTTCGCATTGAATCTCTGCTTTGTATGCTGAGATGATATTGGAATTAAGACCCGATATATAATAAGCGATCAAGTCTGCTACTCTGCTGTATAAAATATTATTCCTGCTTTCAAAATGAACATGACTTCTAAATTATGTTCAACTTAAGAGCAGCAGTAGTAGTCACTCGTAATGTACAAATCGTAGTACTAACAACTAATAATAATAGTAATGATAACGTTAACGTGTTCTTAAATTACACAGCAGCGATGCAACAAATGCTACAACAGTTCTAAACTCGGCTGATGGATTTATTGTCGGACTTGGTTGAAAATGTTCGGATTCAGTTTAGTAAAACTAGAAATACAGAATTCCATTGTTCGCAAATTGTTTTTAAGCCTTTAAGAGGAGAAATTTAAAAATCACAGAACCAAATCGGTAGAGTTTTGAGTGAATGCAATTCAGTTACTTCTTGAAATTTGCATGATCTTCTTCTTCCCACGTCATTCAAATTCAAGCCACCCACGTGAAACCCTTCATGAGTTTTCTTTCACCTCTTACTTCCTCTACACTTTTCACTTTTCAATTCAATTCTCGAATAGTTATAAAGTTTGCAGAACTGCGTAAATGTTTCACAAAGCGATTTTGCAATTTTCAACCATTTTTTGCGCTTTAGCAGCTTTTATAATTCTCGCAGAGAAAGAACTTTGCATTAATATTTTTTAAGCTTTTCTTTATTTAGGTGTTTTCCGTTTCGATATTTTGATTCAAAAACTTTTTTCACCAGTTCGCAAATAGAATAGAAAGTTTTCCGAAATTCTGAAATGTGAAAATTGCTTAATCGCGATTAAGTGCTTGTGAACGTTGCAGCTCAATTTTAGTTTTGTTTTACATGAATGTATGTCTTGTTTTACATGAAAGGAAGTCTTTTTATTTGGCGAGAGGACGAGAGAAATCTCCATCCTTCGCGACGATGATAAAACCAACAATGAAGAAAAGCAAGATGAGACGGACTCATCAAGAGCAGACGCGATCCCGATCTGCGCATTAGAGAAAAGGAAACCAGAAGGTAACAATCCACAGCTTGTCCAGCAAAGCCGTCAACCAAAGCCATCGACCTCCAGCCGCTTGAGTTGCACATGAACGAGGACTGGTGGACCGAGCAGCCACCCGAAGCCTGCAGCCATCCCTTCCAACGACATCACAGCGGCCATCTGCCTCCCCCGGATGCCGGCGGACGGCATCAACTATGAAGCAAAGGAAACGCATTTGTAGTTATCTCTCCTTTTCTCACCTATTTATGGCCATGGAGGCGGTTGCATTGTTGTTGCTGCTACTGGTGCTCACGTTGTTGCTGGTGGTGGTGTTGTTGCTACTGCCGTTGCTGTTGTTTGCGGTTGACAGGAATGTTGTGCCGGCCGCACTCCCGGCTACGTTGCTGTTACCACTGCTGCTTCCATTACTGTTGCTGACAACAGACACAACATGTTCGATTGTTTTACTTTCCGTCGTGTCTCCCTCGCCGACTCCCCTGCCAGGAAGCAGCGTTCCACTGTTCGCCGTCAGTGAGTTCGATGCTACCGCGTTATTCTGTGTGCTTGTCGTCACCACCACCTGTGAATTCGCCGTAACCGCCGCTGCCGAAATTGGTACTGGTCGCATGTTGGTGAAGATGGTTTGGTTGTTGCCGATGCGCCCACGCAGCACTGCGTGCGTCATGCCGCCGGGCGTGATTTGCATCTGCATCTGGCCAGCGTTGTTCTTCTGGAGCGGCTTCACATTCAACAGGCTGGTGTAAAGCACTCGCTTGCTTCCGTTCTCCGGCGCTGACCCACTGCCCGAGCTGGATCCCGCCGCTGACGCCGCCACTCCACTCGAGGCATCATTCGCGGCAGCACCGATTATATTGAGTATACGATCTCGCTTTAATTTCTGTTGCTGCAACAACTGCTGCTGCTGCTGCAAAGTACTGGCTGCCGCCTTATTAAGCAGTACAGTCTGTTGCTGCTGTTGTTGGCCTTGTTGTTGCTGCTGTTGTTGTTGTTGCTGCTGCTGTTGTTGTTGCTGCTGCTGCTGTTGCTGCGCTGCAACAACCGTTTTCGCGTCCACTATAATGTTGCCCTGTTGGATGCCGCCTGAAGAGGAGACGAAATTCACTTTCAGGTTGGAGTTCTGCAAGTCCTTGTAATGGATTTTATGTGTGTTTTGTTGTTGCCCCGCTGCTCCTGCTTGCAAGTCGCTTGTGGTAGCGAGGGCGAAGTTGTTGGCGGCGCCAGCAGAAGCTACGACGCCGCCGCTGCCGCTGGTGGTAAAGATGATTTTGTTGCCGCCGCCGCTCTGCTGCTGCTGGTGATGGTTGCCCTGAGTTGTGAGGATTGTAGTCGGTTGCAGGCTGTAGTTGTGATTGGCAGCAACGGCTGCTGAATTTTGCTTCTGTTGTTGTTGTTGTTGTGACATGTTGAGTTCGGAAACCAACAGCGGAAATGCCGACATCTTAATAACTTTGCCGCTCTGCATTTGAACTTTTTGTAGATGTTGCTGAATTTGTTGTTGTTGCTGCTGCTGTTGTTGTTGCTGCTGCTGCTGTTGTTGTTGTTGTTGTTGCTGCTGCTGCTGTTGTTGGCCTTCAAGGATCGTCGTGTTATTCACACCTTCGTCCTGCTGCAATTGTTGTTGCTGTTGTTGCTGCTGCTGCTGTAACTGTTGCTGGAGTTGTTGTTGCTGCTGCAACTGCTGCATTTGCTGTTTGGTGATTTGTATCTGATGCTGTTGCTGTGGCTGTTGTGTGATGATTTTTCGTTGTGAAAACTTTCTATTCAGCAGCAGTTTGTTGATATCTACGCGAGAAGGAATTAAATACACACGCACAACTTTCGCGCTCTACTGAACTCACCTGCTCCCTCGGGGCCGTTTAGTTGCCGCTTCTGCGGCGGACGACTGGCCCAAACAATTTTGTTGCCCGCTGCCATCGCGGCCGCAGCAGCTTCCGAGGACGCTGCCGTTAGCACACCGGTAGCAGCGCCCAAATTCGTGGCTCCGATCTGTCGCCAAATAATCTGCTGAGTTTGCTGCAACTGCTGCGGTTGCAACAGCTGTTGCTGCTGCTGCATGTTACGCCCCGATGTTGTTACCAATAACGGCGTTGTAGCTGTGGACATCGGTGTACCGCCGCCGCCGCTGCCGCCACCACCACCTCCAACACTGCTGCTGTTCCCACCAGCTGCAACATGCTGTACGCCACCGATACTGTGCACAGCCAACTGCTGCCCGCTTGCTGTGTTGATGATGTTTACGTTGGGCGGCATAGCCGACGCCGACGATGACGACGGACCCACTGAGGCTCCATCGATGCTTAGAATGTTGGCACCGCCTGCTGTTGAATGCGTGCCGTCGCTCTCGAGTTTCACGTTCGACAACGTAATGACAGCGTTTGCGTTGAGACCGCTAGGAACTTGGTTGCTGCCGCCAACCGCCGGCGCCTGCTGCTGGTGTTGGTTGGAGCTCGCTGCCGCGGCCGACACCACGCCGCCCGCCTTCTGAATGTAGATCTTCTGAGCACCGGGAATGCCGTCGGCTGAGGTTGTCGTGTATATCATGTGATTGCCGGACGCCGTGGATCCGATGGGTGTCAGCGTGGGTTGTTGTCGGAGTGACGACCCAGATGACGATGTCGGTATATACTGGGTGATGACGGGAGCCGCCGTCAGTTCGCGATGCATTTGCAGCAGCAACTGCTGCTGCCTTTGATGTTGCATCAACTGTTGTTGTTGCATCAACTGCTGTTGCTGCTGCTGCAATTGCTGCAACTGTTGCACAGCCACACTACGCAATGGCTGTTGTTGTGTCTGATGCTGATGCTGCTGCTGATGCTGCTGTTGCTGCTGCTGTTGCTGCTGTTGCTGCTGCTGTTGTATATGGACAAATTGCTTGTGTGCCGCTGGCTGTGGGCGAGCTGCCGCCACCGTGATTATGTCAGCTACAGCTTGTTGTTGAAGCAGCGAAGGCTGCATTGCAGGTTGCTGTCGCTGGTTCACTACTGAAAGCAGCTGTTGTGGTGCTGCCGCTACAAACTGATTCAAGTTGCCGATCGCAGGGGCACTCGATGTTAAAGTAGACAATGTCGACTTTTCTCCTTGCCGCCCACTTGTGGCCGTGTCACTCAGTGTTGCTTTCACGGCCACCGACGACGAAGTATTTGCTACCGGCGCCTCGGTGACCTTATCGGATTCGGCGCCTTCTGCATCCGGCGGCTCTGGCTTCTTGAAGAACACATCGTCGCCCAGGCTCTTAGTAGCTGTCGCCACGAAGCTTGAACTGCCAACGCAAGAACTACCAGCGCGCTTGCCATTCTTCGTCCTGCTGGCACCTCGCTTGCTGACGTCTTTCGTCTTCCTGTCATCTATACAGTCGAGCAGACCGGCCACCGCTTCGGCATCGCCGCCCACTGCGTCCACAGCCTCGCCATCCAGGATGCCGTTCCAGAAGTTCGTCGTTTGGTTGAGCGTCTTGAGATCATCGATTTGGCACTCCTGCAAAATGTTGTCGAGCATGTTCTCGTCATTCTCGTCGCTGTCGCCGAGAAGATTGATGTCGTTCAGCGAGTCTCCGCTCAGGTTGAAGTCGATGCCTGCAATCGGAGATGGAGAGGCGTTATTATTTTCACGAATTTCGAATACACTGTACTAAAACTCACCCGAATTCGAGTTGCCCGCTGCCGTGGCGTCAGGCGACTTACTGCTGCCCCTCGTCACATCCGGCGAGTGCACGGACTGCAGTAGTTGTGCATCCGGCTCCAGATCGGCGTAGGCGAAGTCTGTAGTGACGAAGAGTGATTCCTCTCGGCCAACATCCCACAGTCTTGGAGTTGCGCTGACCTTCGGTGGCGCCGCTACAGTCGACAAATCATCGAGCGGACTCAAACTCTGCAGTTCTACCGCAATCGGCGTTTGCTCAGTCCAATCGACCAACGTCTGATCGGCATTCAGTGCGGTCGGCAGTTTGCTCCAGCCATCAATGCTGTCACACAGCTCGTCTGACGGAGTCGTAGGGCGGAAGTGATGCCAGTCGCGGCGTATCTCGGACAGCAACTCATTGCAAACGTCCAGGCGCTGACTGGAGGTGGGTGACAGACTGCCGAGGTAGTCGTCTGAAGGAACGGCTGACAAGTCGACGTCATCGATGAGTACATTGACGCTGTTGCCGATGTCGCCTTGCTGTCGGGCGTCACTCGTCGTCGTTGCCTTGCTGTTGCGCATGTCCTGCAGCCGTATAACATCTGCCACTTGATTCAGCGAAGTCGAAAGGTAATGATCATCATCATAGTACGACAACCCTTTCGGAACTCGGTCTCCCAACTTTTGGTCGGAATTCAGGTCGTAGGAGTCGAGCAGCTCCTTCTTAAAAATACGCCGATTTGCGTTGATGAAGCTGCTGAGCCTCGCCAAATTCACGTTCTCCTCGTCGTCGAGCGTATCCGCGGCGCTGGTCGCAGACGACTTCTGCATGCTGCTGAGCGGCTCGTTGGAGTCGTCAACGTCGGACGCGTCAATCGCTTCCTGCTTGATCGCCAACTCGGTCTTTATCACATTCAGTTTATCATTAGCGTTAACATTACTATTATTATTATTATTTACGATTAGGTTACTACTACTATTTTTGCAGCTGTTAACAATATTATTCAGCGTCGCCAGTCGATTATTCTGCTGCTGCAGTTGTTCTGGCTGCTGTTGCTGCAGTTGTTCTGGCTTCTGCTGCTGCTGCAGTTGTTCTGGCAGCTGCAGTTGTAGTGGCTGCTGCTTATGCACTTGTGTTGGCTGCTGCTGCTGCAGTTGTGCTGACTGCTGTTGCTGCTGCAGTTGTGCTGGCTGCTGCTGCATTTGTTCTGCCTGCTGCTGCTGCATTTGTTCTGCCTGCTGCTGACTCGGCAGCGCCATCTCGTTCCTCTCTTCCGCCTCCTTCACTTCGTCGCTGATCAGCTTCTCGCGCTTCCCCTTCTCGCTTAGTAAGTAGTTACTAATTTCGTCCATTCCATTTTTCTCAAGCGATTTCGCGAGTCGTTGCAACAGTAGCTGCGACAGCGGGTTCTTCAACGCTGCGCGCACAGAGCGCCAGTCTTCAGCTGCGTGATTCAGTTTCTGCCGCTTCGTTGTATTCGACGTATCTTTTGCTTCACTCAGCTTTGTCGACGCTCTCTGCTCCATCTGCTTCAGTCGTTTCCGCCTACGATGACGACTCTGAACGCTTTCAAGCGTCAGAGCTGAAACGTAGCTGCTGTCGCGCGTTATGTTCTCGTTCTCGTCGTCGTCGTCCCAGTCTGCGTAGTCATCGTCCTCATTGAGGTCTGCATCGACACTGTAATCTCCGCTGGCGGCCTGCGTTTTAACTTCAGACAACTTCTTGACTTCATCAGCTTTGACTCTGATGGCGGCGTTCTTGTTGTCTGCAGTTGTCCGCGTCAGACCTACAGCGCTGGGCAGGTCCACCACGGTGGGTGGTGAGGCAGGAGCTTTCATGCCAGTCTTATCGAATGGCTTCGTCTTGACTCTCGACTCCTTGTTGCTACACTTGGATTCGAGTATCGTGTAGTCCAACTGCGACCAGAAGTCGTCGAGACTCGTGGCCGCGCGGTCGAGTATCACGCGACCACCACGCCCCAAGCGGCGACGTGCGAAGCCAATGCAGCGCGGCCTGTGGACGAAATTTTGCAATTAAATCGAAAAACGCACTACAAAGCGGCCAGGCATACCGCGGGTGACGTATGGACGTAAGAGTGAAGCGGTACTTGGGGTCAGCGTGTCCGTTGTCCTCTTGCGGCTCCCACGGCCACGTGCCATTGGTCGCTCGTGGCTGCAAAGGAAGTGAAACGTGCAGCGGCTGCTAACTGTAACCACCATTTCGTGTTGACTCACCCGCAGGTACTCGCACTGCTGTCTCCGTCTAAATGCAAACGCTTCTTCCTCGCGCTCCTCCGAGCCGACGCGCTGGTTCCCGTTCGAGTACTCGTCCTCCTCTGTTTCAAAGTTAGACTCAAAAGCGGCGGGTGATAAGCTCTGTTGATGCAAATGTAGGTGTGAGCCGTAGGAAGACGCGGCGGCTGCGGCAGCTGCTGCTGCAGCAGCGGCAGCCGCAGATGGGGGTATCCCGCCGGCCAAATACTGTTGTTGTTGCTGCTTGTCGCGCGGCACTTTGTGTTTGCGCTTCTTGTATTGTCTTTTCTCCTTGCGACTTCCGCTGCCGCCAGCGTTGATTGCATCTTTTTGAGAGAGAAAGAGAAAAAGATAGAAGTTATTCTCGATCGAAGAAGATTTCATTCTCGTGCCGTCAACTCGACAGAATGTTAAGAACATTTTTCATTAAAGTCCACTGAAGTCTTCAAGTCAGATTAAATAATCTGACCGTGACAAAACTGACATCTAATTGTCCGCCCAAGCTTACCGATTGCTAGGCTCGACGAATTCAGGTACTGTGACGTCGATGAATACAGATGACCACCGCTGGTCGATGTGTTGTTGGGCCCAGCGACCAGCATGCCGGGGGCCAACATGCCTCCAAGCCCAACTGCCATCCCCGGCATTGCGACCCCGGACGTCGCTGACGAATGATGTGAGTATTGGTTCGGGTAGAGAGGAGCAAATGCAGGCCTGAAAGAAATTTTAGTGGATTAGTGGGGGCATCGCGCCTAGAACGAGTTTCCAACCGTGATTGCTTCAAGGTCGAACACAGTTCGGAATATATGGCGCCGCTGAAGTCTTGCAGCTCCACACGCTTCTCGAAGATCTCGATGGATAAATGCAATTGTTCGCGCTTCGTCTTCTCTCTCCGCTTGACCATCTCCAGCACGGTGGTCGCTCTCTGCAAGTCGCGCCTGCGGAAGAGACAAAAGACTGGCTTAGTTGGGCACTAGGAAAGCAATGAAGAAGGTTACCTCAGTTTGAGCATCTTCTCGTAGGACGTCTCATCGTTTTTGCGGTTCTTCCGCGTTTGCATCTTCTCGGTGCGCCGGCGGAATGCTAAGTACGGGTTGTTTGACGAAGTGCCAAGACGATTCTCCGTCCTGACTGTGAGGATCAGAGGGTGTTGCTGCAGGCGAGCACATCGGAGCGTAGCATGAGGATCAAAAGTCTGCAGAATGGTTCGAGGATGCTTACCATTTTCAGTCGCTTATTCAGCCAGTAGTCGTACACAGCTATGCTGATCTCGTCTTCTTGCTTGAGCAAGGCTTTGGCTTCGTTGAGCGTGACCACCGTCTGACCAGAGCTCTTCTCCAGCCGGTCCATCATCATCTCGAACTTCAGTGGCGTCAGTTCCAGCCGCCCGCTGTTTTTGCTCACCCAGACCTCGTCGGCGCTGTCCATGTCGTATTCGGGCACGTCCTGCTCCAGCCCGAGAGCTGCATTTAACGAGAGACGATGCGGATAAGAGAGGAAAACATTGCAAAAAGGAGAGAGGGAAACTAACGCTGCATGTGGATCATCTGGCGGGGCATCTTGTAGTCTGGCGGGTAGCATCTGTCGTAGAACTCCTGCTCGGTCAAGTAGACCTCGGGCGTCGGAATGATGAGACCCGTACATATTGCCCGCTGCAGATGATGTTCCTGTGAGAAGAGACGAAATTTATTAGAGGGTAACAAAGGGTTTCGAATTTGATGAGCTTTCAAGGTTCTGAAGCCGGGTGAAATCAAATTGTTCGAAATTGCAAAGGACAGTGAAAAATTGGAAAAACGCCGAATTGCCGGATCCATTAGGGGTTTAAATTGAACTCAATTACTACAACCGATTTAAATTACTTCATTTCAATTCTAATGCCATTTGAAGCCGAAGTTCGAATAACATCAATCAAAACTTTAAATTTAAAACTCAATCGTTTAGAGCTCCGCTCATTTAATGGGAGAGTAAATACCCCCCCTCCCCTTTTCTTGGCACTCAAGTTATTTGTAACACTTTGTTGCCTTTTGGCAAACGTGTGCAACATTTTTTACACACTTAAATGTAATTCAATGAATTCTAAAAACACCTTCCAACAACTTAGATGAGTGCGGAACAATGTTGTTAGATTAATTCGGGGATACAAAGTTGGGTACGTGTGAGGCGGAGAAAAACAAGAAAAAATAAGGAGCCGTTTAATAAACTGAAGGACAAAACCCGACGCCAAGTGATAATGGGAAGAAATTCTATGCAAGATCTGAGATGCGAAGAATGTGAACTGCAATTAGAAGACGGATGATGAGCTCTCTTCACACTGACGTTGACAATTGGATACCTTTTCGCAGAGATGAAGACGAAGGTAGTTTTATTAACTTTGAATGGGGAAAATCTTAAAAGTGGAATTGCTTGTAAATTCAAGTGAGAAAATACCGTTTTACATACTTAACCGAGTTAGAAATGCTCTTCCAACTTCCCTGAAGTTTTAGCACTGTAGTTAATTAACAAAAAAGGTAAAATACGCATAAATTTTCTTGATGTGGACAGCTTCCCTCTATATTATTTTAAAATAATTACTTCTGGCTCATCAGAATTTTTGAAAGCCAAGAATTCGCTGAAAAACACAGAGGCATTCAGAAGAAGCAGACGAAAACAAAACCTCACGTTAACTTTAGCCGAACCACGAGACGTAAAAACTTTGAAGGTGAGTAGAGGCGAGTATGAATTGTTGCATCTGCAGAGACACAGGCTTGCGATCGTAATCAGTGGCGTACGCAGCAAACATGGGTTTGGGCGAAGGGTAAAGAAATTAAGCTGTTTTTCTTTTTTTTTATCGAGTAAAATACAACGAAACTATTAGTCAGGGGAGAGAGTTCGCACCCCAAGTACTCCCTTCTCTCGTAAATGCGGTCCTGATCGGGATGGCTGAATATGTAAATAAAGGCTGGCGAAGCAGTCAGTTATCACTTGCAGATATTTTACCGCGCACATGAAAACCACGGCGAGGGGTGGTGGCGTGAATGGAAAGGCAAACCAACTGCAAACAGCAGCCTCAGTCGGCCCGCAGTTTGTGGGGATTTCTGCTTTTCTCTGACTCCATGCATCATCCGTCATAAACGTTGGCGTCGCCAACACGAATCTGGCCGTCGCACAGTATAACGACGAGTGTTGCCAAAAAATCTTAAACGTAAATACGACGGAGAGTTAAGAAAAAAGTAAATATTAACCGAACGGAAAAGATTCGTTCGTGCGTTTTTAATTTATTTCGCAATTATAATTATTTTCCCTTTACCAGTTGAAATAAGACTCTTTTCTGAAATCCCCTGATTGTCCAGCGATTTGGGTGACACCGATACGGGATTATTTACTGCCATAATTACCATTTCTCATAATCTACCACCATTTTGTGTTCGATTTACCCACCAACTCAATATTCCGTCATACTGTGCGTTTTCGCCAACGTGATTATGACCCCATTACAGCTCCCACTTCCAAATCGTAACGATGCCTCCGCCGCTTGCCTCGTGAGTTGTGGCTGCTGCTTTGTTGCTAGCAATGATTCTGACAACGCTGAATGTTTTGCAAATGTTTTCTTCCTCTTTTCTTTTTTTTCTATAATGTGTTTTACTACTTCTGAAGCCGAAGCTGATTTCTAAAAGCTTCGGTTTTGATTTTGACGATGTTTGAGCGTTTCATTATATTGCTAGATTACAATATTCAATATTGCCAGATTCTTTAACTGATAATGATTTAAATGCTTTTAATTAGAACAATAATTCTTAATTTGTTTTTCACATTAAAGCCGAAATGCGCAGTAATTTCCCCATTGCTACAACATTAAATCAATAATTCGTACGATGCGAGTTGCTCTATAAAAACTTTTACTACATTCAATGGAATGCTAAAATAAACAAGCGGAAATATTTTGCAAGTAAAAGAAAATCGGATTTTTCTGCTTTCGAAAAACAAAATTAACAAAGAAAAAGGGAACAAAAGTTGTTGAAGCATTGCAATGGCACTCGAAAGAAAAAAGAACGCGAATCTTACTTAATATGAATTTTTTATTTTTAATATCGAACTCTAAATGGGGGAGGAGACTAAATATTGTAAGATTATTTTACTTGTTTTTGGAATTATTGATGGCTTGTTAAAATTTGATAAGAGCTAAAAGAACAATAACTTCAAAATCGATTTTGCAATCCCGAAGATTTGAAGGAAGTTATAAGCAGAAACTGAAATCTTAACAGCTCGAGAGGGCAGAAGGATCTTTAGGAATTAAAAGAATAAAAGGCGGACCTAATTACAGATTCTTCAGAAGGGCATAAAGAGAACTTGGTTTAATAAACAAGGGCCTCCGCGCATGTACCGCATCTTGCTCACCTTCTAAAGTGTCAAGAAAGCCCACGCGTACATTCTGTCCAAACATAAAACGTGTTGTTTCTGGCATCAACTTTCAAGCTGAAGCTTAACTGAGCCACACAAGGCTAAAAATACACACACACACACCACACCACTTTTGAGCACCTCAAGAGTTCACGTTCCGAATACGGCGTGTGATTCGAGAAGGGAGTGAAGAAAAAATCAAGAAACGAAGCGCAAAAGAAGGAGCGAAAAGAACCCGTGAAAGTACGAGCAACTTTATCAGGTCACGATTTGTGACGCAGCATAGTTCGGCGGAGAGCGAGCGATACTGCTTTTTGCATGCATAAACACAACTCTCGAGACAAACAAAAATGCTGCCTCATCTAAAAGAATTCTACCGCAGCTCCAACACAGCAATGGCACGGCTTTCAATCGAAATTTCCTAGCTGCACGTATCTGGAAGCACTAAAGCACAATCATACAGCAAAACCGAGAGCAAACAACACGGCGGCATCCTTGCTGAATCAGTGAACAAACTCCAGCTGAAATTTGGTTGGTGGTGCGCTATGTAAGCAAGGAACATGAGCGGCGGGACGAAGCGATTATTAGTGGGGCGGGAAGAACGTGAGCCAAACTCTGAACTGCCCCACCAGCCACCCAAACAAACCAAAGAGCGAAGGATGGTTGGGTGACTCAGTGTTTACGGAGCGATATAAGTGCCGGTGGGTGGACACAAATCCCATGACACTGACGACGACAACGGTAGTGCGAGGAAGGAGAAGCACGAGTGGTTGAGAGATGCAATGAGGATGCAATTTTGTCCGCAAGACAGTCTCCGGCTTTAAGCTCAACTTTAAGATGTGCAGGACTGCATTTCCATGCTGCCTCGGCAGTTGAGTAAGCGACTCGACAAACTTTTCTTCAATTCCTCCGGACAAAAGTGCACTTCAATATTCAGCGATTTCTATGCTGGCATTACGTGGAAGGCTGCTCGGCGCATAAAGCGGAATAAAGCGCGCTGAGGGGGGCGGCGAGGTGTCTCGATATCGCTGTAGAGCGCGCAATTCTGTTGCGGCCACGTTAAATGTTTTTAATTAAATTCTAGAATTCCAACGTTTGCTTTGAAATAAAAAATTCTTTGTATATTTTCCCCCAGAGATATTCTCACTTCAGCCGCGACGCCTGCAGTTTTTTTTTTTTAATTTTTCAGTTGTTGAGTTGATGCGAGGTGGTGCGGTGTGAAACGGTCGAATTACAATACAATTTCCTCCTTACTTTCCACTCAGGTGCTGCATGTACTTCTATAATTAGCTGCTTTTCATCTACTTCGTATTTTTACTCTAATTAATGAATGAAAAGTTTAAGCGAACAAAAATCTAAGGATTCATAAACCTTTATTAGGAATTTTTCTCTTAATTGTATAATTTTTTGTATGATTAAGCTTTTCTTAAATAAGTCAAGGATTTTTCAGAGCGTCTAGATGTACTATAAATACGAGTTTTCATTGCAGCTGTTCTCCTCCTTCTATGAAGTCCGGCAATTTAAGGCAGCTCAGGTTGGGGCATTTCAATCGTACTGTGGAATCACGTACGATTTTCCCAAATAGCACCGTGTTATTGAAAGTTTAAAGAGCCCAAACTATTTTATAACAAAGCAATAAGAATTAAAACAAATTTTCTATTAAGTCTGCCATTTTAACGGTAGCCTAGAAACAATATGACGATGGCAACTAAATGATATGGAAACAATTCATTGTAAGAGCATCGGTACAAATGAATTGTAGTTAACTTTTATTCATTAAAAACGTATTAACTGAAACTTGAATAAATAAATGAAGCTTTGTTTAACTTAAATTATCCTAACTTATATAAGAAACAATGATTACTGTTCATATTTCTACAAAAATCTGTGAATTAGCAAAAGTGCTTCATAATTTGGTTACTTCGTTCAAGAAGTCGTGCTTAGTCATCCGCATAAATTTAAATTTCTATTTAAACTTTGCTCTGTCTGGCAGGCCGACAATTTTTAGTAACTCTACATACAACACCAGACGAATATTTGTAGATACGTAAATTGCAGTGCAGTGCAACGCAATTGCCAAAGCCAGCGCGATAAACAAGAGGAAGCAGCGAGGAACGGGAATAAGCAAAATACTGACTTGAATGAAATGTAAGAGTTGCTGTTGCCTTTGCCGCAAATTACAAACACGCAGAAGTTTTTAAATTAATTTTCAAATGTAATTATTAAATTAATTTTTAATAATGGCTGTATCCAATGCATGCATGTATGTAGGTCAATGCAAAAAATACAAACAATCAAACTTATATTTAATTCTAATCTCTCCATACCCCACCTTCCTTAAATTCACAGATACAAATTCCATCAAATTGAAATTTCATATTAGCCTGGATTTGCTGAAATGTTTCGCAAGAAAAACGACGACGGCAACTGCTATTTGTAGCGGTGTCAGCATCAGCTGCAGGCAGCAGAGGGCGAACTACGTCAGTGGCCTGAGAAAGCCCACAGCTGTCGAACGGAACGGAACGGAGTCAGGCAGTTCAGTGCGGTGTTCTGTTCTCAGTTGCCTTGGACGCCCGCTGTAGCCGTCTTCATGGTCTGCTGTTGATGCGGTGTCGTACCAGACTTTATTTTCCAGCCAACAGTGCGCAGTAATTTCCTCTTTGTTCTCTTTCAGTATAAGAGGAAATAAGCAAGAGAGCAGTTGCTACGTTAGGGAAGGACGAGAGTAAGAGGAAGGGAACAGGCGTGAAAAACGTGTTAATATTTTTTACATTCTTTTTCCTCTCCGATCTGCTTTTATTAGGCTTCCAGCAATTTCTGGTCTTTGTGTTTATTCTGCAAAAGCCACAAAAATTCCAGCTGGAAAAAGAATTCTGCGGTTTTTAGCTCCAAAATCGCTTTTTACAGTGTAGTCTCTTTAAAAGATGAGACTAGTTAGTTCTATGTTAGCGAAGAAAGTAAAATCAAAGCAAAGCAACTGAGTCTGTTGCACCCGTCATGGACCGCAACAACCAGAGCTCAGTCTGTCCGGTTACACGTTTGTGCGAAAAAGCTTCTCAACCGAGACCTGTAGAGAGGAATCAGATTGTTTAAATGGCTGAATATATATGCTGAATATATAATAATGGCTACTAATCAGCTCAGCTTTTATACCCTCGAAGAAAAATGGAAATCAATATGTTTTGAATGGCGCAAGTTTGATTCTAAAACGTTGTCGAAACTACTGTCATTCGTCATAATCGTGATCGTCACTTCGTATACACATTGCAAATCCATTCACTTTCAATTCAATGACTCGCTTTTCAAAGCACTGCAGCGTTTTTGACGTTATTAGTGGTTAGTTATCAGTGAGTAGTTATTTTTATTTTCATTTTAATTTGCTCAGATAGCATTGAATGGGGAACGTTCGACTGTTCGAACTCCGTAATTCGACGCAACGGAAGATGTAGAAATATATAAAACTGGCAAATTTGGCAAGAAATGATTATTGTAAATATTTTAATCAAAAAATTAAAAAGTTAAATATCGTACGAAAGCAGGAATGTAGCATTATATGATATTCAGTGCCATTCAGACTGCGAAACTCTTTCATTTCCAAATATTATTAGAAAATAAGAAAAAACTAATCAATTTATAAAGAAGAAACTTAAGTGATAAAATATCACAATTTGCAGAGCCCAACAAACACAGCTAAATATATGAAGTGTTCAATGATAAGAGTAAAATGGAACATAAAACACAAAGGCGTCCTTTCGCACCCAAATTTCAGGTAATAAAATCAGAGAAAAAGTTCTAGGTATGTCTTCTTCATATCGTTCTTGTGCAAACAGGTAGAAGAGAAATTACTCTTGAGTCAAAAGAATTCCAGGAATTCAATAATGACATCCTTGGTTTGTGATAATGCTTACATGGTCATCGTAGTAAGGAAATAGTGTATGATATCCATACCTTAACTTTAACTAGATTCGACTTCCCTTTGTGGATTCTGGGGAAACACTATAGCGACCAGTTTAAGTGTCCAGCAGCTCCGATTAAATTATAAATAATTATGAAAATTTCATGAATGACAATTGTGATTTTAAAATGCTTTCATTGTAATGGAACTGCCATCTACAATAGTTTCATTCTCGGAAATTACAACTACTATAGCTAATATAATTTATATAGGAAGGAATTCTAAATATTATAGGAAGCAGGTAACGGAGGTGGAGGTCCAATCAACCCCATGTAATGGAAATGAAGTCGATATATTGGAATTGAATTGACTCGAATTAAAGGCATTCCCCGTATTACAATTCAAATCGCCATTTCCGTGAATCGTAATTTGAATTTTAAATTTCAAAATTTTCTGTAGTGTTGACGGGAAAAAATGTTTCTGATTGCAACTTTATGTAAAGTGAAATTGATTTCACCCGAAGTATCACATCATTCCATTCAACTTACCGACTCTTCTTCCTTTTCCATGCCACTGGGCATCTGTGGAACCGCACGATTGATGGCCGAATATTCCGGCAAATCCGGCAGCTCCTCCGCCAAGAAAATCGGCAACAGCTTCGAAGGATCCAGGGCGCGAGCCCGAAATGATAGCTTCGACATCTTCGTTACTGGCAGGATGTTAAGCAGCAATGACAACACAAGGAGGCAGCACAACGCTACTCTCTTTTTCGAAATATTTTTGCACGTTTCTCTTGGAAGAACCAATTTTCGAAGAGCAGCAAAGTTATTGTTTGGGTTGTTGGTAGTTGCGCCAGATGTTGGGTTTTGTGGGAGATGAGATTAAATGAGTTGTGTATGCTGGAGTCGGGCAGGAGGATTTAAACAAAAACCCGCGTCTGCTGCTTCAGGAAATCCGCAAGCAGCTGCTTTTGTGGCTGCCACTGCGTTAGCCTCTTCAACGGCGACGGCGAGGATGACCGTGATGACGGAGTCACGCCGCAATGTGCGAGAGAAACGAGGGTTTGTTTCGTGAATGCTTCCGCTGCTGCTGCTTCGGCGGCTGCGGCTATTTGGCAGGTGTCGTCCTTTCGGCTTCGACGAATGTGATGGCGATCGTTCGTTGTCGTACGCCACTGATGCTTATATTGATGAGGCGACGGTGCTGGCGACGTCTGAATCCGAAGCTTGCGAATGATGTCAACAACAACAACACAAGCAAGTGTGAAAATCGCTGTTGTTGCTGTTGCTGCTGCTACCGCTACTACTACTGCTACTGCTGCACAGTTGGTCACCGGACAATCGGAAGTTGCTGCCAATGTGGTCGCTATACTTTCACGGCCTAAACGTGTCGACAACAGTGAAATATGAGATGAACTAATTGATTTGCAATGCAAATTACAACTAATCTGTGTTGGTGGTAGCAATAGTAGCAACAACAACAACAATGATGTCGACGGCATTTTTCAAGTTGAAATTAAGTAGATTCGCATAATTACGATTTTTGTACATTCCATTTCATTTTTGCAACAATTTGGATGATACTCGTGTTTTGTTCGTTTAGAATTGAAATTTGTTTGTTTTTCTTTCCCGTTGGTTTATTTTATTCATTCATTTGTTTTGTTGGGATTTCATTCTTCTGCTTTGTGTGAAAGGAAATTAATTAGGAATTGGCAACTGATGCACTGTTGTTGTATGAGCAGTTTAGGTGGAGGGGAGGGGATGAAAATGAACGAAAGCGAGAAAACAACGGACAAGGAAAAATCAACAAAATACAAGCGACCAGCAGACATCTACGCCGAAAACATTTCATAACGTCGAATTATCATAGCTAAAATTGGTGATGGATAGCAATCAACATTCCGGGTTCAAATATGGATAAAAAGAATTCACACGTGAGAAATGGTGGCTGTGCACTTCACCGGAATTTTAGCTAACACCACAAGTCGTCCAACGTTTTAACAAGCCTAGTTGTTTTTCGCGCCAGCATCTACACTTTCGCGGCGACACCTTGTTAAAATCGGCGCGAAGCTCTCGCGATCATTGTGCAACAGCGCCGTGATGAAAGGTGGTATTCTTTACGAGGCGAAACTGTCACATGGCAGAAAAACGTATGTATTTTATCACAAAAACGTATGTATTTTAGCATCCGAAAATGAAACTATAAAAGAAATAACCAGTAATAGTTTAAAAACATTACACGTAGAGCGAACACGGCTTGCGGCGAATTCATCAAAACAAAAACGCGCGGCGAAAACAACACTGCAACAACTGCATCAGAGGGCTTTCTGCAAACATTGCAAATTGCACACCGATTTCTGGACAGAGCATTAGTAAAAAACCAAAAACCTATATTCGACGATATTTCTTTTCCTTTCCTAAGCCCTGCTTGTACTTTTTGCACTAAGCCATTTCTCAAAAAATTTGAAAACCTTTGAAAAATTTGCAGGTAGCGTGGTTTTTGCTAGAAAGCCGTAATGGCCGCCAAGCACGACACCGCTCGGTTTACGTCACGGACGAACAGGAGCAAGACAACAAACACGTAAAGCGAGACAGCCCGAGAACACACCATAGTTGCCAGTTAAAATTCCAACGGAAAATCCTGCCTCTTTCATAGCTGCTTAATTAAAAAATCACACGACCCCAAATTCACGTTTTTCTAATTATTTTATATATATCTAACAAACTCTCATGATAAATAGGAAATTTCACAATAAAGCACAAAATCACCCACAATATTTAAATAATTCCACCCATTCAAAAATTAAACACTATTAGAAAATCTCCCGAGAATCATTCCAGGCAATACAAAAAATCCCACACATAAGTTTTCCGTGTAACTGGCAACTATGAAATAAATAGCAAAGATCTCTTTCGCACAAACGCCATTAATATCTATCTCACTTGTAATGTCAAAAAACAAGAATCGGCTTTACCAACACTCGCTGAATTACCATTCAGCAACTTCGCACACTTATACAAAATCCGATTTCGAAAAGCACGTCATGAGCGCCCTCTGCGGCAAAAAATTATAGCTAACGAAACGACGACCGCAACCGAAGCCATTTTGCTCCCGCGAACCCGCTCGAAAAACAATCATACGCACTATTGCCATCCCTCTCACACCAACCGTAACAGACAACAGAGCGAGTGAGAAGTTAAACCCACAGACCATTGCTGGCGTGACGGCAAAAAAAAAAGAAAAAATTTTCAGGAAAATCGATTAAATTCAATGATTTCATACTTTTTTCACAACACATTTTTTACACAAAATCTACCAGTATTCAGCATTTTTGTAATGAAGAACTTCAATTTCACTTTTAGCCTGGTTTTTTGCAATAATTTTTTGGTATACTGCGCACTTCTAGTGTTCAGATTTGTGGAAAATTGTGCAACGACACGAGTTTTTCACAGGGACACGTTCTCCACTGAGCGTAATGGCGGCCAGCGAGCGACTTCACGAAATGACTTTCGGAGTCGTTGCGACCCATAGGAAAGGCTCAAAAAATTTTAGCGCCTACATGGCGTTCGTCCGCTATGATTTTACATGCCGTCCGGTATAAACTGTGGCAAATTTTCTGAAATATACTATGAATTCATGGTCTTCCGCGGAAAACATTTCTTTTCAGTAAAGTTATTAAATATTTTCAACTAAATTGTCAAAATGTCTCGGAATGTTCGAAAAGTGCATTCAGCGCTAAGAAATGGATGCGTTCAGTACAGTAGTAGATTTTTAAACCAAAATGTTTTGTTTAAATTTAAAAATGGTCTGAATTCAATGTGGTGTGAAAATATAGCATTAAAAAAAGTTCGAACGAATTCTCAATATATGAGACATGAATATGTTGATGCTGCTGATCATTTTATTAATACAATATCTAATTTGCAAACGGGTTCGATAAACCACCGAAATTTTTCCTTCAAGTAATCTGACAATTAAAGTAATTATTTAAGATTAATTTCCAAACAGGTCGGATAATACTTTGAAAATTTCCCTTCAAGTAATCCAACAATAGAAATTTCACCTCCAGAAAAGGGACTTTAATTTATTAAAGTATTTTTAAAGATTAACTTCCAAACAGGTTCGATAAAACTCTGAAATTTTTTCCTTCAAGTATCCCACAGTAGAAATTTCACCTCCGAAAAAATACTTACATATTTGATTTAATTTTAACCTACATTCTCATTATATTAAAAAATTAACAATTGTTGCATAACAATTGTTGTGTATAATTTAGAAAAGATTTTTTTTTTTCAATTGCCAATAAGTATTTTCGAAATAACAAAATATTCAACATTCAATTTCAAAATTTAATAACCTGAGTTCCATTTTCAATAATGAAGTATTTTTAATTAACATTTGTTGAAATTTCAAATCAAGTTAAAAATTGTTATATATCTGTTTGGAAGATCTGTGTTAAAGTTTTTGTTTTTCGAGAAAAGTTTATCTTCCTAGTCTAAAGCAATTTGGATTATTGAATTCTTGTTTAAACCAACCTTGAGTTTAATAAATCCATTGTTAAAATATGTTTTACATTTTATTTATTTTATTTTTATTTATAAAAGATAGATTTGACAAATAATTGCCATACAATTTACAGCATATAATATACAAAGATGGAAATATTTTGTTTACCAGGATTTAGGGCAAAAACCTAGCTCTGGCTACCCTACCGCAAAGGAATAATAAACACAGCCAATGTTCCCATATACTGGAATTAAGTTCCGGCAATGCTGTAAGTGGTTTTGTGTTGTATTGCTGCGCTTAATAGGTAGATGTTGTAAATAAGTAGTTGTGGTTGATATTTGGTGTTGTTTAAATAAATAAGCGGCCAAACGAGGCGAGATGTTTCCTATTAGTTCACAAAGGAAATACTGGACGTTTTCCAATGATGCACTGATAAAGGATTTGCGCACACATCAAAATAAGATATTCATCCAGAGACATGGCGCAGCAGTGGATGTGAGTGGTTCTTGATGAGGCTGTTTGAGTTCTAATATAAAAAATGAAATGAAATGAATGAAAAATATTAGCCAGGGCAGCGGGAACTGTTCTTTCTAACGCCAGATGAAGAGCGTCTACTGCTGATGCAGTATGAGTTGTACATGAAGGATTTCTGCCGCCGCTTCGAACCGCCCATGCCAAAGTGCATCGTCGGAACAGCCTTCCATTACTTTAAACGTTTCTACCTCAATAACACTCCTATGGACTACCATCCCAAAGAGATTTTGTAAGTGATAAAAGCAAGCACATGCAAATGTTGTGTACCCATTTCCGTAGAGCAACCTGTGTTTACCTCTCATGCAAAGTGGAGGAATTCAACGTCTCTATTAGCCAGTTTGTGAGCAACATCAAAGGCGATCGCAACAAAGCCATGGACATCATACTCGCCAACGAGCTGCTGTTGATGCAGCACCTGAATTACTATCTAACCATTCATAATCCCTACAGACCTGTCGAGGGATTCCTTATTGATATCAAGGTATCGCGTAACATTCCATTTTATGTATAATTTTATATATATGTTCTTCAATTCAACCTGCACCCGTAGACTCGCTGCTCCATGTCTAATCCTGAACGACTGCGTCCGCACATTGATGATTTTATAGAGAAAACCTTTCTAACAGATGCCTGCTTGTTGTATGCGCCGTCACAGATCGCTTTGGCCGCCGTACTGCATGCTGCAAGCAAGGAACAAGAAAACCTCGATAGCTATGTAACCGAGAGTTTATTTAATGCAGCACGTGACAAGCTGCCTGTATTAGTCGAAGCTGTGCGCAGTAAGTAAAAAGGCCGATTCTACTTGACGATAATGGCACTGAGACGCGTTATTCCTCTAGAAATACGTTTGATGGTCAAAACTCTGGAAGTACCAGCCAAAGATAAAGTCAGGATGATAGAAAAAAAGCTGGAACAGTGTAGGAATCAGGAAAATAATCCCGACAGTCAAATGTTCGTAGGCCTTCATCAACATTCGCGTGCAAACATTAACAGTTAACACTTTCTCGTTTTAGCTACAAAGAACGAATGCGAAAGATGCTAGACGACGATGATATAGACGTCTTGGATGCTTCCTACCATGTGGCAGATTCCAGTGCTGAAGTGTCCGCGTTGAATGAGTAGTAATTAAATTGATATTTTTTTGCTACGAATGTAAACTTAGTTTAGTAAATGCTATTGGAATGAGATTTAAATGAATTTTATTAAATTGGTTTATTCTTGAAACAGTGAATTTCGCTAAGTTCAATTTAAACTAACCTAGATTATTACTTCTAAAGTTGAAGAAGCAATTTTCCAACTCTGGGAAATGGAAGTCAAAGGCCTTTTGTGTTTAAAAACACAAATGGTGGTCACAAATGCCCGCGTAAATAAAACAAACAATAGGTTTGTAATCGTTATAATTTTATTGCAACTTGTCTTATTCCTAATATAGCACTAAATTAAAGAACAATAATTTTAGTTTGCTCATACTTAAATAATTATGACATTTCGGAGTGAAGTTTCACAGGTTGTATTGTATTTTGTATATTGATAATTTTCCTGTTCTAAGCAGTTTTTAAATAATAAGCAATAAAATATTTTTATGGAATATAAGCATGGAAAATAATGAAATGAAATGAAAAAAAGTTAAGGTATTTCCCGATTTATTATTGGTTTTCGTGTAAGTTTAAAATTAACTCTGATCTGAGATTTGAAACAATTTCTTCAAATGACAATCAACTCAGTAAAAGCTCTGAGTGAAACCCCGTCTAAAGCAATTGAAAATTTCTTTGGGTTTTACTAAATAATACCAGTTATCTTTATTTACTCAGCGTGAAATAAAATAAATCAATATTCAACAGGCTTTATAACTCCGATTCCGGATTACTTGGTAATAATTATTACGTGCGGATATTTTATGTTTAAAGTGTTTAGAAGTTCTGGGTTTGTTCTTTATTTTTCTTGAAATAATTGCTAATATAATTTATTTTAATCTATATACAGATTTACTATTTTTAAAGTTAAAAAAGGATGGTTTAAGCTTAGCTTTATATATGAATTAGCAGGGAAAATGTGTGCCACCAGGAAGTTTTTCTACTGCGCCTGGAAACGTTCTTTATAAATTGTTAATAATTGCAATCAGTGAAAAGATAAGTTTAAGCATTTTACAGCAATAAATAACAAAATTGCCTAATCTTTCTCATTAAGCTCAGCTTAATAGTAATTGCTTAGTGTTTGAATAGCTTTAGCATTTCTCGAAATTTTTAGTTTAACAAATTAAAAAAGCTTATTTGATACTTGTTTTCATCGTTTATTCAGTTTGGTAGAAAAGCGGTGATCTTCGAGATAGAAGAAGGCTCTCGAGTGATTGCTGAACGTCTGCTTGATTTCATTTGGCGCCTCCGCAGCTTTCTTGTATTTTGAGCTCAAAACTTCATTTTCGCAGCGCAGAGCTTTTCTTGCTTTCAGCTTTCTCACGCTTACAACTTAAGCTTTTTCGCCTTCAGCTTTTCCACTTGGCCTTGCTTGCCATCGTGCTTTCATAACACGACCTTTAATTCGGTCTGCGATATTTAAGTTGTTTTTGTGGTTGTTGTCTTTTTGTGTACAATTTTATTTAACCAATTTCTATGTTGTTTATGCAAACCTCATCTCGTTTTAAGAGACGCTTTTTCCATAAAGAACACAGCTTTTGATTGGCTACTTATTTGCGAGAATCTCAGCTTGGAGTTTTTTTAATTTCTCCTCGTGCTTTCGACTCCTTGTCATTTGGTTGGTTTTGCTGCACATGGTTGCGATGGTGGTACATGATGAAAAAATTTGAATCAGACAGTGGTATCGTATGTGAAAAAGCACCTCGACTGTACAATACTTTCGTGCAGCGTACAATTCTTGAGTGAAGTTTTACTTCGATGATGCAGAAATATTTTCGCAAAGCTATTGTTATAACTTAAAATATTTCTGCTTTATAGTGACAACTTTGTTAGTTTTTTAGTTTGGAATTTTTTTGGTACAAGTGAGGTTAAATCAGATGCGGTGAAAAAAGTGCGGATGGGATTTAAGAGTGAATGGTAGCGGCGGCTTTGAGGGATGGTTAAAACTATCGAAAAAGTCTACAACGGCTACACTTTTCGTTAACTGACTTTAGAACTGGTAAGGATGATTAATGAAAAAAAATTTTAATAAATAATTCATCAACGTCACGGGGGTTACTAAAATATTTAGTGCTTTTTGCATTGTGAGGAATCTATGGATAGTTTTTCGAACAAATGTAAAGTTTCGCGCGTCTGTTGTACTGAATGTATTTACAAATTACGCTCTCTGGGGCTTTCTATTTGCTTTATTGCTTCTCTTACTTTACTTTTTGTGTTGCTTTCTATGTGTCCCCAATTTTACTGTAGCCATAATGTTACCGGGAGCTTAAATTTGGCGACCTACTGTAGTAAAAATTTACTTTGCAATGTTTTACTAATTTTTACTGTGATTATGGTAGGAAGCGGATTTCATATGTTGAAAGCAGAGCATGAAAAGGAGAAAAGGAATGCTTGAGAGTGCTGATTAAATGCAGAGGACGAAAGCTACAAAAGATTTAAAAAGACTTAAACTACATATTATGATCACAACGACCATAATGAGTTGGGGTTCATTGCAATATGAGATATTGTGATTTCGTGTTCTTTCTTTGGTTCTACTACGTTATTTTCTACAGCTAAAGTTTTCTACATTTTGTTTTTAATACATATTTCAACGTAGTTGAAATTCTTAAAAGCTTAGAGTTACGAAAAGATTAAAATAGCGTTATATGGTTTCAATACGAAGAATTCAATGCGAGGATTCTTCACGATTTCGAGTCAAGTTGAGAGTAAAGGTGTTGAACCGAAATTTCTTGTGACTTTCCCCGAAATCGTGACGAGCTCTATTAAATTTGTTTATTTGTGTGAAAATAGTTTAAAAATAAAATCCAATAGAAAAGTAGTGTTTGTTACTACGCGGAACATACACGGGTCGCAACACAGCTTTAGGTTTTTAATGGAAGCGACAAAAAACTTGATGCGCGCACACCCTTCAGCTGTTTTGCGCCAAATGTGCTACTTTACAAGATAACTGAAATCTTCTTTTAAAATTAAAACTAAGATAGTGCGTGCCTTGCTAGCTTCAAAATATTCCATGCTTTGCGATGAATACGTTCTATTAGGAAGCTGAAGTCATTATATAAAAGAATTTTGTACTCAAATTTTATCAGTGAGTGACAACTTGGCGCTCAAATTAATATGAAAAAGGGAATTCCTGTCATGCATTTATCAAAGAGTTATTAGTTGATAAAATGTGGGTTCTAATTTTATTTGGTAACATTTTAAGTAACTTTTTGAGTAGAACGCACATTCATAATTTGTTGCCAATGTTTTACTTTGGGAGCAAATTAACGGCTGTAAGTTTTTTGATGAGATATTTGAATGTATAAATTAAATGTTAGGAATTATTTCGAATAACAGAATTAAAAAAAGAAAACTTTTGTGCAAGTTATTATTTATGAGTTTTTCCTTCGTTTAAGCTACTGAACGCAAATAAACTTACCTGTGAGGCGACATTTTAAGTTATTTAATTACGAAAAATGATACTTCAAAATCAAGTATTGGTTTTATCTACCGACAGAATCATTTTAGATTAGATTTTGCAAGTTACGAATAATAGCTACTCACTCTCTCGCACATTATTCGTTACTTGTATGAATTTGAGGCTGAATTTTATACTTTAATGATATTTATATATACATAAATATATTTATATATAGAAGTTTCTATAGGAAAACTAAAGTAACTGGACGGAGTTTGAATCTTACGATAAAAGATTTTTAACACAATTTAAAAAATCGTAACAATTGTAACCCTAAAATAAATTTATCAGTATTTTTTTAAGCACAATAATTTTCATAAAAAACGTTCTATAATCAAAATAGCTTTTAACGGAGGTTGAAAAAGGAGTGTCGTCAATTTTAAACTTTAGACTTGATTTTATGCAGTAGAAAATTACAAATAGCTACTAAATCTACTTTTAAACCTAATGGAAATATAAGATTGCAGTGTGTAGATACTTAGATAACAAATCTGTAGTTATGATAGGATTTCTGTTCAGGGAGCAATGAATAAACAGAATGTCAAATTTTTGATTTTACCTTATTTATCACCCTTATAGCGCGCCGCAAGTTCAATGTGGTACGATATGATATAATAATCAGTTATTACTTATATTTGAACTTATTATTAAATTATTAGCATATTTATACAACTTCGTTAGTTGTTCTTGTCTTTTAATTTGAATAGCACTAAATGTAAGAGATGAGTTTACAGTATCTGCAGAAGGAGAAAACTGTTTTAGTTCAATGAGAAAAATTACCTGTGTGAACAGTAAGTAACAAGTAAAACCCATCTGCTGATTATCACAAGAAATTATTGAAGTATCACTGATTTAGTTTCCTAGTGAAGTACTTGTTAACATTCACAACTAAACAAAGTGGAAAATAGCGATAACACTTGCAATAAATAACAATTTTTTTGTGTGCAGCATTAAGTTTACAAGTTAGGCTATAATAAAACTACTATTAGTTGTAGTTGTACTAACTTCTTTTTGCTACGAACATGCTTAACAACATGCAAATTCTTTTTCTGTAAAGGTTTTTATATGGGCAACCATGTTTTCTACGTGTTTGTTTTCCTTGTGATGACGAATTTTTGTGTACAAAGTAGAAATTAGTGAAAAATGTTAGTTGGGAAAATACCAATGGATTTATGGAACATAAATGAACAATCAAAGAGGTCTATCTGCGAAGGTGTTGCGGAGAAATTTGCTGTAGGTGAAACCGGGTTAGTACATGATTAAATAGTAAGATTGTCAATGAGAACGGAATGATGAAGTGGTAGCCGCTCGCAAATAAATTTTTACTAGAATTGCACATATCTTCCTCACAAAAGCACATATGTCCATTGCCTGAACTTTCCATCATGCACACATGATCGACCATAAATAAATTTATTTGTAATTGCGATGTACACATTCGTCGCACAACTTCGTAGGCTGCAAGAGAGGAGAACACAGAAGTAATGAGTGTGAGGATGAACAATTCCACAATGGAGAAATTAGTAATTATTATTATAGTCAATAATGAAACTTCCCAAAGTGTTTACTGGGTTCTGTTAGGGAAAATATTGAGTTGAGTTATAATAAGATTGGTCACTAAACCGGCTCATTTTACACTGAATGAATGAATGAACTAAGCGGTTTGTCACATTATTAGTAAGTGACCGTCATTCTCACGTTGTCAGACAGTGCATAGCTGACAACGTGATACCTCTACTATATATTGCCAATTATTATTGGAACTTTTTTAGTTTTTGCAGCCAAAACTCATTAATATGTTGTCAGAACTTAACTAACTTCAAGAAAAAATTTAACTTACGTGACTTTGCGTGTCGCACCATTTTTACACAGCAGCCATTGCAGGTCATTAAAGGCGGTTGATCTCTCGGCAGAGCGGTGTAGTTAAAAGGATCCTTACAGCGGGCATCCGTCCACGAATCGCATTCGTAGCAATAAATTGAACGGGCTGTTAATTAGGGAGTGTTTGAGAGAAATTTCTTAGTTAACTGAATAACACAAATCTAGATCTTTATTTTATATAAAACTTGTAAGTAGGAAAAACATATGTAATCAGAACGCTACACTTGGAACAAATACTAATATTGGAAAAAAAAACTAGTGTAAAATTTCAAACATAATTTGGTACATAAATTGAAGCTTTAGTGGATTTAATTTATCACTAAAAATTAGATACACTAAACTACAAAAGCTGGGTGTGATTAGCAAAGTGATTTTGTTTTTCCACAGAAGTGTCGAAATGATCATTGAAGTGTAACTGTAGCTGAATGTTGGTAACAATGCAATGTAATGGGGGTGAGTGGGATAGCGTCAGCATTTTCATTTAATATTGAACAGAAACACAATAAGAAAGTTGCACAGTAAGAGTGAGTAGCAAGCAAGTGTGACAGTGAAGACCATTTGCATCACGGCTAAACTTCTGCTAACAATGCTGGTAAATTAGCCCCTAAATTGTCTAAACTTTTCATACATAGAAATTTATATAAAATTGCAAAGTATTAACTGAAATTAGAAATTTTCAGAATGTTGAAATAACGTATTATACCACCCACTGTATATGTTGAAAACGAAAAACTGATTTCTTCTATATGCTCGCGAAAATGGAATAATCAATCTTTATAAATCTGTTAGATCTGGCAAGGCTCAAACATAATTGTATTCCTTAATTTCCCTGTATTTCTTTTACAATTAGAACTAAAAAAAGGTGGTAGGCTTTGCGCAGTTGCTGTGTGCGTGAGTTCTTTAAAACACGTTTTCAATTTCTTTCAAATGATCTTAAATGATTAATACGTTAGTAAATTAAGCTATTTAAAAATATTCTCAATCCAGTGTGAAGGGTAAATTTGAGAACACTACATTTATACTGAAATAATGATTACAGGCTTAAATGCACGATCAGATACGAGCATGCTATAACTAACGGTGTCAAGTGGATTAAAAAAGTAATATTAAACTACTCATGACACTATATATGCAACAGTTACACATACATAAGCAATTTAATTTATATACTTTTTAAACTGTTAAAACTACAAATTTAAAAGCATTCCACGGTTTACCATTGAAAATCAGTATCGCAACGAAATGTTTCAATATACTAATTGATCTATTAACTGTACTTTTCTATACTTATAAATTCAATTCGATGCAATGCTATAAATGGGGAAAAACTTTTTAAAGCATTCATTTCGTTCTCACATTCAATAGGTAACGAGTATATATGTATGTTGATATATCCTAGAAACAATTTGTTTTTATATAATATATTAAAATTTCCTGCTTTATACATCTTAGATATTTAGTAGTGTATTACTTCAAAATTCATTTGAGGGTGAAAAAAACAGGATTATTTGAGTATAAAATTAAAATTTTTGGCAAGAGGAAAATAAAATCAATTTTCTAAATAAGTAAACATTTTACTTATTATATTGCCGTACTTTTGGACTAAATTGGATTAAAAGATGTTTACAATTTCGATATTATTTGAATTCCCGCTACGTTTCTCTTCCATTTATAAAGCCTGCTTTCATTTGCTCCTATTCGGACCAGATTCCTTTAAATTTCAGATTAATTTCGTATTTCCCTAATACTTTTTACGGTGAAATAGGATTTATTCGATCCTAAATGGATTTATTGTAATTTCTTATAGCTTTGACTATAATTTTCTTAGCAGAAACGGAAATAGAAGTCATACATATAACAATAACTGAAGATATTACGGTTGCGGCAACTTAGTTTTACGACTGTGATTATTTCCTGGTTCGAAAAAACTTATGTTGCCAAATATATATTGTCATCAGCATAGATTATTACTTATTTTGAGTTTTACTAGAGTTTTTTGGAAATTGGTAAAGCTTGTTTTTAAACTCGAGTTTCGCAAATCGCGTTTGCCTTCTAATTCAATTAGATTAATCTGTGATACCCTCTGATTTCACTCATGTAGCTGTTTTAGGTATTATAATTGCATAAACTGATAAACATATACGTGTATAAAACCATCTAATAAAAGACATTTAAGAACTTCATGAGAACAACAAGTGAGAACTCATCAATACGCTCCAATAATAACTGAACGAACAAAATCAATAATTAAAAATAATCTCATTTTTTCGTAGGACAATTGCATTAAAATTTTGTAATAAAATACAGAATTCGTATTCAACGTATAGATTTAGAAATATCAAAATATTGTCCTGTAGACGAAATTGAATTCTTTTTTAAATATCTTGTCTACAGTTGGAAGCATCTTTTTAACATGTTATAATGTTTCATTCGTTTCACCTTAAAGAAAGCAAAATATAAATTCAATCTGGCTTAAGATTGAAGAATAATTGAAAAAGATTTTTCTCAATAAAACGTAAATGAATTATAACATTTATAAATTTCTTGAGGACAACATTGAAAGGAAATCAAAGCCAATGAAAGCCAAGTTGAAAATTTAACAAGTTAAAATAAGTAATGATTAGCTTGCTTTCGGGATACATAGATTAGTTCTTAGATTTGTCAAATGAGACTCATACTTTGACATTCGGTTGAGACCGGTGGAATCCACACGACAACCAGCAATCCAAATATCGCTGCAAATGAATAAAACGGAGACAAAGAGAAAGAGAGAGAGAGAGAGAGAGAAAGAGAAAGAAATAAAGAAAGATGGAAAATATAGGGGGCAAAAAGTAAGTATGGATCATCTGCCGAAAACAAACGGTCGAGGACCCCTAAATTGCATTAAATATCGTATCTTACGCTTCTCTAAACGGGTCACATTGATTCCCTAGCCGCAGATGAAAGTGTCACTTGGCGCTTAACTGATATTTCATTTACAACGAAGTCATTTACAACATGGCCGAGATTATAGTGGGGTGAAATCATCCAACATTTTTTATGTTGGCTAGCCAAATTTTCAAATTTGTAAAGTATTGCGAAACTAACCGAGCAAATAACAACGATGTGGGGTTACTTGATCCCCATATAAAATCGGCTTATGAAATTCGCCATTATGAAATTGAGTTCATCTTGATGTATATATTTGAGTATACCAAATAAAATATCAGAACGAAGACAGATTTACAAGCACAGAACTGGGTCATGAGCTGAGCTGAGCTGTACTCTAGTTTACAAAACGCCTACGTAGGAATTCATCGATGAATATGTTGCATGTCATGAAGAATTTACAAAAGAATAATTTCGCCTCAACTTGAACCTCGAAAGGCTGATATTTTGTACATATGCTACTTCAGGATATTCACCAAGAATATCGCAAAAGCGATTTACGCAGAAATAATAGGAAGACAAATGCACAACAAAGAAAATGATTTTCTAAAACAAAGTGAAATTTTAATTCTCATCAATCCATATACTGTTAGTAGTACCAATTAAAAACTAATATTATAACCGAATATTTAAAATTATAAAAAATCATACATTTAATCGAATTTTGAGTAATATAACCGTTTTCGGAAGAAACTTACTTGGGAAACAATTTTCTGCTGTTGATAGTTTTGCGTAACTCAAAATAACTTTTTACCAGTGGAATTTTTAATCCGAAATAATATTTAGAGATGAATTTTGAGCATACGGACAAAAAAAGTAAGAAAAGTAAGTAGAGCAAGAGGAGAAAAATGGCACTTTCTTAAAATGAGGAAAAATTCATGAAGTTAGTTTCAATTCAAACATGGTTTTCATACCTTAAAAATATTGAACTTCTTATTTCCTTATTTCTTAACCTATTTTAGTGACTGGATTAAAATATTTTGATTTTTTCTTTATTTTGTTTAAAAGCCCCTAAAATAAAACTTTAATAATCTTCAATTACTTGAAACTTTAATATTCAACATAATATATAATATATGTGGGGCAAAGTCGCCCCACACCCGAAATTTACCTGGAAAAAGGTAACTTAATTAGTTTTTTGTGAGGAAAACCAATTTTTTGTTAAAATAAGTATAGTGTCGACGCTCACTTGACTTTACCCCAGTAAAATCAGCCGAGAAAACCAGTGTTACATTACAAACAACAACGATTGCGTAATTATTTAAACTATTGCAATTTTTAGAGACCCTAAAAATGGCGGAAGCTTTTTTGCCGCAAAATACAATTTGTTCCCCCTTAACTTGCACTTTTTTCTAAGAAGTATTTTTATATATGCCTGATTTTGTTGTAATTCTTTAATTAATCGAAAATTATAATAATTATTGTTCGTTTTTTTTGTAATTCTTTAATTGATCGAAAATTATATCAATTCTTATTAGAAAAAATTTAGTCTTTGTTTGGTATTTTAAATCAGTCAAAGTCACGATATCATATCGAAAGCGTTACAACCAACCTGTTAGTGTTACGATCCATCTATAGTATATGTTGTCGGCTACCGCACGTTGGAACAACTTCATATTGGCTTTTACGTCTCCACCAAGTGTGGGTGTGTAATGCCAGTGACTGAAATGTCTATAGCAAAAAAATTAAAACAATGAATCTACATAGTTTTTTTTAGCCCACCTTTTCGTTACTATATCGATTTCTTATAAGAAAAACCTTGAATAGGCCTCCGTTCCAATGCTACACTCATTGGCATTCATTATCGAACACAAGTATTTGTCACAATCGATGGAACCTTTTAACAAATGTCTGATATCCGCAACATTTTTGAGTTTTATGATTTCAATATCAGTTTGCAGAATGTTTTATATTTTCGGTAAGTACATTTCTACCATGAAATATATATTGGCTTGAAAATATAAGAATTTAATCGTTACATGATATAAAAAGAAACAATGTTTAGAAAATTATATATCTATATAACAAGTTTAAGAAGTAACTTTATTGGACTTAAGAATGTTAAATCAAACAGATTTGTGAAAGGAAAACTAAGTGATTTTTATAGTCTTTTCAAACTGTAGTCATGCAATAGAGTTTTAAGAAGGTTCTAAAAATCTATGCTATTCTAAATTGAACAAAATTGTTGGGAGTGAAATGCACAGAAGTATTCAAGAATTCAATCACCAAATCAATATCAAGAAAAGGTAATGTCAGTGTAACGCTTAAGTAAGCTAATTAACGCACTTACCACATGAAAAGCTTTTTACAATAAAATAACCTGTTATTAATAATGAAATGATTGCTTGCTACAGTTACAGTCACTCGTGTAAAAATGGTCAAGTAAACTTAAAACCTGAATGGGACATTAATGAGTGGTTGTCCTTCCTTCCAAAATCGAAATTGTTATCCCATAACATATGATTTCAAAAATTAAAAGTTGTTATCCTTTTTTCCTCTCTTTTATCCAATTTCCGTCTAGAAAATTTCAATATACAAGTAAAGGCCAATATTAATTGACTGTTTAATTGTGTCGTCTGATGATGGGTTTAAGAAATTTACCAAACACTTGTCTGCACAAAGTGTCTGCAAGAGTTGTAGTTTAGATGCACTTGCTAATAAATAGTATTATTTTTGTTTAAAAAGCATAGATAAATACTTTTCGCATGCTGAACTCTGGCTAGCTGCCAAGAAAATATCTGCAAGGTTCATTTGATCGAAACCACATTACATTTGCTGAGAACAACACTGCAAATCCTGCTTAAAAATTTTCTTTACGTTTATATTAAACTCAGTAAAACATCACAATAAATATTAAATAGAATAATGTTAACTAAGCATAAAATTGCAAATGCAAATCAAATGTCAGCATTTGCTGGCGAACAATTATAATAACTTTTAAGTTTCAGGTTTCTTTTGAAAACACGTTAATTTTGTCTTGAAATGAAAAGAAAACTTTTTCTACCGCTGATCTCATCGGTGTTAGTCTCGGCCCTGATGTAAACAGAGGTAGAAAAATAACACAGCGAATAATTTATAAATATAGTAATGTAATAACATTTTCATCTGTGCACCTAGTGAAAAAATCGATTTTACAATTTTAATGCGACACAATACTTTCCCCTTCTTATATCACACCCTCCTAAAACTGCTGGTATTTCATTCCTGTGCTTTCAACAAATATCAACTGAACCCGCATATCCTAAATCATGACCTCTCTACATTTTTTGTACGTGATGTTTTGTGCGTATGCAATTTTTACAACTTTTACCCACTATATGTTGTTGAATATAAAATTATAATTTGCTAAGTTAAATATTATTGATATTTGCTCTGGTGTAAAAGCAGACTGGCTTCTGTGTTTTCTTATTTTCGTGTAACTTGCGGAAGTTACATTATTGTCATGTGACCACTTGAGTTCATAGCGTGTTACATTTAACGGCGACGCTTTTCATAAAAATCAATATCTACATCCGAAAATAGGTCACCATGTTACGAAATCGTTCATCACTTTATTAAGTTTTCGCTTTAACTCTTACTTATTATATTTAGGTAGTGGTCTTATTTTGCAATTCTTGCACTATAAAATTACAAAATGATTTCGGCAAATGTGAAACTTCTTAATATTTAACAACATTTTTGCTTGATTTTAAATATTTTTCTATAGTATATTCCGTATCTTTCAGCTAATTTCAGGCCGTCTTCATTTTGACTATTTTTTCACACCAAATTGTTAAATTAGCTTTAAAAGTAACTTTTTCTTCACTATATATATTATATATTAAAAAATTTCTGGATGTGTGTAGAGGCTTAAAAGTTTTAGATCCTTTGGAATCTTCGCTTCGCTCTGAATAATGTGACAACGATGACTGAACCAAGTATCAACTGAAGACAGTGCTTTTTGGGGTGTAAGGAGCAAGTTAGTGGTTGTTGCTCTATGGCACGTGCGCTGTTTTCAAGAGCTTTTGGAATGTCAAATTCGTGCTTGATCCCCGCATGTACTCAACCTCTTGTGTGGTTGTTTTGAGTATTTTTTGTTTACCTACAAGTAATTATCCATTCTTTATTTGCTTTGTTTTTCTAAGCTTCGAGAATATTTCATTCTCTGTATTGTTAGTGCAATATTAACTGAGAACTTGTCAGGTGTATCACAGGTTTTAATTTAATTTAAAAAAACTCCTGGTGACACAACATTAATAACAGAGAAAAGTATCTCAGTAGAAAATTAGAAAACGGGCAGAAGTACAAATAATTTGAACTACAATTAAATTGCTAACTAGCAGCAGTTTCAGCTAATTGTTTTCCTCCACTCCTCGCCTGGAGAAGTCATGTGATTAGACTTCTTTAATTGGATTTAAACTGTTATAAGGGTGTCCGCAGAGATAGTTGAAATAAAAGAGTTCAACGACTTTGTCAAGAAACTCGGATGTAAATAAAGGCATATTCCTATTTATGAACCCATATTCTGTATTATGTGAAACATTTACTGTATTACTATATATGAAGTTATTAACCCACCTGAAAGTAATATTAATAAAGTTTTTAGACAAGTAGTTTACAATTTTTGATTCCATTCCTATTCCGTAGTAAAAAAAGCGTCATACTCTCCTTTTCTCGATAAAGCTTTTAATTTTCTGCTACCATATTTTACTGTAGCAGAATTGTGCAATATGTCAAATTGGCTCAGCTAATAGCACCACAACTTTCTGAACGTGAAAATTCAAATAATATTTAGAGAAAAGGATAACAATATTTAGATGAAGTAATAATATCTGCTTCATTCTACTGCACTTGTTTAATTCTACTCTAAATGTTTCCATAATCTAAAAGAAAACTCCTGATTGATTGCTTATAATATTCGTGTTTTGTTTTTAGCAATGAGTGCGTTTTTAAAGGAAGAATTTGAAATTTGACAAGTAAAAAACGCACGTTGAAGATAACAAAACTTGTAACTTTTAGTTTGCAAAGCAAGAAAAATTCATCTCAAAAGTAGTCGAACAAAATTATTAACCACACTACCGACATGCTCTGCATTATCAACATCTGAATTTTCGCTTATTCTTACTTCCTGAGACGCTTGTGAAAGGTGGTGCACTATAGGCGATGCAGCAATCAGAAACGGAAATGATGTTGAAGATAAAATTAATTGTAAATAATGGAGGTAGCCACTGCCAAGCATACCGCCTGTAAGTCTGACTTCTGCAGTATGTTATTCACAAACGAAGATAACCTTACGGTACGCGAAAAGAAGAACGATATCATGCTGAATCTCAGCCTCAGTGGTCAGAAATCCAGTAACTTATTTGCAGGTATCTAAAGTACTCATTATAAAAGTAAAAAGCAGAAATGCTTTAAATTCAATTGTTCTCTCCGTTTGAAAGCCGACCAAACTCCCACTCCTACATGTTTGATCAAAAATTGCGAGGAAATTGGTCTTTTCGACGATCTGCGACACGTGAATCCTTTCGATGAAACCTTCCGACGTGCTGTTGAGCAAAGTGGTAGTCAAACTTCTCGTTCTTATGCTGATGGCTCAGTAGAAGCTGGAAGGAATCCTATAGATGACTCTCTACATACACCCCACCTGTTTCCTCAATTCGAAGTTGTGGAAATGCCGCCTTTTCCGAGTTGCAAATCGATACAGAAGGTACTGAAGACTCCCGATGTACCCTCAGTAGAGCAAATAATTCTAGCGGATGAGATGTCGCAAAATGCAGCGACGAAAAAATTGCCAGAAAATCGGCAGAATTCAAAATCCAACTCCTGCAGCCCAAGCACGGTGTATGGAAAACTGCAGAAGTACAAAAACATAATGGAAAAACCAGCGGAATATGTTGGGGGAGGCGATGGAACTGTGCAGCTGCCTGTTTCAGTACAGTTAAATCAACCCCAAGTAATAACATTAAGCTTCCCCAGCAGCGCATCCAACACTTGCCGCAACAACATGGAGAACCTTGGAACAATAAGCCCCGCGATTCCTGTACAGACAGTCAAGCCCTTTATTCTACCAGCGCCTGCAACCACAATTTCCAGTTTAAGAGACGAAAATGAAAATGCATTAAATTCTGGCGCAATCCAACCTGCAACTACGGCTGGTCCTGATCCCAGCAGTGCTAGCTTGACGCCTACCTCTCAGCTGCCTATCAAGGAACGCTTGAAAATTATTTTAAGCAGTAACAGCAAAGGGCGCACCGTTCAGCTGCCGGAGAAGACATCTAGAAATAAGCGTCATTCAACCACAGCTGCAGTCAATGAAAAGGCGCTACTAAATGGTAACGCAGATATTATTGAAAGGCGCCGCGCCGCTTCGACACGCTATCGTCATAAAATGCGCAGCGCTCATGAGGACTTGCGTCGACGCAATACTGAGCTGCAGGCAGAAAATGAAAAGTTAAAGCAGCGCATTAAGCAATTGGAGCTGGAGTTGTCTGCAACGCAGCGTGTAGCAGAGAAAGGTTCGTATTTTTTAATACATAATTTTTATTTTCCTTATTACTCCTTAATTTATTTCTTTAATTGCAGCTGGTACACAACCTGTAAATACTGACTGTGCCGCAACTCAGGTGCAGATTCCATCGTCAACTCTTCATCTCATCTTGAATATTCCATCACTGATCATACCGTCGAACGGACAGCCGATCATGAACAAATCAGTCACTCACACAGCGGAGAACAAATGAGTATGAAATTAGGTGTGTTAAGTTATCCATAGAAAGTTATATTGCAATTTAATTGCACCCTGATTCGAATTTAAAGAATGGTTGAAGAATGTTAAGAAAAACTCTAGCTTTGCCCTCGCGAAATTTATCCCCAAACGTAAGAATCTCAAGAAATAACGCTATAATTCTTTAAGATTAATTTAAAATTGATTAACACGTTCAGTGTCATTGAGACCGAAGTGGTCTCACAACTAACAGATAATCTGGTCGCGTAAACTTACCCTGTAAAAAAATGTGATATCTCTTTGTGGTAAAGCATTGGCTACACGAAAACTATTGAGTAATTTCCTTATAAGTTACAAAAGCAGTTTCAGTTATCATATCAGTAGCAAGTTTTCTATACCATTTTAAACAGTGACGAAAGCAGGTATAGTAAGATGTAATTTGGTTAGATATATTTTTTTCCTGTATTCCATAACTTGCCATGTTGCAAGGTAAATTTATTTATTTATTTACAAAAAGGTGATAAACCACATACAAATCTTATAAAATATTTAGGAGCACTAGCACATGAGTCCGGGAAAGCTTTGTGCAAGTAACCAAGAGATGAAGAATGGTAACTTGGCAAAAAGGTAGATCGTAGAACCTTGGAGAATCTATTTAAAAGATGTTTGTGAGTGAATTTCGTGACCAGTACGGGGACGAACGAGCTTAGACTGCTAGATGAAAATATTGGATGATCTCCCTCAGGGTTTACGTTTGAATAATGATGTTTGAACTTTTGCTATTCGCGAGTTCTTGAAGAAGAGTGATCTGTGGCACCGCCAATGGTACTGTATTGCATCAGTGGCCGCCCCTAGAACATTGAGACCATTTTTTATTTCCATGCTGACATTCCGCTGCTTCCCAATAGCCTTGCGCATAACAGCGATGGTATACTGCATAATTTTGATTTGCGGCTTTTTATCCCCCCGATCGTCGTTGTGCTCTCTTCTCTTCTCGACGCCCGTTTCTGCGATACTGTTTCTTCTGAAACACTGTTTTTAACCGCTATCACCGTTGAAGTCTCCTCTTTCGAACCATCAGGTTTTTGGTTTTCCCTTGCGCTAAGTCTCTTGCTAAATTTCTCGACCTAGGTATGTTGACCTCTACGGCCTCAAAGGGCGGCCGCCCTCCCAAACCAACGTCCGTTGACGTATCCGTGCATCTCTTTATCACCTTCGACGCTTGTCCTTTACAGGGTGATCCAAACGAGAGACAATCTTACTAGCAAAATTGTCAGAGATGTTTCCAAATATAATCCCTTCTTCCGATAAAGGGATTATATTTGGACACCGGAATCCCTGTCAACCGGTAATTGGCAAAGCTAGCAAATATAACCCTTTTCCCGGTAAAGGGATTATATTAGCAAGCTGCTTAAAACAAAGTGTGTGTGTGTTATTTTTTTTTCTCATGAGGGGAAAGCATCGAAAGCCTGCGTTGCGGGACTTGAACCACGCTAAAACCCCTCCCCCATGTCTGTCAGTCCTCCCGGAACCACCGCTAAGTATTACGTTCTGGAGGCAGAAGGAGGATATTTTCGGGTGCTCGCGGAAGTGTCTCCTCGACTTTCAGACGTACATTCGTTAAACCTGGGTATTCAAAGAACGTATAGAAAGCATCTTCCGTGACGTGACGACATCGCTCGCAAATGAAGTCAGTGTCATGACCGAATTTATATAGATACGTTCTGAAACACCCGTGGCCACTCAATAGCTGTGTTGGGGTGGTCTCCGAGTTCGGGCGTGATCCGGCTCGAAGGACCATAAAATGTTTGGGTGGTCTCCGAGTTCGGGCGTGATCCAGCTCAAAGGACCAGAAAATGTTCACGCGGGAGTGCGTGATTTGGTGGTTAATAGAGAGAACCACAATGTTGGGGTGGTCTCCGAGTTCGGGCGTGATTCAGCTCGAAGTACCGTAATTGATGAAAAGTGAGACTTACCGGTTTAATTGAATTGATAGTTGGATGACTGATTGCGTCGGATACAGATGAGATGATGGACGGCGCCGTCGTTGGTGGTGAGGATGATTGGGTAGTATAAAGTCAAAGTTGATCCTGGTAGCGCGTTGGCCAAATAATGGCTTCACTTTCACTTGGTACAGCTTCACACTTTATTGGTTCACTTGTGCAAGACGGGTGCTTATACACAGATCGTATAAGAATTAAAAATGCGGGGGGTTTTCGAGACGGTTGCTCGTTTGTTCGCTTATCAGAATGGAATGGCCGATGCCACTTCCTGATATTATCGATGAGCTGCTTGCCCTTCTACCGAGATGCAGAAGAGCCGCTTTCGCTCGGAAGCGAGAGAAAGCGGCGACAGATCTCACCGCATGCCAAATAGATTTTGAGAGGCGAGGGTTGCCGTTGTGAGTTGCGGCGGACAGCAGTTTGGCGTAAACAGGAGGTGTGGCGGTTCGCTGGACTGTCAAGGTTGTTCCGCGGATGACTCGACACCTTCTGGGTATTGTTTCCATTCCAAAGTCCTTTGAACATTAAATTCCAAATGTGTCAGTTCGTTGGGTACCAGTATAGGACCAGAAATGGTTTCTGATGGGTTCAGGTGCGCACAGAGGCTTATATATACCTATATATAGTTTATGGGATTGGGGTACGTCAAATGTACTTACCAAATGGACGATAAAAGGGGGATGTGTCCTGATGAGGAAATGAATATGATGATGAGTTGATCACTTGAATATGTTGATAAGTTGATCCCTTGCACACTCGAGATGAAAAAAATGAAGAATGAATCTTCACTTGCACGCCAGAACGAGGATGTAGAATGAATGTGGTTCAAGCCGGAACCACCGCCATCTGAAAGAAAAGAAAAGAGAGACCGAAACGAGACGGAATCGGGTCCGTTTGCGCGATGTACAGTAGGGTTGCTATTGTGGGGTTCCATTGGTGTGGGGAACCAATGAAGGGGAAAATTCGCGGATTATGGCGTAAACAAAGTGGTATGGCAAATATATTGTATATTAAAGAATGAATAAGATTTATGAGTGAGTATTCGAATATACATGTGGGTATTCGTGGATTCGTGGTGACGTCGTCGGGGCGGCATGCTCGTGGTATGTGGGGGTGGTTGTTTGCACCGTGACCTCACCTCGTCCGCTGGTCTCGGTCTGCATAGTCTCCTCCGTGTAGGTGTGTGCACTAGTTTGCACGGCTTGTATAAATAATTTGTTTATTAAGCATTTTCCACTTAAATCGGTTCAGATAAATAATAATTCCTGTCCGTGGTTTACTACTCGTGTTCAGGATGCCATTTGCGAACGCAATCGACAACGTAGCTCCAACGTTCCTCCTCCATAAAAGGAGGAGGAATCCTTCTCCTGAGATGTGCGAGAGATTCAGAAAGGCCAGAAATAAATCTGTGCGCTGTATTAGACAGGCTAAGTTGCGCTACGTTTCTTCCAAACTTAAAACGTCCTTGCCATCTAAAGTCCTCTGGAATAACCTGAAAAAACTTGGTGTTAATTCTAAACCTTGTAACACTCCTGTTGTTGATCCAGACTCCCTGAACTATCACTTTCTTTCATGTCACTCTGATACTAATAGTTCCCTCCAATGCCCTTTTGATGACTTTTCTATACCAGCTTATACTTCTCTATTTCAATTTTCCGCAGTGTGTGAAGCAGATGTTGGCTCTATACAAAATTAGTTCTAATTCTGTTAGCTCCAACGAGGTTCACCTTGGATTTATCAAAATTATTCTTCCGTATATAATAAATCCATTCACTCATATAATTAATCTTTGCCTTACTACAACAACATTTCCCTGTCTTTGGAAAAGTGCAATAGTTATACCTATACCCAAAAACTTAACCCTTGTTCCCCTGCTGTATAACCCTTCCCTTAAGTATTTCTTCGCGTTCTCTGATAGTGCGGTTAGTCTCCTTAAGACCTATTTATCGAATAGAACGCAAAAAGTCAAGGGTGCCTCTAAATTTTCACAGCTGGGGCTTATCTCCACAGTGTAGTGGAGTGGCACAAGGTTCAATTGTGACGAACCTTTCTTGGGCTGGCGTGGAGTAGCTACTGCGCGTCCAGTGGTTCGGGTCACAATACCTGACGACAATAGTTCACTGTTGTCACCTATACGTAAACCCTCCCTGACCCTTCTAATTTGGGAACACAAGCGTTTTATCTATGTATCACTTTATTTACCGATTTGTTCTTAAATTAAGACTCACATAACCTAGACGTAGGGGACGTGGGGAAGTCAAGGATGGGAGCCCGTCGGTTAGCAAACCACACGGGGGGACAAGATTGTGAAGGATTTAGGAGGGGAGCCCGTCGGTTAAAAAACCACACGGAAAGACAGGATTGTGAAGGATTCAGGAGGGGAGCCCGTCGGTTAAAAAACCACACGGGGAGACAGGATTGTGATGAAATTTTCAAGCCTACTGGTTGCAATTAATGTCTATGCGATGAAGACTCACTCTGCTGTTAGTCCTTCGACGGGCGTCGGTACTGCTTCGCAAGGGTCCTTCGAGGTGTAAAGGCACTGCTGGAGTGTCCTTTGAACCGGTGTCCTCCGGTTGTTAGCACTTAGTTAACTCAAACGTTTGTCACTGTTGGTCCACTCCTTTGTTGCGCGATGGCTAGCGAATAGAGAATAGAGACCGATTCCTGTACGTCGGCCTCTTAAATAGTCTCCCGCTGGACTTCCAACGGCGGCAGTGTGAGTGGCTTCGCCACACGGCGTCCGGCTGTCTCCCTCTCGGGGGATCCCGTTATCCGCGTGCCACTCTTCCTGAGTCAACTTTTTACTCAGCGCGTTGTTGGTTGCGGGATTCTTCCCGTCCCTGGCTGGTGGTGTTGGACGGCTCTACTTTCTTACTTCTGACGCTTGCCGCCGGAAGATGGCGCTACAACCGTCGAGGTTGTAGTCGCCGCTAAGTGTTGAGTGGGGGGGGGGGGGGGACCCACCGGTGGTGGATCCCTCCACAGGGTGACGATGTCTCGCTGTTGTTGCCCTCATCTCTTGTTTGTGGGAACCCACCTTTGGTGAGTTCCTCACACAATATTGGGGCCTCTACTGTTTTCTCCATTCATAAACGATATATTTTCGACTTGCGTGCACTTCTCTATTCATGCGTATGCAGATGACATCCGAATTTCCTTATCTAGCAGTAGTAATCTTAAGGATGATCTTGTTTTTAAGTTGAACGAGGATGTAAATTTAATTCCGCGTGGGGCTAATAAAAACCGTCTCGTCCTTAATCCAACGAAAAGCTTAGTGCTTCTTATCTCGAAAGAAGCAGCGTACTTTTGTGATTTTTCGGATGTTTATCTGGGGATTCATAAATTAAAGTTTGTTGATAAGATAACTAATCTTGTTTATAGGATTAATTCCAAACTCACTTGTACTGATCATATTACTTATCTTGTCCGTCAGATCTACCTGGCATTGCGTCATCTAAGACCTTCTGCTGCATTCACAACGTTGGAGATCAGGCGCAAACTTGTCATGCAGTATATACTCCCTTATATAAACTATTCATGTGTTATTTTTAGTAAGCTTGATTCGTGCTCGTATATGAAGCTCTCTGTTGTTTTTAATAATGCCACAAGGTATGTATACGGTATCCGTTACTTTGAGCATCTGGGAGATTATAAGCGTGGTATACTTGGATGTGACATAATCAGTTATCTTAATGCTAGAAACTGTATTTTCCTGCACAAGCTTATCTACAAAAGGACACCTATTTATTTGTTTGAAAAATTTAGAATTGGGCGCTCCCGGAGAAGTGTTCTATTAATTATTCCATCCCTCAAATCGCTAAACTCTTCGAGGTTCTTTTTCATCAATGCTGTCAGGCTATGGAATCCTTTGTCCAGTAGCCTTAGAGCAATTTCATCGACTGAAACCTTTAAGCGTGCCATTTTTCCTCATTTTTCTTCCTGATCTGGTACTTTAATTAAATTAAATTACTTTTATCTTTTCTCTTCCTCTTCCTAACATTTCATTTCTATGCATTTACTTTACATATAATAACATCAATTTTAACTATCCTCCTCTTTTCTTCACTCCTACCCTGTTCTTCTATCCGCTAATTACACTTTATCTGAAATGTATCCTTTTAATTTTCTTATGCCGCATTTTGTACTATAAGAGAAAATTTTTCTTATTGTACTGCCAACATATTTTTAATTGAAATAAAGTGAAATTGAAATTGAAATTGAAAATTTGTATTTGTATTGCCCATATATATTCCAGCCCATCCATAAGAGATCGACATTTACAAAACAAAAAGAGAATCGTTATTTACGCTATCAATCAAACGTTTTTTCAATCACGGCGTTTCTTTTTTTTCTTTTTCTCTTTTCTCCTTCTTCTTTATTTACATACACACGCGACCGTATACGTGGAGGCCGCTATTCTGTGCCGTTATGATTTATGCTCAACACAATTTTAATTCCATTTCAGCTTAACGCTTTTGTTTTCTAAAACACAATTCTAGTTAAATTATTTATGCATATAATGAAAACGTGCGTATGTTTTCGTCAGAATTCGCACGAACGAAATTCGTACAATTTCTGATGCAGTGCGCGAGCAGCCATAGCGGTGATAGCTGAGTGGCATAGCTGAGTGGCTTGCACGACTTCCTTGGTGTAAACCATCCACGTGAAATTTAGGTATTTTATTACATGAGCCATAATTCTTCTTTCTTAATTTAATTGGCATTGTTGTCTACTTATTGTTCAAACCGATGATTATACTTGCTACTACGTTGTGTTATGAGCTAACGGGCAACCCTTTCAAATGAGTGAACCTGTGTTTGAGTTCTTCTGTAATCATGGTCTACATGAGTAAATCTAATTTTTCAACAGTGTGAACATCTCTTAGCAAAAACTTTCTATTATTTTTACCCTTAGCTGCTATTTTAAAATCCAGTAATTTTGAATTCGGTTCAACGCGAACGATCCCGTCTATCCAATGAATACATAGTTCTGATTTTTTACCTTTTATACCTAATTTTTATACGCAAGAATGATAATTCTATTGTACCCAAGAATGGTAAAATACAAAATTCAAACTTGCCTTGTTCTGCGCATCTACGTCACAATAGCCATTCATTGTGTCATAACTGTCAAACTCGCATACGTTTCATATATAAAAGTGCAAACATTGCTGTGAAATTTTAGATATTACAATAATTACTCCATTACAGGAAAAAAATTATTTTAGAAAATTGTATGCACTTTGTATTTCAAGAATAATTGATAACTTGTCGTGTTGTCGGCCGATTACATGAAATACGAATTCGGAGCTGGCGTTGGAACGCCTCAAGGTGCTGCGTATACTGGGTCAGACCAACTCAAAGGGCTTACGTTTCCTCTCCGAAGAGTGGAAAGAGCCCGTCAGTGCCAAACTGATTTGTAAGGGCCTCAAATTGCAGCAGCAGCAGTGAAGCGAAGAGGTAATTCGATCTTCACGCCAGACGCACATCTCGCACATAATTTTAAGGCTAACCTTAAAAATTGAGTTATTTTTTTAGATATTACAATAATTACTCGATTACAGGAAAAAATTATTTAAAAAAATTGTATGCACTTTGTATTTCAAGAATAATTGATAATTTGTCGTGTTGTCGGCCGATTACATGAAATACGAATTCGGAGCTGGCGTTGGAGCGCCTCAAGGTGCTGCGCATACTGGGTCAGGCCAACTCAAAGAGCTTACGTTTCCTCTCTGAAGAGTGGAAAGAGTCCGTCAGTGCCAAACTGATGCGTAAGGGCCTAAAATTGCAGCAGCATCAGTGAAGCAAAGAGGTAATTCGATCTTCACGCCAGACGCAGACGCCACATCTCGCACTTAATTTTAAGGCTAACCTAAAAAATTTAATAATTTTTAATTTTAATTAATGTAAGCGAAATATAAATACGGGCGTCTGTTTTCCAAACCTGCTCTATTTTCCAAACCAGAATATTTGCCATTGATTTGAAATAAAAAAATTATCGCCGCATGGTGGAATAGCCGCATGGAGTAGACGAATAGCGGCTCTGCGCAAAATGTAATCTTGTATTCTATCATCCTTGTATTATACCTAATTTATCCTGTAGCTGGTTGCTTAGGAGCCTGTCCTTTAAGAACATACTGTAACCTCAACAGATTCTCTTCGCTTGAAGATCCGCAAGGTTGGTGGAATTTTCAAATCTTCATCTTTATAAAGGCGGGCCACTCTTCAGGTTTTCCCGCAAGGACAGGGCAAAGATGTTTTGGCACAGCATGACGTGTATTTATTTCACGTTCCTGTGCAGTTAGGTCGAGTTATTTCGTTGACTTTATTTCTTGGTGTGACACCAGATCTTTTTGTGTTGCATTTTTTACAGCTTCAGATCTCATTTTCGACTTCATCTGGGATGTTGACGCAATTATAGTGATACCATATATTGCGGTCATGTGCAATTAATTAACAATTAAATATAAACAAAAGAAAAATATTAATAAAACTTTATAGTTGGCTATTTTTTTGGTCGGAGCTATATTTTGGTACAATACCATTCACACGATATAATTTAACGTAATATAGTATACTGCAGATTTATAAAGCAGGTTACGAACGATAGTAATCTATTCTTGAATGGCAAAAATTGTTGAAAGTGCGACAATTCTGTCCGTGCAAATTATAAATTTGTTGTTAGAACTAGAGGCGAAAATTCAGAGCTTTAAAACAGCAGTTTATTTTCTGATCTTATTCGTATAATACTATTTTCTCTCCCTTCGCGTACGAAAACCTCTGCATGTGGGTCTTCCTCGGCTAGCTCTATCTATATGTAGCGTGTATCTCGCAGTAATTAAACCTTAACGCGTAATAATGAGAAAAATGTACTCATGACATATAAAAAAAACGCCAATTACCAAAAAAAATAACGACCTCATTGTGTACCATGTTGAGCTCTGGGATTGAGTACCACAGAAAACTGTATTTAAACCTTCTCTTCTTCAAAATCTTTACCTTTACTGATGAAACAAAAGCGAATTTTCTTTTGTTGTTCAGTGATTTGTTTTATTTCTTCTATTACAAATAGCTTTACTATATGTTACATTAGTAAGAAGTTAAGAGGAAGAAGGTAAAGTCGGAAAAGCGTAAAAACATGTGTTCTAACAAAAAACAAGTCAAGAACGTTTTCTTTTCCAAATATTTGAATATATTAGAAAGCTTATGTTTTTCATAAATGTGGTCATTGCAAAAATCTCTGTAAACCAAGAGATTTTTCAGCATATTAAACGTTGAGTTAAATCTGGTTACTACATCTAATACTGGCCGATGAAAACCTCGAGTTGACAAAGTACACCCTTGAAAATCATATAATGGTTATTGTTTGTGTGACCTTCGAGCGCGTGGGATGGCTCGAAGGGATGAGAGTTGGAGTGGTCTCCGAGCTCGTGGTATCCGGCTCGAAGGACCAAATGTTTGCTTGATCTTCGAGCTCTGGGGATGGCTCGAAGGATCAAGATGTTGGGGTGTGGGGTTACGCGATTTGTTTGCTTCGAAAAAAAAGTGTGTTGGAGAATTTAAAAACACTCACCGATTGGAGGATGAATTGGAGGTTGTCCTATAGATGCTGAGGATCGGAGGTAGTCCAATAGATGATGATGATCGGAAGTAGTTTTTTTCACTTTAACACTTTGAGTTTCACTTTGGGTGGGACCTCACGTTCTCCTCCGTTGAACGTTGAAGAAAAGTGAGCTTTTTACTTTGCCGGAACCACCGCCATTTATCTGTGAAAGAAAGAAGAAAAGAACGGAACGAGACGGAATTGGGTCCGCTCGAGCCGTGTTCAGCGCGGTTGCTGATTGATTATCGTGGGGTTTTGTCGCAAAAGGAAAAGCGACGGGAGACGGTGGGGTTTTCGCGTAAACAGTTATAAATTAAAACATTCAAGTTGGAGCCGTGCGTATGTGATTATTTTCGCTTAGGAAGGTATTCTTAAAATTATGATTATTTTTCTGGCGCACTCAATGACTCCATCACTTCGGATTTCGGTCAAAAAGTGGGAAAGAGTGTCCCAGCGCCAGAGGGCCGCACAGGAGTTGCTTTCACAGCAACTTTTATTTGTGTTTTCATGTTTGCTATTTCTTCATCCTCTCTTCTGTTATTTTCCTTAAATTCATTGTGACAAGTAGCTCACCCATCATAGCATTGCTTTTTAAAAGTTGGTGGCTCATTTCATCATATTTTGATGCAATGAAATCACAACTGGCGGTAACCTCCTTCATTTCTGCTCAAATCAAACTAATCTTTGCAAATATGTTTGCCGTAACTATCGGTGCGCCATTCACGCCATCAACAACTGCTATGCGCGCATGCTTAGTATTTGGCAGATCTTGAAAAAACTTTAGAATGAATAAAGAGTTTCGCGAACATTTTCAATGAAATTTTACCACATATAAAAGCTTCGAATAGAATTACAGCTATCCCATAAATATTAAAATTTAAAAGAATTGTGTTATTCTTGCGCTTTTTGACATGCGGGAGCTATCAGAGAAGCATTAGCAATCAGAGCTTTGCAAATTTCTCCCAAACAACTACTTGCACAAACATTTAGTCTGTGTTTAGCTGCCTTTGAGGAAAATTTCTGTATAAAGTGGATACATGCAGAAATTTTAGCTGACAAAGATAATGCGTGGAAAGAGCATTTCTTCAATAAATGTGTTTTTCCCGGGGTTATTGGAATAGTGGAAGGTATGCATATAAAAAATTAAACCCCCGGGAAACGATTTAAAGAATGTTTATTATAATAGAAAAGGATTTTATAGTATAAACGCTATGATGGTAATTCAGTAGATAATAGATAAACGCTATGATGGTAATTCAGTAGAAAATATATGGAAACTGAGCTGATCGCTACTACAAAATTGTAACAACACTAGAAAAAAAAATACGTGGCTGTTAGATAAAGTATTTCTACATTAATCTACCAGTAATACAATTTTGGACATTATTAACTTTATGATGATTCCGGTTATCAGTTAATGCCTTACTTGATGACCCCGCACCGCAGCCCTTCAGGCTTACATTATTCACCTATGGTGGTGACAAAATTTACCAATGCCTGCTGCGCTATACACAATGCGTGTATTTTTTAGGAAAATTATTGGCATTACGAATTACCAGAAAGCGAAAATCACTACGAAGAAGTTATTACTGTGGAATCCGCATCAGACACAGGTGCAAGAATTCGCGGTCGGCTGGCGCAGGTCATGGTTGCGTCTTGAGCCAGAAAAAAAAGCTTCGAATAGAATTACAGCTATCCCATAAATATTAAAATTTAAAAGAATTGTGTTATTCTTGCGCTTTTTGACATGCGGGAGCTATCAGAGAAGCATTAGCAATCAGAGCTTTGCAAATTTCTCCCAAACAACTACTTGCACAAACATTTAGTCTGTGTTTAGCTGCCTTTGAGGAAAATTTCTGTATAAAGTGGATACATGCAGAAATTTTAGCTGACAAAGATAATGCGTGGAAAGAGCATTTCTTCAATAAATGTGTTTTTCCCGGGGTTATTGGAATAGTGGAAGGTATGCATATAAAAAATTAAACCCCCGGGAAACGATTTAAAGAATGTTTATTATAATAGAAAAGGATTTTATAGTATAAACGCTATGATGGTAATTCAGTAGATAATAGATAAACGCTATGATGGTAATTCAGTAGAAAATATATGGAAACTGAGCTGATCGCTACTACAAAATTGTAACAACACTAGAAACAAAAATACGTGGCTGTTAGATAAAGTATTTCTACATTAATCTACCAGTAATACAATTTTGGACATTATTAACTTTATGATGATTCCGGTTATCAGTTAATGCCTTACTTGATGACCCCGCACCGCAGCCCTTCAGGCTTACATTATTCACCTATGGTGGTGACAAAATTTACCAATGCCTGCTGCGCTATACACAATGCGTGTATTTTTTAGGAAAATTATTGGCATTACGAATTACCAGAAAGCGAAAATCACTACGAAGAAGTTATTACTGTGGAATCCGCATCAGACACAGGTGCAAGAATTCGCGGTCGGCTGGCGCAGGTCATGGTTGCGTCTTGAGCCAGAAAAAAAAGCTTCGAATAGAATTACAGCTATCCCATAAATATTAAAATTTAAAAGAATTGTGTTATTCTTGCGCTTTTTGACATGCGGGAGCTATCAGAGAAGCATTAGCAATCAGAGCTTTGCAAATTTCTCCCAAACAACTACTTGCACAAACATTTAGTCTGTGTTTAGCTGCCTTTGAGGAAAATTTCTGTATAAAGTGGATACATGCAGAAATTTTAGCTGACAAAGATAATGCGTGGAAAGAGCATTTCTTCAATAAATGTGTTTTTCCCGGGGTTATTGGAATAGTGGAAGGTATGCATATAAAAATTAAACCCCCGGGAAACGATTTAAAGAATGTTTATTATAATAGAAAAGGATTTTATAGTATAAACGCTATGATGGTAATTCAGTAGATAATAGATAAACGCTATGATGGTAATTCAGTAGAAAATATATGGAAACTGAGCTGATCGCTACTACAAAATTGTAACAACACTAGAAACAAAAATACGTGGCTGTTAGATAAAGTATTTCTACATTAATCTACCAGTAATACAATTTTGGACATTATTAACTTTATGATGATTCCGGTTATCAGTTAATGCCTTACTTGATGACCCCGCACCGCAGCCCTTCAGGCTTACATTATTCACCTATGGTGGTGACAAAATTTACCAATGCCTGCTGCGCTATACACAATGCGTGTATTTTTTAGGAAAATTATTGGCATGACGAATTACCAGAAAGCGAAAATCACTACGAAGAAGTTATTACTGTGGAATCCGCATCAGACACAGGTGCAAGAATTCGCGGTCGGCTGGCGCAGGTCATGGTTGCGTCTTGAGCCAGAAAAAAAAGGTTCGAATAGAATTACAGCTATCCCATAAATATTAAAATTTAAAAGAATTGTGTTATTCTTGCGCTTTTTGACATGCGGGAGCTATCAGAGAAGCATTAGCAATCAGAGCTTTGCAAATTTCTCCTAAACAACTACTTGCACAAACATTTAGTCTGTGTTTAGCTGCCTTTGAGGAAAATTTCTGTATAAAGTGGATACATGCAGAAATTTTAGCTGACAAAGATAATGCGTGGAAAGAGCATTTCTTCAATAAATGTGTTTTTCCCGGGGTTATTGGAATAGTGGAAGGTATGCATATAAAAAATAAAACCCCCGGGAAACGATTTAAAGAATGTTTATTATAATAGAAAAGGATTTTATAGTATAAACGCTATGATGGTAATTCAGTAGATAATAGATAAACGCTATGATGGTAATTCAGTAGAAAATATATGGAAACTGAGCTGATCGCTACTACAAAATTGTAACAACGCTAGAAACAAAAATACGTGGCTGTTAGATAAAGTATTTCTACATTAATCTACCAGTAATACAATTTTGGACATTATTAACTTTATGATGATTCCGGTTATCAGTTAATGCCTTACTTGATGACCCCGCACGGCAGCCCTTCAGGCTTACATTATTCACCTACGGTGGTGACAAAATTTACCAATGCCTGCTGCGCTATACACAATGCGTGTATTTTTTAGGAAAATTATTGGCATTACGAATTACCAGAAAGCGAAAATCACTACGAAGAAGTTATTACTGTGGAATCCGCATCAGACACAGGTGCAAGAATTCGCGGTCGGCTGGCGCAGGTCATGGTTGCGTCTTGAGCCAGAAAAACAAATCCAGCATCAAAGTACAACGAAACCTTTTTTTATAAACTTTATAATTTTTTTATTTTTTATTATAATATCAATTACTTCATGATTATTAGTAACATATTTTACTTATCAAAACTAGAAAACTAAACTAAAACCAGCCATACCGACATGTTTTATGTATTCGCGGTGTTTGGGTGATCTTCGAGCTCGTGGGATTGCTCGAGGGGTTGGTCTCCGAGCTCGTGGTATCCGGCTCGAAGGACCAACTGTTTGCTTGATCTTCGAGCTCTGGGGATGGCTCGAAGGATCAAGATGTTGGGTGTGGGGTTACTAGATTTATTTGCTTCCAAAAAGTGGGTTGGAAAATTCAAAAGCACTCACCTATTGGAGGATGAATTCGTGAATTCGAGGTGGTCCTATAGATGAGGATCGGAGGTGGTCCAGCGGGTCTTTTCACTTGTTGTTCTTGATGCTTCGTCGCACTTTAATTGAATCGGCGGTGTTCACTATTTAACTTGCATGCACATCAAGCGAATTAAAAGGGTTTTCAAATTCAGAAACTAGCACACGCGTCCGGTTGATTGGAGTCACAGCTCAGAGTAACGTCTGCTTCGGTTGAAGGTTGATGAAAAGAGAGAGCTTTCTCCCCGCCGGAACCACCGCCATCTATCTGTGAAAGAAAAAGAGAACGGAACGAGACGGAATTGGGTCCGCTCGAGCCGTGTTCAGCGGAGTTGCTGATTGATTATAATGGGGGTTTTCGCGAAGGGAAAAGCGACGGGAGACGGTGGGGTTTTCGCGTGAACACGCGGTATTGCCCACATCCAAGTTCTGGTTTGAGAGTTACTGAATCAATAAATCTCGACGCTCCTAATCCTAAATCGAGAAACTCAGTAAAAGGAATACCTGCATCGGTGATAGGATTAGCAGCTGGCCATAACCCGTGCAAAGAATACGGTATTTTAAGGTTGCATAAGGCATCGGGTACCGGCAAGGTATGCGGCACCGGACACCAGTAGGTACACATAGACCGCGGTGCTGGAACTGGAGGGCCGTGAGGGCTACAGTGAGTTAATAACGTTGTAACGTCGGGGTAGTTAATGCCCCACGTTGGCATTTTGTAACGTCGGGATTGGTAATGCACACAAAAAAAAATTTAAAAGGCCCGCTGTCGAGGGCTGCTCACCCGGCCGTGCTCAGGGAAAGTGGGGGGTTCTTTAACCCCAACGGAATAGAAACCCCGGTCACAAATAAACAGACCAGTAGCCAAGACTTACAATGGCTAAACAGCCACTTGATGCAGAATAGCACAAACGCATAACCATATCCTAGCGGCGGACAGAGACGAATTCGGGCGGCCATCGCTCATGGCGCAATGGAGTGGATGGAGGGAGGAGTAAATGTAAAATGAGAAATGAGTAAAGATGTAAATGATCGGGCAATGTTTTTTCATTATATATTATTATTTAAAAATTTTTTATTATATATTATTATTTTTTACTTAAAAAAACTGGTATGTACCAGAAATGTAACATTGACTGAAAGCGATTCAAAATTTATAAAAGATTATATGAACGGAAACAATTATTATTTTTATTGTAGCATAATGCAACTCCAAATTTTTCGCATAAAGTTTGTGTTACGCCTTGGCAATTTGGAATTTTGCATCGTGTTGGGGTGGTCTCCGAGCTAGTGGGAATCCGGCTTGAAGGACCAAAAAATGTTCGTGTCGTCTTCGAACTCGCGGGAATCCGGCTCGAAGGACCAAAAAAGGTTGGGTTTAAGGGGGGTCAATATATATATCTACTTTAGGGGTTTTGGGGTACGTCAAATGTACTTACCAAATGGAGATTGATTGAGGAATTGTGTTCACGGGCACTGTGATGAGGTTGAATTGACAAATGTTCACTGGTACTGTGATGATGTTGGATTGATGAAATTTATTCACTGGTGCTGTGATGATGTTGGATTGATGAAATGTATTCACTGGTAGGGGGATGATGTTGGATTGATGAAATGTATTCACTAGTATTTTGGTGAGATTGGATTGAAAGTGAATTCACTGGCACTTTGATGAAATGATCGAAAGGAAATTGTGTTCACTGGTGCTTTGATGAGATAACCAAAGAAAAAAAGTGAGGTTACCCGGAACCATCATCTGCAAAAAAATGTCTTATTCGGGCGTCAATGCAACGAGTGGGGGTGACCACTTCCCAGTCCGTGATGAGCGCGTGAAACTCGGTGACTTCTGACTGGTCTCCACGAGAACGAAGTGTCAGCAGCACGACCAAGTCCGTACCGAACAGTACCGGATTCAGGATTTGTGAGTACTACGGATCGTTGCATCGCAGGCGCCAATGAGATTCGGGATACCGACATCGAGGGAAACTCGGCTGGAGGAAGAGTCGTCGTCCCTACAATCGTAGTAGATTGGCGATGCCGAGAAGGAGGGTGTTCACGAGGAGTGAACCGCGGTGTCGAGTCCGACGGGTGCAACAGCGTATGATGCGGTCGATTGCACCGTCGACACAAAGAAATTCAGCCGAATCAACACTCCACACGCGTTCAGAGTTATTGACGAGAATCAGACCTCGCGTGCCTGGCGAGTGATCCCAATCGGGTTCCTAAGGCTCTCATACTTCGCGACCTTCTGCAGATGCGCCTCCTTTCAACGGAATTACTAACGATCTGTGTATCCACCACCACAACAGAGTCACCCTTCTTGGCGAGGAGGTCGGGCTTACGGACACCGCCTGCGTTGAGGCCATCAGGACAATGTCGTCGGCAAAAGCCAACGCATTGAATCGCCTTCCCCCAACCTGGACCCCCATTTCTTGTGGCAATTTCTGTAACAGACCATCCATTACGATATTAAAGATTATAGGAGACAATGGGTCACTCTGCATTACTCCGCAAGTGGGGTGGAATAGGTCAGACGTTCGACCGTACAAATCGATTATGTATCGCACCATCGGAAGCGGGACCCCCGCTCCAACAAGACATCCCTTATCGTCACGTAGGTAACGGAGTCGAACGCCTTTGCCACATCCAGCGATGCGATATACACAGATCGAAATGCTTGTCTGTGGAAACGGAGAACCAGGTCAAGATCGAAGACTTTTTCGGCGCACCAATTTACCGGCTTTGCTGTCACAGCAAGTAGCAATTTCACTATTGAACACATAAACTTATCTGGCAGCTAGCAGCAAATGTCAAATGCTTGGCAAAATGTAAACAAGAAGTTTGTGTAAAAGTATTCTGAGGGTTCATGTTTAAATTACTGCGAAAGTTTAATTCATGTAAAAAATGGAAAATACAATGAATGCAGTAAAATTAATTTTACATATTACCACAATCGCTTGTGAGGCCTATGAGGCATATGAGCGTGCACTGGCTGAAGTTCGTCAGAGATGGGGGTTCGCCCAGTCAACTTTTCAATGCGAGAGAAAAATAAAACAATGCTGCAGCGGTACCGGAGGCAACAAAAGCATTTTTCTTCATTCCCTATTTTCAATAAAAAATTCAAAGAAAATGAAAGAATTAATAAATTTTGTTAAAAATCTTAACCGTATATATTGTTACACAAAAAGTCTTTTAGAATATTTCTGATGTGGAAAGCTGCAGCTGTTGATCGATTTGGAGTCGTAAAATGAACTGATCTCAGTGGATTCGTTTCTGTTCTCCAATGCCCCTGGGCGTCATTTCCATTTTCGCTCCTGTCCACCAAATCGGTATTGAAGTAGTATACGTCTTTTTTCAACATCAAAAAATCGTGTAAAACTACTGTCGCTAACACAATTTTGTCAGAATTTTCCGGGCTTGCGCGTATAGTTGTTAATTTAAATATAGTGACCCACTGTTCTTCGGTCGAAGAATATTAATATGTTTGCCATCGGTGGCACCCAAGCAATTTGGCATTCCCGTTTTGGCGTAAAACATATTAGCGTTATGAGTCCAATCGGTTAGATTGATTACCGACATGTAAACTTTTTTTAGAGCATCTCAAATTGCATCGCAAGTTTCATAAATGATTTTTCTGACTGTCGAAATTCCTATTTTATGTGTCCAAGCCAAGACTTGGACATTGCATCCTTGCGCCAAAGAACCGAAAATGCGGATGATCATGTTTGTTAAAAAGTGAGGTACTGAAAAACTTACTTACAAAAGAGTTAGGGATAACCTTATCACTGGTGAGATTGGAGGTTCACTGTAACCTCAATCGGAGAAGCTCGTCGCTTTAAAAAATGTTCCTCATCGAATAATTTTAGTTGCCTCGTACACGTCTCAAAAAATCAGTGTCCTTAGATGAGATATTCTTCCGGTGGGCTTCTCTGAAGTCCTTCCTTTTCAACAGTCCGTTTCGAATCAAAACACTTCAATTCTACTGTAATCACTTTATTGAAAGTTACACTAGAACTCACAATCCGGAACGCTGCTTCACTAATGACTACTACTATCTGCTACATTCCAATCTTATTTATATAGCTTAATATAGTTAAGCTTAAACACGGAAATAACAATAACTGTAGCGGAAAAGACCCGCCTTAACACCTGAGCGCAAGAAAGTGGGTCACTAGTTCCACGGTCAGCAATATTTAATGAAAACGAAACCGCGGCCTCATCGAGCTGCGCTCATTCGACGAATTGCCCTTGAAACGGCAATGGGGAATTAAACCAACAAGCACAACGTGGAAAAAACGCTCAGTGGGATATCATAATTTAAGTATCGCCCGAAAGTATATCTAGTGGAACCAGTGACTCACAACATCCCTCTACCCCTAGGGAAAGGAAAAATTAATATCGTGAAGTGATGTTAATTTTTCCTTTTATTACAATGTTTCTACTGGGTGGTCAACTGTTTGATATTAGTCTTAATGCTACAAATTTCTTAAGTGTTTACCATAATCGTTTCTTGCCTGGCCTCCCTCGGACATGCTGATTGGAGATGGAGATGATGATGGTTCTACCGAATTATACTTTTGCTGCTACGAATTGTCATCTTGTCTTTCGGTGATGTTTTCTTGTATGACGCGTTAGAGGACACCCACATTTGAAGAAATTGTGTGTATCTGTATGACTGCATCGATTGGACATGCTCCTCGTAGTTCTGATCTACTTTGAACGGAGTAATGTGGCCTTTGCTGGTTTTTTCTCGTTTTCTCGGACGCCTGGTGTTGTGTGCAACGTTCTTGACTGTTTGGTGGACCTTCCATCTTGCTAGACGCTAACTGATCGAAGAAGCTCATATCTCGACTGTGGCTTCAAGATTCCCTTGTCTCACTTCGGGACGTTAGCTCCAATTTGCGACTATGATCTGTAGTCAGACGTTAATTAGTGGGGAGCGCTAATTAATCCTTTATTTCTGTGATGGTGCCGTACAACGTGATGGTTCGTAGAAGCAACTTCGATGTACCGTTCGCATCTTGGAGTCCATGATTAAACTGAAGCTTCCATAGGTGTTAATGCCGTTGGTGGCTTATCCTATTTATTTTCTAATACTTATACTACGACTTAATTTCATTTAATTAAATTGTTATTTCATGAGTAATATTTTAATTATCTTAGTTTTGTTCCTTAATATTTAGGCTGCAGTAAATGCGAGTGTATACATACTTATGACTATGTACAACTTGCGTGCGTATTCGACTATCAAACTAAAATCATTTATCTTTATAAATATTTCTTTCTTCAAGAAACTAAATTCCAAAGCAAAACTAAAGTTCACACGAAGTCCGTTGGGGGATCCGGTGTGTGTTGGTTACTGGTGGTCACTTTTTTGTGGCTTTAATGTATTCATGACACATAACGGTAGACTGATTTGCGATGCCACATAATGTCATGGCGCCCTGACACCATGAGACAAAGCACAACCGTCTATGAATTATCTACCCCAAAACTTTTACAATCGCAGCTTAGACTTCTTCTAATTAATGGAATAACTTTCCATTAATTAATAAAACACCAACTTAGTATAAACTAGATATGTATATTGTTTTAAGAAAGGCGATATATACGGTTCCAACAATCCGACAATTAGTTAATAAATTTTGTTAGTAAAAGTTAGTAAGTGTCCGGTTAGCTACAGAAAATTCCCCTTAAAAGTATACTAGCCAAAACGGCTTTATATGGATGAGCACCTTTGGGCGTACTTACTTAAGCGCACAGAATATACTTTACCAGATGATTATCCTCTAATTCTTTTAGCGCACTTATTTTTATGTGTCAGTCGCCCCAGGGTGCATTTTGAGGGGTTCTCGTAACCCTCAAATTACCAAACACCGCGACGGTCAAGAATTACTCACGATTTGCCGTGAAGCAAATCTATCACTGAAAAATTCAGCTCGGACGTATGCGGGTGGTGTTCGTTTTTTCCTTCTTTATTTATTATTCAATCCAATTTACAGAAAAAGTCTTACAATCTTAGTTTCTATGTACAATTTGTTTGGCAGGCCGAGTGCCTGGCGACAGAGGGTCGCGCACAATAGTTTGTCGGTGCAGGAGACGGGAAACCGAGTCCTCTGCGGCAGAAGGCCGCTTACAATGGTGGCGAGTATACAAGTGTCGGAGGGACCGAGTGCTCCGCGGCAGAAAGCCGCTTACAATGGTGGCGAGTATACAAGTGTCGGAGGGACCGAGTGCCCCGCGGCAGAGGGCCGCTCCCAATGCGGGGTAAGCTCCGAAGAACTGATTCTGGCCGAAGCCTTGTAATTCCCGAAGGAATGATTCCGGCTAGTCCTAAATACGGTAACTCCCAAAGTAGTGATTCCGGCTAGTCCTAAATACGGTAACTCCCAAAGGAGTGATTCCGGCTAGTGCTAAATACGGTAACTCCCAAAGGAGTGATTCCGTCTAGTCCTAAATACGGTAACTCCCAAAGGAGTGATTCCGGCTAGTCCTAAATACGCCCAAAGATACTTCAAATTTACGTCTATGCTACGCCGGCAACTACTTCTACTCTACGGGATGTATAAATAGGGTTGGTGAACCCGTTCAAAATATGTGAGCCACTCGTTATGCAATTTTGGGGCTGTCGAACCAGGTGGTCAACTGCTCCATGCAAAAGGAGTTTTCTGTAAGAGCAAGCACGAATTGAGTCGTTGCTTGCCGGCAGAAGGCTGACTGGTCTGGCACAAATTATTCGTTAAAAATACATGCTGCACAAAACTAAGCGAGAATCATATGCCGCATGTGCGCGACGAAAGAAAATATGAGTGAGCTGAATTCTTATTCTATTTGTAGATCTACAGCAGAGAAGGCGCGACGAAAAGAAAAAGTGCAACTAAGCCGGTCGCATGTTTCTATTTTTAGACAGGTCGCTGCTTTGCTCGTGCGTATGGATGTCTTATTCTCTGAGCGTATGTATCGTGTGTTTTCGGGGCTTGATTTTGTTTTTGCATTTTCCTGGTTCGATTCCGGTTTTGTTGTGCTTTCTTGCTTATGGATAACTTATTTTAATTTCATTAGTTTGCATGATTATTGTGATTATTATTATTTTAATGCTACTGATTCTGTGTTCTCCTCGAGCGCGTGGGATGGCTCGAAGAGTCAAGAAATTGGGGGTGGTCTCCGAGCTCGTGGGGATCTGGCTCGAAGGACCAAATGTTTCTCTCGATCTCCGAGCGCGTGGGATGGCTCGAAGATCCAAGATGGGGGGGAATAAAGATAATAAAGCTACTCACTTGGTGTTCTCTGGCGTTGTTGCTTGTCTTTGTGTCGTCTGGATGATTGGTATTGTGGTTTTCCAAATGCCTCCACTCGGGTACTCGATGGAGATGGGGGGTGATGGGGTTGAGATTGTTCACTCGTTTGATAGGTTCTTGCACTCGCGTGCATTCACTACACTGTCACTGATAAGAATGAATCCGGGTTCCTCCCGGAACCACCGCCATCTACCTGTGAACGAGAAGAAAAAGAGAACGGAACGAGACGGAATGGGGTCCGCTCGAGCCGTGTTCAGCGGGGTTGCTGATGGATTTGTGTGGGGTTTGTCGCCAAGGGAAAAGCGACGGGAGACGGTGGGTTTTTCGCGTGAACAGCTACTTATTCCTAATTCCAATAATTTGTAATAATTATATTAATTTCTACTTTCAATAATTTCTGATGATTCTAACTATTATTAAAGTTCTAATTATTTAATTCAATAGAACTTCTATATTTTGGTTTTAACAAAAGTAAAAATATATGATATTTGTAGCAACCTGTATTGGTTTGCTACATTCGACCCTGACAACGGGATAGCATAAAACAAGATGTGTATAGACACTGCAGCTCCGGTGTTAATCTTGGGACAGGACTTATGCACGTCTGCTCGAGAGCAGACTATTCACTGACCAGATGGGATCTGGTTCAGCTCGGTCGTCCACGAATATGTTTGCTATATCTATTATTTTTTTTTTTTTTTTAAATTCATAATCCAATTTACAACATAATATCATACCATAATCAAAAAGAATCTTCTATAATGAAATCAAAAGAATCTTCTATAATGCAATAAATTAAAATCAAATTCACTTAAATAACTGAAAACTCCTATTTAAATAAAGTCCGCCGGGGGATCTGTGGTGTGCTGGCTACCGGTGGTTACAATCCTCTTATGCCTTCCCAGCTCTAGTTTTGCCCAGCCGCTTTCAACTACCACCTTAATGGTGCCCCAGGGCTTCTGTATGCGGAATTGGTGTCTTCCTGGCCTTTGTGGGGGTGAGATTTTAATCCCTTTAAAGAGGCCGGTAAGGTCGGTTTCGCTGCTGCTCTCCGAGTCGGGTTTAGGGCTTAGTTTGTGCTGGTGCGGCTTCCCGCTCGGTGGAGTGGGTAGGTTTCGTTTGATTGCGGCTATTGTTTTATTTGCGGGTGGCTTGGGCCTGGGGATGGCTGTGGTAGGTCTGAGTGACGGTGGGTGACTTCTGGTTAATCGGGCTATGGTGTGGGTTGGAGTCGCGGCAGTTCGCTGCACCGTCGACGTGCTTCCCTGGATAATGCGACTTCTCCTGAGGGTTGCCTCCATCGGTGGTTTATACGGGAGTGGTGGTCCCGCCATGTTGGCTACTGCCTGTGGTGGAATTCCGGGTCGGCGCGTTTGCGTGCGTACTCTTCGAGTATCCATGATTGGCTGGAGGAACTTCCTTATAATGAGTCCTATTTATATTATTTAGACTTGAATGTCTTCTTTGTAGTGGGAGCGGTAATTATTTTATGTCGTTTGATCGGGAGTCTGAGGATGACCATGGGGTCGGCTGTTCTCCGGAAGTGGAGAGAACTCTTTCAAATCGCTGATGTGGACCTTGAGTCGTTTCTTGGGTTGACTCTCATCGTATAACACGACGATGTTGGGAGAGACGAAGGCTTTGACCTGGTACGGCCCGATGTACTTTGGTGTTTCGAATCACGTTTTAATTGTATACACACTTTATGTATTTTCGTTCAATTTCTTCGCGTAGCATTCGCAAAACTGCTAAGTCTACTGCTATCAGAAATTATTCTGTCTTAGAATTCTCCAACAATTTTTTAATTTGCACAACAAATTATTGTTAATAATCTATAGCCAGACTCAACCACAGGATTACGGTAAAGGAGTCTTGCCCAGTATTATTTATGTGAGTTAGTATTAATTTTTATTTCTCCTCACTAACTACTATATATGTATATGCTACAAATAATTTCCATTGTTTTCTTTATTTATTCAAATATTCTTCAATTCTCAACCACTCCTTTTTTTTTACTATTGATATTAATACACTCTCCCCATTGGAGAGGGGAATTTGGATTGAATTGAGGGGAATCGAACACCGATGATTGTTGGGGTGGTCTCCGAGTGCGGGCGTGATCCGCCTCGAAGGACCAAAAATGTTCACGCGGGAATGTGTGATTTTGTGATTAATGAAGAGGACTTACCGGCTTTCTTGAAATTTTAGTGATTGAGATGGAGTTCCAAGTTGTGGTAGTCCGGAGTACGTATCTTCCTTCGGATGGACGACGCCATCGTGGATGATGATGAGGAGCGGCAACAACGATGTTCAGTGGGGTTTCACTTTTTTCTTCACTTTTCACTGGTCACTTGTGCAAGACGGGTGCTTGCTTACGCAGATCACAAACGGTCGGTCCGCCGTTTCTGGAAACCAATGATGAGCTGCTTGCCCTTCTGCTGAGATGCAGAAGAGCCGCTTTCGCTCAGAAGCGAGAGAAAGCGGCGGCAGATCTCACCGCATGCCAAAGAGGTTGGGAGAGGCGAGGGTTGCCGTTGCTAACTGCGGCGGACAGCAGTTTGGCGTAAACAATGAGAAAGTACCTTGAGTAAGGGGTTGCAAATCAGAGGGGACATGCTGTTCAGCGGTCGCGAATTGAGACATGCTTCAATTTGGTAGAGAATAGTCGTAAACTCCTCAAAGGTGAAATGCATGTTTCCGACAAACTTTCGGAAGTGAAACTTGAAGCTTTTGACTCCAGCTCCCAAGAGTTCTCCCATGTGAGGCGCAGCGGCTGGTATAAACTGCCACTGCAATTTTTGGTAGGAAAATTTAGTGATGACGGCGTCCTTACTTTGCTGGAGGAAAGCTTTCCAATCGTTCATCAGGGCTTTAGATGCTCCAGCGAAGTTTTTTCCATTGTCGAAGTATAAATCCTTGGGACATTCTCTGCGTGCGGTGAAACGGCTGAACGCAGCGAGAAAAGTGGGCGTGGATAGATCACTGGTAGCTTCGGGATGGATACCCTTGGTCGCGAAGCAGACGAATATGCAGACGCAACCCTTTCGTGATAAGGCACGCCCTGCCGGTATAATTTTTAATGTCAAACGGTCCCGCGATGTCGAGACCGGTGGCAGCAAATGGTAGAGAGGTACCTTCAGGCGGCAGTGCATCCATCAGTTGTGTCCGGATTTGTTTCCGCTGTAGAACGCAGCTTTTGCAACTATGAATTGTGGTGCGAATGAGATTCTTCGCCTTAGGGATCCAATATTGAGATCAGAAGAAATTAATAAGTACTTAAAATCACTTAGAGAATGGATATTTTTAGAAAAGGAGAATTTCCGATAAAATCCTGATTGGAAGACATTGTTTTCTTTTGACCATTAACCACTAACTGCACCGAACTCAGTCTAGCTCAGCTCATGTTTCTCTTTTGTTGGACCGAATTGAAACAGCAATAGCTGCTTTATATTTGAATCGTTAGGTCGTCCCTCGAACAGATAAGAACTGCGTATTTTTTATGGTGACACGTCGGTCTCATAAGGCACAGCGGTATTTACCGTGAAATAGCTGGTCGTATGGTACCGTCTCACCATGCAAAAGAGATATCATTTTTTGTATTGGTCGTGGGTCCAATTTTTTTCGCAGACGGTGGCACTGAAGGTGTTAAAAATCATATTTAAATTACAAAGATTACGTTTATTATAAATAACATAGTTTTTTTGAACGCTAGAGCTGAATGTAATTTTATAAATCGTAGATTGATGAAGAATTAATATTTTATATTTTTTATAGAAAGAATCCTTAGCACTAAAAACAAAATAAAATTATATATAAACAAAATAAACTATGATAAATAAAAAACAATTAAAAACAAGCTAATTAGTTTTCTTTAAACGTTGGAACTCTTGGTAAATTGCATCCAGGTTTCTCTCAATTTCATCCAGATTATTTGCACTTGCAGGTAGCTCGCATTTTGTACTTCGTAATTGGTGCAGCTTTTGAAAAAGTTATGCGTTTATTTCAAATAACAGAAAGTACCAAACAACTTCAAAATTACCTTATTTACACTCTGGCTCAGCGATTTCTTCTCTTTAGCGAGATTTTTAATCTCTTCGCGATACTTTTGGGACAAAGTTGGCGCGTATAGAGAATTTAAATTTCTCTGTGCCAGCAACTCGATTTCCTGATTTCGCAACTCATCTTCAGCAGCCATCAATTCAGTTTCATTACGTGTGCGCTGGAAATGAAGATGAAGAGGTAAGTACTGAGGAAATATAATACATTTCTTATTCAGGTAGCAAATACAACCTCAAGGTGAACGTTATTCATTAGCTCGTCGAGTTCTCGTTCCGTTTCCAAGGATTTCTTACGTCGTTCTGATTCCTGTAGAGCAGTCAGCACTTCAACCTTGCGATTGCGAATCTCCTTTTGGTACAAGAGTAACATTTTCCGCTGGTCAGCAATGCGTTCCTCTTCACGTTTTAAAGTATTCTGGTAAACCGCTTCCATTTCTAGAGATATAACGGGTGATGTTTAATGTTACACGATACGTAATAAAGACTTTTATAATCGATTAACCGTTTCAGAAACAGTATTTAATGGTCGAATAACGATGAACCAATAAAAATAGTCGCTCTCGCAGTTTTTATGCGATTAACCCTCCACATCCTAGGCCATTAGTATATTAATCGAAAATAGTCGATTCAACCAGTCAATTGACCAAAAACTTGAAGATAGCAGATTCGACCAATGATCGGTTAATCGAGTAGTCAGAAGCCCTGTGAACTAGACGATATAAAGGCAACCTTTTATTCTCTTCGTATGCTCCTCCTCCTTCAAACCCCTCTCCAAGCGCTCCATCATCTTGTACTCTTCCTGCTCCAACTCTCGTAAGCGTGCGTCTATAGCACGTCTTTCTCTCTTGTAGGCCTCCAGCTCATGCTCATGTTGCGCGACCCACTTCTTCGGATAATTCAGAAACTTGGCATAAACGCCCTTGGGAATGGGTGTGAAGTAGCGCATATAACGCTGAGGGTGAACGGCTGGCGGGCATTTCACCATCAAGCAGCGAGCTTTTCTAACAAGTTTCCCCACATCGATTGGAGTCTGTTCGCAGAAAAACTGCTTTATGGCGACCGCATTGGGAAGGCGTAGCAGCACTTCCCGCTGCAACACATTGTAAGCGACGACACAGAATATCGGAAAGTGGATCGGGTAGGTAACGATGTGATCCCACAGGCACAACCACTGCTCGGCATCCAACACTACCGAGAATGCATTCGAAAGCACAGACCAAGCGTAGTCCGTGGGCGAAATTTTCAGCGAGGCGTAAAATCTGTGGAGTTCCTTGTCAAAGCACTGCAGCACATTGGAACACATTCCTAGGTAGTTAGCAGGCTCGAGTGGATGGAATTCGAACCACAGTTGGAAGTGGTTAAGGACGAGAGAGACGCACAATTCGAAGGCTACAAGTGGATTCCTCGGATAGACTTGTGTGAAGGGGAAGATCAAAGCAGGCAGAAACTCGGAGTAAGCGAAGACCTTGCACCAGTGCGCCAAACAGGCCCAAATCTGAACCAACAATCTTCGCTGCGCGTCTTGTTTTATCTTCAGCTTTAACGCGCGCTCCTTGATTGCGTTCGGGATCCCCATCTTTACAAGTTGTTGGTATTCGCGCCTGTTGCAGGGCAGCTGCAGCATTGAGCACCAAATGACACCACGATATTTGGCGGGATAGCAGCCGAATTCCATTAGTATGGACACGAGGCGATCAGGCTTCAGCAGCTTCTTGAGATCCATATCAAGCGCGGTATTTTCGCTGCAGGAAACAGCCAGTGGTTTGTTCTCTTTAAAGGCGGCCTGTACCATTTGGAAGCAATGCTGCTGTGCTCGCAGCATATTGTAAAGTTTGCAGGCGGACCAGATATATGCCTCGCCTGTGTCCACTAGCACTGCTAAGAGCTTCCCATCCTGGGAGACGGAAAGCTGGCACGCTTGCGCTGCATGCACCAGTAATTTAAATTCGGTGTGTTGACAGTCAATTAGTAGCAGCTGGCCGTTGCCTGTTACAGCCCAAATCAGTGTTTCTCGGGGTTTTGGAAGGAAGTCGCAGGCCGTGATTGTGAAGTCTCTGAGTCTAATAAAGCGCTGTATGTCGCAGGTGTGCGAATGTAACAGCAGCAAGTACTTGTCCACAGTTGTTAAGCAAATTAAGGTGCCATCCCGTGAGAAAGCGTAAGCCAGAATAACGCCGTTCGAGTAATCTTGGTCCTGGCATCTAAACTCGAACTCGCTCGGTGCGTACATCTCTTCATGCATAGTCAGTGAAATCTGAGGAATACGTCCTGGTGGCATAACTTTTAGTTTTCGGTCACGCGTCCTGATGGGATGAGCCACGCGCAATGTATTGAGGGTGACCCCAGACCAAACGTGTACGGCGTCATTGGTAAAGCAGGTGAATATCTGCTCGGAATGTGGGATGTAGCACGCGAATTTCAGCGAGAAGTGAATGTCCTCAAAATCAAGTCGATGTGTGGCTTTTAACTTGTCTAGATTGATTATGATAGCTTGCGTCCCAGCATGAACCAGTGTCAGGTGAGAAGGCTGCAGTGGTTGTCCAGGGAAGGATATGTTTTCAATGCCGCCTGCACAAATGCTGAGAGTTTTCAAGACACTGTGCCTTGCTACAAAAATTCTGATTAGAGTTGCGGAAAAGGGATTTCGGTAAGCGTACTTATATCGATCAGCAATAGCTGACCCAATTTCGTGCCAAATAAATATTCAGAAGGACGTAACAACGACTGCCGTATAATGGTGACCTTGGGTACCTGGGTCTCAAGACGCCAAAACTTCTTTGCGACCAAGTCAAAGACGAATATGTTGCCTCTATTTAAAGATACGGATCGAATAATTAACTGCCTGCTGAGACCAAGAGAAGATGTTTCTTTCAACTCACCTTTTATCCACGGCTACAAATTTTGTCCCACTATTATTGAAGCAACAAGCAGCCATGCGTATTCGGATGAGTTTGTCCCGATCTTTTATCGTGTGATGCACCGTCAGTATGTTGCTGCATAAAATTAGCAAACTTTACATAGCAATCGGACAAAATTTCTGAAAACTGCCGTAATAACAGGTCGCTCTACCTGACCCCAAATCGCCCAGAGATAACTATTCCAAATAGTCCAAGAAAGATAAGCAAAAAAAATATTCTTAGGTGCTTTTGCTTCTGGTTACTTGGTGCAATCTATTTCCTGGTTGGACATTAAACAACCAAATCGTATACTACTAATCACCCATAACGATCACAAATTCAATAATATTAAATCGACCGAACATTTTTAAAATGTTATTAACTTGATATAAACAAGTTGCTTACCCATGTTCGAACTGTTGCAACTTAAAGGGAAACTTTTGAATCTTTGCAGCAGCTCCATGTAAGTTACTAACCCCGCCAGTACCCGATGTTCGCTCCTCTTCGGAGTGATCACCTTTGTCACCTCGGCGATGGTGGTCAAAGTTTTCCCTCCTTTCTTCTGACGTATTTTCTCCTTCTGATACGACGGCTTGTGATACGTTGATTTGTAACTCAGAACCGACTACATTACTCTTTGGATCCGATTCTGTGATCTCCTCTGGCTCATCATAAATCTCCGTGTCTTTCAGTGACTCTTCCCTGTGCAGGGGTTCTCTTTCGTGCTGAGATGACATCGTCGCTTTAGGGAAAGGCTGTATCGTTCTCTTTGATTTGGATGTATCATGTGATTCTACCTCTATTTCTTTTTGCTCTCCTCTTACAGTAGATTCCGTGTGCTTGGGATATGATTGGGTAGCACCGTCTAAAGAACGTCTTTCATCGATTATTTGCACATCTTCTGCTTCACAATCTCTGAATAATGAACTTGTAGAAGGTTTAGGTTCTTTAGTATTTGTCAGGAGGGAGCCTTTTTTCAGTATTTTTTCATTATGTCCAGGAGGGAGACTTTTTTCATTCTGTCCATTCTGATATGAATGCCGCGTTTGCCTTCCTGCTTCACTGTTTTTCTCTTCTTTCCCTGCAGTGTGTAACTCCTTTGTTGGTAGAGGATCTGAATGGCGACGAATAGGTCCCGTAGTTCTGGTCGTTTCCTTTGGAGGGACTTCAGAGGCACTTTCACTTTCTCTTCCTGTTGACATTTACTTCATTTCCGAAATCCTTTGTTAGGAGCTGAGATTTTTTTCAGTTTTACTACAAGTCGTCTTAAATGATTTCGACTCTTAAAAACCCTCTCCAGCTGAATTTCCTTCACTTATTAATTATATATTTGCCTAAAATTTGATAAATATAGGAAGTCCGCCGACAAATTTTCCTATTTGAAGTAGTTGTGAATGCGCCAAACTACGTATAAACAATCCCACGGTTGCAAAAGCTAGTACTTTTTTCATTTTATGGAAATGTTCCAGTTATTGGAAAATATATATAATATACATATTAGATCCTTCACATGTATACTAGTTGCGCACATAAAAAGATATTAGTATGAACAAAAATACTTCAAATCACAACTAATATTAAATAAAAATAATATTCACAACTATATATGTATTTTTCGGTTAAGAAATTTGTACCATTATATGATGCAATATTGTGTTAGCCAAGGCTTTTTGTATTACTTTTTGCTCAATAAATAAAAAAAATTTGTATCTTTTGATTGTTTTTAATCTATTCTAAGTGAAAATTAAAAATAATACTATTCCAAAAAATTTCATTCTTTAGTATTCCAATTTCAAATTCAGTATTCCACGTAGAGAAATATATTTATGTTGCTAATAGGGCGAATTTCATCAATTCGCTTCGTTGCGAACGTTGCGGAACGTATGCGAATTCAAAATAATTAATGTCGTTTTTATTTAGTAATAAAGTAACATTACATATATAAAAGTCGTGTTCAACTTGATTGAATTAAACTAAAATTATTGTTGTTTCATACAAAGGCGGATTTGCCTCTAGCCAGATTTTAGTTTTGTTGACACAAACGATTGCAGTTATATGCATAAAATTTAGTTATGGTGAGATTCGCAGTTTTGCCTAATCAATTTAATTATCAAAATTAAATTAAGTGTTTTGATGAAAATGGAACGTTAGATACAAACACTTGGATACATATGCCGCCTATTATAATACGCTAATTTTTATAAAAAGCTTTTTCAACTTAAAACTATGAAAGTTATTGTAGCTCCATTAACTGCCAGCCAAAAACAATCTTGAAAAATTGTAATACATGTCGATTGATTCGCAACCTCAGCACAGCGTCTCGAAGTCCTTATCATCGCTGCTTAAAACATCCCGCCGTAAGGAGCATTAAAATCGTCCATCATAGCGTATCCGAATATGGTGAGATAGTTGATGATGTTGGCGATAATTGTGAGCCCACAAGCAGTCCAGCCGATCTGTCAAGAGGAAATGCTATTATAGGCCCGCAAGCTCCTAGTTGGGATGGAGCCCACTTACCACATGGCTGTGTGCCAACACAATGGGCAACGCAAATGCACTGAGCACCATGCCAGCTGTAAGGAGGAGTGCAAATTCAGTCCTCGGGTTCGTCTCAGAGCCAGTGTTGAAGCGCTTCGATACGTACACTGGCAGTATAGACAGGACGTAGAAGATCAGCACGAAAAAAGGGTAGAAGACCTTCGGTATCGCGCAGGCTACGATCAGAAAGGTCATGCCCACGCAAATCAGAAAGGAGCACACCAACAAACTGTGGAGAAGCAAAAGTAAACCATAGGCAAAGTAAATATTTTAAGTTGAATAAGCTTACTCTGTTTTTCGGCAATGTTTCCAGATTTCACACGGTGGGAGTGCAGAATGTATAAAATGAATGTATTTTTAAACAATTTTTAAATAGTTTTTCATTTTTACCTCGTAATGCGGCCATTTTTAGAGTGCTAAAACCCTTTTTCAACTTTCTGAAATGTTTTTAATCCTTAAATTGTATTAATCACCAGAAATGAATAACAATATAGCCTCAGCGAAAAATCTGACAGTTCAAGAACCAGGGATACCAAGCGTTAATTTGGTTAACACTCTACAATAATGCAGTATTACACTACAAAGGTAATGATTGGAGTCACGGCAAAATATTTTGCTTTTCTTATATAACTTGACATAAATAGGAAAAAATTACATGGGAAGCAACAACTAATTTTCAACTAGTTTTACGGCAAAGACTTTTATTTTTAAAAGTCATCGGTAAAAGTCTTTTAAGGACTTTTATTTTTAAAAGTCTTCTATAAGAGTTATTTTTAGAATTTTATTTTTAAAAGTCATCGATAACTCTTATTTCACAGACTTTTTTTTATGTAAGTTATAAAAGTTTTAAGGATTGGAATAGTATATTGTAATCTTAAAAATTTCTTACTCGAGAGTCTGATGTTAATAAATTAAAAATTCCTTACTTAGGCTTTTACCATCAGTATTGAGCTAGTTTAGAAACCTGTCGTCGATAATGGGTTTCCAATAATTTGTGGGATAAATATATATTTACATACACAAGCGAACGCCTTCAGGCATACATATACACTGTTTCCAAAAATAGATCCATAGGACCATCGCACTCGTGCATCAATGGAGAAACTTTTGCGAACGCGCATGGTCCCTGTTGCTGAAATTTTATTAATGAAATGTTTGTCCTATCCCAAATGAAAACAAGTTTCCATCACTCCACTCTGCTCCGGCAACCGAAATAGTTCACCCAAATACAGAGCGTTGTGGGACTCAGTGGTTGCATTTGCCCACAGCCACCTGCTGGCTCTTCGTCCCATAAGAGGCACGCACCAGCATGGTGCTGATAACGGCTCGAGCTCTCTTCCACATCTGCGGGGTGTGTATTTCGGCGGAGTGCAGCGCAGAGCTTTTGATTTCACACGCCGGCGCACTGCTGCCAAAGGGAGGCCTGCGAAACCATAAAACTGTTCGTTCCTCAACCTTTCAACAGTGCGGAGGTGGCACTGACATTTTGCGTCACAGCCACGGAATAAGCCATGTCTACATACTTGGCAAGAAGCAGTTAGACGGTATACTTCGACGGGACACGAGTGAAAACTGGGGAAGGAATTTAAAAAAGCCTGTGAAAACTACATATTAATTGTAGTAATTAAATAAATTCACAAATCAGAAGAGATAAGCAAATAGCATTAATAAAATGTAGGAATTTACGAAGGGTGCCAAGAAGACGCTTTGCTTAGTCCTGACATGTAAGCTGAGCAATTTTGCTGACGTTTGCAAAATCGATTTCCAGTGATGCAGATTGTCGAGTAGGCAGTCAAGCAGACGAGACTCCCTAAAATCACGTAGAAGGCAATTGGTTAGTAATAACGTCTACTTTGATAAGCGGTTAAATGGAATAATTTAAATACATCAGAAAAGTGCTAAAATACGACAAAAAACTGTTTAAGCAAACTTCTTGAAGCAATTAAACGACAACAGAAAGCTAGCGAAAAATTCAAAATGGCTGCATTTACTCTGAGTGGGATGTTTTTTACCATCGTACTGCTGTTGAATTTCTGCCAATACTGTGAAATGTCCATCTATGCAGGTAAGCTTCCGTTAATATAACGCTGGACGTAAATGTGTTTGTACAATTAAATAATTGACACCATTTGACGAAGCCAATTAACTGTACATACACGTATTAGGAAAGCGAGAGGTGTTTCGTACCACCCACGCACAATAACAACTTTGTAGATACAACCACCGCATAGATCCCGGATTTCATTAAGAAATACTCTGCACCATATGGTAAAGCTGTCTTTGTTGTTGTTTTCTGCATACTAGAAATTTTGTTCGCTTTTTTGTGCTTCTTATTACTCCTGGTCGGCGTAAAGGTAGATTCAAAGCATAAAAATAGATCACAGGACGAATACACAAAAATATTAAGTAATAGAGAACAGTTTACGTCACAAAATAGAAGCCCACGCCAGTTGTTGGATTTCCTGTACCTGAACCACCCTCATCTACTTCGCCGTCATTCTAACTACACGTTAGACTGCCTTATGACACAAATTTCCCTAAAAATAAAATGTACTCATATTGCGTTTTATGCACTTCTAAACTTTATTTGTAAATTGTTGTAATGTAAGGCGTTTTTTGATGTTTTATCGCTTTAGACAAATTAAGAAAAAATCTAATCGACCTAAGAGAAGATTGGCATTTAAAATTTGCCTCCAGTGTCCCTCTATCCCAATTATTTAAGTTGCTTCAAACTAATATTCAGCACAAGGAGACTAAAATCGGAGTTAAAGTATCTACTTCAAGTACGTTCAAGCTTTCGCTGGTTGTTGAACCTCGAAGATACATTAACGACGACGAAGGACCAACACCTCCTTTTAATCATTGAACACGTAAATGCAAAACAGTTTAACCAGCTATCAACTTAAACGCGTGGGAACCCGTCGCAATCAGTTTGATCAAACCAAATAAGAGTACCGTGAAGAAACCGTGATTATTTTGCATATAAAGCCATCTGAAGAAGGTGTTGTACCAGTATAGCACCCTCAAGTCTACTAAACGACGAATCCGTATCTAATATCCGTGTGTAAACGGCCTTAAAGTATGCGAGAGGTTTCAAGTTTAATTGAAGTGTGTGTAAAACTGGGTCACCCCAGTTGTGATAAAAATAATTCAAATGTAATACATTTTATTACGCCCGCCATTCTTTATTCATAAGAACGTTAAGAAAAAGCAACAATTCGGCTTTATAATTGATAAGCCAATTGATTCCACCCATTTCGTGAAGAAAAAACTGTCCCTGAGAAAAATTTATTGTTCGTTTTTTAACGCACTAGACTATCAAATTCAGCATTTCAAAATTAACACGCTTTAAGCTTTGCAAATTAAGCTACTTTGCAAATTAATTAGGATAAAGTTTTTCCTTATTGTTTTCTTAAAATGTATGATACAAAGAATTTTAAACTTTTGTTTTCGAAATGCCTTACGAAGGACTTCGTCGGCGACCACCTGCACTTCAAGACGCGTTGCAGCAAAAGATTGCACAGCAATTTGATATGCCTTCCGACTACTTAACTCAGCTTATGGAAGAAAACGCCCGCAGACGTCTGCAGCAACAATTCGAGCAGCAGCTCGCTTTGATTAACCGCCAAATGCTACGCCAGAGAGAGCAGCAGCAACAGAGAGAACGTTATCGCCAACTGCAAGCTTTAAGTGAGCAGCAGGAGGAGCGAAATCAAGACCAGGAAGATTATGAGGACAATGGCGGCAACAACAACGCACAATACGATCAGTATGACGATCAAAATGTAGATTTCAGTTATAAGTATTCGACAGATGGACACAATGGGAGTGGAAACAAGGACAGAATTACCTTTGCCGTAGGACCATCTGACCCTCGTTTTTACGAAGAAAATAATCAAGACGATGATACCAAGCTGGATACTCAAACTCTGGACGAATACGAAGAGTACGTGCCGGCCGAAAGTAAACCAGCAACTTATCAGCTAGCAGCACAACCGAATGCATCAGCCTCTAATAAAAGTACCGCGGAACCCACCCGTTCCATAGTGTTGGCGCCCGCTCCCGTTGACACCCCCAAGCTCCTCGACAACTCCGCCGCCGCTACTTTTCACCGAATCAAACCACAAACGGCTGCAGCTGCAGCAGCAGTGGTAGGTGCCGGCGTGACACCTCTGAAGTCAGTGCATAGCGATTTAGATGCCGGTGCGAATACACGACATGACATCAGCGCGCTAATCGAGAAGCTGCAGAAACAGGGCCACTCTGAGGCCATACTTAACAGTCACCACTCAAGTCTGGCTCACGACTCAAACGCGGTGGTCCGCCAACACTTGAGCATGGAGGGCGAGATGGGCGTGTACATGGTAGCACTGGTAGCTGGTGTAAGTGCCGCCATTACAGTGGGTCTGATAGCGCTGGGCGTAGCCTGGTATACGTAAGTTTCACGAGATACTAGAATTGAATATTAAATATCAACTCTAATTTGTGCCCTTCACAGACTTCGTAACAAAGCCAAAGCAGCTGCTGAAGTAGAGTATCCGGCTTATGGTGTAACTGGCCCTAACAAGGACATCTCGCCTTCCGGTGACCGCAAACTCGCTCAAAGTGCACAAATGTACCATTATCAGCACCAAAAACAGCAAATTATCGCCATGGAAAACCGACAAGCCGTCGAAGGTAATTCCGGTTTGTCGGATGTAGAGAGCGACGACGACAATGAGGAGGGCGATTACACGGTTTATGAGTGTCCAGGATTAGCTCCGGTGAGTGTTTAAAATAACTAAGAAACGATGATGGCGATTCAAGTTTTATACAGCCATTATTTACCACGGGGTTACCATTATTTACCACGGGTAAGCACTTCCTGCTGGGTCTCTTTTGGACTCACAGTTGAGAAAATAGTGTTGCCATCGTCGTATAAAATTTATATATTAATTTTAAATTTAATTGCTGAGAACTTTAATCATATGTGATTATTTTTAATTGTTCTCATTAGACGTGTGAGATGGAAGTAAAAAATCCTTTATTCTTGGACGAAACTCCGGTGACTCCTGCTGGAGCTGCTGCAACTACAACAGCAACTTCTAATACCCCACAGGGGGCTTCAAACCAATCACAGAAAATGCGTAACTCCTCCGGAAAGGCTTCTACCTCAATGGCTTCGGATGGCAAAACTAAGAAAACTAAGAAATAAATTGTAAAGTAAAACATACAAGAGGAACGGCTTTTTGTTGGTTCAAATCAGTTGGAATTGAAGTTAGAGATATTGAACGATGAGTTATTGGTTTCGACGTTTTCCTTTTCCATACTCTTCGAAATAATATCGTATATCGTATAAGTTACTATACTTCTTTATAGCGAAGAACTCTTACTAGCTTGCAATTTTAGGGCATTCTTGACCAATACACTCTAATTCCATAAGATTTAATGGTGTGACTTAATTTAACCATCTATTGTAATGGAAATTATAGAAGAGGAATAAAATTCCCAAGAATCACAAAGGATTTCGTATGAATTTACCAAAAAGAAATATCAATAATTCTTCCTTTAATTTAAGAATCAGTAGTTTTTGTAAAAACTCTACAGGAACATACGATTACAAAGTGTAATGTTCAATTTCTTAAAATACCCTACGCAATTCAGAGGGTGTTTTAATATATCCGAGCCTGAAGAAAACTATAAATACGTTGGCCTTTATACACTACATCTGCAACTCAGTTACAAAAAGCTTTACCATCTTTTAAAAACTAATAAAAGCTTTTGAATTTCGATCGTTAACTACAATTAGTTTAATTTTTTGCTATATATACTTACAGTGTTAAATAGAATCTTTTTATACTGTTGATTTGAATTTCAGTTGTTCTATATTGTAATGCCTAAAAATGATAAATAACACGGCATTTCATGAACGTATATAATCTATAATCGTATGATTTAATATTTTCATATATCACTTGTCATTAGAAATAAGAAATTTTAAGTGTTTGTCATTGAAAATGTTCTAATATATATACTTTACTAATATTTCAAACCTTTTGGAATTATTAAGAATAGAAAAAACCCTTTCAAAACATCACTTTAAACGCATTAGTATATTTATTGTACTGCATTAAACATTTGAATTGCTATATTAATGTATTATAAAGAACAGAAATTTTTATTGCATGTACTAATTTTACGGAATCTTATTTATCTTTATTTTTCACTATTTTGTGATCACAAACTTCTAAACATATGTATATCTGTGTCAATTTATCAAAACAATTATGAGTAAAATCAATCGAACTATATTATATAGCGCTGTAAAATTATCATGTAATGTAGATGTTAAAAACTTTTACTGCACAGGATTGTAATGGAAATTATTTCCGGTGACATAAAAAGATAAAATATAGGCGTGCATAAGGCAAAACCAAGATACGAATTACTATTTCACATTTAGAAAAGAGCATAAATATCAAGAACTATAAAATATAGACATATAAATGTTTATTTGTTTTTAAAAACTTTGTAATTTTTAAAAACTTTCATGGAAAACTTTATATTGGCTGAAATCAGTACCCACAGAAATATATACGTATACACAACTACTTATAATTCATAGCCTTTTTGAATTCCTATGTAATTTGAAAGGTAATTGAAAATTTGCCTCATGCTTACTTCACTTCAAGCCTCCAAATACGCATTTCACTATAGAAGATTGATTTTTATTGACTTGAAGAAACCATATATGTATATTGTAAATAGACTTCAGATGAATAAAAGTTGCAGAAGTTACGAAAATGTATCACATTATAGTTGTTGAATCAAATCCATCTGCGAATGGCTTTACATAGAGAAATTTACATTTTAGGTGAATACTAAGGTAGTTCAACTACGCAAGTGGAAGGAATTGGAAAGGAACATCAATCAGAAACAGAATATATAGCTGAGAATAAGTTTAATGTTGACCGTACGGAAAAATATATAAGGAATGCTGAGATATATTACTTTACACACATAAAGACACACTAAATATATGTATGTACACTATACAAAATATAAAACAATAAAATTACAATTATAATAGAAAAAAAGCGTTTTTATTCAGTTTTGAAAATTATCACAATGATCAGAATATTTGTTATTTAAAATTTGAATTCGAAAAGCTGATTCACATCGTGATTCATATTGACAGCCTATCTATAACAAATTGATATATTCAAGGCACTCTTCTGCATCAGCAGAATTAATTCTTAAGAAATTCTTTACATACCTTCGGGAAGAAAATTTGTTTCACCTTCCTTTCGGTTTTGTAAAGATAATCATTTGTTCCCTACGAAGAGTTATGTTTGCCAGTTTTTATTTTAGGTTAGACCGTTTTTATTTAACAGATATATTACAAATAATTCATAATGGAATTATATTAATGGCTGTATAGAAAATTATTAATCTGTTTAATGTAAACCTGGCCGTTGTTGTGCAATGCTAAGTACACCCAAAAAAGAACTTTTCGAATTACATTCGAATTACACCACAAATAGTACGAATGTAAGAACTTGCAACCGTGGGTTTATATGAAAACGTCAAAAGTGTTCGATGAAACGAATATGAGTGAAAGAAAATGTGGAAAAACTAGTAGAATTTTTGGCGACGGTGAAGCTGGTTGGGATTACAAATTGTGCGCGCTCCCTGAAAAGTAGAATAGGGTTCTACTGTCAGGCGTTTTCTTGTTTTTGAATATTTTGGAGTCCTTATAATTTTAAATTAATTAAGTCATAGAGAATTGCCCGTGTAAAATGTCCAGAGATTAGTGATTGCAAAGAAAAGTTATCCTGAAACACACTGGCATTGAAAGGACAAAAAAGTTGCGACCAAGAAAAACAAGTTCGAAATTCGAAGGATTTGCAAAATCAAAAGTAGCAGAATTTATTTTCCTAACAGACTGGAGACGGGTGAGTTAGTGGAAAATGTTGTGCGTTTTGTCCACGCCCCATGTTTCCTCCTGTTTTTGTTCCGAAGTCATTCCACCCACCCCAAGTACTCAGTTGAGCAGCCGCCAACAAAAACAACGTTGAAGGCAGAGGCGTAGAAGCGGCAGCTATTTTTGGAATATTTTCACTTGAATTCTACTTCAGAGAGGAGCGTATAAAATGTTTCCTTTTAGCAGACAGCAAGGGCAGACGAGGTGTTGGATTCTCGGCGACAAACAAATCTTGCAACCAGAATTTAAATTGAATTAAAGGGAATTACGAAGCATGATGCAAACAAGGCGGGAGGTGTCATCGAATTTCAGCTTAATAAAGTGCTGAGAACTGGTGTCACTTTAGTTTCTGCATTCCTCTTCCTCCGTCCTGCTCACATTCCACTGCACAATTCCTCGCCTGTCTTTCTTTATTCTCTGCTTTAAATTTACGAAAGTCTGCCCGATGGCGTTGCTTGGTGTCTGTATGGGGTCTCCTGCGTGCCACCAACAGCTGCAACCTTCTTGGCGTCGCATGATGCGCACACACCCTCTGTATTGATTGGCTTGACTGGCTGCCACGGTCGGCTGGGATAGTTGGTCATGGCCATAGTTGCCACCCTGGTTTCCCCGCGTAGAGTTCCCTGAAATCTTAGTCGTTAAAAAATTTTAATCTTACTGTTTGTGGAAATCTCAAAAACGTTCTGTTAGATTCAACAGGAAGAATTTTCGCATTGCGTTAAAAGTGGAAATAAACGTACTAAAAATCCAATTAGACATCCTTCAACAAAAGTTCCCTCCTTTTTTACTAGGAACGTTTTCGTTGGACAGATTGAGTCACCTGCGTGCCTGGATTACAGTCCAAGTTAAGCCTTATTTTCTGTAAATTCGCCAAAATTTCATTTTTCCACACGAAATTACGATTAAAGTTTACAAAGTCCCACAGGAAACATTCCTCAAACACGTATAAAAAAATTATTGGCAAATGCAAATCCATATGAATTAAAAATCGTCTCAACTGGAACGGAAGTCGTCCAGGTGGTGTGCTGGTGGTAGCGGTGGTGACTTGTTTTTGCTTGAATATTTTACGCATCCAGGCTGCTGTTGTTGATATCGCTGGCCGATCAGGTTGGTCGGTGGCTGCTTGTCTCACTGGCTGCTGGGATGCCGATGATCATGAGGCGAGAGCAGCAGGCGAGAGCAGCAGAGGCGGCAGGTGTTAATGGTTGAGTATGAGTTGAAACATGTTAGTTTCTTTGTTGGTTCGGTTGTTTATTTATTCCGTCAGAGCGGGGCAGATGTTATCACAGGCCTTTATTTATCTGCCTTTCTGTCTGAGCAAATATTTAGAGGAAGTTGCAACCCATTAATTGAAAACCACACAAGTAAAAAGCGAAGTTTTAATCCGAATAACTTGTAACTGGATTAACTATAAAGTGTGTTAAAATAAACCTCATTGTAATTGCTATCTTGTTTTTTGTGCAGCAATAAAAAATCACAAAAGTTTTCCATATCGTGCTTAAAACCTTAAACCGCTAAAGAATTTTAGGCTTCAACTTTACCCGTCTGACTTGTTTTATTCTTCTTTTAATTTTTAATTTGTTATCTCGCTTATGCTTTCGTTGTTCTCCTCCTCAAAACTTGCTTTCGTTTGCATAGATAACAAAATATGTTTATGACGATTTTATCGCGTGTAAACTATTCTGCGCTGAGTTGGAGCGAAGAGCAATTGTTTGTTGAGCGCCGCTGTGCTGGCTGCCGTCTTATTTCCATTGCCTTCGTGCATTCTATGTTTATATTTCAGTCATTTCTGTCATTGTTTATTATTATTTATGGTAATGCATGTCTGGATAGCGAGCCAGTTCAGTTTCGCTTTTAGTTCCAAAATTTTCATTATCATCTTAAACTTTGTTTTCATTGTTTCAGCGGTTTTTGTTTTTTTTGGGGTGGCATTTAATGACGATGGAGGACGATATCAGAAGAAGGTTGATTATGTCGAAGTTCTTACACAGCTACGTTTGAATTTTTCAGTGCTATACTGCGGGAAGAGTAGTTAAATACAATTCAGAAATTATAATAGACTTCTGTAGACCAATTTTTCGCCCGTTGATGAGATATTGATAGCTCTTGAATGAATGGGCGAACTACGCCCATTTTTCGCAAATATCTTAGTGATGTTCCTGAATAAAATTGCGCCATTTTCCAATACCAAACGGCTCTACATAACAAGGAATATTTGTGCGCAATTTTATGGCAATATTCTTTCCGTTCTCCCGTAATCGTGATTTAAGCAGACAGATAGACAGACAGACAGATAAGCAGTCGGATGAACAGGGCTGAATGGACTCAGAAGGTGATGCGGAGGCAAAATATATATATAGAGTATAAAAAAGCATTACAAGAACCATTTGGTTAATTGTGGGCCACGAAAGACTAACTTGTAATAAATAAATATAATGTTAATACTGTGAAAAAGACGAAAAAGACACTGAGCTTGGCTCATATGTGGCGGTAGTTTATATTACGAGGCCAAAACCAAGCATGCATCCCTAAAAACGAGTGGGTTGCATCTGCTTAAGAACAGATGAATAGTTGGTACCTTCATAGAGTTTCTTCGTAAGTGTGGTATATATATCTCCGCGTCCAGTACAAGTTTCAACACTTCATAAATTCCAATTTCTTATTAGAACTCTACTTTAATTTCCTTCGTTCTCATTTATTTCTTTATTTCTATGATTCCAAAAGTGTTTATTTCATAAATAAAATCGGTTTAAATATTCCGTACAGAATCGTAACTACATAAAGTTTAAAAATTTTATAGTTTCATTAATCTTAATTTACTTATTTCCAACATTAACATCTAATTATTTGTACTAGCAAGATCTATTCACATTTTTACGAAAGTATCTGATCTCTCACAGATAATTGTATATTTGCAGCTATAGCTACACTTCGTTGTATTTACATTCACGTTGTGTGTGCGTGCGTTTGTGTTAATAGTGCACTTTGCAGCAAAACTTTTTTCCTTTTGACATACATTCGTTTGTAGGTCAAAATCACTCGAAAGTCAAGCACTAAATCGCTATATAGCTATTGTTTTCCTCATTTCTTCATTGTATCACCATTTCGTGATGCTTTATATGCCTCTTTGTTGCATTGAAAACTTGTCCTCAATCTTAAATTTGAAACAATCAGTCACAGAGCGCGCGTTAGATGTATTATTACGTTGTAGGCCTGTTTCACTTTGAACTTACAGATAAGTTAAAAAGGTGGGGTTGTTCGTTGCAACTGATACTTGGGTATTTTCGGTTTTATATATTTTGAGGATCTAGATTCCAGAATATCGCCATATCGATATACTAATGAAAACACTTTCATTTTTCTCTACGTCGCTTATGACCGACTGTAAGGCTTGATTGCATTTGTATTGGTCGTTTCCTCCTTAATGAATTTTACGGTGAAATGTGAAAAATCTTTTCCGAAGTGGAAAATAATGAGATTCTACGAGTCTCTGTCATCACGTTGGGCGGCTGTTGAACTTCTTCCGTCGGCGACAAGTGTTGACCTTGTATATTATATAAATACCATGAGTAATACGGAGAATAAATAACGCAAAAAAGATTTATTGAAGCGTTCGTTGAAATAACGTCAATTTTGACGGACTGGCAGTTTTGCCTTTGGAAAATCGAATTCAAATCCTTAAAAAATATCTAACGGCAACATTCAATAAGGCAATTTGAAATTTCTCAAAAGGTAAAAACTAGCATGGATTAGATTTACAAATTAAACTGATTTGCGTCGCATTTTTCGCGCATTAACTGAACGTATTGTTGAGTTTCATCCTTATTAGTATAAATTTTATTACGAAAATGGTGTTTTTGTTATTTCCTATAAATCTAAATGAATATTTTTAGATATTTGGAATAAATTACTACGTATTTATGGTTTAAAGTTCCTTCATTCATTCGCGATTCATTGCGTTCGTATAAAGATCATAAAAACTTGAATGGAACTTTGTTATTGTTGTTTTGTTATTTATTGCTATTGTTGTAATATTTTATGGGTAACTTAGCATTGTTGTTGCGGCCATTAAAAGTTATTGTTGTGGCGAAATAGGTGCGCTATTATACCGCTCCACAATTTCGCAATAATTACGATTTTCCGCGAATTTATATGTTTATTTTTCTTTACTGGAAAATTTAAGGAAATCTTTACATAAAAAGCAACAACACCAGCGACTATAAGCAATTACAACGATATATTTCTTGAATGAGAAAACTCGTGTGCTGTTTTGTCTACAGACGCCTCCCTACCTTCAAATATCTTCTCCTCCTGGCGTCTAATGAGATTCTGGCTAATTGGTTTGCTTTCAGCGCAATAATCGCTTGTGATCTCATAAATTATTAGCTACTTGAGATTTTTCTTTTGTTTTCTTTAAACGAAATGAATAATTATAAGCACTCATTCTTGGCCTGTTTTTGCTCTGCATTTTTGTAATTCTTGAGACTACAGATCAATTCCTCGCAAGATATATAAAAATTTTAATTGAAATCAATTGGTGGAGGTCAGCAGTATTGGAATAATAATACTGAAAACTGTTTTGAAAAATTAAAGTCCATATCTTTCGGTTGCTGTAATTGTTAATTTTAAGAGGAAAAGAGAGAGAGAGAGAGAGAGAGAGAGAGCGAGAGAGAGAGAGAGAGAGTGAAATTTTGATAATAAAAATTTGCTTCAATTACTTGGCTTTTACACTTCGTTGCTTTTACTACCTAAAATTTATTTGCTCTAGAATATAAATTTTCTTCTTTAGTACGAAAAGATTCGTGTTTTTGTGAGTTATTGTGTTTTGAATACCTAAAAAAAATTTATGGTAATAATAAAGAATAAATCGTGGGTAAGAAGAATTTGCAACCTCCATCTGTACGGTCAACACCAGCGTTCAACGATCACTTTACGGAACACAAATAGCGGTTGACTTAACAGTCTCAGTATTTCTATTTGTTGCGAGTCTCATGGCTGAATTGCTTCACTTAAGATGACCGCAGTATCAACTACAGATAATCCTGTTGCTATTTGCTCCAGTTTCGGTTCACTAAATTGCTGCAAGATCTCATCTCATCTCATCCCACGAATTAACTCAGTGCCAGTGACTATAATTATCTCAGATGTTTACACTGCCAAACTAATGACCCTCCCACAATCAGAAGTATGCACTGCGCGCTAGTTTGTAAACAATTCTATGTGTTTCATCATTCGCGTAGCACAGACAAGTAGTTTGCGCTACAGATCGCGTGTGACTCTGCTGTTATACTATTCTGTCCATTATAATCGAATGCATTTTCTTTGCTTTAATTAAATAAACATTTTTCTTCCTTCAGACAGAAAAGAAGCTGAAACGTAGGCTGCACGTTTTCACTGGTTTTCATTTTTAGCCCATTACGTTTTTGACCATTTCCTTTATTTTCGCAGTGTTTTCTCAATAATAAATTATTTACAGCCCGCAAAACACCGGCAACAGCCTACGCCACCGCGGTTACGCTGTGGTAACTTTTGCTATTTTTATCTTCCTTATATAAAATTCCATTTTCCAGTAATTGTTGCGATATCACATAGAATTCGTTAACGTCAGCATGTCGGTAAAAATTCGACTTAATTCAGATTCAACAACGATAACATTTCGTATTCTAGAAGCATGAGGACAATGGCGTCGTGCCTTTTAAAACAAATCGTGTATCATTTAGCACTCCATGAACACTATATATGTATCGATCCCGAAATAATTTACTTGACCCCAAAGTCACTGTATTTTGTGCCAGGAAAGTTGATTTGTACTTCGGAACCATAATCGATATGGACAGTTTATGACGTTCATCTTTCGTGACTGCGTAGAAGTCAATTAGAGCCGATGACGTCCATGTAAAAATGAAACAACGCCACAATTTCGTTCTTCATCATATTGTTTATTCCACTCTATTCTTAGCAGCGCTATTCTTTTATGTGACTGCAAAACAACTTTTACTCAATAAATATAAATTACTTGTAGTATACAAAGCGTACGCCTACTTTTTTATAAGAACCATATGCAAATTTGCTTTAAACGTAAAAAGTAGAGCAATACACAGTGCTAATAATGGTAGAAATAAGAGGGAGAACACGCCCTCTTTTATATACCACAATTTTACACATTAGTATCTCATAGACGGCTTGACCGCTTGCAACTTCTCCACTTGTTTCTACTTCTTTCTAAGCTAAACCAGTCAATTGTTCGACATTTTCAGACCGTGTAGTTAACTCGCATTTATTTATTTATGTTTTCCGAGTGGTTCGTGTTACTTGTTTGAATAAGAAGTTCAGTAGTTTGTAAACCAGTATGTTGGAAATGCATTCAGAGGGAAAAGAAACTAAAACTAATGAAGCCTAAAATAACGAATACAAATGTCGTCTAACGTTGTGTATATTGTGTTGCATATTTTAAATCGAATTACGTTACAGTTGCTGCAGGTTAATAGCCTTTAAGCACCTGGAAACATTTCTCAGAATAGAAATATTCGTCTTAGATCGGTACTGTGAGGTGAGGGTAACTTGAGGTTATTTGAAACTGTAGTGATAAAGTGAGCAAATGGCAAAAAAATCATATTTTCATAAAATCGAACCAGTGTGAGGTTCTGTTCTGGAGTATTTCATCAATGAATACGATTAAACATGGTGTGAGATACCTAGGAAAATCGAACTTCACTTTGAAAATATTTTCTCTATATAATATTTGGTACCATCGCTGTAATTCTTAAGTATTTGGACCGATTTCAACGTGGTTTTTCCGTGCACTCTATCTGCATTTGAACTTTAAGCGATTTTATCATCTAATAAATTCGTTTCGTTCGGCTCGTAAATTCATTTAATATTCTACCTTTATTTCGTTGGCTTCAATTTTCTTTTTGATTCGGTCTCCACTGGGTACACGCGTTTACCCTTTTTAATATGTTATTTCCGGTAACTTCAAGCCAAGCCCTCTCCTGTCGAAGCTGATTTCATGACTCCGTTCGGAACCAGATTCCGGCCAGTGACTGGCACGTTCGGATAATAAAACCTGAGCAGCGCAGCGCGTGCGTTTAAGCCATTTTGTCGTCAGCAAATATCGTCAACCATGGATGGAGAATTGCATTCGCCGTGTTGTTGGCTTCAGGAAATGGGGTTGCTGCTTTTCGGCAACATTTTTAGTCAATTGCTGTGACCGACGTTGGTCACAGATGTGTTTCAACCGATGACTCATACGTGGTGCAACTTAAAGTCCTGGATTGCGTCTACCACGCAGGGCTGCTTTGCACCCAGCCAAGCGTAACCATCCGATGCTTCTCTGTTTCGTGACTCATTCAGTTTTCAGAGCTCGATTTTGTTAACTACAGGAAGGACGTTGTAAATTACTAATATAAAATCGTCATTCCTGACAAACAGTCATAACTACCACTTCCTCCTCCCGCGAGAAGTTAGCTAAATTCGAATATAAGTTTCCCTAATAAAAATAATCTTTTCTTACTTGTAACAGGTTATCAAAGATTATATTTGTTTTCATTGAATGAATTTCTCTCCGTTCGTGGCTCTCGATGAGCTCAAAGTGCGCCTCTGCTGTTAAATTTAATTTCTAAAAATTAACTCCAGGCGGTTGTTTGTTCAAAACGGCGATAAGTTAATCGCAAAATTTCCCATCTCAAAGTTAAGCATGAGTTGCTTTCTGTGTTGCTACCCGTTCACATAATTTGCTACCCGTTTATCAGTGGAAAAAATTATTGTTAAACTTTTTACTCTTCCCTTAATCCCGTGCTTCGCATACAAATCAGTGCTTCCTTACAGAGTAACGTACACTGCGAGAAATTGAGAAGATTTGAAATGAAAGAGCTAAAATGATTTTATACCAAATACATACTGATTTAAAATTTTGGGTAATAATGATAAATAATAAAAAAAAAGAATCTGTTTAGAATTAAAAAGGTTCTGTTTAGGATTTTATAATCTGCGAAATTTAATCGTCTTATTCAATTTCTAAATAATTTGAGATAATTATTTTGCTATGCTATTAATTGAGATGATAATAAGATTGTTCCTATTTTCCTTATCTTTCCAGGAAAAATATTTAAAAAATCACATTATTTTATATTAAGCTTATATTTTTATACGAAGTCGCTGTCACGATTTACGAAGGCTGCGTGAAATGAACGATCTGCTATGATGCGCTATTCGGAAATTTCTCGAGATTTATCCTCGGACAGCCTGAAATACGTTGAGGTAGATTCTTCAGATTATTTCTCTCTTAGTCTGTCCTTAAAGGGGAATTTATCTCTTCAGCTTGGAGGAGACGAATGCATTTACAACAGTCTTCATGAAGAATCCCCACCGAGCGATATTTCCACCTATAGTGGGCCTCTGTTGAATGGTGGCTCCTCCACATCCGCCCACCATCACCAACAACAGCCACAACAACAGCAGACTCCGAAGAATTCTAAAAATGACTTGAAATGTCAAGGTTACACAAAAAATCCAATTCAGCAGAGTAACGGCAAAACCATCCACAGCTGTTTGCAACATTCGAAGCGTTTATCCGGCGGCTGCAGCTGCAGCGGCAACAGCAACAGAAACGCGGGCACCAGCAGCAACAACAACAGCGGCAACGGCTCTGCGAATGGAGCGGCCACCATCTCGTACGCACGTCAACGCAAGGACAGCACGCGTTCCAACGACGGCTGTCATGTCGTGGACGGCGAGCGTTTCAGGCTTTCCGCCAGCAGAACAATGAATTCGAAGAACTCGCGCCGTAAGAATTCAATAGGCTGTCTGAATGCTCTGTCCTCATCGCCAGGCTCGCCTGGTTGCTACTACTCGATTGGGTGAGACTTTAAGTAATGCTAATCTTTACCAAAATAACGTACTGTCTCCGCTCTCAGAAGCGCCACTCCGCCACCTGGCAAGACTCAGAGTCTACCGGCACAATCGTCGATTAAAAGTTACGATGCGGTGATCCTGAGCGCCTTACGCGTCTCCGCAGACGAGCTTGCCTGTCAGATCACTTTGCTGGACTTCCCCGTTTTCGCTGCCATACAACCAGACGAGCTCACCAGCTGTGCCTGGACGAAAAAGGACAAACACGTGGTCACCCCAAACATCGTCGCCTTCACGAAGCGCTTCAACCACACCAGTTTCTGGACCGTGCAGGAGATACTCAGCGGCGAGCAGCCCAAGCAGCGCGCTGAAATCCTAACTCACTTCATTAAGGTAACGAGGGACTGCCTGCTTTTGCGTAGAATACCAGAATCTCCTCTGTTTTAGGTTGCCAAAAAGCTACATGAACTAAATAATCTACACTCGCTCTTCGCGGTCATATCCGCTCTGCAGAGTGCCAGCATTTATCGGTTGAAGAAGTCCTGGGCGTGTGTCTCGAAGAAGGACAAGCAGTCGTTTGAGCGCTTGAACGACATCTTCAGCGACCGAAGCAACTGGTCGAACTTGCGCGAGTATCTGGAGAGCCTACGGCTGCCTTGCATACCATATCTGGGCCTCTTCCTCACCGATTTGATTTACATCGACCTGGCACATCCGCACAAGGGTGGCCTGGAGCCAGAAAAGCGACGCAATAAGATGAACAACATACTGCGCGTGATCGCCAACTACCAGCAGTCCGACTACAACAGCTCCATCCAGCCCATCGAGGCTACACAAAAATACTTGACTTCAATTCGCTACATCGAGGAGCTGCAGAATATATTCGAGGAGGATCAGTACAAGTGAGTTGATGAATCCAAGTGATAGGAAACGGTTCAGTGTTTTCTGGCTCATTGTTCTAGTTTCAAAATTGGAAACAATAAAATTTGCAATCTTTCGTTTTAGGAAATCTCTGAAGCTTGAACCCGCCTCACCCTCTGGCCCCAGTTCTTCCTCCTGCAGCTCCAAGGAGTCGTTTAATGTCGATGCCATAACACCTGCTCTGGCGTGTCTCAATTTATCGCCCGCAAAAACCATCAGCTCCATGCGCGTTACAAACGGTGGCACCAAATTCATTCCAGGACATCGCAAATGTCGCAGTTTGGGTTCCAAGTGAGTTTCATGTGCCTTCTGAGCTCTTTGATGAAGCATATTAGATTTTCATCTAGACAATTCAAATGCATTTTCACTACTAACCTCAATACTATTTAAACAATTTATATCTACTCTTGTACTTTTGCCACACGCGTCCACCACCACCACTTCTGCCTCCTCGTTCACCTCCACTTCATTGTCACCACGCAATCGGATCGTGGCACTTGGTTGTCGTCCCGTCTCCTCAACGAAATCATCGCACGTATTGTACATTTCTGATTGCGTTAACTTTCGACTTCTTTTGGTTTTAAATTTTTCGTTTTGCAATGATACATTTTTCGTAATCTTTTCGGCTTGTTTTTGATGCTTTTTTCTTGTATTGTGTCTGTGCGATGTTTAGAGTTCGCAGCACAAGTTTGCCTAGAAGCTTTTATCGAAAATGTCAATGCTCGATACTGATGATTGCGCCTGGCATCGGTACCATCTCGAATAAGCGCTGCAGATGTCGGTGAGTCTGAGAGATTAGCATGGATCCCAAAGCAAGAAATTTGGACAATACACTAAAAATAACTTGAACCAGGAACAGACTATTGAACAAGACTTTTCTTTAGTTTTCCCCCACTTTTTTCAACCTTATTAATTGTTTCTTGTTTTTTAAACCAGATCCTCCATCCGTCGACCTTTTTTCAGATGTTTAGTAGTATTTCAGAAAGTTTATATGTTGTTTAAAGTTTATATGTTGTTTAAAGTGAAATATGTTATTGAGAGTAATATTTTTTATTAGTTTCTAACAAATAGTCGGTTTTATTAATCAGCCTAAAATTATGCCAAGTTTTTTATAAATATTCATTTTCAGTTTAAATAGCTTAATTACTTAAAGTAGTTTTGACACACTTTTGAGGTTTTCTTTGTTATCTTCAACCACACGTAAGCTAACCACAGTCTACAATCTCTTCGGACCAGTCACCTTCTTCAGTTCATACAAATCCTTCACAATCCGCTCCCTTCTAACTGTCGCATTTTCTCTCTCCCGTAAAATAGTATTTTCGGAAAGATCACCAATATACACAACGACTTCATCTCTAATAATGCCCCCGGCTGCACGGATGACAGTCATCACGATCGTAGCACAATCAGTCATCAGCCGCGTCATCTGCTGGACGACTCAGTACTCGAATATTGCCAGCATCCTGTCACCGGCAGCAGTGATGCCACCTCGACAGGCAGTTCCGAAGGTGTGCTGTGCCACTTCGAGGGTGCCAGCGATGTGGATCTCATGTTCGTGCCTGCTGACAATCAGAACTGCGTTCAGGGCTGCGTGCGACGTAAAACGGTGCAGAAGGAGGGCCGCAAGCCGGCGGTGGCCTCATGGCAACGCTATTGGTTGCAGATCTGGGCCAATTCGCTGGTCTATTTCCCACCGAAGTCCTTCAAGGGGAGCGAACGCAGTGATTTCAAGCGTGAACCTTGCAAAGTTTGTCCGCTGGATGGTTGGTCGGCATACGTCATCGACAATCCGAAGCATAAGAACTCGTTCGAGTTGTACCATCCGGCAGTGGGGACGATCTATAAGTTCCGCACCGACAGCGCTCAGGCGACACACCTTTGGACGAACTCGATTTGCAAGGTGGCCATGCAGCGAAGTGTGCCGAAGCCGCTGCCCGTCAACTTGATGTCCTTCGAATGAGCTGACGTTCTGTGAATGCGGTTGAAGTTGTTTTTTGGTAGAGGAGTCGTTATTCTCGTTCTCATTTTGGAAAATATATTTTCTTGTTCCCATTTTGGAAATAATGATATTAAAAAATTAGTTGGCCTGTGCGGTGGATGAATTTAATAATTTTAAGAAGCCATTTTTTATATACAAGAAACTAGAATTAAAAACATATATTTAACTTTTGCGAAGTGCTGTCATCAAGTGTTGCATGTTGTGAGAGCTGATATGGAAGTTTATGTTTAAAATATTGAAAGTGTTATTTGTAAAGATGTTGATGTCAATGTCAACGTTTTACTGCTCTCTTGTAGACGACAGCACAGTGAAAACCGTCATCATTTTAAATATTTACACTCATTACTATGAACTTTGCTTGCTTCTCTTCTCGAAACATTTATGTAGCTTAATAAGCATTAAAATCGAATTGAATCATTTAAGACTGACGAAAGAATTCACTGAATTTTAAGCTTTTCGAATACGCAAAATGCAACGAAACACTGCAGATCAACATTTTATGATTTTTGAGGAAAACAAAACGCTGTTTAGCTAAATAAGTCCTTACGAAATCCTAAAGCAGTCGAACAACCAAATTCTTCTAAGCTTCAATATAATTTTAAGACGAAATATTATTCTCAAATATGTAAGAAATTGTAAACTTCGATGTCAAAGTAAACTGTAAGCATTTAATCAACGATTTACACGTTTTTGCCTTCGCTTGGATAAAAGCTACTTAAAATACTCGTTGTGCTCCCTTTAGAAGTTTTGTGTTCTCATTGTACTCATCAAAAAGGCTACACCTACGTAAGCTGAGTGATAAGTTTTGTTTTTATATCAAAATTATGTAAAAACCAACCATATGAATTCTCAGTTTGTTAGGTGTTGCTTGTCTCGTATTGGATCGAATATATTTTGAACAAACGTCAATTTGAGAAATTCTCACTCTGATGCGAAGCGGTAACATTAAAATTAGTATAAAAATTATTGTTTTAGCTTTGCAAACCTGTGAAAAATTTAAAATTTAGAAACCTTAGATTAAATCAATTAATTAGTGTTTAACAAACAAGTTCTGAAATCTCTTAATTGGTAGTTGTGTGGATAAGCTTGAGCTTTTTGCTTTATTGTATTAAGAGTTGGCACATTTCAAAATTATACTCAATCATCTTTAGAACTTACGATCAGCTTTGTTTAATGCTCCTGTAATAAAATTAAATAGCTTCAAGTTATGAGCTTGAATGTGAAAACTAGGCGACTTATTATTGTATGACATGCGCTGTGCTTGATTAGTAAATTTCATGCTCATACATGTGTACAGCATCCATATAATTAAGATATAAAAAATAAATAAATATTGGTATTATACAGAAATAAATTCAAGCGTTCCCTGTGGAGGAAATGAATAGTTAAGGTTAAATTTGTGTTTTTATCTTCTACTGTTCTAATCTTTTAACTCCCTGAATTTTGATTCTCAAATCGATTTCATTACTTTTATGGATAAATAAAAACTTAAAGTTTCTCTAAAGAAGCCTCAACTTAATAATACAAGTTGAGCCTTACATAACTTGAAAACTTCAAACCCGCGACGCGTTCAACGCTTTCAATATAAAAGCAAAAACACTAAATTTTATTTCGAGATAAAACAGGAAAGTAAAAACGATATTAAATCGCATGTTTTTCTTATTTTTTACTCTTCACTTACCTGACCAGCACACCGAAGAAGCTCTAAATAATCTCTAAAAATTTATTATTCCGATTGAGCTCAAAATTAATGTGTTTGAATGGTTAAAATTGAAGCACAGCAACAAAGACGCGTGCATTCAGCTGACCAGCAATTCAAACACCGCCAGTGGACAGGATGGCTGCGACTGCCTGGTTGACTGTGGAGAATATTAAATTTTTACTGTGTTGAATTGCGGCGTGCTCAACTTTTGACTGCGGTGGCATTTGAATTGCTGGCAAAGTATTTAATACAGCAATAAAATCCAGAGTAACGGATTTGCGTGGCGACTTTCGCAGTGACGAGTTGTGAGTGGGTTTGAATTCTCTCGGCCGAAGAAAGGACGTGCAAAATAATTCAAATAAACATGAAATTCAGTGTGAGCGCATTCAAAATCTGTATTCACATTTTGTAAAATTGATAAATGAAAACGAAATTGATTTTTGCAGATTTTTGTGGCGTTAATTTTAGCTACCGTATTCAGTTTTCTGACACCCGTTTACAGCGCGAAAACCACCATGTAAGTTAAAAATTGTCTAAAGGAAAGAAATAACGTTTCCTCTCTCTCACAGAGTTAAACACACCGAAGCGACCGATTCAAACACGAATGGCTTCTGGAAGAAGCAAACTATTTTGAAGCCTCGTTGGGTGAAATACTGGCGGCCCAAGATGATCTACGTGCCCCTCTGGAAGAAGGTGTGGGGTCCGTTGATCCAAAACGAATGGGTTCCCCTGCCGAATGCGCCGCTCGGCAGGCGGGAGAGCAACAATGTCGATCGCACGCAATTCAGAGAGGTCGATTATAGTTGAGCTGACGTAGCCAGAGGCGCTACCTCGCTGCCAGTGTTGCCAGATATAGAAATAGTTATTTATTATTATTATTTTGAATTTATTTATAAAAGTATTTTAGTGTTAAATTAATACTTATTTGTTAAATGTCTACATTAAAACTTAATAGCGATTTTCCACGCTTGGATACTTTTAGTCCAGCTTAATATTATCGTGAGGTTTATTTACAAGGATGAGAGAGAGAGATGGCCACCGCTTGCGTGAGTGTCATTTCACGCGCCTGGAAACTTAAAACCAGCCGTTTGCGTCTGCTGTGCCGCCCCTCCCGACGCTGCGGCAGGTGGAGTCTGAAATTCACTGGGCTGCACTGGTCTCAGCTGCGTCGTCGATTTTGCCGTCGCTGCCGCCGTGTCGTCGCGTTTCCACAGCTGCTTCCCGCTGGAAAGGTTGTCTTGTCGCTCCCATCCCGCCTCCTCGTGGTGGTGATCGTGATGGTCGGGTGTGGGGAACCACTCGGATATGACCACCGGCTTCCAGATTTTCTTCCACGCCGGCACCCATATCTCCTTCCAGCCGGGCACCCAAATCTGTTTCCAAGCTTCCTTCCACTCCAGCTTTTTGTCTTCCACCCAAATCTGCTTCTTTCCTGGCTTCCAGATCTGCACCCAGTCCTCCTTCCATTCCAGCTTCTTGTCTGGCACCCAAATCTGCTTTTTAGCTGGCTTCCAGATCTGCTTCCAAGCCGCCTTCCATTCCAGCTTCTTGTCTTCTACCCAAATCTGTTTTTTAGCTGGCTTCCAAATCTGTTTCCACTCTTCCTTCCACTCGAGTTTCTTGCTTGGCACCCAAATTTGCTTCTTAGCTGGCTTCCATAGCTTCTTCCAGTGCGATTTCCAGATCAATTTCTTCTTCCACAGATCGTGGCTGGTGTACTCCCAGCCATGCTCATCTTTGCCCAAATACTTCTCACCTGGTATGCCTACCTTGATCCACTCCGGAGTCCAGTACTGCTTCCAGAAGGGCACCTGAATCTCCTTCCAGGCGGGCACTTGTATCTCCTTCCACACGGGTCGCCACACTTGTTTCCAGGCCGGCACTTGTATATCCTTCCAGGCAGGCACCTTAACGGGGACCCATATTGGCTTCCAGATTTTCTTCCAGTCGGGCACCTGAATTTCCTTCCAAGCGGGAACTTTGATTTCTTTCCAAACTGGCTTCCAGATTTGCTTCCAAGCGGGCACTTTGATGTCTTTCCAGGCGGGAACTTTCACAGGCACCCACACTGGTTTCCAGATTTGCTTCCATGAAGGATTCCAGATTTGTTTTTTCGCTGGTTTCCAAATCTTTTTCCAGCCTTCCTTCCAGGTGACTTTCTTCTTCCAGAAACCAGGATCATGGTGATGTTCATGATGATGATGTTCGTGTATTTCGTGATGATGATCCTCGTCATCTGCTGCGTCTTCACCGATGCGCTGTTGAGCGATGCTGATGCTGGAAGCTTGAGATGCAGCCGGTTGTTGGTCGAGTAACGCTTTGCCGGAGACGAGAGTGAAGATGTAGAGGAGGAGGAGAGAACCAAACTGTGAGGAATAGAAAAAAGTTTAATAAGGAGTAAAGCAAAAGACTTAAGTAAAGAACTTGTCTACTTGAGGAGTTAATTGTAAGGAGAGCGGAACTGGTGAGAAGAGAGGATTCAAACAAACAACTTAAGCGACAAACTCGCTTTGTTGGAAAGAAGGCGAATCGAAAAACTCAAGCAACGAACTTACTCATCGAGAAAACAATTCCAAACCGAAAAGACTTAAGCAGCGAACTTCATTGTCAAACATAATGGTTAAAACGGAAGATTTAAGCGACAAACTCGCTTTTTATGCAACAGCTTTTTTCAGTTCCTCATACAATTAATAATTTAAAAAACAACATTTTCAATTAAAAACTTTAACGTAAAAATATTTCGAATTAGGAAATAATTGCCATCTCATTCATTCCAATTAATAACGCGCAGAAAAATGTAATTAATGATACATTTGAAATAATGAAAAAATCCGGAAACTCATTCCTCTGCAAACAGCAAAAACCTCACGCTTAAAAAGGACTTTTATTAGATTTCACAGGCGTGCAACAAACGCTGACGTAACTTTCACTTTCAGTGGCAGCCAAAGTAGTCGTCAACTTGCACGCGGTAGACTTTCAACGCAGTTTAAAATTGGAAAAAAGTTATGTAAAAATAGAAAAACCCATTAAAAAAAAAAGAAATAAAAACCCATAAAAAAATAAATAAAAAAGCAAAAAATATGAGATCACAAATATTAACAGCAAAGTTATGCAAAAATAATAAGAAGAAATTTGGAATTTTATCTTTCCGAGCGAAGGCAATTCAACGTGTGGGCGAATTTTGAGTGCGAAAGGTTGTTGTGCTCGAGTTGAGCCAGACTTGAATGGGGTCAGCGCGCGGTTAGGCGGTCCAAACCAAGCGCTGGCGTTGCAAAAACCCCCAAAAAGTCTTATATAGTAATAATAAAAATGTCACAATGGATTTGATGAGATTTGGCGAGCATTAAGTTGAACCGCTCATTTGAACGCGCGATTCCCAGTTAGGAGATCGAAAATTTCACTTTCCGACGAAAACCACCATCAACAGCGAACTCTCATCTCGTTCAAGGTCTTCCGTCCACCGCTTCTGCCCACTTTTGTGCGATTGTGACGATTCACGTCTGCCATGTGGGTCACTTGCGGCTGTTTTGTTGCTGCTTTCAGTGCGGTGTTCCAGTTCCACACACCACGGACAGAAAAACAGAAGAAATGTTATTACACAACTGAAATTTCCTTGCCTTTCGAAACGAAAAAACATCTCAAACTTGAGATAATCGTTTGCGGCCTCAGCTTGTGCGTTACTCGTAAATGCAGCGGAAATGCCATTAAAACCTCGAGAGTTAAAAACTCATTGAGTTCGCGGCTCAGCGGTGCTGCAATGACAAGCGATGAAGTGGCGGAGGCTGCGTGAGAAGCGTGAAAAGCGTTGACGACGTGATAATTGAAGAAATTAAGCGCTTGATAATTGAAGAATTGAAGAAAGCAATTGAAGAAAGGAATTGAAGAGAGGAATTGAAGAAATGAATTGAAGAAAGGAATTGAATTGAATTTTTTAACCGACTTTTGCCCACTTTTTTCTGCCATTCTTCGCAACATTTTGCTGGAAGACGGCATTCAATTTGCAGCAATTTAACTCTAGAAATCACAAGCTGGATCAGTCGACTTACAACTTCTGCTGGGATTGCATAACTTCAGAGGTGGACTTCAATCGTTTTTAGTCAATTTCTTGACGTGATCTGTCAATGAGTTGCTCTGCCACCAGACGCTTCCGCGCTCGACTCTTCACGCTGAAGACGGCGGCGGCGCTGAAGTGCGCTTCACGTCTGCCGCTCAGCTGGAGTGTTAATTGTTCGCTCACGTTGCTGTGCGGCAGGAGAGTGAAAGTGAAATTAAACAGGGTGCTGCTGAAGATTGTTAAGTGTGTTCGAAAAACTTCACCTCCCACTGAAAAAAAGATAAAATATCGACAACATTAAAGTTTAGCAAAAATTCATTATTTTCCAACTAGAAAAATTCAACTAGCGAAATTCAACTAGAGAAATTCAACTAGAGAAACTCAACTAGAACAATTCAACTAGAGAAATTCAACTAGCGAAATTCAACTAGAGAAATTCAACTAGAGAAATTCAACGAGAGAAATTCAACTAGAGAATTTCATCTAGAGAAATTCAACTAGAGGAATTCAACTAGAGAAATTTAACTAGAGAAATTCAACTAGAGGAATTCAACTAGAGAATTTCAACTAGAGAAATTCAACTGGAGAAATTCAACGAGAGAAATTCAACTAGAGAAATTCAACTAGCGAAATTCAACTAGAGAAATTCAACTAGAGAAATTCAACGAGAGAAATTCAACTAGAGAATTTCATCTAGAGAAATTCAACTAGAGGAATTCAACTAGAGAAATTTAACTAGAGAAATTCAACTAGCGAAATTCAACTAGAGAAATTCAATTAGAGATTGAAGTTTGTGTCTTGAGTCTCTTGTTTTAACACTCGATTTTGCTCTCGTTTAACGCGAATTGTTGGATTTTCTAATGGCTGGAGGCAGAAATTGTAACAATTTAAAGGCAGAAAAGCACACTTAACACACTGAGACATGCTTACGTGTACCACTTCGTCCTTAAAATTGCACTTATTTAATTTTAGCGGCTTTTTTAAAGCGTTTCAATAATTGTTTCATTAAAAATAAGCATACAATTAAATTTAATTCTTTCGCTTAGTGTTTGTCTATCGGAAAATGTTAAGTATCAACGTTTATTTGCTTGATTAGCAGAGTGTGAAGTTGTTTTCATGCGAAATTGGAAGAAAACTAAAGAAAACTAAGAGAAAAGCAACGGAAAACCTAACGAAAAACGAAGAAAAGCTAAAAGTTGACTATAATAATGATAATAAATCACTTTTTGCAGTTAGTTGGCGCGTATTTACGAGCTCGGCGGGCAAAACGGAAGCAACTTGCATGCAGTCAAAAGTCTTGAGCTTCCGTTAACCGTTGTTAACCGCTTTTAAATGCAGTTGATCAGCCTTAATTTTCACTAACAACTCGACTTTAAATAGTTTTTCGGTCTTCTGTGTCCTCAGAAATTGTTTGCGTCGTGAAAACGTGATAATTCGGGATTCACTCCGTCCGTCCGTCCGTCCACACAAAAAATGTCCACTGCTGAACTTTATTTACCGCAAGACTGCGCTGAATCCTCATGGCCTTCGGCTGCAAATTTCTCGAGAAGACACAACGTTAAATCGGCGAGATAAGAAATTATTTTTTGCTATTCCGAATTTATAGAGAGAAAATCAAATTTTAATCCTTCGTGAAGCGCGAACTACGAGTAATTTTGCCGTCTTTTCCGCTTCTCTCTCTCTCTCTCTCTCTCTGCTGTGCTGCGGCGTTCCAATCCAATGCTCGGGGTGGGAAAAACTGTTTTCGTGCTTCTTCGGCGCTCCAGTTAAATACTCGGCGCTGCACGCTTTGCGCAGCTTTGCAGCGAGAAGAAAACCGCAATCAAAACAAACGAGCAAAACCAACGCAGCGAGCTTTCGAAGCCGGAGAAGCAGCTTCGCGGCAGAGAAACCTTGAACGCAGCTAACGGTTTCGGTTGTAGCCGTTGTATTCGAGGGGGGGGGGAGGAGAGAGGGAAGCACACAACACACAACAACAACAACTTCAAGACAAGACCAACAACCACAACCGCCGCTTTTTAGCTGGAGCTCGAGGAAAACCCTTTTTTTTTTGCAGTGCCAGCTGCTGCTGCTGCTGTTGTTGTTGCGATGGCTTTTCAGCCTCTCCTTCTTCTTCCTCTTCTTCCTCTTCTTCCTCTTCTCCCTCGTTTTTCTGTCTTTCTCACCCTCATCATCGCCACCGCCAACTCTTCGTTGATGTGTGAATTTGTTTCTCTCTTTTTTTGGCACGCATTTTTTTCTCATTTTTCAGTTTTCTCTCTTCGTCGCCTTCGTGCGACTGCACATCACGTTGGCGGTGGTTTTTTGCGCTCGATTGCGCAACATTGCAGTTGTATTTTGTTTTTACTCCACACTAAATCTTCTGTTGTTGCGTTTTATTGTCTTAAAAATTTGGTTAAAAGCGACCAAATTGCAGACGAGCTCCCACCTGCAGGCGTGTAAATCAACTGATTTCAGTCGTAACACTGAATGCAGGTCATTTCGAGGCGAGTTAATGTGTCGACGCGCCTCGCAAGGTCGTCACGTACACCCGCTGAACCGGCGTTCACGTGAGGATGACACGATTTCAGCGTGAGAATGACACGAATTGACAGCGTTAAATATTGAAATGATTGAGAAAACTCAAAGCTGTTGATGGCAAAATATTGATGATGATGATGTTATCTGTTGTCATTACTGGGTCGTCGTTTTATTAATTAGCTACGAAAACTCGAAACAAAAGTTCGAATTTAATTTCAATTTCAATTTCAGCTTGAATTCGCAGATAGCAAAGTTTGTGTCTTAAGTCTTTTCCATTCCTCTCATCGAATTCTTAAGTTGCGCGCTCTCAGAATCAGCATCTGTCTCGCTCACTCTTTCGCTTTTTAATATTCTCTGCTAAAATGCTGTAACGCGCTCAATCCACAATTTCAGCGAGCCGCCTTAACATTGAAACGCCAAAATAGAAGTGGAAAAACAGAAGTCGAAGCCGGTTTTCCACTGAATGTTAATGACTTTCAATATTTTTTAATAAACAAAAATGGACGCGCTGAACTTCCTGCTGCACGACCGACCACCACCGAAGTTTAGCGCGACATTTTTGCAGAGCGTGCAACGCGACGCATGCGCAACATTTTATCCTCACCAAAGCAAGAAAAAAAAAAGAAAACGGAGAACAAAATGAGCAAAAAAAAATGTTGTCGTTTTTTATGACGCCGAAGCAGCGAAACGAGCGAACTTGAGTTCGTTTTGATGGCTGGACTGACGATTTTATGCCCGAAAAAAGTGAGCAACCGCACTCGCTCGCGTTGCGTTCGTTTGAGGAGCAACAGGAAGCCAGAAACGCAAAACCCACACCAACTCATTTGGCGAGCGCGACCAAACGACTGCAGATCGCGACGGACAACGAGAAATAAATGAGTGAATAAATCGACGGCAAAAACAGGACCAACGCATTGCGTAACTTCAGGAAGCTCGCAGTTGAGGCGAGCTTCGGTTTCTGCGCCTCAAATCTGGTGAAATCTTAACGTGCGGCGCGTGCTGCCGCTCGCTGGCTCTGCTTAGTTGTTGGTTTAGTGATTGTTGTTGTTGTTGCTGTTGTTAATCTTAACTTGCTTGTTAATAAATTGTGACAACCTGCGCGCTGCAGAGATAATTTGAGGCGCCTGAGCTGCGCGGGAGAAGCAGAAGCAGATCGATTTAAATATCTGGTTCAAAATTGTCGAGTTGCTGAGCGCGAAATCGCTGCGCTTTCAATGAGGAAGCCAATCAAAAAATTTGCAATGAAATGCACCGACGAAGCGACGAAGACACGTTGTATTCAAACCAAAAGACACAAAAACAACACAACAATATCGGCAGCGAACAACAAATCCGAACAACAAAACAACTTAATTTTGTGTGTAAGAAAAACGTTCAGTTTTTCCGGCTTACAAGTGAACAACACGAGATTGTTGTAGCCGCACTTGTTGTTGTTTTAGTTGTTGTTGGTTTAGTGGTTGTTGTTGTAGTGGTTGTTGTTGTTGTTGTAAGTGGCACATTTGCTGGTGGTTGCCGGCAACTGGTCACCGCACAAGACGACGACGATCGTCAGACAGGCAAGCGGCAGCCATCGATCGACAGCAGCAACAACAGCAACAACAACAACAACAAATCGCAAAAATAACTGTTTGCTCAAAATTTTGTTTTATTAATTTTTCGAATTTCCTAAATATTTCGTTCATTTTTTAATTCCATTATCTGTGTGTGTGAGTGCTTTGAATCCCTTTGCTGAATCGTCTACGAATGGCATTCACGATTCGTGAGTACTTTTCTTGCCTTTTAAAAATACTCGCACACTCAAACACGCATTCGTCGTCTTTAATTTTCCATTCATTCTCCACTCACTCGTCATTGGAATTACTTAGTTTTTTTTTTTTTTCTTTATTTTGTTACGCTGCGATGCGGCCATCAATCGGTTTTCGGCCAACTTTTCTTAACAACATCACGACGTTTTTCTTGCTTCGAACACTGAGAAGTGAGTAGAAGTGAGAAAATTGAAACTGCAATAATTTTGATTCCCCTTTCGCTGCCGCGTCACGTTTCGATTATGAATCGAATTTGTTATGCGTAATTTTTGCTTCTGCTGCTTGTTTGTTCGCCTCACAGACGCGAGAGTTGAAATCGAAGTTGTTAATTGGAGCAAAAGTTGCGTGGCAATGGAATTCAGTGAATGCTTTTGTGAATGCTTATGAAAGCCTCGATGACTGAGTCACTGACGGAGTGAATGAATGCTCTGAAAAATGAATGATCTGAAAAATGAATAGAAAGGAAAAACAGAAAATTCAATTAAACGCAAAATAATAATTTGTAAATAAGAAACTTTAAAGACTTCAAAACTGTAGATGAAATAGTTTTATGAATTCATTATGAATCTTTTCATGCACGTGTACGTCGTCATCAATCGATGAATTTATGAATTCGTATTAAAACGAAACTCGAAACTATGAATCGTTCGAAACTTCGGAATCTCGGAATTCATTGAAAAAAACTGGAATTCATTTCAAAAAACTGGAAATTAATGCTAAAACTTTGAGTTGGAAATGCGAGAAGTTGTTCGTCGATGCCTTGCGGGTCTACGAATCTCTGCATCAATGAATAGCTACGACTGATTCATCGTGAAGCACTCAAAACATTCACCTCGAACCGCTTCGACGACGACGGCCGCCGTCGATTGAGACAAACAAGCCAAACTGCCAAACTTGTTGCCAAACTTGTTGCCAAATTTGTGCAGCCGGAAGAAACGCACGCGTTGTCGCCTGTTGTTGTTGTTGCTTGTTGTTGCCTGTTGTTGCCTGTTGTTGCCACAATTCAAAGTCAGCGACGCAGAAGGCGCATCGGAAGTCAACGGCGTCGTGCGGCGCGCTGGTGGTTCACGGATGCCGCTGCCGGTTGTTGCAGCTGCCGGCGGCGACGTGAAGGTGCAGCTGCAGTTGCCGCGTCTCTGCTGATGCAGCAGCGTGCAGCAGGTGGTACTGCGATGCCTGTGCGTCAGAGGGGCAGAAATCGGACGCGTGCGCGGAAGCTCGGCGACTTCATCTGATTTTCGAAGGCTGTGGATGCTGCATCGTTGAACTGAAAGATCAAGAAATTCTGCATTATTAGGAGGAGAGCGGAAATTGGTAATCCTGGTTCGTGGAACCCGCTGAGGACAAGAAAAATTGACAATGAAACTCGTGGCTGATAAAATGCGAGTGAAAACTGCGAGTGAAAACTGCGACTGAAAACTGCGAGTGAAAACTGCGAGTGAAAACGGCGAGTGAAAAGCGCAGACTTAAGACGCGAACTCGATACAGAATTCTAAACAAAGCAAACGAGTTGTTGTTGTTGTCTCGCAAATGTGGCGAAAATAAGCCGAAATTTAACACAAAACGATGAATAGAGACAGGAAAAGAAACAACAACAAAACATAACAATACCAACAACGACAACCGTATTAACAAGAGAAACGACGACAACAACAACAACAACGACAAAGTTTGATTTATGTGAATTTCATGCAAATTTCACAACTGAATCACTCAATTCAAGACGTCATTTGACCGCAATAGCAACACCGGTAGTTGTTTGTGGTGCTTCATTTAACAATTTTCATTCACATCTGCTAATAATAAAAACGACATTTTTAATTAGAAGCTCATTAATGACTCGCACATCAACATTCATTGGCATTCGTGTTGAATTGAGAGCGCGAGAAGAGGCGAAACATTATGTAAATTACAATTCAAATTAATTTACAATAACAATAAAATTACTGGAACACAAAACACAAAATTTGAAGTAGAAATTAAAAATTTAACTTCGTCTGATTTTGATTTCGCTTCACTCTCAAAGTTGAGTATTTTAATCCCGTTAAACTTCTCTGAATGCGCGACGTGAACGTATTTTGCGTTTGTATTTCTGCTCTCCTCTCTCACTTTTCTCTCCGTTTTTTCTTTTTCCGCCGTTAGTTTTTCTTCTTCTTCAGCTGTTGCCACTTTTTTCCTTCGCCGCACACAATCGTTGAGAAGATTTAGTGGGGGAATTTAAAATTATTACATCTCGTTGCATGCTGATTGAAACTTTTTATCGCTTACGTGATGAATGCTGCTGAAAACACACCAACAACAACAACAACAACAGCAAACAATCACGCAATAAAGCGCTCGTAAGTGTGGCAAATGACGACTCAATTAACTGACGATTACGTGTTCGAGAGCAGCGACGGTGAGCGGTGAGCGGTGAGCAGTGAGCGGTGAGATGCGATCGATGATTGCGTTTGAAATTCTGATGAGGAGAGTTAAAATTAATATCGACAAAATTATGTCAATTAACAACAACAATATTAATAACAATAATAAAGTGAGAAAGAAAATAAAATTCATTAACCTAAAATCGGCGACTAGAAGCGAAAAGCGAAGAACGAAGTGAAGATCAAAACTAAAAAAAATTCAAAGAAATCATTTTTAGTTTCAAACCAAATTTGCTGACACAGAAATTTTGAGTCGCAGCGGAAACCTCTGCGAAATTCCAAGTGTTGCTAACTTTTATTATCGCTTCATCGAAATTTGTCGGAAATTTAATAAGGCGAAGAAAAATAGAAATCTGCCAAAAATTGCGAAATTTGCAAACAATTGCGAAATTTGCAAGAGATTGCAAACCGACGGATAGATAAAACGACCGTTTTACACAACAATAAAACAACAACAACAACAACAACAACAGCAACAACAAAAACGTCAAATTAATCAAAAGTGTTAAACTGACTGACTGACTGACTGATTGTGTCATTTTTGTCAGGTGAGCGAATGCACGCCGAGTTGCGGGTGACTGACAGAAATCAACGCCAGCCTAAGCAGGTGCAAACACACACACACACGCACACACACACACACACACACGCACGCACACGCAAGTGTTCACAAGTGGATTGACACATTTGTAGCATTCAAGTTGCCGTCTTATTTGGCAGCTGATTTGCATTCGCTGCGCCAATCGAATGCAGTTCCACCGAAGAGTCTTCGTCGTTTTTGGCGGGATTTCCTTATGTTGTGTCATTTTATTTTACTTCATTTTATTTTTTTTTTGTTTTATTTTTTTTAATTTTTATTTAAATTTTCCATTTTAGTTTTTTTTATTAAATTTTATACTAATTTGTTAGTGTGACTCTAATTGATTGGCTCTCATTAACTCATCTTTTATGTCTCTCACCATCTTTTCTCTATCCAGCTGCTAATAAAATCTCATCACAGCTGCTAATAAAATCTCATCACCAACACAACTCTACATTGCCGTTGCATACAATTTGGCGCATGCTAGACAAGCACAGAAAGCAACCGTTTCAGATACCAGTAAAAATCGCAACTGCTTCTCGTCTTGACGTCTAGAGGTCGCCAGTGTCGCTAAAAGGGTTTGAAAATCGGGAATGCTCTTCGGTTTGGACCAACTTACACAGCAGGAACACTTAAGCATTTAAGCAAAATTTTTATTATCTCTCCAACTACACTAAAAAAAAATTAAAATTTCGCAAACAGCATTTTCCATCATTTCAGCTGACGAACACTTTTTTGTTTTCAGGTGGAAGCGTAGATTTTGGTAATTTACTCCTCTGCGGTTGTTGTTTTTTCTTCTTCCTAAATGTTTAATACCAAGAGGCGAACTCTTCCCTCCTTCTTCGTCGAAGAGCCGTTCGTGCTGTGTAAGTTGGTCGGTTTATTGTATTCTTCAATTTACGGCTTAGTAGCTGCTCGCGCTCTCTCTCTCTCTCTCACTCCCTCACTCCCTCTCTACTCTTTCCTCTCGCAACTTCGATAAAAACGAAACTTTTTCCAGCTGCTGCCTTTATAATTCTTTAATTATTCTTTCATCATCAGGTAATAAATTGTGAATACTTTTTTTTCTCATGGAAAATTTAAAAGGAAGCAATAAAAATTGTAATGTTGTTTTATTGTTGTGTCAAATTCAGGCTGGACACACATAAACACAGAAAAAGTTCCATTCAAAATACTGCAATAAAATAAGATTTTTGCAAATTAGAAATTTTACTTATTTTAGATTTTTCGCATACTTAACTGATTTAAGTTAAGAATTAAAGAAAACCAAACGTTTGCTTTGTTTTAAATACATACCAGCAATAAAATTAGAAGGGGAAAATATAAAAATGAAAGTGAAAAACATTCGTTATAAATAAAGAAAACGCAAACAATGAAGAACCGAATAATATCAACTAGAGCAACAACAAATAAAATAGCAAATCCAATATTAAGTTTTTGCAGCGAGCGAGAGAGGATTTTATTTCTCTCTACTTGCATTCGATTTACAGATTCGTCGCTCAACTCTCGCGTTTCGATTGCTTTGAATATCAAGAGAACGCGTGTGTGTGTGATTTTTTTCTAGCGATTATTCTTGCTTACTGTTGTTGCTAACAGTTAAAATATTTAATTACGCTTCTCTTTTTGTAGTAGTTGTTGTTGTACTGAGATAGTATGACAACGGGAAAATATATTTGAAGGCGCACAGAAGGTTAAAAAAAGGATGAAATAACTGCAAAATTGCGTAAAAAGTTAATTTAACTAGCAATTATACGGGCAAATTGATAATCTATTTCTGCAGTTTTTTCTCCTCGAAACGAACATCATATCAATTTTCAATTTCAACTTCGCTTCACATGAATTCCAGCTCAACGCAAAAGTAGATTGAAAAAACAACCTCATTTTCCAGCTGATGGCGAATATCGTTGCCAGTAAGTGAGTCGAAAGAGAGGAGAGACGCAGCGTGGAAAAAGCAACAACAACAACAAACACGCTGCTGCTAACGGAAGCTCAATCATGTTTACTGCGTTCGTGGTTGTCATTCAGTTTGAGTGGGAGAGGGAGAGGAAATGGGCGGCGGTGGTGTTGTTGTTGTAAGTCTAGTTGTAACTCTAGTAACTCTCGTTGTCTCGTTGCTGTTGTTGTTGTTGTTGTTGCTGTAACTCTAGTTATTTATGTTTTTGCTCCAAATTAAGAGTTTTTTTTCAAGTAATGCAAGTTTTTTGTTCATTTTTATTTACATGTTTTTATTTACATCTTAAAAGTTGTTGTGGTGTTTATTGTTGTTGTTACTGTTGTTGTTGCTGTTGTTGTTGCTCTTGTAGTCTCAATAATTATAACCCAGAAATCTCAACGACTTCCCCCCCCCCCTCTTCGATGTGTGAGAAACGCGTAGCTTGTCGCCGCCGTTAGTTTTGACCACCTCGTCGTGCGATTTGTTGCGGTTGCTGCAACTCCAGCCGGCTATGAAAGCAATAATAAAAATGAAAAAGAAACGAAAAACTGTGATCAAGACCAGCGTTACATAATCGATGTGCACTCGAATCGAAATCACAATTTGTTTCCCTCGCGTCTGCTACACCGGGTGAAGTGAAGTCGTGTAATAATTTATTTCTTTTTTTCCCCCAAAAAATATTGCTTCGATTTGTCATATCTGGCCGTTGATTACACGTGCATCACAAACTCCAGCCACGCTCGAGCCTTTAGTCGGCCTCAATTGCGACCTTCAGACGAGTTTAATTAATTTTTGTGTTTATTATGAAACATTTGTGGTGTCTTTTTTCCGCAGAAGAATCTTGTTGCAGTCGTTGGTTTGCATGAATTGCGCAAACGCAATAAAAATTAGTGCACTTTTAAAATTAGTTTTTAAGTTTAGTTTAGTCATTTAAAAAAGTAGTGAAAATTTTCATACAAATCAATTAAACACGCGCAAATTTGTTATTCACTCGATTTTATAATTTTTATTTAATTTTAATCTAATTTAGCGCGATTTTTAGTGAAAACTGAATGAAATAATTAAATAACTACAATTTTAATTGCATTTTTTTAACTACATTGTAAGGAAAATTAACAACAACAAACAATTTTGTTGTTGATTTTATTTAATTTCCCTTTCTTAGAGTTCAGAGTTCAGAGTGTTGTTGTTGTTGTTAATTTTCCTTTCCTGGAGTTCAGAGTAAGTTTGTTTCTTAAGTCTTTCCTTGTGCCAACACCGAGCAAGTTTGTTTCTTAAGTCTTTCCTTGTGCCAAAACCGAGCAAGTTTGTTCCTTAAGTCTTTCTTTGTGCCAACACTAGGCAAGTTTGTTTCTTAAGTCTTTCCTTTTACCGACACTCATTGTTGCGCAGAACTTTTCACTCTTCCTTTCGCAGTTATTAAACAACACTTTGCAGCGCATTTACTGTTATTTGAATTATGCGTTTTTACACAATGCTAGTTGGTGAAGGTGAAGACACGCCCCCCCCCGGCCCCACCCACGCCTCCCGAAATTATGCGCACACCAAACAATCCTAAAATGTTCGTTCGTGTGTCTTCCTCTTGCCGCTCGTTTCATCGACTCATTAACACGCGTAATTAAAACATTTGCATTCCGTACTTAATTTGCAAGCCGCTTGCGTTTACACGCGGCGGCCGCCACTCAAACGACTCGGCATCGAACATGCAAACGCAGTTAACTGCACGAAAAAAGTGTTCATTGTTTGCTGTCATGGTCGCTGCAATTGTTTGTTCTCATTGTTGTTGGCGGTGGCTTGTTTTCTGCATATCTTCTGCATTAATAGCGGGTTGCAACACTCTCATCCTTGTTGGCAGACGTCAGTCGGCGATAACGAGAGCCAACAACTTCGCTGACTCCCCGCGCACTTAAACTCGATTGAGTGCCGACGCGCTGCTGCTGCACGATCTTCGTTGCAACATCTTCGTCGGCGGCTCCGTGCACCGTCTTGTTTACATGTTGCGAGTGCTGTGCGGCCGGAAGCCTCCTTCGAAGGTTGCAAGCGCTGACAGCGCGCGTCGTGTGAAAGCGAAAGTGCAGCACATGGCAGCCGTCTTCCCTCCCGCATCGATTAACCGCGAGGTTGCCGCGAGGCAAGAATGTTGTGGTTGCTGCTGTTGCTGTTGCTGTTTCCTGTAACTCGTCTTCAGTTATTTTCTGCAAAAAGCGCCATCGAAGTCCTCACTTGCCTCGTCTGCCTCTCACGTCATCTGCTTCACCTTCTGCTGCTGCTGCCGCTGCTGCTTCTTCACCTTCGCAGTCTTCATGGTCTGTTTTTGCTGCTGCTGCTGCTGCTGCTGCTGCTGCTTCACTCAACCTCATCTGCTGCATCTCTGGTGTTGCAATCAATTCTCTTGAACTCGAACTCTTGTTGGTCTTCGTCGTGCCGCGTTTTACGAATTTTTATTGCTTCTCTGCGAGCGAACATTTTGTTGAAATGTTTTTTGTGGTATTTGTTTTCTTTTTGTTTTTTTTGCTTGCTCGCTCTGTTGAGAAACCTTTCGGACTTCCAGTTGCCACTTCGAACAGGAAGCTGAGTGGCGTTGCTGTTGTTGTGTTGCTTCCGTTGCTTCCTCGAGATCAGCAACTCACGCTGATTACGATGTCATAAAACGATTTGTTGCGCGAAGATGTTCGCTGGATGTTGAGGCTCCAAAGTTGGTTTTTGTGCTTCGCATGACGTTGTTGTTGGTGTTTTAACAGTAGCAATTGTTGTTGCAGTCGAGTTGCAAAACGTGTTAAACGATTTTCTATTCGTGATTAGCGTGAACTTCCGCATGTCGCACCAGTGCGAGGATGAAAATGCTGTTGCATTGAATGCCAAATTAAAGAGGGTGAAATTTTCTCGCCCCATTGGAACCCTTAAAAGCTGCGAGGAATTAAAGGAAAGCCGACTGTTTCGAGTTTTGTGTTTATTTTACGTATATGTTGCGTATCAGATATTCAATTCACAGAATCATACAAAACTATTTACAAAATCATAACTTCGCTTACACGTTCTACGCCTCGTTTTACATCTAATTTCAATAACATAAAAGCTCGTCTCGCGTTGCATCAGCTAATGGAACTTCAGCGAAACTAACTTCGAGCACGCGTGAGAAGACGCGATGACTATATTTACACAGAAGCAAACGCTCAGCAACTACGGAAAATCGGAGTAAAGCAGCGACAATGTGGAGTTATCAGTGCGTGAAGGAAGAAGTGAGTTTGGCGACGAAATATTTACAACAGCATGCGAATGAGCGCGCGCCTCAGATTTGTTTGCAATGAATAGGGCAAAAATCAAAATAGCGTTTCAAAATAGCGGCTGCAAAGGTCTTAAAACATTAGAACACCTAATTAGATTATTAAGACGACGCAAACAACGCTGTAGCACTTCAGCGGACCGCGCCTTCCGCGATCCCTCGAGCGGCCCGTTTCAGTGTAGTCCGTCCCTTCGCAGTCCGCCGCCCCGTTTAGAACTCTCAACCCCTCGAGCGCGTTAGTGCCAGCCGTGGGAAATCGGCACCCACACCTTCTGCCAGAGCGGCTTCCACACGCGCTTCCACTCGGCCACCTTCACCTCCTTCCACACGGGCACCTTGACGGACTGCAGCTCCTCCTTCCAGGCCTGCTTCTTCTCGGTGGCCCACGCCTGCTTCTTCTCCGTGCGCCAGATCTGCACCTTCTCCTCCACCCACGTCTCGCGCTTCTCCTTGATCCAGATCTGCTTCTTCACCACCTTCCACACCTGTATCCACTCCTCCTTCCACTCCAGCTTCTTCTCGACCTTCCACTCCTGCTTCTTCTCCGTGCGCCACTCCTGCACCTTCTCCGTCTTCCACTCCTGCTTCTTCTCCGTCTTCCACTCCTCCTTCTTCTCGGTGCGCCAGATCTTCTTCCACACCGGCTTCCACACGAGCTTCTTGCGCCACAGGTCGTGGCTGGTGTACTCCCAGCCCTCGTGGTCCTTGCCCAGGTACTTCTCGCCGGGCACGCCCATCTTCACCCACTCGGGCACGTGTATCTGCTTCCAGTCGGGCACCTGCACCTCGCGCCACACGGGCACCTGCACCTCCTTCCAGATGGGCACCTGCACCTCCTTCCACACGGGCACCTGAATCTCCTTCCACACGGGCACCTGCACCTCGCGCCACACCGGCTTGCTGATCTTCTTCCACTCGGCCACCTTCTCCTCCTTCCACGCGGGCACGTCGCGCTGTTCCACGATGGGCTTCTTCACGATCTTCCAGTCGGGCACCTGCACCTCCTTCCAGATGGGCACCTGCACCTCCTTCCAGATGGGCACCTGCACCTTCTTCCACTTCGTTTCCCACGCTTCCTTCTTGATGCTCTTCCACACCTGCACCCACTCCTCCTTCCAGACGAGCTTCTTCTTCCAGACGCCTTCGGGTGGATGAGCGAAGGCCAAGCTGAGCACGACGAGGCAGGTGGCGCCTAGCAACTGCGGGAGAGAACGGAGAAGAGAGGGAAAGAGAAGTTAGAAGTTAGCTGCGAGAAGGACGAGTCTTTGAGAGCGAGAGAGGATTTAATGGGTGTGTAAAAGCGAGGCAGAGATTCTAATTTTGCAACGTTATTTCTTCTAAATTCAAAACTATTTTCTCTTTTTGAAGTTTCTTCCACTTGAAGGTGTAAATTTTACATTTTAATTTGTATTTTTAATTTTTGGATTGAGATTTTAGAATATTTAAACTTCTAGATTTCCCAATTTTATAAGAAAAACATTTTAAATTTAAAAGTTTCTAATTTTTTCCGCTCTGCTGTTAATTTTCTGCATTTTGCTGTTAATAAAAATCTGCATTTTATTTGAAAATTTAGCGCGTATCCACATTAATCGCGTTAAGTTTGCCGAATTTTCTTTAATTCAAATTATTATCCTGTTTTTCATGATGCAACAGCAATCGATTGCATAACAGCAACAACAACAACAACGACAACAACACCCACCGATAACTTTAGGGATTTCATTGCTCGAATCCCGTTTGTCCGCCGCGGTTAAAAGCGAAAACTATTCAACGCACTGGAGTTGGTCTGCCCTCGCCGAGGTCTTCTAATCAAACTGGCGACGCTTCTTCGCAGCCACATCTATTTATATTTTGGAAAACGTCAGCCGCAGCATCGGCGGCAGAAACAAAAGACGAAACAATGCAACGGAATGAACGCGAAACAACAACAGCAAAACCTGGAAAAGCTGGCGAATCTCACTACGTGCAAAAAAATGATCGGCAACAAGATTCACAGCGACATTAACAGCAATTATGCCGGTTTACGTATTCACCACAGCGCAGTATTCACCACAGTTAAGCAGAGAGAGAGAGAGAGAGCTCAAAATACCAATTGAGGTGAAATAAAGTAAACGAAAGCGATTTCCAGAGAGTGAGAAAGCGAAAGGAAGAAACGTTTCCAGTTTAAATTTCAGCCACTGAAAACGTGAAAAGGACGTTAAAATTACAACAACAAAAAATATTACAAAAAAAAATTAAAAAAATAAAAAAAATAAAAAAAATAAAATAAAAATTTTTCAAAAATTTAATTTTTTTTTAAATAAAATAATTACAAAATTTCTGCGGCGGCAAAAGAAGAGGAAGGAGCCAACAACAACAACATATAAAAGCCTGCTAAATGTGTTGACTTTGTTTTCGTTTCCACTTTTTAGGCTGTTTTTGTTCTTGTTGTTTGTTGCTGCTTTTCTCTTCTCAACATGGATTCTCTTGCGTGCATTTTGTTGTATCAGAGTGCGGAACCAGAGAGCAAATCAGGCGCTGATTGAATGTGTTGGATGAGAGCGCGGATGATGATGAGGAGGGGGAGGAGGAGGAGGAGGAGGACGCGCGAATGTGTGAATGACTGCAGCGAGTAATGGCAACGACGTGGAACAACAACAATTTGCAGGTAGTTTGGATTTGACCGAGTTTACATTTTCAATGAGAATATCAACGTGATAAAAATCAGTTTGGCGCGTTGAATGTTTTTGCTTTCATCAAGCGTCGCAATGCGTTGCGTTGCACGGATTGCACGGATGCACATGCAACGCATAAAAAGGAGGTGCAGGGGGCGTGGTAAAGCAACGCTCGACGCCTACTTTTTAATGGTTGAGTGAGATTTGAAAATTCGTTATTGAAACTCCTCTGCCAACCAAAGAATTGATTGTTGCAGGTCAGTGACAATTTAAACAGATTATTTTGTTGTTGTTGTTGTTGTTGTTGTTGTTGTTGTTGTCGTTGGTGCTGGTGGTGCAAGAAGAAACAAGATGAGTGTTAAAAAGTCTTGAGATGCTGAAATAAAAATGCGAACACAAACTTTATCGACTTTTAAAGCCAACGAAATTTTTTGTGGCGGCTATAAAAACCGAAAACTGGCGCCGTCACCAACTGCCACCGTGTGTTGCATAATTTCGAGATGCGCAAACGCACACACACACTCACACACACACACATACATTCGCATACCGACGCACACATGCAAGCGATTATGAAAGCCTTCAATTATTGAACTTCAGCCAAAATTAAGATCATTTAATCGGTGAAAATCGTTAAATGTCAAAAAATCATAATAAAAAACACATCGAAAAAGCAGAAAAACACAAACGGACGTAAAATTGCAGTAGGAAAATGCAAAAACAACAAAAGGAAGAAAAGCAATCATAAAAAAATTTAATAAAAGTGAAGTCAATGAAAAAATGGAGCCAAAAAATGTTAGCAACATTGTTGCTGTACTAAATATAAGACACAATGTTGCTGAACAAGGAAGTTGACGGAAGCTGTCAACATGGGAAAAGAAGGAAACAGGAACAAAAGCAGCCAACAACAACAAGAACAACAGCAGTGTTGACACTAACAACAATAGCAACACACTGCTGAGAGATCAAAAGCTGTGCTCAGAGAAATGGCAAAATTATGAGCATAAATATGAAGTTGAAGAGCGAATGGTGGACGGAGAAATGTTGTTGCTGGGAGGAATGAAATGTTGCTGAACTGCTGGTAGGAATGAAATGTTGTTTCTGGAAGCCAGAGCAGGGGATGGAAGAAACGCATCTAAACAAAGTTGCGCATCGGGTCAGTGATAACAAATGAAATAAACAGAGTAACAACAACAACAACAAATATTAGTAGTCAACTCTCTGCGATTCGGTGAGCGGTGAGGAGTATTTTTTGTTGCATAATCATTAACATTTTCAGAAAGTTAATCCTGACTTAGTAGTCAACTCTCTGCCTTGTTGTTGCTGCGGTGTTGTTGTTACCCGTCTGCGCAGTTTGCCGGAAAGTTAGACATGCATGTTTTTGTTGTTTTTTTTGCTGTTGTTATGAAATAATAGTGATAATTACGGTTTAAAAACATAAAAAAACTTTCTATTGTTTTAAAATTTTTGCAAATACTTTTTCCAGTTGGAACGGAGGATTAATTAAACTTCTTCTTCTTCTTCTTCTTCCTCACAACGTTTTGTTGTAACAAACGTCAAAACTGTTAACTCTCCGTCTTCGTTGTTCGCCACGCCGAAGCTTCCACTGCCTCTCAATCAGCGCTGCCGCTGAAGTTCAAGGGCGGTCGAGGCGTGGCCGCCGTAAACGAAAATCAAGGTCTGCTTGGCCTCGTTTGAATCTCCAAATTGCGGCCAGCGGTCTCTCGGCCAAATGAACCATAAAATTCAGTGTTTGCCTTGAGCTTTTCTTGAGTTTTCCCTTTCGCATTTTGCAGAGTCACCGCATTCAGCACGCAACCAGGGTTGCATTTTCACGAGCCACTTTTCGGAGCGGCTGGTCACGTGGTCAGTCTAACGGGAAACGCTTAAAAACGCGTGTTGCAACTCTGTCGTAATTTTAATGTTTTCGAAGATCAGCGACTAAATAAAAGAAGATTTTGGTATCTTTTTTTTTTGGCGAAAGAAGGATGCGTTTTTTCTTTCGTATCACCGTTAAATTCCGTTACGTAAACGTAACGACCAAAAAAACTCCACAACATTACGTAACCTCAAACCAACTCTGGCTGTTGAAGCGAAGAAGATCGAAATTTCTCGAGGGTGGAGTGAAATTTCGCGATCCGCGTTGGTAAACCAGATGAACCAGCCAGCAGTTGATGTTGCCAGCGATGGATGATGTTGACGATTAAATGTCGCGTTTATTGCTGTGCGAATTTCGCCAGAGTTTGCGGAGTTTGCACTGCGACTGAAGAGCGGACGACTTTTATTACTTTCGGCTGCAAGGTCGTCCTCTGCTCTGCATGCCAAAATGGAATCTAAAGCAACAGCAGCAACAACAACAACAACAGCAGGTATGAAATTAAAAACAATTAAGTGAAACGCCTCCGGGCAGAAGTTGACGATGAAGAGGAGCAAAAACTGCTACGAAAGTATTGCAAAAATTGTTTACAATTAATTCAATTTATCGCCGCCGCGAAGGAGCCGCAACAACAAACACCGCGAAAACGCAAACTGGTTGCGAATTATGAAGGCTTCATTAAACGTCGCGGTAAAAATGTTTGGCATGTCGAGCAGACGGCTGACCGGCCAGCAGCTGCCGGGCAACGGCGAGTCGGGCAGTCAACGAGTCGGACAGTCGACGAGTCGGACAGTCAACGAGTCGGACAGTCGACGAGTCGGACAGTCGACGAGTCGGACAGTCGACGAGTCGGGCAGTCGACGAGTCGGGCAGTCGACGAGTCGGGCAGTCAACGAGTCGGGCAGTCGACGAGTCGGGCAGTCGACGAGTCGGGCAGTCGACGAGTCGGGCAGTCAACGAGTCTGGCAGTCGACGAGTCGGGCAGTCAACGAGTCGGGCAGTCGACGAGTCGGGCTGCCAACGAGTCGGGCAGTCAAAGAGTCGGGCAGTCGACGAGTCGGGCAGTCGACGAGTCGGGCAGTCGACGAGTCGGGCAGTCAACGAGTCGGGCAGTCGACGAGTCGGGCAGTCGACGAGTCGGGCAGTCAACGAGTCGGGCAGTCAACGAGTCGGGCAGTCAACGAGTCGGGCAGTCGACGAGTCGGGCAGTCGACGAGTCGGGCAGTCGACGAGTCGGGCAGTCGACGAGTCGGGCAGTCAACGAGTCGGGCAGTCGACGAGTCGGGCTGCCAACGAGTCGGGCAGTCAAAGAGTCGGGCAGTCAACGAGTCGGACAGTCGACGAGTCGGGCAGTCGACGAGTCGGGCAGTCAACGAGTCCAGCAGTCAACGAGTCCAGCAGTCAACGAGTCGGGCAGTCAACTCGCGTAACTTCACTCGCTTCAAATTAAGTTGAAGTTTAAAGAGAAAGAAAGGCGTGTGTGGCAGAGAGCAACCGTTACAGACAACAACAAGTAAATCGGGTGATATAAAAAGCGTAAAAATAAAGGATACCAAATTGAAAAATCCAAACTGTGACATTACGTAACAACGCAACAGCAACAACAACGGCAACTGCAAAGTTATGAAAACAACAACAACAAAAATAATAACAACAACAACAAGATAGACCAGAGACATCGACAACAACAACCTGAAGTCGGGGACAATCACAACTACAACAACAACTGCAATACAACGACTACTCCAGCAAAAAAAAAACAACAAATTTCAAAATAAACAAAATGATTTTATTAGAAATAACTACAACAACAACAACGAATCAAAGAACAACAACGTGGGACGCGATTAACTTGGCTTTGAATCGCACGCTGTTTGCATCTGATTTCCTTCAATTTTTCCCCACTCCGCACACTTCGTGGCCATCATCAGCTTCATCGTCGCCATCATCGGAGATCTTCGAAGTGCAATCAGGTTCAAGTCTTCGCCGGGATTTCCTTATTTGAACCCGTTGGTTACGCCGACCACAAGCGGACGGACGGAGGAGAGATGCGACCGCCGATCGACCTGCTGGTGGCGCAGGAGTAGCGCGATCTGAGGGTTGAGGAGCGTGGAAGGAAAGTTTTGCAGCTGCATTTTGACAATTCGGAGTCTGACTAAATTTTTGATGTCTCACCGAATAAAAAAAAACCGGGTGACCAAAATGAAGAAATCATGCGGAAAAACGAAAAACATTCCATCGTCAATTCCCAGAGAGTTGTTTTTGTAGTTACGGTACAAACACGTTGTATGAGTGCATCGCCACTTTTACAGTTCAGCCGAGCGAGTGATAGGGAGAGAGAGAGAGAGAGTGGGGAGATCCACAGGAGAGCCTCCGTCGACGTCTATTGAATTCACTTCCGACGCGATGTTGCCCACTGATGGGCTGCTGGAGGAGGGAAGCGATGTCAGCTCGTGCGGCATCGATGAACTTCGAGCGGCACCGCACACCGCACTTGCTGGAAATGCTTCGTGGGGCGGCACACAAGTCGGTAACGGCCAAGCTGCCCCCTTGACGTTCTACTGCTTTAAAATGCGTTTAAATTGCTGCTGTTGTTGTTGCTGCTGTATTAATCTCACCACTTTCATCATCATTAATTTGAAGATTTTATTGCCGCCGAAAACGCGGCTGCCATGAGAGCCAAACTTGCACACGAGACGACGAACAGCGGAAGAAAGCGGAAATGAAAACGTGCAAATTTGATCAGCGCCCCGCGGCCATCTTGCGAGGTTACGTAACGCACGTCTGCGCGGTTGAGGTGGATGCAGCAGAAGGCAGCAGAAGGCAGCCACAGCAGATGAGACGACTTCACGCTGCCAACGCTGGGAATCCCAGATGCACTCGACATTCAGACCTTCAGAGGCTGCAGGAAGTGAGAGAGTGAGAGAGAGAGAGAGGGAGAGAGAGCAAAGAAGACCTGTAGCACTTTTTGGCTACCTGGTTTTTCGTTCCCTTCTTCCCCTCCTTCTTCACCGTCTTCTTCTTCTGCAGTCAACTAATTAATGTGGGTAAAAAGTATGCAAAGTTTTGGTTTTCGGTGCGGAAAAAGGAATTCAAAGCAGGTGCAGTGAAAATTGTGTGCGTCGCTTTGGCGACAACAAGGAAGCGCAGGTGGCGCGCATGCGTGCGCGTTACTTGTGAAGACGGCAGGAGCGACGTTGAAACGAGAGCTGGCGGTGTTGCATCATCGGTGTGAAGTGCTCGGCGCGGCCTTTCTAAGCGCGTAACAAGTAAGTGGAGAGAAAATCAAAAATATTAATTAAATAAAAGTTCAAAGCAATAATTTGAAATACTATAATTGAGTCATTTCACTTTGTATTTGCAAGCATTTGCTGCGAAAAGCAACGCTGAACGAAAGTGTTACCGTTGCAAATCTCTGCTGCACACATCAGTTAACTCATTACGAAGGTGTGAAATTGTTGCATTCCGCCGACCATAAAGAGGAGCGGCGAAAATCGCGACCACAGCGACGACCGCGAGCTGACTGGCTGCTCCGTCCCAAATTAACGCCATTCAGTGACGTTTAGATGACTACCGCGAAAATGGACGGCAATCTTGCAGAAACGGAAGCCTTTTCAGTTTCTTCAGTTTATTATTACTTCAACACTTCGGCAGATCTGTAAGTCTACGTGTTGTTGTACTACATGAATATGCGAGTAGCGGCTGTTGTTGTTGTATAACTCCTAATGAGTTTTTTGCGAAGACGTTATAACGGTTACAACAGCAACAAAAGCGGACATCGAGCGACTTTGGCGGGCGAACTTGTTAGTAATTAATAACAACCATTGATAACGACAAATTGGCAAATTAATTAATATGAAAATCGTGTTTGTAATTTTAAAATTACCAACAGCAACGAGTTAAATGGTGGATTTTCTTAAATCGAGCCACAGATTTGCTCGTCTTTTAACTGTCATTTTCTCTAATCCGACTGCTTGCTTCGCCTAAAAAGTCGATTGAAGTACAGTTAATTCTCATTAAAGTACAGTTAATTAATAAAAAGTTAATACAGTTAATCTTACTGAGAAGCCACAATAACGAAGTGAACTTTTCTTCCAAGTGTAAACACGAGCGAGTAAACATTTTTTCGTAATTCAGAGAATAATTGTTATTTTAACTTTTATTTACATTTTTTAATTTATATTTTGTATTTTTTCTTTATTTTTATTATACTTTGGTTTTTTGAATTCCATCGTTTTACTTCTTCTTTAATAAAACTAAAAATATTTTCGATTTCCATATCAATAACTACAACACAATAATAAAAAAAAGCACAGCTTGCGTCAAGTCTGGACCACTTTTTTCCTCTGCATTTTAGCTTACACGATGACGATGATGATAATGATACGGACGGAACCCAGATGCACCACATGAAGGCTTCATTGCAGCGGCATTCACGTCTTCATTGCAACGGCAGCCGTAACAGCCACGGTTGTGCATGCAAGTGGAGTCGTTGCGTCACCCGATTCCTGGCTGTAACTGCTGTCGGTTACCAGTGTGGCGACTACTCAAGAAAAGTGGTACACGAAGTGGCGCGAGAAAGCGCCACAAAAGTGACCTGAAATGAAAGCAAAAGCAGTTCAGCGAAAAAAGTTACAGCCACAGATTCGGCCAGAAATCGTAACAGTCTGCCGCAGAATGTGAAAGCGTTAATTCAAGGCCGTCTTCATCGATTTTCACCGAGATCCTTGTATCCAGCGTTAAAGAGTCGCCTTGAAATGGTCTTCAGATTAAAATGCGAATTAAATTAAAGCTCATTAATTGGAGTGAATTTGTCGCTCCGTGTAAACACTTCATATTATTATTGGAACTCTTGAAATCTGTAGGAAATTTTAAAATTTACAAAATCTGACAGCGAATGTCGAGCTGTCAAAATATACTCTTGACTCTTTTATTCGAATTATTTGTTGTCTTATTCGAGCAACTAAGCAAAATTAGTAATTATTAATTAGTAATATTAACTGGAATTATGTCAATAAATATACTTTTGTTATTTACCATGCTTTGCGAACATTAATAATGAAGACAACATCAAATAGCTGGATAGTTCAAAAGAATAATTTGGTAAAAACACATTTAAACTCACCCTTCGTTTCTGAAGATTATCGCATCCTCAATTACTTTAATTTTAATAACTTCACTTTGAGTGTAAACTTCTGAAACAACCGCCACAATTTTTTAATAGAGGAAAAAATTGTCCGCTGTTTATACTGGTGGTGAAAAACGAAGGAATGCGTAGTTTACATTAGCCGAAACAGTCTAAAAAAGTTGTGTTCCAAACACAACACCACCGCTTATGTGTCAGAAATCAAAATAGTCGATTAAACCGAAAAATCTACGTTCGTTTGGTTGACATTAATTCACACTACTTGTGTTACACTCGAGCCAATTCACTCTGTGGTGTGAAGCCGCCTTTATGACTGTTTTACAGATGTTGCTGAATATGTTGGCAACAACAAAACACAATCAGCTGTCAGGCGAACAAAATCGTCGTCAGCCATTCAGCTGGAACTGGTTGGCTTTCGTGGTTATTTCTGTGTGGAGTTTTATTGAGGATTAAAGAAAAATAATTTCTTTTCTGCTCTGTGTGGTTTTACAACGTCAATATTTCTGGCATTTTTAAGAAAACAAGCAAAAGTGAAAACAACTTAACATTAAAAACGTTCATAGGCAGTGAGAATTAACGGTGAAGAATGAAAAAAAGTGGCTTATGAAAATTACGAAAGACTTGCGAAAAATGTGAAATTCCTACATACAAATTAGATTAAAAATATTCTGGAAGTGATAATAAAAAAAAGCTATAAAATTTTAATTACTCGTGAGAGTCTGTAACCGCGTCATCGCCAGCTGTGGTTAGCTGTGGTTTGGAGCACCCAGAATTCGCGGAGCGCTGACTGGAGGCCAAGAAAAAATGGAATGGCGAAGCAAGATTTGCTCCCACAACAGAAACAACAACAACGCAGATGTAGTCGAACAAGTTGCAGTAGCAAAGCAAAATACTATCAGAAAAATTAATTGAAGAATCAATAAAGGAAAAGGATAGAAAAGTGAATTAACAAATTAAACAAACAAGCAGCGAAAAACAAAGTAAATTTTATGAACCTAATTAAATTAATTTTTTATTTATATAAGCAAATTGTAGTCAGGAATTTTTTCTTTTATTACTGTCATCATTTAAAAGTTTACCAACACTTTGCCTGGAAGGAGAAGTCTACGTTGAGCTCTTTCGCAGCGACATTTATATGAATCTGGTAAAGAAACAAGCGGCACTACAAAATCGGTTTTGTTTCAAAAATAACATAAATCCAAGAAATAAATCCAAGAAAAAAATATCGAACACCAAGAAATAAATAGTTCAAGTCGAACTCAACGACCTTGACTGAATTCTCCCTTCAGGTACTGGCGACGTGTCAAATTTTGCGGCGCAGATCTCTACTTCCAGGCATCATGTTGGATTTTCTAAATTTAGATATCCTTTTTTAGCAACTTCTATTAGCAACATATTGCCTGTGTATGGAATGAGAATGGAATGGAATGAGAGCCAAATGTTGCTAAAGTAAGTTGTTGAAATTTTTGTGCTTGCAAAGAGGAATTTTTTAATTTATTTTCTTATTGTTCTTCGTTCTTCAGTTTCGAAACTTATTATTATTTTTCATTTTTCAATTTCGAAACTGAGGCAATTTCCCCTCTTGCTACCGCAGGTAGTTCAATGCCAATCGATTTTGAGTTATGCTAGAATTTTTAATAGTTTAGGCCAACACGCAACGCAGGAAGTAGCCAACCAGGTGGACGGCAAACCGCATTGCATTGTTGGCACCCATTAAAAGTTTCCCCACTTAATTTGGCGAAAACAAAAACTAATCGAACTCTTTGAATTTCAGGCGCTCATCAATTTGATTGCACCCATCGCATCGTCGAACGCACGCACTCGACCGTCATGGAGTCTGCCGATTCTCTAATGGAGGAGAAGAAGCTGATGTCGGAGGCCAAGTATCGCAATTACATGTCGAACATCGACAAAGCTCTGCGCAACTTTGAGTACTCCAGCGAGTGGGCGGATCTGATTTCAGCTCTCGGCAAACTAAGCAAGGTGAGCACTGACTGACCCCCGATGAACCCATTCTCACCCCTGCACGAGCAAAGCGAATCACTCGACTTCAATTAGCGTCAATTAGATTCCCTCAACAGCAATAAGTTTGTCTGAATAGAAACCTGCACTCATTCCAGCACTCGGAAATCTTTTCGTAACGTGAAATCACAAGTGGCGACGATAACGTTTTAGGGTCTTAGAAGTGACTAATGGTGCTGTTATTTTCGTACTTTTTCTTTTCGCTGGTAAGCGCGTTTCTTTGTTCTTATCAGTAAAAAGATTGAAGAACAGAGACAAAACAAACAAATACAGGAAACACTCATGTGGTGGTTTTTTAAATTTCAACTGAAGTCACTTTTGAGACTTTGAAAATATGAAAAAACCGGCTGACTAACTGACTGACATATATTTTTATTGTTTACATAAGAAGATAAGAAGACAAAAGGAAAAGATAGAAATACTTTATTCAGTGAGGTTTTCCAGATGCCTCTGTATAGACAAAAAGTTGAAAACTTTGCTTACGTAGAGAGGATGCAAAAATTTTTCTGCTGAATGCGAATTGTTTTTAAAATACTGACAGAACCGTCACGCGATAACCTTCGCCGATAAACATATGAAGCGGCAATTTGATTCAAGACAAATTGATTTCAACATAAATGATATTCGGTGCGGCTCCAGGCTCCACGTGTAGAATCCCGATTTCCAAGAAAATACGAGTACCATTAATACTGGAGCAGTAAATGGTCGGTCACTCTCTACGATTCGTAGAATTTATAAAGTTGCGCATCTTGCAAAATTGTTAACATCACAAAACCGAAAAATGCTATCAAATTTTAATTGAAATTTTATCTCATTTTACGTTTCTGTTTTATTATTCTTATTTAGTTTTTCTGGTTTACATATTTCTGATTTAATTTTATTTTATTTTATCTCACTTTATTTTATTTTAATGTTTGTTGATGATTTTTTGGTATATTCAATTTTATTTTGTATTCTGCTTTATTTTATCTCATTTTGTATTGTATTAATATTATTTATCATTTCTTTCAATTTAATCTTTTTTCATTCTCTATTTCATTTTGTTGCTCAGTTTGCTTTATTGAATTTTATTTTATTAAAAAGTTAAAGTTGCTTGCAAGTTCTTCATACAATATAATTATCTCTTCTCGTTTCTTAAGCGTTATTAATTCCTGCTGTTTGCAAATGACTGAAATGGTTGTGTTTGGCGTGTGCTTGTGATAAGACTGGAAGATAACAGCAGTTATTCTCCTTAATTAAGTTGTTTTCCTTCCTTCATAGAAGCGTTTTCTGGTGTAAAATGAGTTCTAAAACCATTTTATTTGTTATTTATCTAACATTTTCGAGAGGGACACAAAAGAGAAGCATTGAAAACTGCAAGATTGCTTATCTACTTATCTTCGTGCTTCATATTTTCTTTACTTCAGTAAAATTCCACAATAGTTCCGCCTTTCCGAATCACGATCCCCTCCTAATTTAATCACTTCCAACGATTACACGTACGTATTTCTCCTTTGCTATGAACGCAGGCGATTTCCAGCAATACTCAGTACCAAGTTATTCCTCGCCGCATAAAAATCTCCAAGCGTTTAGCGCAGTGCATGCATCCCGCCCTGCCGTCGGGTGTGCATTTAAAGGCCCTGGAAACCTATGCAGTCATCTTCAGCAAAACCGGACCAGAACGCTTGGCCACCGAGCTGTTTATCTACAGGTACGGAGGACGACCGCGCACGGCATCCAATTAATTGTCTCTCACTTTGCAGCGCTGGCCTCTTCCCTCTCCTCGGCTACGCAGCCATGAACGTTCGTCCCGCTCTTCTGGGCATCTACGAGACGTACTTCGTTCCGCTGGGCGACAAGCTGCGGCCGGCGTTGAGCGGCTTCTTGAGTGGTGTCCTGCCTGGCTATGAGAATGGTCTGGACCATTTCGATCGCACCAATTCTCTGCTGACGCAGGTGTGCACCGCCGTCAACCCGTTGCACTTCTACACCGTCATGTGGGAATGCGTGGCGACGAATGCTTCGATACGTCTGCCCGCCATCACGTATCTGCTGGAGCATTTCAACAAGCGGCTCGGTATGCAGGAGCAGATATTCATAATGGGCCACAACCGCGACCTAATGATGTCCGGCCTGTGCGCGTGTCTCAACGACAGCGTCATACTGGTGCAGCGCAATACGCTGGAGTTCCTCCTGCTCGGCTTCCCCATGCACACCATGTTCTTGAGTGAGGCTGATTTAATTAAATTGGTCACAAATGGATTGAATACAATACTGCGGCGTGATATGTCGTTAAATCGTCGTTTGTACTCTTGGTTGCTGGGCAGTGAGGTGGCCAAGTCGGCGCCCAACTACGAGACCGCGTCGACTGATGGTGCACCTGAAGAAACAGAATCTTACTTTGAACGCCACTCGAAGCATATTCTGATACAGTCGCTCATTTGTACACTTAAGTTCAGTTTGGAAAGCACGCCCGTGGACTTGAAGCCCTACCGTATCATGGTGTCGCTGCTGGATAAAGCGGAAATCGGCAGTGCGGTGCTGGACTATGTACTCTGCGACATCATACGCACGATGAGCTTGTCCAGCGGTAACGTGGAGGTGGTGAAGTCAGCAAACCTGCTGTTTGCTACCTTCGATCCGGCTTACATATGGAGTTTTATGACCACTATGTATGAGAAATCATGTCAGAAGGTGTGTTCTGAAAGGGTGTCCTAACCCTCTACAGGAATCGAAGATATGCTTAACTCTGTTTAACGCTTTTCAGACAAATAGGCCATCGTCAGCCTCTTCTGCTACCTTGTCACGCAAATTTTCGGTCGGTACTGACTCTAAATTCCGTTGCGAAGTGGGTTCCGGAGATCCCGGACTCATAGAAATATGTTACCTCACCGAATTCCTTCTGGAGACCATTTCGTTGGAAATGTACAACGAGACCACACGGATCTACTTACCGAAAGTATTTCTAGCCATCACTCAAATGCTGACGATTCATCTGGAAAATATTAAGAGTGATGAAGTTACAGCTTCCCTGAAATTGTGTATGAAAATCGTATCCAGAGTGCAACCAATGATAACGTAAGTCTTGAGTTGAAAGTAAGCAACGCAATGGTTTAAAAAAAATAACAATAAGCTCGAAAAAGATTTAAATTTAGGTTAAACAAACAAAACTTTTCTTCTGAGCTTGCATATAAATATTTTCGCAGCTTATTCCAAGCTTTTTCCAAATGTTTTCGTAATTCCAAAATGTTTGCAATGTTCTTGATTCTTTCCAAGTCAAGTTTTCTAAAAAAAAATTCGTTTTTTTCGGTACTTAATGAGAAAATTAGACATTCAAAAAGCCGTTGAAAAATTCGATTTCCTTAAGTTTATTGCAAGTTTACTGAACCGTTATTTGAGTTATGAAAGCTAATATATCGCCTCTCCGAAAAACTATAGCAGTCCGATTAAACTCCTTCCTCGCATCAGTCAAGGCTACTCGTCCTCAGACGAGAAGACAGTGAGAACTTCGGTAAAGAATTCGTCGGTAGCTGGCATCGTTGGTTCGATGAATATGCTGGAGAAGAGCAAATCTGACTCGAAACTGAATCACTTTAACAACGCCAGTGCTGCTCTTGGCCTGGATTCCAAGGACAACATCAGCTGTACCAGCAACGAAGAAACAATGCGTCGTTCCAACTCCAACAATATAAACGTGGAGCGCAAGAGTCCCAAAAAGAAGAAATCCAAATCTTATTCGAAGCTGTCTGAGCTGGATAAGGAAGTAGGATCTTACTATTAAGAATACTTGTTGCCCTTCTTAATTATTGACATTCCAACAGATCTGTCCAGATACCGGTGAACTCATCGATCCGCATCAATCATCCTCCGACATGGACACGCCTCGGAGTATCAAAAAATTAAAATCCAAAGCAAAAGCGCCATACATGCGTATGCGTTCCAGTCCGATGAAAGCTCGTCCCAGAAACATACCTTTGCTCCAGCCAAAATCACTGGATGCCATCGTAACCGTAACGGGCGCCAGTGATGAGGGAGACCATCAGCCTCAGAGTGCGCCCGCTGAACCGCGGCACCAGGAGCAGGACGAGTTCGTGTTTGACTACCAAGATCTGGACGAGAGTAACGAGGAGGAGTTCTCTATACTCGAAAAGTGCATACGTCAGTACGAGGTCTTCTTCGAAGTATACCTGGCGCGTAAAGTTCTTCAGATCGGTACCGCGCGCCTTTCTCCAGTTGATGCTAAAAAGTGTTTGATCCAAGTGCAGGTGGAAAAGGATTCTGTGCTGCATGTAGAGAACATCTTTCAGAATGAGCACGTCTACGAAGATGTGAATCCAGAGCGTATACGCGACATTGAAAAAATCTTCGAAACGCTTCGCGTCAATGTTGTCTGTCGTTCGAAGCAGCTGCAAAGTTTGTTGAGCCGTACGCTCATCTCAACGCCAGCGATTACCGACTCAACCAGCGACTTCAGTGATGGCGAGTATCTGGAATGCATTTCGAATGTAGAGCAACTTGAGGCCGATGCTAGGAATCCGTCGTTCGATGAGAGCGTTGAACGCCAGGTCAACAAGATGATCGAGTTGCGTCTCAGCAGCTCACTTCGTAATGCGGTTAAGGTGGCCTCCAATTTGCTGGTAGAGATGTCCACCTTTCCGAATTGCAACAAAAATATTATGCTGGATAAAGCAGGTAAGCATTTTGGCACTCATACTCATGAGTAAAAGTCGTTGTGAGGTGTTGTGCTGAACAATATTAACAAATTAATATTTAAAATTGATTTTTATTTAATTCTGATCACAATGGTTGCTGTCGCCGAACAGAGAAGGAAATACCGAGTTGGCTGAAGGTACTCTGCGTAGTGGCCTCCTATGCACAGAATGATAAGGAACTGCAGCTGGCTGCCATCACAACACTCTTCGATTTAATCAGGTTCGTATTTAAGAAACACCCAATGAAGAAGTTTGTAATCACAACACATCATCACAATCCTCCCGCTTTCTCCAGCCTACTGAAGTCGCAAATCGAACACAACACCAGTCCAGGTGTCACCTTCGTAGTCATGCTGCCCCTTCTGAAGTTCGGTCACGTCAGCTACATCGAAAATAAAACACGCGTCTTTCATCTGGTCACCTCAGTACTCTGGAACTACCTGGGTGAACCCAATGTGGACCCCTCGCAGATCACCTCGCTGCTGTACCAACTACACAACTGCCTGGAAAGTGGGCTGGTCGAGACAGTCATCGGTAACCGCATGTACTCGCGCTGCATGCAACAACAGTTCGCCGCTGTCGATGCTTTGGCGGCTCACCACGCCTCGTCGTCGCAACAAACTCAACAGGCTCTGACTAACTATTGCTACGATCGCGCTGCTGAAGTGAAATTGCTGTGCGTCCCGCCGTTCCATCCCGTCGAACGGCGTGTGCTGGACAGCTTGAAGGAGAGTCAGGCGAAGAGCTTCAAGAAGTTCGAGTTGCTGTGGCATCTGGGGCGCGACAAACAGCCTTCCAAGGGCTTCGAAAAAACTCTGCTGAAGGTGCTGGACACGCTTGGTCTGCCTCACTACATGAGTTCGCGCACCTTCGTCACTAAGTGGCTGCAGTCGTCGCTGTTACGCGGCGATCTCTCACGACTCATCAAGCCTCTCTACAAAATTCTGCTGTCGCCTCATTCGCAGCGTGTCGGCATCATGTATTTGCATCTGGTGCTGCAGAAAGAAGGCTGCGACGAAGGCGGTGGTTTTGTTGCTGCGGGAGCCACAGCAGCGCACTCCACATCGAAATTGGAGGGCAACCAGGACCGAGACGTTTACGCGATCAGCTCAGAATACGGCAACATTAAGTATCACACGGACGTGTCCAGCGTCAAGAAGCGGTCCCCCATTCGCACCTTCCAGAAGAAACTCTTCGGTGTCACAATCAGCAGCAAGAATAAGACGTCCAATTTTGTCAGCGACAAAACGCCGACGCCTGCGATCACCAGTGGCAGCGACCCGACGCAGGATGGCACGATTGGCGTGATTGTAAATCCGCTAGATGACAACTCCCCCGATTTCGACGATGAAGCCGAGTTAGAGGAACGGCCGGAGTCTGCGGAGTGTCGTCAGGCGTTGGATCAGTCGGTGGGAAGCGCCAGCAGGCGGTTGCAAAAGGATGCTGGTGGTGATAACAACAAGGCAGCTGATCCCGATGACGAGCAGGATTACACGGACGACTCGGATAGCAGCGTATTCGACTCCGAGTCGGAAAATCGCGAGACCAGCATTGAGAAGGATGACAGCTTGACCGCCAGCTCAGGTCCAGGTAGGATTTCGGTCGCAGTCACGGTGTGGTGAACCATTAAACTTTCCCTCATCCTTCTTTAGGTATTCAAAGTAACCTGAAGCGCTTTGTCGGCGATTGCGAGAGCGTTACTGACATGCTTACACAACACGAACGGACCAAGAATCGGAAAACCTATCGTTTGACACGCGAAAAGGCACCCGGCGCCTCCAGTCTGGCGTCCGGGGCGGACGATCAGCCTACCTCTTCAATCGCAACCGTGGACGCCAACGAGGAAGATACCGCACGCGCCGCTGATGAATATTTCAACTCAACTGGCAACACAGAAACCAACTCCAACTCTGTGGAGACTTTCGTCAAAGACCTGATGGAACAGGTGACTGTCACAGGCGATCAAAAGCCTTCACACAAGAAGAAACATCGTCGCTTCCACACATCCAGCAAACACAAGAAGGCGTCCTCATCCTCGAAGAAGTCGCCCCTCTGCTCATCGGACAAAAAACGAATGAGTTGCATTTCGAAGACCTCAACAGACAGCAACAATAGTTATGGCGCTGGGGGAAACCTGAGTCTACATGAAGAGCGCGCAAGTGACTCGGAACACACTGAAGAGGAGACATTTGACCTTCGGTCTCAGACAGGATCTGTGAAGACCAACTCCGTTTCGACCATAAACGTGGAGGAGAAGCGGCGATGTCTCAGTTTGGAGACTTCCGGCGGCAAGCCGAAGCTGGAATGGGAGCTGACTCAAGAAGCGCTTGAGAAGAGCAAACAAAATGTGCAGATACTGAGGCAAAATGTAGCGCAGGCCAATGGCTCGCAAGACAGCAAGCGTTCATCGACCAAAAGCGTCAATTCAAGCGGCGGCGACTCGCGGAAACTACAAGTAGAGAAGGTGAGTCGCGTGAGCTCAACTAAGGTCACTTTTATTCTGCGATCGTTGTCATTGAATTTCCTCCCTTTCCACAGTTCAACTTCTTCCACAACCATATGCTGGTCTACCCGGGCGTCTACGACACAAAACAGACTTTGTACGCATTCCAGACACTCCGTAATATCGTCGCCTGCGACACGCGCACCTTCCTGTGTCTCTCGATCACCACTTCATTGGCGAGCGCGTCGCTGAAGCAGTTGCTGATACGCCACCGCAAAAGCATCTCGGGCAAAGGCTTCACCGGCTGCATCGGCAGCTCGGAGTTCGCGCAAAGCTATCGCGGCTGCATGCATCTGGAGGTGATGGTTACCCTTTGCCTATACTATGCGCGCGGCTACTTCTATCGCGGCGAAGTCGGCGGCTCTCCGAAGAAAGAAGCCCCCACAAAGGAAGATGTGATCGGCAACTGCCGGGTCCAACTGCAGAGCATCGAGCTGCTGACTCTGATCTGCACCGAGTTGATCGAAATCGTGAAGGGCATGGGGAAAGGGCTGGCCTGCTATATCGCCGATTTAATGGCTCGCTGCAAGCTGCAGAAGGTGATCCTGCACTGCTTGAATTCGTCCGTCTGCGCTTACAATCGCAAGCTGGCGAACGACAATCTGGCCGAGCAGATCTTGTGCTTCAACGATCCCCAGGACGAGCACCTGCACGCAGAGTCATTCCAGGTGCAGCTGTTGCGCTTGATTATGGCCGTCATCAAGCTGGAGTACGAGGTGCTGCTGCTGAAGAACGACGCGCTGCTGTCCAAAACGGACGATAATGGTGGCAACATTTCGCCTACACGCTTGTCCAGCCTTTTGCTGGATGGTACGCCGGCAGCGAACGTGAAGTATCTCCCCAACAATCTGATCAGTCAGCAACCCATGTTTCTGGCTGCCGTGCTGAGTGCTTTGCAGGATGACCGTCTGCGTCACCTTCACCGTAACTGGACCGACTTGGTGACAGCATCGCTGAACTGCTTCACCTTCGGCTCCCTCACCAACATCGTCATCAGCGTGGTGCATCAGCTGTGCAACAACATCGACCGCATCGCCAAGCTGCCGCTCCGCGAGCAGTGCGGCTTCCCGCCCGACTACGTAGTCTCGCAGCTGGAAGCCATCACCATCCTCTGCCACTACTGTCTGCTGGATAACACGCAGCAAACCACGTTGTCGCACCTCTTCAACCAGGCCTATCCGCAAACTAGCGCCTCGGTGCAAAGCTCCAACACAGGTCAGCTCTTGAACAATATCGTCAATTCATTCCTATCCAGCGCCGCCGCTGCTTCGGCACAGACCGACACGCAGTCGCCGCGGCATCCGCAGCTGATGGCCGCACGCAATGCCGTGCTGTCGCATCTGTCGCGCATCGTAGCCAGCGTGGCTGCCATCTGGGACAGCGAGCTGGGTCAGGTGCGCCAAGTGAAGCAGCAGCTGATGGAGTTCCTTTCGCCCGTGTCGCTTCATCATGGTGCCAACTTCCTGGCCGCGGTCGCCGTGACCTGGCAAGAACGCGGCGAACAAGCGCGCAAGCGAGCATCATTCGATCGGAAGGCATCGCTGATGAGCATCGCCGAGCAGTATCAGCGGAATTCCATGCCGCAGGCGTGCGCGGAGCAGTTGAGTCTGGTTACGCTGGTGTCCAGCATACGCGTCATGCCGATGGACTCGTTTGTGCAGACGCTGCATCAGGTGGTGAAGTCGCCGCCGCCGATCCACCGCCCACCCGTGCATCTCACCATCGAGGTGAGCGCGTTGGAACTGTTCTACTTCTACATGAAGTCGGCTCCAGCGCCGCAACTTGGGGACTCGTGGAGCTCCTTGTTAGCGCTGTTGCGCGACGGTTTAAGCCTCACGCCTCCTGCCCAGTTCGTACTGTTGATGCTTTTGAACGAATTCGTGCAACGCTGCCCGCAAATGCCTCTCCAGGACAAAAAGGACATTCGCGACTTGCACGACGTTACTTCGCGCCTGGTGGACTCGCTGTCGAATATCGCTGGGTCTTGCTTGGAGCAGACCACCTGGCTACGTCGCAACCTCGCCGTGAAGGAGGATCTGTCACCGGTCACCCCAGAAGGCAGCATCCGCGACAGCAACACCACCGGACACCAGCAGTATTCAGTGCAGGCACAGAGTGTACTCGCTGCTGTCCTGGCCAACCTGCTGGACGTGGCGTACGGCTCGCAGGAGAAGGACAAGGTGGTAACCATCATCACCACGCTGTTGTACAACATCACGCCCTACCTGAAGAACCACACCACGCGCAATATCCCGTCCTTCTACGCCTGCTCCAGCCTCCTGGCCAGCCTGAGTGGCTATCAGTACACGCGCAAGGCATGGCGCAAGGACATGCTGGACCTGGTGCTGGACAACACCTTCTTCCAGATGGACATCTCTTGCCTGCCCTTCTGGAAGCAGATCATGGACAGTCTGATGACCTACGACAACACCACGTTCCGTGAGCTGATGAGCCGCGTCTCGCTCACTCAGACTGGCAGTCTGAATATTTTCACCTCACGTGAGCAGGAGTATGAGCAGCGCGCCATGCTGCTGAAGCGCTTGGCGTTCGTGATATACTGCAGCGAGTTCGATCAGTTCCACAAGTACATGCCTGAGATTCAAGGTAGGGAACTTGGAGACAAATAAACACTAAAATACTTTTCTTTTCTTTTTTTTTGTGAAAGTGAAAAGTGAGAAAGGGTGACCAATTATAAATCTTTTCATTCCTTGCAGAGCAACTCGCGAATAGTCTGCGTTTGTTGTCGGTGATTCCGTCAGTGCAGGCTGCGGTTTTTCTGTGCTTCCGCGTGCTGCTGCTGCGCATGTCGCCGGACCACGTCACCTCCTTGTGGCCCATAATAATCGCGGAGATGGTGCAAGTGTTCCTGGCTATGGAACAGGAGTTGAAATCGGACAGTGAGGATCTGAGGTAATTTCGGTTTTCACAACACTTGGTAAGGAGAAAACTAATTTTGTTATATCAATTTTTCTCATTTAACAGCCAGCAAATGCGTCTTCTCTCCGGCATGGACGTCTCGTGGTCATCCAACGTCTCGGGCAACGGCTTGAACTCCCAGAGTCAAGTGGTTCACTGGCGCTCGGTGCAGTTGGAGGCCTCCAAGCTGCTGGAACTGGGTTGTGTGCTTCCCGCCACCAACCTGCCTCACTTCCAGATGTATCGCTGGGCGTTTGTAGGCACGGAATTCGATGCGCACGAAGAGGTGCCCATTGCGAATGGAAGCGTGGACGACCAGACGGTAGCAGCGTTGCCCTCAACGCTGTACGTGCCGCATGTGCAACGCATCGCACGGCTGATGGATATGAAGTACGCAGTGCACTCGCCGGTGAGACGCACGTCTGAAGTGTGTGAGAAAAAACTGTTGTTTACTTGTTTCCGTCTCCTTCCTACAGGCACCGGATTTCAAGCGTGGTGCTCACCTCGTGTTGACCTACCAGCACATCAACACGCTGCAAGATCTGTACGGATTCTTCTCCACTCTGAGCGTCTCTTGTCCGAACCCACGCAACTTTGCGGATACCGGGAAAGATGCAGCCGGCTGCTTAGCTGAAGTCGAGGAGGTGCTGTCGAAAGACTTCCTCGAGAGAATGCCCACCAGCACGACACCCAGATGAAAGCAAGCGCCCACACCAGCGTCGACGCAGGTGCTGCAACTGGCCGCTACGGTCAACACCGAAGCAGGTACAGTTTTGAGCGGACGCGTGATGGCCGCCTGCCAGCTGAAAGTGTTTCAGTCGAATACTGCTGCCAACTACGCGTCAACTTCCACGATGACCACCACCACCACCAGCAGCAGCACCAGCATAAGCTTCACCGCGAAGAAGAATTTTCCATTCTACGTTTGAAAGCTTAACTTGTACTAAATGTAAATGTGTTTGTGTCTGTTTTTATTCACAAGTTGTTGCTATAACGACTTCGTACTAAAAAAATGCCGCTACTAATAAGAATTCCTTTCTTTGCTTTCCCACACTGCGCTGCACTTCCACTGATCTTTAGCTTTAGTTAATATTATAATATGTCGCAAGAAAGAAAAATACATGCTTATATATACACGCATATATACGGAATAACAATGCCTACGAATCATGTATTTACAAGTTAGGAGAACATGTATTTTTTCTGTGAATATGAAAAAGTTAAATAAAGAGTAATGAATGGCGCATCGCGGCTTTCACTGAAGGAAACTTCCATCTTAAATCTAATTTTTCCTTAATCAGGTACGATTAATATGTACGATTTAAGAAGGAAGGAGAACAAATCGTTAATTGTGAATTTCTATATTTAATTTGAAAAGCTATTTTCCGAATTTAGTGTTTCGTAAACAGAATAAAAATTGTTTGGTCGGAGATTCGTGAGGGAGGAAGAGGCATCTGTTTCAGTTTGTTCTAAATTACAAAAACCATCGCGGAAAGTTTGTAATAACAAGTTTCATGGTCTCCGTATTGCATGAAGAGTTGTGTCATTTCCTAAAATGCTTTTGTTTATACATATAAAAGGTCTCCTTTTTTCTATATGATGTATTTAATAAGAAATATATTGTAAAATTAGTTGCAAGTACAAAAATTAATCGCTTAACATAATTATATCTCGCCAGAACTGCTTGCAATCTTATTTGCATTCTCTGGAAACGAGCAGGTAAAAAAAGGCTGTGTTAAGTACGCAACCCTCAGACGACAACCGAATGTTGTGGACTCGACTGATTCCTCAGCTGGTGGAAATACGAGTACACGAGGTAGCTGCAGTATAAGAAGAAAGCTGCAAATAAAAGTAAATGAATAAACGAGAAAATACTGAATTGACAACAGAAAACCGTGGCAAAACTCACCCAGTATTACAATGTATTCCAGCAGGATGAGGAATACGTTGTGGAACATGGACAGCTCGCGGTAGTGACCAAAATGGAAAATAACGCCCAGCACTGCGATGGGCCAACCGACGAAGAAAATCAGCGCATTGATAAGCCAGGTCAAGACCAGCCATTGGTTGCTCTAGAAATGTGAGATGATCGTTATTATCGTCACCATCATCGGAGGCGTGCATTTCTACGGCTGCAATACGAACCCACAAGACTCCGAACAGCAGCGCCAAGTTGCCAATAATATTGACGATGAAGCCAACGAGCGAGCTGGTTGTGTAGAGATCTGTAAAACCGAGAAGCAGAGAGCGGAGTTAGCAGATGACGTTATCAACGATGATGACGAGAACGCGTTTAATAACAGCGAACGGGTTTTGTTGTGGTGCTTCGTTGGAATTTAGCGGTCGGTGGGGGTGGGAACGAGGGGTGGATCTTGTGCTAAATAAATGCTCGCTAAAAACAAAGATGATGCAGTCGCGGATGACCTGATGGATTGGAGGTCTGGCAACGCTACTTACAGCTGGGGTGGATTATAACGCCCAATACAACGGTGGCCAGGAAAAATATCGCAATGCCGAGGCAAGCGTTTCGCAGACTTACGCCGAAGCAAGCCTTGTCGGTTATTAGATTCATCGCGATTCACAGGTTGCCGCTACTTCGTAAGCACAATTTCAGTAACTGGTGGGTGGCTTAAGTCGGTCTTGCGCAGCCCAAACACTTGTAACGATGTTGGAAACGAGACTGAATCAGCGAGCTGTGCGAAGTTTGCTGCTGCCGCTCCGAAAAAAAGAGATTTCACTGAGCTCCACTGGGAGAGATCGGTTTCCCCATATTTACGAATGAGCTCCACAAGCAACAAGAAAGCGCTACGGAGCGGCGTTAGGAGATTCAACAAAATAAATTGTAAATTCCCTAGAATTTACATTTGCAGCGGAACAATTAACGCGTTTTAAAATCAAATCTCCGTAAGATTATTTTTATTTTTAAAAACAACTTATGAAGGAAATATTTTAAAAAATAGACACTAAAGTAGAACGAAATACTTAAACTAAAAATAAACTTTTTACGTAACTTTATTTAGGTTAAATTTTGCATGCAAATATTTTATTATTTATATACAGAGTTAAAATTGAATCTTCAATAAAATTTCTTGTTTGAACAACTTTGAGGTAAATAATCTGAGACCAATTTCTTTGTTGTCTAATCTAGGAAAGCTTTTTGAAAACGTTATTCGCAGAATTATGGACGTCGGGCTGGATCCATATTATATTCCAAATTTGCAGTTTGGTTTTAAAAAAGGTCACTCAACAGTTGATGCTTTATTGAAATTTCAAAATGATATAGTTTCTAACTTGCGTAATCGTCGTTGCACCGTTGCAATTTCTTTAGACATTGATAAGGCTTTTGATCGCGCATATCATAACGGAATTCTTTTTAAAATGTTTCAAATTGGTTTCGCTCCCTCAATTATTAAATTATTCAAGAGTTTCTTTGCAAACAGAAAGTTTTGCGTTCTTTTTAATGGATTGCTTTCGGATATTGGTGACATAAGTTGTGGAGTCCCTCAGGGTTCCATCTTAGCTCCTCATCTTTTCAATATTTTAATGTACGATTTCCCACACTTTGGGCCTAATTCGACGGGTCTTTTGTATGCTGACGACTCTCTTCTGTACTCTCACCATGAGTCCCCTAAGTTGGCGTTAGATCAGACTTTGCAACATCTGCAAATTGTACGACGTTTCTACGAGAAATGGGGTATTAAAGTTAATGCATCTAAAAGTGAAGCCATTTGCATCAGGAATGCTTCAGGGAAATGTAAGTCGTTTGTTGTGCCTGAAAGCAAAACTTTACAATTCGCTCTGAATGGGTCTGAGATTCCTTTCAAGGATTCCATTAAATATCTTGGCATTAATTTTTACAGTCTTCTGAAATTTAACAAACATGCAAGAATTGTACTGAAAAAAGCTTACAGAATTTTGGGCACTTTTTCAAGTATTTTTTGGAACAGAAACTTACCAAAAAGGACAAAACTTTTGTTGTATAAAACCTGTATTAGACCTGTTATCTTGTATGGATTTCCTATTTGGTTTAACGTTTCTCCAACTGTCATTAGAGAATTTGAAATTTTAGAACGCAAGGTCTTACGTCATTGCATTGGAAAGTATTTCCAATCGCCTACAAAACGTTTCTCGAATCGTTTCGTTTATTCGGAAGCTAAAGTTTGCCCAATTGGCCTTTACGTGTCAGATATTCTACATAGATTTATCAATAGAATTTCTTGCCATGTTAACGATTGCATTCTTGATATCTTCAACCAACAAAGAGTTTTTAGCTGGTCAAATTTAAGGTATTTATCACCCATTGGCTTCGCTAACGAAGCTCCCGCTAATTTTGATTTAAATGTGTCACTTTGTCACAATTTTTATAAAAATACAGTTCCTGATTCTCATAGAGGTTAGCACTCAAATGTGTCTAAAAGGTTTGTTTTCTCTTTTTTGGTTTTGTATTAATTTTTTATTATTTTTTTTTCTTTATTTTTCTTTTCTTAGAGCACTAAGTTAGCATTAAGTTAGCATTAAGATCTAATCTAGGTTAAGTGATCTATATATCTCAATCCATGTCAGCTCCGGGAGCAAGAGCGTTTAATGTTCATGTTATTGTTTTCTTCAATGTTCTCTTCTTATTAATAAGTTTGATACTGCTGTACATATATGTTTTTTAGATAATACATTATAGTCTTTAATTTTTATCCACAATTGTAATTTGAATTTTTGTAAACTTATAATGTTGTTGAAAAAAAGGCTCAATAAAATTTCAATTCAATTCAATTCAATTTCTTGTTTGAAATGTATTTCGTTATTCTGGAGTCTAAGTGCGCAGATTTCATGTTTCCACCGGATTTTTTTTTCAATGCTTCATTTCTTGCTGGGTAGTTTTGTCAGCAGATTCTCTCTTTGTTCGAGGGGCCCTATTCACATTCGAATGAATAATTCTTATTGATAACAGTGTTCTCGTTTTGATATTTTTATACAAGCACTGTTTTGAGTGTATGCAGAAAAAAAATTCTTAGTTAGTTTTGTTTCGAAAAACTTTTTATGTCTGCTGAATTATTTTTATTTTTCAGGGAGCACGAGTATACTCGACCAAAACAAAGTAAAGTTTATGCGCTGTAAAATTAACTAAATATGACAAAAATTCAAACGCTGTATGTTGGTTGTTAAGAAAAAATACATATTTATTCATTTGGTAATATATATTTTCGCCCTCAGAAGGCATCAGGAATCGTATTGGGAATACAGGCACATTGTTAGAAGTTGTCTGCGCAGAATTAGCAATAGCAAATCAACGTAACTAATGATATTATTTTGCCAATACATATGTTATTTTATTATGCAAATCATTTTGCTACTCCTTTAGGCATAAAGTGTACTGTAAAAGTACAGATGTAGTATTATCAGCATCACTGACCCGAACAAAGAACAAAAACAACTTCGTTAATATTTTATTCGCGTCCGCTGTGGAAAGTCGTATTAGCGCAACTTGAAATTTTAAAATTATAAATTCGCATTTTGCCATCGAAATTTAGGTGAATAAATTCAGCATAGCTTGATTTTTTTTGACCAAAGACATCTTTCTCGGGTTTAGCAAAATGATGACTCGTCTCTGCTGCATGCGCCTGAACACCGCAGGCGTCGTCATTGGATGGATTGGATCGGTCTTCTCGCTGATCAACTGCATCGTGCTAGCGTTGGGATTGAGCCGTGTAGACGAGCTGGCCAAAAAGGCGTCGGAAGCTATTCAGGACCCCGAAATTACAGAGGAGAATTTGCGAAGCGGTAAGTTGGAGGGGGGTGTAGCAGGAAAGGTGGCTGCACTGGAATTACGCAGTTGATCAATGTCTTCCGTTTGCATTCGTCACGGAAATGTTGCATCTCATATCTGTTTACATTAAAATTGTGCTTACTTTTTCAATTTCTATTAATAGGATTGTTGGTCGTATTAATTGTTTACCTGACGGTTAACGTTATCAACTTGGTTTCATCTGCACTGCTAGTTGGCGGCACCATCAAGGTGAGTATGTCCACATCCTGTCTTTCGAGGAGTGAATCTCCATAGTATTTCTTATCAGAGTGGGTGGATGTAGAGTAAATAAATCCTTAGAAAAGCCCTTGGAAAAGCATGAAACCTCGAACAATTTTAAGGTTATGTAGCATGAATTTCCAACTTTAGTTGTAATTCGTAATATTTTTTCGTGTAATTCTTCATCTGAGAGGAAGAATCATCATCATTCTACAGTAGTCCGCTCTAGAGTCTGGAAATAAATTGTTGAAATAATTGTTTGAGTCATCAGCACTGCCTTACATAATTTAAAAGCGTTTAAGCGCTTATCTTTTCTTCCAATGATAGCTTTCCATGTATTTGCTCGCGTTTTACAATATGTTTTATAAAATAGCCCTCTGTTGTATATTATATGTTCGTGTCATATTTCCAGGTTATGGAAATAATTTTCTCTAAAATTGCTTTGCATTTGCACTTGCAATCTGATATCAAATGCATTGTTTTCCCGATAAATAATTACGAGATGTTTGTCATTACATTTCAGATGTATGCAGTTTTTTACAGATCTGAGGATCGTATTTGTATCGTTTGAAATGTATAAGTTTTAATATAAAATCTAGATGATTGAAATCTGTGTTGCTAACAAATCAAATTTCAACTCATTCCGGCTTTTTTTATACATGATCGGCGTCATCAGTGTGAAATATTGAATTTTTTTGCTACTTCATCACCTTGATATCTTCACAACAGAGGGACTTTTTGTGGTTTCTAGAATTGTGAAAGGCATTTAATGAAATTATTTATTTCAGGAACGACATTTGATGCTTCTGCCATGGATCTTCAATTCCGGAATCGCGCTCTGCTTTAACTTCGTCTATGTTATTTACGTTTTGGTGATGGGCGTGACAGTGCAAGCGTCGTTTTCCTACATTCTCTTCTCCACATTGTTTGCCGGAATAGTTCTTGGTGAGTCACGGTGCAGCCCGCTACCGCTGTGTAGCTCAGATAAGAGCTGTAATTTTTTAATTGCTTGTTTTTCAATTCACAGTCATTCAATTCGTAATCTGGTTCGCTATCTACTCGCTCTACAAGGATTTGCAAGCGAAACGCGAGCAGCGTCAGCAGTTGCTTCCCACCACTGGCTCTTCCTACCCGTCGTATACCAAAATATAAACATCGCAGTGGATATGGAAGTGTGAAGTGTGGTTTTGCGGTGTGGGGTGGGAGGAATTGAAGCGATGGAGAATTGAAGTGATGAAGAACTGAACCGAGAGCGAATCGTGAAACTCAACCTTCTACGAACTCGAAGAAGGTTATTATTATTAATTTCATTTATTCTTAAAAACAGTGTATGGAACGCATATAATTTTCCTTTGTATCGTATACAATATTAATCGAAATATACAATATTAATCGAAAATTTGTTGGTGGTAGGAATTGATAGCAAAAGTCGTTGTTCTTGAACTGAATGTGGTCTGAATTGCAATTTGAGGGCGGTCGATGAGCTCATTGTGAAGCTTTTTATGTCCCTCGTAAACATTTTGATCCTTCGAAATGACTTCTAGAGCGTAAAAATGAGACGAACTTGACGGCTATAAGAAATGGGGTCCATCAGTTTATTTTAATGATACAAAACTGAGAGAATAACTACGATTTGCTTCTTACCACATCACCACTAATTTACCGTTTTTTCACCGAAACTCAAAACCGTTACTCGTTAAAATCTCTTCTATCTTCCTGCTCTCAATCGTATGTCGGCAATTTTATCTCTAATAATCTCGCTAAAATGTAACATTAATTGATACAACTAAATTGTTATGTAACATTTAATTTTTATTTCTGCTCTTTGTTTCTATTGAAATACACAAGAGGAACAACGGCAAGTATCTCTCAAGATTCTCTAAAATCAGCTACAGTCAGGAGAATGTGGAAGAAACAGCAACAATTCGCTTCTATTAAAAAGCACACAAACAACAACTGGCTGCTTTTGTTCTTTTTAATTAATTTGATTAATCTATTTGAAGACAACAACAACAGGACTCTGGCTTTTGTTTAGTTTTTGTGTGTGTGTGTGTTTTTTTTTGCAACAACAATTAATGCATTCGTTGTTCTGATTTAATTTACTGTGGAACAATACGCTATTATTTCCATCGAAATGTTACTGCTTGGGTGGAGTGACTAACCGTTACACGATTATTTGCCCAAGCCCACCCACATATATTTCGGATTGATGAACTGCGAGCCGTGGTAGCCTTCGGGATTCATGGAAACCAAAGAGCGAATCTTCTGCGAGGGCCGATAGGTGCGAATGGCGTTCAGAAATGCGGCCGCGCCACTCGTCGGGCTCGCGTCGCCGGAACGCAGCAGCTCCTCCTGCAGCATGCCGAGCGGATGGTCGCCCGTGAGCAGCTTCTCTTCGTCGGGACCCAGGCGCCGGTGTTCTATAAAGCGCACGTTATTGCCGGCATCCTTGAAGAAATGGCCCAGGCGTGTCATGACTCCTGAAACGATCGCAAAAGCGGGGGGAGGGGGGGAAATGTGATTAAATGTGAAACACTGGAAGATAAGCCTCAATTTGCAACTTATTTTGATAAACTCAGAGTACGAGGCGATCAGCAAGGTTGAGACGCCTCTCTTCCAGATGTGACAATCGACATCCGGATATTTTTTTCTAGATGAAACAGACGATAATCGCGACTGCAACAACCTTTCCAGTTGAGCGATAGTAGAGATCGACCAACCCTTTTACGTTTCGAACCCTCGAAACTAATTGCTGGGAAGGAATGCGAGAAATTGAAGGAGAAACGAAAAAACAAAATAATTTCGTTGCAAATGGAGAGTTTTTGCAGGAGTCCACTGTGATTCCTGTAAAAGAAACTCTCTCTCGCACATATAAATTTGCGATTAAACATACACACGATTGCATTTATGTGTCAATAAATACACAAAATTCAACATGCCCGGCTAGCTCAGTCGGTAGAGCATGAGACTCTTAATCTCAGGGTCGTGGGTTCGAGCCCCACGTTGGGCGCGGGTGTTGTCGCCTTTTTGGCGTCAGTTTTTTGACAACTACTGACAATTTTAATTGCTATCTGATAACCGGGAATTATAAATTATAGACTGTCGTCTGGCTACTACCAAATCGGTGGTGGTTTTTAAATTAAAATCGCTTTTTTGATTTGAAGGATTGAGATGAAGAGATTTTTCTTTTTAAAAATCAAAAATACATCTTATTTCGAGTCTCAGCACCCCGTATAAACTCACCAGCACTGATCGAGGGCACGAAGTGTGTTTCTTCAGATCTGGATTTTTGTCGCTTGAGCTGTCGAAATGCATTTCGTTTCGGTGACGCGACCGTACGCGACTCCAGCTGCTGTGACACCGGCTGCCAGTCACCCTGTAGTTGCGGTTGTTGTGGCAAATCCTGCGCGTTCATTCCTTCTGCGAATCCCTTCCAAGTGCGTTTTTGATAATCTTTTCTATCCGCTTCCTGGTTTTCGGCTTGAGTTCCATTCGGTTTTTGCCATTCCTTCAGCCAGAGATCGTCAGCGTCCGCTTCATCGTCACTTCGTTGAAGTTTGTTTTCATCATTTAACAACAACAACAAATACGTCAGTTCCTTGGTGGACATGAAAATTCTCGATTGTCTAAATCGATCTTCAGATTTTCGCATTCGCTCTTCTCCGTCTTCATCATCATCATCTTCGATCCTTTCTTTTGTCGCGTCATCACTGAGCGGATCTTGTGTGTCATCATCGTAGCTGTTTTTATTTCCGTTTCCGCGGTGACCCTTCTTGCGGACAGAATGTGTTTGTTGTTCTTGTTGTTGTTCTATCCAAGATGATGACTGCACGAACTTTTCAATCAGTTTTTGGCCGCGAGATTTTAATTGTTCTGCGATGACAAATTTTTGGAAGCGTTGTTGACGACGTTGCTGTTGTTCTTGCTGTTGTTGTTGTTGTTGTTGCATTTGTTGACGCCCTCTTGTAAGCCAATAAATGTTGCGCAGCCAGAAAGGATGCAGCTGCGCCGGAAATGCCGTGTTGTAGCTGTCGAAAGTAATTTCAGTCGCTGCGGCTGCACTTCCGCTTGCCATTACAAATTTCTGTTTGTCCTCTCGCGGCGGCCGCTGACATGGAGGAGGCTGAGCGTTGCTGGTTTTGTAGCCGCTGTCGAGAGATGACATCGACTGAAATGTTGGTGGATGTGATGGAAAGTATTGCGAAGTCGCTGAAATTAAGAAAAATATTTTGTTTCGCTAAATTAGCTTGAAATTTAAATACATATTGTTGCACAAAATTTACACAGAACTTATTATCCCTGCCATTCTTCTTAATTTGACGTCCTTTCTGTCCTTTCTAACCTGGAGTGGGTGTCAACCGAAATGTTTGCCTTCAACAAACGTTTGCTTTGCAGGCTGGCCAAAGCCGGTGAGTCTGGATTAAAAGCGTCGAAGGGTTGGCTTGGACAGCCAATGCACCGAAAAACTTCCACTGAATTTAAGGAACGTAAGTTTCAAAATTTAATTGCCGAATTTACTGCAGTTCATTCGCTTTGTTATTTAAGGCAAACGTTTGTCAATCTGAATTTCGAAATTTTATGTTTCCAATTAAAAATCTACACGAAAAAAAAAACTCACAGACAGCAATATATTGTGCAATAGTGTGAAAAACTGAGGAAGAAGCAGTGACAAATTTCAAATTAATAGAAATCTCAATAGAGAGAGAAATTTAGCTGAGAAGAAATTTTGGTGTTAACACTTTGCAGTTGCAAAATGTATTTATAAAAAGATTGAACAATATATTGATCTAATTTTTTGATCTTAATTCCCGGCCATTACTTCCTCCCCCACCCCTCACAACCCCCAAAAACCTACCTTGCATAATGCAAATCAGCACGATGAAGCCGTTGAGAAGTCGCAACTGCATCATTTTGTGTGTGGAAATCAAGACAAGAATTAATTAAATCTCTGCCAAGTTAAGTCACTGAATGTTGCCACATTTTGTGGAATTGCAGTTCTACGCAATTCCAAGCAGCCGCTCAGCGTTCCAAGCAGCCGCTCAGCGACCACAACTTGTTTTCACAGACTTTCAGAGGGTAGCCGCGACCTTGCAAACACCTGCTGTGGCTGGAGTCGCCGAAAAACTAAGGATTTCGCTGCGACAGTCGACGCTTTTATAGCTGCAGCTTCTAAGCTGAAAACAGAAAAAACCCTCAAAGTGCGCGAACTTAATTTGGCGACTGAGCAACACGTCCTCAGCTACACCTGTTGGCGCACTTGTTGCACTTTCTGCGAGCTGCCGTTTGGGGTCGAAAGGACACGCAGCCACTTGGGCGCCAAACTGCGGTCCGCCTCCTTGTTTCACACACAAAAGGTGGCTGAATAGACATGCGTTGACAATGCAGCGGCAGCAGCAGCAGCGGCAGAACCATTCAAATTTAAAAGATTTCATTCAAGCGAACGATTAATTAATGCAAAGCAAACACCGGCTTCCGCTTGACTTTTGAGTTTGACTTGGACACTTTCGTGTTGTTGGGTTTCCTGGGCTGGAATTTATTTGTGCGTGTGTGTGTGTGTGTGTGTGTGTGTGTGTGTGTGGATTGGAATTCATTGCGAGCAGAAAGAAGGCAAATTTTTTTAATCCCAAAGTAAATTGCGAAAAATAAAATATAAAAAATATATTTTCTTTCAAATATAGAAATAAATTGCACAATATGTAAAAATTATTGGGCAATATTTTGCGCAATACTCGTCCCATACAAATTATGATTTTAAAAGTTAAAGAAAATTATATAACAATATAAAAGATTATTTTTAAATATAACGAAAATATAATTTACCGATCACAATAAAAAATTTATTTTGGCACAATTTTTTATCCGCACTCAAAAAATTATATTCAATATTGCACAATATTATTGCGCAATAATATTGCACAATTTCTCGAAATAATATTGCGCAATAATATTGCGCAAACAGAAACGAAAAGCTCAAAAGTAGATGAAAATATAATTTATCACAAATAATAACAAAATTACCGCATTATTCGACTTTTTCTTCACAATTATTGAGTCCCACGTGGCTTTTAGCACAAATTGCACGCAATAATATTGCGCAATAATATTGCACAATAATATTGCGCAAACTCAAAAAGCTCAAAAGAAGATAAAAATATAATTTATCACAAATAATAACAAAATTACCCCATTATTCGACTTTTTCTTCAGAATTATTGAGTCCCTCGTGGCTTTTAGCTAATTAAATGTTGCTTGAGTGCAGATGTGACGCCGCCTTTCCACAGTTGCGGTGTCGGATTACAAATGAATTCTCACTGACCTCTTAATACAAGCCAACCCTTAAAGGTTAAAGGCCACCCCAATAGAATATCAACCCCATTTTATTGTATTAAGACTGAAATAGAAAGCAAAATGGTTCAATATTTCATCTTTTCGGTCTTCCACGAACACCACATGAAGTCCAGCTGATCGTCTGTGTGGAATTTTCAGCACTTTCTGCGCTCAGCTTAAAATGCGATTGTTCTTGTCAGGTCCTCTGGAGCGGCGCATCCTCGCATCCTTTTAACACTTCAAACGGTGGACTCGCCTCGACTGCAGGCGAAGCGTTAATTCGATTTACGCGACTCTTTGTGGACTCGAACTTTTAGCGTTTCGGTGGAAGGATGTCAGGGCAGATGCGTGCGCCTCAGCTGTCGCGAGAGTCCTGCTCGAAAGGTGAGTCGCATATCCTTGTGGTGCGTGACCGAGTCTGGCTAGAGGACACACGACTTATTACACGTTCATAAGTGATATTTATGCCATTGTTGTTGTTGCTTTTGTTGCTGTCATTTAGTGGAAGTGTAATAATTTCAAATTGAACAAAATATTACTGTGGCTGCAAAGTGAAAATTATAGAAGCGAAATAAATTTAACCTAGAAACGGCGCAACTTTGATTATCTTAATGCGAAAAAATCGTCACAAAAGAAATCGAATAAAATAGTTTATTCGTTTTTCATAAAGTTGATTAATTCTGTATTTTATTGCTTCTTCTTCTTTCTTTGCTTCTCTTCCCAAAGTAATCCTTCAACTTTTTCCAAACCTCAGCAGTTTTCATCATCTTCACTTCTTCGCTTGAAACAAGAAATGTTGATTCTTTTAAAAAGTAACTGAATTACTAAAATGGTTGTGAACTTGGCTAAAATAGTGGTTCTGAACTATTCTTTATAGAAGCCTCCTTTCGTGAAAAATGCTCCTCGTGTTTAGTGCTGCCAACTTTATATCGTTTTCATCATCTGAACGATTTCCACTTGGAATTTCTTTCATTGAATTAAGTTGAAACACTTAAGTATTAAAGTAAAACGACGGACTCATAATACTAAATACATTGACAAACTTCTTGTTTTTGAATCTGTTTGTTCTAAAAAGATAACAAAAATTGAATAAGTGTTAAAGTAAATCCCAGAAAATGTCAAGTTGACATCTCGTTTACTTTGCAAATGAGAGTAGTCGGCAAAACTTCTGCAAAATCTCTCTCTCTCTTTCACAAGACCTCATTTTGCTTATTCTTGTATATCTCTCTCTGCATATTATGTTGCCTTTAAAATTCTAGGCAATGGTAAACCCGGTTCAGTTGGTCTTGTGCTTGGTTGAAGTAAAGTTGTTTTTTGTGACGGAATTCAAAGCTGTTTCCCGGTGGCTTGTAATATAGATAGAAAAAGTGTTTGCGGATTTTAGTAAAGAAATACTAACTGAAGATTGATTGTTAACTCGAAAGACATACAAATAGTAATACTAAATACATCTTTAAATAATATTTAATTGAAAATTTTTCTCAAATTTAAAAGAACGCTTAACAAACTTTAGTGGAAAATTTATAACTTTTCACGGAACACCGGAGAGAGTGGCAAAAGTAGGCACCACCCTTCTGCCTGAAATACATGTGCAGAATTCTGCATGCAGCCAATTTTCTGCACGCAGAGCAGCGCTGCAGGTTGTCACAAAATGGAATTTCTCTGCAGTGCTGCATGCAGAAATTTTGCACATGTTTTTCGGGCATTCTTAACATCCCTTGCAGCGAGCAGATTATCTCTCTTTTTTTCTCTCTCTCTCTCTCTCTCTCTCATTTTAATACAATCAATTGTGTGAATGACGTTACGCCACGTTCAGATTTCCCGCTTAAAAACACCGGAAGGTTGACGACCGAAAACATAAATAAGTGCAACGTAGTGAGTGCGGCGCATTTACCGGTACCGTGCTGTCTGCCGTGAATCAATGACGTAGCAGTGCATCACAACGAGCAATTGTACTGAGTGGGACGTGGTGCGCTCAAGGAACACAGGTGAGTTTTTTTGCTTATATTTGCTTTACACGAGGGATGAGTGAGTGAGTGGATTGTATCATTTGTTGTCGTCGTTGTTGAGAGCGGCTGAGATTAGAAGTGTTTCTTGTAAGGAATTGCAAATATTGAGAACAAAAAGGAGAGTCTGCTTGTGCACTGATAACAGGTAACTCGATTTTAAAGAAAAGATCCTCTGTAATCGAATGCTGTCGTCGTTGCTTGTCAAACAAAGGAATGCTTTTTTCCAAAAGTGACAAAGGCAAGCAAATTGTTGTTGTGTGGACATCATGTGTATCGTGGCAACAAGCAAATTGTTGTTGTGTGGAAGTCATGTGCACGATACAACTCGCATTCGTGTTTTTTAACTGATTCGTGTACCTCGTGTGCTGCAATTGCTGCTTGTAAGCGAATTAATAAAGACGGAGGAAGTCCTTGAAAAGAGTTCCAGGTATGATAGAAATCTAAATCGAAAGTTCTTGTTAACTCAAATTTGTATAAATAGCAGTGTAATTTATAGGAGTTCCAAGTTTCTAAATCGTCTTATCGTTATTTTTTACGAAAGTCATTTTTCCCAGCTGGTAAGCGATTTGAGATTAAATTGGGAGACATTTTTTTTGTTTGCAAAAATGATGGCCGCTTTAAGTTTCCGCCATTTTTAATGTTAGCAATACAAAATCCAAGTTTCGTTAAGGAAAATTAAGATGAATGCATGATTAGTTAAATAAATGTAATGTAACACTTCCACGATGTCGTCCGTCTTTATGTTTCTTTGTCGGCTCAACTCTTCCTGCAGGCCGGCCTGCTGGAGTGCCGTCTGCTAAAAACTTGTGCAAACAATTCGGCATTCGTGTTCTAGCCAGCTATATAAACTCGTGTAAATACGTTTATATAGAAGTTAATTTATCTCGAGCGAAAAGGCGAGTCTCAGTGTTGGCCAAAATCCACTAGAAACTCACAGCAACGCCAGAAATCATAAAATAACATTAAAAACTACTGAATTGCTTTTCTTATCAATTCGAACAAACGAAAACGACTCGTGAATTGCTATGAATTCGAGTATCCTATTTCTGGAACTCGTACTGATTCCGGCGGCCTCCAAAATTCGGCTAAATCTCAACATTAAATGTGTTTTTTCGATTTTGTTTAATTTGCGCAGTGCTATGAGTTCTAAAATGTTGTTTAATTTGTTTTATATATCCCTGTATGACTTTATTCAACTTCTTTTCTCTCTAGAAGCCACAATGACACACCTTTCTGCCTCAAAAATTGTTTAACTTTTTTATACTTCACCACAAATTGCTTCCTCGAGGCTGTCGAGCAATTGTATTTTTTGTGCAATTTAAACACAAATATAAACACCTGCTTGTCAGCTTCCGCATCTTTGTCGAGAAACTCGACAACTGCATCTTTTTATAAGCATAAGGAAACTCGTTTGTGCTCGGTTGGCTTCTTTATTTGGCCTTAAAAGTCTTGACGACAGAAATATTGTCGCTTTAGCCAAGTTATTGCTGATTCACGTCGATTACTGAAGTGACCAGCAGCGAGTTGAGGCAGCAAAAGCGGAGATCAGTTGCATTATTTTAGCAGAAGCTCTGAAGTTATATATTTTGCTGAAATCGTGCAAATAATGAGCTCTGGCAAGTGTGCCAGTGCCAGTTGCAACCCATTTCTGTTGCACCCGCTGCAGTTGTTGCTTCTGCGTCAATTAGTTTCCCAGCTTGTCTAGCCAAGCATGATTGCTACTCCTTGTTTTTTGTTACACGAGATGCAGCTTCAAGGGATCCGCTTGCAATTGCAAATTGGCGGCGGCGTTCGTTCCACGCGATTGCCACGATCAAGGTCGGCGGCAGCTGTGATTATAATGACTTACATAACCGACTGTTATATAAGTAACAGGCTCGGCTGAGTAAGGAAAAAGTTAACACTTAACGCGAGCCATGATTGAAGTTTTATAGTCCGTTCTTAATAACGCAGAATCGTTTAATCACTTAATTGCTCACAATAATAAAAAAACACTTAATTGCTCTTTTTTATCTAAAAATTGTATAACCATATAAAAAGTGATAAATGAATACTTTGTTTAAAACTTCAATATATTCAGAAAATTCAATATATTAAATCTTCAATTAATAAAAATATTGTAAATAAATAAGAAAATTAAAGAGAAAGATATAACAACTTGGCGAGATAATTAGTTTTTACCAGCACATCAACTGTATTTCGGCTGCCTTTCTGAACCGTGGTATGTTTTAATTATAGAAGAAACATTTAACAAATTCTTCAGCATTCAATTGCGTTTCGCTCATGCAAATTTCGAGTTCTAAGCAACTAATTTGAATTTCATTCACCGGCTAAAGCTACCAATCGAGTTCACATTCTTTATTAACATTTACTGAATGAATTTTGAAACGCTTGCGAGCCGAACGTGCTCAGTATGCCAGCTGTTTTAACCAACTCGTGAACCTACAGCACACTCCAGTTGGTCCGAAGACCGAGCTGAAGCTGTAGCTGCTAATGAAGTTGGCTTCTATGCTGATTTTAGCCTTCTTTGGCGGTTTTTATTTGAATTTCATTTAACGTATGCCAACAATAATCTTGGTGGTTATGGAACTCGGTGTTTTTTTTATCTTGTACGTAGCAAATTTTCGATATTTAAATAGAGAGGAAAAAACGAGCGATAAAAAAACGAGGAAAATAATTATTCATGTACTTCTGTCTTCTTTCCGCATTCCGTCTCTTCTTCCCGGTGGTTTCAAGAAATAATTGCTACTAATCACACCTTTCCGTCTCCTGTGTAATTATTATCCTTCCACATTCGTGTCCTTTGTGTCCACTTGCTTCGTTACAGTTGTCAGGAAAAGCAATTCAAGCGTATGTTTCGAAAGTGCAGGAAGTCATAGAAATCCTAAAAAACAACAACCTGCATGCGATGGTTGAATGAACTTTTTGTAACAATTTCCACAAGGACTCGCTTTTTTTAACCTTTTGGCTTAATTTGTTTCCAAGTTGTATTCGGCTCAACCGAGCTTTCAATAACTATAAAAGCCATTTTATTCAAGTCACGTAAATATAATTTTATGATTCCTCGGTGGTGTCCAAGGCTTCTTTTCTACACGCAAAGTATTGATTACCAGAAATCCATCGAGTATTTATACTTGACCACTAGAATGGTCTTTCCTTCTTTTATAAATTATGAATTTTTAACTTTTCCTTACTATTGTGCCATAGTGGAGTTCTATGATGTATTAACTCTTTTTGCTTTTTCCGAAACCGATTCCCCGGACTGGCCTCAGAAAATTTAATGGAAGCGAACCGTCATTTTTCTTAATAGCCAAATAATAAACATTAAATTCACTAAAATACTACATTTTCCTGTGTGATTTCAATGAGTTGGTGACCCTTGAGCAGAGAAGGACAAAATAGTCATTCAAACTAGTAATAGTTCTGGGCTTTCATTTGAAATCTTCTAATAATTCTATAAGCATCTCACACTTATTGTTAATTTCGCTTTAGTTTCCAGCGAACGATCGCCGTGATATTAATAAACATCAAGATGAAAGTTTGTTAATAACAAGTATTAGCATGATTTCATGCACCATTTTTTGCTTAGATTACCTAAGCGATTCTTGCGGTTCCAGAAGCATCTAGCAGTTGACATCAATTAAAGAATTGGAAGCTTTTTGCCAATTCAAATTTCAATACTTCAAGCTACTTCGCGATGTCTTAATTTAATGATTTAATTCAATTAAAAGAACTAAGTTAAATAATTCCCAGTCCGTCCCCTCTAACGTTAACTTTTTATTTTTTAGAGACAAAAATTACTTCTGACATCATATGCAAATTTACACTTAAACGTTGTTTGATTAAATCTGCAGTATTGTTTAAATTAACAGCGAGTTTCAACTAATAGTGAGAAAATAGCCCTCAAGTAGTAGAAAACAAAAATATAATTAAAGTTCAGTATTTAATATCAGTGTCCATTATGTAGTTTGGAAGCTCGTAATTCTCCTTGTAAATTTCCAGTCTTAAGCTAGCGTAAGATTGGAATCAAAAGTAGCAATCGGTATTGCAACCTGACCACAAAAAATGTTGCAACTACCCGAAAACTTCTTGATGATACAAAGGAGTGCGTTGCCGAGATTCTTATCTCAGCAGCTTTTTTCCGCTTGCTGCCTGTAAGTTGTGGCTGCTTAATGACGACGTGAGTGGGATTGTCGTGTTCATGATACTCAAGTCATGAATGCCAATCTTAAGCGCGAAGTGGTAGCTATCAATTTTGAGCTCAGACCGCAATCAGGTAACCTTGCAGTGCAGTTTAAATTACGCAGAATATTGCAGTGTTCGTGTTGTTAAAATAAATAATTGCAGCGAATTATAAACGCATAATTAAAACGTTAATTCAGTTCGCTCTGCTGAATGAAGTAGCAAAACTGTGGCAAGAAAAATCGTTTAAAAACAATTGCCAGTTAAGATACGAAATGAAACTTGTTAAATAAACGAAGATTATATTTATTTTGTATACGCAATTTTATTTTATATTTTGGAAGAGAGTTTTTTTTAAATCAAAGCTGAACTTATACGAAAACTCCTCAAAATTCTGATCCCAACTTTGCTGACACCTTCAACTTTAATGAACTGAAATTAGGAGTGAAATTTGTTTCGCTGTTTATCTTACACAGGACTCATTAAGCGCCTGTGTATCAATTTCGCTCAGAAAACTCTACTCGCACTGCGGGATTTCCGCCTGCACGAAGCAGGAGGCTAAATTTACATTAGGGCGGCTGTGAAATTTGAAATGAGAAAAAAATCCTGGAAGAATTCATGACGTGGAGCCCACAATTTGCCTCCGAGCATGTCTGGGTTTTCTTGCGAAGTCAAAAGCAAGTTGAGCGCCAAGATAAGGTACAGATAAGGGAAAGTGGCGCGGTTTTGCCTGCGTCTGCATGTAAAACATAATTTTCTTGGCACCAAGAGAACCGCAGAAAACGTGTTCGTCAAAGTAGACATCGACTTTAAACTCATCATTTTTTGTACTTTAATTCTAATTTACTCTTATTAAATGACGTTTTCAAACTCTTATGGGAGATACTTTACTAGCAGACCTTTTCTAAGCCCTTTTTTGCTTACATGTTTCAAACTCATGAAATGGTTGAAAGCTGCCCCTCTTTAAAAACCCTCACTGCACTGTTTAGCCGCAGATACTCGTCCACAAACAAGCACAAACTGTCAGCAAAAGCGGTCAACACTCCTCGCTGGCTGGCAACCCGCTGTTCGGGCGGGCTTAACACGGATGTTCTGCATTCGCGGGCTGCGTTAATTAGGGACACAACTGGAAAACGCGCTTCACTGACTTCGCTCCAGTTAGTAATACCGAGAGACAACAACAACAATAGTAACAGTAAAATGTCTCGTTGACCAGCAGCAGTTAACGACTAACTAATAAAAAAATAAAACTTTTACAAGCACATTTCGTAAATTGTAAAATTTCCTTGTAACTTTCGGCATTAGAGAGAAAATTTTAAATTCCTGTGGAACTTTCCAAGATTAGAGCCCAACATGGAGGTCAACTCGGATGGCAGTCGTAAAAATTGTGTAAACATTTTTATTTTTCTAGAGAGTTTTCTTACTCTGAAGAGTTAAAATATTTAAATTTTTCGCTATTTAAAAAAGGTTTGTAACCACTAAATAGACTTTTATAGCTTTTTATGTTGGTTTTTTACAACATTCGCTTTTTTCTCCTAGTTAACAAATGAATTTTTATGTCGCTTTTAAATGTTTTCCCACTTTCTACTGATTCCATGTATTCGTACTTATTTATTTATTTTTATTGCTGTTTTTCAAGCAGACAAAAGTGCGGACACGTTTTCGTTAGTCGCTGCTATTTTCGCTCCACCCAACAAGCGTGACGACAATGACTGCATTAACCATATTAAACGACGATATTTGTCGGAGTGTTGAAAAAAATGGCAGAAAGGAAATTCGCACAAATTTATTTCACGTTCGAAAATGCGTTGAATGAGAGTGAAAAATTAAAACAATAAACAATAACATGGAAAATATGGAGGACTTAAAACGCTGCCATCCTCTCTCTCTCACCTTGAGAAGAGAGTAGTGAACACTCTCCTCATGTCTACCTGTGAATATCCTTCAGCATTCTTGCACTTGTCCTGATTTCTGAGCACACGAGTTCCTGTTGGCTTTCCATTAGAACTCGTCGCGTTGGTTTCACTTTCTCTCTTTGTGAGCTTCGTTGACGTTGAGCACGAAGAAGGGATCACAAAACAAAAGTAGGTTTACAGCTCTTAACACTCCCTTTGCTGTTGTTGTTGTTATTGTTGCTGTTGTTGCCTCTACCACAGCAATAAAGCCATCATAAAGTTGTACATTCAAAACATTAAGTGACGTTTTGTGAGGAATTCCGGCTGCAAGGACCATGATAAACCCTCATGGTTCATTCGATGGTTGGTTGAAAATGCTCACCACCAAAACTCCATCCCACTCGTACTCTCACCCACTCGCAATCTCACCCACTCGCAATCTCACTCCAGCTAATACTCTCACTACTCAACAATACTGAGACGAGGCAATTTTCCGTGTCAAGCTCGCGTATAAATCGGTTTTGGAATTATTGACCCAATTTCACAAACAGGGTGAAAAATAGAACAGAACAAATAAGATGTTAAAAGGGCGTTATGACTTCTAGAAAACATAAAATTACACTTCCAGGAAACTTAATTGCTGTCAATTAGGCGAAGTTCATTATATCTTAAAATATTTCAATCTCTCGGAGGCCAATATCTGTTGACTTAAGGGAACTAAAAGCTCCCATTAACCTGATATATCAAAAATATATTATCACAAAAGTAGCGTCATTTGTCGATGCATATCTGTCCCACTTGCAGATTGGTTGCATGCTGGTGCCATTGCTGAGTTGGTAGGCAAACCCTGCAACCCGTTGCCATCACCACATGTGTAATACATCACTACACCACAATGCCGGGGGTTTCGACATTTAGCTGCTGCCAAAACGTTTACAGGTTCCATTTAACTCAAGGCAATACTGCAGATATTTCGCTTGACATACAAAGATGTCATTTAGAAGATATTGGTTTAATTTCGGTCGGTTGTTGTTATCTGAGATTTGCTTAAGTGATGATAACCAACCTGCCTTCTCCTCACTTTTTCATATATTTATATTGATCTGTTTGGTTGAAATGTCTGGTTTCTTTAAAGAAACGGAGAGAGATGAGCTCCTCTTTCCCTTAAAAGTTCCCTTTTTACTCTAAGTTGCGCTTTAGGAAGCAACTTTTGAATAAACAAAAAAATATTTATGCACACAACTTTCAAGAACCACGAAGGCAAAATATTAACCTCTGAAATAGTCATGTTTTCATAGAACAGCGGTTATCTTTTAATTGCTTGTTTTGTTGCCTGAACAAATAAACAATACAATTCACATTTATCATGTCGTTGGCAGTTGATTGTGTTGATGATGCAAAAACATCGCATTGTTGTGTTGAACACACAATTTTTAACACTGGCATTTTGCCAGTTCCTGAATGAATGCAGGAATTTGCTATACGGCTTTTGAACTCTTGATCCTTACGATTAATAAAGTCGATGTCCTCCGACAGGATGGAGATTTTCTAAATAATTTTCAAGTTCACGAATAGTGAGAAACTCAGAAAATAGCAGAAGCAATTTTAGAGCCATTAAAATTCGTTTTGTCTTTAGATTGGGGTTGCTACGGAATGGTTTTTATGGTCCTGTTGCTCGGAATGCAATTCAGTTCACTTCAGTTAAACAGTATTTGAGTGCACTTGAATAAATTTGTGAATGAATGTATGAAACGCTGAAGAGAATATAAAACAGGATGCTTCGCTTTCAAGTACCACGATACTCTACATATAATTTCAATATTTAGGGTTTCTATATTTTAAATGTTTAAACATTACATATTTAGTTTTTTTACCTAAGTTTTGCATTTGACCTAAAAACTCTATGAAGAAAAGTCTCAAGAACATAAAAAATGCTAAAAACTGTCATCATTCTCGTCTATCACTTCTTCCTCTCTAACGGTGTTGAGAAATTAAATTACAGCATAAACAGAAATTAAATTACAGCATAAACACGCTTTAACCATTTTATCTCTAATTAAATTTTATCCTTTTACCTCGTTTCCACATTTTATGCTGTAAACAGCTTTGCTAACAAACTTTATGTTTTTTCTTACTACTTTTCCAGTTCAACGAAGCGTAGAGCTAACAAAGTTATATTAGAAGCATTAAAAGGACTTTTTAGGGTCCACCCGTTATTTAAAAAGCGTCTATTTCGAGCTACAATTTCATTAACGTGGAGCTGTTCGACGGAAGGAAGCTAAAATGTTTCTACCTGTGAAATCAAATCTGTAAGTATGGGATTGTGGAAGCGAGAAGAGTTTCAAAATACCTACCCGAAATTATAATGTAAGACTGGTGATGAAACAAACTGCAACATTACAAAATTATAACCATTTTTAAATCAACAATCACTTTTCTCCTCAGACTTCGGGGATGTAAACCCGACTAAGTAGGTGAAGCTGGGGAGAGTTTCTTATATATTTATGTTATATACTCACATGTATCTTCATCACTAGCAAAAACACAATTCAGTGGGTGGAAAAAGCATTTCGTCCTGCGTAGTCTATCCCTGCTTCCCTCCCGAAATTACTTTAGAAAGCCCAGCGTCAATAGGGCGCCAACGATTGAATTACTCAGACGAAATTATTGAAGACGATGTTATAACAAGAGGGGATTCGAGAGAGGGGCGCACAAGTAAACACTTTTGTTTGTCCAAGAATTCCGACACTTGTATAGAATTCCGTCAGTTCCGCATCTCTAACGTTAACAGGGTCACATCGCCAACAGGGTTATTTTGGTTCCACTGTCTACCGCAATTGAGGGTTGAAAGCTACGTCTTCCTCTAGACATCTGCCGCCAGTGCTTAACGCGGGTTCTCTCACCGTAAGAGAAAACCAACAACTCACTATACTAACAAAACAAATTAATATGTAAACGTATTGCGAACAAGCGATGTTTTAGTGATAAACATTGGATTGTTCTTTTCAGGAAACAGAGCCATGCAACCATAACCCAATTTTCTGACCTATAAAATTATATTCTCTCCTCACTGATTAGGGAAGAGAAAATGTGCATGGGGCACAGAGAATCAAGGATAAATCATCCTACTTTTTATGAATCATCCCCTTAGATTATCTTTTGTGTACGGCGTTAGTCTAAGGTATCCTCTCGACACAATTTACCATTTTTAGCTTCTTATTATCATCTCTAACTACGAATAATTGAAAACACAATTTTCACTATTTTCACTTGTTTCATTTTGTACTTGTTGAAATTTAAAGTTAATTTTAATAAAAAACACAGAAACCCAAAACACAAAATTATTACTGTACAAAATATCATGTCGATACAGCTGTGAATTTTTCTTCATAATCACAAATCATAGTATTTTTTCAAGTTGAGATTTTTACGAACATGTATTTTCCGCTATACTATTTTAAAAGGTTGCAATTTAAAGAAAGGACTTCTAGAAATCTGAGAAAAAGATCCTAAATTATCTCCTTAGAAAGGAATTTCATTAACAATTTTTTCCCAATTTTTCCCAATCTTTTTCCCAGAATTTTTGGTCGCTTTCAAAAACATTCATTCTTTTGCAGATCCAACAATAATGAGGATGCTGGCAATACCAGCCACAATTCTACACAAACACCCAGCGATCTCAGTCCCCCGAGGCCGAATGATGAAGTCTTGCAGCAAGCGCATCACGAGAATCCCGGACACTGCGTTGCATCGTTCGCGGCTATGAATCAAATGCGTGCCAATACACAGGTGAGGTTACGTTAGGGCTTCGGCTAGTCGGTGCGATCCTTTCGCAACTTCTCGCCCCCATACGCTTTAAATTTTTTCATACAAATTTATAAAGCTACAATTCTATTGCAAAACTTGCAAGACGTACGCCCCCCGGCAACGGAATTTTCATTGTCGTTACACGTTTCACACTGCGTCCCTTTGAGTTCCGAACGCTATGGAACTCGTGTAAAGGGCGTAGAATTGCAAAGATAAACAAGCTGTGAGGCACGCCAGCAGGCAGACAGAATGGAATACAGACAGAAAGGCAGACGAACATAACGGCAAGCGTGTAAAGTCATAGCTAGACTAACGGTCGACTCCTCTGTCTCTTGAGTTCCACACGGAACAGTCAGCCATGGACGTGGTGCAGCCAGAATTGTTCTGGTTCACTCATGTCTGTTCGCCGTGTCTCGAGTGTAGCCTCCTCGCAAAGTGTGAAATGCAACTCGTACTTGCACTTAAAAGCTGCTTATTGTCTCGGGATTCCGTGCTAACGACGACAAACGATGACAAATTTTAAGCTGTTGAATTGGTGGAATGAGTGAGGTTATATTGAGTCCCACACAAGGGGTTGCATATTGTTTTCGCTAAAAGATGCCTTACATTTGTATGTAAAAACTTCAATTCCTTCGTCTCGATCTCAATTATCGCCTCAAATTCGACACGAAAGGCTGAGCTCTGAGCTCTTGGATCCTCTAAGCTTTTGCTTTGCTGAACCCTTGTCTACTTTTTTTCTGTTCGCACGTCTGAATGACTCTCTGGTGAGATGTGCTGTCGGTAGATGGAGTGCACCATCGATTGACACCAGATACCAGATATCCATGCACGCTTATTTTCCACCCGTGGTGCACTTTTAAGCTTCCCTGCTTGCCAGGAAATCCAATTTAAGTAGGCAGGCAGAAGCATGTGTGAAGTACAAAAATGCATAAACACCCCATTGCATCCATATACCGCAATGGATGATAACGGTAAGCAGAACTCCAACAGAAAATCAACTAGGTAAAAATGCACAAAGTAATATTGAGGGAAAGGAAGAGAAGCCAGAGGCAAACGCAAAGTCAACGTGCGCTTAAAAGTCAACGGAATAAGGAATGAGTAAGAATGGGAAGGTGGGGGTCTGCACTCTCTACCCTCGCCCGTATTTCCTGTCTTCCTTGCACAGTACTGTTGAAATTCATAAATAAAGTGGGAGTGCGAGGGGTTTACGTGATTTCCTTTAATTAGACTTGAATTGTCTTTACTGTAGTAATTAAATTAATATAAATTCTTACTCTCTCTTTCTCTCGCTAGCTATGTGATGTCACCCTCAAGGTTGGCGATGAGACTATACACGCTCACAAAGTAGTACTGGCCTCTATTTCCCCATACTTCTACGCCATGTTTAACGGTAAGTTTGGCAAGTTTAAGCTTAGCAATATTTTAATTGCATCCTTAACTGAAACTGCACTTTTCTATCGCTTTCAATCTCTCACATCTCGTTCTCTTTGCTCCTTCCGCAGACGACATGAAGGAGCGCACACAGGATGTCGTCACACTGCATGACGTCGATGCCAGCGCTCTGCGCGAACTCATTGATTACACGTACACCGGTGAGATAACCATCGGCGAGGATAACGTTCAGGTCCTGCTGCCTGCATCCAGTCTGCTGCAGATTCAGTCAGTGCGTGAGGCGTGCTGCAAATTCTTACTGCGCCAACTACATCCATCAAATTGCTTGGGCATACGGAGCTTCGCAGGTAAGGCCTCCTCCAATGGACGCCGTTTCCCAAAGCCCTAGAGCCTGCTTAACATCCGGACACCTCATTGCTTGGTAACACTTTTCGGTCGACGGATTTATACTTTGAGAAAACTTTTCAAATTGCGGTCAAATACAAAAGAGTCAAAAAAGAGTTGCCAACGTTGTTGATGGGGGCGTCTTTTGTTACTGTTTTCATTGCTGTTGTTGTTGCAGTGTTTACGTGACTAAGTTTTTGGGTTAATGGGCGGCTCTGTAACTGAGACCGAATGCTGTATCGCTTTGCTGTGGAGCACTTTTCAGTGCTTCGGCACGCAATTTGTGGTCGCCTTGTTATCTTGGTCAGCGCAGCTGAGTTCAGTAACTGAGTTCGGTAAAGCAGCTCACAATAAATTTAGTCACCCCTTTCCGACGGGTACTACAGTTGTAAACGCACCCCCATTTTCTCTTCGCTTCGCTCATTGCAGACGCTCACTCGTGCAAAGAGCTCCACACGCGCTCCCACAGATACGCCTTGCAAAACTTTCAACAGGTCGTCGGCACTGAAGAGTTTCTGCTGCTGCCTTTCGACGAGGTGAGTTCGACGCGGTCACGTCGCGGCCTTCATCGTCACCGGCGCGCTGGTCTACTGCTTCTTCTCCGTGTTGCAGGTCAGGGATTTGATTTCGAACAACCAGCTGAACATCTGTTCCGAGGAGAAGGTCTTCGTGGCCGTGATTAACTGGATCAAGCATAACCTCGCCGACCGCCAGCAGTACATCGCCGAGCTGATGAGTCACGTGCGTCTGCCCCTCGTGAGTCGCGACTTCCTGATGACGTGCGTCGAAACGGAGACCCTCATGCGCGACGACTCGCAGTGTAAGGAGCTTCTGCTGGAAGCCATGAAGTACCATCTGTTGCCCGAGCAACGCAGTCTGATGAGCAACAAGCGCACTCTGCAACGCCAGCCGGATGGCGTGAAGCCGTACATCTTCGCCGTGGGCGGCGGCAGTCTCTTCGCCATACACAACGAGTGCGAGGTGTACAACCCGCGCAGCGACAGCTGGACGCCGATAGCACCGATGCTGTGGCGCCGCTCGCGCTGCGGAGTCGCTGCACTGCAGCGGCTCCTTTACGTTGTCGGTGGTTATGATGGCGTCAATGACATGGCCACCGCAGAGTACTATAATCCGTCGACCAATCGTTGGACGAACATAACGCCGATGGGCACCAAGCGCTCGTGCCTGGGCATCTGCGCCTTCGACGGTTTGCTGTACGCGTGCGGCGGCTACGATGGCGCCTCCTGTTTGAGCAGCATGGAGCGCTACGACCCTCTCACTGGCATCTGGAGCTCATGCACAGCCATGAACACGCGTCGACGCTACTGTCGTCTGGCTGTGCTCGAGAACTGCATCTACTCGCTGGGCGGCTTCGATTCGACCAACTATCAGTGCAGCGTGGAGCGCTTTGATCCGCGCATCGGGCGCTGGCATCCGGTACCGAACATGATAGCGCGACGCAGCAGCTGCGGCGTGGTGTCCTGCGACGACTACCTGTACTGTGTGGGCGGCAACGACGGCACGATGTGCATGTCGAGCGGCGAGCGCTTCAACGTGCGTCGCAACGCGTGGGAACCCATTTCCACAATGATCTCCAGAAGGTATGTCGAGCGGCAGTTAGTGTGGTCCAGGAAGTTATTTATGTCAATATTTTCCAGGTCTACACATGAAGTAGTTGAAGTTGACGGCTACTTGTACGCTTTGGGTGGCAACGACGGCTCCTCCTCGCTCAACTCGGTCGAACGCTACAGCACGCAGCGAGACAAGTGGACCGCCGTAAGTTCGATGATGACGCGTCGCAGCTCGGTAGGAGCTTCCGTCCTCGACTGCTTCCACCTGGAACGCGGTCTCGTGCAGACGACGAATTTATGACCTCTGTCAGCGATAACGGAGACCTTAGCTGCAGGGGGAGCTGGTGTTAGCGGAGGCGCCAGTGGCGGCGGCAGCGCTTCGAATAACATGGCATCTTTGTCGTCGTCTTTGTCATCGGCATCATCTTCATCGTCGCCGTCGTCATCAACATCATCTGCTGCGAATACACTTGCGGTGCCGAGGCGGGGACGAAATCTGATGGTTGGTGAAGTGGTTGGCATGTCCTCGTATGCGTTGAGCACCTCGGCACCGACGTCCACTTCCAGCTTGCGTCGGAACAGAGAGCGAGAAGTTCGCGTGGAGAGAAGCGGAAGCACGGTCGGCAGTGGAGTGGGTGCAGGCAGCGGCGACAAGCCAGCAACAGCTTAAAAACGACGAGACGCATTCCAGATAACGAAGCAACAATCTAGTCAGGACGACGGAGTTGTGGGTTGACATTCATCAAGGGCATGCAGGGACCTGTAAACTAAGATTGCGATGAACACCATTTGCCAACTTGTTTTAAATAATCGTTTTTGCCTTTATTACCACGATCCCTCTCCTCTTCTGAGCTTCATAACAGGATACAAATAATCAAGAACAGATCGGTACTGGAGCAGAAGTCGTATCTTGGTCCCTATATTCGCCTTGTTTAAGTATTTTTTTCTTATTATTGTACCATCAACAATTGTTTCGTACACAGAATTTCATCCAAAGCAAAATTTCAGAAGAATTCCAGATCGAAGAACGATTTAGGGAATACACCAAATTAACATTAAAACCCGTTTGGCATAGGATTTCAGCATCACAATCTACGTCGTAACGGTACGTCGATACATCTTTACATTCACTCATCACCGTTCGCAGTCCAAGCGAACACCTGACGAAGTATTCAGAAGTAAACGGCATTTAAATTGTTTAAAATCTAAATCTAGTATAAATTAAACGTATGAATTTTCACATGTTAAATTTTACAAGACGTAAATTTTTGTGGATTTTGAAAGCAACCTCATAGGAATTAGAACATACTTTAGTTCGTATTAAAATGAATTGTTCAATGTATCTAAAAAAATGTTTAGCTTTATTCCTGCTAAATCAATTATATAATAAAATAATCAATTCAATGCAGGTGGTGTTTTACGAGTTGTGTAATATTTTAATCATGGACCGAGAAATAACCTCCCACTTCCATCCACATAATTATTAAGCAGTTATAACGTCCATGTCATTTTCAAGATATACAAGATCATCAAAAGCGCAGAAACTCCTCGGAGTCTACGACGCTCCGAAAATACAAAGATTCTGCGGGAAGGCAATTGATTACGATCGGCTGGCTCTATGTGGTTTTCAGTTTTTCGTCTTCATACGTATTTCAAATGAATAAAAGTCAGTATCGGCCTAAGTATTGTTAAAAATTAGGCCGATACTGAAATAATACACTGAAAGCAATACAATTTATTATAACTTGATGTCCATGCGCTACCGTGGACCGTATTTGTATATTTACTTTAAAGTTTGCATATTAAGTTTTAATGCAGACTCAACATGGCTGAACTATTTTTTAATATAAAAAGCTATATAAGAGTTCAAATAACATAAATTGCAAAGAACATTAGTTCCATTTGTACTTCTTCAGATCATTTATACATTTAACAGTAAAAACTATAAGCAATTCAAATGGTCTTCAAGTCGTAACGTAATCAGTAAAATTGTCGCTGCTTTACAAAATTTTGTGCGCTATATTTCTTGCGATCGCACCCACTGCCACTGTTTCTCCATTCGATTTGCCAGATTTTCCATCACCATACCAATCCGTGGCAGCTGCAAGAGTGAAAATTGCCAGTTTTTATTTATTTTTTGTTCTTTTTTTTGTATTTTGTTCAGCAGCGCATGAATTTGTTTCTTGTTAGTTTGCTGAAATGATAGAAACGACAAATTAATATTGCTAATTTTTCACAATTTCCAGCGTAGTCTCAGAAATTGAACCGGTAATGAAATGAATTTTAAATAAAAATAGCTTTCAAGTTTGAATGATTATTTCTTTATTTAGAATTTCTCACAAAATATACGAAATGCTAAGCCACGTCTGCTAAATACTTGAAATTTCTAAAAACTGCACAAGTTAAACGCGAAACATCGTGAAAAACTAACAAAATCACAATTTCTATGCGTTTACTTAGAGGGAAGTAGGTTTACAATGAAGTTACGTAATATAAAAACTCAATTTTCCTCACACAAACTTATAAACTTAATCACTAATATTTCATTTTAACTTTTAGTTAAAAAATAAGGAATAAGCAAAAAAGCTGAGAAGCAACAAAAAGAAAACAGAAGCTAATTTACAGATTTTAAATTATCTTAATTCTACTCCGAACGCCGAGTGAGCAGCAGAAAGAGAAGAGAACATTTTTAACATATACGCTAATTTTGAATGTAAAATCTATAAAAAGTTGAAGGCTTCATTCTCAAAAGATCTTGCAATTCTTGATGCGTGATTTTACATTTCAAATCTCAAGAGTAAAATTAATTTAAAACCCTTTTGAAAAAGAAAACCTCTTCACTTGCTTGTTTCCCTTTTTATTGCCAACTTTTTTGTTACTTTTTAGCTTTATAAAAGTTTGAGTTAAACCCTTTATTTACTTTTGTAAACTTTCTCAGTCATGTCATCAAAGCCCGAATCCTGGATGTTCAACATCAAGCTGTCGGTCGATAGGTAGACTTTGTTGGCTGAGTTGGCAATCTGCAGAAAATGCATATGGATGATATGCAGTTGATAGATTTAATAGGGATTTTTGTGACACTTACGACTCTCGATATGCTCTGAGCAGCGCGTATCTTACGCAGCTTCAAGTAAGCCGGATTCTGCTTCACAGCCAGACCTAAGTAAACGTTTCAGTTAAGCGAAAACATTGAGAACTGTTCATAAAGGCCATAAAAAATAAAAAAAATTATGTAAAATTAAAAAAGGATATCATTTTCGCAGCTTCAGCTTCACCCTCAGCTTGCACAATTTTCTGTTGCTTCTCCTGCTTGGCACGCTCAACGAAGAACACGGCACGCTGTGCCTCCTGCTGAGCCACCTGCTTCGCTTCGACAGCAGCTGTGTATTCTTTGCCGAAGCTCAGCTCAGTTAGTGAAACATCGTCTAGGATAATATTGAAGTCACGAGCGCGCTCCATCAACTCTTTGCGTATGAGAAGTGAGACCTGAGTAAAGTAAACATTTGCTTTAGTGGGCGTGAACAAGTAAATCGTCTAATCGTCTTCCTCTCACCTGAGCACGCTGAGTTATTAATTGTGATGCATTAAATTTTGCAACCACGCTTTTCAGCACTTCATTGCAAATAGATGGCAGCACTTTTTCATCGTAGTCCAACCCTAGATTACGATGAAGTGTGGGCAGTTGTGATGAGTCGGGACGCGAGAGCACACGCAACGAAATATTGACCATCTGCAAATCTTTGGAACCAGTGGGCGAGGAAATTTTACGGGGTCGTGAGCGTATATCGTAGACGATGGGATACTGGAACCATGGAATGCGGAAGTGAAGACCCTCGGGGAAGATGTCGTTCTGGACGCCTCCCAAGCGGCTGAATATGATGGCTCGGTGACCACCATCAACTGAGTAATACAAATGTAACTTACTAATAAATCATAAATGTATGCTGATTGGAATATTCATTCTGCAGCGATATATTCGTGGCACAATGGTTAAGAAGTGGGATTCAAGGATTTCTACTTATGGAATTTACTTCTACACCACTGTGCGGAGAAAGCCGAACTTGGTTACGCAACCAGTTGGAAACATCGAACCAAAAATTACTAAATGTTAATATGCAAATTATACAGGCACAAATTTGTATAACTTATATTCCTTGAGCGTTAGATCTTGTAACTTCAATGGCTGCAGGGAAACCTTGAAAATCTGAACTTTTGCATTCCGGTAAGTACATCCCGGAATTGAGGTTATGTGTGGACACACTTCCAATCATACACAAATCCTAATGCAAGATATTTATCAATTTATTGCTTACCAGTATACAAAGATTGATTGACTCCATAGGCCGCAACACCTACAGCCGCCAGCATCTTCAATCCTAGAGTTGCACCTGGAGGACCACCCTTACCAAACTTGCCTGCCAAATCGTGCAATTTGCTTTGTGCCATCTTAACACCTGTTTAAGCAAGAATATTAGACAGTATGCTGAAATAATTGTGGAATTTAAGTACTTTTCTAAATGCAGTATTTCCTGAAGACTGTGCAAATCCTAGCCAAGTTCACACGAGAATTTTTACTTTTCCATGCAACGACTCGTAACCACTCGTTGCAAAAAAGACGAAATTTACAAACGAGTAAAAATAGGGAAACCGCACTGTGCTGCCACCTCAAGCAATTAAGTCGTGTAGTTTTGGACGAAAAAGTGCTGAAAATATTGCCGATAAAGGGTTCATCAAAGATAATATAAGAATATAAGTTTTAACATATACAGTTGAACATCGATTATCCAGTCCTCCATCAACCGGGTACATCTGTTAACCGGGATGCTGAGTGGGTTGATTTTATATCTCCATTAGGTTGATTTCCCTATATTATATTGATTTCACAGGAAAATCAGATATAACAGACAGACTACCTTAAAAGACTATTTTCAATAAATGTATTTTATAAAATAAAATAAGATATTTATATACAAATATTTCCCTATATTCTTTTTGTAAATAAGGCGAATGAAACTATAAGTCATATAATACAGAATATAATGTAGAAAATTCACAATGTTGGTTGGAATTAATTATTTGTCACAAATAAATATACATACATAAACTTTGCCAAATTAAAATAACCGTATATGATAATAATTCGTATTAGAATATCAATGCAAGAGAAATTGAATTATCTAATAAATACATATGTCTATTAATAATACAATATACAATAAAATATAATAATATATATTATAATAATATAATTATTATTATATTATATTATAAATAACATATAATGTTAATATTTAATATTTTTTCAAGCTTTGTTTAAGTAACAATTAAAAATTGAAATACACCAGTCACGTTGGCATTAACATCTGGTTGCCTCGTGTGGTTCCTATTATTAAACGGTATTATTGAACTGTTGCTCTAAAGGAATTTATGCTAACTCGTCTCTTTTTGATGGTTGCTGCGCCATCTGTGTCTTTAGCGATGGAAGTAAAAACATAAGTGAGTTTGACGTTTACAAGAAATCTTTTAATTGAATAAGTGCGTTGGGTTGAATTCCACAGTTTTTGCGGGAAAACTGTGTTTAAAAGCGTATAAAAATATTGCATCTTACATTTCAGCCAGGGCACAAATCGTGCAGCAACATCATAATGCCGCCAGTTAATGTTTCCGCGACCCAGAAGGAGTCCTTCACTTTCCTCTCATTCCTTCAGTGCAATCGACATTCCAAAAGTGGTTCACATGACAGTGGCATCAGTACAGGTAACTTAAAAGCCAGACGGAAAGATCCTATTCATCAGTTTTGTGAACATCGTTTTTTGCAGCAGACAGGAATAAAACCGTCAGAGACGACGATGTAATCATCATAAGCGACGACAGCAATAGTGAGCCAGAGTTCGAGATGCTGTGCGAAGTTGAGTTTGATGGCACGGGCGCTCTCCCGATGCCCATTGAACAGAAGCCCATCTGCAAAACGGAGCCGGAGAGCACACAGGAGACCAGCGTTAAAAATACAGCTGATCACCACGCCGACAGCGAACACTCGCTGCTACAATTCTTCAAGGAGGAACCCGACTCCACATTGAACCTGGGCGAGTGCGACGAGGAGCTGCTGCCACTTTGCAAGGCGGAATACGGCGACTCCTCTCTCAATAACAACTATATTCTCTTCATGTGCCCGCAATGTGGGACCAGCTTCGATAGCAGCACCACCTGGAAGAAGCACATCGACAAGGCACACAACCTGTCGGATCAACGCACGTTCAACTTCACACAGCGTCCGAACAACAAATTCCAATGTAACAAATGCCATGCTATCATCACACGGTGCACCCTCAAGACGCTGCAGCAGCACCACTTCACACATCTCCCCTTCAAGGTATACAAGTGCAAGTTGTGTAGGCACGAGGAGCGCAGCTTGTATCTGATGATATCGCACATCATGCTGCATAAGGACAAAGAGGAAGTGGTGGCCCTTGGCATGCAGAGCTCTTCAGTGACCTCGATAGATAGTGTCTTGAAGCATGAATGCAAGCAATTCATTGCTTACATCTGCCCGGTTTGTGGCGTATCCTTCGATTGCGAGGACACATGGCAAGCGCATATAAACTTCAAGTAAGTAAAACGGCGCATTTGAAAAAACATCCATTTATTTCGCCCTCACCTTTTGCAGACATAACTTTCTGGAGAAAACCGCCGAGAACCGCTTCGACGATCACTTCAAGTGCACCGATTGCAGCGTTGAGATCTTCTCGCAACATGTGGGCGACCTGCAGAAGCATTTGTTCACACATCTGCCATTCAAGTCGTTCCTCAAATGCAAGATCTGCAACTGGACAATTTCGCGTCACAATTTTATGATATCGCACATACTGAACCTCCACAAATCACACCTGAGCCATGCAGTCTCTGACGCAGCTGCAGCCCCCACCGCCGCCAACATCGAGAAGATGTCGACGAGTCTACCGTGCGTTTTCAATTACGACGACGACGATGACGACGAAGAAATTATCATCTCGGATATCGTCCCTCCTTCCCAAAAGACCTCTGTATCAATGAGTGCGGTGAGTGAAAGAGTTGCATCGCGCCCGCGCCGCAAGAAAGGCTTCATGTGTGTTCGCTGTGGCCGCCACTTTCCCACGGCTGAGCGCCGCAACGCGCACAACGTGGCCGAACACGGTAAATATGTGTGTACAGAATGTAATCAGAACTTCGCCGTCAAGGCTGATATGAAACGCCACAACTGCCTTCGAGACACCAAGGTTCTGCAGTGCACGGCATGTCGGAAGATATACAACTACGAGAAATGCTACCAAAATCATATGCGACGATGTCGGAAGAGCAACTAGGACGTCGGCAACCCGTACACGATGCGGATTCATTTAAAGCTTTTATACACTTTTGCACTGAAACGGTTTTAAGTTTTTCGACAGTCTATTTGTTCTTTAACCATACTGAATTTACTTATTTCGTTGATTTATTAAAATACTTAAAAAGGAGTTTTTCTTTTCATTAGGTGCATAGCTATGCCACGACTGTAGTGTAACATAAGGAAGAAGTCTGTGTTAGTCGTAAGGGTAATAAAATGTTTCACTGAAGCAACCAACCACTGCGCTGTTATATGATCTTTACGGAAGACTCTGATTTTTCAGTATAGAAGGATTGGAGGAGGATTGAAGTCGTCACGAGATTTTATTCATAATTTATTTGCATGATAAAAATGTTTAGCATTACATGTGTGAGTTAAAAGACTTTTGATTTGCTAGGATTCGATACTAATAAGTTAGGTTTCTATAATCACTCGTAATATTTAATTATTGACTTATTTTAATACCTGTAACGTTGTCGAAATTGGATTGGCTCACTTTTTGTAAAAAGGTAATTTTTCTCATCGTCTAAAGACCACATGAAAAAAATTCTCGTATTATATATCGGGCATATTTTGACTCTCGCTGCGTCCGTAATTTGTGTCCTTGAGGTAAAATATGCTCGATTCGTTGATCAGAGACATGACAGTCGACTTCATGTTCAGAAGGGAAGCCAGCTTGTATTTTAAAGTTATGGACTTAACAAAGCCGATGATCTGAGTCAGATGATCCTCCATTTGAGCGGTAGTTTTGTGTTTCTGAGCGTAGAACTGGAAGCTAAAAAAATTAGTGAGATTAGATGAAGTCGTGAAATTACACACAGAAAAGGGAAGCAAAAGGCAGCCCACCCTTTAATGATGTTTTCGATTATGTTGTCGCTTAGATTAAAATGAGTCAAGTATTCGCCGAGGTAGAACTGTTTGGTGAGTATAACAAACTGTGACAGCAACACCTCCGCCCAGTTTATGTCGTAGCCGTTGGCTCGACTTAGTATTAACGCTTGCGGCACCCTAAAAAATCGAAGGAGAAAGAAGCTGCGTAATTGAAATAAATTATGGAATGAATGCAGCAACCCACCGTAGTTCGGCGTTAATTAGCTCCCGGAATTCATCGCGTGTTTGCACATTTATCACGCATGCACAAAAACGAGGTGCGGCAGTGCTCTTGTCCAGCGCCTTGCTGGCCAAATCGATTTGTACGGCTATTAGTTCAGCCTGCGAAGCGCTTTTCTGTGCCATGAGCAGCTTGTTGTCCAGCAAGTAGTTCTCTGTGGCATGCGTATAGTTCTCCATGGCTTGCTGGAGCAAAGCTATCAGTTCTGGAGAGGCCAAGAGTTTCGGAATGTATGTCTTCGTCGAACCGCCTCCACCGCTCAAACTGTTCATCGAGTTCTGTTCCGTCAGCTGTGCCGCGCCTACCAAAGCGGTGTTGAGCACTTTCGTTACCAGCGTCTGTGCATCCTGCTCCCACATCTCTGCCAGATCCTTGTACATGAGGAAATGCAACGCCGCCAGTTTCAGCAGCTCGCGATTATTCGCCGGAGCGTATTCGCGCAGATACGCGGTGATTGCTTGCCTCAAAACTACGGTTTTCTCCACGTCAAACTGACCCAGCAGTGACTCGAACTGCTCGTTTTCAATCAGGGCATCGAAGCAGTAAAACATCTCGCGATAGCGCCCAATGCCGACGAGCATGCGCACAACGAGCGACCATGACTTCGCATTCGTGAGCACAGAGTTCAGCGCTTTAGCACGGTTTAGCACGTTAGCGATTCCTTCCATGGAGCACTCGTGCACGAAGCACTGATGCGCTTTTATTAGCAGCTCAACGTAGATGATGTTCTGCTTCTTGTGCGACAATACTTGTGGCGGCGTCGATGGTGCGGCCGCTAGGGAGCCGGTCATTCCAATTCCACTCGCTTGTAGGCAGGCTGTTTCAGGCAGCCCGTAGCACGCTATGATGTCACTCAGCTTTTCGAACACAGGCGTGTGATCGTACGGCTTGCCGTCCTGGTACTTACGGTAAGCTTTCAACGCATCGCAGAATTCCAGGAGGCAGTTTCCCAAAGCGGTGGTATTCGGAGCCAGCTCCAGTAGCAGATGGAGGTCTCGGTCGATGTTGTAGCCCCAGAGATCGGCATTCTTGAAGGTACTCTTCGCTTGCTGATCAGCGGTGAAGATGTAAAAGCGCGGACGAACGATCGCTGTGGTTATTTCAAAGGCGAGGAGGTCGGCGATCTGAAGCGAGTGAGGTTAAGTAATTTCAAATCTTTTCACGTCGCTGGGGCAGCTGAAGTTATTTGAAGTCTCTAGCAAAGTACGTGGAAACTCACCTCGGAAGCAGTCATTTGTGTTGAAGTTGTAATGTCGCTCACCACCAGTAATTTGTACATGCAGCTGTCTTCAGCCACACTGCGCAAAAGGACGGTGACGTCCTTGGTGCGCAGCACATCCAGATACTCCTTGTCCAGGTACATGGCGGCGCGGTAGGCTTTCAAAATTCGTGTGCCGATGGTAATGCCATATTTTAGGCGCGATACTATGCCCTGAATGGTTTCCAGAGTCTCTCGCTTCTCCTTCGAAGGGATCTCTTCAAATTCCAGGGTAGAACTGCTGTCGGAGAGATCATTGATCTGTTTAAGGGGCGATGATTGGCCTGAAATATAAAATCTGCTCATTAATATAAAACCCACACAGCTGTTAATCGACTTAAAATTACCACTGGAGCGTAAGGTTCCCAGTGTGCGTTTGTTGAACTTGGCGAACGCACTCTTCTCGACTTCGCGCAACAACTGACGCTCTTCCGACGACATGCTGAAGATCGTCGTGACTCCTTCGGCCAAAGCCATGCAGAAGACCACGAAACGCAAGTCCACGGGACGGTACTCGAACAGCTCCTGTATGCGCAACGCTTCCACTATATCGCCCTCATCCAGCAGTCGGTTCAGCAACGCTTCCAAGCACAGTTTCATCGCTTCTGTCAGTGGCACCTTCTGACTAAGCGCGAGGTCCTCGATGCCAGCCAACTCCTTCAGTTCCAGGAAGGATTTATACAGCACGCAGCGTTCTTTCAGCATGATCTGCTCAAAGTATTCCGAGTGGTACAACTCCAGTTGTTGCGCCTCCTCAGCATCTGGTAGCTGCAAGTAACACATCACCATTTCGTACTCAATTTGATCCCGATCAAAAGACTCGTTGGGGAAGAGATGATTCTGCTTGATCACCGTCAGAGCGCGCTTGAGCAATAAGTATTTGCGTGTGCTGGGACTCTCCAAACGCAAGGCGGCGTAGAGATAGAAATTCACGAGTAACTCTGGCGGCAGCGAGTACAAGCGAATTTCATCCTCGTACTGCTGGAAGTTAAGTTCCTTCAAGTCATCTACGCCCGCCACCCATTTGGTGTATATTTTGTCACTGATAGGCATGTGCAGGATGCTCGCTAGAGAAATAGCCAGGTCGTATTCCCTCGACGCCATCAACGTGTCGATGAGCTGCTCGTATGCTTTGCCATCACGCTGCAGCAGCTGCTCGAAATTAAATGAGCTCATGCAGCTAGCGGACGACTGCAGCATACCAAACACTTCGTTCAACAAGCAGAAGTCTAGCAGGTCACTGATATCGCTAATGCCGGACTTGCAGATGCACTGCAGCAGTCGACGCTGCTCCACGGCTGAAGTGAAACTGCTCTGGAGGTGGATTAACAGCAGACGAATGGAACGCGACATAAGCTCTTCGCGCTTGAGCACTGAACAGAGCGGTATCTGGATTTCATCATTGCTCCAGGCCAGCAGGTAGAGACGCAAATCGTTGATAATCTCATCATCGAAGTTTCGGTTGTGAGCGGTTTCGTGTAAGAAGCGCGTGAGATGCTGAAGAGGATTGAGCTGCAAGTGTGAGGAAGTTTAAAACGCTTTAAAATTCGAGGTACTCTAAAATTAACTACCTCGTAGAAGATGCAAATGCTACGATACAAAGTGCCAATATTATCGCTCCTAACGCAATTCTCAACAAGAGTCCAAGCCAACTCATCCACGTTCTTCAAACACACGCGTTGCACTTCGCGCCACTGATCCGTGGCGACAGCCAACCACACGGTCCAGTTCCAATCGACATTTAAAGCGGTGACTGTGGCCGCCAGCAAGGACAGAACTGGCCGCTGAAACTTAATGCTGTTCTTCATCAGATTCACTGAGGTGCAGTAGGAGTGACTGTCCTGCATCATCTCCAGAAATCTGCCGCCGTTAGCGATGCGTTCTTCTGGCATCGAATTTGTGCTCAGCAGGATGATGGCGAATAGGTCCAAATTTCCCGAGGAATCGAGTAGAAAGCTCAGCTGGTTGCTGCTGGAAGTCTTAAAGAAAGCGTTGGCATCATTAACGGAACTGAGGGACGAAGCTAAAGTGGATGTCGATGTGCTGGTGGGAGGCTGACGAGGGATTAGAGCTTGTGAGAGATAATCAAGAGTTAACAGCAGAAGGTTTTCTTACCAACTGGTCAGTCTTCCTCGCCTGCTTGTGCTGCCGTGCTAGTGACGGATTAGCACGCTTTGCCATGCGATCGGCAGTCGTCACTGTTGGCTTGTGCAAGAGCGCACGCAACAGATGTTCGCCCACAGTACGATTGCCGAAGTGCCCGGTGAGCGTTTGCAGTTGCTTCAGAGGTACATCGAAGTATTGCATGAGAACAAGAATTTGCCACCAATCGTTGCCACGGGCATATCGTTGCATAACTAGTGCGGGCCACTTCTTGAACTGGTTACACGCCACGATGCGCATGAGTGCCTGGTAATCCTGTAGAGGAAAGTGTTCTGGATTGTGTTCCATGGCCGCCACAAGTACTGAGTCCATGCTTTCAATTAGCTGACCGAAATCCAGAGGAGAAGCAGATGCAGTTGCTAGTTGCCGCTTTAGTTTCAGGAAGCTACGAAGATTTTGAGTATCGAATCCCAGCATTTCGTTGAAAGCGATGCAATGCGTTAGCAGATCCACGTTATCAGCGTTTTGCAGCGTTATCTCCGTAACGGCCTGAGTAGCGCTAAACAACTGTGCCCTCGTTACTTGACCGCACTGCTGCAGGCACTGGATCAGCAGGTAGTAAACAGCGAAGCAGCTGCGCTGTTGGTGCAAATAATGCAGGAAGTTCAGGCGATATTTGCGAGCGTATTTCTGGCAAATGCGCTGATTTGAAAACGAGACAACTTCGTCGTTGTTAGCTAAGCATGTGATGAGCTTAAAATCCACATTCTTGAATTTGCGTAGCAATTCGTAAGGTGTGGGCAGATTTTTTTCAAGCGATGATGACTGAGTGGAATTGAGACGCTGCACCAAAGAGTTAAGGTAGGGAATATTTTTGGAGACGCTGGAATGCAGCAGGCAGCTGAGGTAATTTGCGGTGGACTCGGAGCAGAGAAATTCGTAGAGTGAAACTAGCGGCTGAGTTTTTTCGAAGTCTACACCTTCACTTTCCAAGTACGACTGCGTAACACGAGCAACCTAGAAGATAAAAGGGTCGAGAGTAGGAATTTCTAGCAAAATGAAGAAGTAGGAACTCATCTGCCTTGCTTACCTCTTGAAATCCTTCACGGGTTTGTATATCGTTTCCTTTGATGGCTGCCAGCAATTCGAGTAGATTTCTGTGTGTTGGATACACCTCGGACAACTCTTGCAGCTCACGGTTCGTAACGAAATCTCGCAAGAGCAACATGAAATACCCACGTTCCAGCAGCCACTTGCCTATTGGAAGTCTGCTTAGTACCTCTTGGTTCCTTTCAATGCTCTGTGTTGTACAAACACGTCTCAGTACCGTAGGCGCGTGTAACCGTTCGTCGGCGAAGAAGTACCCTTCCTTGGCGAAGCAGTTACGTAAAACTTCGCTTGGGTTCTGAAGTGTTTTAAGGGCGTTCTCGACCATTTCAGCGTCTATGACCCACTGACAGTACTTCTCCTCTAGTTCATTTGACGCTACAGCTCCCTGAAAGCCCCTGAGAGTACACCATCGCACGAGCTGTTGCATGTCCTGTCGCCTGACTAGATGATCCCACACCACACATTTTGTGAGTCTGCTTAGAATCGCAGAGTTCCTTTTCTCGAAGTACACCTCGACCATCAGGCGCCTACGGAAGGCTTCATCTCGGCTCATCAGCGTCTCCAGGTTGATGCGACGCATTTCGGCCTTAAACTGCTCCATCAGCTTGGGACACTGCTTTAGATCCTGCAGCAGGTCCCAGTAGAATCTCAATTCTTCCAATGTCTTCCCGAAATTTTGTGGTTCCTTTCGTCGCAAATGATCGAGTACCATTTCACGAAGTTCCGCATCTTCGCTCTCGCAGACGAACTGATAGTAAAAGCAGCATACATTTCGCTCCACATTGCGCAGCACCGTCTCGGCCTTACAGACCAAACGCTCCGTCAGCAATCGGTAGACGTACGTCTGTACCACATCTTGGAAGAATAGTTTGTATTCGTCCAGAGGCATTTTGCGTTTCTTGGCCCAGTACTCGATGCAGAGGTCTACGTTTTCGCCCTTGGTAACGACCTCCTTGATTAGCGTCACCTCACTGACGCCTGACCAGGATTTGATGATTTTGTCGCGTGCACTGGCGTTCATGGTGAATGTAGTAGATTCGAGTGGAAAGTTTTGACTGACGCAGTTGAAAGGAATTACATGAATAAGCACGGTTCGCGCAGCTACGATGTCTTCACTTCAACTGATCCGCTCTGAATTGTACATACTGCAGTCCCCCTTGCAGATTTGTCACCAGCGATCACAATTCCTTCTTTGTTCTCCACAATCCAGTGCGTTCATTAAGTTCGCTTCAAGTCTTCAGTGCTGATAACGCGACTTGTTCTCATTTGTTTTCCGCATTAAATTTCAGATTCTCGTTTTCGGTGTTGTTATCTTGCAAACTAGCTATTGTTTTATTTTATTTATTTAGCTTTATTATGTCTTTTAGAAAATAGCAGACTTCACTTCAATAACAAACATTTTTTGTTTTTGTTGCTATTTCTAGCAGCAGCTCTCAACAGTCAGCTGATCCACAGTGAAGGCCACTACAGTAGGCAATTTAACGCTGTCAAAAATGCCAGCAAGTAGTTTACATTGCAGTCAATATAACATTTTTACCATTTTTTTTATCTCTTTTCTTTTTACTTTTTACAACAAAGTAAAATTTTATTTTTTCATAAAAGATTAAATTTCGGAAAAATGCAATAAAACGAAGACTTAGTTAGAGGGGAAAGTGTATGAAGGAATTGTTCCACAGACAACAAGTTCGAAGTTCGTAACGAACGTGTTTTCCAATTTTCAGGAGGGGTTTTAAACTATAACCCACCAATATGGATACCTGTATTTATATAACCCACCAATATAGATACCGGTATTTATATAACCCACCAACATTGAAACCTGTATTTATACATAACCCACCAAAATATTGATATGTATTCACCGCATTGCCTACTTTAGGAGGGGGTTTTAAATAGAAAATTACCCAACTCAACTTTACCAATTCTTTACTCAACTTTACCTATATTCCACCATCATTGGAATTATTAACACTCGTTGCTCATTTTCCAGTCAGTGAAGTGACTGATGGCTGAAACGGGATTAACTGATTTCTGTGTAGACTCGAAGATGATCTCGCTGGAAAACACGTTCAAAGGTTTTGTGGTACCGCATAATGATTCGGGTGATGAAGCAGCTTCCTAAGCTGGAGGATGGATCCACGTTTATACACAAACTCATCTCGGAAGTTGTCAAGATTTGTTCCAAGAGTTCGAATTTCTAATGTATTTATGTGATGAGAATCTCATGTTCTTGCTTTATTTCGTCTTCATCAAAGTTACCCGAGACACCAAATTAAATATAAAAGCCCTTTAATAAATAATATAAATGAGTCAACAACTTTTTATTCATCTGAGGTGAAAATTAAATGTAAAAAAAATTGATAATTTGCTTTTTTTTTACTCTGTTAGTGAAATCAGGCTGAAGTGTGTAAATTACACAAACAAAATGCATGCAATTTTGACAACTTGAAACTTTTGACAACTTGGAAAAATATTGTTTACAAAATTCTCTTGTTCTTCTTCACCGCACTAGCCTAGAAACATAATTTTTAAAATACGTAAAGAAGACAAGGAGATAGGCTTTAAACTAACTCATGCTTTTAGAAATGCACAAGAAATCTTTTCCAAGTCATGTTGCTGCATTATATCACATATTTTGCGAAGGAAACCAAGTCAAATTCCATAAAATTTGCTCGATTCGTAAATATAATCAGCTGTTTTTACCTACCACACGTACTTTTGGCCGTAAGAGATGCCAACATATTTTACTTTGGATGGTAATTTTCGGGATGCCAACTATCGATCTTGATGAAGTTTTATATTTATAAAAACCGCGGCTGGCGGTTGGACGACGATGATGACGACAACGGCAACGACGACGTCGGCTTGTTGGACAGCTTGTTTGGGTTGGACGGACCACGCTTGGATAACGAATAAAATTTCTGATTCTCTGGTTATCATAAACGCGTTACTGTTGGCTGTTTTGTTGTTGTTGTTTTGGAATTCCAGTTCATTTGATTTCATTTGAATAAAATGCGTGAAATGATGGAAATGCAGATATTGGCATTCGTACCTCCCTCTGAAACGTGGGTAAGAATTAAGTTGCCGCATGGAGTGATGTAAATGTGACATAACATAACAAAAACAAAAGCCAGAACACTGGTCTGACAACTAGTCGCACGACTGTCGACTGTAGCTAGAGGATTAAATTGAAATCACGTGAATGTCTCTTGCAGTCCCGTCTAGACAAGATTCTCCTCGCAGATTGCGAATGCTAATCGAGTATCGCGCGCACACTTGAGTATTTGCATGTAATCACAAAAAAATTACTTTAAAACTCATGCAATTTAAAAATTGTTGCGCTCTCAACCGATTCCGCTGGCAACCATTTATCAAATTTGACAAAAATTGAGCGGAAAAGTCAGAATTATCTACCCCCCCCCCCCCCCCCCCAGTAATTTCGTTCCTTTTGGTGAATTTTCGATTAATCATCTCAATGCATGTAACGACGATTTTCTTCTTTCCTTGTTTTGCCAATGAATTGTCATTAAATCTTCTTGGACTTTAACAGCATCAACGTGTTTTCAGACTTCGCATCGAACAACCATTAAAAATGTTGAACACATTAATCGGTTGATTAAAATTAGTTCCTCCTTGACTGCATTTTCAAATCAAATCGCGTTTTAATCACATTTGCAGGTTTAGTGCGACCACATAACGGTTCTTTTACGAGGGAATTTCAGCCCGTTAATGGAATGAAACCGTGACACTAAAATCACCGTGTAAATTGGATGAAGTTAAAATTTTTGCAAATCGATTCATTTAGTTGATCTTGGGAGCAGCAAGAGGGTAACGAGAGCGGAAAGGAGAGGAGAGAAGCAATTACATTGCGATTGTTGCAACGTTTTGTTGCAGCTTGTTGAAGGATGCTAATTGGTTGCATTAAGTTGAAGTTGGTTGCTAGAATTGGGTGGATTGATTGTATTGGACAGAATTGTAGTTTTCGTGAGAGCTGGACACCGGTCATTCTGGAAGTCAAGGACCAGTAGGACTGAGAGCCGGACACCAGGCGGTCTGGAAGCCAGGGACCAGTAGGACTCTGAGCCGGGGATCAGTAGGACCACGTGAAGATATTCTACAAACTTTTGTCTGGGACTGTTTGTCGCTAAAATCTCGAATTCGAGTTGAATATCGATATTGCGATGGATTCTTTATTCTAGACGGTATCAATGCGACAGTCAAGATCGAAATAGCCTTTTTCAGTGAAGACGATATCGAGATGGAGGCTTCAAATCTTGATAAACGGGGGCGTGCGCGATCCTCCAATAGTAGGACTCCTTCAATGATGTGACATGACGAAAATCAAATATAGATGGACATTTTTATAACAAGATTATGGAAAGTCTGGTGCGGTGAAAAGAGCGGAACGAGAAGAACTCGCCTTATTAAAATCCCGTTACAAGCATTTTAATACCAACACCATCAGGCGAATCACTTTCTTCCTCGACTCTTCTTCTGCTCTTCAGGAATTTGGCGCCATACGCTTTTTTACCGTTGCGTCCATATAAAGGTCCTCGACCTTCGGGTTTTCACTTCCTACCACTGGTTCTACCTCTGGGAGGATATTAAATGTCCAGACCACATACGGCCAAGTAGGAAAAACAACAATAACAACAACAACACATGGTTTGGTTGAAGTTGGAAACTTGAGAGTATAATTGCTGTTAGTGTTGTTGTTGTTGTTGTTGCTGCTGCTGCACTTCAGTGAACCAAACGTCCTTCAACTCATTGCAAGGCACTCCATGCGAGTCACATTGCACGCACCTTCTTCTTGCGCAGTGCTGTGTAAATTGCAGTTGTTGTTGCGTTTGGGTTGGTCAAACTCGTACCTGTGGAAAGGACCTCCAGCTGTATTTTTGGATGCATTCCTTTGTACTTCGCAAGATGGAGAATTAAAACAAGACGAAGAATTGAATTGAGCTCTCGAGTCTGATGATGGCGTGTGAGGATGGGAGCGAATTTTGAAGGACTTGTTTTGACGTTTAGTAGTGTTTTTTGGACCCTACCTAGTTGTTGTTGTTTTTGTTGTAATCAGCAAAGCTGTACACACCCATTTTAAATGATTGATATATGTAATCTTAAGCTGACGGTGTCTGCAATCAATACAAACAATACAAATAATAAACAATAAAGTCCAGCGGCGATTTCAACTTTTACTTGAAAAAAAAGAGAAGCCAAATTTCGCTTATTATTACCAAAAAGTCAAATCGAATTCCATTTGAAAGTAAAAGTTGCGTACCTCTGTGCGATCGTAAATTAGAAATACACGTTTTCTACGAATTCCAGCCTAATTAGCGTATCCAACACCAACAGCTTCCGCTGCAGGGTGGTCCCGCGGTCCCGTCCCGTCCATATCAAATCCAAATGATGACGCAACGTTTCAACTCCGCTGGGCGCGAACACGCTTTGGCTGTGTTAGATGTACGTATGTAGCAGACGTGTTGACACCTTGCTGGCCAGCTGGCTGTGCCTACCAGGCTGCCTTCCAAGCCCAAACATGAACCTGCTGCCGATAAATCACTCCAAACATTTCGTGGAAGCGAGCCTAAATCATGTGGCCAACTAACTTTAGTCGCTTTTTCGCCGAATCACGAGCATCGGCGCTGCAAGTCCACCAAAAGTTGTGGTGGTCCGGGGCGACCTTTGTAATTTTCTCACGCTTCTTATCTGCTGTCGTTGCGGCGAGTTAACATTTTTTATTGCCGCTTATTGCAAGAAATGTTTGTTTGTTTGTTTCGGCTTTGTCGGCGTGGCATTGAATTAAACTGGCTGACAGTGTTTTCAGTTGAAAAGCGCGAGAACAACTTAAAGTTGACGTCTACTTCTGAGCTCGTTATTGAGCTCGTGTTTGGTTACACAGCTTTGTAATGAGCCGCCTAACTGGCTCAGGCGGTCAAATCTAATTAAACTTCTTCTCCTTCTTCCTCTTCTTAATGCACACACTTCTTGCTGTGTTTGAAATACCATTTTATGATCGCTATTTACACCATTCGAGCTTGACACCGTCAGTGGTTGCGACAGAAAATATCCATCCGCTTTTATCACATCGTCATAATTATTATTTTCACTTTTTGAAAAGCGTGGCCCGCTGATTGTTGAATGAAACAGAAATGTAATTTTCAGTCACGCCATCCTGCACAGGATTATCTAAAACGGCTGATCATTCTACGGTGTGACTTCACGCTCACGCCCACGCCAAAATGTTCGTAGATCCCTTCTAATTGAAAGTTGATGAAATCAGAAAATCAAAATAATTGTAAGCTGATGAAATACAGATAAAATACAGATGAAATACGATAAAGAATTTAATGAAATACAGAAACAAACGAAAAATCTTTTTTATTAATTAAATTAAAATTTTTAAATTAAAATTGTTTAAAGTGCTGCGAGTTTTCGATTTTTTACTAATTCCACTATAATTCTCTGAAGTATACTAATTTTCGTGTGTCGAGTGTAGTGAGTATTTCAGTGAATATGGGTGAAAATCTATAATTAAAATTTATTTCTGTCAAACACGCTGGATGCACTGGCGCTACTGCGTGCAACGCAGACGTAAACTTCGAGGAGGCATAAATACTCCGTCCCCAATTACGTACTTGTTGTCTTAATGTTGTTGCATGTGGCATTTAAATTTAACTCGCTGATGTTTTCTATTCTGGTGTTGCTTACCGGCGCAAATTATTAATTGAAATGATGAAGGAAATGTTTGCCATGTCGTGTTGTTGTTGTTGTGGTTGGGAAATGCATATGTTGAGTGCGCTACTGCAACACAATTCATCCTAAACGTGGCCAACGAGGACACAGTCAGTCGTATGGAGAAACAAATGCCTGCGCTACATTTAAATCTGGCAAAAGTGTGTTTGTGTCCACTGTAGAGATACGCAATCGCGTATTTAGAGACACAAATATCAGTGTAGGCCCGAAAACAGTCTCCAAACAACAACGCAACATACACAAAACCGCAAAAAAGTGGTAAAAAAATCAAGTAATAAAAAGTCATTAAAAGTTGGCGCACGTTTTCGAGCGGACCGCGAAACGAATTCGCAGTGTAAGCATTTTAAAGACATGCGTTCCCGGCGATACTTTTATGAGTCAGAACAGAAGCGGTGAATTATATTGAAATTAATTAAAGATTTTGGAAATGGCACGCTGAAATCATCCAAACTTTTCGTTCAAGTTTTGATAGACAAAAATGAAATTTAGAGACTTTTACTTCTTGCGGCGTAATAATTTGACTTTTCGAGAACTATTTGTTATTTTCCCATTCAAATATAATGAATATATCTGAAAAACCACCTTATTAACATCGCATAAACAAAATAAACGACTTGCACTTCGCTTATTAGCCGTTGTGAGTGAATCGAAATGCTAAATTTACGATCCGTTAATAAGTTATGATCGACGTGAGATTTGAAACTGCGCTTTTATGTTGACATTTTTTTTAGTGATATCAGTTTTTCTACCACGATTCAGCCAAGAATCGAACAGACGCTACGTTGATACTACAAAAACTACAGACTGTTTTACAGATCTTTTTAAATTTTATTGATCAGATTTCTTTTAGAGATCAATTAAACTTTGCTGAAATGTCTTTTAAGAAGCCATCATTACATGGCAGCTCCCTAAATTTTCGCATCAACTACTTGTAACTACGCGAGAAAGTGTATAAAATTTGCCATAAATGCTATTTTATGACCACGAAACTACAGTCGGTGGATGCCGGTCACTACTGTGTATCGGATGCGGCGAAGGGACTTTGTACAGGTGGAAGAAATCCTGTGTCTCGTTTTTAAGTATCTCGAAACTTATGTTACCAATTTATAAGCCTCATTATTGAATTAATTGTCACTCATTCCAGAGATATGGAAGCCGACAGCGAAATTTAACGATTTTCGCCGATGCATGGAAACGTTTGGAAAAAACTGCAAATGTGGAAAGAGTGTCAGGGGAGAGATTGTCTGGGGTGAGGTTGTAGGGGGAGAGGTTGTCGGGGGAGAGGTTGTCGAGGGAGAGGTTGTCGAGGGAGAGGTTGTCTGGGGAGAGAGTGTCTGGTGAGAAAGTGTCTGGAGAAATGGTGTCTGATGAGATGGTGTCCTCTCTGAGGTTTTGAGAGGAGGGAAGAAGGAGGCAAAATGTGATGCTGGCGATAGAAGCAATCGAAAAATTTAGATATCAAAACTTCACTTCATATTGACTCTTTTCGTCACCTTCGGCACCTGCAACTAAGACTCGTTTTACAGTTCGACTCGCCGCTCCACAAACTTCCAAGATTCTCTACGGGATGAGTCACACTTTCGTTCTCTATCGCAATCAATCCTCGAATTCCTTCGGTTTCTGTTTACGTATCTTCTGAATACATTTAATTGGCTTCGCCTCGGTCGTCCCTAGCAGACGATGGAGGTCTAAAAATAAGCACGTTCTGTAGAATTCCTTTCTTTGTTCCTCTCCACTAGTCGTGCTCTTGACAGTGAGGAAGAATCTGTTTTGCACTTCGTTCATCGTTCATTTAGTCAAGCAGTCAGTCACTGAGTGACTAAGTCATTATGATGGACATCATTTGGACGCGTGTTTCATTACAAGGGCGCTATTTGGGGTCACCAACCATCCCCACATAATCCACTGATCGAACCATCGTTGAGATTATAGTCTCAAAAGGCATTGACATCAGTATTTGATTTCTATCGTTATTCTGTTTGTTTCCCCTTCATTATCGGTGTATCGGCATTTTTACCCTTTACCCCATTCCACTTCCAACCGCCCCTGAATCACTCAACTTGGTCCAAACCAGTTTCAAGCCGCTAAAAATGTGCCTCGATTGATAAAATACGATCCGGTTAATTTTGGTAGCCGCGGTTTCGATTATGGTAGCGTGCGGAATTGACGACTCCGCGATTCCTATCCGTGTGTGACTTCATACAGTGCTGCCGGATTAAAGGAACTCAGTAATTATAGTTTCCCCGTGATTGGGGGAATGTTAAATTTATAGAGATGCTCTTTTCTTTCAAATTAAATCTTAACCGTGTTTATGAATTTTATTCTATAATATTTAAAATTGAATTGAGATCGACGAGTTGATTTGCATTTCAAGGCATTCATTTTATATGCATTCATTTCAAATGCAGTTATTGTAATGTGGTTTCAAAAGTTTTAATTAATAAATTCAAGGATATCCTGACAGCACATCGTGGAACGCATTTAATTCACGGCTGAAATAGTGAGTGAAAATGGAATCGATGATACTCGTGTGGAAATTCTATTATCGCAAAAAAGGATTCTAGAAACATTCTAGAAACAGTTTCGAGAGATCGTAATTCCCTAAAAGGTTCCAGTTTATTAAATTCATTCGCTTTCTCCACCCTTACAAGGATTTTCTGTTTACTTTTGATTTATTTTGGGAACTTTTTCCGAAAATCCTTTTGAACGCTTTGAATGTGGAGACTTTGTTTTCGGCGAAATGCACTTTGGAAGTGGATTTCGTTTGATATTTTCTCGTAAGGCAAAAGTGAGGCTTTGCAGACGAAATCCCGATAGCGATCGAAAATGCGCGTTCTTATCGTGTTGCGTGGAGATGTGTGGACATGCATCGTTGTGTTCTTTCTTCGGAAGAACTAATTAATCGCGTGTCCCACCATCGCTGAAATCGTTTTCGTCAAACTACAAAACTCAGCCATAATTCGAATGGTCACTTCTTGCCTCCTGGTTTTTTTTTTTCCTGTGTACCTGCTGTGGTCCTAAAAGGTTCCTTTTTCGATACCGCATCGTTGGTGGGCTTCTTGATTATCGTCGGCTTTTTATAAGAAGCACCACGAAACTGCGTATACGAGAGTAACTTAGCAAACTCAACAACAACACCAACAACAACAGCAACAACAGCAGCAATATATAACAACATAATAAGTTATTCAAAGGATTTTGCCGAAAAATATAGCAAATAACAATAAATCATTCAAATTATTGCTACGAGATTCGCTACGGGAGACAAACGATCGCAACCTCCCTCTAATGATCGGCTGGAGTGAGGGGTGTGGAAGGGGTTTGGGGGAGGATATGAGGAAATGTGTGAACGTGAAATGCATCTCAACCAGATTAAATTGTTACCCTAAAATAATGTTTTGGAAATGGTTGGTTGGCTGTTTGTGATGGAATCAAGAGTGATAGAAAAGTTTCTTTTTTTTCTTTATCGCTCTCATATCGCAAAATTCAATAGGACAAATTTATGTGTTGCTTTATTCGAAAAGAGATGCCGAAATAAACAAGAAATACTTAAGTAAAAATGGAACCATTCTTGGTTCCTTCAAAACTTGTCATCACACAAAAAGGCTGAATAATGCAGGCAAAGCAGAGAGACATCGAGAAGGAGAGAGAGAGAGAGAGAGAGAGAGAGAGAGAGAGCGAGAGTGGGAGAGAGAACACCACTGATCCATGTACTCTCATTATAGCACTATTATAGCGGCATTAATCACTAAAATGAGTACACAAACCACCATTTGGCAGAGGGAAGTCATGCTTAGAGAGTAGAAATTACGAGCTCGCACTTCGGCATGACTTTCAAGAAAAATACCTGTTTTTCCTAATTGAATTCCACCTTTCCTTGCAACAAATCGAAGATAACAAATGCCTGCCGCAGAGGAGTAAAACGCCAACAACGCCAACTACAATACCGGCAACATTAGTCCAGCGACCAGTCGCGAGAACCAAACCAAGAATGTAAGTAAAATAATACAGTGCGGTGGAGAATTAAATGGTCATCGAAGCTGAAAACCCCATGAAAACTAAATGAAATCAAGTCGCTCACAACAATAAAAACAGAGCTGCGGGCAGGAGAACAACCCAGACAACCGTGATGTGAAAAAGGGGAAAGAATGAGTTTGGAGAGAACCTTCGCCGAATTATATTCCTACCTAGGGAACCGGACAGAAACCGACAAGATGTGAGAGACACATAAGCGAAAGAACGAATTTCTGTGTTATTGGGGGGTGAAATTTGTAAGATTCCGAAATCGGGCCTATTATGGACTTATTATGTGTATTTATTCTGTTATATGGGGAGAAAACGATGCGAATACATCGTCGAAATCCTAGAAAGTTTTCACTGAAATTGTTAATTAAGCCTACTAGTATTGAAGCTGGCATTACTTTTAGTAACGTTCATCTCGACAACCTCTACAAAATAGTTGATTGGGTTGTGAGTCTATGAGTTCTCTCGTATTTGCCCGCTGGCTACTCATCCAGGAAGAGGCCATCTGAGAACTGTATAGGCCATAAAGTGAGAAAGATACAATAAAAACCAGAAAAGCGGCAATGAAACCCGTAAAGAAACGAGTCCGAACAAAAGGTGAAGAATGGCGTTGAAGAAGACAAGCTTAGAAGAGCGACTTTCGGACGGGATGTACAACCGGTGAGAGCGCGATGTAGGAGAGAAGGAGAGTGTAACAGATTTCAGAAAGCGTTGGGAGAAGAGAGAAGAGAGCGCTTGAGTTGGTAGCCAAGAAAGCGGAGTAATGAATATTCAACAAGTTAAGCAAATAACTTAAACCCTCGCCGACTCTGAAGGTTCTACTCGATGTGTGACTCGTACGGATCACTCGGGCATGGGAACCCTGAGTTCAGGGTACAGTGGTTCCTGGTGCGGGTACAAGGGCAAGTCGGTGAAGAGGTTCGAAAGGAATCTGGCTGCTGACCTCTTCGCTGGTGCGGCTGTAATGAGTAGGATTCTGTTTACTTTTCTACCATTTCTACTTGCCGTCACTCTTCAGAGAACAACAGAACTCAATTCGTGGCATGGAATACTGCTGAGGTAACACTATCAGGAAGCTAGGAATGAGAGGAAAAAGCAAAGAAAAAATCACGATCTTCAGTAAAACGACGGAGCGACTGCAAATCGTGGCGTGAATCACAGGAGACCGATATGGAAACAAGTTTCAGACCGGTCACAGTGCGCCGAAAAGAAGGCCGCTGAATAGAATCCGAATAGAATCTGCAACCAGAAGTGTAGCCATGCCGTGGATGAGGGGTCGGAGGGCCAGTTGTATCGCGAAGGTAGTGACAGTTTTTCACTGGCACTCTGCAGAATACACTTTTCGGAGCGATTTTTAAGGAGGATAATAATGTTAATATGTATGAATATGAGTTTAGAATGATATTAGAAGATACCAAGATGTGATATACTAGAATACGAGTATATTCCAGTATATAGTAGGGATGATATATTACTGCAAGGATATCGTAAGATCCACAAGACAAGATCTGGATCCATCCCATCTATTCTCCATAGACCGTTTTGTGTTCTAAGGCTATGGAACTGAAAGTTTAAATATTGAAATTGCAGTGAGGATATTCATTTAAGGACCATAACCTTCATGATGTACGGCCTACATCCAGCTTCTTCTGATTTCGCTATAGGATTTTTGTGATCCGAGTTCTTAGGATAGGATTTTTGTGATTCCAGCCTTTGTTTGGTGGAAAGTCAGCTGAGATATGATATCGTTGCCGACGGACTGTAGCGATATCAAACTCCGATTCGGTTCTAAAACTACGCTGTGTCTACACACAAAGTACGAGTATCTTTGGAGAAACGTTCAAATGCGATTTTCTGCCATACGAAAACCTGCTGTTATCCAAAGATTCACAAGAAAACAAAAAAGAAATAGAGAGTGGAAGAGAGAGAAAGAGAGAGAGACCGAGAGAGAGGAAGAGACTTGGAGGTGCACCCTCAACAATTGCTATAAAATACGAGAGAACATTTTATAGCAGATACTCGTGGAAGTTGCTTCAGCAAAAGCATAAGTACGAGTATCTTGAAGATATTTGAAGCGGCTCTCATGCTCACCAATTATTTCTCCAAGTCGCTCTTCGTGTGCCCTGCAACAGGTAAGAAAGACATGCACCTCGGCGAGCTCGCACAGATTCCGCAGCGACCAGTTACCAGCTACAAGTGCTGCCGCGCGTGTGTATCTCGCAGAACGCGTGCGCGTACCTTGGCAGCAGCCCGACAGCCGACAGTTTCAACAGATACAACTGAAGCTTAAGCAAGCGTTGAGCGAGCGAGCGTGATCGACGTGAGCGTTTGGCGTTTTTGCTCTGCTCCCACTTTTTGCGAGCACTTTTTCGTGCTGAGTGTTGGTGGGGTGCATCTGTGTATCTGTCGGGTTGAGTGGGGGTCCGGCTGGAGTCGTAGTCGTCGTCGTCGTCGTCGTCATCGTCATCGTCATCGTCATAGTCGTCGTCGTCGTCGTCGATCGAATCGAGTGGCGGAGCTGCTGCTGCGTGGTGCTCGCAAAGTCTTGTGGCGACGATCGCAAGAAACTCAACAGTCGCCTTTGGAACGCGAGCGGCTAACTAACGTTGGTAGCGCTTGAAATTGACGACCGCGCACCCGTGAGATACAACATAAGTATCTGCTTCGTTGTTAGTTGCTGTCGTTGGCAATGTGTATCGTGGACAGAAGAAACGTTGTGTAGAGCGGCTAAAATTCAGATTCAAATTAATAGCAGCAGTGAAAAAGTGCATACGATTCTAAAGATATTTTATTTGTGCGAGCGCGTGCAAGTGTTCGCGGCGAATTTGGTTTGCGCTGAAGCAATGAAAATTCTTGCAACATTTCTCAATTTTTTTCCTCTAATCGTGTTAAACTTGCACAAAGTAAGTTTTTTCTAAGTTGTAATTTTTGTTCGCTGGTTTTGCTGCTGTTGTTGTATTTTTCGGACTCGATTTTCCGTAGCGGAAAAATTTAAATTTTTTCCAGTTTTCCATTTTATTTAAAGTCCGTAGACGCCGTTTGTTGGCGGCTGACTGCTCGCTCCTTCGTTTGTTGCTTGCCAGCTTCGTTCCGTGGCATTCTGCAGATACAATCGCCCTGCAACAACAGCAACTGCTTCTTACCAACTCGTGTGTTTATTTTCCACTTTTTTGTTTTGTGTTCACCTTTCAAATATTCGTAATTTGTTTGTTTTTCCTGTGCCATGCTTTTGTGTCAAGTATTTGAGTTTGCAACTTCTTCGTTTTGCAGTACGAGTATCTACGAGATACAAATACCAGTTTGCAGCGCTTAAGACTGCAAGTTTGTAGCTGGCGTAACTTTGTTCCTATTTTTAACGTGTTTTAAGCTGCACTGTAAAGGGGAAAAATATTAACAGAGCAAAATTGCATTATTCGAAGTACATAAAATTGAATTGCATTTAAAACTTGGCCAATTGGAGGAGTTAGTTGGAGAAAATATATTGTATATTCGAAGATGTCCATTGTTGACTTAAAGTTCACGAATTTATAGTTGGAAGGAATTCATAGGAAGTTGGAAATAAACCAGTAAAAACGAGTTAAAGAACTGAGTGGCGTTCTGATCGCATGCAAATCTTTTGTGATTCAGTGAGGATGACCAATTTGAATTGGTTATTGAGAAAAGTTATGTGAAAATATGAGTCAGCTGCTACTTGCAACTTTAAACATTAAGTTTCACGGTGGATTAAATTAACAGATGCAGTCGACATCGTCCTCGAGAAGTTCTGGTAAGATTTTTTCAGAGTTGCGAAATAATTTTCTATATTACGTGAATTTTTCAAGATTTTGTTTAATGATTGTTTCGCTAATTGATTTAAATTGATGCTTATTTTGCCGAAACATAAAAAATCCGTAAGATTTGTAAGTTGTAATTGTAAGAATTATAAATTGTAAGAATTAGCTTACATATGTAAGAGTTGCCATTTCTCCAAGGAAACTATAAAGAACGCAGAAAGCTTAATATCGGCCGTAGAGACGATTTCTTTTGTATTTTGTTCTGCTTAAGCCAGAAATATAAAATGGATTTTTATAGCGGCTTGAGTTTTCGAGATATTCGTGGCAAAATGTCAAAATATGGCATCATTTGTCATATTTAAGAAATTGTGACACCACCTTCAAGAGATTTTTATGAGAAACACAATTTTTTCAGGTTTCTTAGTATGGTGAATCCATAACTTTTAACAGAATTTTCGCAGCATGTCAGGTTTTCGAGATATTAGAGGTCAACCTATACGAAATGTTAATTTCTACGAATTTAAGAACTATAAATGATGATTAAATGAAGTCATTTGTATTTTAGTGTTCTGAATTCACAACTTCTACCAGACACTTCGTATCACGTGGCGTTTTCGAGATATTCAAGGTTTGAATGGATATGGCAAGAAATGGCATCTTTCTGACCTCGAGAACTAAATCAGTTACGAAAAATCGGTTAACAATTTTGAAACCAGAATATTAAAATACATTGGAGGCCCATTTCTATTGTAAGTCACATCCAATATCGTAAGTTCGAAATTTGCAAGCCTGTGTAATTTACAGGCTAAAATCTGATAACATTTTTAAACCGAGAAAATAATGCAGGCAACTTCGAAAAGTATTTCGCTGAATTAACGAGAACCATTCAGACCCTTAATGGAATTTGCAGCTAATATTGAATTCGATACAGTCCTTCACCACATCTGAAACCTAATTGGAAGACTGTGTTAATATCAAAAAAATACTCCCGAATAATGTGGCCATGACAAGCCCACATCTCGATTCACAAACAAAACAACAATTGAAATATTTCTAAATATGTTAAGCTACTTGAAAAGCTTGAAAATTGCTTATTAAAATTTTAATTAAAAAGTTATTAAAAACATGACTTAAAAAATTAGAAACCTCTCTAGCAGTCGATATCTTCAAGTGGAATCTGAATTATTTTTCCAGAAAAAAAAACGTGATCGATAAATTATTATTTTTAATTTTTTTCTACCTTTTTAAACAGTTCATTGACTCAATTCAATTAAAATCAGTCAATATTTAGGCAACAGCAATACTGATAAAAACAACAACAACAACAGAAACAACAACAACAACAGAAACAGCAACTTCACACCGTTCTGCTACTTGTTGAATTTTTGATGAAATTACGAGTACGTTTCGAGTGCGTTCATTTTAAGCGCCCGAAATGTTGGCCAAATGAAGATTTTTGAAGACACCTACGCAGGCCAGCAATTGAAAGTAATCTACGTTAATGACAATAACAGCAGCCACAACGACAATAACAACAACAATAATAACAACAACAACAACAACAACAACAAGGCCACGAATGGCAACAACATAAAAAGCCAGCAGGAAGAGCAACGATAATATTTTTGCCAACAATCCAAATAACTTGACGTAAAACGACCTTGCCAAGTTAAAGCAGTTGTTAAAATTGTTGTTGTTGTTGTGTTGTTACTTTCAAAGTAGGTGTGGACACAAGTCGTATTCGTAGCTGGTATCCGCAAGATAGACAGCCACAGCCACAGCCACATTTTAATTGGTAGCTTAAATTCAAAGGAATTCGTAGTATCTTATCTTAGTTAAAGTGCTTCGCTTATCTCAGATGGCTGCTAAAGGTGAGTACAAGTAAAACGCTTTAGTTTTAAAGCTTCTGCGAAAAGATACAAATACTCGTACTATACATTCGGTAGATACGAGCTTAATTTTCTGAAAAAATTCCAAAGCTTCAACCTTCACCGGCTTGAATAACATTTAAGTATCTTTGCGTAGACTTCGAGGAAATGTTTCTCTTGTAAATAACAACAACAACAACAACAACAACAACTACAGTAACAACTATTTAGATACATTTGTGCTTCATTCCAGAAATCGATGAGGAATTTTTAGCTTTCTCCCTACTGAAATAATTAGTAGGCTCCAAAAAACTTTAAAAATTCTTCTCAAAACTCAAGTGTTGACTCAAGTGTTGGACAAAATCCTTGTGTCTGTCATGTGAATTCTAATTGTATTCAACAAATTATGGCACAAAAACAACGTCAAGTATTTTGTAAAGTAAAAAACTACCAAAATCTTGTCTTCATATTATTCGCTGTTTAAATATTGCCTGACATAAAATGCATTCAACACCAACAAGTATTTCGTAGATACCGCAAATGCATCCGAACACGTTGTGAAGATTTGTGTGCCACGAGACAGCATGACATCGCCAGATACGAGCAACTGAATTGTAATAAAACTAATAATAATAAATAAAGTAATAAAAACGCTGCTGGCGCGGACCTGACTGAAGAAATATTGAATTTTCTGTTCTACTTTCAGTTTTTCCTTTTCTTAGTATTCGTTCTAATTTTATTGCTTAGCTTGCAAATTATTTCCCTCCCCCCCCCCCTTCACATTTACACATTTATGAAGTTCTATTTCAACTGTTTTTGCACCACTTGACATTCCACAGATACCGAGATACTCAGTTTCTGCTGATTAGAGCTGCAAAACGTTTTGCAACGTAAGGTGAACACGGCAGAATGAATGTTTTTAGTTAGAGGTGCGACAAGCATTCAAATTATGATTGAATAAGAACAGATTTGAATGTAATAGGGTTGCAATTATGACTGTTGGTCTATCCTAACATTGTGTTGATCTAAATATTGCACTCATATGCTGTTTCAAAATGAAAGGATCTACAAGTTCTGCAACGTCTTGCAATTATTATTTATACACATCAAAAGATCTCTGGATGCATAGTATCGCGTGTGACCTTAACTGGCCCTCAAAATGGTGCCATTCTACACATTTATAATTCTTTGTGAGGTTATGTCAAATCGTTCGTTCATACCAAGCCGCCAGAACCATTCAGGAGTTAAAGAACGATGTGCGACGATCTTAATATATGCGACATTCTTAAGAAACTAACTGATGGCCCACTCCATAGAAACAAGTCATCGTATGTCGGATTTGAACTACAGTTGCTTCTAAACCGGTCGACCGATTTCTCCCAAAATTGGCACGGTGATTAGTAGTTACTTAGCAGAGGAAAAACATCGGCAAAGGGTGGGCGGAATTGGTAAAGAGGGCGTGGCTGCTCCATACAAGGCTTAAAGAACGTCACGAGTCTTTAAAAACGTCATATTTTGAGAACCATCTGCTGTAGAATCTTAATAACTGGTACTTGCACTCCTTGACGGCAAGACGTCCTACCTCCCATCAGAGCAAGAAGGGGGCGTGGCAATTAATAAAACCTCTATTGCTCAAAAACTTTGTTAGAATTACAAGAGTGAAATTTTGTGCATAGATATTGGCTGCCACCAAAACCGTTCTGACAAGGAATTGCTAAAGATGGGCGTGGCATTTTCCATAGAACTGAAATTTTGGAAATGTTTTATCTTCCATAAGAAATGACGACCCGACGACGAAATGAGTTTAAAAAAACTAAAAAATTAAGTAGAAGACAAAATTGCCTTCCTTTTTTTAACCTGCCGATATTAACACTTTTCGTTCAATGCCATTGCGACTTCATATTCAGTTGGTAGAGGGATTTTAAAAAAAAGGATGGCCAATATATGTAGGTAACAACCAACGCACCAAATTCTGGGAGGATCTAATTCGACAACAACGAAAAGCGAAGTAAGGAGAAATAAGAATTTCCCGACCAAGTGAAGATGTAATAAATCTTGAGAAGAAATTGGAGGACAAAAGGTGCAAATTAGCAGGAAACCGTAAATGGAACACAGCAAGCTGCAGAAAAGTGTAGGTAACTCAGTAGTTGCCGTTGTAAACGCAGTATTTGCCGTTGCCAGAGGTCACTCGGTGAACTCCTAACCTTCAAAACGCCGTCGTACCAGGCGGCGGGTTAAACGAGAAGATGAAGAAAGACACACATAAAGGGAAAAGGACAGCGAAAATAAAAGAAGGACGGTGTCTGCTAAATGGTTCGAGCTACCTGTGTAAATCCGAAAACGTGTGCCTAACTAACCGTGACCTTGACGAAGGTCAAGCTGTATTCATGTTTGGGTAGAGAAAGAAAATCCAAACTGGACAAAAATTATGAAAGCAATTAACGGATAATAAAGAAGAGTAAATAAAAGGGGAGATAAAAAAACACGGAAACAATAAGAAGAACAGAAATAGCAAAAAAGAGATGTAAAAAAACGCAGAAGTTAAGTAAGTAAATAGAGAAATTTCTAAAAATCCTCTTAGAATTAATGAGAAATATTGATAAAAAAACTTAAATAACACAATAATTAAAAAGAAATGAAGAATATAAATAAAAGTGAAGAGAAACAAATGAAAAGGTCTTTGATGAAGTCAGCAACAAAGTCGGCAACAGCTGACTTGCTGAATACCATCAAAACGCTGAATAAAACGCTGAATACCATCAACCTGCCGTACGCGTTATTGTAACGCGCGATAACGTCAGCTGCTGAACAGCAACTTGCGGCGCGGGGCAGACGACACCGCCTTCGGGAGTTTCTCACGTAATCGCGAGGACAGAAGAGGCAGCAACAACAACAACAACAGCATTCACAAAGACAATAATTGCAGTTTAGTGTTGTTTTTACGCTTGTTTATGCATGGAAAACATTACAGTTTGCCTGCAATAACGACAACCGCAGCAGCAACAACAACACACACTGGTAGCAGCAGCACTCACGACAATAACAAGTGCAACAACAACAACAACAACAACAACAACAACGACGACGACGACGACGATAATCTTTCGCTTAATTTCGTTAAAATGACAACAACAGCAACTCTTCGCAGCGCCAACAATCGCACTCTGACTCACTTTAATGAAGGTGATGAAGGTGATAATGATCTTCATAACGAGTTCCTGAGTCATCGTAATGACGTTTTGCAGAAATACTACCAACTTCTGTGTTAAAATAAGTTTATTTGCAAATTTATGCACGTAAAACGTACAGAAGAAGAACAAGAAGAAGAGAACGTAAGAAGGTGCGTCTCAAGGTGTGATAATTTGCCACAGCAGCAGCAGCAACAACAACAACAACCACACAACCACAACAACAACGACTACAACAATAATTTCACAAGAGTTAAGCTGCAGGTGTCATTAATGAAATTAATTATTTAGCAACAACAGCGACAAGTTGCTGACAACCTTTTGAAAATTTGTCATTTTTTGATGTTGCTGCTGCTTCTTCTTTCCTTCTTCTTCTTCTTCTTCTTCTTCCTTTCTCCACTCCAGTTTTCTGGAAGTTTAAATTTAGTTTGAGGAAATTATTAAAATTTTCCTGGTTGTCATGTTTTTGAGGTTGTAATTGTTGTTTTCATTGTTGTTGTCACTGTTGTTGCCGTTGATGTTGACAATGTTTTTGTTGTTATTTCACATAACCTTAATTCTTCTTAAATTGACTTTCTTAAATCTGCAAATATTCGCTTCAATGAGTGTTTGCAACATGTTATCGCTGATGTTGTTGCTTTCAATCGGTGTTCTTGGTTCTGTTGTTGTAATCTGTTGTTGTTGTAATCTGTTGTTAATGTGGTTGTTGTTGAGGTAAATAAAATCGAACCTATAAATTTCAATCGGAAACGTTTTTTCGCATTGCGAAGAAAAAACAACGTTAATTACAGCTTCTCACAATGATAATAACGGGTGCTGCCTCTTTGCAACTATTACAGCAACAACAACAACAACCACAACACCCATTTCACAATTATGAAATTCCTATTGACGTACAACACGCCTCTGAACCGCTACAGTGTCGCTGCTGTTGTTGTCGTTGTTGCTGTTGTTCTCGTTGTTTTTGGGGGTCAATAGCTGTTCGAATTTAGTAAAGCGGAAGCAAAGCGGAGCAAAAATTCGAGTTGGTTTACCCTCGACAACAACAGCAACAAAAGCCGCAACAACAACAATAACAATAACAGCAGCAGCAGTAACTACAGCAACCACATGGCAGCAGCAGCAACAAATCAAAATACGAGCAGTGGCAGCAATTGAGGATGAGGATGAGGATGAGGATGAGGAAGTGTGTTGCTCGCATCCCATCCCATTCAATTAATATATCATCTCTTGTTGTTTTTATGAGCTCAAGAAAGTAGCAGCAGCAGTGGCAGCAGCAGCAGTGGCAGCAGCAGCTGTGGCAGCAGCAGCAGTGGCAGCAGCAGCGACAGCAGCAGCAACAACAACGATGGCAACAACAATAGCAGCTCGTTTTGATCGTATTGTAGGTTAATGAAATTCACATTCTTGCTGCAGTCAGTGTGAAAGAGTGGCTCTGGTTGCGGCTCAATTTCTCAAATTGCAGCTCCTCGCTTGTATTTCTTTGTTACGCTTGTTGCTGCCGCTGCTACTGTTGTAGTTGAAGTGCCGCCGCTGCTGCTGTTGCTGTCGCTGCTGCTGCTGTTGCTGTTGCAGTTGTGGGAAGTGAAAAGCAGGAAAGCAAGCCTTCGTTGTTGTTGTTCGCGCTGCGCTTCGCTCGTACGACTGCAAAGCGCATCTCGGAGCGCTTTGTTAAAATGCAAAAATATGCTAAGCTGACAGCAGCTGCTGTCGCTGCTGCCGCTGGTGTTGCAGCGGCAGCAACAGCGACCGCAACATGACTGCTGCCACACTCGGTTAACTTAAATGTTTCTATTTTCGCTTGTTTATTGAGGTTATTGTTGTCCGTTGCCGCCATTTGTGTTGCCATTGGCGTTGCTGTTGCCGCTGCTGTTGCCGCTGCTGTTGCCGCTGTCGTTGCCGTTGCTGTTGCTGTTGTTCTTGTGGCAGCAGCAGCTGATCTGCCGTCCACATCCAGCCCGTTCCACTCGCGTCCAGCTGTCCGAATGTGTTTGGCTTTCGTGTCCATCAGCTGCACGTTAAGTTGCATTAAAATATTTATGAGGAGAAATTCTAGGAGTTCAGCGACGTGGAGGGGGCAACACCGGGAGAAGAAGGGCGTGGGGGAGAAGGAAAAGGGGGCGGAGTAGGAGGTGGATGCTGCGGCGCCGCTAGGTCGCGGCTGCTTCTCCTGCCTCAGGCTGCGGTCGACAGCCTCCGCTCGACATTCGCCGCGTCCGCGAAGGAGTTCAGGAAGTGCAGTCAAGTTGAATGACGCTGATTAACGCGAGCTCGAGTTACTGCGGCGGCTTTTCTCCGCTGCGATCGCGGAAAAGGCACTCCAACTCGTCGGTTGCTCGTCCTGGCTGCTTGCGGTTGAGCTCGGTTGGCTTCCTGGTTGCAGTTCAGCTCGTACCCGGCATTTAATCAGAAAGCTTCTCTCGTACTTAATTGCTGGCCGACCTGCGCTGTGGCTGCGATGATGCGAGAGGCGACTTCGTCGTCTATTTCGTGTATCGCAGTTTAATAGCAAGTAATAATTCCTCATTTAAAGCCAATTTCGCTGTCAATTTTCTCTATTTATGAAGTTACGACTCCATTATTTCGAAATGACTTCTTAAAGACTGCAATTTCAGATGGACCTCTTCGTTCCTCTGCGTTTTTCCGACCCTCGCGGCCTTCTTTTCGCTGCATTCCAGTCGTCTGAGCCGTCTAACCGGGGCGCCCTGGAAACCTCGTCCTTGCTCGTCCCCACCCTCAAGCCGCGCCCGGAGCAGCGAGCTAATGACCAGTATTAACTTATTATCTGCTCCATGCCATCCGTCCTCCGAAGGGCCTTCGAAGCACCGACCGTTGCTGCCGCTGCTGCCGTTGCTGCCGCTGTTGCCGTTGCTCGTGGTTGTCCGGCGAGTGCGGAGGGAGTTTCTGTGCCGCAGGTCCGCTCGTTCAAGGCGAGCTTCCGTTCGCGGCCTCAGCTCGACTTCGCCGGCCGCGACCATCGCACGACGCCAATCTCAGCTGCTGCCAGCGCCGCCGTTGTCACTTTCGAGCAACCAGTCGACGCCGGCCACGTCAAGCGGACAGCGGCAGCCATCAGCGTGGCTCATGCGTGTTGCTGGCGGCGACCACACGAAGTGGTGGGCAACAGCAGCGACCAACACACGGCAACAGCCTCCGCTGCATCATCACTGCATCCCTGCTGTCGCTGTGGTGACGACGACGCATTGCCGGCCTGCAGCAGAAGCAGCAGCAGCACCAGCAGCACCACCAGCAGCAGCAGCAGCCGCAGCAACCACAAGCAGCGACTGTTGTGCGCAGATCTGGTTGTGGTTTGCAAACCGGCCCGCGTTCGGGTTGCCAGCGGTGGGGAGGGGAAGCAAAGCGCTTCTCAAGAATTATGTTGCGCGACTGTTGTTGTTGTTGTTGCTGTTGCTGCTCTGATGCCGCTCGCCGCCATCGCCGTCGTCTGGCTGCCGGCTGCCAGCTGCCGGCTGACGGCCGCCTGCCGAGGCGGTGCATTTTTCAAATACCGCAGCCGAGCCGACGCGCCGAAGAAGTTTGACCTTGTCGTTTACCCACTTCGGCAACGGCAACGCCAGCGACGCCAGCAATCGCTGCTCGACGCCTTTCGAACGAGTCGCGCTTATTATTGATTGCTTTCACTCCCGCTCCCCCTCATCAGTTTTCCCCCCTTGGAATTCTGCGCTTGCAGTGGCGAAGATGCCCGCATTTTATTAAAGAAATGTTGCTGTTGCAGTTGTTGTTGTTGCTGAAGTCTTGCTTTTCTTCGATTCTCCAAAAGAATTTCAAGCAGTCGGATGAATTCTTTTGCTTCTTCTTCTTCTTCTTCGGTTGTTTTGTGAGTCAGATTTGTCTTGCAAGATTTGATATTGACTTTAAAAACTAGACAAAGAGAGAGAGAAAGACAGAGAGAGAGAGGGAGAGAGAGAAAGACAGAGGGAGAGAGAGAGAGTGAGTTAAAAATTTAAAATAAATTATTTATTATTTAGTCATAAATTCAAACCGAAGAAAGAAATAGAAATCCATTTAAAATTGTTTCAGTTTGTGAACACAAATTTAAAGTTTCTATTGTTGATTGTTATTTGTAGAAGTGTTTCAGCGAGCTTCACGTAATTGTGGTCAGCAAAACTTGAGTAAGTTTTGAAGAACACAATAAAATATCAACTTTTTCTTATGTCAAACTCTTGTTTGCTGTACCTTTTCCATGTTTATTTAGAGGTCAACATTAATAAATTAATATCGCCGGTCATTAGAAGTTGGAAGCAACGAGAAATCAAGGCAACGGCGGTAGCACTTGGAAGTAACAGCGGCGACTGCTAAGCATGCGCGTGGCGCTGTTGATCATGCTCGACGCATAATAAATCTCTTGGAAACGCGTCGGCGAGGGCGGTTGTCGTCTTTGCTTAATTTATACGAGTAGCAAGCAAAAAATGGGGGAACCTTTGTGAAAAAACAAAGCATTTGTGGCAGAGTAAAAGGGGAGCTGCGGGGCACAAAAACCCTCTTGAACGCCAACCTTTAAATGTTGCGAGAATTCAACTTAAATGTCTGCTGGGAATTTGCGGCGCTGGTGTGTAAAAAGGGCTTCGGTAGCTCAAACTGCAGCCACCACTGATCAGAATTCACCACTGATCAGAATTCACCACTCCAGAGGGCGCTTCTAGCACTAGAACTGCAAATAACTCTCAGTAGACGCCTCTGCGTGGAGGAACGAACTCGGCTGCTGGAGGAACGAATGTTAGACAGCGTCAATTAAATAAGAAATACGGAGTGACAAAAACTGCGAGCCAAGAGAAAACTGACACCAACGTCAAGCCGCTCGCGGCGGACACGCAGTTGATGGCGCGCAGAAGTCACGCCACGCCAGTTAAGCCAACGCAATGCAATGCCAGTTCAGTTTGTCTTTTCGCGTAAGTCAGCCCGACTGGTGTGGTGGTTGAACTGCCGGCTGGTTGAACTGCCGGCTGCCGGTTGTTCGTTGAGAAGGCACGCGGGGCAGGCAGTCCGCATCGACATCGACATCGACAGCCAGCTAGACAACTAGAATCACATTAATTTTGAGCTGCTTAAGCCGACTTCAGAGCGAAGATTAAGGCAGCCAGCGGCGCAGACACCTCAGCGCGGATGCGGCGCGCGTCCTCCAGCGCAGAAGCCGACGGACGACCAGACAGCCGGCGGACGAGCGTCGAAGTTCTGGTGCAGCAGCAGATAAAAACTACAACAGAAAGCAATTTAAATTGCAAATTTTAAATGCATTTACACACGCGCACACACCGATGCACAGACACACACACACACACACACACACACACACCGATGCACACACACACACTGCAGACGGATGCATCGTCACGCAACCGCTGAGAGGTTGCCAGACTTCTGCGATTTCGAGTTGAATTCATTACAAAATTACGCGAAGGTGTTGCCAACCACTGGAAGCCGCAAACAACAACAACAACGAAAGATTGAGTCTAGTTAAGAAAACAATGCGGAGCAGAGTGGGGAGAATTTTAATGAAATGGAATAAATTTTTTGCAAGAAAGCAGCGAATCAAAAACTGGCCAAAATCGTCAAGATAACAAAAGTTTCAGTAAGACTTGAGAAGATTTTAAATTCAGCGAAAACGGCTGGTAATCAGAATGAAAGCGGCGGTTTTAACGGTTGGCAGCCACATTTTGAAGCTCTTTTATCGACCGCGCTTAATTATCGACCGCGTTTAATTATCGACAGAACAAACGAGCGTTTAAAAGCAACGAGCGTCTGAAAGAGAGTTCAAGAGAATTCAGAAAAATCCAAGAAGGAAAGAGAAAAGAGGTGAAGCGAAAGGAAAAAATGAAGGGGAACCAAGAATTGGGGAAAAAGAATGGGGATATAAAAGCGTCTTGATTACTCGTATCAACCTCATCATCATTATTTGCGTTATCAAAATATAAATCAGCGGAAAGAATTTCAGTCACTTTGATGGGAGAGAAAACGGAAACAAAAGACACGCAATCATCTTATCCTTCCTGAGAATTAATCGCAAATGCGAGAACGTGATGAGTTTTGAAGACAGAACTCAAATCGACGCAAAGTCAAGGACTTGTGAAGTCTTCGAGGCGGCTTAGACTGAAATGGTGGCGGCGGCTTCAATTTTCGGCCTTTAGAAAACCTCTAATTTCACGCTTTTAAGCCTCAAATGAGAGAAAAAACAAAAGACGTTCCTTTTCTTGCGTTCTCCCTCCTCTCAAAGTCTTCACGATCGCTTTTGACTTGTGTCAATTTTGCCAAAAGAAACCACAGACAGTCAGTTGATTGCAATCGCAGACAGCTGATGGATTTCAACGTGGGATTTCTGTGTAGGTAAAACACAGCCAGCCAGTCGGTTCAAGGTGTGCTCATCGTTGTGGAAGCGAAGAAGAAGAGACACGCAGTCGCAAAATGAGCTCATTAACGTCAGAAGACTTGTCAACTCAGCTCAAAGTCAAGTGATAAGTCGGTCATATTTGCCGAGATGGTTAAACAATTAAGCGATTTGTTATTCTCGCTAAGCAAACACAAAGTTTTTTCCGAAGTCAAGGTCAAAAGATGCCACATAGAGGGTTTTTTGACATTTCGAAAGAGCGAAACTATCGCGTCACTTGTCTACTTACGATTTTTACATGCATCAAAGAGAGAGAAAGAGAGGATGAGAGAGTCAGAGAGTCGGAAAGATAGACAGAGTGAGAGAGAGACAGAGTGGTAAAGTCGTAGAATGTTGGTTGACGCCATTAGGGTCGGCTGAAGTCAAATGAATTCCTTGAAAGCGTTTGAAGTCGGTTGAAGGTGATTGAAGTCAGGAAGTCACTGGAGATGCTGTAGTTATGAAATTTGGTTAAAACGACTGACTTCGGTGGAAGCGTCTGAAGTGGGATGAATGAACTCTTTGATGTCGGTTGCAGTCACTGACGTCCCCTGCAGTCACTGGATTTCGGAAAAGTTGCCATAAGTAGTTTCAAATCTTCATAGAAGTTGCGTGAAGTCACTGAATTTCAGATCTTTGACAGTGGTTCGGCTTTCAGTCGTTGAGAACTGTTGAAGTCTTGAAATCTCTTCCAAATAACTGAATTCGAAGGATGCTTCTGAAGCTGCTAAAGTTTTTCCTTGTTGATTGAAAAAATTGATGTGTTACAGCTTAAAGATTTCAAATGTTTTTATATTTTATGATCCATGTTTGTGTCCAGAAAGATTTCAGACTTCCAACCTCGGATGACCTGCCTCTCATCACTGAAGGTTGCGTCCTCTCTTCTGTCTCGCTTTTCGTTAGACTCTCCTTCTGTCTGTCTGTCTTTCTGTCTTTTCCTCGCTTACAAAAACTAGTTTACAGGGCTTAAAAAGACTAAATGGAGCTTAAAATCCAGTTTTAAGACGAGATTTTCCAGTGGATCTGCTGTTGTTGCGTTTATAACTGCTTTTGTTTTTATTGTTTTTATTTTCTTCTATGAAAAAATTGCACTCTGCAGATACAAACGAAGTGGAAGGGAAGACGTTACCAGATCCACTTTGTTGGTCGCTGGCTGGTGTTAACTGCAGTCTACAGAATTCCCGACGCTGCTGGTGCCGGGCGTGGGATTGAGCCTGCCATTCATTGCTGGGAAAAACGAAAACAATTGCAACAGAAACTCGCTTTTTGCCTGAAACGAGCGCAGATATTCGAGTTGTTGACACTTGCAGCTGAGCGCGTGGTTGTGAAGTTGGAAGTTCAGCAGACGTTGGAAACAACAAGAGCAGGAAAAAAAATATAAAATTTATTAGTATCTTGATAGAGAACATGATTCTCCTCATCTTCCTCGTAGCAGGATTTTCTATTTAATATTTTCCACAAGAAATCTCACTCAGAAAAGAAAATCCCACGAAAAATCGAATGAGAAAATAATTGTGGGCTCAAAGTGTGGGAAATAAACAGTAGCGTGGGATTTCTTATTTTCCACAGCAATCAAGAAGAACCACAATTATGAAATCTTTTAAGGTGGCAACACCGGCCACCTCTTAAACCCAAAAAGCAACCTTGAAAATTAGGACTCGTTTGTCTGCTACGCGTATAGATTGGCCGAGGAACAGACGGACAGACAGATAGACGGACAGACAGATAGACGGACAGACCGATAGACGGACGCACACGCGACAGTCAGTCAGTCCAGCTTAGAAGGTTTTTTTTAAAGTGTACAGTCGTCAGTGCTGCTTCAGCTGCTGATAAGAGTCGCGCACGCATGCGCGTCCAGAGCGGCGCAGACCGAAAACAGGATCAACTGAAGCGCACAAACGCAGAGGCGACCAAGTTGGCTGGCCGTCGTCGACCGGAGACGGGCGACGCCTGAACGTGTCCTTGTCAAATGCGGCGTGCGGCGTGGCATTTGTGGAACGGAGTTGCCGCGCAACAGACGCAGCAGCCGCAGGAGATCCGCGCGGTGACGAAGTATGCGGTGCGACCGGCATGGACCAGCATGGAATGACGTTGTGTTGCAAGCTGCGGACGCTGCCACATGAAGTGCAGTAAAAAATGTCACGCCAGTGGAATTCGCGCAATTAGCGCGTACAAAAATGTCACTCATGCGCAGAGTCGCGCCGCTGGGGGATGCGAAGGGGGCAGATGGGGTTTGTGGGAAGCGTTACGAAAAAGTAGTGGGAAGGGGAAGATCGGCTAATTGATTGATCGGGTTGAAGGTATTTGAAGAACTTATTTCGGAAGAAACAATTCCTCCAAGAATTCATATTTTCCTTTAAACGGAGAGGAAATCAATGAACACGAAAGAAAAGTCAATGAAAACCAGAGAAAAATCAATGAAAACGAGAGAAAATCAATGAAAACCAGAGAAAATCAATGAAAACGAGAAAAAATCAGTGAAAACGAGAGAAAATAAATGAAAACGAAAGAAAAATCAATGAAAACGAGAGAAAAATCAATGAAAACGAAAGAAAATCAATGAAAACGAGAGAAAAATCAATGAAAACGAGAGAAAATCAATGAAAACGAGAGAAAATCAATGAAAACGAGAGAAAAATCAATGAAAACGAGAGAAAAATCAATGAAAACGAGAGAAAATCAATGAAAACCAGAGAAAATCAATGAAAACGAGAGAAAATCAATGAAAACATTTTTATCTATTTTGTTAAATCTTCATTTAGAAAGACAAAAAGAACCACAGAGGCTGTCTAGCGGTACTTTTTGCCCCCATTAACCCCGCAACTTTTCCGTACGATTTCGTGTTTGCAGTCGTTTTCTCGACTGACTTCCTCGGAATTTATGCGCCACTCGTGCTTTTTCATTAGCCTCGGATTTGGCTAAAGCAATCTAATGTCTTGTTTAGCAAACACCAGCGGCAACAACAACAAACGGAAGGGTCGTGAAGTCTTAGAAGAGACGCGAACTTCGATGATTGCTGGGGCGCCACATAAATTCCACGATTTCAATTTGCATTCGTACCGTTTTTAGGTTCGTTTTGTCGAGGTTTCGAGGTTTTTCTGGCTTTTGTTTTGTTCCAAAAAATCTCTTCGTGTTGAATAGAAGGAGAAAAGAAGAAAAAAGAAGAGACAGCGATGATGAAAATGGTGTGGGTGAGACGTGGAAATGCAGAAAAGAAAAACTTTTAAAAGTTTCCATTGCGCTGTCATTCAGAGCCGCGACGCACGAACTGAATGCATTTTTAGATTTTAATCAAATTTCCCTCGAGGTCGCAGTAAATCTAATTAATAATAGAAAGAAATGCACTTTAAAATTAAATATTTAAAACAAAGATAATCCAAACCTCTTCGAACTTGAGAAATATTTAAAAAATTAAAGGATTTTTGTAAGGAAAAGTGAAACTTTTTGTGGAGTTTATTTAATTATTATATTAAAAGTTTATTTAATTATTATATTAAATTAAATTAAAATAATTATTTACATATATAATTCTAATGGAACTTTTTTTATGTATTTCAGAGAATTTTGGAGCAAAAAAGCGGTTTAGTGAAAAAAGGAATTTATTAAAAAATCACTTCTATAAATTAATAAGTGGCAACACTAAAGCTTTTTCAATTGAAAAATTGCTAAAAATTAAAGAAAACCGAGTTAATCAAAATTAAAACTTGATTTAAAATAAAAATCAAGTTTTCAATTAAGAAACTCAAAACAAGAAACACAAAAAAAGCAGTGAAAACAACTGAATTTAAACAGTTTTTCAACGAAAAGCGCAACAAAACCGAAATTTTAATTTACTTTGCAAAATAAGGGAATGAAATTTGATGCAAGTTATAATTTTGCAGTTCAGTTTTCTCCACAAAATGGAACGCTTAAAAAACTTCACGGAATCTCAGTTATTTTATTTCCCTATAAATTTATTTGTTTCGTTTTAAGTGTCAAAACAAAAAAATTGAAGCAAATTAAAACGTCACAAAAACTTCTCAATAATCGAAAAAAATCAAAGAAATAGCAAAGTTGTTCCACTGTGCGAAATAACGCGCGCGTGCCAACAATTAAACGACACACAGCAAAAAAAGAGGGAAAAAGAATAAAAAACCAAAAAAAAAACAAAAAAAAGAAGGCGAAAAAGCATTAAATATGAGGAATCAACAACAACAACAACAACAGCAACAAGAAAGCGGAAATCGCTATCAATTTCGGTTGCATCCGGTGACAGTGGCGACAATCGAAGAGGAGCAGCAACAAAACTTCAACAACAACAACAACAACAACAACAACAACAACAATATAAATATTAATATCAATCATAAAGACATCGACAACAACAAAGTAACGAAAACTCAACTCTCAACGAGCATGAAAACGTTGAGTACGTCACTGGCGAGCATCAGCGGCGGCGGTGGTGGTGGTGGTGGTGGTGGCGGCGGCGGCGCGACGTCACTCAAAGATGGCGGCAGCACTGCGGTGACCATTTTGCAACGCAAACAGTTTACAAACACGTCATCGGATGCCAGCAGCTCGGCCAGCTTCAGTTCGGTTTCGGTGACGGGATCCATGCAGGTGAGCGTTAATTTATTTATTTATGTGTGTGTGTGTCGAACGGTGCATCCAGAGTGCAACCAAACCATTTTTACCATTGCCGGTGTCTACCATTTTGTTCCAAAATCAATTCGAAGATTTCAATCTCGTACGAAATGCCCAACTTTTCTCCACCTCATCTCACCGCAGCGTGAGTTGAGAGTTGAGCCCACGCGTGAAATTCCTCAGCTACTTTTTGTCTCTGCTTCGAACGGCTCTCTCAACTGACCAGCCGACTGTGTGAGTCACGGCGCGGAATGCACGCTCTGAGAATGCAAAAGCGTTGAAATCGACAATCCAAAGAACAGCGAATGACAAGAGCAAATAAAAACGAAACGAACGAAGTGACGAAAAAATGGCGCATGCGGAGCGGCTGGAAGTTGAGACAGAAAATCGGCGACTGTGTCAGTGTGAAACGAAGGGACGCGAAAAATGCGACAGACAGCTACAGTTGCAATTAACGGGTTTTAAATTAAGATGGAGCGCTTTTCGATGCGATTTCGATTTGGGTTAAAAGGCAGAATTTAAAAACAGAATTCTACACTTCAGTGTAAAAAAGAAAACAAGAACAAGTTTAAGTTTATTCGAAGAATTTTTAACAAAAGCTACGAACGATAAAAATGCCGCGAGAAGAACTACCAGGGTGAGATAAAAGCGTGAAATGTCAGTATTTTCCACCGATTTCATGAATTTCTATATTACGCAATCTGCAGCGTAGAGTGGAAACTTTCACTTTCCCGTCGATTGCAAAGCCATCTGCAGCCAGCCGACATGGAAATCGAAAAGATTAGCTAAAACGAGAGTTTAAAAGTCGCTTATCACGTGATGAGAAGTCGAAATTATCACGCGATGGTAAGTCGAAACAGCACCACGAGCATGATTTAGCAGGAAAGAAGCTGCAAGTTGAGCAAGAAGTGCAAGTTGAGCAAGAAACTCGAGGAGGTCAGAAGTTTGCGATGCATCGTCGATGCGCAGCGAACATCACCAGTGACCGGTAAAGCGATGGGAATGCGATTTTAAGCAAATTCGAATTAGAAAAAAAAAAAAAAATTAAATTAAATTCGAGTTGAAAAAAAAAATCGAACTGATTATTGATAATCCATTGGAAAGCTCAGAAAAGTCGAATATCGCTGTTCAGTTGCATTTCAAACGGTTGAAATTCAGGTAGAAATCTTCGAGTTCTTATAAAAAACTGAAAAAAAGGAAGAAAAGCATTCTTCAGATAACCGAAAAGCAAGTTAATCCCAGTCTTATCCAAGTTTAACTCAACCAGAATCGAAATACTGCAAGAGGAACTCAAAGCAAAAGAATTCTACATTGAAAAATCACCTGCGGCGATCTGCAGAGAAGAGTTAAAACGAAACGTGGAATCCGAACGAACTCGATGGCCGACCAGACAACGAAAAGTGACACATAAAAGCGATTTTCAACCACCGATTTTCAAACGCCGCCGCCGTTAGTTCGTCGTTCGTCCGTTGAAAGTCATTAATCAGCTTGAGTTTTAATTGCTTACTTTATCAAATATTTATTAAATCATGTATGGAAAGAAGAAGAAGAAGAAGAAGAGAGGCAGACAAAGAAGAAGAGAGGAAGAAGAAAAAGTAGAAGACAACGAAGTTAAAGAAAAACGCAGAAAAAGAAGAATGAGATTGTTTAGAAAACGCTTTGGAAGCTGAACTGGTTACGTGTGGCTGGTGAAGATAATCAGTGGCAAACAACAAAAGCGATCGTGTATCAATAAATTTGTGGGTTTCAGAAATTCTTGACACTAAACAGCAACAGCAACAGCAACAACAACACACCTCTCTTGCTTCTCACTAATTGATTGCGAGAGCTGATCGATCAACTCCACAGAGAGGTTAATGAACCGACTTGAGATTCGCGTGATCGTGTGTGGATTGTATTTACGCTCTCACTCCCGCGCTCTCACTCCCGCGCCCTCTCTCACCATTTCGAATGTAGAAGATGGTGTGGCAGCACTTTTTCACTCATTACTTTTTCTACTCGCATACTTGGCAGCACTTAATTGGTTCCACGTTTCCGAGCGAAGAATCGAGGAAAAGCAAACAACTGCGTCATTTAAATAAATAGCGAAACCCAATTAATGAACGCACCAACTAATATTTGAGATGGCGGTGGTAGTAAATTCAGCACTTGATAGCATTTCGTTGCTTCATAATGCGGACTGCCAACATGAGTCAACAACAGCAGCAGCAGCAGCAGCAGCAGCTCGCACATCGCTGATGTTTTATTGACGGATTTATTGACACTTTGTCAGTCGTTTTGTTGTACACGCAGCAGCAGAGCCGCAGCAGCAGCAGCAGCGCAGATGCATCTTCAAGCAACTCACACGCGCATTCCGTGTGACTGCTGTGACGGGTCGCTCGCAGCTGGCAGCTGGCAGCGCTGTGATCGCTGAATGCCATTCTGCGGCTTGAATTTGTTGTTGCGCCCACAAAGTGCGCTAATTAATTGCAGCAATTTGTGCAGCATGAGTAGCGACTTCCTGCAACACGGCAGCTGATGAGACGAGACAAGATTACGCATCGCAAGTAACGCAAGATCATCGATGAAAATCGCTCGATGTGCTGAATGACAAGTTTCAACTGACAAATTTCAACTGACAACTTCAACTGACAAGTTTTTCTAAGGTTTCGCTCATTTCATTCAAGTCAGGCTTCTCCACAGTTGGGCTTCCCCGAAATTCAAGCGAAATTTTCGCCTCTAAAAGTTGCATGCCATTGAATTCAGTGGTTCGCAAACGAATTTCGCACTCGCAATAAATTTGCTTTAATGAATTCATGTCGGTAATTTCTTTATTAAAAATAGACGCGCAGATGGCCAACCCGCCGATGCAGCAGAGCGCGTTAAGCAGCGCCGAGCGAATGCACAGCAGTAGTTGCAGCAGCGCACAAACATCGCCACTTGTTGCACCAACCGCGTCACGTTGCTGCACGCTGCACGCGGCGCGCTGCTATTTCTGTGCGCTCGCGTGGTATTCAAAATGCGAAGGTGAGGCAGCCACAGCAACAGCAGCGCCAGCAGCAGCTGCAGCATCAACAGTTTCAGTGGGCCACCACACGCTGCTGGGGTGTGAGGAGGCGCACAGAGGCGCGAAGAGAGACGCGCAGCGACGTGAAGAGAGACGCGCAGCGGCGTGAAGAGAGACGCGCAGCGACGTGAAGAGAGACGCGCAGCGGCGTGAAGAGGGGACGCTGAGAGGGCGCTGCTATCTTTTAATGCATTCAATTACGCTGCTGGCCGCTCTCGCAGCTCGCAGTTTCTATTTATAGCCACGTGATCTGCCACTCTGTCGATGGCTGCGGCTGCTGCAGTTGCTGGCGTCGCTGCCGCTCCATCCAGCCGTCGCTGCCGCCCCATCCATCGTCGCCATCGTCGACGCGGAGTGTTTGCATGCAGAATAGAAGTTCTTCGCGCGAAACTCGTATTTGCTGCGCTGGCGGAGTGAATGACAGCCGCGAGAATGCGAGTGCGCAGGCGCGACGCAAGCACGCCCTGCGCTGGAATTCAGACGCGCGAGTCTTAAAATAGAAAACGATTATTAATTGAGACTAATTATAGTCGTGTAGGAAGATCTCCACACCGAAGACACCAAAGACACCGAAGACAGTAAGAAAACACAAGACGTTGCAGCCGCAGTTTATGCCAGCGCAGTCAAGGCCGTAGCAAGGCAGAGGACTCAAAACCGGTTAACTTCTCTCACAACGCGTCAAGCTAACGTCGAGTGAGAGATGTAGAAAGGTTTTCTTCACGGAAACATTTAACAATTTCTCACATTTCACTTCGGGAAACCTTCGGAGACTTGAAAAACTTTGAGTGATCGTAGTTTGGATTTCAATCACAGCGGCACCAACATCATCAACATCATCAACAACAACGGCAGCAACCTTCAATGACGCGTGCATTTCAAAGAACTGCAAGCAGAGTGTGAGCAACTGAAGCGCTCTTCACCAGCTAAACGTGGAGAGCCGAGCGAAAGAGAGCCGAAATACTTGAGGTCGTCATGTGCGCTTTCCACGAACGAGAAGCCCGAACGGTGCGGTTTGCTGGGGAAGGAGGACTCCTCAGCTCTCGACAAAGCAAACAAAACTTCAACTTCAGGCTTAAATAGAAATCATCTCGACTTACTGAGGTTCCCCGCTAGACTTCGGTTTGATGGCCCGACTTCGGTTTGCTGGCTGGCTGGCGACCTCGCCAAGAAACCGAATTCGGCCTCTCGAACACGAGTTGCTTCGTTGCTGGTGTGCAGTTTGTGTTACAGGAATTCGTACTTAGAAAAATGTAACTCTTCTTGTTGTTCCTCTTCGGAAATCTCCGCCGTAGTGAAAAAACACGTTCGGCACCCACGAACCACGGGCAGCAAAAGCGGTCGCAACAACCGCTTAACGAGTTTTTAACTGAAGTCTTTTGCCGCCTTCCGCCCGCTGGAACTTCTGGGAAACGGATTTTGTGATTCTACTACAAAACTATTCTCACTTTTGCTCGCCTCTCGCCGCTCGCTCTCTTCCAGCTGGACCGCACCGCAGATCTCAGTCGATTGAGACGCGCCAGCAGGAGCAGAGGTCACTTGGACCGCCGATGAAACACCGAAACCGCGACCGTTCGTCGAGCCGAGCAGCGAAGGCAGCGTGAAAAAATTTCTAGAAAAGGTTTTTCCTGCACTCTGAAATTTCTAAGCAGCAGCCGTGGCTCGGGTTGCTGTGTTGCTCAATTTCAGTGTTGGCGAAAGAGGTTTTTCCTCTCTCCAGTTTGCGGTGATGCGGAGTTTGGCCACGACGCGTCTCGAGTAAACGTGGCTCGAACATCCGTGTGATGAACTCAACTGGATGAAAGGTTTCTCGGCTGAATAGCAATGAAGAAAAGTACGAAAGAGCAAGAGAGAGAGAGAGAGAGAGAGAGTGAGTGAGGCGGTGGGAGAAGAAAGACGAAGCAAAGGCCGTTAAAAATACAGTTTCCATCATCATCAAAGCCTCCGTCGATTTTCTCCTCCACGACGCAATTCTTTCCGATTCGCTGCGAGGCAAAAGCGAAAAGCGGTGCCTCGCGTTGCATAACCGGGGTGAAAAAGATTGCATAACGCCGCGGAATGCCATTAAAAGTGAACGAAAAATGGGAATAAATCATCGCAAATGAACTGCTTCATTTTATGCTCATCAATTCAAAAGGCGTTTATTTCGCGTTCGCTAGTTGGTGGCGCCGCTAGAAAGGGGAATCCAACAAAATTACCGCAGACTTTCCAAGGCGTCTGTTTTCGGCGTCGCGTTGCATCTGTCGAGGGGGGCTCTTCACTCCTCTGCCCGCAATCGCTCATCGCTATTGTGAGTCATCATTAATTTTGCCCTCGAATGTCGATCGTGACGGACTTCTTCTCAATTTTCTCAAACACCCCGCGTGTTTTAGTTTATTCAGTTGAACGCCGCCTTCTTTAATTTGTATTTTCAGTAATTTAATTTGTATTTTTGATGCAATCAAAATGAAAAATTGAAAACGTAGGATTTCCACTTTCCTTTTTTTAAGAGGTTTCGCGGGTTGCCAATATACTCGCAGTAGAACTATTTGTGTGTTGAAAATGCCATTCGATTGGATTCCATATTAATTCAGTTGGTTTTTGAGTTGGTGAGGTTATTTTGAAAACTCCAATTTGGCCTCTGAGCGGCTCATTTAATACTACGAATCACAGCTTTGAATTCCCCTTTGCAAGTTCAAGTGCAACGTGATTCAGTGGCCTGACTTCAGTGAAGGTTAAAACGTCGATAAAAGTCAGACTGAGTAAGTCCGGAGTGCCGTGGCTGCTCTTCGTAGAACTTTCTTATCAGTTGAGTGTTCATGAATGCATTCATGAGTGTTCAACCGATTCATTCTTTTTCCCAAATGGTTTGGCGAGCTGTAACCCTCGAGTACTTCGCGGAAAGCATTGAATCATAAGCTGGCTTTTCGAATTCTGACACATCAATTGATTGCAAGTGGTTCAGATAGTTTGGAAATTTTTTAAATGAGAACTCAGAACCTCGTTATATTATTACAATAAAAAGGGATTAATTAAATTTTATATTATTATTAATTCAAATATTGTTCTTCTTATATTGTTACTAAATATCGATTGAAAACACAGCCAAGAACATCTTTTTGTTCTCGCTTGAGAGAAAAAAGTCGTTGGATTTTTGTTACTTAAAAATTCAGCCGCGAGTTGAACAGCCGCGAGTTGCTGTTGCCGCTCGCTGAACAGCAACAGCACCACCACCACCACCACCAGCAGCACCACCACCACCAGCACCACCACCAGCACCACCACCAGCACCACCACCAGCACCACCACCAGCACCACCACCAGCTCATCTGTCGGTTTTATCAGCGATTATTTATCTCGTTTTAAAAGAAGTTACGGAAAAAAGGAAAAGAAATACAAGTCGATGGACGGATGCATGCCATGAATGCCAAGGTTGCCAGAGAAATATTTTCCATGGTTAAATTTTTTTTGCTCCTCTTCTTCGTGGAAACTTTTTTCGCTCATTCGTTTGTTGTTGCTGAATTTGAGTTTTCATTTGAAATCGCCGACTTGAACGAACAATTAATTTTTTTGCAGTAGGCTTTGTTGTTCTTTTTGTTGTTGTTCTTGTTCTTGTTGTCTTCTGACCATCTTATTTCTGCGGAATGTTTTGGTTTTTCTACGCTTTTTCTGCGAACATCAAATACACGAAGGTGCCACAATGACAACAGCAACAACAGCAACAACAGCAACAACAACGACACAAAATATGCAAACTATTAGAAACATCAGTTAAACAACAACAACAACGAAAGCCAATCTTCACGCGGTCTTGCAGCTCAAAGAAGGCATTTTTTTGAAAGCACAAAAGAACGCGCTGAGATGCCGTGCTACGCGATTTTTCTAACCAGAAAGTGGAATTCTAGAGCTGATGCGAGCGGCGATACGGATGCGAATGAACCGCCGCGGCCGTCTGAACGCCTGAACGTCGCCACCCGTCGAACGAAATGCGAAATGCGAATGCGAATGCGAATGCGAATGCGAATGCGAATGCGAATGCGAATGCGAATGCGAATCTCGAGCGGAGCGCTTCGACAAAAGCACAGCAAAATCTTCACAGCGTTAATTAACGACGACGTTGGTGAGAAAGCAAAAAGATTGCTGCTGAAGAATTCCAAAGAAAGGGGTTAGAAAAAAATTTGCAAATTATAAACGCATTCCAGCAAACGTCGTGAAAATGATACGCACGAAGAACACTGAGAGAAAAATGCGGCATTTCTCGAAAACACGAGCATTCGTTTCAACTATTCTTGCAGGATTTGACCTCCAGCGTTTTTCTTTTCTTTTTACGATTCCAAAGAGTGAAGTCAGCAGGTTTTCTGGTTTCTTCGAAGGCTCGCGAAACACTTTTAATTACAGGCTGTGAGAAGTCAGGCTTGGCCGAGTTTCAGAAGCATTCAATGAATGAGAGTGGAAAGCAGATGGAGAAAAAAGAAATGATTTACTATCAGCAAGAAGATTGCTGATCGATGGCAATCTTGTGGTTTTTGCTATCATTTCTGTTGTTTCAGGAAGAGTTGAAAACTTGGAACAATCTGTTTTTTTAGAAACCCATTTGAAAAGTTGCCCTCCCCCTTCTTATTTGCCATTTTTATTGACCCACAACGCATTCCCGACGCAACGATTAATTTAGATTGAATCGCATTTCCAACAGTAGAAAATAGGAATCTGAGTTCGTGGCCACCGCAACACGATTCGCCGAGGAAAAAACATCTAAATAGAAAAACTGTCAAGTTAATTAATTGTCGTTAAACGAGCGGCAACCGCAGCGGCCGCTCTAAACTTCGGGTTGACTTTCTAAATTGAGCACATTTTTCAATATTAAAAGAGTATTAAAAGCGTATTAAAAGCGTATTAAAAGAGTAGTAAAAGAAAAAATGTGCTAACGAGATTAAAAACGCTTTTTTCAATAAAGTTGGATTGGGGTTTTTTAATTCTTTTTAGTATTTACTACACTCAAAACTTAATAAAATGAAATTTAAGCTCTTCTTCCTGGCTCATCAAACACAGTTTGGAGATATTTAATCTAATAAATCGTTAATGATGTGATAGAAATGAGTGAAATATTTTAAATAAGTTTTCTCGCGCCGTTTAGAGATTTTATTGAAATCTGTTTACAAATTCGACTTCTGTTTTATTTGACAAAATCCCAATTACGATTCTAATGACCCTCATCTTGCTATATCCGATCTAATTTGGCTTTTTGAGATCAAGAACGAGGATGGGCCATCGGTTGGTTTCTTTTTGAAATACGTGTTTTTGGAGATCACAGACCATTTAGAGAATAAAAAGCTTTTCTTAGATTTAATCACAAATGACTTGAAATAACTTTTATTTTGTGTTATCATTTCTCCCTCTGCCAGCGTTCTTGACACATTTTCTACCAAGGTTCTGTTTTTTTTGTGCAATTCGGTTCTTCTGACCTTAAAAAGGTTCAGATGTTGCTTCAGTTGTTGGCCATGGAAATGCTTTTCCATCTCGCTACCGTTGACTGGTTTCGAAGTGTGTTTTGTTTTTAATTTTCTTCGAATTCGAGGAATTTTGGGTTCATTTATGCAGTGGAAGTGGGGAAACACGAAGAAGAAAACGCCGAAACCTTGAAATATCCGATCTGAAAAACGATTATAGCGAAGTACAAGAGAATCTAAGATTCTAACAACACAAGTGTGGAATAATGAAAGAAGAACAAGCAAGTTCTAATTTCTTGGTAAAAATAAGCACAAAAAACTCTAAAATCGCACACATGACGCTCGATAAGTTTTGCGACCTGACGAGGGTTGCGCGATATATTTTGACGTTTCATCTTTACAACTGAGAGGTTTACGTTAATCACACTGCAAACGTTTTGACACAGCGATCTCTTCATCTCCACCATTTTCCGGCAATCCGTTTAAATTTGCTGGATCTCTACTTCGGTGGGCTTTGGAATGAAGCGCGTTAGTGCGACTTTAAAGCATGCAGAGGTTCAAATTTCCCCAAGAAACACGAAGGCCTTCAGTTTGCTGTTCCTTCCCTAGAAATATATCTCGACATTTTTTAGCCCCACACATTTTGGTCAACATGATAGTCTGCGCTGGAGGAATTCTACCTGTTAAATTGGCAAAAAAAAGGATTCCTTAACAACCGGAAGCCTCGTCGAGTCAAGTCAACCTCGAAGGCGTCCTTTGTGCTCGAAGCAGCCGGAGTTTGCATGCCCAAGTTTGAGAGGAAAAAAGCCGAAATGTATATAAAATTACCAGCAATTAAGTCGTTCCTTCGTTTTTTAAGGCCGCCTGTTAAGTGTTTCGCTGTGAAATTCGAGCGCGATCCGAAGCGATGTGCGGCTTCTCGGGTTTTCACAGCATGTTTCGAAATTTGCACCTGCGTCGCAGTCGCAGTCTGCGGGCAGAAGAGCTGCTGCAGCTTCTTGCTGAATGAAAGTTTGACGACACTTTTTGGTGGCTGCTGCTGCTGCTGCTGGAAGTTTCTTGTCTCACTTGGCAGCTGCTGGAGGTTTTAATGGCACCTGAAAAGTGGGAAAAAAGGGGGGGGAGGAGAACAAAGCAACAGCATCGACTATAAAAGTAGTAAGTAGGTTTTTTATTGCCGCTCTCTACTTTGTTACAACGCTCGCTTGTTACGAATTTGTCCACAATAAAAATGGCATTAAATGCCGCACTAAAAGCGGCGAAGAGGAGCTCGACCTCCTCTCTCGCGCTCAGTGGGGGCATCCAAGTATTTCTGTTAATTGGTTCGGGGTTCTCCTTCTCTCCCCCCGCACCCTTTTCTGCACTCCAGGGGGGACTGAAAAAGTAGTAAACGTAGTTTCTCATCCATCAGAAGTCTTAATAAAAATCCAGAGTCTTTAAAACAAGAAATTTAAACTCATTTTCTAATTCATCACAGATTCCCAGACATTTGACACACCCTGTCTTGTGCTCCCCTGAAAACTGCGCTCTCTGCGCTCTCTGCGCTCTCTTTGCAACGCTTGACAGCACAGTCGCCGCTGTCGCCGCCAGTGTTGCCATATTCGGGTTAAACCGAATGACGGCCACCTTTTTCTGTGCGGCACCAAAATAATCGTGCGAGTGACCCACCATCGTGGAAAACAAAGTAATTTTTGTCCATATCAACCCACCTGAAAAATCGATTGTCACAATTCGTGGACTCGCAGAGACAACAGCCGGCAAATCAACCGTAAAATTATTGCTTCCATAAGTGGGCAACCACTGCATTTCTGCACAAATGCACGCACGCCCACCTGCTCGGCGGACTCATGCAGCTCCAGTGAGGTTCCGTGGTTGCATTCAATTTTCGGCTCACAGGTTAGCAGGGAGGGCGCGCGCGCGTTCGTTTACAGCGTAGAATTTTAAATACTCGAATGTCGTCGGCTGCCTGGGCATTTCAGGTTGATAGCTATCGCTAGTGCGATGTGTGTGTGTGTGTGATTCTGAACGGGAAATCCAGACGGACATTTGAGAGGAAACCTGTTGATCGAGCGCACCTCTTCCGCTCCAGCGGCAAAAGAGACCTTTAAGCAGGTAATTTTTGGGCTGGAAACAACCTAAAAAGTACTTTTTAAAAGTTGTAGAAGCCGCAAATTTGGCTGAATTCGAGTCCGAAACTGCTAACTACAGTTGACAACTATTTAACTCACATTTAGATTTGAATTGAGCTTTCATTGTGCTTTTAAAAAGCCACTCGGTACTCGGCAACCATTCAGCATCCATTCAGCATCTATTCAGCATCCATTCAGCACACATTCAGCGCACATTCAGGAAGTACGAAGCACTTAAGAAGATCGTAAAGCAACCCCAGCAGTTTAATCGGTCAGTAAGTGGTGCGGCCTCCAGTAAGAATGTCGGTCAACAGTTCAGCCTTCATGGTCGTCACCGCAGCACGATTTTGGCCTCGAGACTGCAGTCTTCCGTTTAATTGGCTCTCCTTCCTCAATACCAACGCCAGATCATGCGTTGATCTAGAAATTATTAATTAACTTTTATTGTTCTTCTTCGCTTCTCTTCCTCGTCTCTTCCTCCACTCCTTCCACCACTCTTTCCACCACTCTTTCCTCCACTCTTTCCTCCACTCTTTCCTCCACTCTTTCCTCCTCCCGGCTGACTGAGATTTCAGTGAAATGCTTGCTTTTAATTCTCAGCTGGGACTGCAAGCCTCCGCGGCTGGCGATCGAGCGCGAAACGGTAACGAACACCATCTCCATCTCTACGCTCCACAATAGATAATCGCTATCGATTTGCTTGATTAAACAGTAAACGCTTCCTAATTGCTGTGCTGACCCTGTGCGAGGAGCCGCGATCTCTAAATTTCCCCCGCTGGATGGCTGTCGGCTCGGCGCGGATTACGGTGGCGTTGGCGTTGCAAGCTCTCGGCGGACCCTGCAAATCTTTCTGGCCTGAATTCCGATGAGATTGATCGATCACTCGCGCGGTCGTGTGTTCGCGCCGAACGTGCGAAAGAAATCCGCGCCGCGAGGAGCTTTCAGCAGCTCCAGCAAACTTTACACCGGATTACTTGGGACGCCTGGTTTCGGTTTCGGTTTCGCTTTCGGTTTCGGTTTCTTCCACTCGAATGTCAAACGAAACAGCGATCGTGTGAAGTCATTTGACGATCGTGACCATTTGACCGTTTTTACTTTCCCCAGCTCGGCGTCTTCTGTCTCCCGTCCGTTCGATTAACTGCTGAGTGCGGAAAACAGGTTCGATCATTAGATTGCCGCCGCCGCCGCCGCCGCCTCCGCCGCCTCCGCCGCCTCCCTCGCCGAAGATCGATCGATGGATGACCGGATCGCTGCCCCCCACATCTGCCTGCGGCTCTGCTGGCTTAAGTGATTTCTGGCCGCTCAAATGAATTGCGTTTCGCTTTGAATCGAATGCAATTTAACTGAACTGAAACCGCAAACGCTGGTGCGCGAAACGGTAACAAAGCCGGCTCGCGTTCACCGTCTCCAATCCACTCGATCGCCGCGCATGCGTGCCGGCGGATCAGTGAATCCGTTTGCACCGAGCGATCCGATCCGTCCGCGTTTCCTTGCCACTTCGATTAGCTGCTGCAATTTTATCGGCGAGCCGCGGAGAGGAAAATCGAAAGCCAGTTGCAGCCAATTTCGATTCGCAACGGCTTTCGGAGAGGAATTTTTCCATCAGCGATCTTTTGTGACTTTGCGATTTTAATTAAGATCGCAGGTAGCGCGAATGCAACAATCAGCGCTCTTCAATGGCAGCGCATTTCGGCGTGAGCGTGTTTTGAGTGGCATTCAAATTCAAATTCGAACTGAATTACATTACGAATTCAATTTAAACGCATCTAAATGTGGTAAAAGGGGAAAAAAGGCTCGGTTGGGATCGAGAAAAGTGACAAAAACTGATGCTAATTTTCCTGTATGCAATAAAAATATTTTACTCGTTCTTCTATTATTCGCTCTGGTATTTTTGTACCATACAAATTTCTCTCGCATGCGTCCAAGTTTTTTCTAGCATGCGATAAAATTTTTAACTTTACAAGAAATGCCAGTGCGGTTTCTGCGGTTTCTTGCGAATGCGAATCACAGCATCCAACTCAATCTTAAACTGCCTTTTAAGGACGTCAAAAAAGACGAAAACCCACTCAAAATCAAACTCCTGCTTGACAAAATCCACTTGCTGCGCCAACTTCAACGTCACGCGCAACGAATTGCATGCAAGTTCGCACTGAGTGAACGAAGAAGAAGAAGATGCACGCGCGCAATTTTAAATTGCCAGGCAGAATGCAAAGTTTTTTGTTTTTGCAACGTTTTTGCAATGCAATCGCCAAGAAGAACAAAAAATTTTACCTTCAATTTACAAAGTTTTGTCTGCAATTTGTTTTCTGGCATGAAGTAGGACTGTTGTTGTTGTTGTTGTTGTTTCAGGGGTCAGAGCGAGTGCAGGGGGCGCAGTTATGAGGCAACAAGCAACACTTTGCAAGAAATTCTTTACTTTTCTGCTACAAATCTTAGATTCAATCGCTCCCAGCTTGGATTGCCACGACTAAACAAATCTGTTGTTGGCAATAAAAGCAACACACACACACACACGCTAACAACAACAAGAAGTACTACAACAACAACACCAACTAACCAATCTGAGCCTCTCTGCCTGCTCATCCTGCAACAGACGCAGCTTAACGTGATGCTGAGGCTGTAAAAACATTTACAACCAGAACGGAATTCCACGAGGCAACAACAACAACAACAACAACAACAACACCAACCCTCTTTACAGCAGCAGCAGCAACAACAACAACAACACGGATCAACTAAAGAGGATCAACTGCCTGCCTTTCTAAAGGCGTGGATTTGCAAGAAGAGACAATAAAAACAGCAGCAGCGGCAGCAACAACAACACAACAACAACAACAACAACAAGAATTATATTAAACTTAATATCAAACCAACAGACAGACAGACAGACAGACGGTCGGTCGGTCGGTCGGTCGTCCATTCGTTCGTTCGTACGTCCGCTCGTTCTTTCGTTCACTCGCTGCTGTTCGGCATGACGAACCGAAACGTTGAACCGAACCAACGGAGTGCAACAACAGAAAAAACCCGACAACAACAACAACAACAACAACAACAACAACAACAACAACAGCAGATCACAGAAGGGGCTGATGGAAGCGTAGCAAAAAATCGCGAATGACCTTCAGAGAAGCATTTGCAGTCAAGACCAAGGTAACCGCCAGCGCATCGCATCGTATCGATAACGACAACAACAACAACAGCAACGAGAGCAACAACAACAACAACAACAGCAACGAGAGCAACCTGCACAAAAGAAGTCAGAGAGCAGGAGGAGAAGCAACAGCAACACGCACGCAGTTCTTACTGAGGCTGCTGCTGCAACGCTTGTCCAGCCAACAACAAAAACACGTCGTCTCCTTCTGATCTGAGCAGGTGAAGAGGAAGAAGAAGAAGAAGAAGAAGAGAATGGTTGTGCTGGAGCGCCGGTGCGGGGGAGTGGAAGTGGTGGGCAGGAGCAACAACAGCTGCAACAACAACATCATCATGTTTGCTGTGGCGTGATCTTGATGTCGCTGGCAAACCAGTTGCAGGAGGGCAGTTATATTAGTGTTGTTGTTGTTGTTGTTGTTGTTGTTGCAGTTGTTGTTGTTGCAGTTGTGGTCAGTTCTTGTTATTTTCATCTTGTCATTTCTGCTCAGAGGCGTTCGCAGTGGCGTCGAAGGGTTGAAATCCCCCAAAAACAAAATTTTATATTACCAATTTTTCGAATTCATATTTGGGTCTCTTTTGTCCCCCTCGAGAGGTTGTTCGGACGGCGCCGCTGTTGCTGTTGCTGTTGTTGATGGTTGGTTTTTGCAATTCCCGGCCACTTTTTTTCCCTTTTGTTTTAATTCTTGAAAGACTTTTTCGTTTTTCACCTGCAGCTCGTTTCTGCTGCAAAACAACTCAAATACTAAAATACTTCCACAGAAAATGTTGCTGCTGCTGTTGCTGCTCTCGTTGTTGTTGTAGTTGTTGTTGTTGTGAGTTTGTGTAGCATTCTTCTCATCTTTTTGTGTTGAGTTCCCTGATCCTCATGTAATTTTTTCCTTTCATTTTGTGGTTACTGTGATTGTTGTTGCTGCTGCTGCTGCTGGTGCTGCTGCTGCTGCTGCTGGTGCTGCTGCTGCGTTTGCTGCTGCTGCTGCTGCTGCTGTAACATTGCGTTGCCAGGAACGCGTGATATTTTATCATCAGCAATAAATCTTGATTGTGTCCAGTTCGTGGTTGCCGCAGACTGCCACGACACTCGAAAGCCAGCTTTTGGCGCGGCTGTTGTTGCTGCTGCTGATGTTATTGTTGCCCGTATTGTTGCTGCGAAAGCTTTTAAATTGCAGCTGCAAATAAATGACTTTATAACCAGCATAAATAAATCGAGGTCAAGGATAACAAAATCGACTCAAATCAGTTCTAAAACTTTCTCAAACGTCTGACTGCCTGCGATGTTGCTGCCGCTGCTGCCGCTGCTGCCGCTGCTGCTGCTGTTGCTGCTGCTGCAGCGAGAACAACAGGTTGCTGCCATCATTCGGTTTTAATTTGCGCACCGACGTCTATAAATCTCGTGAGAACATCCATCCGGGCCGCGATAAAAAGCCGACATGTGGCCACTTTTTCTTTCCCTTGCTGTCGTTGTTGCTGTCGTTGTTGCTGTTGCTGCTGCTGCTGCTGTTGTGTGTGCAACATTGTTGGCTGCATCTGTTGGCATCGCGCGTCGCGCGTGTGTTGCAAACAATTTTGTCTACTTTATTTCTTTCGCGGCAGCAGCAGCGGCAGCGGCGGGCAACATCGGTGCCTCGCTATCCACTCACGTCGTCGTATTTCATTGGTCGCGCTCGCTTTCAACGTTTATGCTAATCGAATCAGGCCTGCAGGACCAGCAGGACCAGCAGGACCCTCGCAGCTCGCAGGGCCTCGAGTGTCAATCGCGTGAACCTGCAGCGCCTGCGCGGCCCACGGAGCGGCAGCAGCAGCAGCGGCATCAACGGGGACGCGAAGACGCTCTGCACGCGCAAAGTCGAGCTATTAAAATATGCAAGCAGATTGTTGTTGTCACTGCAGTTGCTGGCGGTGTGGCTGTTGTTGTTGTTGTCCATCTACGAGTGGCAACACTTGTAGAGAGCAAAAAACGAGAGAAAAAAGCGAAAAATTTGCATATCTCTCTCGCATGATATACAAACTTGACGTGACATTAAAATGGCATTTGGTATAAATTGACGTAAATTAACTAGAAAAATGGAAGCAGCAACAAAAGACGGGCAACAACAGGCAGCAACAACAGGCAGCAACAACAGGCAGCAACAACAGGCAGCAACAATAAAAAGAAACAATAAAAGTGGAACCCGTTGAGAGATTGAAAGCTTCTTTTTTCTTAAGTAGGCACAATAAAAACTCTTGAATTTGCAGCCACAAGAAACGCAACTCAGATTTATTTACACTCAGCTAATTTTTTATAACTACTTTTATCTCTCTTTAATGGGCGGCTTTTTACTTCCTCCACAATTTGTTGCTCTCGCGGGCAGCGGCAGCGGCAGCGGCAGCTCGTGTCTGCATAACACAAGAAGTTGCTCTCGCAACCCCAATCAATTTAATGGGAAATCAAATTGTTACTTGAAATACGAATACAAATAATGATCACCTACTTAAAAGCTTCCGGGAATACTAATTGCATGACTGGGTTTGTGTTTTGGCAGGCAGATGAAAGGGAGTTCAGAGAGAGAGGGAGAGAGAGAGAGAGAGAGAGGGAATTGAGAGACTTACAAGAAGGTGCAATAATCAGACTTTATTGTAAAATAATAAAAATAACCAATAAGATAAAAAGACTTGAACAAGAAGCAAGAGATTGACAGCTAACTACTGCAAATATATCGAGGAGCAATCGTTAAATTATTTCCTAGATTGTTCCTTAGATTTTTCGTGACATATACTGCTTTTGAAAGTCTCCAGGGACAGCATAAATCTCCGAAATCCTTTTATAAAGTGATAACTTGAGTGATATAACATAAATTTACTTGAATTATTAAGTTATAGTTTGAGGAACAATCTTTAAAATCGAGCCCAGGATTGTTCTTTTGCGCTTACTTGTTGCAGTGAGTAAGGAGAGGGGAAATAATTGCTCAAAATCCTTGTAAAAAGAAACAACGTAGATTACTCATGATTCATCTATTTAAATAATAAAACTTCAACTTAAATTGTGATTCAACGCGAGATACTTGAGGTGACAATGCAAGGGAACAATATTGAAATTTTTACTTTAAAAATACAGATTAACATCGATAGTTAATTTTCGAAACTTTCTCAGAGAACAATTGAGATGTGTATTCACACTGCAAGGATGTAGAGAGACGTACACGCGATCCAAGGAGCAATCAGAGTGCAAGGAGCAAGGAAAGCAAAGATCGTTAGGTTTTCTAACGAAAATAAGAGTTGTTAAAATTTATTTGCTTCATATTAAGTAGAAATTTTGGACGATTCGTGATGCAAACACTCCAGATTTCTCAAGATTTGATGCACAGGCGCAATATTAAGAAAACAACTTTTGAGGAAGTACTTGCAAGTTGCAATCCCCAGTTTTAGGTGCAGCTTTACCTTCACCAGCAACAAGTTCGCTTCGAATGAATGCCTGCATGTCGTCTCTTCAATCCCGGAACTGCATTTCTCACCACCCGCTTTCAGGTTTCTGCATTAACAAATATTTGGAAAATATTTCAAATTTAATCTTCATTAGTTAAGCTGCTCGCTTCGCCTCACAAATTAACCTCCGCTTCGGCGCTTCGGAGGATTTTATAAAACTTTATTAATGTGCGCTCATTTGCACCAGCGATCGCGCCGCCGCCACACATTCCACGCAGAAGTGATGAAAAATTGACCCCGACGGTCCGCACGGCTGACTTTTTTCACGTTTCGCCGCAGCCGCCGCCGCAGCCGCAGGAAAGCGACACCCAAAAATGCTGTCGTGGGTTTTTATATATGCAAATCGGAGAAAAAGTAGACGCCATAATTAAGCACGCTAGATATTGAGAAAAATCCGCTACTTTATGCGTTGTTTGGATCGGCGTTTCGTTCGTCGGTTGTGAGCGGCGGAGCGGCGTTCGTGCGGCGGAGCGGCGTTCGTGCGGCGGAGCGGCGTTCGTGCGGTGGAGCGACGTTCGTTCGTCGGTTGTGCGCGGAGGAGCGGCGGAGAGCGAGGGGGGCGCGCGAACTCGTTTGCGGAAGAAATGATTAGCGGAAAGTGATCGGGTCTCCAGCGAATGCCGTTAAAAAGATAACAGTAATTTGGCGAACAAACTCACAACCAAATCCAGTTTGATTTGCCGCGAATGGCTTGTGAATGTTGCGAGCCGAGTTAAAAAACCCATAAAATTTTGATATGTTTACGAGGGGTTTCTTTGGAATTCGGCAGACAAATGCAAATCTATTGAGATCAGTCGATCTTTGATCATATTTTATGTTAACAACAACAGCAACAACAGCAACAGCAACAGCAACAACACCAACAACAACAACACCAATAACACGAGTAGTAAATCAATTATTACGTCATTTACACGAATGTGTTGCGTGGAGAGAGTGTCACTCACACTACCTCTCGCGTAACTGCGGCTGGAGCTGTCAAACCGTAACTGATTGAGTGAATGAATGAATGAATGAACGAATGAATGACTGAGCGCCCGAGCGGCTGGCGTTGATCGCGAAAGAGCGTTGATTTGCTTTTGCTTTGTTGTTGTTTGTGAAATACTAAACCGCAAAACTGCGAAGAATACTAATTTCAAAATAATGGACATTTTTTTCGCTGCTCTTCTTCTGTCTCACTCTTTCACTCGGCGAGTGAATTGTGTTTACCGCTGATCACGCGACACGATGATCGCTCTTCATCGCTGGCCGCTTCTGCGTCATGATTTGGGTCACAAGGCGGCCTATTTTGCTCACTTTTCACTCTTCGTTTGCCTTTCAAAAGACGGCTTAACGCAAAAACTGGCAACTCCGCAGTGTCCTTGTAACGCTTTCGCTCTTAATTCACTCCACACAAAAATTCACGCTCCTCTCCGCAAGCTTCACACACACACACACACACACACACACACACACACACACACACACACACACACACACACACACACACACACACACACACACACACACACACACACACACACACACACACACACACACACACACACACACACACACACACACACACACACACACACACACACACACACACACACACACACACACACACACACACACACACACACACACACACACACACACACACACACACACACACACACACACACACACACACACACACACACACACACACACACACACACACACACACACACACACACACACACACACACACACACACACACACACACACACACACACACACACACACACACACACACACACACACACACACACACACACACACACACACACACACACACACACACACACACACACACACACACACACACACACACACACACACACACACACACACACACACACACACACACACACACACACACACACACACACACACACACACACACACACACACACACACACACACACACACACACACACACACACACACACACACACACACACACACACACACACACACACACACACACACACACACACACACACACACACACACACACACACACACACACACACACACACACACACACACACACACACACACACACACACACACACACACACACACACACACACACACACACACACACACACACACACACACACACACACACACACACACACACACACACACACACACACACACACACACACACACACACACACACACACACACACACACACACACACACACACACACACACACACACACACACACACACACACACACACACACACACACACACACACACACACACACACACACACACACACACACACACACACACACACACACACACACACACACACACACACACACACACACACACACACACACACACACACACACACACACACACACACACACACACACACACACACACAGAAACACACTCATTTTCAGAGACTCTTCTTCTTCCTCTGGGTGGAAAATAATAAATAACGACGAGTACGAGTATTTAAACGAGTACGAGTATTGAAACGAGTACGAGTATTTAAACGAGTACGAGTATTTAAACGAGTACGAGCATTTAAACGAGTACGAGTATTTAAACGAGTACGAGTATTGAAACGAGTACGAGTATTTAAACGAGTACGAGTATTTAAACGAGTACGAGTATTTAAACGAGTACGAGTATTTAAACGAGTACGAGTATTTAAACAAGTACGAGTATTTAAACGAGTACGAGTATTTAAACGAGTACGAGTATTTAAACGAGTAATTACCGGCTCATAAATCGCAGGATCAAAAGATCGATCAGGACGACGATGACAGCTTAGCTGACGATCAACATGCGATAGAGTTTTTCTTTATCTTTTTTTAGCGATCGTCGATCGCTCTCTTCGCTAGACAGCGTTTTGAAAATCGCCCGAAATTCGAAACTTCTTGCGCTCGTATTACGCAAGACGGCTGCACCGATCGATCATCTGCTGGCGCGAACGAGTGGCAGCTGCTGCTTTCCTGACCCGAACGCGGCTAATGAAGCAGTTAATCGCCGCTTTTTACGGCTCGCGGTCGCGAACGATTCTGGCGACTGACTAGCGACGTCAGGCGACCGACTAACGACGGCTGAGGATCACAGGATCGCCAATTTTTTCATGAACGCCGTCGTGTTGAAGTTACGCGCACAGAATACAGAAAGTTGAACGTTTTTATGACGGACATTAAAAAAAGAAACCAAATTTCAACGCAGACCAGGCAGCGTGTTTCGACTTCTCATCTCCTCCTCCTCCTCCTCCTCCTCCTCCTCCTCTCTCTCCCTCTTCCATTCCCTCTACCAGCCTTCCAAGCAGCCTCTAAATTTGGCGAAACTTAAAATTCAAAATTTCATGTTGCTCCAAATTTCGGCAGTGCAGCCGATGCGTGCTCACCAGCGGGTGGACGATCGCGCGACCGCCGAATCGCCGCGTGGAGTGTTCGTGGAGAAGTCAGCCGTCCACTGGCTCCGCGACTGCCAGGAACCGCGGGGGGCAGGTAACCTCAATGTGTAGCAGGCAGCCTGTGCAAAATCGCCCGTGCGAGACTCGAAGACTCGGCATGAAGTTGAACGAACCGAGCCACGGGAATGAAAGCTTCTTCATTCATTAAAATTTCAAATATGAGACCAAGAAAATAAATTAAAATTCAGTAAATAAAAATTCTTTTGCAAATCAGGAATGCATTTCAAATGCATTCGTCAATCAATCAAACGAAAGAAAAACAAAAAGCGGAGCGAACGACAGACGATCGACAGACGATCGACAGACGATCGACAGACGATCGACAGACGATTTTTCGCAGATAATTGAAACCTGAACAGAATTTACATTTATTTTCCAAGCGGTAACTGGGAAAAAAGTACTGAGTGAAAATTGGAGAGTAAACGTTAATATTGTGTGAAATATTGAGAGAAATATTGCACAATATTTTCTATGTAATACAGTGATAATTAAATTTAGAAGGAAGGAGTAAAATTAGTGAGAATAGCAAAGTATTGTGCTATAGATTGCACAATATATTGCGCAATAATTTGCACAATATTGCTTTTCAAAGCCACTATGCCATCTGTGAAATGATTTAAGCATGTATTGAGAGAACTACTCGTAGAACTACCCATTTATTCTTCAATTCAACAGCTCAGTTATTTTGGAATCTCTAAAGTCGACAAGATTTTTGTGATCCTGCCAATCCAACTCTCGAAATGAAATCATTCCACTAAACTAAAAATCAACAATACACTTACAACATTTAAAATATTGTCATTCCATTCAATATCCATTAACTTGATGTCAATCAATGTTGGCCGTAACGATCGTGGCTGACAAAACTGACAAACTGTCAGCGAATTGGCGCTTTTAATTTATGCATCGCTTGTTGTTGCAGCTAAAGTTGTTCAATAATAGCAGCAAAAAGTGAGTGAATGCTAAACTCTTCCCTCCCATTCCCCCCCCCCCACACCTCTTCGAATGGTCCAACTGGTGATCTTTGACCGCAATATCACTGTAAATCAATATTAGAAATGCTGACATTCGTTCAGCGGTCGGCAAATTTCAACCATTCAGGTTCGCAAATTCCATTCAGGTCGGCAAATTCCATTCAGGTCGGCAAAGTTCTCCTGCTCGCGACAGCATTGAGACGATTAATTTGATTGTTCACTCGAGGTGGTCCAGCGTAATGAAGTCATCATCAGCGTCGAGCGGGATCGTCATGGAGAGGTTTGATCATTCGCTGGCTTGACTGGCTGATTGAACATTCCGTGATGACTGCCTCGATCTTCAGTGGTGAGTGAATGGAGGAATGAGTGAATGAAGGAATGAGTGACTGGAGGAATGAGTGACTGGACGGATGAGTGACTGGACGAATGAGTGACTGGACGAATAGAATGGAATGAGTGAATGGCCAGCTAAGGAATGGAATACCGAATGAATGCTTTTTTAATGTTTAGATATTAAAATATGAATTACTGAATATTCTCCGCGATCATTCAGTTATGATCGCCATGATTGCGAGTTATTAATTTTACTGCTGCTTTTAAATTTATTGCCGTCCTCATTCTTCAAAATAGCCGTCGCTTAATATTTTCAGCGCTATTGTTCTCGATAATCGCTTCTTCTAGATTCTTCCAACTGTTAGCTGGATTTTATTGTATTATTAAAACACTAAAACGAAGTTTTTTAGAATTTTCGCAACTCTTAGAGATCCTTGAGAAACGCAGTTCTTGATGCAGAATTCGAGAATCTGTCGAACTTTTTATTCTCCTATTTAAATTTTACTATGAAATTTTTATTTTTAGCTCAAATTTTAATTCTTCCCAAGCACAACAGTTTCGAACAAGCCAAAGTTTGTCTTAATTACAACAAAGACGACTTATTTTATTGTAAAAAAACCAACAACGAGATGGATTTCAGTGAGCTTTTCATCTTACGACGGCGCATGTTGAGTCTCGCGTCGCGCGCGATCTGACAGTGCGGTCGCCCCGTGCCGTTTCTGCCGCTGCACGCTGAAATCATGAAGAAACATGAAAAGCGATCGCTGTGATTGCTTCAAAAAACTACAGCAACAGCGGTAACAACAAGAAAGTCCCAAAAATATTACTGTGAATCTTGCCAACACGAGGATTTGACGTCTCGCGCGGCGGCGGCGGCGGCGGCGGCGCGACCATTAGAAATCGTGACGCGATTTCTGTGGTTTTGTGAAATTTTGGGTATTTTTTTAAATGTTTTGGAAATTTTGGTCAAACGAAACTGAAGCACAAGAAAATCTTTCCGGGAGAGCGCGCGCGCGCTGAATAAATGCAATCGAAACTCGAGCAACGTGCCGCCACACAAATCACGCTTCGAGCCAAGTTAGCGCGCAGCAAGCTACGAGCGAGCCAGCAAATCAGCCGTCGCAACCGAGCGACCGGCCGGCCGGCCAACCAGCGGGCCAGCGCGTGTGATCGTGCCACGATGTGGCAACAGTGCGGCTCCAACGACAGCAAGTCGCGTAAGCTTGCAGCTTGCAGCGTGCGGCTTTTAGAAGTCTCGTTGCAGCAGCTAATTTGCAGCCTCGGGGGTCAGAGAGTCAGATTGGTCGGCACGCAATGCAAATGCTGAGCCGCCAGCTGCCGATCTTCTTGAATTGATCGCAGTCTCGCAGTCTCGCAGCCCCGATGAAAACGAATGAGCGGTCGAGCAGCCGTGCGGTGGAGACGGCAGCGCAAGCGACTTGCAAGACGGCCGCGCAAGCGACTTGCATGCCTGCCGTCTGTCGCTCGCTGTTTTGCAGCTTGTAGTTCTTGAGCAGAGTAAAAAGTGACGGCGTAGATATTGACAAAGAAGAAATTTAGCCAGAAATGACAGCTTTTTCAAATCTTTTTCTGCTCTTCCTTGCTGCCGCGACTTTGCGGTCGCTTTGAAGTCGCGCGTTCCGAGTCGCGCGTTCCGCGTCGCGCGGTCGCCTTGCAAAATCTGCACTGATTGATTGCGTTCAATCAAACTGTGCGACGATCGCTACCGGTCTGCATTTAAATTGACGCAAGGCGAGCGCAGTGGCAGGCTGCATCCTGCCGAGAGAGTTTGCGGCGTGAAAGTCACCGAAAGGCCGCCGCGGCATCTGCAGAGCGATCGTCAGTTCAGCAGTTTTGAGGATTTCATCCTCTTCGCCCCGCTGTTGGTTGATTGCATTGTCAAGCAGTGAATTGCGAGGCCACCAGCAATCAGCCAGAGATCCTCCTGCTCCTCCTCCTCCTCATCGTCGTCGTCGTCGTCGTCGTCGTTGTCCGTCACCGCTAACCGGCGGCCGTTCACGAAATTTAGAACGAAACTTTCTCTCCGTCTGCTCGTCCAGCACGTGATCGCTCGTTCTCGTTTGCAGTTTTAATAGTTTTTTACTGGCGGCGGTCGCTGCGGCGTTCGCTTCTGCCGCTGCTGCCGCTTCTGCCGCTTCTGTGGTTTTCTTCTCCTGCTCTGGAGCAGCGGGATCTCGTGAACAGCATGCAGCGGCTGCCGATTTCTGGCCAGCAGCGCGCGATCGTCGTTCTTTACTGCTGACTGCAGCGTGCGATCGTCTGGTGAAAAGTTGTGTTTACTGGTTTTCTTTTCACTGAATTCCTCTTCCTCTCGCCTTCATCCTCTCTTCAGCTTCAGCTTCAGCTTCAGCTTCACTTGGCTGCCGTTTCGCTGCCTCTTTCAATTTCAAGCCGACTGATGTGTGAACGGGAAAGTTTGCGGTCAGCGGTGATCGCAACTGAGAACCAATCGATCAATCGCTGCATCGTTTCAGCGGACTGCAGACGGCTGCAGAAGGCCGCGCGGCTCAGCTTTTCTAATGAATTGTTCGCGTCTGAATTCTACTTTCCACTCTCTGCTCGAAGGAATTTGAGACGAGGGTTTCCCTGCTGCTGCTTCTCTCTCTCTTCTCTTCTTCGCTGAGTAATCGTCGCGTCGCGTCGCGTCACACGTTAGAATCGTGATGATCATGCGATCGTCGCATCTTGAGATGAAGTGATTTTCTTCACAGAGTCGCTCTTCGGTCGAGAGGCACCCGAGTCGCTCTTCGGGTTTCTGTGTTGCTGTTGCTGGTGGCGTTTAATTGCGTTTTTCAGCACCATTTTGTTCGAGTGGCATCATTCTGTTGTTGTTGTTGCTGTTGCTGTTGTTGTTAACGCTGTTGGTGTTGCCAATATTTTGCGTTAATGATGATTGATGACCACCGATTTAAGCAGCATCAGCAGCGAATTCCTGTCGTAAATCGATTTTAATTGACGTGCAAGGTCATCACAATCGATTTGCATGATAATCAAGAACGTTTGTGGTTGTTGTTGGTGTTGTGGTTGTTGTTATGGCTGTTGTTGTTGTGTTTGTTTTACTTTAAGCTGCCTGGTGGACGTGTTGTTGTTGCCTTTATTATGATTACTGGTCTCGATCTTGTTGCTGATGGTGTTGTTGCTGCCATTGTTGTTATTGTTTTTGTTGTTGTTGTTCTTATCTTTATATTAAAATTGATTTCTGAGTTCATTTTACATCCACGCATCGCCTGATAACGAAAATTCGTATGCTAATTTTTTTTCAGAAATTCTGTGATTTTTTCTTCCTGGCTCGCTTAACCCTTCTCGGCCTCGCGTTCCCCCGCTGCACTGCGATTCCGCTGCGATTTCACACGATCTGTCAACAGCCTGCGATGGTTTTGCATAAATTTCGCGTTTAGTTGGTGGAGTTTGAGTTGTTTCTTCAGCATTCTGTTGAAATGCTAAAACGCGTCCAACTCACGTCACGCTGCGTCCAACTCACGTCACGCTGCTGTTGTTGCTGACCTTCGTTCGAATTGTTGAATCGCACAATCGATGCATGAGAAAGAAGAGACGCGCGTTTTCTGCTCTCAACACCAACAACTCAGCGCCGGCGTGAGTTCAAAACCCACTCCGTCTTCTTCCGTTTCATCGAGCAACATTTTCTCATTTTAATTTCTCCACTCACACCTGCTGCTGCTGCTGCTGCTGTGCTTCGATGTGCTTCGATGTGTTTTCGATGTGTTTTCGATGCGCTTCCCACGAGAGCCGCTCGCTGCCGCTGATGCTGCTTAAATTAGATTGCTTGCAATAATTTTCGCAAATAATAAATGCAAATTTTGGAAGTGTAGACGACAACAACAACAACAACGAAGCAAGACGGCAGACAAGCAACGTGAAGCTGCGGCGCGGCGGCACCGCTCGCGGTTCGCGACAACCAAATGCGTGCCTCTCGCCAGCAAACAAGAGACTGACTGCTGAGATTATTGATTACCGTTGCTGTTGTTGTTGGTAGTTGTTGGTTGTTTTTGTTGTTGTGCTTATTTTTCATGTCTCTCTGTGATTTTATGAGTTATTCTTGAGCTTTTTAAATAGAAATCCCAGCCAGTGAGGAACTGCAGAGGTGGGCAAACATTTTCTTGGAGTTCCCAAAATATTGGAAAATTTTAGAAATGAATTTTGCAGCACGTGGCAAAAGTTTGCGCACGCCTGCCTGCCAAGAAAATCGATTGTAACGAGCGACGGCGGCAACTCTGGCGAAGAGGTGGGCGTGGCGTCTAGCGTTGCATTGCATTTGCATAATAAAGTCAGCTTTGGCACGCCTGCCAGTCGCTCGCCGCCATCTTAGACGCCGCCGACAATTTTAATGCCTGCTTTGCATGTTGTTGCCACTCTTGTCCGACTTCGTTTGGAACGTTTTATTGTTCGTTAAAATTATTACAGTTCTTGCTGTCGTTGTTGTTGTTATTGTTGTTCTTACTGTTGTTGTTACTGTTGTTGTTGCATATTTTCCGTTAACGCAGCCTGAAGCAAGCGCGAGCTTTTAAAATTCCTCTAAAAGAGAAGAAATAAATGTAAAGATAAAATAAAAGTAAAAACTTGAAAATAGTTGAATCTTCAAAAATTTTATTCAACTCTTCAGCTGGCGACGACGATCTTCTTCGGTGTGCAGACGCAACGTCACGCCAACAACTTGCAACGTCATTCACGCCTAAAATCAACAGCAACAAAAGCAACAGCAACGACAACAAAAACAACAGCAACAAATCCTCTCTCTTAATTATGATTAATTGGAGTTGGTGAGTCGCCAAAAAAGAGCCACCAAAACGCAGTCCAGCGCGCTCTGGCGCTCATCGCTCGCCGTCCGCGTCCTTCTGCGATCTCTTCTGACGTCCCTTCGCTGCTGCCGTCGACTGTGACGTTCGATTTCGACCCCGAAAGGTGTCAACAATTTCGTTAGCGGTGTTTCCCCCCTCCCCCCCCCCCTCACTCACTGCAGTTGTTATTCTTAATTTTATTGCTGTTTTCACTTTCCGATGGGCATCCTGAATGCAGTGAAAAAGTGTTTCAACGCCGCCATTAAAATTGCTGCCACCGTGGCGGCGGCAAGCAACAACAACAACAACATGCAGCAATCTCACTTTATTGTTGTCATTATTTTTTTGTGTGTTAACATTAAATGATTCAAATTGACGTTAATTTGCAAGAAAACGATGGACGAAAAGGAAAGAAATGTGCGGCCGGCCAGAGAAGAAGCAGAAATGAAGTTTTACGCAAAATTGTTGTAATTCTGATTGACATTCCGAAGAAGTTTCTTAATTTTCTTGCTGGTTTTTTTAGCTGTCGGGTATTCGAATGACCGTTCGAATAGCTGACCCTCCGTTTTTCTTCGAAGCGATGACTTGCAATCGATTGTTTGGGTCGTTAATTGCTGCTGACATTTATTTTACTAAGTTTTAAATGCCGCTTTCAGCGAAACCTGGAAATGGGGTTTAATTCAAAAAGCCAATTTTAACTTCAAAAAGCCATCGAAACCACGTTATTTAGCCTTAAAATGGTCGAAATCGGTGATTTTTGGATGGAGACAATAAAAATCACGTGTTTTAATTTCAAAACGGCTGAAAAACTCGTGTTTTTAGCCTCAAAATTAACGAAAAAAACCGTGTTTAATTCTCAAAAAGTTCGAAAACTGCTGTTTTTCTGCTCAAAACAGATGAAAAGACGCGTTTTCGCTTCAGAACCGTTGAAAACATGTGATTTTTTGTCTTAACGCGCCCGAAAACCCGTAGTTTTACCTCGAATCGGACGAAAACACGTGTTTTTATTTCGAACTTCTCGCGAAACACGTGTTCTTGCTTTAAATTTGTCTAAAATATTTGATTTCTTGCCTTAAAACGGCTGATATTTCATGTTTCAACCACAAAACGGCCGAAAAATGTGGTTTTTCGTCTCAAAATGGCTGAAAACACGCCAGTTTATTTCTCAAAATGGTCGCAAACTCCTGTTTTTGCCTCAAAAAGGACGAAAACAACTGTTTTCACCTCAAAACTGTCGAAAACATTTTATTGTTTGTCTCAAAGTAGCTGAAAACGTTGGATTTTCATGTTTTAATTGTGTTATTTCGTTAATTTTTATTCCAACTATTGGTTAATTTTTTTATTCTAACTAATTTTTACTCGCTGATTATTTTATCGATTTTCGCTTATCTGCGGCTGAGGCTGAGAGGTCAAAAGTTGAGGAAAATTGAATTCTAAATAAAAAGTGTGGAAAATGTACATCGAAACGAATCAATAAATCAAACCGCAAAAAATGAAGGCAAACCGCAAAAAATCAATGCGAACCACACAGCAAGACCGGGTCAGGGGGGAGGATGGGATGCAAGATTGAATTCAGAAGATTAAGAATTGCAAATTTCGTTAAACTAAGAAAAAACTACTTCAAACTCAGCGAATACAAAATGTGAGAAAAAGCTGAGGGTAAGAAATGAAATCAAAAATCGAAGACCAAAGAAATGAGATGCGAAATTGATGGGAAGCTTCCAGGTTACGCCGGAGTAATTTAGCGGTTAAGAGGTGAAGAAAATCGTTCGCAGGCGACCTGCATTTCCTCAGATACCGACTTGCGAAGCTTCTTGAGAGCTCTGGACACGCGGTCTCTGGCTGGTCAGGCGCCATCCTCCCCAAAAGTCGGTCACGCTCCGCTTTGCGCTTCGCAGCCCCACAATTAATTCCAGCTCAACTCGCAGCACTTCTAGCAATAAATTCACTCTAATCGGTGACCATCAGCGACAGCGGCAACAACTGCAACATTCACGATCCCGCGATCGCGCCACGAGAACAAGCAAATTTCCTTCTCAGCAGCTTCAATAAATCAACGATTTTTTCCTCACTCAAATTTATGCATACGGAAAATTAGAGAAAATTTCTAGCAGCAAAATTAAAAAAAAAAAAATCGTACAAAAAATTCCGACAAAAAATTCGGACAAAAAATTCCGACAAAAAAATCGGACAAATGAAAGAAGAATTTCGCGCGAACGAACCTCTCTTCTCACGGCGGAATTCATAGCGAACAGCACGGGGCACTTGGAAGTCTCCGTAGCAGTCGCAGTTGACTTCCAATTCCCAGTTGGATTCCCGCCTCCGCCTCCTCGCTGCAACCGACCGACCGTCTTCTGCATCCTGCAGAGCAACCAACTCATGATTTCGAAAGTGTTCTCAGGAGTCACGATGAACTTTGAGCATCATCGGCTCCACATCTCGCGTCCTCCACATCTCGACCCTCCGCACCCCCAACATCACTTTTGAATCCGTGTGGCTGCCTGCGATTTTCGGTTGCTCCGAAAAACCCAACATTGAACGGATTCTCGTCGGTCTCACAGGCGGCGACCAAGACCAGGTCAGCTGCGGAATCGGTGCTCGCATATTCTCGTCGAGGTCAATCCTGTCAGACAGACGGACGGACAGACGTTCTGTTTCACGCTCCTCTTTCGATCCTCGTAATTTCACCGTCACTTCGATGCTTCCCTGGATCGGGTTGTTCGATTCATGGCTCTTTTTACTGCTGTTGTTGTTGCTGCTGTTGTTGTTGTTGTTGTTGTTGTCGTTGTTGCTGCTGCAGGCGACTGCTACTTAGCAGCACGATATATCAGCAACTGTTGCTGTTGTTGTCGCACTTTTACAGCCAGCAGCCGCAAGTGAAACGTTAAGCGAATCTCGCAAAACAGAAAAACCAAACATAATAAATAAGTGATAATAGTTTCCTGTGATAAGTCCATCGGCAACAAGTAATAATAACAGCAACAACAACAACAAATCTTAGCTCCATTCTACTATTTTGACCCCGATCTGGAGTTGATCGTCTCCACGAGCGCCGAATGCAGATCGCATGTCGTAACATGGGAAGGCATGACGGAGTATCTTTTTCAAGACGCTCCACGTGTTTCATTCAAATTGCAACAACAATCTTTAAAGCTTCCATTAAAAAACTATTGCTATTAAAGTTTTTCACTACGATTCCGGCAAAAACATTTGCAGTGGTTGTTCACGCGATTGCAATGTTGATCTTGCCAAATCGATCAACCGAATTTAATGTCTTCCCCGAGGCGTTGTAGAGCGCGGTTCTCAATTCCAGTTCAGTACGAACGTGAAAAGTGATTGTTTGTGTGCAACCGACGACTGTTAGCTGGATTGAATGTTTAGAGGTTCGTAGAACTGTTTTGGTTTTCTGCAACAGCAACGCGATCGCTTCGGCGATACAACGCGATCGTCAAAACAGTTGGATTGTTCTTGCAACTAATTCAGTTCACGGTTACAAGGCCAAATGCAGATTGCAGCGTGCAGTTTATTTTAAGAAGAATCTGGCTGATCGTGAGGAACTTGAAGAGGCAGAAACTCTTTCGAATACGAAATGAAACTGAAATTGAGCTATTGAAAGCTTTAATGACACAATTAATTGAAATTCTAGCCAGCACGATCGCCTCCGTGTCACCTAGCAATGGAAAGACGATCCTACCTTGATATAAACTGAGAGAGGCTAACTCTGAAACCTTCCCTTTCCAACCTTTTTTGCCCTTTTTTACCCTTTTTTAAACCCGCCAAAGCTATTAAACCGCGCCGAGGTCTAACAATGGCGCCAGCGGCTCGTAAATTAGTTATCATTTCGAAAAATCTGCTACCCGTTGATACCTCCGGGGCAGCTGTTCTCTCAAGTCGCAGTTAAGCTGCTTAAAAACGCGAGCCAGCAGCCAACACACGAGAGTTCTACTCGTAAATAACTGAATAAAAACGCTTGTCAATTTAAATTAGCTTACGGCCGGCCGGCTTTTTTGTGACCCGAACAAGTGCCTCCGGGACTGGAATTCGGGGCGAGCAAAAACGCTGATATTGAGTTTTCAATTCTGCATGAAATGAAAGGAAAGCAAGAAACTTTGCGTGGTCACACAATAACCGTCAGTTTGTCTCAACCACATGGCAGCGCGATCGTGCGTTGATCTGAACTCGAGTGATTTTCGAATGCCATTCAATGCTGATTTTAAGTTGTTGCACTCGCAAATCACACACTTTCGCTTTCCTTGCGAGATCAATAGAAATCTTGTGGAATCCATTGTTGTGGTTGTTGAGGGTGCGCAATTGTTTCGATTGCTCGCAAATTTGCAGCCTTAATGAGCAGCCGAAGATCCTCCAAATTGCGTACTGATTGCCACAAACTGATGGGCAGACCGACCGAAAGGCACCATTGAGGTTGGCAACTCTAATGTCAGTACAACGAATTGCCAATTGAAAATGATAAAATCGATTTAGAGGGAGTAGCAATTTTTTTGCCTCTGATCTTCACAACTCTTGGCAAGAAAGGTCAGTTGTGACATGACAGCCGCGTCAGTTGCTCTCGAAATTTTGCAAAAAAGCAACTAATTTATGTTTTCAAATTCGATAATCCGAAAGTTATGCAATCGGCTTCATGTTGGCATTCATAGCGAAGTTTTTATAGCTTTTTTAACTATGAGGCCACTTCGAGTGATCTCATCTACTGTATTTCGAATAAATATACTTTTTCAACAAGCAAATAATTTTTTTTTTGCACCCGCAAAACTGTCGACCTTCCAAGATCACCGAGACCAGTCGGTCCAACTGGATGAAGGTTTCCTGAGAAGATCGCGTTCAAGACAAGACTGCGTTCTGATGAAATGCAATCGACGTTAATGATCAGCATTTTCGATGACAGTGGACGAGTTAATTTGAACTCGGAAGATCGGTACCAAGTCGGTGACTGTATTTCCAAGTGACCTCAAGGGGGACAAGATGGGGAAATTTGCAACAACTGAATGCCAAACAATCCTCTCTCATTTATTTTTGAATCAGATCGTAACTTAAAATATCGCTACCAATTTACTTCTAACGGACTTCGTAGAAAAACATCACACCAACCACAGTAACAACATTCGATTTTGCAACGTTGTGATTGAGTTTTTCTGCCGCTACGCACTTCAGAACGCATAAATTTCGCCAAGATTACGTTCGTTTTATGTGGCGGCCGCTGTTGTTCGAAGCGCTCCACGGCAACTACCGTTGAATGTGCGACTTTTTCTTGCCGCACGAAGAGCTGTTGCACCAACATCGCTCTACTGGTGTCGCACCAACGCCGCTCCACTGGTGTCGCACCAACGCCGCTCCACTGGTGTCGCACCAACGCCGCTCCACTGTAGAGTGTATATCCGCAATTATTAATCTCCGATGCTCATGCTTCTCTTCTGTTCGGTCTTCTTCTTGCAGGATGACATGAGCGACCAGTGCAGTCTAACGCAGGCCGGTCTGGAGGAGTACAACATACGCTCGTCGTCCTACTACGACCAGCCGGTGCTGTTCCACCATCAGAAGCAGTCGTCTTACGCGCAGTCGGAAGGCTACCACAGTTATGTGTCCAGCTCGGACTCCAGCTCGGCCACTCCGTTTCTGGACAGGTGAGTTGATGCGTTCGGACGCGATGCAACTGCCGCACCAGCTGACGGTCCGACGATCGCGGTCGTTGCACGTTCAAATCGCGATAACTGTCATGCATACGGTAATGAAATCAATTAAAGTGCGTTTTGAAGTCACAATAATTCTACGAGACCGCTATGCGTGGCGAAGAAATCTTGCCTGCGAATTAATTTCCTTATCTCTTTCAATTCCATTTCGGTTTCAACTAAATTATTTAGATATTTTCCATCAAAATTATGCAAAAACCTGTATATTTAAGATGTAAGAAATTTGGAATTCATGTAATTTTGCTCAATTCGATCAATTATAAGTTTGAGGTTAACTAGTGGCTGACAGTTTCTGGTCTCAGCTGTCATAAGCCAAGATCAATCAGCTCGATCAGCAACCGCATGACCATCATCAGCCATAACAAACCCACCGCGATCGACCAATGCGACCAACAAAAGTCTCAACCTGAACACGATCATCATCATCACCACCATCGTCACCATGATCATCGTCAAACCGCATGATCGTCATCCACAATAACGAATCGTCATCAACAACACCGCGATCAATCAATGCGAGCAACATAAATCTCAACCCGACCGCGATCATTGCCACCATCATCGTCACCATGATCAACGCCTTGGTCGTCATCGTGATCATCATCGCGAGCATCATCGCGAGCACCATCACGACCATCATCACGATCATCATCACGATCATCGTTACTGCATTCGTACGCTGAACGTGAACGGTTTTCTTCTCCGTTTGTCGTCGTCACTCGATCGCATGCCGCTGAAGCACGTTTCCAGCATTTCCTCGATCGGCCGCAAACGCTGAAGAGGTGTTATATGGTCAGTGGTGCTCGTACCAGCGGCCGGCCGGCCGCTTGGAACGCTCTCATGCGTTCAGAAATCATAATAACAGTGTAATTAATGCCATGCGGTTGTTGCTGCTGCCGCCGTTGTTGTTGTAACTGTAGGCCGGGTACGTCAATTTCCAGACGCGGCTGACTTTTATTATTATGGATCTCGATAATTCGTAATAAACTTGTTCGACATTCTTTGGGACGAGTTGTTCAGTCGCGGTTTCCACTGGTATTCAGAGGCAGGAATTCCGCTGGCTCTGCCGACGGAAGCTTGGAATTCGGACGGACTGAATTATGATTGGTAATCCGGGCGTGGGTAGGAGATGCTGGAGTCGGATATGTTTTTAATGAGCCACAAGGGACTTGCAAACAACATTTCTAGAATGACAATCGAGGAGAACCAGAGCCAGTTGCCACTAGAGATGGCTGGTGATCGCGCTACGATCGTCATTGCAACTGCGACTTAATGGCGAAACGATGTTATTTCAACAGTTTTTCAATTTTAATTTGAAGCCCTCCACTCTGGTCCAGTAGATCTCGAAAGGCTTAGAACGAAATTCAGTTCATTACGGAAATGGTAGGCTTTCGTGATGCCACCACTGCTGTGCGCTGAATGGCAGCTCTAACGAGTTGCTGCCACATCGTGTAGCGTTAGCAATCCCTGAATGCGGCCACTCAATTGCCTTTGGAGGAACGTAACGAGAGTTCGTGCTACGTAATTCGAAACCCCACGCTTATTGACGTGAGTCGTCGCGCGTGTCGGTCCGAGCGGCCCGAGCAACTGCATTCCCGCGAGATTACGAGAGTTCCAGCGGCGCGTCAGGTGGGCGGGCGGAACAACGAAACGCTGCCAATTTAATCAGCTTAGTCTACGAATTGAATTGAATAACTTTTATTATTTCGATTGTCCTTCAAATGGACTTCAGGTTTTTCAATCTTTTATTTTTACTGCCGCCCAGCAAGTGGCTTCAAGTAGCTCTCTACTTGTTTCGCGCTCGTTCTTTCAGCGACTTAATGTGATTTCAATCAATTTGAATTCGCAGCGTGCGGAAGAACGTGTTTCTGCAGCTGAAATTGAATTCCTTTTGTTGTCGTTCGCTCTCTCAACGTACATTGATTGCTTTCATTGTTCTGTTTGTAGTTGATTTCAATAATCATGACAGCCAAAACAACAGCAACAACAGCAGCAACAACAACAGCAGCAACAACAACAGCAACACTGCCAGCAACTCGCATCGCAATTACGGAATTTTGTATTCCACGATCGCGCTAAAAGAAAACGAAGACAAAAAGCCGTTATTAAGTATTGAATCCGGGATGGAATGAAAGATTGAATTAAACAGAAATTATTGGGTAGCGATAAATGAAGTTAAACGGATTCGCTGATTTCAGAATCTCCACTCAAAGCGGTTATTTGTGGCCGAATTAATATGTCATTAAATTTTAACCTTGATTTCCGCACTCCACGCCAGTGTGTGTGTGTGTGGCAAAATAGACCTCCGTTCAGTAATCACAAGCCAACAAGCCATTAAATTCAGTGGACCACCAGCAATTGCATCACCCGAAACTATTCTAAAATTAAAAATTGCATAGCCTGCGTTAAGAGTAGCGAAAAATATAATTTTATTTTTCTCCCCCCCCGCAGATTGCGTCAGGAGAGCGAGTTGCTGTCACGTCAATCACATCACTGGTCGCAGAACGATTTGTCATCGGTGTCCTGCACTTCGGTGGCCCCGTCGCCCACGCCGCTGCTGCCAGCCATCAACGGACGCGACTCCGCGTCGGGTAACCATGGCGACGGTGGCGCAGGCGATCACCAGCAGCAGCAGCAGCACAACAGCTCCGAAAGCACCTCGTCAACGGAAACCCTGAAGTGGCTGGGCTCGATGAGCGACGTGTCGGAGGCGAGTCACGTGACGGGCTACTCGGCGATATCGGAGTCGGGTGAGTAGGGGAGAAAACGCGGCCCTGTTTCTGGTCTCGGTGGAGCAGGACGTCTTGGTTTGGGTTCTTGTATTGACCTGAAATTCTTAATTCCTAACCTCAGTCCTGTTTTTGGTCTTACAAATGCCGACCTCACTAAAAATCGTGTCTTCGTCTCAATGTCTCTCTTGACTCAGAGACCACGCAGAGGCGGAGATAGAGACAGAAATATAGAGAAACGTGCTTCTTTGTTGTCTGTAAATGCTATATTATTTTTCTACATTTTTCTTTTTTAAAATGAAGTCACTTCAAGTCTGAATAACCTCTTCAAAAACCTCTTATTTTTATATTTATTTGTTACACTTTAAAAATTATCATGCGGGAGTTAATTAAAACTCTCATTACTTAACGCTTTTTATGCCTGCTGTAATCACAACAACAACACCGACTACAACTCCCCTACATTCGTGAGCAACACACACGCTGTCAGCGTGAATAACAATTTTATTTTTCCAACTTATTAAGATGTCGGTCGTTCGTTCGTTCGTTCGTTCGTTCGTTCGTCCGCGAGGCGTCATCAAGAGGTTGTCGGTGCCATAATTCCGTCTGAACTGAATATCTACACCTCACATTCCCCTCCCCCACCCCGCCGCACTGAATTCCACACCCCTTCAAGACCACCGCAGCCTAAGCTGACCTGGTTTCCTTCCGAAACCAGAAACGGGATCTTAACGAGCTTTTTATACCCACATTTGAATGTTGAAATATTTAAAAATCGCTTTCTGGCAACGATCGCCAGCGCGACAGCAGCCAACAATTGCTGTCGTTATCGTCGTCGTCGTCGTCACGTCACGTCCATCATTAATTTTCTGCTTCTTTCGACGTCTAAATCAGTCGAGCGAAAAATTTGATTGGTTTCCGAGCTACCGCATCGAGCGGTGGATTTGAACTTCTTGCACCACAAGAAAGGATTGACTTGTTTTCGTTGTTGTTGTTGTACATCTAAGAATTAATCTCATTTAAAATTTCACGTTTGATTTAATTTTTGCTTCAAAGAACATTAAAAGTTATCGTTTTTTAATGAGATCGAGATTTACGTGCTTCCTGAGATTTTATGGGGTTTTGATGGAAGGACTGGAAGCATGGAAGATTGGAAGGATGGAAGATTGGAATGATCTGATACTGATGATAATAGAATAACAGAATGCTGAGATCTACCATGATCAGTGAAGGATTTGTGAGATTTGAAGGTTCTCGTTATAACGAGAAATTCGGTTATTCTTTCCACGATCAGCATTCCAGGTGATCTCTTACATTCCGACGTCACCACTTAACATTCCTTGAAGGTGATCAGCTCACACACTGCGATCAACTGGCACACCCGAGATGTGATCACTCCACACCTGCGAGGTGACCACATTCACATCCTCTCGCAGCGATAACTTTTTAACACACCTATGAGAGGATCACCTGCAATTCCGTTGCGATCACTCACATCACCTGGAGGTGATCACCTCCTTCCCAAGAGACGAACTCCTCACACACCTCCGGTGATCCTCCACTTCATGCTCTTGCCAGTGATCACCTTACGCTTCTGTCATTTTATATGATGTCGGCATATTTTTGTGGTGACATTACGTGGTGATCCTAATTTTGTTTGTAGAAATCAGAAATCTCTTTACTCCGCTTTTCATCAAAATGTTGGTGTTTTCCAAAACCATCAAATCGTACTGCTGAATATTTTTGTTTTGGCTTCTTGAATTTTTCCCCCATCCTTAAGAGAACAACAACAACAACAACAACCACCACCACCACCACAACAACAACCACAACAACAACAACATGTGAAGGTCACCAAACAGTGACAATTACGACTTCCAGAGCTGCCCAGCCAATCGGTAGTAAAAACCTTAAAAATTTTGACCCAGAGTCCAAGTTCGTTCTGTCAATTAGTGGAGTGCAGCTTGTTCGCTTTTAGATTTCCCGATAAATTCTTTAGTTGTCTCTTAATTTTTGTTGTTTTCCTCATTCATGGAATGACGTATGTGTTTCCACGCGCCGCTAAATGAATCGCGGCTAGATTGCTCAATCGTTTTGCTTGGGCGCTGACAGCAATTTAAACTGTAAAAATTACAACAACTGCGATAACTACAACAAGCATTCGTATTTTAATGATCGCTCGGCTGATGGGGTGCCGGAGGCAATCAATCTCGTCGCCGCATTCGGCAAGAGTGAGCGGCGAGCGGCCACTTGCCTCTCTTTGATTCTGCATTCACTGCCCTCTCTCTCTCTCTCTCTGTCTCTCTCTATATGCAGTGACTGTGGCTGTGTGGACTGTGTATAAATTAATTTTTCTGTTGCACGCGGCAACCCTGTTACTGGTTTTTCACCACGAGTGGCTAATTTGACACCTTCGCGTTGTTCGTTCGGCTCACTGATGATGTTGTTTTTGTTGCTGTTATTGTTTTCGCTTTGCTATGCTTTGGCAAACATAATTGAAACGCTTTTCGAGACAATCAAGCATTCGTTGGCCACCACAAATTGCATTTCCAGCAGCGTAAAACTAGTTGTTGTTGTTGCTGTTGTTGTAGCTGATTGTGCTGATTTACCGTTTACGCTGTCGTCGAGATCGCAAGTTGAAAACTCAAGGATTTTGGATTCGGGTCAACATTCACTTGTGTCGCGTTCACTTTACCAGCGATTTGCCATCTCATTCGCTCCCACTAATCTGCTGCCTCTCTCTTCCGCTCTCTCGTTACAGTCTCCTCCTCGCAGCTGATCGTGCACAGCTCACGCGTACTCACGCCGCAGCGGCATCACAGCGAAAGCGTGCTCTTCCTGAACAACGAGCTGCCGCCGCCGCAACACCCGCTGCACCAGTCGCCGCAGCTGCAGAAGCCGTCCTACCCGTCGCCCACACAAATCAGCGCCCCACACGACGCGCACGACGTCTCACCCAGCGCGCTGCTGCCGCCGTCGTCGCGCCGCCTCAGCCTGAACCACCGCCACAGTCCCAGCTACCCGCCGCTGCATGCCGCGCACGTGCACACGCTGCACCCGCTGCACGCGGCTCTCTTTCCCGCCGCCGCCGCAGCCGCCTCCGCCGCAGCGCAGCTCGACTGCCACAATGGCTTGCCAAACAGTTCCTCAGCAGACGCGGCCGCCTCAGCCAGCGGCGCCAACAGTCCCGTCGGCTCGTCCGTGGCTTCCTCGCTGCCAGCGACAACAACGCCGCCGTCGTCGTGCTCATCCTCCTCGCCGCCGACGTCGGCAGGTGACGCGCCGGCGCATAAATCAAGCGTATCTGTGACAAAATCGAGCAGCGACTCAGCGCAACCTGCAGCCGCCACCAGCACAGCAGCAGCAGCAGCAGGCAGTGAGTCGGCTACAAAAACCGCTGGCTCGCCCACAGCAGCAGCGACAACTCAATCGGCAACCGCTGTCGCCAACAGCGTGGCATCTTCGCCGACAGCAGCAGCGGCAACAACAACTTCACCTGCGGCGGCGGCGGCGGCGGCTTCTGTTTCAGTCTCCTCCGCATTTTGTTCGTCCGCGGTGTCGCCGGGGGCTGCGTCGTCGTCTGCAACGTCCTGCTCGCTCGCCAGCTTGACGACGTCGTACCGCAGCAACCACCGCTTGTTCCCAGTCAGCACGTACACGGAGCCGCTGCACAGCAACACCTCGCAGTACGTGCAGCATCCGAAGCCGCAGTACAGCTGCGGCCTGCCGAAGCGGGGGGTCGCGCAGCAGCCGAAGAAGTGAGTAGCCGTCGCTGGCGGCCCGTGGCACTCCAGCAGAAGAATCATATTTCGCTCTCCCTCTTGCAGGTTGTCGCCGACGCTGTCAGCGGCCACGCAACCCAGCTGGCAATCGGTGGCCGAACTCATAAGCGACTTCGAGCGCAGCACCAACGAGCAGCAGACGCAGCCGCAGAAGTATTCGTACATCGACCCCAGCAAGACGCACCGCGTTTCCAATCCGGCGCTCAAAGCCTTTCAAAAGAACGCCGTGCAGTCTTACTTCGAGCGACAGCAGCAGCAGCAGCAGCAACACCAGCAGCAGCAGCAACACCAGCAGCAGCAGCAACATTCCAAAGAACTTCAGAACCAGCAGAAGATTTATCAGCCCCACGCCTCGCATTCGCTGCTGCAACTACAGCAGCAACAACTGATGCGTCCGCATTCCTTTCAGTCGACTGCGACATCGAAGGAGTTCGCGGATCAGCCGCTGCTGAGAAACTCGCTGCCCAGCGTTTTTCCTGCGGCTTCGACGACGCCTTCACTCGAGCAAATGTCGTCGTCGTCGTCGTCGTTGTCGCCCCAACTGCGTCCCTTCTTCGAAGTAGGCAACCCCGCAGCAGCGTTGGTCGCTCACAAGCCGCCTTCGCCCGCCCCGCCGCCACCACCACCGCGCTCACGCTCGCTGATGCCCACTCTGCTGCGTCGCTCCTCCTCGGCCTCCGACTGCGCCGAGTTCCGCGACCAGTTCATGCGCGCCTCCCAGGAGAAGCTGCAGGCGCAGTCCGTGAAGAACATCTCGAGCTCGGAGAAGTCCTCGTTCAACGACTGCGGTGTGCCGCCGCCGCCGCCACCGCCCCGCGGTCGCGCTGCACTGCCGCCGCGCCGCACATCGTCCGCCTCCGAGTACGCGGCCATGCGCGACAAAGTGCTGCAGCAGCAGGCGGTCGCTTTGGCGCACCACCGACATCGCGCCGCGCCGCATCACTACTACTCGCCGGTCGCAACGCCGCCACTGCCGCCCGCACACTCGCACCCCGAAAACTGGGTGCCCGAGCGACCGCCCAAGAACCCCAGCTTGCGGGTGCCGTCGCCCGAACTGCCGCCGCCTCCAGCAGAAGTCGACACCAATCTGTCGGACGAGCCGCTGCCGCCGCCGCCGCCTGAAATCCTGCACCGCCAGCCGTACTACGAGAGCGCAGAAGCACAAGCTTCCTCCAAGGCCAAGTTCTTCCTCGGCGGAGAGCTGCTGTCCAAGCCGCCCTCGCCGAATCGACGCAACAGCTTCGCCGGCTCCTCCACACGCAAGTCGCCCAAGTCGCTCTTCAGTCGCTCCGCATCCGAGCAAGCGGCAAATGTCGCTCATCAGTCGCAGCCGCAGCCGCCGCCTTTGGTGCCCAAGAAACCGTCGCCGATTGAGTTGCTGCAGGCATCACGGCCGGCCTCCAGTCTGGCGCAGCAATGCAACAAGGCGCACAAAGTGTTGCTGAGCAGCGGCGGCGGGAGCGGCAGCAACAATCCGCATCCGCAGCAGATCCACAGTAACTCGTCGCCTCCGCCGCTGCCAGCGACATGCAAGATCAGTGCGGCCAACCGCAAGCGACCGCACAACCCAGCGATGCTTAGCAACATTCCACCGATTCTGGAGAATCCAGTGGGCCTCAGCGGCCATCTGTCGTCAGGGCCGTCCGTTGCGACACCAACGAAAAGTAGCACCAAGTCGTCGCCGCCTCCGCCGCCACTGAAGCCGCGTGTGTCGCTCGGAAGCCAGGCAGGAGTCATGCACGCACTCAGCAGCAAATTCAGGTGAGTGCTAGTTGTAGTTGTGATTAGAATTAAGAATCACGGCGAGGGGGAGGCGACAGGCCTCACGCGACAGACGAACGACTTCGCGTGATGAATTTAAATTAAACCGCGCGGCAAGCAAATTTTCGTTTGCGGTCTTATCGAGCCTGCAACTGCAAGTGATTCAAGCCACAGGCAGTCCAACGTGGTCACTGTGGCCAGGTTGTCGATGTACCGTTAATTAGTCACCCCTCCTGCAACTTCACTGCGGTCGCCTGCTGCTGCGACATCTGTGACTTTTCAGATAGCATGCCGCGCGCGACTGACGAGTCGAAGCAAATGACAACATAACTGATTAACTGGCCGACTGACTAACTGACTGACTAACTGACTGACTGTCCGACTAACCAGTCGACCGGCTACTTGGTTGCACGCTTATTTATCGGCACAATAAAAGTGGATTCTGCGGTTTACATACGAGTTCAGATCAGTCGCCGGGCAGCAGAGAAGAATGAGAACGGCGGTCGCAACGGGAATGCAGGCCGCGCGCTGGACGACCGCGAAACTAACGGTATCTGTGCGAGTGGCCAGCTGTGCGAGGTTCTTGCTGCGATGCAGACCGACCGATCCTCCGACTCTGCTTCACTTTAAGGTCAAAGTGGCAGCCGTTTGTTGACTGCGAACACGCGAAAACGGACTCGACGCGGCACGCCGCCGCCGGTTGGGTGCCGCCTGACGTCCAGCCCCACCAAGTAGAGGCACCGAGTTGCCCTTCCTTGTCGCCTTTCAGTTTACAGCAGAAACATTTTAAAGACTCCGGGATTTTTTTTTAGCTCTTTCCAGAAATTTGTGCGGATATCTGAGTCATGAACGCGACGATTACCCATTTATTTTCTCGGCCTTTGCTTGCCGCATACGTATACCGGCAGGGTAACCCTTGACAGGGTAACTCTTGACCGCAGCGGACAACTTCAATTAACTCGGTCGAAGTTCCTTAAGTAACCGAAATCAGTTTTAGTCGGTTGAATGCGCCGAAATCACTTGAAGTCTCTCGGAGTCGCTTGTCACCAAAGTCGTCTAGAGTCTGCTGACGACGTTCAAAGTCGCTCGAAGTCGGTGCTTTGAGAATCCGGACCGTCCATCCGTGGAGAAGCCTAATTTATGGAGCACTTCAAGTCTGCGTCTCGTAAAATTCCACTTTCCGCGGTTGCCGCATTTAATTTTCGTCTTCCCCTCCGTGGTGGATCACGTGTGCGATTCGCTTTAACTCGCGTGCTGCAGATTCTAAAAATGCAATTAGTGAGCCCTCCTCAAGCCAGATCGCCGGGTCCATCCATCCGTCGGCTGGTGAGGACTGCACGGTAGCTGCCGCTGCCTAGACTTCATCTCGTTCCGCCCTTTGATGCCGCGATTAACTCCATCGCGGCTGCGCAAGAAATCCCCACATTTAAACGTTGATTGATCAATCAATCAGCGTGAGCGTTCGAGCGCGAGCAGCCACTCTTGACTTTTAAAACGTAGGCATTCTTACGATGCACTCTTCTTGCATAGCCTTGACCTTTGCAGCGCGCCAGCAGTCGGAGGCGAGGACGCGCACGCGGCACATTAAGTCGCGCGGCTTCAAGTCGCGAGCGCGTTTTAATCTGTTCTCCTGCTTTCAAGCGGCTCGAATCGCGATGGGCAGCGTGTCCGACCAGATGGCCCTCGCTGACCAAGTAGATTAAAATCTAATTACCGATTACGTCCCCCTTGACTCGGTGCCGCCCGTGACCGGCGCGAACAGTAGCGAAACCGCGGAGTGCCTTTTGTTGTCGCTGTTATCGGCGGCCGCGGCGCAAAAAAACGCCGCAGATGAGAGCTTAAAGTGCACGCATTAATCTCGCTGAAGCGGCTGCAGCGAATTTAATTTGCGCTTTAATTTTCATCAGCTTTCTGCGGCGTTGGTCGCTGGTCGTGCCGCCATCTGCGGTTTCAGCTGGCCGCAGCCGGTGTTAATGGCTGCCCTGTCGCTGCGACTGCTGCTGGTGATGGTTGCAGCGACTTCTTTGCTTTTAATTACTAAACAAAATGCAGGAAAACGAGACTCACTTTTTGCGCGCGGTTGCTTCTGAGGAATCTTGCGAGTTTGAACTTCTTAACTTAGTCTGAAATTACGCGGAAGGTGTGCGGAATTTGAGAAGTGAGTCGCTTCAGTCGTTAGAAGACGCTGTAAGTCATTTGAAGTCATTTTACTGCTCTAAAAACGCTGAAGTTGAAAGTCATATAAATTGAAGGCTGTTGAAATCATTAGAAGTGTAAACGAAGTCTTTAAAGTTGACTGGAATCGGTGGAAGTCTGCTAAAGTCGTCTGAATTCGCTGGAGTCATCTGAAGTCGATGTAGTCACTGTTATCTGGACTCACATCTGGAGTCGCTGAAAATATTTGAACCCGCTAGAGAGACTCAAGTCTCTTGAAGTCATACAAATAGGCCAGTTGAAGTCTCAAAGAGTCGCTCTGAAGTCATAGGAAGACGCTATAGTCGTCTCAAGGCCTCTCAAGTCATTTGAAGTCACAGAGGAAGATTCAGGTAGCTGAGAAATGTATTTACTCAAAGCGGTTGAAGTTAGTTGAAGTCTTTTAAATAATTTGAAGTCGTGTTTCTTCTCTGAAGTCAGTTGCTGAAGTGTTTAACATGAATGATGTTGATTGAAGGTAGTTGAAGTCAGTGAAATGTGATCAAATTGGCCGAAGTTGGCTGAAGTCGGTTGAAGTTTGTTGAGTTCGCTGGCACTGAAGTCTTTTGAAGTCGCTGCAGTTCGGCAACTCAAAGAAGTTAAACTATTGATTGCATTTATTTTCCGTTTGGAGATTAATATAAAATTGAGATTTAATGAAACTCTCAATTTCAACGGGCGCGTTTAACGTACTCTCGACAGAACGTCAGTTGACATCTGACAGTTGACAGCTGCGGCTGAACGTCCCGCGGGTGACCCACTCCTTCCTCATTCCGTCCATTGTTCGCGCTGCTTTTTTGTACCTTCTGTCCTCCTCTACAGTTAGCTTAGGTCTTCACAATACCGTTACAAGCGTCACTGATAGCTGTCACTTCGGCCGGCCGTTATAAATTGCTGTCATTTTGTCACAAAGCCGCTTAGAAACGAATGCGAACGATTTTTCCTTCTCTCAGGCGGTCGAGCTGAGAGGTGGTCGAGCTGAGAGACGGTCGAGCTGAGAGGTGGTCGAGCTGAGAGACGGTCGAGCTGAGAGCTGAGAGAACTAGTCAACCAGTGACTGCCCTGGTGACAGCAATGACTTGGGGTTTGCTTGACCCCATTTTCTTGACGTCTATTTAATTACATTTTAATTTTCGGGAAAAATGTCAGTTAATGATGAAAGATAGCAACAGGAGAGAGAGAGAGAGAGAGAGAGAGAGAGAGAGAGAGAGAGAGAGAGAGAGAGAGAGGAAAACATGTAGCTTTTTATAATTAAATGAGTTTCTCAGCAGCAACAACGAAAGCAGCAGTTATCTGCACAACAACAATGAGAGCAACAACAATTTAAACATGTAAGCGATCTTAATAACGAGCATTTAACATTACAATGACAAGAACAACAACAACAACAATTGTTCGCTTCATTCATCCCACTCAATTTTCTGCTCTCATTTTAGTTGCTCTCCTTTTTTACTGTTTTTTGAAGCTTAAAGTTGTTGTTGCTGCTAATGGTCAGGAGACACTTTTTCTCTCAGCCTCCCGTCTTTGTTACTCCATCCTAAAAATCATGGAAAGCAAGGAAATGATCGCTCAACCGAGTGAATGAGAGAGAAAAGGTGTTAAAAGTAGGTTGACAGAACGAGAGAGAGAGAGAGAGAGGGAGGCAGCGTCAACCCAAATCTAACATTAGAAGGTGCAGCCTGCATGCGCTCTCTCGTCTCTCGTCTCTCGTCTCTCGTATGCGATTTGCTGAGGAGGATAAAAATGTTTAAGCCGTCTCTGAATTGCGAGCTTATGCATCAGAGTTGACACCGACGGAAGACCTCTGCGGCACGAATTATTGCACAACTTGTGGCCGTTCCTGGTGCACGAGTGCAAACGGCAACACATACACGACGACATCAACTCGTTACCGATCCAGATTAACGAGAGCTGAGACTCGATTTGCACGAGTTACAGAATTCAAATTCAACTAGAAATCTAATCTAGAACTCCCATTCTCACGAGTTAGAAACCCGAATACTTCAATTCGGTTACTCAATTCAATTCGTTTTATTCAAATCCAGGAAGGGGGTTTCCAAAATATGCATTGAATATAAAAATCCAGTACGTTGCCACGACAACTAATCGCTGTGGCAACCATGCGGTCCAAAAATCAACGTGGCCTGAATCATTTTTCCACCACCTAACGAAAATTCGAGACCAAAAAAACGATCGAATGCAGCGGCGGGCGTGCGACGGGCGTGATTAAAGTTCGGAGGGCAGATATTTGCCTGCCGATACCACTGTTGGCGGCAACATGTTGCTTGTCAACTGAATTGAGTACAATCGACGCGAGAAACACGCGGACACAACAAAAGACTCCCGCTTATGCAACAACATTTGAGTCCGAAATGCGCTCTCGACGGCGGCGAAACCAGGGCGAGGGTCAAGATGTGGCCACCTTCTCGTTCTCCGTTCGCCGTTGCTCAACACTGGTGACATTTTCCGCCCCGTCCACCTAATTAGGTGATTTTCGATTTTACGAGCCGCAGTTGGGCGAGTCAATTGCGATCAACGTATGAATGATTGGCTCTGCGGGTTCATTCGTTCGTTCGCTTGTTCGGTCGTTTATTCGTTCGTTCGTTTGTTCGGTCGTTCGTTTGTTTGTTCGTTTGTTCGGTCGTTTGTTCGGTCGTTCGTTCCTTCGTTCGGTCGTTTGTTTGTTCGGTCGTTCGCTCGTTCGTTCGTTCGTTCGTTTGTTCATTCGTTCGTTTGTTCGGTCGTTCGTTCCTTCGTTCGTTTGTTCATTCGTTCGTTTGTTCGGTCGTTCGTTCGTTCGTTCGCTTGTTCATTCGTTCGTTTGTTCGTTCGTTCGTTCATTCGTTCGTTCGTTCGTTCGTTCGTTCGTACGTTCGTTCGTTTATTCGTTCGTTCGTTCGGTCGTTTGTTCGTTAGTTTTGGCCAAGTTGTTGATTTGCAGTTAACGATCGTGATAACGTCGCAAATAATGGCGATGGCGATGGCGATGGCGATACCTATTGGCAACAATGGAATCTTTATAGCGGTGGTAATTTTTACGATCACGAGTGAGATTTCGATTTATCGCGAGGGCGATTTGGTCGCTGTCGCTGGGGATTGTTATGACACGCGATGGAGATCGCTATGACACTCGAGGGGGCATCGCTAGGACGGTCGTTGTACTGATCGATGCAGACCGTTATGCTGATCAATGGATTTCGTAATGACGATCGATGGAAATCGTTATGACGAGCGACTGTAAATCGTTATCACGACCGACTGTGATCGTTATGACGGTCGATGGAGATCCTTGTGACGACAGTAATAAAAACAACGATGAAGAAACGCAGATATTAATAAATGTCACCTTCATTACCTCCGATTCTGCAATTAGGGATTCTCAGCTCGTTATATATTTTCAGTTTTTATGATTTCTATTTAAATTTTAATGAAATTTAATGAAAATCCTCGGCTTGTTTACGCTTTCCGCCCTCGCGAGATGTCCGTCCGCATCGGTTGCAACTGCCGCTGCAGTCACTTCGTTGCTACTGCCGCGCAGTTGTAGTTGTTGTTGTTGTTGTGTTGTGACCTTTCGCATTTTGAACTCAATTAGCAAGAAAGAATTGCTGGATGTTCGAAGCGAGCGGAACATTAATTAGCGGCCAGCGTGAGCGGTGAACGTAGAAAATGGCACTCGCCAGAAGCAACAACAACAACAGCAACAACAACAACAACCGCAACAACACAACAACAACAGCAGGCAGCAAGCAGCCACCAGCAACTAATTTATTTTGTTAACCTTGACTGCGCGCATGCGAATTCGCGAGCCCAAACAGCACTTCAACTTCAACTCCAGCTGCAGCCCACCAGCCACCAGCCACCAGCGCTCAACAAGCCCACATTTTGGCCGACTTGTAAGCCACTCAACGCGCGTTGGTCTGCAAGTATTTTTGTGGTGGTTGGTGGGGGAGGGGAGGGGAAATTATAAACGCTAAAACTGCAAACGAATCGCAGGTTTGGACTTCGTAATTAGCGCCCCGAAGAGATGCTCATTAATTTTGTGATGGAGTGGCTGGAGGGCTGAGGGGGGAAGCTGGGGGCGGCAGGGAGGGGCAGCAGGGAAGGCGGCTTGATTGCTGACACCCACGGCCAGTGCTGACGGCTGCTTAGGCTCTCAGAAAGCATTTTATTGTTCCAACAAATTGCAGTTTTCGAGAGGAACGAACTTCTCGTTGGTATTAAACGGAGTTTAAGTTCGGTTTCGGGAGTTAATAAAGTGCAACTGAAGCGTTTTAGTGTTCTGCGCGCTTCTAATTAACGCTTCGCCTCTCACATTAATAAATTTCAAGTGGAAGAACTTTTGCGTCAGAGTCACACGCGGTTCAAAAAAAGAAGATGAGAGGAAACAACTTTTAATAACTCGTTAGAAACTTTTATCACCGCAAACACCGTCAAACTACACGTTGAAAACTGAGTTCAAGCTAAAATGTAACTGTGTGGAGTGGCGAGGAGAAGAGAGGAGAGAAAATAGTGGAGCGCCGCGTAGTGGGAAGCAGTGAGAGGAGAGAAGCGTAGAGGAATGAAGAAAGAGGAGCGGAGTGGTGCGACGAGAGAGGAGCGGAGACGAGGAGTTCATACAAGTGCTTCCTCCCCCCTCCCCCGCCCTCCCTTCTTCCGCCAACCCACTCAAGTTGCTGGCTTGACGGAGGCGAAATCATAAATCGATCGCGTTGTTGCGACAACCAGCAACAACAAAATATATGCACGCTGTTGCAGCCGCAGCAGCAGCTTCACCGTCACCAGCAAGCGATGTCAATCTGCGCTACGAGAGCAGCAACAACACTTTGCTGGCAACAATTTAATTGAGTTGACAATATTGCAAGTTGAATTTGGTTGCCGCTTCGGTGGATCAAAAAGTAGCAGCGTGTTGCTGCTGCTGCTGTTGTTGTTGTTGCGGCTGCTGTTGTCGAGTAGCCGGACTTTTCAATGCTATTGTCGTTGTTGTTGTTGCTGTTGTTGTGAGATATGTTGCTGCTGCCGCTTTTTGTGAGGCTGGTCGTTGCAATTAAATTCTACACTTATGCTTATGCAAATGTCAATAGCAACAACAACAACAACAACAACAACAACAACAACAACAACATCAGCAAACAGCAACAGCAACAGCGACACCGTTTGAATTGATGGCTGTGTTGAATTTTATGTTGCTCAGCCGCTGTTTCGCGTTTGTGCTCGAATTCGATCGACCGCTGATTCGATTGCGTTGCTTCGGCGGCACCAAATCGATCGCCCGACGTCGCAAGATCGCTCGATGCTGCCGGCTCAGCGCGCCGTCGTTTGATCGTTTGTCGCAGCGGCGACGGTGTTGCTTGGATTGCTTGAATTGCTCAATTGAAATGCGAAGAAAGACGGTGACGACGATTCATTGCATGGCCGCCGACCGCCGACAGCCGACCGCCGACCGCCGACAGCCGACCGCCGACCACCGACCGCCGACCGCCGACCGCCGACTTGCTTGACACAGTTTTGCGCGGCGATTTGTGAGCCTGTTGAGCTGGAAGTTGAGATGCAAGTTGAGATCGCCGATAAGGACGGTCGGTCAACTCTGAGAATGAGAAGTCATAACTTTTCTTTGCACTCCCGTATGAAATTACTTTGGCCCAACGAAACAATCGACCTACCAAACTGAGCAACTGCGTTGTGAAACAGCAAACCAATCAGGCAACCGGTTAACCAACCGATCGTTATCGGTTAAGAAGCCGTAAATGTCAACCGAGGTGAAATGAAGAGGAAGAAACAAAATCTCGGGAAAGTTGACGTGCTAATTCAAGTTAGCAACTAAAAGTATGCAATGGTTTTTGCGTGAATTCAAGTCAGCGAGTGGAGGGCACGAAAACCCGAGCATACTTTTAGGCGAACATTTTTGCGGGCAAACACGAAAAACTCGCCTCGAGGGGTGAAAAAGTGCAGCGAACGTTTGAATTCAACGAAATTCAAGTTACCACTTGAGTTCACGGGTTTTTTGGCAATATTTGAGAATTGAAAAAGTTCATCTTTTATAAATAATTCAATCAAAACAAAAATAGGTAGTTTTTAAAGGTTTTTCCCACGTCGTTCATGTGAATCGTTTAGCCACTTTATTTGGCTCGCCTAAAAGTATGCAATGCAATTTGAATTCGAATTTCGAAAGTCTGAATTCAAAATTTATTTTAATTATTACGATTTTTGACGGTTTGAAGGCACATTTTCCTAATTTCCAGATATTTGTAAAACTCTTTTGGTCGCTACTTTCATCAAATATCATCTTTTTTCCTCTCTTCTTTCAACGTTTTAATTCAAAACTAATTCAAGACGTCACAGAACGTAAGCAAAGACAGCAACCACGCGTCGTTCCGCTGCCAACAACTGCCTAGGGTTGCCAACTCACAAAGCTGAAGTAATTTTCAAACGCACTTTTTATTTACAAAATAAGAAATTTCTAAAATGTTTCTCATTTACACATTTAAAAATACTTTTACAGTTCGAAGAACTTCGAGTAGCGAAAGACGTTCTCAATTTTCTTTGCTGGCGACTGATCTTTCTTAACAAAAACTTTTGCTTGCTGGCCAGCAACTTCCTGCTTGAACTTCTGAACTACGAAAGGCTGCCAACATTTTAAAGTTCACTACAAAAATAAACCGATCGTTCGGCAGATGCTCGCGCTTCGAATTCTTTTCTTTCCTTTCTAGCATTTCAGGAAGCAGCGGCAGTGAAAAACAAACACCGAAGCCTGAAATATTGAAAGGCATCAAAACGTTTGAAGGCTTTAATTTTTTTTTTCTTTTGTCTTCTTAATGCGGCAAAAACTCATCGCAAAAAGTTTGCATATCATCAGCGAAGATCGTGTGGCGATCATTTTCGCTACAACAAAAGCAACAACCGCAATATTAGCGCAAAATAATGCTTCACTTTTACTGCTCTTTTTTCATCTTTTAATTCACCGCATCGGGATTTGAGGCAGTTTGTTGTTGCTTTGTTGGGTTTTCTGCTCTCTTCTGGCGACAAACGCGAGTTCAACAGTTCATCGCTTTGCGGTTGCATTTCATTCACATTCATAAAATCGCATTACAATGCAAGTTAATGTGAATTCGAGTTGATGTCGCTGGGCAAACAGAAAACTTGCAGCCACAACTTGGCAATTATTTTTCACGACAAACGAAAAGATGCACCGAAAAGTCCACCTAAAAATGTTAGAAAATGTAATGAAAATTTTGTTTTTGCACGGTGTGCGAATATCGCTTCCTAGCAGTTTTTCTCTCCTTGCAAAGAATCGAAATGTTTCTTCACACCTCGCAAACAGTTTCTGAAAACAGTTTCTTCAGGCTCCACATTTAAGTTTTAGGCAAAAATTCGCGAAGAAAGCGGCGACTCGTCTTCAAAGTGTTGCCTTCCTGTTTTTGCTGGAGATGTGAAAATTGAAAAATTTTGAATGCACGGCGACAATAAAAGTTCAATGATTTCTCTTCTCCTCGCCGCTCGCCTCCCACCCGTCCGCCCCTCGTGCGAGATTTGAAGCGGCGTCTTCTTCTTCTGCCGCCAGCTACTTTTTCAGCTGCATAATCGCGTCCGCTGATTGCGTCTGCAGCAAAACGCTGCGATTTCCTTCCCGACGGCGCGCGTTGCCGGAGTAGGAGTTTCCTTCTGTCGCTTTTCGTCTTCCTGCCTTCGCCGCACAATAGATTCGGCTTTTCCTTCCCCTGCCAACGCTGTGAGGAGCGCAAGCATTCATTATTTCAGCGACTTGCCTCTGAGCGCCTGCAATAAATGCCGTTAATGACGATTTATTGCCCCGTCGATCATGACGATCAACACTTTTTTATAACCTGCAATAAAAATTAGTTTTTAAAGCCTAAAAACACGATTAGCCCGCCTATTAAGGATTAAATTTGCATCACTTGATTAGTTTTCATGCTGACTTGGGCAGAAATATTTTGAGTGAAGGTGAAGAAACGAGCAGGCAAGGAATTTTAATTAATTAATTATAGAATTTCATCTTAAAACGTCGAGAATCGGTTGAGCTGCTTGAATTAATTAAAATATTAAAAAGCAGGAATAGAAGAAGAACACGCTGAACAGATTTCGTATCTTAAAAAGAATACGAAACGCGAAACGCACGACTTCTCCAAAATTCCAGATTTTATAAATTAACAACACAAAATAAATCGAACGTTGGCATCTCCAACGGTCAATTCTCTCTACACTCGCTCTCACACTCTCGTATTTCAACACTCTCTTATTTCTCGCTCGCCGGCTCAATGAATTCTGAGCGCTTTTTACAATAACAATAAAAGAACATTTTAAGTTTTTGTATTTTTGTTTTTATCACTTCATTCGGCGGCGGCGGCAAAATGAACTTCGAACAGAGTTCATTCATCGAATGAATGATCGAAAATTCGAAGTCAGCGCCAACGAGAGCTCCAACCGGATGGCTGTCAGGGTTGGCTCGCCGACAACCAGTTCAAAAGCGAAGCGACTGTTGACGCAGGTGGACGGCTAAGGCGACGCGCGCACGCTTCATCCAGAGTTAGCAAGTTAAACGCGAGATTTTGAGTTTTTTGAAGTTTTTAATGGAAATAAAAAGTGTTTGAAACTAAAAATTGCGCTTTAACAGCAGCTTAAAACGAAGAGTTTTCAATTATTGAATTAAAAACATAAAAAACGAAATTCTAAATGTCAAAGTGTGCTGAAAACCAAGCAACTTTGTTGATTTTAACCAAACAGACACAACTACAGCAACAACTTTTCACAAATAAGAGGTGTTAAAAAAGAAAAACTCGTATTTTTCATTCACTGCCTACTTTTGACGCTTTCGCTCATTTCACGAGCGTTGCATGCGTTGCGTTGCCGATTCTGAGCTGATGGCGCGTTGTGTTTTTGTTGTTTTTGTGAACCGAAAAAAAAATATCGCATGACATTTTTAATTGTCGCTCAGCATGAAGCTGAATGCACGCGGATTTTACGTGAATAAAAATTATTGAATTCCTTTCTATTGAGCTCGCAGAGCTGAATGCAGTAAAATTGGCTTTAATTAAGCGAAACAATTAAGAGTTGCAAGGCGAAGAATGTAGAAAACTCGCAGCTGAAAACCTGCAACTGCGCAGCACAAATAAGAACAACGCGGCGCGCTTCCGTGTGTTCAGCCTTTCGGAGCGGGAAACGCGTTTAATTTAAATTTTAATAAAAAGTGAAAATCGAAAAGTGAGAAAGGCAGCGAAATCAAAGAGTTGCAGCTGAAAGCCAAACCTGCAAACAAAAAAACAGATAAACGAAACCGCTGTTTGTCTTGCAATCTACACGGAATTCAGATTTGTGGCGTGCGATTTTCAAGTCGTTCGTCATTCGCTGGCGTGTTGAAGTCAATTCTGCCACCGTGGATACAATCAATCAGTTGAAAATGGTTTTCGGCGGGAAGTTTCGCATCAGAAGGTAAAGTTTTCAAATATCAAATCAAATCTTTCAATTGCGTTTCGAAGAAAAATATTTCAAAATGAAGATACGAAATCCATAAATCGATTTAATGAACGTCAAGAGAAAAAAATAAGAAATTCTACACGTAATTGAACTTATTTTTCATATTGTTTGTAATCTTTTATTAACATTTTATTGAATTATTTATTAGGCTGATAAAGTCGGCTATGAAAAACAACTTTCGGTTATCAGCTATTAAAATGTAATTAAATTAAAGCACAAAATATTCCTTGGCGAAGAAAAGAAATTAATTCAATTTCCTTGGAATTCAATATCCGCAATCGCGTTGATTGATTGATTGAAAAACTTATCAGCTTTAAAAATACAGAAATACCGTAAAATTCAAAGTCCACACTTGCAACTCATACAGAAACGAATGATTTTTATTACTCATTGTGGGCTGTGAGCCGAAATAACGTGATTTCGTTATGAAATCCTCAAAATTTTGGATTTTTACTGGTTGGTTTTAAAACGAAAAGAGCGAAATGACGTTTTTTCAGCTCAATGTGAACAATTGAAAATTGTTATTTGACAGATTTGCTAGTCAGAATTCACATTTTGAGACTGCTAAACTTTGAAAATCATTACGAGTTAATAAACTTAAAAACGTCATTTACATCGAATCATTTCGTTAACTTCATTCCTATCACCAACGAGTATTTATATACTCGTTGCTATCACGCAATATATACTCGTTACTGTTGAAACTCGTTATGAGTTGCCAGCACAATTCTGTGAATAAATTTCGTGAAAACTTTGTTAACCATAAGGAAAACTTAATTTCGAAGCCACTCCTTGACAAAATTAAGATTTATGAGCGGAAACCATTTAAGGATATTTAATTCCCCTTTTTTCATTACTCGCGCTACGAATTCGCTTCCTTTTGCATGTTCAGACGCAACTTATGAAAATTGCCAACAAAATAAATGCATTAACTTGGCCAACAGCAACTGTTGCGTGTGCAGCGGACGTAAAACAAGGGTTGGTGTTTGTTGGCTGCTTAGCAATCAACGGCCAAGCAACGCGGACACAACATGAATTCTAAAGAAATTGCAGTCAACTCAGCGGAGGGTTGGCGCATTTTTACAACCAAATTTAATCACAAACAGCCAGGAAGGAATCCAACTGGCAGCCATCGAATCTAAAAAGGGTTGATTTATGTTTCCAAAGCGAAAGCGCAACACAAATCGCGAAGAATTGAAGGAAGAGTGAGAAGTTGTTGCCCTGAACTGCGACATTTCGCATGACAAAAAGTGTAAAATAAAGTTTTCTCCTCAAGATCGACGGAAATGACAAGCAACAACATAAATCAGAGCAATTTGAACAGCATTTTAACCTTCGATTCGAATCAAAGACCAACAAGCATTGAAACAAGTAATAAACTTCGAATTTTATTTCACTTTTTAGCGAACAAGTCGCGCGGTTTTGTTGCATACAACGCTGCTTTTTACTTTACACGAGTAATTTCATGTTCGCGCAAGATAAACGAGCATTTGAAACATAAACTACAGCATTGACAGACAGCCCGACGAAGGTCAACTGAACTCAGTTGAAGCCAAGTTTGTTGACGACCAACAGCCCGCCAGCGGCCGGCGTCAGAACGCGTGTCTGTCTGTCTGTCTGGCGGTTGAAGTGGGTTGGGGTGAAAGGCAGCTGGCGATCGAGCGAACAGCTGCCTTCTTAACTGACGCACCGGACCGATCAGCGGAATGACGTTTCGGTCGATTGGACGACTGGACGACTGGGGAAGCAAACAAAATTGTAGAAGGAATGAATGGCGGTGACCTTGTTTGCTCCATTTCAGTCGCAGGTCGAACTGAAACCGGGGAATGCAACACGAGCTCAAGTCACGAAGATGATTGAAACGTGTGTTGTCCACTTATCCTCTTCGCCGTTTAGCCCTCACGTTCCAGGCGATGGCGAAATGGCTCTCTTGAGCGATACGATGATACTTCGGGCAAACGTTCAATTTCTCTCTCTCCCTTTGAAATTTTGATATAGCAATTAAAACTACTTAATATAGGTTTGAAAAGCTATTGGATTTCATCTCTTAATCCCTCAATCCCTATTTTATTCACGTCTTTAAATAGTTTATATGAATGATGAGTTGTTGTGTCTGCATGATGAGCTGAGGAGCGAATCTCTTCCAAATATATAATAACTTTGAAATGTAGAACAAATTTCTCCTTCGTAGCTGTAAGTTTGTGTTATTCTACTCTGTTTTCCTTGTTCTTTCGGTAACAAAATACTAAACTTTCTGTTCGTTTTCCCATAAAACCGAGTTTATTACCCGTTGTGAGACAATTGCTCTACAAGACAAACGCTTGAGAATACCTTAAAATCGTTTATGAAAAGCTTTGCGCTACAAAATTATAGTAGGGGTTGTCAAACATTATGACTTCCTCAGATCAGCTGGTTGTTTTCTATACACCAATTTGTGCGACAGCATTTTCAACAGAACTGTAGACCTATTAAGAGTTTTATACGAAAATTCGTGGTATGAAAACTCTGTTCTCACTTTTATTTCATTTGAAAATATTGCGACTCCTACATTTTTGCCACTTTCAAAATGAATGAGGGGGAAATCCTCGGAAAAAGTGTTCCAAAAACACAATTCCAATAAGATTATCAACCGATATTATTGTTGATGGCAGACCATTTGGCACCTCTGATATTTTCACTCTATAAATCCTTCATTATTTCGATTCTTCTGTCTTTAGATTCGTATATCATTATCAGCAAAAGATAACGTTATTTCGCGTTATTTAGCTTTCTAAAAAAATATCTGACGTGTTCTTGCCTGAAAGCCAGCTAAAATTAACTGCCGTGACTTTGATTGCAGTTATCAGCTGAGGATTCTGACTGTCATTCTATCGTCAGCTACATATCGATTCTATAGAGTTGTTGACCGATACCAGTTATCAGATTACATAAGAAAATCTGGTTCACTAAATTGCGATTAATAAGGTTTTGCTGCTCTCAAATTATTTTGTAATTTTTAGCTGGTAAACACGACAGTTAAATGAGTTCACTTCGATGACTCGGAGGGAATCGCTGATAAGTCATGTAACGACTTTTTCAGGTACTGGCTACTTTACAACAACAACAACAAAAACAACAAAAACAACAACAAAAACAACATTAAAAATAACAGCTAATGTAATAACATGAGATCTGTGAGATAAGAGATGCCATCTTAACGCGTTAACTGCTACCGGTGCCGACTTGACTTCGTTTTGTTTTCATTAGCAAGAAGGAACCTTGAAGAAGCATCCACAATTAACCAGTTACAGTTGTCGTAACTAATTACGGGGAAGGAAAAAAATCACACGTCACTAAATTTCACAAAATACTACTTAAAAAGTTGAAGTTTACGCACTTTTTAAAGATTAATGATTATTTTTACAACCTTCAGCTATCAATTCAGAGCTCGTAGCGCCGCCGAGTAATTGAAACTGGAACAAATTTTCGAAATCTTTATTGCATGCAACACGAAAACCCCAAAAATTCAACTAAACTCATTGGAATTCCGTTATATTGCGTCAATTAAGTGGTCTAAATCGAATCGCAACAATTTGTGGTTGTTGCCTACTAATTACCTACTCAAATATTTTAGCTACAAGTATAATAAAACAAAGCTATCGAACGGATCTCGATTTCTCAGCCATTTCTTTCCTCCGCTCGCAAACACGCGCTACAACATGCGAGGCGGCATTTTTTCCCAGCCAGCCGCTTTAAATGCTTTCAATAAACGTCAAAACATTCAATTAACGCTTGCGAGGGGCGGCTGGAATAAACCAGAGCGAGCAACTGAAGGAAATGCGTACGCAACAGACGTGAATCCATGAGATACTTTAAGAGTATCTTTGAAAATAGCGCGTTTTCAGTTGTGCAAACTGTTTGATTTGTAGTTTTTTCCTCAGTTCTCTTCGGTTCTTTATTTCATTTCAATTTCTCTGTTTTCTATTTACTTTAATTTAAAAATGTCGAGTGCGTTCAAGGGTTAAAACACAGAAATTGGACTCACGCAGAGTTTGATTAAACGGGGAAGCTGTTTTTAAAGTGATCGCTTCAATTGATATTCGTTTAGTTGATCACAAATTAATTTTTTATTTATTAAAGGTTTTTCTGTGAATGAATTCACAATTCTGTTGACTCTTTTAATCGAAATATTGAGTTGGATTCACTTCTTTAGTGATTCGTCCCTCACGTTCTTCATTAAAACTGACTTTTCAATTTTCAAAACTCTATTTTGAGCATCCTATTTATTTTCTCAGTGTATCTCTATACTATTTTGCATTTCTTAGAAACTCGTCCTCTCATTTCTTCCACAAGAAGCTTCCAATATTTTATTACATCAATAAAACGAAGAGTTCAACCATCATCATCTCGTTTCTATCCTATCAAGTGATGAGACCGCTTTCGCAAGAATTTTTCGCGATAACCTCGACTGTTCGTACGACGACTCCTCTGTCAGTCTTGCATGGACAACCATTTGAAGACGCTTCTGGGTGGCACTGCAATCAATTGGCTGGGAATTGATATGGTTTTGATGTTAATACCGCAATTCATTACACTAGACAACAAGGAATAGTAGAGAATATTTCTATTTTTAAAATTGTGATGCTTTGAAATGTATGGGATTCTCGAAAAGTCTTCGAAATAGCTGAGATTTCGCACAAATAACAACTGAAACTGTTTCTACAAAATAAAACTGCATGAAACTTATAAAAACAAGTGGAAGCTTCTTAGAAATCGCAATTTTATGCCGTGCAAAGCAACAGAAAAACATTTTCCATAACTGTTTTGATTTCGAGGAATTTCAGTACTCAGTAGTTCGCTTTTTCTTCTCTCTCTCTCTCTCTCTCTCTCTCTCTATCTCTCTCTCTCTCTCCCTCTATCTTAAAACGTTCTCCATTGTAAGAGATTAGCGAAATACAGATAAATTCTCGGAAAACAAAGCATTTGTCTCAAGATGCTTTTTAATACTTGTAAATCGCGAAAAAATATCTCATTGCAGACAGAATCAAGTTGGATTCCTAACGGATTTATATATACATGTATATGTTCTTGTATGTATGTAAATGGAACCGACTGAGAACGATTACGATTACATTTCTTTAATGAAAGACCGAGAATGTTTGCTGCAACTCAGGAAAGCTGCAACAAGGAAAGCTAACAAAAAACTTACAAAAGGCTTACAAAATGCTTACAAAAAACTTACAAAAGACTTACAAAAAGATTACAAAAGCCTTACAAAAAGCTTACAAAAGCCTTACAAAAAGCTTACAAAAGGCTAACAAAAGCCTTACAAAAGCCTTACAAAATCCTTACAAAAGCCTTCAAAAAGCTTATAAAAAGCTTATAAAAGGCTTACAAAAATCTTACAAAAGTCTTACAAAAGCCTTACAAAAAGCTTACAAAAGACACAACACATTTTGAAACAGTTTTTACAAAATTACATTGGAAACGCTTGAAAACAGACTTTAATTTGCAATAGAAATTCCCTTGATTATGATATTCGCAATAAAGATGGTTTCTAAATTGGAATTCTTTACTATTTGATTCTGTATTTTTCCTACAGTCAAACATTTTAAAATCGTCAATTCGTGGAATGGTTGCTAGTCGATTTATGTTTTATCTTATATAGTTTAATAAACTCGAGACCGAAACTAGTGATTGTTTTCTCCACCTTTTTCTCTTAATTTTTTTACAAAAGAAAACCACTTTAGTTTTCCTTTGCTTCCCTGCAGATTCTCTTCAGAATCAAGTTTTCGGAGTATCATTAGAAAGTACTCGTATTTAACGGTAATTACGTACTCGTATTTAACGGTAATTATGTACTCGTATTTAACGGTAATTAGAGAAGTAAAATATAATGTTAAAACAATAACGGACAACTTAATGGTTCTCAGTTTGTATTCTTCCTCTCGGTCTCTTTCGATTCGAAACCTTCTCCTCGCTTACTTGTCAAGACTTTCTATATTTCTCACTTACAAGACTTTACCAATTTCTTCTTCTTTATCTTGACTTCTTCTTTATCTTAACTTCTTCTTTATCCTGACTTCTTCTTTATCTTGAATACGGTTGGAATTAAACTCACTTTTTTGGTTTCACATTTCACATTCTAAAGAAATGAAATTGTCATTATCTGTTGGGATTTCGAATGTGTGATGTTCGCACCGAGTAAACAAATTTATGTTAATATCTTTCATATCTCGGGGCGTGTTTTTTGTTATTACAGCAATTTCTTTCCAAGTTTTTAAATTGTTATCATTGAAGTAATTTTTTAAGTTCACCTTTTGAGTGAAGATAACAAGAGTGGAGGGGCGAAAACCGTAATTTCAATGCTTATCTCAGCAAACGGTATCTGCAAAGCCGTGCCAGGTGGTTCGAGTTCTAAATTTATCTTAATTTTTAGTAGTTTTTGTACTTCTTTTTCTGATGCCCACGAATTACAGTTCAAGCACCCGCACTTTCTATTCATTCCACCGCCTCTGCCAGCTGATCACCACCACCACCTCCTCCTCACCAGTATTCGGTCGCCATCCTCTTCTTCTTCTTCTTCTTCTTCCATTTGTACCGCTATCTTATTTAGTTTTCTATTTCTAAGGTTTTCAACTGCAACTCCAACCGAAACCCGGAAAGCTTTTTATTCAGCTCTATTTTTTCTGGAGATGAGTGCTATTTGTATTTGCTTTGGTGGTTGTCGTGGTTGTTGCTGTTGCTTCCACTTGTACGAATGCAAATCGGTATTCCGTACGTTAACCTGTGTTGTTCACCTGTACGCCGCCCAATGCGTAAAGTTCGTCTCTTCCTCTTCTTCTGTTGGTATTAAGTACCCAATTTTTTAAGACTTCTCTTCCAGAATGTCGTTTATTACTCAGTGTTGTTGTTGTTGTATCTCATGTTTACAATTATTTCACTTACTTCGCTAACAAATGACGTCTGTTGACTAACTGACTGACTGAGTGACGGACTGAGTGACTGCCTGCATGCGGGAATCTTGTTCGGTCCTGCGGTTCGGGGTTGGCAGCCCGAGGAGAGTCACGCTCCGTTGGCCTCTCCGATGGCATTCACATTGCATTCTTGTTTGCCGAAGAAAAGTTGAGTTGAGTTGAGTTGAGTTCAGAATGGCAACTCGCTTGAAGGTGCCGAACGAAGACTATAAAATTTTTGCGTTGAAATTCCAGCAAAAGACGAGCATCGAACTGTTCAGGAATTCTTCTTGCGGAGTTCAAGTTATGATGACTTCTTCGGTTGAGAGAGCGAGTTCAGGTGAGAGAGTTCTCGTGAAACGGGTTTTCTTTGATTTTTATTATTTAAATATTATGAACTCTTTAAATATTTAAAATACCACGACTTTTATCGATTGACGAAATTTCATTTCGAGAAAATGTTACTGAAAATGCTTTTCCTGATCGTTTTTTTACAAAAATTAGAAAACATTATTAGTGATTTAGAACTCTTTAAGGAGGCACAATTGTGAGAAAATCTTGAAAACGCTCTGTTAAGATCGCAATAATGATGCGTTTCCTCTCCTGGGAGTCCAAAATGGGTCCAAAATACGATTCCATTCCGAATTCCCGAACTTAAATCTGTGTGTCCGATTAAGGTTGACAAACTCTTGACTTTCTATCTTGACAATCTGAAAGTTGATATCATTAAAAACGCTTTTCTTTGGAAAGTCAGACCCAAAGTGTGTGGAAGCTCGGGTTGTTCAGTAAAGAACGTGATAGACACACCGATTAAAAGTATGACCAACAATGAAGAATAACAAAGAAATCTATAAAATCACTTAATAAGCTTTTTTTTTCCAACACTTGTTAGAAATGAAATGGCGAGGGACAAAAAATCGAGTTCCTCATGTATTGCGTGACTGTGATTATATGGGTAATTTAAAGAATGATTTAAAAGTAATTTTTATTCTATTCGTGAATTCCTCACTTCTCCTCATCTCAGCCTTCCCCGATTTCTCAGAACTCCAGTCACAGAGGGTCACCAGCAGCTAACAAAGTTTTGGCTAAATTGTCAAGAAAATGCAGCTTTAAAATAAATTTCTTCGGTGTTTCTACAGATCTAAGAAGTTTAATATTACAGTCACGTTATGCAAAAGACGAAGAAATACACAGAAGCGTGCGTGCAAGAGAGCAATTTAAGAATAATTAGAACAAATTTATTTGTTTGATTGCTTTATAATAACTAAATACGGTTTTGTAAATATGGAAGGAAGAGTGGAGGAGAATGGAAATACGTGTGGAACCCCATGGGTCTCCCATGGGTCCTCCATTGCGAATAACACCTGACTGAAACTTCGAAATGGTTCATTCTATTTTATTATTATAACTATTTTTCAGTTACCCATTTATATAATAAAACTTTTTCACACTTTTTTTAGATTTTGCTGGGTTTATCTGCAAGTTTATCTCTTTCTCGCTCGCGCTCCCATTTGTTTGCCAGTTTAGAGCGCTCAAAATTTCCGTTTTAATTTACTTAACGAACCGAGATTTTTCTCAGATTTACTCTCGTAACCTCTTGACTGAATTTTACTTCCTCAATTTGGAGATGATTAAAGAAGCGTATTAAAAAAATTAATTCCACTTTCCATACACGCAGTAAACCGTAAAACTGCTTGTTGTTGTGGAGTTTTTTGTGAAGATTTTACCAAAAATAATAATTATAAACACCGTTATGAAAATAAACAGCAAAATAAAAAGCGAAATAACGAAAAAAGTTCACTAAAATTACAGCAAAAAAAAGAGAAAGAAAACCAGACCAAGAAAATCAACTCGAAAAAGAAAATCCGTTTTAATGTTGTTGCCTTTTTTCGAAAAAAAGTACCCAACATTATTTTCTTGTTAACTATTTTTTATAGCGGCTTTTGGTCGCGCTTAAATTATTTCGACCCAAAAATTTACCTTTTTGTGGGTCACGAAAGTCATGAATTCGGTAACCGAACGAACGAACGAAGACTTCGGGCGACAGCAATTTATTTTCAAATTAATTTAATTTAATTCATTACTACAGAATTACGAGCATTTTATAAACAAAAGGTGACGCCGTTTTAGCCTTTAAATTTTTCTCTCCTCGCTTCTCTGCAGGTAATTAGATATTTTACAAGCTAAAACAACAACAACAACTACTCTTTACATTGATGAGCCTTAAGAAATCACCGCGAAAATCTTAGCTAAGCCAGCTTCAGACTTCCATTTTTAAGCCGTTAGCAAGCCGCATTTCCTGCTGCGAGCTGCTAAGCGGCAACCAGCTCGTGCGGCGCACACAAGTCAAGGAAATCCGACTCTAATCCTCGGCACAGAACGAGTCAGCCGAGCTTTTCAGAACCACGGCAGGCTTCACGAGGTTTTAATGAGCTCGCAGCGGCCGCGGCGCTGACAGGCGGCTGTGTTGCCGCACAGGCGCAGTTGGCCTCCGTCTCACTAACCAGTCAACTCAGCAGTCACATTATGTCATGAGTTGTTCCAACAATTCTAAACAACTCCTCTCTCTCTCTCCCTCTCTCTCTCTTCCCTCTCCCCGTCACCAGGACCCACTCACTCACTCACTCACTCACTCACTCGCTCGCTCGCTGTACAGAGCGGCCTGTCGAGGTTTCTGCCCTTCGCAGCAGAGCGGATTACAACGTTTTTGCGCGCTACTTGTTGAGTGTCGGCTTTCAAGAACAACAACAGCAACAGCAACAACAACTACCCACTTCTAACAACATCTCAAGCTTGCTTGCTAATGACACGAGTTGAAACTCCTGCCAACATGACGTAACAGTTCTTGACTTCACGTTGCATTCACGTTACATCGAATAACGTAACTCGGCTCATGTGTCGCGGATGCAAGCAAGTTATTTGGTTGCCAAACGTCGACTAAAATACACATTAGATTGACAGAAAATACAAATGAATGCTTTGAATAGTTTGCTGTGCCCCCTCCACCTTCTTCCCTCCCCCACCTTCATTTCCAACATCTCGTTCTTCTCATCTCGTACAGTTTAGAAACCCGCGGATGACGGTTACTTTTAACGGAATTCAGCAACGTGGCAAATTTTTATTTGTAGCTTTTTACCTGTTCACATTTTAGCTTGACTCACTAGTGGCTTGAATGTTGATAGTGGCCGAGTCACCCTGGCCCTGGCCCTGTTCACTTGAACGATGGGTACCTCGAACACTGAGAATATGTTTTCACCAAAAAACACGCCGCGGTTGTCGTGAAATCGTGTTAATTTTGTGTTTCTTTTCAGTTTATCAATTTGATAATCAAAAGTATTTAAAATAGGGAATATTGTAGGCTCAGATAATCGGAAAATATGTCTGGGAAGCGCAAATCGTGGTGATCCAAATCTACGCATTGATTTGTACCATTTAAATTATAATAATAGCAAAAATCAAAGTCCTCCTATGAATTTCTTCAGTGTATCTTGATTTTCTTTTAGTATCTTCACGACATTCCTGACATAACGTGTCGTCAGGAAGTCGATGGCCAATCAACCACAAGTCGCGATACTGGAAATCGTGACTTAGAACCGAAGATGTAATAAAAATTCGAGTGGAAGAAGGCTTTTCTGAAATTAAAAATAACAAAATGGCATACAAGTATTTAAAATGTAATCATCAACAGCTGCAAGCGGAAATCAAGCTGATGCTAAAGTTTATAAATAGAAATTCGGTCATCGATCTGAAAAAGCCTTTCAGTCGCGAAATCTTCTCTTAATTCTCAAATCTCTACTCTTCCACTGATCTTCTTCTATTCTCTAGTTTTGAAATTCTTCTCAAGGACAATCCTGATCAGGAGTTCTTATTAACGTTATTCCCCATTTTCTCGAGATTCCTGTTCCCAATATCAAACTGATCGAAGCTCCATTTATCATCAAATTCCATCTTTCAGATGCTCAACCCAACTTTCCCCTGAAGTAGCCGTTGCCTGTTTAAGCCAGAAATTCATATTTTCGTCGTCACAAATTCTTTCTTCAGCTCATCCTGCCAGTTACGCCTCAATTAATTACAGCCGTCAGTCCATCGATCGGCCGATCGATCGAACGCCTCGCCACCAGCTTCCTGTTCATTTTTAAGCCCACGGCAGCCACTTTTGGGCGAACATCGCTGGCTGCAATCATGCGAAGTGAATTTTTTTGCATTTTTCTCGTATTCTCTGTTCTCTTCTGAGCCTTCATTTTTTCGATCATATTGTGATAATTACTAATAATTACTTTTTTCTGTTTTTAAGGCGTACCTCAAAATAACGGTATTAAAATTCAGTTCAGCATTTTGTGCCAAAAATTTAACAACACGTTTAAGAATAACAATTTTCGAAAAAAACAATTTTTTTATGCACAAAAAGCCGATCCTCTGATAGCACGCGAATCATAAACTTCAATCAAAATATGAACGACAGCAACAACAACAACAGCAGCAACGTCAACATAATCGAAAAACCCGTTAGATCACGGAATCCTTTTTTATGCGTGCTGAATTTATATCGCGATACTTTTAATTCGGGTGCATTTTAACTGAAATGGACGGCATGCGATCGCGCTGGTGCGTGCGATCGTAACATTCTGTTACTGGATCGTGCACGCTGAACACCCATTCGAAAATGTTTCTTTTCGGTTACTTCTTGGTCGCGTCCGCCAAGAATGCCATGGGAAACTCGTCTATGTGACAGTTAGTTACGTGATCACGTTACGCCACCCCGTGGACTGCCGCGATGCCGAGACCCTCTGCTTGTTCTTATGCTGCACGCGATCTTCCATCCGTTCAGCACCGCCGCCATTCCACGGACGGTCGCGTAAACTTACACAGCGTAGTTGTCGTCACCGTCACCGCCACCGCCACCGCCGTCGCCGCCTGTCATCCACGACAATTGATTTGCACGATATTTGAAAATTGAATTGGAAACAAGTTGGTAAAAAGGTACAGAAAGTCCAGATGATCGTGCACGATCCGTACTCGGGTAGTAGCTGGCTGTACGTGCCTGAATGTGTTTTTGTCTTCCGTTCGGTTTCTGAATGTGACATGATATTTACAAGCTTCTTTTTTGGCGTATTTTTCACTCACGATGTTTACTCAGCTGTAATTCTTGACAAGAAGTCGTCATCAACTTGATGGCAGCAGCCGCGGTTGATTGTTTTCCAGAAAACCCTGAATAGTTTTTGAGTTTATTTTTAAACTACGAAAGTAACTTCAATATTCGGCGATATGGTGGATATTGAGGAATACGAGTGTTACTACAGCTTAATGATGCAAAAAAAAACAAAGCGAAAAATTTGCATATCACATCATTTTGTTGTTCGTTATGCTGCGATAACAATGACGTTATAGAACTGGCACGATCAGTGCAACAAGCAACTTAATTCTCGAGGACGGGCGGGTTAACAAGGTACCGAGACGTGTCCCCCGTGATTCGAATATAAGATTTCTTTCGTTAACATTTTTCATGGCTCCCCCTCACTCATGATTGCAACCATTAGCGCGAGTTGATGGGGATATCGTAGCTGAGTGGATCTCTGTAGGATATTATCTGCCTCTTTCAAAAATCACTCTCGTAAAAATCATTCCACTGTTGATTATCAAGAAATTATATGAATTCCCATTTGAATTACTTTATGGTTGCTTCACCTCGAATTATGGAACATACGAACCCAACACAAGAAGACTCTGCAGTAATTTGAATCATCAAAATTACGTTATTCTTTGATCAGGGAAGGTTTCGTTGTTCCAGGACCCCGTATGGAATTTTGTGGGGATCTCGTTTTCATAAAAATCATAGAAGTATTCTCAGTCGTTTGTCCCACATGAGGATTTTGCAAATTTTGGGTTTTTACAATTTGGTTTTGTTTCGTTTGAGAATGTCTTTGAATTTATTTTTCTCTTGAGAATTTCTTGAAATAAGTGATATCAAATATTAATCTATCCCAGAATTATGAATTCTGACACAAAAGTGGGAGAAAAGAGAGAATAGAGAAGATCGTATTAAAAGGTTTGAAATAATTCTACTATTTCAAGTGATGATTTCAACTTTAATGTTTTTACACTATAATTTAAGATTATCGCAGCATAATTTTCTCATTAATCATTTTTCATAGATTCGAAATTATAGATTTTCTTTAGAATTGTTTTATTTACATGCAAAAAATTCAAATTAATAGATTTCTATACTTTAATTTGCTTTTAATTTTATTTATTCCATTTTCGTAACCTTTTAATTGTTCTTTTAACCTCATTGGAGCTCTTAAATGATAACTTCTAATAATAGAATGTTAATTCTACTTTTCAAAAAATTCAAATTAATAGATTTCTATTCTTTAATTTGTTTTTAATTTTATTTATTCCATTTTCGTTACCCTTTAATGGTTCTTTTAACCGTATTGGAACTCATATCATAACTTCTATTTAATTGAATTTTAATTCTACTTTTGCCACTGTTCGAGGGGGAAAAAGGGGAGAATTTTTATTAGCATGACTGCGATCAGCACGAAATTTAATAATTCAAGCTTGCAAATTGTCAATTCTGCAAATTTTAGTTTATCGACGTGACGTTGCGAGGAGTAGAACTGTCAAAATTTAATAAATTGAAAGGAAAATGAAGCACGAAATACCCTAAAAACTTGAGTCAGCAGAAATTTATTAACTTTTATTTTTAGACTTTTAATTATGACAACTATTGTTGTCGTTGTTGTTGCTGCTACTGCTGTCATTCTTCCAGAATGTTCAAAACCTGATAAACTATAAAAATAAATCGATTTGGTTCTCTTCTTCACGTGTCACGGATAGACTTCATTTAAAGAAAATGAGACTAAAAATATCTTCACAAAACTGAGAATATTCTCGTCATTGAGAGGATGTCGAGCAGGTGCCCGGCTAGCTCAGTCGGTAGAGCATGAGACTCTTAATCTCAGGGTCGTGGGTTCGAGCCCCACGTTGGGCGGCAGAGCTTTTTGCTTCTTTTTTATGAAAATAACATTTTTATTACCAAATTCCACAGCTTTTGTACAGCAAAACCTACGTTAAACCAATTTAAACAACTTTTTGCAAAGCAACAACCAACACATTTATCGCAGTTCGCACATTCAAACCAACAAACATATTGAAACAAGTCTTCCAAACAACTTTAAAGAAATTTCTTCTTCAATGGGGTTTTTTAATATTTTTCTCCATGACATTTAACGGCTTGTCAAAAATTGACATTGAAGTAAATGCTAAAAAATTATAGCGTGTAAAGTCACGCTTATGATGATTGCAACCTCGTGTCAGCGTGTTAACACTGATGATGACGACACAGTTGACGACGAAGATGCGGACGACGACGACGACGCCGACGACGACGACGACGACGAGGTGAACATGAATGGCTAAAAGACGCTTTTTATTACATTTTCACGTGTTACGTGTCGTTGTCGACGGCGAGTGAGATGGCGGCGAGCGAGACGGAGGCGAGCATTTTTTAGATACTTTTTTATATTAAATTTATGCATATTAAGTACTTTCACTTTCGGTATATGCAAGACAATAAAACGCCAGCAACAACGAGCAAACGTATAAACGACGCAAGACGATGCAGACGACATGCGTATCCACGAAGAGCCGACCAGTTAAGCCGTCTGTTAGATGCGGAGTGCAACAAATACAGACGAACAAACGCGTTTCGAGAAAAACGGGATGCAAGAAAAATTACTGTACATTTTTCATTAGTGAAGAGGAAAACCTTTTCTCGACAGTCGAGCCACTTAATCTGCATCTCGAGCGGTCGAAGCTCCATCCAAGCGATCCGACTTCGATCAGTTTGAGTTGCATTTCGAGCGCAACGCAAGTGTTTCTAATTAATTTGATTCCATGAAGTTGTTATTTTCGCCTTCTAATCAAGTTCTACCGCTACATTGAACGATACCGTTATGCTTTCGTGAAATCGAAATTCACTCGACCCGCAAACAAAAGAAATCGAAATTTCCATTTATTGGAAAATAATTTTCTTCCCTTTTCCCCGCCACTTTCCTCAGCCATCACAGCGATCTGTAAACACAAACCAAATAAAATGACGAAATCCATTCTTGACGTTCCTTCGCAACAAGTGAAAGAATGAAATCGAAAAGTGTGAAGTGAAAAATCGAAAAAGAAAGCGTTTTAGTTACATCTGTCTGTCTGTCTGTCTGTCCATCGGCACTCCAGCGATATTTGCTGCATTCCATCACTGCAGTGATCGACAGCACGATCGATTTTATCTGGCGAGATGCCCGCTCAAAAGTTCTCACACTTCTCCGCCGCCAGTGCAACAGTCGCTGCTGCTGCTGCTGCTGCTGCTATCTAACATTTCAATTGCAAGATTTATGCGAGCTCCCTTCTTGGCGGCGCTCGTATTTTTAGCCGTAAATCTCTCCAGCGATCCGTCGGTGCTGCGGTACTTCCAGCCGCGAGTACCAATTAAAGGCATCCGCCAGTGCTGGTGGTTCGTTCCACACGTCCCAACCCATGGCAGCTAAAATCCAACCCATGGCAGCCCTTTTTCGGTCCGGATATCCACGCGTATTGTGTGCAGCGGCTCCGATTACAATGCACTTGGCGCAGCGCGCTCCAGCGAGTGTTGCACCAACATCGCGGCGAATGCATTCAATTAAAATTCAAATCACAATCGCGCCAAACGAGATAATTGCGTCTCGAATTTAGCATGGAGTTTTGGAGAATAGAATGGAGGAGTGCTATGGAGGGGGCAAAATGGGATGCATGCACCTCAACTTTCAATAACTTCAAGTTATTCTTTAAAATAGCTCTGTTACTTTTGAAGAATCTCACGGCTGCAAATCCCGGACCCTGAAGGTCTCCTGGGTGACACTAGCTGTACCTCAGTTAAGTTTAACTGACCTTTAATTGAGTGGTTCGCGACTGTACCCGGACTAACCTAAACCGCGCTTTGATAGACCTCAACGAGCACCTTCGACCGACCTAAACTGACTTTCGAGAATTTTAACTAGTCCTCAATGGACCTCCACTAGTCCTTAAGGGATTTTAACTGGCCCTTGAACGGTTATAACTGCCCCTTAGCGGACCTTAAGAGTTCCACTATTCATCCCAATCTACCATTGATGGTCTTAACTGGTCCTCGACTTTAACTATCAATATGCGGAACATATTTCTCCCTCGAAGGATTCATTCTGGTCCTCGGAGTTCCCGGACACCCTGAAGGGATCTTGAGTGACCTTAGCTGTGCCTCAGTACTGTTTAACTGGCCCTTAATTGAGTGGCTCGCGACTGTACCCGGACTAGCTTCAACTGACATTTGAAAGAACTCAATTCGGACGTTGACGGACCTAAATAGACTCTCGAGAATTTTCCCTGGTTCTCAACGGACCTTCGCAGGCCCTTGAAGGGTTTTAACTGGCCCTTAACGGACCTCAACTGGACCTCTATTCCCCCTAATCAACCACTGATGGTCTGAACTGGTCCTCGGCCTTAGCTATCCGTCTACGGAAGATATTCCTCCCTCGCAGGGCTTAGTCTGGTCTTCGGCGTTGGCCAGACTTATTCCTCCCTCGAAGGATTTATTCTGGTCTTCGGCGGACGTCAACTGTCAGTTTGGTGCCACAAACTACACGGCAACTTCAATGAGAGCGGCGTAGTTGATTTAAACGACACGAAGGCTGTTGTGTCAACCGAAGCACTAAAAGCTCTCCAGCCAACTCAGTTAAATTTCCACAATGCCAAGCAAATATTAGTCAGCCTTAACTAAGAAGTATAAAGCAATCAGCCAACCAGTAACTCAGTCAATCCAACAGACAGCCACTCATTCATGCAGTCACTCAATTAATTTGCATAAAATAACACGTACTTGGCCACAAAGTGGACTGCAGTTGCAAGGTACAGCGACGAACGGCTTATTTGTTTTCTTCACTTCTTCGATTCAATTAAAAATGCCATTCTTTCTGTTGGTTGCAGCCACTTTTTTGTTCGGTTCCTTCATTAAAACGTTGGTAGCTCTCAGATAAAGAGGGCAGAAGGGACGGCGAGCGTGAGGGGACCTCGTTAAATGATAAACTTATTAAAACTCAAGAGAGAATTCAGTTCAAGGCGACTAGAAATTGCAGTATTGACGCACAACAAATAAGAAAAGTTGAAGTAAGAAGAAGATGGCATTTTCAGAAAAGGATTCAGAGTGAGGGTCTGGGCTAGAAAGGGAAGGAAGCGAGGAAAGATAAGGGTGATGTTGAGTAGAAACAGACGTCGAAAGATATTAAAGAATCGAAGAGAACAGCATGGATAAGAACTTAATTGCCCTTCCGTACCTTTTAAGGATAAAAGTACAGTACGTGCAGTTTATCATTACATGCAGATTAAGTTCCACACATCCTAAAAAGGCTATTGAGACCTTTCAGATCTTGTAAGTACCCGTTCAGATCTTGTGAGTATCCGTCTTTTAAAATTTTTTACCTACAAATCAGCAATTTTTTGGATGGAGAGGAAGAATTTTTGTCGTCATCACAGAGTGGAAAGAAAACCTCTATGAATGCCTGGCTTTTATACTTCCTGGAGGGTTCGGATTATAACATTAGAACAATTTTGGGGGGAACGGGTGACTCCTACAGTGGGGGCTATTCGGTCCCCATTTCCCCGTTTCTTTACAAATTCGCGAAGTGAGTGTACGCGTTATTATATTCACCCCATGTTACTGCCAATAGTTTGGTAAGCGTAACAACAACAACAACATCCACAACAACAAAACCCTCTCTTTTTATGCACCCATCCATGTTTCCACTCAATGTCGGCGCCCCCCGATGATATCGGCCGTCATCAGCGGAATTCCTGCCCGACGGCCGTCGTTCGCAAGCCAAAGAATTTCTGCAGGATGAGCTGATGGCTGTCGAGGGGCATTTTTTGTGCTGCCAGAGTACACAACCATTAAATCGGAAAAGTAGGGTGAATAATTTTCGCTGCATGCATGCAAAAATTTCATGGATCAAGCAGCTCGGCGCGTTCAGTACGATGACTCTGAAATGATCAGCTGAAAACATTCAAACTCTCGAATCCTTAATATCGAAAAAGGAAAAAAGAAAAGCACGTCACAAGAATGCATATGAAAATTATTTTTATCTCAAGTAAAACGAAAACCAAGATAAAACTGCCAAGTTTGCGTCCATAAATGGCGCCCAGCAACATTTGCAGCAGCAGCAGCAGCAGCAACAAGAAAAAATTGCATACTTGTACGAGCAACAACTGATTTCAAGCATGCAAATGAGTGGAAAGACAACGCGAACCAAAGCGATTTTTTCCAATTATTGATGAATAATTGAATTTGCAATTCAGCAAAATGCTCACCACTCAGGCGGCTCGGCAAGAGAGGAGAGAATGTGGCAAAAGAGGCGGGAGGAGGAAGAAACCGACAGAACGTTTTGCAGAGAAACCGCAACAGCATCGCATTCTGAAGTACGAACTGCAGCTCCGAATCGTGGCAGGCAGGGTCACGTCAGAGTCAAGGTCGTCGGTCGCAGTGTGGCCAACCGGCCGGCCGGTCGAACAACCGTGCAACACACAACCAACAACGTGCAACACACAACAGCCAACAGCTGGGAGCAGCAGAAGCAGCGAGAACAACAGCAACAGTAATGAAATTTATTTAAATTCTTGCAGAAATGGTTTCTGTTTGTCGGTTTCTGTTGTTAATGTAAACTATTGTTGATGCTGATCGTCATAATTCTGCTTCGCATTTTCTGTTGCTCTTCATAGTCAACAACAGTACGAATCCCTCGATACAATGACGAGTCTCTGTGAGACACAATAAACGCGGGCCGCTAATTATACGCAACATTGCGTTCACGCAAAGCCGCCGCTCCGCTGAGTCGCCGCCTCTTTGCAGAGTCGCCGCCGCTTTGCTGAGTCGTCGCCGCTCCGCTGAGTCGCCGCCGCTCCGCTGAGTCGCCGCTGTTTGTTTAGACGACGACCAAAAAAGTCGTCGTCGAGTTCCTGTGATGAATTCCGCGGAATGCGCATCATGCGAAAAATACGCGCTCTGTGCAGACACAAATACGGCAACTTTTGCCGCATCCGGCGCAGTTGCCGCACCTTCTGTTTATTTTGTTGAATTCAGAATCGTTCCTTCTTTCATGTTTTCGTTGTTTCTGTGTAAATTGCTGGGTTTTTACATCATGTAAATGTGCAACAGACACTTGCTGACAATTGTTGCTGTCGTCTGCTGCTTGCCAGTTGAGTTGAAATGCCAGACGAAAACGGCGGCGGCCGAGACAGTGTTGTCGACGCTTTGCTACGCTTTAAAAGGCAACAAACGCCTGGGGACTCAACAGCCGAGCCAACTTGGCTTCCAAGTCAACCGCTAAGCAAACCAAAATCAAAATGCAAATTGCAAAATTGTTGCCAGAGCTGTTGCAGTTGCTGCATTGGTAGAGAATAAATTGTTTATGTATAAAAAAACGAGATACGTAAAAGGGTTTCTTGCGCAAAAGGGTACCGCGCAGGTATTCCATTCTTTGCCTCGTTTTGGGACTGAATTAAGTTCGCCGAGGTTGAGAATTCTGAAAGTGCTCACTCTAAAAAATCTTTCATTTCATAGCAAAAATAACCATTTCAATACTTACCAACAATTTTATTAGAAAATTTCCCCGCTTTGTATCTTTATAATCTGTGGAAATTATTGCTCAATCGCGCAACTCAACAGATTCTTTTTTATCTTCCTCCATGACAACGCAATATCCGCTTTTCCAAACTAAAATACGCAAGCAACTTCAAATTTATCTACACAGAAACACCAAAAGCAACAAGCAGTGATAAATAAACAATTCCGTCAATTAGTTATGACATAAAAGGGATTTTTTATATACCTCGATAGTTTAATTATTTGCTTTTCGCCACCTTAAAAACTAAAAATGGAAAATCAACTCAAAAATCTCCCCGAAAAATTGAAAAGTTTTCCACGAAAGCAAGAGAAATTGTTTTCCCCCAAACACAACAAATTTTAGTGGGTCAACGAGTACATGAAAAAATGCATTTGGCACAACACCACGCCAGCCGAAAGCCCCGTACAACTCAAAAAACAACAACAAAAATTAAATCCATCAAATGTCGGCCAATGCATTTGAGCCAGACGATGGTGATGGATGCATCACTGAAACATGCATTGAAATGTTTATTTGGGAACTTTGTATTTTAGCGCCAGCTGAAAGCAACGTTCAGTGTTTTCCGGAAAATCCGGCATAGATTTTCATAACTTTCGCTATGATCATCACATTTGACAATTGAAGCTTCTCTGGTAAATTGATCTAATTGACTTAACTCTTCATTTTAAACCTCAGAATCTCTTATTTGAACTCACTTCTATCGCAACTATTCTAATCTTCATTTTCATTATTTTCCCTACTACGTCATATTTCATTCTGCGATCATCAACCTAATTTTGATTAAAAATAGTCGTCTTTTCATGATCATTATAATTTTCCCCCTTACTATGTCCATTATTAGTTCAACTTCGTTGCCATTATCATCACAACTATCATCGTTTGTCTCATGATCTCATACCATCTGCATTATCATCATCATAAAATTGAAATCTTTATGTGCAACATCTGGTTGATGTTTTTAGATAAAAGGCTTTTGTTTCAGCTTGTATTTTTAAATGAAAATATTTAGGGCAACAATTTGTCGTCGTCGTTGTTGTTGTTGTTTGTGCTTTTTCTGTGTTGCTACCATGGCGCCAGATCACTTGATCACGGCTAACTGCAGATACAAATCCACTGAACTGCATAATTTTGTAGAAGTGAATTAAGGTTGGAATGCCGACGAGATCAACCGCGATCATGCAACACTCGAATCCACGGTATTGTGATCAGTTGAGATCATTTATGCATCTATGCCAGCAGCGTTTTATGATGGGCTTCTGTAGATAGAAATCTATAACTGGCTACGATCGCTTGCAATTATTAAATGTGCTGCAATTCGATGAGATCAACAAAAAAGCGCAGGCTGTTGATCAACAATTCTAATTTGTTGAACTGAAATTTGTAAAACTGTAGCATTTAAGAGGCAATTTCGTGTTCTAGCAGAGTGTTGGCTAAACCGAAATGATCATTCGTGCATTCATACCTGTTTTAAAATAAAATCAATCAATTAAAGACTGGCGCCAATAATTATCCACAAGAAGCAATAAATTGTGAGAAAACTGTATAATTTGAAGCGAAATGCTGTAAATTACGAGTATAAAATCACAATATCATCGAAGAACGATCAGTTTGATCAGGTAAATGAAGATGTTTCTTCAAAATGTCAAAAGTCAGTTGAAAATAAGATAACTAACGCCACGATCACTTCTGCTACGATCAGTTTGGATGTGATAAATGAAGATTGCAATCACTTCTCATCATTAGAGCTGCCAATGAATCACGCAATCAATGATCGTGTATCTCAGATGAATTCAGTTACCGTTCTAAACTTGCCTTTTGGAAGAACCGCACTAATGAACTCCATTAAAGGTTCGTGAGTGACAGAGAAAAGCTTTTTTTAAATGTATTTCTGCATCTTTTGTCTGATAAAGATTACTTTTAAAAATCTGTACTGAAAAGATCTGTAGACCTGTTAAGAAAAGAGAACAGTAGTCAATATTCTGGCCTATTCTGGCCCATCCACTGAATCCACACTGCAGAGACTTAACTTCTCTTTGTTTCTTTATGCATAAAAAGCCAAAAAGAAATAAAACCCGATCACTGAAGATCACCATATCCGCCCATCAAAAAACTCATCTATAATTTCGCTCTCATTTTTGTGGTTATCGTTGCTAATAAAATCGTATTGACTAAACTTTGGCAGCAACAGACAGACGGTCCGACACCAACGCCCACCCATTGCGCCGAATACAGCCGGCAGCGTTGCCAGATGCAAATGGATTTCACTGATTGCAGTGAAAAATACAAAAACAAGCGACCGACTAACCAGCCCATCGATCGCCTCGTTTTTAGTTGTTCACACCAAAAAAAAAGAAGACATTTTTTGCTTTCATGTCTCATTTCTTTCCTTCTCTGTGTCGCCTCTTTTCTCAGTCTTTTTGCGCTCAACGATGGTGAAAAGTTGAACAGTTCGAAAACGTTCCGTGTGTGGATCGCGTGCGATTTATTATCGAAAACGTTTTACAATCGATTGACTTCATATTGTTTTAGCTGATTTATTTATTTCTTCCGTTTATTTATTTAGTGAAAACTGAAAAAGACTGAAGGATAAAAACTGAAAACACTTTTATTCACCGCTTAGTTTAACACGAAGACGCTTACGTACGCTATGTTAAACGTACAGTTTTTAATACAAATAGTTTTAGTGTATGTTTGCGACACCATTCGTGCGAAAGTGATGCCGAAACTATTTCAATGTTTCGAGGAGTTGGGAATCAGGTAATGCGGCGAAAAAAAGGAGTTTTCCTGTAGTAAAAATTATGTTTTATTTTACGACGCAAAATTTAGGTCGCTAAAAATAGCTGCAGTACGAGTACAGTAATCCCTCGATAGCAGCTGAAAACTTGGGCAGAGATTGAAAATAGTTTACGTTCTATAAACTTGCTAAAAATAAGAAAACGTCATTTTTTGTCATATTCAGAAGATTATAACAAAAGTCGGCGGGTTTTTATCGAAACCTATAGTATTTTCTTAGGTATTCTAGTGTGCTGAATGCATAACTGTCAACGGCATCTTTGTAACACGTATAGTTTCCGAGATATTCAAGGTTTCATTAGGTGTGACCAAAAAATGACATCTTTCCGAATTTCGATCTCGGATATCTCGAAAACTGGACTTGTTATGGAAAATCTATTAATTGTTCTGAATTCAGCACTTCGAAACGCATCCGGGACCGTATATATCAAAAAATATCCCAAGATTGCAGGTCTTCATTGATAAAAGAAGATACTGATAATATTTTGGATCTCATAATTTTCCCACTCTCGTTAGAAAACGGGGAGTTACTGTGTTGTGAGGAAAATAAAACTGAAATATTCTAGTGGGCAAATTCAGTCTACCGAAAGATGGCATTTTTGATTTATTTATATTGGCGTACATAACGTGAATGACGTCAATGCGACCAAATAATAGACATTTTTAATATTCTGCTTGTAAATTCTGTACATTTATTCTGTTCCAAAAAGAAAAGCAGAAGAAAATCTGCTCAGTCTGCCAAGCAAATTATTTGGATACAAAAACTCTACGAGGGATGATATAATTTACAGTATTTTCCTCAAATTCGGGACACTTGTTCGCGCTTCTCAACGAACAAACAACAGATGAGTCTGTCAGACGACTTGACAGCCTCCTGCGAAGACGTTTGCATTCCAATTTACGCGTTATTTATTTATAATTCTGAAAAATTGTGATTTATATTGAGTACGAATAGTTCTACAAACAGCAGAGAGCTCATTTTGCCTTATTATATCGTGTATTTCTCACAGCATACGTAACATTTTTGACCTTTTATTCCTCGTTTATAATTAGCAATTACATATTAATTTTCCCAACTAAAAAATCCGAAAAAGTGGTTCTCTGAACAAGCGGAAAGTTGGCTGCATACGAAATATAAGAAGATTTCCGGCGGCTTAAAATGATCTTTTTATCTCTCCGGTCGAATGAGGAAAATCTATTGTAATTTTAACGATTTCCTGCTTTTCATCCGCATTCATTAGCGATCTGTGAGTACGTTTGAGACTGCACTGAATTTCCATACTTTGCGGCGAAACAAGCTGCCGCAATTATTGACGGCTGCTGAAATTGTAAAGAAAAAACGCAACCAGTCGCAGCAACAACTGCTAATTGCAGCTTTTGACACGCCATTCATTTCCGCTCTTTATTGACCACGTTAAAATGCCCGATATACCGTTGCTGACACCTAATTGGCGCATACAAATTCTAGTTGGCTTATTGCGGGCAACTGAATGCTTCTAACTCGACAAGATTTTCTTGCCTTTTTCACTCACTGAGATTCAGATTAAATTTTAATAAAATTTTAATTTTATTTAATTTGTTTGGGATTGTTGTTATTTTGTTATTTTTTTTGTCAATTTATTTATCATTTTATCTACGTTTTCACCTCCTTCCACATGATAAAATTATCAGATCAACCCGACACGCCCCTTTCTGTCATTCCTCGTGGGCTTTCCGTCCGTTGATTCTTGTTGCCTTTGCATTCCGCGTTCACTTAACAGCCGCTTTTTGTTTTGTTGACAACAAAAGCATAAAATACGTGATCGAATTGAAATTCACAAAGCGAAAAATGCTATTTTTTTAGCTATACATGAATATTTTTAATTGTTTCTTAAACAACTTTGCAGAAATGTGTCGTAAATTTTGTCAGGCAAGCGGTGAAAAAACCCACATTTCATTCGCTTGGAAAACATTGGAATTTTTGTTTATTTCGCTTGCCGCAATTTGTTGCGTTTATTTGACTTTAAATTGCTGGGCGAGCAGCATATTTATGTGGACATTTCATGCAATTTTACTTCACATCATTCGAGCTTTTAAAAAAGTTTCTATTTTGATTTTATTTCTCCATATATAGCGATATAAAGTTCCATTCTTCCGCTCGATTCTCGAGGACATCCGTCTCTGCTTGCCGGGTTCAATTAGACTTAATCTGACCTCTCCTCCAGCTTAATGTCTTCCCGTCCTTCAAGTTATCTTTGTTTTACCTTCATTACATCTTAAATTTTACTTAAAACCAAAAAAAAAAAGATCATATAATTGAGTCTCAACCTCAACTTTGAGCGGATGTCTTCAGCACTCGAACTCCACAGTTACTCTGAACAATAAGAAGGAGTGGCGCTCCTCCACTTCGACCTCAACCACTGATGCCGGACACTCAGAGGAATTCGAAGCACCGAGCTGAACGAATCATACAACAACCTCAGAATTCTAATTTATCCGCACAGATTTGGACTCACCGATCGCAAGCAAGCGCGATCGCAGCGCTGCCACACGCGATCATCGATACAATTATTTTGTTGCCATTATTTCGTTTGCCACGAGTGGGCGTCTGGGGCGTCTGGGGCGTCTGTGGCGTCTGTGGCGTCCGTGCTGGAGGAATGGCTGCCGTCTCCCCTCGGATGAATCTGCCAGTCATATCGAACCTTCACATCTTGATGGTTGATCTTCATTAACGATCAAGTCGTCGAAGTTTTTGTCGCCAAGTTGGTGACGGATTAAAGAGCGGAAGAGAGTTGCACGGGCATTCTAAAGCGGGGGGGGGGGGGGGGGGGGGTGCGGCGGCGGGTGCACTTAATTCTTTATGAAATTAAGGAAGACATTATCTGTGCTTTCGTTGTTATTTTTTATGGATTTAAGGCCGCCATCCAGTAATTCTTTTACACGGACTATAAAAATAAATTATTTTTAATGATACAAAGCTTCATGTTAACGACAACAACAACAACAGCGGTAGATAATAATTGTGCAGTTTTAACTGCGTTTGACGTTCCCCTGCTGAGTGACGTTGATGGTCGTCGTTCCTTGGATCGAAATTATAATGGGTGCGGCGGCGTAACCTCGAGAAGAGCTGCAGCCAGCTAGAAATAAAGTTAAACTCGCGTTTATACCGCCAATCGAGCCGGATTATATTTTAGCTTCAATCGCTTCACTTGTTGGAAATAATAAGAATTTTTACGGCGTGATTTTCTAATAATTTAACAACGTTTTCGCATTTCTGCTGCCATTTTTCTCAACAGTTGCAGGTAATAAAAGAAACTTCTGATGAAAATCATTAATTATTTGAATTCACCTGAGGTGAGAAACACTTTAAGTGAGATTAAAAGTCTGATCCACTCTGTTTTGAGTCGCCGAGACTGCAAGATCAGTCATGCAGCGATGAGCTCCCGCAGAAACAAAACTCTCATGCGACAACCGCTGATTATGAAAGGTTGGTGACGGTGTTGGTGCCACAAACTCCACTGCACTTCAACCCACTCTAACGGTTGATATTTAAAACGGTTTCTTGTTGCTCAACCGAAAACTTAAGACGCTCGGTTAAGCGCACGAATGCCTGCAACACGTAATAAAATCACTTGCCACGATCACCTGTCGCTGTGGCCAACCTGCAGCCGTTTAAACGCCACAAAATATTGCAAAATATTTGCATGCAATTGTTTTTTCTGCGCTGCAAGCAAAACGGCGTTGATAAGATAACAAGTTGGCTGAAAAAAAACTCTGGCTTGACGCTCAAGGATCGGCGTAGAAAGAAACTCCAGACTGGTGATCGCGGCCCACCACGTTGTACAACCGGTCGCTTCAACCAAGAAGTGTTTCGACATTTCTTGATATTGCAAAACTCGCGTTGCTGAACGCAATGAAAAGTTGCTTGGAACTAAAAATGTGAACTGACGGTGGCTTCATTTTGCACACTCCACAGCTTCAAACTTTTGTTGCCGTTTTATCAATTAAAGTTTTGCTGGCTTTTCAACTTCAGTCCACTTTTTCTCGCTTGCTGGAAAAACGAATTTAATTGATTAATCAGCAGTAAATTTGCAAAATGTTGACTGCATCGAAATGCTGTGTTTGCACTTGTTGTTGCCTCGCAGCGTGCCAACTCAACAAATTCGGTTGCAGCATGAACACCGACCGCCGCCGGGACGCAGGCGTGAGTTGTTGCCACTTCTCGCTGCACAGTAGCTGCCTGCGAGTTCGCACTCCACGTTAACATTTTAAAGCAGCGCAAACAACAACAAGTTTTTTGTAGCAGTCGCAGCAGCAACTTCTGTTCATCTAATGACTTCACACGATTTTAAGACGATTAATCAATTGTTGGTCTTTCCTTCTTCCAGATGGTTGCAAGTAGTTGTTGTTGCTGCTTTTTACTTGCAGTTTTCTGTGGCAGCCGCGTGAAGTGCGCACGCGCAACCGATGAAGTTATTGAGTTGCACTTAAGACGCATTTTAGTGCAGCTCATTTGAGTGCAGCGTGTTGCAATCGGTATCGGTATCGGTATCGATATCGATATCGATATCAGTTTCAGTGGCTTTCATAAAATTTCAGTGCTTTTTGCGGTTTCATTAAATTTCATTGCTTTTGCGGAGACCCGTTAAACGTTGTTGTAAAATCAGAGAGGGTCGATTTTCGATGGTTCAGCGTGCGGTGGCCCGATTGCGAAAACTCGGTTTGAAAATGAGAAAAAATTCCCATTTTTAGTGTCGACTTTTTAAGGTTTTTCGGTGTAGCTGTTGAAGAAGTTTTACAGAATTTTTCAATGATTTTAAACCTGCGCAAACGCTTCGTTTATTTTTTTATTTCATCAGAAATGACATAATTTCAATGACTGGCCTTTTTTTCAATTTGAATGTGATAATTTGAGGTTTTCCCAAACACTTGCGAAAATTGCAACCCGCATTTGTTTTCTTCCACCTTGAAAGCCAAACAAACTTATTTAAAATGCTGATAAAATGTGTCGCTTAAAACGAAATCGACAAATTCAAACGCAGCGCCCGCAACTTTTTGTGTCGTGAGAAACTTTTAGCTGGTTCTGAGTTAATTTATGCCAAGATACGCTGCTGGTATTTAGAAGTGTCAGAAGTTCTACGTTTGGCAATGCAAGCGATGACTTCTTCGCTTTTTCTCGAAGGGACATAAAATAAATGAAACTGCTGTCGGTCTGTCGCTGTCGTCTTCTTTTAACTGTCATTCTACGGCTGAAATTAAATTCAAGCAAACTTTTTATGGTTGGCTGATTACGTTTAACAATTCCAACCAAAAAAAAAAAATCAACGGAAATTTAACACTGTTAAATGTTAATTACAGCATTTTATCTGTTGCGAGTGTAATAAAAATTGTAATCACCCAGTACCGTTTTGTTCCCACTTCATTCCACTTTTCCACTTCATTCCACTTTTCCACTTTATTCCACTTTTCCACTTTATTCCCCTTTTCCACTTTATTCTTCATTAAAATTCTTCCCACATGCGATTTTTTCACCCATAAAATAGTTTATTGATAGTCTAAATTGAACTTCTCTGATCGCTTCTTTTATATGCACAAAAATATCATCAACCACTCAAATGAAACTTTTATTAACGACTTCAATTTTCTTTCTTTTCAGGTGAGTTGCGTTGACATGCGTTGTTGCCGCGTGTGAACACTCTGAACAGGTGACAAAAACGTGTTGAGAACATCAACAAATTATAACAGCATTTTAAAAATAAGTAAACGTAAATTAATTCGAGGCTTCTGTGTGAGAATCGTTGAAAAGCGTTCTCGAGCTTCTTAATTATTCGGCGTATAAAATTCGAGAATTCGATTTATTTATAATGAAGGCTGAGAACGCATCATTAATTGAATGCAGTGAGTTAAAAACAACAACAACAAGTAGTATAAACACAAATCCCGCTTTTTTTCATATAAAAAAATAATTAAAGTTGTTTATTTTCCAGCGGTGGCTGGGAAAAATTCAATTAATTTAGTTGTTCGATTGACAGATCGATCGAACGAGTGATTTTCAGAGTGTGTAAAGTTGTTTTTCGTCTTCTTTTTCGTTGTTAAATTAATTCGTTATTTTTTCAAGTCTCGCTAATTCACGAAATTGTGTTTAAAATGTAGATTTTGAATTTAAAAACTTGTTTTCACTTCTAATGATCGCGTGATCGCGACAAATTGTTCTTGAAGACGTTAACTGAACATTCAAAATTCGCATATTTCACGCACTCCATCACCTCTGATCGCTGCTACTGTCGATCACGTGTTTTGCGTGGAAAAACTGAAAATCAGTGAGCGAGTAGCTGCTGCCTGAATGCCAACAGTCTGCCACGCTGTTGCCTGCGACTGGTTGGACGACCGCAGGCAGTCGCATGCTAACAACAACTCGTGGCATGCTGCCGGCCGGCAAACTTAGCGTGACTGCAACCGCGTGTAGCACGTGGCTGCAGCTGACGCTTGAGAAAGTCGCTGACGATGCGATCGGACGGTTGTATCAACCGCGCGACCCTCCAATCGAGTGAGCGATCGTCGAGCCATCGATTGATAAAAAAAACGGTGACCATCTGTGACTAAAAATTCGTGAGTCAAGCAGGAGAAGCCGTGATCGACCATCGATGAGATGCGATCAGTGTGAGCGCGCTGATTAATTAACAAAATTATTGTTGCGATCAAATGGGGGGGAAAAACTGTTATACTCGCAGTAACTCATTTCTTATTTTAACAAAATGAACTGTTATAATAACTAGAGAAACGGTTGCTAGACGAAGACGAGAGACGTAAGCAAAGCCGCTCTCACACGCGCCACCGTAGATGCTCAGCTGCTGCTTCTCTCTTTGCAAATCCACACGTTGATAAATAATGAGAGCAAATCCGCATTCAAATACTACGGCGTGCAATTGTTTTTCTCTTTTTAGTTCCTCCAAAGTTATTCCACCCTGAAATACGATTTCGTATGCCGAACACAGGCATTCTTCGTCAACGAATTAAAGAGACAAAAAAGTGGTTCGCGTTTTCAGTGTAACTTGAATGGCGATTGTAGACGAAAACAATGTTTTCTCCTGCCTGTCAAAGAAATGTCAGTTGCGTGGAGGGCGTGGGGCGGCTGTAATTTATAGCAAAAAAAAAAACAAACAACAAAAGTGGGTGGATGTAGATAAATAGAGACAAATTTTGACACTGTCACGCAGCTCTGAACGGAGTGACAAGGTTTCGGCGATTTGATCGCATTGAAGTCCAATGATAAATGAGAGAAAAATTAATTACTTCTATTTTTGCTCGATTTAGAAAGTATTTTCAGAGGAAATCTTCAGATCGAAGTCAGCATCGTTGCAGTCAGCAACTGCAATCGAAAACTCTCTCTCTCTCTCTCTCTCTTCTCTCTTGAGGTGGCAAATTATGTAAATCAACTCGCTCGCTCTTCTCTCTTGCAGAGGTGGCAAATGATGGAAATCAACTCGCTCTCTCTTCTCTCTTCTCTCTTAGAGGGAACAGAAGGCTTCAGTTTGACAGGATCGCTCAGGACAGAATTAAGTGCGAGAATTTATCTCTTTAGTTTTCGTTATCAGAGAGTTGTTGTTGTTGTCGTTGTTGTTGCTCCCTCCTTTAATTGTTGCTGCTCCTTGTTGGCGAACTAAACTTCCTCTTTTCTCAGTTCGCAGCCCGCAGGCATAAAATTTACATTTATATTTCGCTTGGTTGCTTGTCGTCGCCTGCATGTTGCCGGCTGTAGTTGCTGCTGCTCTCCGCGTTGCCGCTGCTGCTCTCCGCGTTGCCGCTGCTAATGACTTGTTAGCGATTTAGTTGGACGTTAACAACGTCTGCTTCGACTTTAACAAATCTGTTGGCTCTGAAAGAAGAAGATGTTGCTGCTGCTGTCGCGACCTGCTGCTCCTTCTAATTGTTGCTGCTGCACTCATTAACACGTCATAGCAGGGCAGCAACACTTTCTGCTGCTGCTGCTGCTGCTGCTGTTATTAAATTATTCAGCCGCAACGACTTCATGTTGCCGTCGTTGTTGCTTGCGGTTGCAGGCGATGCATTCATTAATGGCAACTTTTTCATGTTGCTGTTGCGCCTGCGGTTCTCCTGGTTGTTGTTGTTTTTGTGGCTGCTGCTGCTGTCGTGGTTGTCGTTGACTGATTTTTACAATTTTATAGCTTTCAATTGCATTTAATTGCAGTGAAAATCGTAGTTGACTGCTGCTGCTGCTGCTGCTGCTGTAAATAACGAATTTTACAAAATGTTTAATAGCAAACAATTTTATTTGTATTTTAATTGTTGCAAGTTCGAGTGCAGTCGCAGCCCAACCTTCAATCTTCGTTGCAGTGATTAAAAACTTTTACTGCAGCAACAACATCAGCAGCAGTGGCAGCAACAGCTGTTGTTCTGCGTTTTCCATTTTAATTGAAGAAATAGCAGAATATTCTCTGCGGTTGTTGTTGCTGTTGTTGTTGTTGTCGTTGTACTTTGATTGCCTGTTCTTGTGTGTTAAAAAGTTTTCATTACCACGGCAGAATTTATTCATTTCCGCCATCAGTTAAACGAACTTCTTTCATTGTTGTTGCTGCTGCTGCTGCTGCGCTGCTGCTGCGCTGCCACTGCTGTTGCTTCGTTCAACAGAACAGCCGAGTGCAGCAACATTAATGCTTGCCACAGAATGCCGCATGCAGCGTGCGTTTTATCGCCCGTTTAATGAGTTTCACAGCTGCTGCTAACTTGTGTCGAACAGCAGCAGCAGCAGCAGCAGCAACAACAACAACGTCAGCAACGACGAGCCCCAACTTCAATGTCATTTAATTTTTATGTTGCTTTGTTGCCTGAAAATTGAAATCATGATGACGCAGCAATTTATTGGATTTACAGCAGCAGCAGCAGCAGCAACTTCAGCACCAAACTCGCTGATTGCCCGGCCACTCGTTCGATCGTTCTCCCGCTCGCTCGTTCTCCCGCTCGCTCGTTCTCCCGCTCGCTCGCTCACCAGCTCGCTCGTTCTCCCGCTCGCTCGTTCTCCCGCTTGCACGCTCACCAGCTCGCTCGTTCTCCCGCTCGCTCGTTCTCCCGCTCGCTCGTTCTCCCGCTCGCTCGTTCTCTCGCTCGCTCGCTGATTGACATGCGCAGTAATAATGGCTAAAATTGAAAACCTCTTGTAGATTCTTTTTAATTGCCACTGCAATGATTGCTGCTACAGTTGAAGACTTTTATGGCAGCCATGAAATGCTGCAGCAATCAAGTGCGGCGTCAGTAATCCGCTGGAAAACCCTTTTGATTGGGGGGAATTAATTCTCCCAGCAACGATAAAAAACTAAAGAGGGAGAGAAAAAAAACAGAACTCAGATTGAAAGATTTAACAGATAAAATTGGAGAAAAAGAAGTTTCAGAGTTAAAAAACTCACCTTTTCTATTAATAATAATAATAAACAATAAACAAGAAAACAATTCAATTAGGTTTCGTTCTTCGTCCCCATTTCATCTCGCAAAGTTCTCCAGAGAAAGCAAGCTGACGGCATCGTCCGGCGCCATCCTGCAATTAAGAAATCCAAAGCCGAGGCAGTGATAAAATTGAAACTTTCAAAACATCGAAATCAATTAACCCGTCGGTCTCCCGTCTCCGCCAGGAATTTCGAGCTTAAAGTGGATTCGGAAGCTCCAGAACTCTGCGGTCTCCCCACCTTAACGATCTGCACCACTTTTTGGAACTCGTATTTCCCTTCAACAAATCAAATTATTTTCTTTTTACTGCTTTCCATCAAAAAAAACACAGGAAAATCACTTTATAGTTCTTTTAATGATACAAAATTACGAAGGGCAGATCAAGAAGAAAAATAAGCTGCGGAAGTGCAGTGGAGAGGAAGGAGGGGAAGGAGATTCTAAATATATTTCAAGAACTTAATGATTTCTTTAACTCTAGAAACTCCTTTTGGCGGCTGCTGAGAAAAAAGCTAAAAATTAGCAGGTGACAAGAATGGCGTCACAGTTTCGTGGAGAAAATCATTTCAGTAAAACACCGAAAACCTCAACAATTCTCACTGTCACTTGTGGAAATTGAGAGACTTCATTCAATCGTTGAACTCCGCCGATCATCCTCGATCGATCACTGATCGGTCAGCCACATTTTTTGCATCACAAGTGAAACTGAAAACGACGGCGCTCGTCAGACTCGTCAGTCGGGCGGCCGACTGGTTTCGCGGCAGCTACGCGGCGCCATCTGAGTGCCACCAGCTGGCAACGACTTTTACTATCGTGGAAAACTTGTCGCTAAAGTTCGCCGCTAGACAGGCCGGCAAAACGCAGGCCGGCCACGCAACGTGCGCCAGCGCAAATGTTGCAGAAATACCAGTTAGCGTTTCATAAATAAACAAATAAAAGTCGTCGAAATTAGCGAAAAAGAAGAAACTCACCGAAGCCGACATCAACTGACAGTAGTTGGCGTCATTAAAGCGACGGCGGCGGCGGCAACACGCTTGCTACTGCCAGCCGCCGGCCTCCTCGAAGCGTTTTAATGCGTTGATATTTCATTTGCGACATAAATAATTTGCAGCGATGATCACGAACTGGCGATTAATATTCGTTTGGTTTTCCTTTGCTTGGCTTGATTAGATGATTGGAGGGGATTTTTGCTGATTGACTTTTTTCAAATAGTATTCGCAATGATAATCGCGAGTTTGTCAGTCATTGGTGTTAAATTGCTTCTTTTACGCTTTAATCGCCTTCTCAGAAAATTTAAAAACTGGTCAAATTAATAATATCACGACGGGTTAATCTGGATTCGAGGTATTGAGAAATCAAAATACTCTCCACGACAATCCATCACAAATAACACCAGTGTCAACTTTTGTTCGGCTCATTAATTCGGCTCGCTGGTAGTCGAGTTCGACACATCATTTTCCAGTTGAGAGGACCATCAAGATCGAGTCTGCGTGTCCTTGTTGAGACGACAATCGAAAAGAGTGTCGAAAACCCTCAAGTTTCTATGGTTTCCCTTACTAATCACAGTTTCTACGAACGATATTAGTGATGATCAATCAATTCTCTCCTTCAGTTTTCCATTCTTAGATCATGCGTGCGATTTGTGATCACTGATCACAGTGATAATTCATCATTAACAAGGCTTTAATTCTCGTAATAAGGACTGTACGAGAATTCTCACACCTATAACACGCTTCATCAACAGTTTTAATTTTATCTCTGCGAAGTTCTAATAATTCACTTGCTTCTTTTATCATAAAACCTTGAATACTCACAATCTGTGACTTCAAAACTACTGTGAATTCATTTGTTAATTCAGAAGTTTGGCTCCAATTTAATGGCCATTTTCTGGTATTATCGGCGTCTTGGAGAATTAAATTCAAATTTGTTCCGTGTTCAGTCTTTCATTTAATAATATTAACCACTATTTTCGCATAATTACATGCCAATCTTTCCTCTTCTAACTTCCTGACTTCGTGTCTCGACTCAGTTAAGAGGTGCTGGTGATATCTGAGGTCTACCAAACTCAATGCTACGTTTTTCTCCATTGTATCACCCAAAATTACTAATTGTTTAAGTTTTCGTGCCTTTAATTTCCTTCCACTCTTTTCTGACTGAAGTCAAATTACAATATTTTCCCAACTTTATAAATCCTATAATAAAATCTAAAATTTCGCATAATTACAATAGCCATATCTGTCAAATTATGACAACAAAATACTGGTTTTGGCCAAAATAGAGAAAAAAAACATAGCAGCAAAATTATGAAATGAAAACTCACAAAATTATAAATCATATAAAAATCCATTATAATTCACTAAAATTACTTTGGTTAGCTAATTTACGGGGGAGCAACAACTGCAAAAGCAACAACTAAGAAACCTACAACAACAATAACAACAACAATAACAATAACAACAACGAAATTAACATAAAAATGTCATTTTATAGAAGAAAGAAAAGCAAATTAAAATACGGTCACCAGACACAAAAACAAAACCTTAATTTTTACGAGTATTAATTTAAAATATGCTGGACAACAACAAGAACAACAATTCCAACTCTCACTTTCTTGCGGCAATAGCGACAACAGCAACAACAGCAACAACAACAACAACAAATATCTAGGTTTTTTTTCATTATATCGCCTTCAATGAAACTACCAGCTGACCGGCTTAACGAGCTTTTGTTGCAACAACAGGTTATTTTTGCACTCAGTTGACTCGATTACCATGTCCTCAATCGTTGTATCATACGATGCAGTCATCTGCTCGAATCTATCGTCCCCCTTCCCCCACCAACACGTCTGTGCTGTTGATTTCAAAGTGCGAAAACTGATCGTCTTCAAAGTTATGAGAAACTATTTCGAAAAACTGACATTCCGAGGTCTTTGGTCTTCCGAAAGAATCATTTGATGAAAAAGGGATAACATTTCAATAATTCTTCTCTATTTTGATAGAAAATAAGCAGGATAATCATCATTCAAATGTTATGACCAGCGTCATGATGGTCTCGATAATCATTCGGTCGTGAATTTTCACCCGAAACCCACAAATTTCAGGTTCCTCTTCATGCCGAACTGAGTTCTAACAGCAGACAGCGAAAGATTTAGCAATTTTCTTTAAATTGCTTTGAATTTCAAACACTCCTCCATCTAATAATTTGAAATATTTTAACCTCATTTCATTTTTCTTCAACACCAACTCTCGCCATCCATCGGAAGTTATAAAATTTGGCTGCTACTGATCGTTATAATGGATTTTTGGCGTCATAAAGTTTTCACCAGTCATCGGAAGTCGTCAGCTATGATGATGATGATGATGAAGTCTGTTATGTAATTCATGAATGGACCCACTTTAAAATGCGCCACTTTATTTCTGCCGCCTCGAAAGTGGCTCGAACGAATTTCTCTTCCCCTTGCGCGTCGTGCTTTCTTCTCTTTTCGGTCTATTTTTCTTCTCTTTTTCGGTCTATTTTAATAAGATTTGCTTTTTATTGCTTCGTATTTAAATTGGTATAAACAAAATTCGGAAATGATAACCATTATTTTGGTCTAAAATAATGTTGTTTGAAAAGTTTCCGTTGTTAAACAAAGCAAGAGAAGGAAAAATACTTGCGAAATTCACAGATTAGCTAGCATTTCTCGAATTGATAAGAAGTTGGTGGAAAACTGTTTGCAAATGTTTGACTTTTAATGACAACTCAAAATAACAAAGCGCTCGAAACCGAAAATTGATATTTATGCAGCCCTTTCGAAAGATTGCAACAATCACAATGAAGTCATTGGAAGAAATAATGCAAAAAACCTTTAAAAATTTTTTTTCTTCAAGCGAAACAAAAATTTTTTGCAATAATTTTACTTAACATTAAAAAGTTGCCTTTGTTGGCAGCTAAAAATAAGCAAGGCTACAGCAACAACAGCAACAAGAACTAGCATAACCGTAACAATAACCGAAACAATAGCATTCGCTTTGAATGGCATTCGCTTTGAATGGCATTCGGTTTGAATGGCATCTCGTAAATCGCTGGATGCAAATGAAATCAGTTTCCGCACACCTTCGCTGCAGGTGGCGAGGCGGTGCTGGTGGTATTTTATTGCTGCCTTTTGGATAAATAAAAGATGGAGAACGAATCTTGCGGCGAAAAGAGTAACAAAGAAATTCTCTGTGTGGCATCTTGTGTTGAAAATATCAAATATTCTGCATACACTTTTTTTTAAAGGAGTTAAAATTGACGTTTTCTACACCATTTGCAACCATTATCGACATTTTAAACGAAAAATATTGCATGTTGTACATCATAGTTGCCAGTTGTTGGTTTCCCAAAGAAGTCTTTTTACAATTTTCACGTTAATTCACACGAAAATTCCCACGAAAATCCCCACATTCCTTTCAAATCCCACAAATTGAAATCGGAATCATGCTTTGCGTGTAGAAATGCTGGTAAAGACGATAAGTTGTTCATAAAAAAGAGCAAGAAAAGGATATTTAAAAGCTGGTGAATCCCTTTTCCATAGTTTTCTGTTCGTAAGAGAAAATCCCACTTTTGAGAATCTTAACCGCCGCGAGAGAAGAAAATCTCATGAGATGTTATTTTCGATTCCACAACAATTCGCGAATTAGTAAAAAATTCCCATTTCCCAAAGCTGTAAAAAACTGCCTTGCATGGGAAATTGCATGGGAATCCTTATAAAATGGAAATCGCCATCATTTTTCCTTATTTGAAAAAACTGTAAATTAAATTCACGATTTCCCCCCCCCCCCTCGCAACAACAAACAAACAAACAAACATTTTTACAATGCCGCCAAAGTTTCTCCAAGAAACTCTGGATTAACATAAATTAAATTTCCCACGGATCAAAGGAAAATGGCGAACTCTCGACTCTCAATGTGGCGACAATGGCGGCGGCAACTCAATGATTTGCTGCGCAATTCAAAACAAGTTGCATCGTATTAACGCGTTTAAAATACGTGGGGAGGGGGAGAGGGGAAGAGCAGGGGAGTCGGGGGAGGAGGGGAAAGTGCATGCGTAGTTCAGAGTTACAAATGCACGTTAATCACAGATGAACAGATCGGAAAAAAGCAAAAGATCGGCGAGGAAAATATATAAAATCAACAACAAAATTTTCTTTTAGTTTAGTTTGCCGCACTGCACGTTGGCAACTCTGGAATCTTGAAGAAAGCAAATGAAAAATTGTGAATCAACAAATAAAAGGTTAAAAATGTAAACGTTTTGTTTTTGTTGCTGTTGCCGTCAGTTGTTGTTGTTGTCGTTTGCTGTCTGTTGCCGGCCCCTTTTTCTACCTCTTCTTCTTCCTCTACTTGAGGGAGTTTTTCCCAACAACACAACTAATTGATACAAATTGTCAGCAAAATAATGCTTCTGAAAAGCGTGATCAACACATGAAGATCGACAAAAACACAAACGTGACGACCAACATGAGGATAAACATGAAGATAAGCAAAGGCGATCAGTGTGAGTGTCAACATGACGATCAGTGTGAGCATCGGTGTGAAGCAAACGAGCAACATGGCAGCAGCTGCCTTCAATTGCTCACTGCGACCACCAATTGATTCCGCAGTGGTGTTTGTGAGTGGATTGACGCAATTACTTCCCTCGACAGCACAGTTGTAGGAGAAAATGAGAGCAGCGCAAATTAGCCAGCATCATCGATCAAGCGACAGGCGGCTGCCTGCGACGAGATCATTGATGTCAAGCCAGTGAGTCCGCCGCTGGTGAGTGAGTTCGTGTGGCGCTGCAGTGGCGCGTGCAGGTGTGTGCGAGTGTATTTCTCTCTCAGTTTCGAGTCAAGGTTAATGCGTGTGCAGTTTACGCTCACGTCAAACGCCGTCGTTCTTGACTGCAATTAATTATGCTGCCGAGGCTTCACGATTGTGTTGCTCGTCACTTCTTAAGTCGGCTTCGAGTTTCGGGCGCATTCGCGTGAGAACAAAAGACGCTGCCAGCGGTGCAGAGGTGTGGCTGCTGAGCTTTTTTCTCGCGCTCTTCCTACGATTTATGTTGCTGCTCATTTCACGGCGTGTAATTAGAGCGGCGAGAAGCTAAAGTGTGCTGCTGGCTGGAAAAACAGCAACAATGGGCAAAAAATTAAGTAGCACAAAGAATTACTTGGTTGGTCAAGTACATTTTTTCAGCTTTGTTTTTCAACTCTTTGTTGCATTTGCTGTGAGAGCAACATGTAGCAGCAAAGATTTGGTTGACAAACTTGTTTACTCGCTACTTGCTTCTCCAGTTCTAATGCTTCTGATTGCAGCAACATGTTTCGTCAACATTGCGTTGACTACCGTTTTTGCCTTTTCTCAAGTTTATAATAAATGCAAATTCACGTTTAATAAAATATTTATGCTGCAAGTCAAGACACTTTTTATGTTTGCAGTAAAACGAGTGCTGCTGCTGCTGCTGCTGCTGCCTTTGTTGTTGCTGCATTTTTACTTTCGCTACTTTTCATTTTTAGCGTGTACAGAATAATGAATTCGTCAGTAGATCCGTCAAGTTTTTACTTTAGTATTCCCGCGACTTACTTTTCACAGCCAGCAACGCCCTCTGTTTTCTGATGATCGGGCCGCCGACTGAGCGGGAGTGAAATTATTGCCGGCCCGCAAACCGTTCGACGAGTGCGAGCGAACTTCGCTTTCGATTTTTGTAGAAATCTTTCTAGCCGTCACTTCATCGGCTTCTCTCACCCCTCAACAATCGAATTGAAGTGTTGCGCTCTCTCAACCGTTGACTCTCCCGCTTGACACGTACCGCGCCGAGCTGAGCACCAGCAACGAACACCGAAATCGAGCGAAATCTTCGAAACATAATCCGGCCTGAGATTCCGATTCAAGTAATCGGAAACAATGTGGCTGCCGCTCGTCGAAGAAAGTCGAAAGTGTTAACGAATTTATTAACCGCAGCTGCAGACGGCTCGAAATGTCGTCCATTTAGCTGATGGACGGTGAAGATCATGCAGCAGATTCGATGTTTGTAATTTTCCACACACTCTTCGTGTACCGAAGCAGCGAGCGACGTGGAAGTTGCCTCGTTCGCCTCCACGAAGTTTCTTCAGCTGATGCAACGAATGTTTTCAAAGCAACAGAAAGAATTTCAGTTCAGTCAAAGTTGGGTTTGGAGAAAAATCAAAGAATTCCTTTCATTGAAATCACTAAGCGAAAACAGTCTGGGATTTCAATAAATCGATTGTGTGAATCTTCAAAAAGCACAAAAGATTTCAATCAATGTCACTCTCTTCTGTCGCTCTCCTGGCTCTGAGAGTAAATATCCCTTCCAATGCTCTTATCTGAGAGAAACGCAAGATCATCTGCGTGTTTAACGAGTAGACAGTCAGAGAGAACGAATTGAGAAGAGATCTCAAATTTAATTCAGAACAGTTATACAAAAGAATGAAGGTGTCAACAGCCAAATAATGTTAATTTTTCAGCAAAGTTTATTCCAAATTTCCGAATTTCTGAATTTCAAAGTTCACAAAGCAATTGTTGAGATAATTTCGCTTTTGCCTTTTTTTAAGTAATCTTTATTTTTTAAGGAATCTTTATTTAATCTTTATTTAATGTAAAAATTCCTCTTTCAATAAGCGCGATCGCGAGTTCACAATAGCCGACCTCTGATCCCGAGCCAGAAGGGAAAAAAGTCGGAAGAGAATCCAGTTTGGAATTGATTAAGAAACAGAAAACAATTTATCGCAACCGCATTCCTCGCGCAAGAAGAACAGCATCGATCTGAAAATCTAAAGCAATCCACAGGAATTCTTGCCGCTTGCATGCCGGAAGCCATGGCTTGCAACATGTCGGCCGCAGAAGGAAATGATAAGAAGCCCCAGAGCAACAACAACAACAACTGCAACAACAAGAACAACCGCAAGAGCAACAATAGCTGCGGACATAAATAACCTGGACATTTGAACTCTGGCAACACGGACGCCAAGGCCGTTCCCAGACCGCAGAAGTCAGCACTCGCACTCAGGAGGAAAGCAACGCGCGATCGCCTGCAAGCTGAGATCTCAACTAATGCCGAGCGCGAAGTTAACTCAAAGAGAAACAAAAATCGGTATACATAAAATATTGAAATTGTAGTGCAGCGGAAGTGAAAAGGGAAAATAAGAGTGGAGACTATCAAATAATCGACAAAATTAAAAAACTTCTACGGATTACTATAAATAAGAAAAAAGTAGAAAACCGTTTCGTTTTCGTGGAATTTTTCTTACCTTTAATAAGAGAGAAAAGAATGATGTGTAAAAGAGTGGTAGGGAGAGAGAGAGGAAAGGTCTATCTTTCAGAGAGCAGGCTGACATTGAGTGAAAGAAAAGATATCAGTGCGTAACTGTGATCATTACTTGTGTGCTGCCGTTCCTTTTCGTTTTATTGAGAAATTTTCCCCAAAAGTCTCCAAAATAGAGAAGGAAAAAGAGAACGAAAGAGTTGTGAGATGACCGCGCCTGAGGTAAACGGTATTCATGCTCCCGGGGCATCAAGCTGGAGCAGCAAGTTTGCACACGAAATGCCAGATCAGAAAACAAGTTAAGATTCCTTTTTTTACCACTTTGAAAAGCGAAGCTCATCGAAAAATAATGAAAACCAACGAAAAAATACAATATTCATAATAATAATAAACTTCAGTTAAAAGGAAAGAGGAAATCAATAACAACAACAACAACAACAACCACAAAGTAATAATATAAATAAACCGAAATGATCGCGCAGCTCGATCAGCGCTCGACTTGAATAGCAGAGCAGCAAGTTGGCAACGCAGAAGATCGACGACGACGACGATGAGGACGACGACGACGACGACGGCGACGATGAGGACGACGGCGACGGCGACGACAACGACGACGACGACGACGTAGCGAAGATGAGCCTACAGCACGTTAAGGTTGCCGTTTTTGTCTTCCTTTTTTACATTTAAATACACATGTTGAGTGCCACAGCTTCTCCTCTGCTGAACTTTTCAAAACAATCGATCCGATTCAGCAGCATTGCGAGGCCTGCGTTTGCTTCTTCACAAGAATGTGGCTACGTAATTTCTTTTAGCCACAAAAGCATTTCATTTCACGTTGCTGTTGTTGTGATGATATCTTCACGCAGCTTCCGTGTGCACAACAGCTGGCGGCAGCTGGTTACTGCAGTGAAAAGTTAATGACGATTTACGAGAAGAAGACTGGAAAAACTGAAGCAAGAGATCGAATAAGTTAGCATGTGGTTTTCGAACTAAAGGATTGCGAATTATAATGCTGCATCATTCCTTGTAAAACAGTCGCGATTTCGATTCTCCTCTCGACTATAAAAGCCAGGCGATCAAAACACAGTCGCTCCACCAAAATTCCTCCAAAAAGTGGAATCCAAATTTCACTGTCCAACTAATTAACTGTTTTACTATCAACGAGGAAATCTTTCATTTCTTGTGCAACAAAATCAACTTTCGTCAACATCAGCCAGCAAAAGCAATGACAGGATTTCAACTCAGCTATCAACAATCTTGAAACGCAACCAATTTTGGTCGCATATTGCTATGAAACTCCTATTTTCCTCCTTTTCTCTCCTGCTTTTTTCAAAAATGGGCGCGTTCCCGTCACCTTCGCCACCCTGAAGTTGAAAAACATTTGTTGCCAACATGACACGATTTGCGTTCTTCGTTTGTCGCTCGATTGAATTAAATCGCGTCAAAGCGCAAAACGTCAACGCCACGACACCTTGACGTTGCGGGAAGTCGGGACCGCGTGGTCGGAAATCAAGGAGCGGTTTTGCGGTTACGCGTTTGTTTACACTCGCCTGCAGCGATTCGACAGCCGAGTTCGATTCAACACCCAACGTGGCGCTCGCTTCGGAAGTTTGACTTTGTCAGGCGTAAACGTGGCGTCGAATCTGCATTCGAATTTCGTTGCAGGCGGACGACGTACTCGTGCGATGATCGTGTTGCTGCTCGGCTCGTTTATATTGCCGTTCTCTTTGTCGCTACCATCAACGCCAGCGGACGGGCGACGTTTTCTAAGAAGTCTGCATGTTTCTGCATGTCGACGCTGCACTGGTGACCTCAAACCTCGCGGTGACATTTTCACTTGCACGATCCGTGACAACATCAAAGTGAACGCGCGCGCCATCACACGCCAACAGCGCCGAATAATCGCTTGTTATGGAAATCTTAAATCACGACCGCGTCCAGATGTCGCTTGAAATGATCGCAGTGTTGCCACCCATACCGAGTTTCAAGCAAATATTAATGAAATATGAATGAATGAAAATGATAACGAAAAATTGCCCTAACAGTGGTCTCAACCCTACTGTGTAGGGCATCGAAGTAGGGCAAGGAAGCGTGACAGCAGCCATTATAAGCACGAGAACACAACAGGAATATTAGCGGGTTGCTTGCTTTCCCACAAAATCCTACAACGTCTCTATTCGCTGAAATGTTGATGATGGTGAAGACCATAATAAGAAGAATGGCAGTGGGGTTGAGGAAAATAGTGGAATATTACTTTAAAAACCTCTGTCAACTGAAGCCAATAAAGCAACAAATTCAAGGGATGTTGAAGAGGAAACCACAGACTGCTTCCATCACCTTTAACTGGAAGCGAGCAGAAACTTCCACCCCATTACTGAAATCGGTCTTAAGTTCCTCCACAAGCCGCGTATTGTTTTACACGTTGCAGCAGATGAATTCTGTGGTGCGCTGTTTCGTCAACGATCAAGCGTCGCTGACAACCATAAAAGTTGTGATGGCGACCTCAACGCCTCTTCGTGATTCGTACTTCTCTGTTGCGGATGTCTTGTTCCAGTTGCAGAAGCCACCATCAGCTTCCTAGACAACAAATACATTCTTCTTGCGTAAAAGAATGTATTGCCAATAATTATATCGATTACCTGACACCTGAAACCTTCTGTTTGGGTCTCCATTGCCAACACAGATGTCGAAACATCTTCCAGTAGAAGCGACACATTGAACGATCCAGAGTGCAATAGGTATTGCAGCGGTGTGCGTGGCCGAAGGGGGGAAATTCCCAGCTCAATCAGTCAGGCAACCTCTTCTCAGTCGCACTGTTTGTTTCCTAGCACTTCGTTCGATGTGCACAGGGTCGCCGGCGCATGCGTGCCCGCTTTGTGTTGCCAACAAAGTAGGGGCCGCCATATTTGGCAGTGTGTAGTCGCCAGCGCTTGCGTTAGCGTGTGAATTCAGCCAATTTATCAAGCCGCTCGCAGTTTTCTCGAGATTAGTTCATTAAGTTTCTGCTGCATTGATTAGACAGACATGTCGTTGATAGAATTGTGACGAAATTGCCAAGTTTCCGTGGAATTATACGTGACCAATTAAAGGCTTTTTATCTTCTCTTTTTCCAGATGTAATTCCAAGGCATCCTACTTGCCGCGCCAAAGCCTGGAGAAACTGAATAGCGATCCCGACCATGGCAGCTACAAGTTGACGCTCACCTCAAACGAGGACCTGGTGGGCCATACGAAGCCCGCCTACGACATACTCGCCCACAATGGCAAGCTTCCCAGCAATCTGCCCGATGTGCTGCCCCTCGGCGCCAAGTTGCAGCCGCAGCCGGCCTCACACGCATCGCTTAATGCGTCGGCCACCTTGCGTTACAGTTCCAGCGCCAACTTGTCGACGGCGAGTGTCGCTTCCCCCTCACAGGTAGCCGGTTGCTATCCGCACCTCCATCCGGTTCAGCATCGGTATTCAACTCCAGCAATGAGTAGCGCGAAGAACTACTACAATCACAACAACAACGGCAACAACAACGGCAACAACAACCAAGCCCCCAACTACACAAGATCTCAATCGTGTGATGTCAACGCAAATCCTTGCGTCACAAGTCCCACGAAGTCCTTCAAGTCTCAGTCAACGCACAACCTCGAAACCACGTTGGAGGAGACAATCATGCCACCAACAACAATAACCACTGTCATTGAAAAGTCGCAGATCCTCTCACCCGCGCAGTCCGAAAGTAACTTGAGCAATTCTAACTACAACAACAACAACAACAACAAGCATTTGATTGCAACCGTGAACACTACGAAGCCTCCCAGTCCATACACCGCCCGCCGTGAGTTCCACCGCACCGACATGGGCCGCACCATGAGCCTGGATGATCGCACCGAGTCGAGCGAAGACCGCGTGGTGCGCGCCGAACTGGTCAACACCACGCTACCGATCTCACCCTCCAGCAGCAGTGGGTCCCACAAGGCGGCTGTCACACGCAAGGACTCACTGCGAGAAAATATCGAGAAAATCACGCAGTTGCAGTCGCAGCTCATGTCAGCTCACTTATCTGATACCGGACTGTTGAACAGCTTTGGCAGCAAGTCCACCTGCAATCTTCAGGCGCCCAAATCCGAGCTGGAAGAGGGAGCCGAGTCTACCAGCGAGGAGTCAACATCCAGCCTCGTCGTGTCAGAGATTCAGACTACAAACAGCATTCTACCGGATTCGAATGACACCGAACCGATCACTCCACCCATTCAGGACTCAACTGTACAGGCCAATGCAACTCCATCTCCGTCTCAGCACAAAACCGAGAAAGATGCATCTAACGAAGATGTCATGGCCCAGATCTCCCAAATGGATTGCACCACTGATGGCCTCAAGTTGATGCAACGTAGCGAGATCATACTGCGTGTCAATCCGCTAACTGTCGAGACCGCTTCACAGACCGACGATCTGCCCGACTGTGACATGGGGCGCCTTACCGAGAGTCATCCGCACAACAGAGAAGACGCGCAGACGCGTACCACGTTGCAGCCACGCCCGCGTCACCCCATCGAAACCGATTGCGACCAGTTGTCGCGCGAGCTGGCACAACTGCTCTCCCCCAGTGACAAACTAATCGGCATACTCACGCCCAGCATCGTTAAGTCGCCCGCGGATTATGTGAGCAACCTGTACAACCCGAATGTGCCGCAGCGCCCTACGAAACGAGATGTGGGCACATCGACTCTGATGAGAATGAAGTCGCAGCGGGAAACAACTAACGAGACGGCGGCGGAAAGGGGTTGCGTGGTCACCGTAGAACTTCAGAGTCCGGAGGGCAGTGGTAGTGGACCGGATAGTTGTGACTTGTTGAAAAGGAAAGTGGTAAGTATAAATGTTTACTTTCGTTTGTTTTCATTATTTTAAGTATCTCTCTCTCTACCAGGATGAATTAATTCAGCAACTGAATCGAAAACTGCTGGTACTGAACAAGGAACAAGCCAACATCGGCGAGGAGTCCTCCATAAACGACGAGTTGGGCAATGGCCTGGTGGATAAACTGACCGACAAAGTGCGTCCTCTCGAAGCTACCAAGTTCCGCACATACATCGATGACGTGGGTCACATAACCAGCTTGTTGCTGTCTCTGTCCGAACGTTTGGCCAAAGCTGAGAACAGTCTGAGCACAATCGATGGCGAGAATCCCGAGAAGGTATTTCATGCAACTGAATTTTCGCAACTCAGAGCTACAAATTGTTTCTACCTCACAGAAAATTTTGGAAATGAAGCGCGATCGCCTGCTGGAGCAACTGGAGGAAGCCAAGCGACTCAAGGAAGACATTGAACGACGTGGGAAGATCCTATGCAGCATGCTGGAGAAGCATTTGACCACCGACGAGTTTGCCGACTTCGATTACTTCATCAACATGAAGGCGAAGCTGATTGCAGACGCACGCGACATTGCGGACAAGATCAAATGCGGCGAAGAGCAGCTGAGTGCGCTAGGCGAGGCCTTGATGCAGAGTGATTGTTGAGTCCCCCCCACCCCCATTTCGTTCCTCGAAGGCAAGGCAGTCATTGAACTGACGTGACGGATGAGCTCGCAGCAGTTGGACGATCGTGTTGAGGGAAGATCAGAATAGCAAACGGTGCATCGGCACGTGTGCCATAGAGGAACGCGAACTAAATTCTAAAGTGGAGACCTTCATCAGGTTGAGTTAAGATTTTCCGTGCCTTCAACGCGACAGTTGAGAGTTCAGCGTGAGAATCTTAGCACTTGCGTGGAGATAGTTGGCGCTCGCAAGTCAGCCTCGAATCACGATCGCGCTGAAGGAACTCATCTTGGTGCTTCGTGTTTAAGTTACTGTAGAACTATTTGATGCGTAGATGTTATCTGCACCCCTAGCAGGCATTTAAACTTGTATATTTTTAACTATTTGCATTAACTTTTATTTGATAAATACTTTACTATGGTATACCAGAGGGCGCTTGTATAATTTTCGCCCCGCCCTCTCACGTTCGCTTAACTTACTGTACGCCTTAAAATAACTTTATCATTTGTGATTTTAAAATACGATTTTTAGTTTAAAATAAATATTAAAACATGAGTAGTTCTAAATGTTTAAAAGCACTCGCGGTAACTACGCGTTACCCAACGCGACTTTTTAGCTTAATTAAGCTTCTTCGTCTCCCACTAGGAAGGGAAGGATAAAAATTAAACACAACTAGAATTACAACTGATGACTACTTTTAATCCATAGACTTAGAATTTTGAACTCAAATCTTATAAAATTTACAACACATAGTGCAACAAACACTTACCGAAATAATTATTGGTTGCATATAAGTGATTTTTGTTGAATAAATCTTTGATGTACTTATGATTAAAGCAAGTATAAAATAAATAAAAACTTTGCGAAAATCAACCGAACGGTACTGTGAAGTTTCTGATCTTCTGCTACGCCGGAACATTTAAAAGGTTTAGAATTGAATAACAATGCAAATAAAATCTTGAATGCAAATAAATGCTTTTCAACCTTCGAATAACTTCTCTCAACAGTCGTATTTAGGCCAAAAAATAGAGCAAGGGACCATTTTTCTGTCACGCCCTTGCGTTCCTTTCAAGAGAAATGTTATTCACAAAAGTTTACGGCGATTTTACTTAATTGTTAATTGCAAAATAGTTCTTAATCACCAAAATGCTACTTACAAAAACTTATTCGCGGAACAAATCTTCTAAACGGTTTAATATAGAAATGGTGTAGAGATTAACTGTAATACAGAATACTTCTCCCTTATAAAACAGTAGAAATAGGCATTCAATGAACTAAATAATAACTAAAAGAATTTTCGTAAAATGCCCAGTTTTTTAAATACTCAAGGTTAAAATGTGGGGAAAAATACCATTCACGGAAGTTAACAGTTACCACACACCAAAATTGTACTTGTTACCTCGTTAGCTGGAACGATGGAAAAATTTGCGGTTATGCATCCATTGCAAAATAAATAATTTGCATTCGTATTCTCATAGAAACAGAAGAAAATTTAACGAGTTGTTGCTGCAGTTTCTGCAGAATTGATTGGAGTTATCGATAAGTAGTTAAACAATTCTAAATTTCCACCACTAATCGAGTTGGATTTATCAGTAACCTTCCCTTAAATACGCAATAACACTACAGCTGTTTTGGTTTGTATATATTCACCACGCGAAATTTGTTTTACCTTTTGCAATTGTTTGTTTTTAAAGAAGTTGAACTAGTTTTTAATGACGAGGCCACAGCAGCAAAATCCAGCTGATGTTTTGCTCTAAAAAAGAAAGCAAAATAAAAGGCAGATTTGTTAAGAGGAGTCGTCAATTATTGGTTTATAATAAATTGTAGAAAAAGAAAAACTCCAACCACACATTAACGTGGTGTTTTCGGTGCGAATCAAACAACACAGCAACCATAGTTTAGCTTCCCTTAACACGAAATCAACGAAGACGAGGAGTGGTCGCCGCCTTCTATACTTTGAATCCCTTAAGTTGACCTCTTTGAAGCTGCTATGTTCAAAACTATTGGACGCTCCAGTAACTGGATACGCCGCACATCAACGAATACTTCGCCCTCAGCAGCACCCTCGACACAACGCTCGCTCAGCTCTGTTCCACTCCCTCTCAACAATACAACTCTAAGTCATAACCACTGTCTGCAACAAGGCGTAATCAACTGTGCGCCCAGTCAGTTGAAGTCAGTAAGCAGCAGGCGTTGGATTTTTCGCCTTTATATTCATTTAAATTTTTCTTCAATTCGTTTATTCCATTTGTAACTGTTCAACTTCAGACACACATTTTATCGCAACATGTCTAGTGAGGAAGCTTCTTCCCAACCCTTAAAGCAATTGAACCGTCTAGCACAGGAAAAGTCGCCATACTTGCTGCAGCATGCCACCAACCCGGTCGACTGGTATCCGTGGGGCGACGAGGCTATAGAACGTGCTAGACGTGAAAACAAGATTATCTTTGTGTCCGTTGGCTACTCGACTTGCCACTGGTGTCACGTCATGGAAGCCGAGTCCTTCAATAACGCGAACGTAGCGAAACTTATGAACGAGAACTTCATAAATGTGAAAATCGACCGCGAAGAACGGCCAGACATTGACAAAATCTACATGCAGTTCGTACTGATGATGAACGGCACTGCCGGCTGGCCGATGTCCGTGTGGTTGACTCCAGATCTGGCACCCATCACTGCGGGCACGTACTTCCCTCCTGTCGACAGGTAAAACTGAAGAGCTGGCTGAAGCCCCTACCCACTTCTCCCCTACCCTCCCCTTAGGTATGGAATGGCCTCCTTTACCACCGTCCTCAAGGTCATCGCCACCAAGTGGCAGAGCGATCAAGCAGAGCTTAGAGAAACTGGACACAATGTCGTCACAGCCATACAGCAATCTCTGAGCGAGAAAAACTGTACGTGCGTCTACGAGCCGGGAAGCGCAGATGCCAAGCTACGAGCTGCGATGACCATCTTCAAGCAGCGATTCGACCAACAGTTCGGTGGCTTCGGGACGCACCCGAAGTTTCCTGAGGTGCCGCGCTTGAATTTTCTCTTCCACGCCTACGTGGCCACCAAGGACAGCGACGTCCTGGACATGGCGTTGCAGACGCTCCGTAAGATTGCCAATGGTGGCATCCATGACCACGTGTTCGGCGGCTTTTCTCGCTACTCCGTCGACAGGCAATGGCATGTGCCGCACTTCGAGAAGATGCTCTACGATCAGGGTCAGTTGATGGCTGCCTACGCCACCGCTTACAAAATGACCCGCGAGGAGGACTTCCTGCGCATTGGTGACCGTATATTCCGTTACATCATGAAGGATCTGCGTCACCCCGACGGTGGATTTTACTCCGGTGAGGACGCAGATTCTCTGCCTGTGGGGGAAACCCGCAAGATAGAAGGCGCCTTCTACACCTGGACTGCAAGTGAGATACAAGGCGAAATCGCTGAGAAAGTTGCGTTATATCCAGATGAATTCGATGCGGAGAGGGTGTTCAAAATATACTCGTATCATTACGATGTGCGCCCCGTTGGCAACGTGGAGCCGAGTAACGATCCGTACGGACATTTCGGTGGAAAAAATATACTGATCGTGCGACACTCAGAGGAAGATACGCGCACGAAATACGGCCTGACCGAAGAGCAATTGAAGCAAATATTACGCATCACTAACGATGCGCTGCTGAAACGCCGCGAACAGCGTCCTCGTCCTCCCCTCGATACGAAAATCATAACTTCCTGGAATGGTCTTTTGCTGTCCGGTTTGTCTAAGCTGGCCAATTGTGGCAGTGAGAAGCGCGAGGAATACATGGAGGCAGCACGTAAGCTGCTGGACTTCATCAGAGGCAATCTCTATGATGCTGAGCGGCGGCGTCTGTGGCGTTCTTGCTACGGCGTTGGCACTGACAACAGCGCGCTGGAGTCAAAGTGAGTTGATTGCATCGTGTGGGATGAATTTGAGCAACCTTGAATGTTTCTTAGTTCGGTACGCATCGATGGTTTCCTGGATGACTACGCCTTCTTGATCAAAGGCTTGCACGACTACTATAAAGCATCGCTGGATGCTGATGCACTGCATTGGTCGAAGGAGCTGCAGGATGTGCAGGACCAACTCTTCTGGGATGAACAGCGGGGCGCCTATTACTTCTCGCAGACCGATGCACCAAACGTCGTGATGCGCTTGAAACCTGGTTGGTTTTACTCGGCACCAAATTTTTTTCAGAATCTAACTGCATGCCGTTCCCTCTCCCACTTCAGATCATGATAGCGCAGAGCCCAGTGGCAACAGCGTAGCTGCCCGCAATCTGATTCTACTCTCGTATTACTTCGATGATGAAGGCTATCGCAAACGTGTCGCTAAACTATTCAATTTCTTTGTCGATTCAAAGGTTTTTAATCCCTCTCTGCCCGAAATGGCATGTGCTTTGCTACTAAATGAGAACGGCTTGGATCTGGTGGCGGTGGTGGGCCCCGACTCGGAGGTCACCCAACGCTTCGTTGACATTTGCCGTAAATTCTACATTCCTGGCATGATCATCCTGCACGTGGATCCACAGAACCCCACGGAGATGTACAAACGTCTCGAAGAAAAGTTCAAGATGGTGCAGGACAAGCCCACGGTTTATATATGCCATGAGAAGGTGTGCCGCATGCCCGTCACAGATCCAGCCAAGCTGGAGCAGCACCTGGAAGAACACTACGTGTTCAAGAATAATATCTGATTTAATTGTGATGAAGCATACTAAGCGATGCAATTGAAACGGACGAAGGAATGGGTACACAGTGCTTGACTTCTTGTCCATAATCTACATAAGTTTGGTTAAAAATCAGGTCGTTTCAATGACATTCGGCAAAATTGATTGTTTTAACCGATGACATTATATTTTTAGAATTAGTCGTAGTAATTAATCCATTTGAATATTTTGAACCTCCATGTTATACATAAATGCTGTGGTAGAAAATGAGGAAGCACGTGAAAAAAATTATTTGTATGCAGAGCAAATTTATTAGTTTATAACATATTTCCTTAATAAAACATATTTTGTTGGCACCATAAAAATAAATTGTCACTATTCTTTCCACGTATCCACGAGACAACGAGGAAATAGTTGCGGTTCTTCGGATAACTTCGGGCGCCTTTATTCCCATTTTTGGATCGGTGTTATTGAATTCGCCTGTTCGTCTCCTGTATTCGAGATATATGAGATTTGGGATCTTTAAAGTTTTCTCGGGCCATATTCTCTGTCTGAGTTTGCTGCTTATATTTTCTGTCATAAAAGTTAGCTTTTTAGTCAGTTTTGTGAATATTTTATGGTTTTTTAAAGGGTTTTGGATTACCCGTAGTCATTTACGTACTTTTCGATTTTTAGGGAATCATACAACTTTTTACCTCAGATTAAACATCACTAATCTATGATGATATTGCATTTTTCAGGCTTTCTTGGTTAGGTTTTGGGGGAACATGCGGACATTCGAAACAACTACAAATCCAATTCCATTAGGTCCATCCATTCACTCAGAAATGTATTTTTTTTGTGCCGGTATTTTCGGCTGGCCATATGAAGTTATGAGATACCGAAAAGTTTTATTTTTAGCAACGCATGCACAAACTACTGAAGACTCAGCTTCACAGCACATACAGATACTGTGCCCTGCGCCTTCTAATTTGTTGTTTCCCACGCACACCACGTTTGCAGCCAACATGCTCGTAGGTGCTTTCCACCCACGAGCATTCAGCCCCTCACGATTCCATTCTGCCCGTCATGCTTCAGAAAATACAATATTCTTTGCGTTTCCGGCAGAGAACGAAGAACTCCTGCTTGTTTACATTTAATACATAAGTAATTTGTTACTAAACGATTCGAAGAGAGGAAAAGGATTCGGTTGTATAGACTCTTACTTCCACCCTCATCTCACCCAACCCACGACTCCAGGAAATTCATTAATGTACTTCGAAAAAGTTATAATCATTAGTATTTTATTTCAAATAAAATAACCGATCTGCTTTCTTTTTCTTTTTAAATTAGGAAACAAATTATTTAACTTTAAAAATTACAATTATAAGCAGGATTTTAGAACTTAAATTCATCACATGAATCCTTGGAAAACGGTTGGACAGCCTGGAGCCCATGACGCCATCTCAACCAGTCTCTTCTAGCTGAAAGTCTATCGGTCGCTCTGTCTACGTCGTCTGTGATCCTGCCGTCCTGCTTAAGCGTCAGCGAAGCTCATGGCCGCGTCGAACGTATCCGCGACGGCATCCATGCTCTCGTGCATCTCGTAGCGATCTAAACGCCGCTGCTCCCGCCTTGCATGACGTCGCGACACTTTAAAGCGCCTGAAACGTCGGCGATGCGTTATTATATTCTCCTCCGCTTCGTATTCGGGCGCTGACACTGAGTCCTCTTCGTCCGGATCTCGGAAGAACTCCTTCGGGTTACGGTGGATTTTGAAGATCTTGGTGCCGCGCTCTTGCTTGCGTATATTACGCGATGCTGAGCTTATACCTCGCTCCGGGGTCGGCTTGCTAGAGAACGACGTTGAAGGAGATGCTGCAGCGGCGGACTTGAGTGCACGGCTAGAATGTCCTGCAGCCGACTTGTCAGCGCTACTTCCAGTAATGGTGACGACGTTGAAAAGCTCCGCTAGCTCTGAGTCGGTGCGTTGCTGTTCCTTGAGTTTCTTTTTGTACTTGGGTGCGTAGTCGAGAATGTAGAGCAAGTTGAAATTATAGCAGTCGGAATCATAGTCGACGCCATTGGTGCCGCTGCCACTGCTGTTATGCGACGACGATGCAAGCGCCATGCTTGACGATGTCGGTGTGGACGGTGGTGCAGGCGGTGGAGTCCCGTGCGATACTGTGAAGCAGCGGTGGCGGCGCATCTGCACCACGTTCCAAGCATACGGGAAGGCGACGACGCCGCTGTCGTTCAAAGCGTCGCCACTGTCGTTCAGGTCGTGATCCTGCTGCTGAGGTAACTCCAGCATCTGCGCTGCGGGGGGTGTCTGATCAAGCGCCGGGAGCGAGGAGGCGGTGTCGCCACGATAGTTCTTGTGCTCTTGCCCGGATTTGGCTAGAAAAAGATATTTCAGCTCGCTGAATTTCTGTTCCGCAAAACGGGAATCATCCATGGCGCATCGCGTGTCGTGAAAAAATAAACAAAAACAAATTTCGGAGCAGCAAGAAACGACGACTGAGAAAAGTATTTTCTTCCCGACGGAGGACGACTTTTTCACAATATTCACTTTGTTTTCGTATTTTTCTTTCCTGTTTTCTAACTTTACACACCTTTCGTATTTTCTACGTTTTTGTTTTGCTTTATCGTTATTCCGCCTGTTTTGATTCTGTATCGGTCGGTATAACAAGATGTGTTCAGTATGGCGCACTTAGGGCAGATGTGTTTAACTGTGTTTCAGATCTGTAGGAACCTAATTATTTAGATAAACCGGTATTTGGTAAGAATCAAGAAGTATTTCTTTAGCCTTACTAGTCTTTATACTAGGCTTTGTTGGGAATATGCTAGGTGTTAGCAAATTAGCTTTGTGTGAGAGAGATTGGAAGAATTCCCTTTATAGGAAAATATATGAAAACACGCAGATAGATTAAAGAAGTAATTTCCAGGTTAAAAAAGCATAGGCTGCTGGGATTGTTTTTCTGTCACCGGCTTTTGGCCTTTAAGTAACACTGTTGCTGCTAATTACAAACAATTTCTCTCTTAAAATTTAGCAACATAATATCCAGAAAATAATTTTTTTAATATTCTTCTAATGTAATATAAATTTATGTATATTATACTTAAAGCAAAAAATAAAACTAATATAAAAAATAAAATAAACCTATTTTAGTATAATAGCCAATTTTGAATCCTACATTTTTCACTACAATGCATTTAATACGGTTTTTGAAACACTACAGTGTGCTGTCAACTGTGAAAAACTTGACTCACCGGCGTTCCTGAGTATTCTGCAGAAATCTTGATTTGAGGTTCACTTAAAATTGGAATTTCTGAGATAAAGGAGAAATCCGAAGTAATCGAGAAGTCTTATAATTAATATCAACTTTAAACGATGTCTGCGTTTCCGGGAACCTTTGCTTTCGATGAATATGGCCGACCTTTCATCATCCTTCGTGACCAAGAGAAGCAGAAGCGTCTTACAGGAACTGATGCCATCAAAGTGAGTCTTAATACGTCTATGGACGTGCCAAATTTGTCTTGTACCATCACTTGGAACCAGTACAGAGTCCTATATTCTAATTTAGCCGTATAACTAAGGCGAATCCAGTCTTTAATTCAGAAACTGAAGGTGGGCTTCGTCTGGAGGCTGCTGCGCAGCTGTTCCTTACAAAGCGTTTTCCTTCATGATGAATGCTTCTTGGATTTGTTTCTTAATATGATTTAAGATTATCAACTCGTGAAATGTTCACGTAAACCAAAAATTTCGTCTTTGAAATGTTTCAACATTTCCTGTTCGAGCGTGACATCATATTCTTTTGAGGTTAGGAGACTTTCGATTGCAATCCCTCTTTTCATGACAGGGCTTCCAGTTGCATGGGATGCATGGAAAAACTTCACTTCTGGGGTATTTTAATTTGTTGCATCTAAGGTCGCTATGGGAATACGCAATGTGGGCAGAAAATGGTGCGTGTTGATATTTTCATTATCTGAAGGCGTGCCCACATTATTTTTAATATTTTCACATGTTATTGACTAATTTTCGGAAACTCCAAGTGGCAAACTTAAGCGGAAAGCATGAATTATTACCATCCCTTTTTATACTATTTAAGCCTCATATTTTTTCGTTCCTTTAGAGCCACATTCTGGCCGCCCGCCAAATTGCGTGCACATTGAAAACTTCCCTAGGGCCCAAAGGTCTGGATAAAATCATGGTCAACCCTGACGGTGACGTGACAGTTACCAACGATGGTGCAACCATTATGAATCTCATGGAAGTTGACCATGAGATCGCTAAATTGATGGTGCAGCTGGCGCAGTCGCAGGATAACGAAATCGGCGATGGCACCACTGGCGTTGTTGTGCTGGCAGGTGCTTTACTCGAGCAAGCCGAGGGTCTGATTGATCGCGGCATTCATCCCATTCGGATCGCCGACGGTTTCGAGTTGGCTGCTCAGTGCGCCGTGCAACAGTTGGATTCGATTGCGGAACCCTTCCCCATTGATGCGAACAACAAGGAACCTTTGATACAGATCGCCATGACCACCTTGGGTAGCAAGATTGTCAACAAATGTCATCGCCAAATGGCCGAGATGGCTGTGGATGCTGTGCTGAATGTGGCCGATATCGAGAAGAAGGATGTGAACTTTGAGTTGATCAAGATCGTTAACAAAGTGGGTGGACGCATGGAAGATTCGATGCTAGTAAAGGGTGTTGTAATCGATAAAACCATGAGCCACGCTCAGATGCCGAAGACGTTGAAGAACGTCAAGCTGGCTATACTTACATGTCCCTTCGAACCACCGAAGCCGAAGACCAAGCATAAGTTGGACGTCACCTCCGCGGATGACTACAGGGCACTACGCGAGTACGAGCAAGAGAAGTTCAGCTCTATAGTGAAGCTGGTCAAGGACGCTGGCGCCACGTTGGCCATTTGCCAGTGGGGCTTCGATGACGAGGCCAATCATTTGTTGCTGCAGCAAGAACTGCCAGCTGTACGTTGGGTTGGAGGTCCGGAGATTGAATTGATTGCCATCGCTACTGGAGGCAGAATTGTACCACGCTTTGAGGAACTGAGTCCCGATAAATTAGGAACAGCTGGCCTCGTTAGGGAATTAGGTAGATATTTCTGTACTTAAATGTGTTGTGTGGAATCCTAAGCTCTCCTTTAACAGCATTTGGAACTTCCAAGGACAAAATGCTGGTCATCGAAGATTGCCAGAACTCGAAGGCTGTTACAATTTTATTGCGTGGAGGCAACGCTATGATTATTGAGGAGGCCAAACGTTCTATTCACGACGCTCTCTGCATTGTGCGTTCGTTGGTGAAGGTACGAGCTTTAATTACGAATTTTTTTTCATCGTATAACTGCTATGCTTCCATTTTAGGACTCTCGCATTGTTTATGGTGGCGGCGCGGCTGAAATTAGCTGCTCCCTGGCCGTAGCCAAGGAAGCCGACCAGCTCTCCACTTTGGAACAGTATGCTTTCCGTGCTTTCAGTGTAGCTCTCGAAAATATTCCCTTGGCACTGGCCGAGAACAGTGGCTTGCATCCAATTGAAACTTTGTCCGAGCTAAAGGCTCGTCAAGTGGCCGAAAAGTCAGCCAGCCTGGGAGTGGACTGCATGTTGACTGGGGATTCCGATATGAAGCATCATCATGTTGTCGAGTCGCTGCATTCCAAGAAGCAGCAAATTTTGTTGGCCACTCAGATGGTTAAGATGATACTGAAGATTGACGATGTGCGTTCCAGGAACGGAGGGCAGTAAAGTCGCGATTGAAAGAAGTTGGAATATCATCCCATTCTAAACACACAATTTCTAATTTCTTTCATATGCCGTCACTGCACAGATGTGTTATTTGTACGCTTGCATCGATTTCGGATAAGTAAGATATTTAATTGTTTCCCAATGCTAATTGCAACCTAAACCCAATCCTTTGAGGGATGTGAATAAATAAAAGAGTTTTGAACTAACAGAGTACTTTTATTGCATTCTGTATGAATTAAAATACCAAGATCTCAAGAATTTATAGGTAATGCTTACAGAAAGTATAAAAATACTAATATAATTTGGACTTAACCCCACATTTTCCTTGAAATAAATTTGCTGAACAAAAATTTTTTATATTGCTTTTATTGTTTACAAACTTCATACATAAGATTTGGCTTACAAAAATATTTTTGCTAAATTTGCTACATTATTCAAATCGAACATTTGTTGCTCTTTAAATTGCTGTAATCTCATTTGAATAAGGGCCGAAAATATTTGTTTTTTATTACCTAACAATTATTCATAAAAATGAACATTATAATGCCGTAGTAACAATTATATATAAATTTGTGATTTAGTACTTCAGAATGTCAAGCGATGCTGCATTTTTTAATGTAAAGTAGTGGAAATTATGAGAAGCATTTCACATTAGTGGTCAGCTGCCAATTGATATTTGCTGCGTTTTTAGCAGCTTGCAAAGTTCGTATTTGTAAAATATATATAAATATATAATTCTAGAACTTCGATTAGGATTTCTAAATTTATACAAGCTGCGTTGCATAACTCTTTCGGAGCAAAACAAATGATATGATATGACCAACACAATCTCTTATGTGGGGTCTTTACACCACGATTCACTAATTAGAAAGTTAAAGTTAAAAATAAATAAATAAGAAGTATGCATTGAACTGTAATGTAACGGATATCGGACTATGAAAGTAGCAAAGGATGCAATTCCGGGCTTTTTAATTAATATTATTTTAGTAAGTTTATTGCCATTCTTAGAGCTTTTTTAATTATTTAGCGAAATGAATGTTCGCTATTTTCAAAATATTCTTACAATCTTTAATTTTTATCACAATCTTTAACATTTATTGTGAATATTTGTTCTTTTTTTAATATTTCCTGAATTTATCACATACGAAATTTCTGGAATACACAAAACGTTACTACAACAAAAAAATTTGTGGTATTTTAAAATTGTGATTTTTTTTCTACAATTTATATATAATTTGTATGTGAATGTGGGATTATTTCTTGGCTTCCTCTTTTGTTTGAAAGCTAAATAACAAGAAATCGGGGTAACTTTGCACGTGTGAGTTCAGTACCTTCCGTATTTTAATAATTATGAAAATAGATTTCTTATGAGGAAAATAGCATAACAGTCATGACACAGGTCCCCAGATCTTTCTAAACCTCTAATTAATTACAGTTAAAAGTTGAACCTAACATGTTGCAAGTCTTTCAAACAATCGTTTTTAAATATTTCAGTCTAAAAAATGGAAACAAACACGTATTTGTTGATTTCTAAGCCCTACAGATACAAGACAAAGAAGTACAGATATCAACTTCTTTGTCTTTTTTTCTATAAGTTAGCGGACATGATATAGGAATAATACTGTATTATTATAACTATATCATGTCCACAACCTGTTGCGTATCAATTTTTGCGATGCTTGAAGTATAATTCTTTGGTTGTAAGATATCGTTCTTCTGCTTTTTTCGGTTTCTGCTTGTCGATATCCTTGCTGTTTCGTGTACCCTTGGAACTGCTTTTTGAATCGCGACTGCTGGTGGAGTCATGCCGTTCTTTGTCAGAGCGGCTATCGGGGCGACGCCAAATTGGTGAAGATGTGTTACTGTTGCAGCAAGCCGTGGTGTAGCTGTCTTCTTCTGAGGAGTTACAGTAGAAGTTCTCCTTGAACCAGCTACTACGCGATATCTCGAAATAATCCTCATTCTTCGTGCTGTCGGAATCTTTGTACGGATTACCGCTGGTAGTCGAGGCAGAATTGGACACGGTTTCAATAGACGCGTTCTCAGATGTACACTGAGACGTTAAAGACTGGTTCGCATTAACCACTGTCTCTTCGTCGTTCTCGAAATCGAAGGAATTGCGCGGTTTTAGTTTGAAAAACTTCTCATTGTATAAAATCGGTATGCGTTTGGGCCCACTATTCATTATAAGCATATCTTCAGTTATCGGCGCCGTGGCGATAGTGTGGTCTTCGCGTAGGGGTTCTTCTATACTCGGCTGCAGACCGAGATGGCGCATCATTGCGATGGTCTCGCGCTCTACATTTTCATCATCGTCCCAATCCTCCAGAGTGGGCTGCTCGCCAAGAGGCTTCGTCCCGGCGATTCGCTGCACCCTCGAAATTATGTTTAACTTACGGTTTCTGCTACTGGCGTTCTCATTGAGTTCCTGTTTCTTCTTCTTCTTATCCTTAATAAACTGCAAATGGCTCTCAGGACGTGGAAAGTAGGCTTGGTCCTCCTGTGAGTCGTTAAGAGAGCCGTAGATATAATCGTGATCCGGTTGAAAGGAGACGATTTCGTTTTCAAAATCGGTGGATGGAGACCAAGGCATTCTGCTTGTTGTTGCAATTGCCTCAAAATCAGGTTCAAAACTAAGTTAGAAGAAACAGAATCCTTAATTTCGAGAAATCTGGCAGAAAAAGTATTTTGGAATTGGAAATTGTTCTGTGTTTCACAATCACAAAAGTAATTATCTTACTATATTTCTTAACACGTTTTTTAAAACTGTTTTATTTCTCGTTTTAATTTAACAGCAGGAAATTTATCTCTGATAATTTTTGATTATGGTGACAGATCAAATTTCATATTTATGGAACGAGCGCGTTCATTACAAGCAGCAGTTATTTTAGCAGCTGCTTCAGAAAGAGCTTGATCTCATTAGGGCATGTTCACACTTAACTCTGGTATAATATGGGCAGCATATTTTGTCAATTAGGGCCTACTGAGACTTGGCAAAGTTCCCCGAATTTTTGTTATTTTTCATGAAAAAGGGAAACGAGCACTCTTGAAAAATTCTGAAAAGTTCTCTATTTCACCCCAGAACTTTGCTGGGGAAACAGTGCCCTGTCTCAGAAAAACACCAAGTGTATTATAAAAGAGTAACAAAGTTTACGTTAACTGAGGAAGGTATACAAAATGTGTAGTATTATAGCCAATTGAGAAATGCCACCTTTGTATCTTTTTACTATTGCTGGGTTGATTACTTGATGTGGAATATTTTGTGGTTAAGAATTTCCATCAATTTCACAAACTATCGAAAATGGCGGTGCAGTTTACATAATCAGTGAGCATTTGTAATAAATTTGAATCAACATACTCCGTTTTTAACTTTTTTGCTTTTTACACGCCAAATTTAAATGAAAAAAAAATATGAACAAAAAAATCAAATGCGCCCACCTCAAGATTGCATAAATCGAATGATAATACGGAACACTTTGGGTGAACTTGAAAGAATGAATAATTGGGTTCTTTACACCTTCATTTTTTACCTTCAACAGAATATGTTTTTGTTTATAAAAGTTTAATAAAACAGGCAGTGACACAAATTTCCCGCCTATTCAACTCATTAAGGGATTTAACAAGTGTATTCAGCGTAACTGTAAATGTTCTCGGTCTTGTTTCTAAGTGTAAAGAAAGTGTTTCAAATCTCTGCTATAAATACTTTATTGGTCTCATTTTAAAATATGTATTATACTTCTAAAATATTCGCGGTTAAATAAAGCAAGATAAAATCGAATAAAACATTGCACTCTCTAATTCCCGTTTACACCTTCTTTCCATTTATTTTAGTCAGTTGCTTGCGGTCGATTTTGTCGAAGAACAAAAGTCCGGCTGAACGCTCTACACTCTCTGGTGGAACCCGGAAAACCTCTAACGGCGTGTCATCACTGATAGCCTTATTTGGCATCACGTAGGCCTCCATTTCTAGCTGTTTGTCGTTCGTCTCACAAACAACCACCTTGTAGAAATGAGTCGGGACTGCCACTGTGTTGGCTCCGATCACCTGGTACTTCACGTAAGTCTTTCCGTCTTCCTCTTTATGAGGCAGATAGAGTGGTCCTGTACAGATATATACGTTGGCGTAATCGTATGCTAGACCGCGGACATACATTTCCAGACGATTCCATGCGTCTCTATTGAAACCCTGACCAACTTGAGGAGCTATGTTGCTGAGGTAGAACGTATCGTCGCAGTGCTGTTGATGGCGGCGATGGTTCGCAGCGGCCGCCATGTGTCCCCGATCGAAACCAGTGCGCATGTAATCCGTGTTGTGGGACCGAAAGAAAGGATGAATGCTTTCATCAGGGCGGAATTCGCATCTGGAACGATTGACTTCTTGATTTTTAGCAATGGACTCACGAGTTAGATGTTCGAAAACCCAGTTCGGCACTCGGTTGCGTCGATCATACGAGAGTACATGGTCCGAATAAGAACGCACATGATCAAGACTGGGAAATCCATATTTCATTATTTGCGAGACGCGGCTGGGATTTGCTGCCACGGCGACTTCATCAGCGGGCACGGGAACAGCTGCAGAAACGGTGCCAAAAATGGGCAGACCTGGCTTCTTTTCAATCTGTAGTTTTACTGAATGAGCGTGATTATTTATGTCTTTCGTGTGACCTTCCTGGTGATGGTGGTTGATATCAGGGGTTGCAGTCTCACCGAAATTCTTCGCAAATCTCTGGCGCTCGGTAAGAGTACCGAAATAAAAGGCTCCTACAGCTATACTGCTTACAGTAAAAGCCTGCTTAAATAGTCTTTTATTCATATTTAATGAATAATAGATAAATAAAATTAGCACAATTCGGCAGGCAAATTTATTACTCAATAGAATCCAAAGACTGTCTTTGATAGAATCAACGTTGTGGACTTCGCGTTCAAGTAGAATTGGTATCTGCTGACAAAGTAAATATACAATGTATATATGCTCGTAGTACTTGTTCACTGTTGCCAACTTCCAATAGTTTTTAATTAAACATTCCACCGGAATTACAATTTTACACAAGTATTTCAACAGTTTTTAAAATACCCCAAGTTGCAAATAAAATACTTCGAGTATATTTAACTCGTACTAAAAATCTTTATGCTGAAAATTGCAATCGGAATGCCTGTTTAGGAATCATGTGTGGAAATTTTCTACAGATATGGCAATTATACACTCTTTGCGTTTGTGCGTCTCCAACTTACACAGCAGGAACACTTACAATTCAACAAAAGCAGGATAAATTCAACAAAAAGTTCGTAGCTTCTCCAGCTTAAAAGAAATTTAAATTAATAGGAGTAAATTGACTGTTTCAATAATTTCAAACCCTTTGTGTTTGGTTTTATGGATGGATTTTCAATATTTTGAGCAAGTGAAGTGTTAAGTGAAATATTTTAATTCCATTACTACTACAAAAAATCGTTAATATTCTTTATTGCAAAGTTTACTTATATATAAAATTACAAATAATTTGCTCAAAATTAAAATGTGAAAGAATACAAGCTTTGTTTGACGCTTTATATTTTAGTTATTTTGAAATCTAAATACGTATAATCATCATTTAAAAATACGTTCATATCTTAACCAATTCTTTAAAATCTGAAATCGACTGATTTAAGTTCCAGCTATAAAAATCTAAAGCTTATAGTGTTCTGAAATTCTATATAAACTTTCTAAATAGAAGTCTAACAATTTTCTTTGTTGCAATCTACAAAATTACTAAATTCTGTCGAATTCGGTGGTCCCTCACTGTAAAGGTAGGTGACTGGCCACAGGCGGGCCGCCGTGAAATCGTCCAAGCTCTGAAGCCCACCGGGTCGGGGTGGACGCTGAGAATCGGTACTGCTGCTGCTGTTGCTGGATTTTTTCTTAACCTGCATGGAGGACGCAACAGCTACGCTCGGATGCGCTTGCGTGTGATTTCCAGGATAATAGCGGTCACTACATTTGCGCCACTGGTCCGGTTCATCGCCCACAAAACACCTGGACACAGGAAAAAGAACGTGTTGAGCAGGTGAATGAAAAGAAATGAAAAAATCTCCCTGCTTACCATGGGTAATCAAACCCCTGTGAGTAGCCACAGGGGTGGTCGGACTTGCAGCAGTAGTCCCAGGAGCCCACCTCGCCGCCATCCGTTTCGCAGGAATAGAAGCCGGAGATGAGATTCTTCGCACATGGGCTGCTGCTCCGACAAGCTTTGCCCGAGACCGTATAGTGACGCCAAGCCAAGTCTCCTTGTCGGCGGGATGTGAATAAAAACGGTATTAAATAACACATGGAAATCGAGCGGGGTGAAAACGAATGGTTAAGACGTAAGGTTAGGGAACCCAAACTGTTATTTACAATAGCGTGCCCTACTTGGCCATGAATGGTCGGAGGTACTTATTTACAGAACTAAAGTTACTACATTCTCGAACAGCTAACAATGAAAGCTTAAAACGAACATGGGTTGGATGTCCTGTTTCTGAGGTACGCGTTATATTTACACCAGACTGGATGTGCAACAGGTTAAGACTTTTAGTTTACCCGGTTCACGGAATATGTCCATGCGGCGATCGTTGTTCACGCGTGTGCCGCCGATGGTGGCGACCTTGTCGCGGCAGGTCATGTCGAAGGGGTTCCAGGCGAAGAGCCAAAAGTCGCGTTCGTTAGTGTGAGCGTAATCAATGTTGAACTTAAGCTCCGATTGGTCCAGGTCGGACATCTCGCAGTTGTAGGAAGTGGCGCGGGTACTGAAAACGATATTGTGTTGTGAGGGTCTGGACAATCCAAGTTGGTCTTGCCACTTACCCGAAACTGAACGAGTAGCATTTGAATGAAGTTGTTTCACGGAAGCGTATACATTCCTTCTTGCAGTCCAGCTCTGACGGGACCGAGGCCACCTTTTTTATGGCGTGCGACAGTAATTTGGCGGGCGCACCGTAACCAAGATAACACACTGCTGGAGAGATTAACGAAATGTGATCAAATAAACAACGATTCCATCTTCCATAGCATTTTTATTGAATTTTGCACTAACATTTCTTATGTTTCTCGTCTACGATCGGTTGTATCTCACAGCCGTGTCCATAACTGGCTCGTTCGAAGACATCGAAGGATGTGTCCGGTATCAAATGACGATCTTTATCCATGTCACGCACTGGCCAGTCACTCAGTTGACAGTTATCGATGATGCCTCCATGTCGTTGTTTGCCGTAACGGTAGGCAAAAGCGCGACATGTAAACTTGGTAGATTTGATGCATTCTAGTTCGCACTGACCCACCGAACGTACCGTGAGAGAGTCGCGTACTATCGACTTGAAGAAGCGCGTCGAATCAATGGCGCGGAAGAAACATTCTACGGGAATAGACATAGAATTATTTCAGTGTGTATTGTAGTATTTTAAATTTAAAAGTGAATTATGATGCGCATGATTGAGATTTGTGGTTATCTTGATCTCCATTTTCGCTCCACCTTAAAAAAGTATGGATCGGGTTTAGTTGTTATCTGAACGCAAAAAGATCGCAAGGAAATGAGTCATCATCTTGAAAACAGCCGGTGTGGTGCCAATTACATGTATCATAACGTATTCGAGACGAGATCGAGACCCAGAAGATGTGTCCAAACATCATAATCGTCTAATAAGTATTCCTAAAACTGAGCTACTAACGTGCATTCTGTGGATCGGATAGAGCTGTTGTGGATCCAGGTCTATCGCTCCGTGAGGGCTTCCTGCAAGCATTCAAGTCATCTGCCATCGAGTAGATATCGTAGTCCCGATCCGGTTCGATGTCGACGTAGTAATCGAGGTTATTGACGGGTCGATCGCAAAGCATGCAATTATCTCTACCCATGGGACTGTATTTGTAGCTGTAGGTGTGACAAATAAATCCATTCTGGCCGGAGCACAAACGTTCACACTCAGTCAGTGTGGGCACCGAAGACGAGTAGTTGACCACGGTTTTGTGCAAACGAAAACCTTCGCCTGTCTTGGCAGAACATTCTAAAAAGGTGAACGAGTGGGGTCGAATTAAATTTTAGAAAGGAAAATTCTATCGTTACCATCGGGTCCTGGACGTCTGGTCCACTGATGGCGGTAATCTTGTCTGTCTCTATCGGCACCCCAACCACCGTAGCTGGACCCAGCGTAACCCACGTGGTTCGATTCATGAGGTGGCTCTCTGTGCGAACTGGGTCCTCCCAAATCGTAATAATTAAAATTCTGGCTGTGTTTTTCGGGCCGATACTCATTTAGGCCCCAATACGAGGACTGCTTGTTGTGATTGCCGCCATAGCTACCTCCGTAGCTGCCCCAGTCTGTTTCGACGCCCACCAAATAAGGGACGAACTTATTAGAAGTTTGTGACGGGGGACCACCGCGGTCGAGATAATTATGCGAAACCGCAGGCGGCGGCGGCCCATGATGATAGGAGGCACTCACTCCCGTAAAGCTACTGCCTTCGAGGTGTGAACTCGGTTTGTAGGGCGAGTAATCTGGTCCAGGATGATAGGGTGGTCGGAATTTATCAACACGATCGAAATCTGGTCTGGGGTGGTAACTGTCGTCGTAGCCCGAGCTGCTGGGTATAGATTCCCAGCGGTCGGGACGACTGGGACGATAGCGATATTCATCCGGCCGTGTGAGGTCGTAACGGTCAATAGGTCCAGACCCGCCGCCGCTGCTACCACCGTAGCTACTCGGTGGCGTGTGCTCGAAGTAGGCGGACCCATGCGACGAGATCTCGTACGAGCTGTGATGGTAATCCGAGTTGGGAGGACGATGAATATATGTTACTGCTGGCGGTGGTCGCACTATGGGGCGATAAAGATCGACGGCCGCATCACTGGGTCGTGAGAAACGATGTGAATCAGAAGTGTAGCCACCGCTACTCGGTGGACCTGGCGAAATATAGTGCTCGTCATGGGACGGCTTGTCATCCCAGGTGCTGGGTTTGATGTGCAGGGGCGGACTTGAGAGGGGAGCCTTCGAACAATCTTTGCATTGGTTGCGGCGACAGCTCGTCGGCGCATTACGATCGCGCTCGTAGTAATCGTAGTCTGGATGTCTGAGTAAGTTGGAGTCACGCTGATGGGCACTCGAATAGAGATCCATTTGAGCCAGTGGAATCTCGATCAACTCGCAGTCGCCTTGACCATGTCCCGATGGGTCCAGGCGATAGTTGAAACCTTCGCATGAGAAGCGTTTTTCGTTGCCGCATTCGCGCATGCATTCCTCGACGCGTTCACAGGCGATGGTGCGGCGAACCCAGTGTGGAGCGATACGTTTGCCTGCCAAAACACGGCGGAAGCAGGCTGCAATGGAGAGGAAGTATATTTGCAGAGCACTTGACATTATTTACTCCATTTTATTTAGAAACCCTCCCGAAATCGCAGTTTTAAGCGTTCCACTCTGCTGAGTAGAAAAACCTCTCTAATCAACTTAAGGCGGATAGTCCACCGAACACACAAGGATCCTACCAGGAACAGTCATTCCCCCATTTCAATCCACTCCGCCTCTCCCGCCTTGCCCTACCTTTTGCATCCTCAACTATAATGATGGTGCTGGAGATTTCATGCGACTCGTGTGCCGACGTAATTGGCGTGGAACTACAAAAGAACACGGTGACGATAGCGATGAGGCCGAATAACGAGTGATGACACATATTGATGTCATGTAGTGGAGGCAGCACGTAAAACGCTTTAAAATTAGGCTAATTAAAGCTCAAATTACTAGCCAACAACAAGTTCACTGCAGCTTACAAGTGATGAGTTCGTAAAACGCGATCAACTCACGGTGACTCTAACAAATGGAATCAACAGCCATGCAATGATTTTCCAGCAGTTATTACGTCAGCATGAATCCTCTTGTCACAGGGTCGCGCTTCTGTTGCGGCGTTGATAGTTGAACGCGAACGCGATATAATGGGGTCACATTTGAATGTCGCACAAATTAAATGTGACAAAAATTAGCCAACGACAAACAAGTAGGAATAGAAATTTCTTAGCCGAATATTGAATTAGTTTACAAGGATGTCGCAAGCAGTTAACGTTATCCTTGTCGTGTATTGCTGAGTATTGATAATCGCGTCCACGATTCTTCGCGTTTCCTGTAACACTTTTTTAGAACCTTTCGGAGGAAGCGATATAAGTATCGTTTTAAAGTTTTCTATGAGTATTATTTGAAGAATTTTATTTCTTGTCACTGAATTCAATTGAACGAATGATTTCTAAGCCAAGTTCTCATCAGTGCTGAAGATGAGCTCCACTGGCCACCTGCTACTAATTTGGAAAACGCTCAGCAACTGAACACTTTGCGGTGTGCGTTTGTTGGTTTTATATTTGTGCTGAAATTTTTGAGGTTGGAAGCATTCAACGAAAAAATCTGAATATACAAATACAGTGGAAGATGGGAACTTACGCGCGGAAACACGCACACACACACACACACACAAACACACACACAGATAGCACGATGGAGCTTTTAAATGGAAAATTTTTGAGTGATGGGTGATGGTAGCTTCGTGGCGGTTTGAAGTGTTTTCAGATTTTTCCAGTCTTCTCTTGGTTTTTCTGTTGGCACTCGTATAAAAGTGTGTTTGTGTTGCATTCTCTGAAGCTTTTGTTGCTTCCAAGGATATCATTCAAGAATTCGGAAACATTTGTTAATAATTTTTTTTCTATGAACCTTTATTTCTGCGCTTATTGGTTAATTAAGAAATAATCATTATTTAAATGTATTCACGAAATGGTAATTTCTTCCAATTACAAATAGAAATTATTATTTTAATTGAAACAATTGATTTATAACTAAAAAAGGGCAAATAGAACGAATAACTCTTATTTTGTGAACGTTAAATAAAATTTACCGAGTAATTTTATAAAAGTCACGAAACAAATGTTATTTTGTATCAATAAACTTGAGACTGACATAATGACTTCTATTTCTTACTCATTATTTCTGCGCTTATTTTTGAATTGCCTAATTTTCAACTCGCAAAAAACGTTGTTTCATAACAAACAAAATAAAACTCATAAAACTCAACTCAACTCAGAATAATTGTTATTCTAAAACGATAAACTCATATAATTCCACAACAGATTAATTTTAATTAATCGCAGGATAATTTTAATTAATAACGATCGTCACTTTTCTCACTCGAGGCAGGGAATTTCCTTGATATTTGTGAACTAAACGATATTTTTTGATTTTTAAATCTGAATTTCTTTTTTTTTTTAACCAAGAAATCCAAAAATTTATATTATCTATCTCACTTCATTTTTGCCAGCTCACATTTTCTCCATTTTCCAAACCCCACAGAACAACAACAACAACAACAGCAACAACAACAACACCAACACACACACACACACACACACGCAGGCCTCTTCCACTGTTGCTCGGTCGAAGAAGCTTTTGAACTCAACGCTGAGTTGTAAGGTTGGCAGGCGCTTGTTGGCTGCATGGCTGGCTGTCTTGCTGAATTTCTTGGTCAAGCCAACAATGAAGATTCATGCAGGAAGCTGTCAGCGGTTAATGAGGCACGCAGCGGTAAGACGAGCAGTAAAAACGAGTGCCGCACTATGTTGTTGCTCGCACACACACATTCCTACATTCTTCAGCTCTCTGGATGTGTGTGTGAGTATTTTAAGCGCGTTTGTTATTTCTTCGAAATTTTAAGTTAAAAACAGATTTTCTACTAATTGAAAAATCCCCACAGCGTAATTAAAATACAAAGTGGCTTTGTAATTTAATTACGCGTTAAAATTAAAATTTACTGCTGTTTTTCACACTTTAGTTCACAGCCCAACCTTGACATTGACAAAACGAGGTTCTTGCTGAAGCTTCGTGGCCTCGTTAACGCGGAAAATCTGCATAAAATCGTGAAAAATATTTGGACTGGCTAATTAATTAATTAAGCAAGTCGTAAAAATGAGAGAATGCGAAATTCACAAGCCACAAACTTGCTGAATTTGAATACAATTTGAATTTTTCTCCAGTGATTAAGAGGTCGGCTGCTTATTAAATACGACTTCCCATACAAGAAGGCAAGCAGAACCAACAACTTCATTGGCTGCACGATGAAGTGGCTGCTCGGCCACTCGGTTCGGTTGGCATTCATTCTTCATCTCTTCAGCTGATTGCAGCAATCTAATCATCTTTTGATGAACTACCGATTAAAGAACTGAAAGCGTTCCGGAAAAAATGCAGAAATGAAAAACGCATTGAAAGCCATATCCGTTCTTGCGGCTCGAGAACAGTTGCGAGTGCATCTTGCAGCCTCGGCACTCGGCAGAGTTGTCTGCAAGGTGTAGCGGCACACAGCGATCTGTCCGCTCACTTGTCTATCCGCTTGTCTGTCTGCTGTGTTCGGTCTGTCGATGTGTTCGGATTTGCATACAATGCAGTTTGCTCAAAACTTCTAAGTCATTGCTGTGTGAGCCGCTGATGTTGCTACGGCCAGCTGACTACGTTTTCAAGGCAGGCATCTGCTCGGAAATATTTTTTCTACGGTTGATTTCAACATGACTTCAGTGCAAATACAAAGGGAAAAAATACAACTAAAAATACAGTCAAGTGGGGAATTTGATGGTTGTGAAGAAAAGGGATTTCACTGCGATTCTTATGATTTCCGACTTCTAATTTGCAGGCAAACCCCACAAAACTTCAAGTTAATTCAGCTTTACTTTGCTCTCAACCAAGTTCGTGGCTTAAGTCTTTCGTTATATATTCCCCTCGTTTTAATCTTAATATATGTGAATTTTTCGAGCGCCCACATCTAGCAACGATTGTGTTCTCCAAAGCCAAGTTCGCTTCTTAAGTCTTGTGCTTGTTGCTATTTTTCGAGTAGTTTTTGGCGCTGAATTATAATAAAGTTGTGAGTTGAATGATTTACTTTAGATTTCCAGCAATTTTTAAGATTAACGGTTATCCTTGAGGCTAATAATGACCGCCGAAAGTTCTATTTGTTGTTGCCAATTGTTGTGCTTTCAATTTATCGTTCTTCATACTGAATATTCTTCGCAACTGAATATTTTAAAACAAAGGAAACCCTAAATCATGTTTGTGTCTTAAGACTTTCGAATTATTGGTAAATAAACTTAATAATTTCAAAGTTATAATTTAATTAACATTTTTGATATGACGTTGTTTCCGTTTTCAAAGAAATTATAAAACATTTTATACGTTTTAACAATTAAAAAATTTTAATTGCTTCTTTATGGAGGTTTTTTATTGCAACGTACAACTTCCTTTTGCAATTTAAATCATTCTAATTAACTGTCCACTTGCAAAGAATTAAGAGGGAATATTAAAATAATTCAGTCCTCCGGAAAACATTTATTAAATTGATTAAATTTATTCGTAAAATTCGTAAATCGTTTCAAGTCACAAATCTAAAGCTGAGCTTATGTCACTCTTGCTGTGTTCAAGCAAATTTCGGTCACACTTGAGATGTCAGCTGAGAACCACAAAACGAAAAATATTATTAAAATTCTGTTCCACCATCTGACGCAGAAACAACTTATTGTTTCAATGGACTCGTTTTGAATAAATATTTTGACTTTGATTAATTAATATCTGTTCAAACTAGCTTACTGAAGCAGAGAAAATTTAGTGTGTCTCATTATCAGTCTACAAGTCTAAACATTTTCTGTCTGTCTGTCTGTCTATATGTCCGCCCGCTTGTCTGTCTGTCTATTGATCTGTTTATCTATTGAGTCCTTTTAGCAACACAGGAGTACACAAATTTTGTTGCCATTCTACAGCAGCGCACTGCATTCACTGCAGTCCGCAACCTACTCAATCTGCGCTTAAAATTTATTCGCTGGCCCGTCCTGTGTTTCTATATCACGAAAATAATTTTTCCTTGCAAAACCAATTGAATTTATTGTTGTTCCTTTTCCACTTCATACGTGTTGTAATATTTTATGTTCGATAAAAACTCGAGGCAAATTAAATGTTTTATGAATGTAGCTGAAATTTTTAACAGGTAATCGATGAATAAGAATCCATTAATTTTATTTTATTATAATTTTTTATTACCCCCATTTATTTTATCTGAATTTAGTTATAATTTATGCTTTTGACTTCATTTTTATTTGGGTTTTCTAATTCTGATTTCAGTCTTGATTTTAATTTAAAATTTCCATTTTATTCCCAATTCCCACTTTATCATTCTTTTAATGTCAATTTTGCCTTCAATTTTAGTTTTAGTCTACATTTTAACTTTAATTCTTCAATTAATTCAATTTAATTGAAAATTAGTTCCAATTTTAAAGTTTTGAATACCAATTTTTATCCTGGTTTTTCAACTCCATTCACATTCTAAGCAACTTTTTTAATTTGTTCTTCATTTTAACCACAATTTTAGTTTTAACATCAATTTTAGTTGTTATTTAAACTTTGTTTAAATTTAAATTTATTTTATCTTATATATTTGTTGAATTGTCATTGATTTTTGATTTATATTTCAAAATAAACAAACGAAATTTCTTGTAAAATCATTTATATCGTAATTACAACTCGTTTAGCCTTTTTCACAAATTACTTCACATTAAATAGTTGCAACTAAATACGAATATCATGAAATCGTTTAATGTAGTTCAGTTCAATGACTTTTTTGCTCGTAATACGTTGTCGCTCTACTCGGCTGACCTACTAAATTTCAAAACAATTAACGTTTACTGTGATTGTTAACTTTTCTCTATTTTCAAAGTTTGTCAAAGTTTTGTGACAAAAAACTAATGACAGTTAATGACGTAATATAAACAAAATAATGACGATGAGGAAACACATGTTTTCGCAATAAATTTTATACGCTTCATTGCTTTGGATTTTGAAGAAAACGTTTAGGATTGTCGTTGAAAAGACCTTAAAATAACTAATGAAATATGCACGTTAAATACGTCTTTTTTAGCACTCATTTAAAAGCTTTAGTTAGAAGCAATAATGGTTTCTGCTAGTGTCTCATCTTACATTCAAACAGCCACCTCATTGTTGCAATTCTAGCTGACGTTAATAGGGGTGAAAATGGCAAAATGGTCGATTGCAAACACACACAAATGTAATCTGTTAATACCAGCCCGATTTAAATGAGTTTCGAGAACGAATTAATGGGATTTAGTAGCTTTTACCTCTACTTGCCACAAATAACAGGTACAAACCCTACTATTTTGTAAGCACCTACCTTTCATAGCATCCATCGGGTATCCCACACGATTACGGTCAGCGTAGCCGTTGACGGGGCGTTCTAGAATTTAACAGAAGCTCAGTTATCTTTTTGGCAACTCAACCCAGCAGTTACGTGAAACTTACTTTTGTGGTGATGATAATCGCTGGGGTTGAAAATGGTCGCAATGATCTTGTCGTCACTGTAGTTCGAGGAAGGTGGAGGACGCACAGCAGTTCCATTTCTTCGCACGAAGTCGTGACGATTCGGATCGCTTGTTTGTATTTTGGTTACATAGCCGGGTCGTGGTGGTCTGCTGCCGCCGCTGCCTCCGCCGCCGTAGCCGCTTTGAGGTGGGTCTGGACGGTTTGTGTAATCAATGAAATCTCCGGGACGTCGATTTCCACTGGCAGACGTGACATCAGTGGGGCGAACGTGGGTTGGCGTATGAGTAGGCGTACTCGACCCATATTCCGGGCGCGGATAGTAGGTTGGTGTAACTTGATCGTAATTCGGTTTACTCGGCCGTATGTTGGTCGCATCCACAGGGCGCTCGGGCCGATTACTGGTATAGTAAGCCGGTACTGAGGTGTAGTCCGCTGTTGGCCGCTGATCTACTTGAGCACTGTATACCGGATCATTATACTCTTGTGGACGTGCGTTGGAGGGTCTGTAACGCTCTGGTAGACCATAACTGTAACCATTTCCATACCCCATGCCAAATAGGGGTCTGGCTGGTCCACTGGGCGGACGTTCGCTATCTGTCAAAGGCTGTGCGGGTCGGTAGTGATCTTCGACTTCGGCCACATTGGATGCGTAGCCACCGGGAATATAAACCTCCTCGTTGGGCGACGGGTAATTTTGCTCATACAGCATGGGATGCTGGTAGAGAGGGTAAATGTCGTGCGAGAAATATAGGCGATCTCCGTCAGCTAACCCCGTTCTGGGAGACTGGGTAGTAGTAGGGCTCTCGGCATTAAAATGCGTCGAACCAAACACGATGGTGGGCGAGGGTGTCTGGGTGTCCAGTATTGTGCTGGTTGATGGTGTAGGATTTGCAATCAGTACAGACGTATCCACACCGGGGTAATTGGACTGAATTTGCAGAGGCTGAGTGGAGGTTACTACACCTCCATAGCCCTCAGCAGCAACACCTACAGGCGCCACCACTGCTACACCATCCTGCGGTGGAATCGTGTTATCAGTTAAATCGAAGCAATTCGTTTTGCGCGCATACAGATCGAAATCGGGATCATAGATGACCCCACTCGGTCGTCCGCTGGAAGTGCCGTACTTCTCACCGGACAGCTGACAGGTGCCATTTCCGCGTCGATGCACTCTGTAGGAGAAAAAGAAAACAGAATTCGAGAAGTTAACTCGATGTTGCAGTTGTTGAGACTTCAGCTGACCCACCCAAATGAGATGGTCTGACATTTCTCGCCCGCCTGACTGCACTTTTCTTTGCACGCCTTCAGCGAGTTGGTGTCTTCGGTGCGAAAAGTTTTTTTGATCGGCAGCATCGCCTCCAGAGCGATGCGCTCGAAGCAGTCTGAAATGGAAATGTGAGATTGATTGATTGATTAAATGGTTAAGCAATTGAAGGGAAGTCTTTATTTATTACGAAATTAAGCCTTTTTGAGTTTGTTTTCCCTCTTATTCTCTACTTATAAAATCATCGTCTGTTATGTAACTTTAAATACACCCTGAGACCAAATAGTATAACAAGATTTCAACTTTAAACTTCTTCTTCAACTGAAATCTCAACCTAATCGAGATCGTTTGACTATTTACAGCGATCTGCCTTCTTATGTCGACCGTCTTAAGTTCCTACATCGAGTATTCAGAAATTATGTTATATATAAATTAAAGAACAATCAGAAATCTAATATCTCGGGTCGATCTCTGTTTTAATCGTATTTTTAAAATTGCAATCTAAAAGTATTCGAGCTTTTGAATTCCCTATTCTACTCGTAAGTATTCTGAAATTGTGAATTCAGGGCTCATAAAGTTCCTATTTTCTAATAAGCAAAGACCATCTTTCGATCTTGAAAACTTTTTATGAATATATAGTATTTGGAACATTATGCGATCGTTTTTCTGTTCAGCTTCATACAAAAGTAACATAATTCCTAAAAAGTCTAAAATTTCCGCGCTAAAATTTCACATCTGAAAGGCGAAGTATGACTCCCGAGTTATTTCTGATTCAACGCTGTGTGATTTTAACCTTGAAAGAGGTTCTGATTCCCAGCAACCCTTGCGTTTTCCCGACCTCTTTGAATTATTCATGAGATTATTTGTTGCGAAAGACAAAGAATAACATATAATAATAACTAAAACACAAAAAGAACCCACCAACTGTTGAAACAGAAATTCCTAAAACCGGAATCCAGTGCAGAGTAGCAACTTTTAAATCTAAAACAAAGTGGACCTTTTTTCGCTTTGCAAGTTTGAACTCAGGTGGAACTGAACCTGAGGTTATGTTAGGTTTGTGTGTTCACAAAATATTAAAATGCGCGCTAAAACGAGCCAAAACACTAACCTACCGTCAGCCGCTCACTCGCAACTGCGTACAGAAATGACAACGAATTTATTACAATGCATTTATCATTGTAGAGCATCACTGAAGTTGTTTCAATGCCACGCGCACCGAAACACGGCGGCCAACTGACTCTAATTAATTCACATGCTGGCCAGCATGCTTATGTGACACAACTTTTGGTAGGGTTGCTGCTATAACTGCTTTCAGAACAGGAATGATTGACTTTTGCCTTACCTTTCATTATCTATGATTTCTAAAAGACAATTTTAATAGACGTAATGATATTACTATATAGCACATCGTGATATCATGATATCATTGTAGATATTGTCGGTTATGAGGTCTGATGGGGGGAAATGGTGCGAAAATCTGGGATTAACCCGCACTTTGTTAGCTATGAAAAGTTAGTCATCAGATTTGAATTTTTGCGGCTAAAAATTGTATCACACAACTATTTCACATATTGTGCTATATATATTTTTATATCTATCATAACTACATCTGATCCATCATAACTCGTAATTAAATAGAACTTCTCTCCACTTTTCTTACCATTTCTGGCCGACACCAGTTGGTTGTCGACTGTGAGACCCGAAATGTAGGGCGAACTTGTAAGCAGCAAAATGAGTACAGGCAGCACAAAAAGTCCTTTTGATGTCATTTTCGGAATTCAATACTTTTTAATAAGTTCAGCCCAACGTTCAATTGTTAAATATTAAATTTTATATCTTTATTTTCTTTTGATTGAATTAGAAATCTCTTCTTGATTTACATTCTTCTGTTAATTTATTCACTTGCATTTATTTTTTTCACTGATATTCAACTGTTGTTTGAGTTTTCGAGAGTCTAACTCTTCCACGTTACACGAAATTCGCGATGAGACTGAAGAACAACACCAACGCCGAAACCCTTCACACCATTTCGTCTTTTTTCTGTTTAAAAATCTCAGCTTAAACTTCAGTGTTTCGGCTCGAAGTTCATCTTTTCTTTTTACTTTCTTTCTCTCTTGAAATCTTCAGCGAAATTTCACTATTCGTAGGCGAGCTTCATCAAATAGAATGAGCGAATTTTTTACCTTTTGCGAGATTCAAAATGCTGTCTAAAAAATCGAAAACTTATCTCCGATCGTCCGCCGAAGATCTCCTATCAAATGCTGAAGTTTTCCGAGGTTGTTCACCTGTAACAATAACCTGCATGAGGCTGGCCAATTCTATAAAAGCCGTGAGAATCCTTAGTTGGTTTTCGAGTTGGCAACTCTACTTTTATTCACTTTCTTGCTGAAATTAATTAATTCATATTTAAATTAAAAGATCGACGTCTACCAGGAATTGACGGCTTGACATTTTTGTTACGCATCGTTGTTAAATGTTAATTAGGTACGCATAAAATTATAACAATCTCTAGCTAAAACGATTCGTGGAAATGAACTTAATGAAATTTGGGTTCTTAAAACTTCAATTTTTTGAAAGCTTCTTTAATTACAATCTCAGAAAATTGCTTTCATTCGAAGAACTGAAGCTGTAGTGACTTGCGAATCTTTTAAACGGCTTCTAGAATTGGAGTTTTTGAGTTTTGATCTACTCAGTGAGTCACTTGTTGCCTCTCGCAAGTTCGCTATTTTGTCGAACTTTTTCATTCGCGTGATTTTAGTTGTTCAGCGAAGCGCTAACTTAATTATTATTCACTGAAACAATTGAAATAGCAATAAACAGAAACTTTAGTTGTAGTTTTTATATTTCACAGAAACTTCTTCACAAAATTTCATAAAAATTTGGTTTGTTTATTTCACAATTTTCGATGTATTTCCTGGAATTTCTATTTTTGTCCAATTGTATTCAATTTGATTTTGAAATTATTTCTTATTCCACTGAAACTTGTCATTTAAACTCTTGAGGATCCTTGCAAGTCTTTTAAATATTTAAATGATTCATTATAATTTGCCGCAAAACTGAAATTTTTTATTAGTCTCTCATTGACATTCAATTATTCCAAAAAACGCAAACAATTTTCTGCAATAATTTTTATATAAAATATTTTGGCAGTAATTTTTGTAAACTCGTGTGATATTTTTCCAATTAAATTGTTTCAGTTGTTATTAGTTGTTGTTGTTGTTGTCGTGTTGCACAGCAACATCATCGGCGTCCGCACTCACTCGACAATCGACGCAGAATAAATTCTGATTTAGTTGTTCCGATGAGTACGGATGAGGATACTTAATTTTTACTGTTCACAGTTTTTCTCCGCTGTTTGCCCGCCGCTGTTGTGCCGCTCGCTGCCATTGTTATTGTAATGTTTTTTTCAACTGCTTTCAACTGCTTCAACGCATTTTTTCCAGCATTTCAGCGTCGAAAAAAACGCTCGATGAGTTGAAGCGACGCGGGAATCGCTGATTTTGCTGGGTGTTAGTTGAGGTTTTGTTGTTCTTGTTGTTGTTTAGCTGTTGTTGTCAAGGTGTTAGAGTTTTGCCATTACAACTTGCTGCTCTGCCCCGCTCTTCCCGCTGAACAAACTGAGAGGAGAATCGCGCTGGTTGTATCCACGAGTTCCTGTTGGATCTGCGATATCGCAGAGTTCTTGCGCGCTCTACGCGTCGCACGCTTGCTCAGTACAGCGAAAACAATTAATTTTCCGTAGTTTTGAAGCGCGCTCGGAAATAATGATTAAGAATTGAAATATGTATCTGCAAGATTTATTACTTTGCAGATAATTGAAGCGTCTAGATGATGAGATAGCGAAAAACACTCCTCGCTTCTTCGCAAACTCTCGGCACAATTAACGCAAAAACTCATTAATAAATATGGAAAATATTGTCTTTAAAGTTATTTTATGTGAATAAATTCCAGATTTCGACTCCCTAATTTGATGCGGTCAAAATTACGTTTTGTTTCCCCAACGAAATTATTTTCGTTGTTAAATTTTGTGTTGTAGTTTTTTTTTTCTTAAAATTCTAATAATTTCTTTCTTGTAGAGAATCTTGATTAGAGTTTCCTAATCTCAGTGGAAGTTCTTCGCGCTTGGCGAACCCATGGCAGGAGAAACACTTGATGAAAAAGTTGTTACAGTAAAAACAATCATAAAGCAACAACGTTAATAATAAGAAAGCAGTTAGTTGAGGAACTTGAAGAAAAGAGAATAAAACTCAAGTAACAACACGATTCCGCTTCAGTAACTTCCACTTCAGCGAGACGGAGAGCAGAGAGTTTCTTAACCCTTCACTTAGCAAGGGAAAAGAGCACAAGGATCGACGGATAACAAATGAGTAGATTGCTTCAAATTTTCAGCTCTGGAAGGCGGGTAACAAAAGGGTTAAGTTCACCGCCGAGGTTCAGCGAGAGGCGAGAGAGTGAACACTCGGTAGAGAATATCGCACCGTAACCAACTCTAGAACAGTTTAATAGTGAGTCAAGCAACGTGTGTTGATTACAGACGAAAACATTGTAAGTGAATTAAAATCACTTCAACGAATGTGTTGGAAGCAACAAAGAAAAGAAAAAAAAAGTGCAGAATTATAAGTTGCTTGAACTACTTAACCGTTCTTCCAAGTTAATGACAGCCAAGAGTGTTGAAAGCGGCTTTTCATCAACGCACTGCAACGGAAGCCTCTAATTACGCGTCGGCCAGCAGAACGCCAGTTCCGCGTCGTTCCCGACTGATGGCCCTCCATTCGGGTTCAGCCAGGTGACACTTTATTCAGACACTTGGTGCGCTAATGGGGTCCAATGAGGGCAGCGGTATTTAGCCGTCCAACGTGTGGATTTTCGGCCCAAATTACTTCAAATTGCTGGCATCCTGGCTTTCGTAAGATTTCAGATCAGCGAGTTGCTTTTGTAAATATGTAAATATTTTGTAAATATTTTGTAAATATTTTGTAAACATTTTGTAAATGTTTGCGTGTACGATTTCAGAATTTTAAAAGAAATTTTGATCCATATTGATCTACCTTTTGGATTTTTTGGATCGAATTTTAATTCCAGTACATGAAGTTTAACTAAATTTGATACAAATGTGATAAAAACGTGATAAAAATGTATTGAAATTTGGTTTTCTTTCTTTGTTACCAAAATTCAGCAGCGACTAAAATTGACCTTTTTGCTCAGACAGCACGAGCTACTGTTCGCTCCCAAAAAAGAAACTAACAAGTTTATCTATTCAAAAGCCATTTAAACGTTTCAACACAAGTTGTGTATTAAAGGAAAAAACAAAAGAAATAAGCGGCGAAGAGGAAGAAGAAACATTTTTACTAATTTAAACGCTTTCTTGGCATCGGCAGCCTTTCGCGTTGCACAACCTGATCCACTTGCAACCGCGTGTTTACCTGATTTTCATACATCGGTTGTCGCGACGAGTGATAACAGAATCGATAACAGAAGCGCGACGTACAGAATTGCAAATAAAAATGAACTCACATCGGAATCTCATCGGAATTCGGAGAAGCAATCGAGCAGCAATAAAACAAAAGAAATAAAAAGTTTGTTGTAGTTATTAAAAATACCAAATCGCAACAATTAATCGTTAGTTTTTGAAGATTAAAGCGTGAAAATGCATGAATCAACATCACAGTTGAACTCTGAGCCTTGCAATGGTCTTGCAAAATGAAAACCCGGCTGTGATTTCCTTGCTCAATCAAGTCTGCGTTTAGCCAAGTTAGCCACTTTCGCCCCCTCGCCCCTCCTCGGCCTACTCACCCTCCTCACCCTCCATCACTCCAACATCAGTTCACTCAGCCAAGTCAAGTCGATCTAAGCCAAGTGTTTGGAAAGCAACGCTAATAATATTTTCACAATCAACTCGCATTAATTCGGATTGCACAACGCATTGAACACTTGGAAGCATGCGATCTGCTGCCGAGAAGCCGCAGCAGAAGAATGCCACGACGATTGTGCAACTTCTGCAAATATAGCGATGATTTTGTGCGGAAGAAAGATGATTTCAGCAATTTTTAAGTAACTCATAACGCTTCCCAGGCCGTCCGAATTCTCTTCGCCCGCATTTCGGTGCAGATGTGCAGTTAATCCCGTTGCAAAAGTAGTGTTAGCAGCGTTAAAGTTGCCGTTGCGCGGCCAAGTTGGAGGCCAGTTTTGCCAGCAAGCGGCGCCGAAGCACGCGCAAAACGGGTTCACATGAAATTGAGTGCGAAGAGAAAGAAAAGCGAGACTCATTTTAGAGTGCAAATCAGAGTGCAAATCGGAGTGCAAATCAGAGTGCGGCGCGGCGCGTACGTGTGGTTCAAGTCTGACGTCGTTCGGCTCACTTTGAATTAGAAAAACATACAGACATCCAGTTAGACAGGCGGACGGACACGGAATACGCCTCGTTGGTCACTCTCTGGTCCATTTTAAACTCACTTTTCAGGAAGTCGGCGGCCGCTTGCTCTCGCGCGTCGCCGCACGAAATGAAAGTGAAAAGTTGAGCGGAGAATGTTGCATGCAAATACTTCATCTCGTTTATGGAGCAGAGTGCGGCAGAGCTGTTTGCAACCCGATGCTTTTATTGCGTAATTAAATCCACTTGCGCTAGCACTCTGAAATTTCATGGCTTCGAATTGAAGAGGGCAAATAATTGCCTTCTCGTGCTTGATAATTGCAAGTTGCTTCGTAGTGAAGTGGAAAAATGCGACTTCATTTGCTATTTCCAGCACTTTGCTCACCTGAGCGAACCTGTAATCAAAACCATTTGATGACGACAAACGACAACGTGGAGGCGAACTAATAATAATAATTTGCGGAAATTCGGCGGCAACGCTTGGCGAATTCTTGCGGCAGCAATGTGCGGCAACGTTGCGACAGCATTGCGGCCACATTGCGACAACATTGCGGCGACAACATTGCGGCGACAGCACTGCGGCGACAACATTGCGGCAAGATTGCGTCAAGCGTGGTGTCGTTGTGACCTCTGTGAGCGCGAATTCCTTGTGCTCGACTGACCGTCGTCGACAGCCGCTGCTGCTGGCAACCATCTTGCTGCGCGACAATCTCTCCGTGTCGTGAATCGCGCGAAATCTTATGCGAACAGGAAAAATGAAGGCCGATTTGCCGATTCTTCATGCGTTCCTCTCACTCTCGGTTCGACGACACCTGCGGTTATCGCAAGCCAGCCGGCGTGGTTATGTAAGACCTTTTCAAGGTCTCTCGTGCACTTAAGGAGTGTTAAGAAGAAGAAGAAGAAGAAGAAGAAGAGCGAAAAGAGGTCATCTCTGCTTTTTATCTGTACCACATGGTGGATGTTATAATCACCAGTGTTTCTCTTTAATGAGCTCGAGAATGCACCAGTTAACGCATTCATTGAAGATGGTTTCAACTCTAGATTATTTAATCGCGATACGTAATTTCATTTCATTGTATGAAACTATTGAAAAATGCATCTGCGTTGATTATTTCTGGGTTTTTACTAATTAAAAATCCTTGGAAAGTTTTCGCGTGGCTGGTAATTCAAAAGTGTAACAAACAATCAACTGATAACATCAGTGACAGTTTTTCTCTACCAGAAATAGAGCAACAGCAGCAACAACAGAGCAGCAACAACTTCAACAGTCAACTAATGCTGCAGCAGAGCAACGAGGAACAACACATACATAACATTGCTGTTAGCACACGACAGACTGCTGCTGGTGGCTTATGTAAGCCGCACAACAATGTAATGCATTGACGATTACTTAATGAAATCATTTTGCCAGATTTACGTCCAAGTTTCTCAAGTGTCACGCACAAGTCAGTCAGTCAGGCGAGTGAAGAAGAGAGAAGAAAAACGGTTTCCTTATTCACTTAAACGTGTGCCTCGCAAAAAAAAAAAAACAAAACCCTGACAGTTGCAAATTAATTCTGTATGAAATCTTAAATTCCAAAAATATGTAATTGCAAAAAGTTAAGATACTCTAACTGACTGACTTGAAAGGTTGCAATTGCAGAGCCCGCAACATTACAGAAGTCGCAATAAAATCGTCCAAATGAAGCGATTGTAATAAAAAGGCACGACATTTTTTTAAGCGGTTCAAGTGTATAAAAATTTAACTTGACACTTGAAGAGCAGCAGACAACCACAACAACAATGATTGCCGCAATGACAGCGTCAAAAGTAGTAAAAACGCCAAATTGCTGCTGCTCTCAAATTTATGCTTATTAAGTAAAACGGATTGCAAGAAATTAAAACTCTTTTTGCATAGAGCGCTGTTAATTAACAGAGATCGGTAACAGCAGGAGAGACGTCTTCACGGAGCGAGGAATTAACAGAGCGAAAGACAACATGGCAACGATTGTGATGAGCGCAAAAGCCGTTTATCACCGATCGCCATTTCTTCTCTCATTGCGGTTGCCTGGAGAGACATCAACAGAAGCGACATACAACAGTCACAACAACAACAACAACAACAACAGCAACAAAAAATAAGCAAAGTTGCCAAACACAAAACTGTGTCGTCCAACAAACAGTCATCGTAGCAAACATGTCGCTGAATAAAGTTTCTGTCTGCCTATCCGTGTGTATGTTTTCGCTGCAATGCAACCACCACCGAGCGCCATCCATGTCATCCACACAACGAAAGACGCACAAAATTGCTGGCATTTCAGACGCCGCACCGCACTGGACGATCGCGCCTCTTCTGTATAAATACGATCGGTGAATGCGGTCTGGTTATCAGTCACCAGAAGACCGAAACCGAATTGCAACGGTTTTTTGAAAACTCTTCCTTTCAGTGAGTTGAACCCTCCAGTATGGCCGCTCTTAAAGTATTCGTAAGTGTCAAAAATAAGGAGAAAATCGCAAAAGTGTTAAAAGATTTCAATTTAAATTTTCATCAAAAAAAGTGCAATCGATTCATTGAATCTGCAAATGTTTTCGCTGAAGGAATAAAGTGAAATAATAAATAACGAAATAAATTGCAAAAACTGACAGTTATTTGACAGTTATTGAAATTCCAAATTTTAGTTTGAAACATGAGCTGAGAAATTGTATAAAACTAATAAATATCATGGAAATGATTGAAACGTGAAGGAATTTAATTGCGATCACATCATCAAGAATCTCACGATCAGATGCGGGATCGTGTGAATTCATTTTATGACACTGAATTTTCGTCACAAGATTGACTGCAAAGTCGTTCTTAGTTGTGATGTTCACAACTGATCGTGAGAGTCGAGTAGATCGAGTAGATCGAATCCACTTTAAGTTGGAAGGATATGCAGGTCACACCAGGAATTATTTCTCATTATGTCACTGATCTCCTTGTCACAGGATATTAGAAAATGGATAATGACTGTGATCGTCGGAAATCTTCATCGAAATGATGATTAGCAACGAGTTGGTAGACATTTTTAAAGTTAGACGTCAAAATGGCTCTCAAAGACGATCACAGACGTATAATAAATGAAGCTCAGAAATTATTTCCATGATAACGATCGTCAGAAGTATGATAGTTTCTTTTATTTATAGATAAACAATTTAGTTTCTTTTATTTATAGATTAAACTCAGTTTAAAATTAATTTCACTGACGAGCTAATTTTAGATAAGATTGAAATACAGGCGGGTTCAACCTGAGCTTAAATTTAGGTTAAGATAAGTTTAAACTAATTTGAAAATTAGTTTAACTATTTTCAAGGTTAGTTTAAAGTATTGGTAAATTTCTTTCTGAACTTCGTTTAAGCTTGTTTAAATCAGTCTTCAGCTAATTTAAATTTTTTTTACTAAAATCAATATAATCTGCATTCAAATGTACTAAAAACTTCGATACAGAAACGAATTCAAGTTACTGTTTTACTGTGTTAACTCGTATTTTTAAATGGCAAATAAGTTTGTCGTCAGCTTTCAATGAGTTTTCTGTTTCAGTTCATCCTCTCAGTGATGGTTTCTCTGGCTTGCTGTGCACCAAAACCAGGCGGATTTTTCGGCAAACAGTGAGTATCAATGAGGCAAATCGATGCTTAGTTAGCAACGATCCGCTCCGTCTCTTCATTAATAAGACATTCAAATTCTTAACGAAAAGAAATGTAAATAGCAGAAAAAAGAATTTGGAAATTGAGGGCCTAAATTTGGAAACAATGAGGAGTTACACTCCACCACTTCAGTAAAACTATTTCTAGAAATTCCAATAATTTCAATTTTACCTTAAACTGACTTCAGTTTTATTTTAAAGTCGCTTTTAATTTAAAGTGACTTTAGTGTGGTGCGCGAAAAGGTATTTCTAATTTCTATTTATGAGGAAAGAGTCATCGTATTATTTTATCCACGCATGCGTAATTAGAAATCGTCAAGTTTTTCGTTTTCGAAAATCAAAATTGTAATCTCTCCGTGACAATAAAAGGAGTTTTATAGCCAAAAGTCGTTTAATTGTTTGTGATTAGCATAAAATTAACCGCTAATTAAGCACTTGTTGGCTAATTGATGGCGAGCCAAATTACAACAACAACTGCTCGGGCGACAGGTTCAAAATCAAGACATCGACCATCGGAATTCCATTCCATGCCTTGCAAAATTAAATCTAACAGAAACTTAGTGGCAGTATTGCTAATTGCGTGGTTTAGGAAAAACAACAACAACTCTTGCCACTGCTGTCTGTCTGTCTATCTGGCCGTCTGTCTGTCTTTCATTATCTACTCAATTCACATACCTCGAGCCCTGGCGAACCAGTATTTTCACTTTCGATTTTCCGACTAATCAATCGAACGTTCGCTTGCGTTACGTTAGATCACTTTTTACTGCATTGCAACAACAACAACAACAACAGCAACAACAACAACAACAATTATAACAACAATAACTACTACAATTATAACAGCCATAATTACAATAATAAATTAAAGCAGCATAAATATTTAATTTGATATTTCACTTCAACTTCCTCTCTCTTTTTCCCCTCTTCCCCTCCATCCCTCTCTCTCTCTCTCTCTCTCTATCTCTCACTAGCGAGCATCACACCATCCACGTTCCCTACAAGGTGCACACCATCCACCATCATCACGTGCAAAAGGTACCCATTTACAAGGAGGTGCAGGTGATCAAAGAAGTGCCCGTGATCAAGGAGGTCCACGTGCCCGTCGTCAAAGAGGTCCACGTGCCCGTCCACGTGCCCGTGCACGTGCACCACGAGAACCATCACGAGGATGTGCACCACGACTACCACAAGGGTTGGTCCTCATCGGGCTGGTATTGAACGCAGTAGGAATGCAATCGATGCGCTGTGGAAAGCGGCAACGACTGCTTTGTAAATACTTTAAACTCAGTTTAGCCTAAGTTAAGCGATAAAATGCTATGATTCTGTTTTAATTTAGCTTTGATATTTCTTACTCGATGTAAACGTACTTTAACTTGTAAATAAAATGAGTCAATTTGTAGTCATTTATATAATTGGAATGTCTTTTTCTGGAGAACATTATTGCCCCGACTGAAAAACCACCTCAATCGTGATTATCGCCTTAAATTCGAAAGGATGAAAGGTCTATCCCAAATATCGTTTATATCAGAGTCAGATCGAGGTAATAATGGGGGATTTTCTCATCTAGTTAATCACAAGTGGATCGTCATCGCGATTGAAATAAATGTCAGGATCGGCCTGATTGAAAAAACATCTCGTTGTGGATTATCATCCCGTATTCAAGATTAAGTCGAAAAGGTAAAGCAAACCTTCTCACTATAGGACTACAAAGCAATCTCGATCCTATTTGATTGAAATAGTCTCTTTAATTTATTATTCCGACCGAAAAACTTTGTGTTCGACGCTTTTTTCCGGTCGCCCAAATACATATCGTTGGTCCACATCTGCTCACGGTGACTAAATGGTTAGTTTAGTTTCAATTCAATGGCACTTTTCATGGATCGGCAATCGGCATCCTTTCAGTGCCACATACGAATGCCGCTGCGGCTGATGTGGAACTCCAAGTTGGCGCGAGTAGCCCAACTGGTTCGAAACAAGATCGTGGTGATCAACAAGCGCTCGAAGTCGTGTGCCATGAAGCCAACGAGAATTACGAACACGGTGCGATTATGGCAGCTTCTGCGGTGGTCTCCGCGTGGTCTTGACCTTGCGTCACCATTGGCTGACTGGCCAGTAGGCTGCCCCGCGGACTTAATGAAGGCAAGCCAACGCTCGAGCTCACTTTCATAAATGCAGCGCCACGTGAATTCTTGGCGTGAATTCTTGAACGGCTTTTTGGCGGGAGGTGCAGCTGCTGTAATTTGTCAACGAAGTGATTGTTCTCGAGAATCGAGAGGTTGAGTTGAGACACAAGATTGCCAAGGAAAACCGAAACCGCTGTTCTGTTCCGGAAACCGCTGACTGAACCAGTCGCGGAAGGGCGTTCTAAGAAAAACCACTTTTTTCATTTCGAAACAAACATTTCTATTTCGCCAACAACAATTTTGAGGAATGCTATGAATTCAACATGATTTCTGAGGGTTACTCGGAGAGGAGATCCTCCAGCTGTCCATCCGACGCGCTTAATGGCAGTAGGGGAAGTTGGGGCACTCGTGGGGCGACACGCCAGCGGGGTACAGACGCTCGCTCCAGCCCGGCAGCGGAGGGGCGGCCACGGCACCAGGCGTGCCTCCGTTGACGTCGCAGAAGGGGTAGTTGGGGCAGGTGTGCGGGTTCACGCCAGCGGGGAACTTGTCGCCGCCGGCTGCAGCAGGTGCACCGTTCCAGGCGGGGGCGGCATTCCAGGCCGGTGCAGGTTGCCACGATGGTGCCGGTGCACCCCACTGCGGCTGCGGTGCGCCCCAGGCAGGTGCAGGCTGATTCCAGGCGGGCTGCGGGGCACCCCAGTGCGGCTGCGGGCTGTGCAGTCTGGCGTTGTCGCAGATGGGGAAGCCGGGACAGTCCTGGGGATTCACGCCGGCAGGATACTGGGCAGCGGCCTGGTGTTGCGGTGCAGCCAAGGCCACGGACAGCAGGGACACGAGTGCCTGCGCAGGGAATTTCAATTAGTACGCTTCATCACTCCACTCCCCTCAACCTACCAATTCGAAGAACATGTTAATCCTGGGAATGCTAATCTGGCTGGCTTGAGGTGGTGGCAGTTCTTCTCGTCTGCAGACTCCAATCGGACTATAAAACGGAGTTTAAACTTCCAACCGGGTTTTCGTGCTGAGCCGAACTGTTATGTGGTCCGGTTCAAGTTGACACTTATATACTCGCGATAGAAGTTGCGTTTGCACGCTGGGGCGACGTAAAATTGATCTCGTTATTGCTGCCATTCTACCTCCGCCCTCCGCGAGTCGCGCCCCCTTCCCCAGCCACTGCATTGCTGACCGAGGTGATGGAGCGGCGAACTGCGAAGTTGCTGCCGCTGCTGTGCGGCTGGCTGCAAATGTGTTGCTGTAGCCGATCGGCTGCCTGCCGTGCCGTTTCTGCAACAGATTGCAGCTTATTATTAGCTCGATATCACAAGTGGGGTGTTGGCGGCAGGGCCAACCGGGCGGCACCAGTGGAGAGTCGTACCGAGAGTCGGCAGCCTCCAAGATGCGCGGTGACTGGCAAGGAATGAACTTCCATTCATGCGGCCCAAAGGCAGCGCGGCAGGGGCGCCTCAAGGCAAGCAGCAGTGAAGTGTAGTGAAGTAGGGCGCTCTTGTGGCGCCCCATTGCAGCCGTTGGTTTGTTGTGTGTGTGTGTGTGTGTTTTCCTTACTTACAGAAAAATGCAAATCTTTTGAATATAAATTATTTCATTGCAGTCTTTTTGTTGCTGCAGTACAGAATTCTGTATACCGTCGCACACCTTCGCGGCGATCGGGCAACCTCGCCTCTTTCTGTGCCGCTTGCAAGTCGATAGATATTTATGCACAACCGGAAGATAAATATCGTGTTGGCAAAGCTTTTAGCCGGTTTCATTAGCCGAACTTGCACCAGTTTCAATCGCTCATTTTAGCAGTCGGTGCAGAGCGACTCTCCTGACACTCTACACTTGCAAGATAACTTCATTATTTTGTCAAATTTGCTGAGCTCTATTTGGGAAAATTAAGGTCACAAAGCTTTGTATTCCCCGCTTCCCCATATTCAGCTGTCATGCGGAACGAAATTTCGATTACTTTGATTTTTCCCATCTTTTTAACAGCACGGAATCTTTTTAACGGAACCATTTTCTGCAGGAATTCTAAAATTTCCATTGTGAAGAAGTAGACTTCGCGATATTTCGACCGAAATCGTTTACGCAGTGGAAACAAGAATAAGTCGGACTAATTTAATTCTTTTTATAAGTCGTTCGCTGATGTTTGACATGTCATTCCGCACGTAAAAAAAAACTGTTGTAACATAAGTTGTGCTGCCTTCAGAAAGGGAATCGAATGCAATTTTAGAACGTACACAGCAAACTTTCAAAATTATTTATGAGGGCTTGATCTGCGATTTGATGCGATCTCGCAAACTTTACCATATTCCAGCCAAAAAAACTCCTATTGTAAGTTAAAAATACCATTTGGTGGCGTTCTCGGTCATTCAGACCGAATATAGTTTTTATTTCATACCTCTAATAATTGATATGGATTTAATTGCAAGTTGAAATATTTATTAAATAATAAGTTAATCTAAACCCGAACTAATTCTTACACTGTAAAACCGAAAAATCTCTCTCTGGATCTCTACTGAAAAATTGATCTCGACTATCTTCTTAATTGGAAAATCATATCTCGATCTCGATGTCCTCCTCGACTGACGAACGCTGTCACGATCTCTTTGCTACAGTTTTGAGTTTCGCCTGAAAAACGATCTCGATTTCACTTATCAACTAGAAAAGAGACGACCTCGATTGTACTCTCGACTAAGAAGACCGTCTCGATCCCGATTATATAGTAGTTTCAGCTGACGAAGAGACCATCTCAACCTCTATTATCACCTCGAATTCAAGGTTGGGAAGACGGTCCTCAAGTATACTAGAAAGACGTCGATTCTAATCGGAGAAGGTCAACGTCTCGACTAGGAGAACAACGTCTCGATGTCGATTATAGTTTCGACTCGAGGCTGTAGTTTCGAAGTCTGTCTCGAAATTGATTATTGCCTCGACTCGATATAAGAAGAAATATATTATGTCTACTTTTTAAACGCCTTTTTCGATATTTATACAAAAAGTTCTGTTAAATCGAGGTTCGACTGTATTAACATTTCATAATTTTTTTATTTTAATGCATTAATTATTTGTACTCATCCAAATTTTATTTATAGTATTTAAAATGTTTTCTTTTTCTTTGCGCTTTTTGCAATATTTAACCGCCGTGTATTTTTGACCGCAGGCCGTCGGCTGCATATTTCCACGAAACGCTTCGATTAGTCATACGTTACACATGCGCAGCTACACGACACACGGTTACAACTCCCCACCTCACCACCCAGTGGACACATTAACGGTACATATCTCGAAAACGCCACAAGGCTTAGAATGCGAGCTGAGGTTTTGTGGTTTGCCTGTCCCTCCGTCTGTCGCAGTTGACGTGGCGTGGCGTAGGTTGATTGCGCAATCTGCCAACGGAGAGCAGAATTTCTAAGACTATCCAAGTATCGCTGGTAGGCGTTGACATCGAGCGCTACGGTCGCTCGACCTGCGTGCTCTCTGCGCGAACGTCGAGGAGTGCGGTGGGGCTGCTCCACGCTATTCTGCTGCTGATGACCGCATGTACTTGGCGATGGCAGTGGAGCAGCCTGCAGCGCAGCACTGTAGGTGGCGTCATGCTTTGACCGGATTTCAGTTCGCCGCCCCCCTTCCACCGATTGCGGCTTTGAAGTCGGTTTGGTTTTCTTCGAGCGCCACTTGCTGCCGCTGCCGCTACCTGCTTTGCTGCTCGCTCGCCTGTCTTGTTAGCCTTGATCGGCGGTCCGGAAAAGTTTTCAGCAGCTCCGATTCTGGCCGAGCGCGACATGCATGCATGCACTCGCCTAAATGATTTCTGCGGTGAGATGCTGTTTGCAATCCTTCGCCAGATCATTACGCCAGATGAATTACTGCACGTCGGCTGGCCGAATACTTTCGAGGTGGCAGCGTGCCCGCCCCAGGCGTACAGAATTAGGCAATTAATAATAAACACTTAGCAAATAATCGGATTAAGTTTCGGGCATTTTTTAAAATTAACACTCGCTTGCCCAAGCTGGAGAGTGAAAAGCTGCGATTTGGATTAAAATATTTTGACATACAAAGTCTTCAGCTTAAAGTGAGCGAAATAAATAAATGCAAATCTTTTTTCATTAAAATTTTACTTCGCTTTAGAAGCGAAAACAAATTCAGTTCAATAATATTTATTACTTCAAGCAATTATTAATTTTATGTAGCAATTATTAATTTTAAGTAGTGGAAGCCTCAACTAAAAACCTAACGCACGAAAAATTTGACACAGTATCGTTGAAATTAAATTATCGCTAACAATTCGCTTCATTTAGACTAAATTAAAAGCGTTAATTAAAAAGAGTCAAATAAATAAGAAAAATCGTTAAGTATAAGCTCGAGTTCGATAATAATGACTCTTAAAACCAACATAATCGATCAGCCAACAGAAAGCAATTTTCGATTAATATCCGCACAAAGTTTCATCGATTAACTAATCAACGACCAAGTCGGGTAAGAGAATATTTTCGATTTGGGGGACCGAGAGCTACTCGTCGAAAGGGATCGTTGATATTAATCGAAATGTCAGTTTTTGAATTTCGGTCCGGTTCTCATTGTCAGTTGCTGATTATTCGTACTTGGCTACTCGACTATTAACCGGAAAACGCGTAATCGATTAGCGTTGGGTTCTAAGAGGATTCTTATTATACATCCTTCTTTGTTTCATCAGCATTCTTGATCTCCTCCTTCTCTTCCTCCTCCTCTTGGTTCTTTTCATCATCCTCACCCGCCGCAACTGGCTCGATCACATTTTCTTCTGCCTCAGGCGGAGTGGATTCAGTCATTTTTACAATTGGCACGCTGCGTGGAAAGTTATCCACATCTGAGAAGAAAAAAGCCGATCAAGCCCTTAAATCTTTCAATAGCAATAAATTGAAACTTCTACCTGAATCATTATCTGACGATGCAGACGTAGAATCGGAGCTGCTTCTGCCCGTGTATCCACGAGGAGTGCCGGCATGCGAGAGTGGCAACGGCGGAGCTATGGGACGCGCCTTCCTCGACGGATTCAGAGTGTTACAGAAAGCGCAGCGAAAAGTGGCAAAATCGAACTCTTCCTTCAGAGCCATGCCTGCGCGAAGGAATCCGATGTAATGCAGGAGTTGCACATGAGAAAAACTCACCATTGTGCGCAAAACATTTCTTGCAAATCATGGCAAACCGATCTTGTGGCCCGTCGCCAATCAGAACGTCTACGATGCGTTCAAACACAGTTTTGTTCTGCTGATTTACGATGGGGAAGGGCGTGCGTCGACGCATTTCTTGATCACCGAGAGCTGGTGAGAAAGCCAACTGGCGTGATAGATCATAATCCGTGCTTCCGAAGCCTCCCGAGGCAGCGGCAGTCTTCGGTGGTTGTCGTGGTGTATCTGCTAACGATATGTTGAGGCTGCGGCGTGCGAAGCTGGATTGTTGGCTCGATGTCGATGGCAGCATCACCTGATTGGGGCGAACTGGTGTGGTACCAACTAGACGAGTGTATGCTGCGGACAAAAGCAAAAATATAGAAATTAGTAAATTTTTGTGGGATTTTACAATTTTCGTTATCGGAAATTTACATGGTGTCGGCTTTGTTCCATTTGTTTTGTCACCAAAACGAGCCAAAAGGTCTACGGCCACCTGAAGAGAAGATGCGAAAAAGTATTTTACGATATTGTGCGGTTGTTGATAGAGAGTTCTGTTAATTATATTTTTGATGAAATTTGAAATGCAATTGTTCGATAACAAGTAGATTTACAATATGAGGTCAGTGACCTTACATATGCTACACTTTTATTTAAATGTAATATATAAAATGAAATTATCGTTTCGCAACTCGAATAGCTTACTTAATCAGAATTACCTTTTATCATATAATTCACAATAACTGAAGCTATTAATACGATATAATTTGTAACAAAATATGTAACTTAAACAAATAAGCGGAAAACAGCAACTTCGTGTCGGCTTGTTTTATTTTCGCAACAATAAACGTCCTATCAAAATAGCGTACTAACAATTCATAGATTTCGAAATACAGACTGAAATATCACACCGCAAACAAACATCTGCGGTTGCCTATCGTTTGCTAGGCCAGAGCAGGGATGGTACATTCAGAGTGTTCCTGTATATGTACCGATAAGTATAGGTAATGGAAATTAACAAGAATTTATTTGAGTGGGCTTGCCAATTCATGCAGCAATTTTAATGATTTTAACTGTCGAGTATCAAATTTTTCAAGTTAAATTGTATTGAAACTTAATTGTCAAACTAATTTAAGTAAAATTTAGCAGTCTACATCTACAATAATCCTTCCCTTTTCCTAACTACAAATTAGAAAGTATAAAATACCACACTTTCTTATCAAGCAACCGGTCATGTTTGCCAGCTTCGCGCACTAATAAGCACGCTAGCTTCCCACTCTGCCCCACAATGCCCAACCCACCTTGTAGGTCTCCTTATCCATGACCTGTTCCAAGATTTTCTTCTTCTCAGCTCGCAGCGCACTCAGCTGTGTCGAATTCTTGTTTAGCTTGCGCTGAAAATACCACGCAAGTGCCGTTCGTAAAAATGCGATGCTGGATAGTGAAAACAAAGTTATCGGCGCATTTGGAAAGTGACTGATGGGGGGCTGGCCACCACACCAACTTACATTACTGGGAATATCAACAGGGGCAACGAGTAGATGAAGCGTTTGCTCCATGTCGGCGGAAAGTAGAAAAAGTAGAAGGCCAGGAACGCGATCACGTACATTCCTACGGAAACGGCGAGGAAGTTGCCAACGAGGCGCTTTTTCCGCTCCTGTGTGCTGAACGAGTACTTCTCGATCTGTTTTATGCGCTCCTCCAGTTTCTCGAGCACCTCAGTTGTCGTCTTTTCTTTCTAAAAATAGCAGCACCGTCAGAGGCAAATGCATTAGCACTGAATACTCAAGTTTAAGCATTTCAAATATATACACACCCTGAACTTTGCCAACACTGCTCCCATTTTCGACTATTTATTTATTCAAATTTGTTTCGGATTCCCTATGAGGTTCTTAAGATTCGTAATGCGGATTTAAAGGAAACTCACTGTCGATTTTGATGATTGGACATTTTCACAGCCTCATCAATGAGATTCGCTTTCTTCAGTGATCGTGCAACTGATGCGTCGATGACTTCACCTGAACCGATTTGGAAATAATTTTTAATTACGTTCGCAGCACCGTAAGCGGCAACAAATAAATCCGTATGATAAATGATGTCTTCGCCGGGGAACGAAGCGTTAAAGCAAAAAATTCACAAAACAAGGGGCGTGTTCAGTGGACAAAACTGCGCTAGGATAGCAATATTAATGGAAGACGCCACAAAATGGAATTGAAACGCAGTCGCGCTCAGAAATTAAAATTATCACTTTTTCTGTGAATTAAAAAGAAACATTAATTTCAAGACAAATTCAATTTCGGCTATTTTTGTTTTTGATGTAATTTTAGTTGCTTTATGATTATGATTTTATTAATAAGATGTGTATATTTACATATTAATAGAGTAGCTATTAAAGGTAACTGATAAAACAGCGGCTTGTTTTTTCATATAATTTATAAATTATAGTTTATAATACAGTTTCACCGCAGTGAAAAATGAAATTCACAGCACTCTACTCGTATTCCAAAATGTGGTTCATAAAGTGTTTGAGATAATTTTCTTATCAAAGTCAGCTGTCAAGTGAGATAAGCCAAGATAAGGGTACTCGAAATTATTTTAAAGTACGAGAAGAAAATCTTAATGTGAAATATCACGTAGCAAATGCAGTGTTTATCAGTGCAAGCACTGACAGACATATTTGATTGTCTTAATCTTATCTTGACCACCTGTTGGAATGTACTCAGTTACCCATTACGAATTCTGTGTAATTTGAAGGACTTCACTGAGTCCCTGTCATCAGTGAACACGCTGTTTTCGCCTTTAGATGCCTTTTAAACTCGCAATTACTGCAGTGTAAAAAATGCAATTAGTTTAAAGATTTTATCTGTTAGTTTTTTAGAGCTTCTTTTAAAGGAGAAGAGGAGAGAACTTGGGAGAGCGCAGATTACTTTTTACCTCGTCTAATGCCTGCCAACAATTGCTTGCTTATTTTGCTCATTTTCGCTAAGAATTTCCAGTTGGGTATGCAACAACAACAGCAACAAGCACGGCTTCGCTGCTATTCATGCTGTCGGCTGTCGGCTGTCGGTAGAGTTAAATAGAGAAACCGGTGCACGCTTCTCAATCAGTTCGCATTGACTTGCAAGTGTAAATTATTGCGTGCAATTTTCGCGATCTACTAATAGTTGGAGTTTCATCAGCTGTTCAAGAAATAACAACAGCAACAATGGCAGCCAGTGAACAGTTGAACACGGCCACGCTGAGTTTCGAAGAAAAGCCGCTATTTGTGCCTCCTTTGGAGGAGATTAAAAACGGTATAAAAATGTCCGCATTTTAATATTGCAAGCGACAAAACAGCGTGAATATTGTGAAGCAGCTCTTGGTTCACTTTTTTCTTGCTTTCCCGTGTGGTTTTTTTCGCACTTCTGACGTCTTTATGTTGTAAAGTTCCTCGAAGAGCTTTTAATGGTTGCCAACCAGTTTATCTCTCACCTCACTTGGGAAGGCAAAGCTTTTCCTCGGCGCAGCTTGTCTGAGAAGCTCCGCAGATGAGCTGATAAAGTTGCGATAGCAAAGCTTTTACACTGGCGGCGTTTTAATTAATTTTAATTTCGATTACTTGGCAGTTCTTCAGGAAGCGCTTTCGGCGAACTTCAAAGCCGTCGAAGTTGATGTGGTCGACTGTCCAGATCTGAAAAGTGAGAGATTTGGATTGAAGGAGTCCGGTGAGTTTGGCGAATCAAAATCTTGGTTATTCAATTGAAACTAATGTATTTCTCTTCAAAACCACCATTTGTAGGTCTGGCAGGGTCGCCGCTGCTGCTGGAAATCGGTGGTCCGCCATATCTGCTGCCTCTGGTGCAGCGCGACAAGTTGTACAACATCAAGGAGGTTGCGCGACGCTGCCTGCCGGCGGGACGGATTCTGGCCATCGGTGCGGGCGCGGGACCGCATGTGCTGCGAGGCACCAACTGCGAGGGCATCTTCAACATCAGCATCGCCGAGGACGGCAGCTTCAGCAGCGGCAGCTACACCGCGCAGGTTCGCGGCGAGCAGGAGGAGTGCGTGCTGGAACGCATTCCCGACTCCGAGCAGCGCTGCGCTCTCCTGCTGAATCTGTTTCTGTGTCGCGGCGAGCGCGGCCGAGTGCTGAAAATCCACTGCCGACAACGCAGCGGAGACCTCAATTTCGTGGAGTGCCTTCGCAAGGCCTTGGAAGCCAACTACCGCGAGCAGTGCGTTGGTAAGCCCGACTCGCTTTTGATTACCCAAAGTTTGGTCACCCCACCCCTCTTCGACTCTTCCAGGCATGGGTGGCATTTTTCTGGTGCGACAGGGCAAAGTTCAGCAGCACGTGATGCGCGACTTCAGCGAGACGCCGATCCACACGGAGCAGCAGCTCAACGACTGGCTGAAGTTCTACGAGATGCCGGCGCAGCTGAACGCGCTGGGCACGCTGATCACGCACGAAAACGTACGGCTGCGGCTGCCTGTCGCGCGACAGTTCGAAGTTCGGCGTTGATGCTGAAAATGGCTTTCTTGCAGGATTTGGATCTGCGGCTGCAGCACTTCCACTCCTTCTCCGCCAGCAACTGGGGCGGTCACTACCACCACGACACGACGCCGGCCACCGTGGAGTACGAGGCGTACTTGAACGTCGCGGAGCGCGTGGTGCGCGTGGACAGGCCAGCGAACACGCATCAAGTCGGGAGAGACTGATTGCTTCGTCTGCGATCGACTGACACGAAGAGAATGCGTTTGCAAATAAAGAAGAGAGTTTCGTTTGCACGAGAGTTTCGTTTGCACGAGAGTTTCGTTTTTCGTTTGTAGGCGAGAGAAAGTTGCTAGTTTTTTATTCATAAAATCGCCGCTAGAGCGCTCAATTCTCTCGAAAACCTTCTCACCATTTTGCGCTCCGCTGAATTACGCAAACAGATTTTTTAAATAAGTCGTTGGCAACGCTGGTTTTTTAAATAAGTCGTTGGTAACGCTGGTTTTCGCTCTTTGGGAGTTTTTGGTGTTTGTTGAAACCGAGAAATAAATAGAAGAGCAAAAATTTACGCCTTACAAAATGATAAAATTTTTGTACTCAATTTAATTTTTAAATAAATTGGATTTCAATTGTTAAAGATCCACCAAAATTAACTTTAATAATAAAGTAGAAGAAATTCAAGTCTCTTTAATGTCCTTCCTTCCTTCCTTCCTTCCTTTCTTACAATTCGAATTATTGATTCCAATTGATTGCTAGTGAAGCGATGAATAAAACATCACAAAAAAAACACGAAAACACTTCATTATTCATGAGTAGATTTTCAGTAGCAACGGAAGTTCTCACTAAAACTGAGCGACGGCAGACGGCGGCCACCGCAACTGAGAACTGAGAAGCCATCGCCCATCGCTGCCGCCGCCGCCGCCATTTCCTTCATGATGAAGTTTCGCTCTTCCGCTGCAGGTTTGTCAGGAATTGAGCTGAACTGAAAAATGGATACTCAACTGCTGAGCGGCATATCGGGGTGTGGCTTCCGCGCATGGCAGCAGACGATTGTCTCCCCCGCACGAGATATCGTGCTGATATCGTTGCTCCACCATAGCAACCAATGAGAGCGCGTAGTGAATGAGAGCGCGTAGTGAAGGAGAGCGCGTAGAGAATGAGTGCGCTGCGCTTGCTGCTGCTAGCAGAAGACACATACACACGAAATCATGTTTAGCAGCCGTTAATGTCACCCAGCAAAATGCGTTGGATACACAGATTCTAGCTGCACTTTCTCTCATTTTGTTGGTGTTTGATAAATAGCAGAAGTATGCTGAAATTAATAATTTAGTTATTCAGTTGCGATTATTACGCAGCTAAGCAGAATGTGGAGTGCTTTCACAGTGAGTGGAGTGCTTTCAGCCAGCCAGCTTCTCACAGGAAAGTAGAGCAAATATTTTACTTCTTTGGTGGGGACAAATATATCGGAGAATCCAGCTGGCTGGCTATTTATTTTCCGATAACGAAACATTTCCCACTTCCTTAATTTGCCACACGATGACACGCATCCGCTGGAGTTCCCATTAAATGGTCTCACACAGGCCAATAAATCCCGCTTGTCAAATCAACCGAGAAATGCTCTCAATTAATTTCTGCCCGCTGCGGCGAAATCAGCTCGCATCCACCGACAACGAAGCTGCTCTCTCGTGCGTCGTCATCAAAATGCGGCAGAGCAGAAAAGCCGCACTCTGAAAGCTGAAAGAGTACAGCAACAGTACAGCAATACAACAGCAGCGCAATTACAACAGCAGCGCAACAACAAGAATTAGTACGACGCCACACTGCTGTGACACCGACGAGTACAACAACAGGGAAACCAACACGACCAGCACGACTGCTTGCTCGGGTTCCGCATGCTCCGCATAATTGAAGCGAGAGCGCGCCGAGCCGGCGAAGATTTCGGGGGTGACGCCGTTTATTGGGCATTTCGAGCGGCTAATGGATGTTGATGGAATGTTTTATTGGGCATCAAATTAAATGGTTTGGAAGCGCTAATTGTCGTCGGTGGCACACAATAACAACAGCGATTCCGGCAGACAAAAGCGAGCAGCGACGTGGCCTGCGTGCAGCGTGCAGCGAATGATTGCGAGGGTGGAATGATCGGCATTCACACGGCAACCGCAGGCTGAATGGCTTGAAAATCAGAGGCTGATGAAGTTGCTGCGATGGTGGCAATTAAACGGCGCGTCTGTCTCGCTGCAGCAGATGGGTGTTCAACTCATGAATTGATTGAACCGCTTTTGCGGTTTTAATCGATGCGCATTTATTTCGTATCACGCACATTAAATCCGATGAATGAGAAAATTCTCTCGCCAAACGAAATTCAAGTCTATGGTGGCGTTTGAGGTCGCGATGCGAGCGGATTCAGAGGTCAAGTAATTAATTAAAGAACTCTAAACTGGATTGCAGCTCGACGTCGACAGCTGCGACAATTGCTGTCTCAGTGGAAGAGGGGAGACGCCAACGCACTCGTAACTTCCTCGAGTGACAACTAAAAATCTTCTCTCTGACTTCTCTGTGTAAACTTGGTTGAACTGCCCTCACTTTTCTCTCCGTGTATCCTCCGATTAACACGTTTTCACGACCGTAAAAAAGTGCTTACGTGAAATTGCATATTTTCGTTAGCATTCGTAGTTAGCAATTTTTGTTTCCTTTGTTTGAGTTGTAAAAAAAAAAAAAAAAAAAAAAAAAAAAAAAAAAAAAAAAAAAAACTCTCTAAAAAAACTCCCTTGTAGCGGGCGGTTGTAAAACCTTTTTTGCCCAAAATACCGCTGCAGTTGGGCAACAATGCGCTGCCGCTGATAGCCGTCGTGATGAGTTTCCTCTCTCCAACGGGTTGCGAATACTTTCAGTTTCCCTTTTTAGCCTCGAGCTCGGGTCAGTTAGGTCATGCAACCCCTTATGCAACTCATGGGGTTGCATAATCGCGAGGACCGTGGAAGTGGCCAGCAGTGGACGCTCGGGTTTTACCTGCGCGAATTATCTGCGCGCGTTTATGGCGAGCGTTGTGGCATAAAAGGATTCCGGTTAAAAAACGTCAAAGGATGTTTTTCTGGCCGATGGGTTGAGTTTGATGGGCTTATTTGGCGAGGTCGAGGGATGAGGGCAAGAGGTGAGTGTTTGCAAGGGTTTGAGGGAGGAGAGAAGAGAGTTCCGCGAATGCCATCGCCAGATACGACGATTTCGGGAGTTCCTTGCGTCGTTTTTACTGCTCGTTTAGAGCTAAAAACGCCGATGCAACTGCTGAGGATGATGAAATTTTACGCAAGGAGTTATAAACGTGCAAATTAACTTCTGAAGGTTACGCTGCAGCGTTTTGTTTCCAAATCTTGCCATTGTTGCTGCCCGTCTAAGCGAGGAGAAACAAAAGGCTTGCAAAGTCTTTGCTGGAAAAACGTTGATTGCTTTTTTTTCGGAAGGCAAAGACAAAGATTGACTTTTTGATACTTTCTAGGAAACCAATAGCGGTGTTGAAACTCCACAATTAAGCGGTTCGCACACTTGACTTCAGCCGAGAAGTGGGAAACTCTGGCAAGTTTCGACATCTCAGCAGCTCAGACGTCGTCGCCGGAGCCCAGTGACCTGCTTTCGTGCCTCGAATATCCGCCAGCCGAGCGCTCGGTCCCGTTTTGTTTGGCAGTTTGTCGTCCCCGAGCCCAACCCTCCATCGACACCCCTTTCGCAAACTGGCCCGGCCTGGCAAAGCAAAATTAATTGCCTGTGACAACTTCGATTAGCGCGCGCGAGAATCCTTTCGTGTCGATTAGCAGGAATTTGTTTGTAACGCTCTCGACGCTCGCGGCAGCTCCTCCTCGCAGCGCCTCCTCGCAGCGCCTCCTCGCAGCTCCTCCTCGCATCGCCTAATCCTGGTGTGGATCGGCCATGATTCGCCAAACAAACAAACAAACAAACAAACACAAGCGTCCACCACCGAGACCGTCTCGTCCGCTGTTCGTCCGGCTTCAGTTGACTTTTCGCGAAGATTAGCCGTGTAAAGATGGATAATCCTGTCCGCGCATGCAGATCGCATTCGCTTCACACGAACCACGCTGCCCTTAAGAGCGCTTGATCCCGAAAACAGAGCGCAGCCCCCTTCGAGTCCTTCGTGTGCGCGCCGCAGTTAAGCCGAAGTCAAAGGATTAAAAACGGAACGCCCGCGCATTCGCGCACAGCGACCGCTCGGCTGACCTGCTGCCGTCTGCCGTTTGAGGGCTCTGAGTTCAGAGTTTAGGGCGAGGCAACGCCTACGCCGCATGCTAATCCGTTTATGTGCAAAAAGTCAAGCAAACATTTGCGAGACTTAAATGACTCTCTGGCGCGGGAGAGCGAAAAGGGGTAGCAAACCGAGGGGTGCCGTCGCTGACGGCGGACGGCGGACGGCGGACGGGCACGCGGTTGGAAGGCCAAAAGAGCGGAGGAAGTGGCGCACAACGGCGATCGCAGGAGCAACAATGACAGCGTGATAGGGTTGCTAATTCCCCGAGCTACTTGTAGCCCATTCTGCGCTTTTGTCTGGCCGCGGGGTGCGCTGGTGTACGATGCGGTCTCGCCCAGGGACCGGCGCACAAAGGCTGCCCGCCCGCGGCACCAGATCAGCTCGGTAAATATGAAATTAAGAGCACTAAAGCAGATAATTGATTGGAAATTGTGTCAATCATGTCCTTCCCGGAATGGCTGAGAGGCGTCGCGTCGCAGATACCGGGAAAAAGTCGAGGCCTTCATGGCTCGTTAAAGGGTTGTAAAACCCTTCAGAAGGATCGAAAGCTATCAGAAACTTCTCTTCCGATAGATCGAAAAAGCTCTTAAAATTAAAAACAAGTGATGTGATCAGCGAAATCTAACGAAAACTAATCGTAATTCAAGCAGAAACCAACAATCTTGCAATATTTGTGAGCCCTGATCGGTGACTAATAATAAATTCCCCGCCTGCTGCGCCACATCCAGGACATCTCGGCAAAATACACTTCGTACAGCAACCGCATTTCCGCAGCGCCACCAACAAACGCCGCTGCTGCCGGTCGGTGTCTGCCGACTGGAAGCCACTTAGAAGACTTCAAAGCAGTCTGGCCATCGACGCTGCCTTGTTCCGCATCTACTTAAAAAACAATTAGCATTAATGGGACGCATCGGCGGGCGCTTTTCTGGAACTGCCAAGTGTTGAAATTGATGTCATCGCTTTGATGGTTCCGTGCCGCTCGCATCGCGGTGCCAGGAAGCTGACTTCACTTTATTTCCCGAGACTTCACTTCACTTCCACACCGACTGCAAGACCGACCCATGAGAGACACGCGAGGATCCGAGGATGCCTGCTGCTGCTGCGCCTCGCCGTGGAGCTCGAAGTGCCACTGCCGGCGAAGAGCCGCTCGAGTGTGGACGCTGCAGTCTTCGCTCAAGTGGAGGGAATGGCGACGAGTGGCGTATATTTGTTGACAGCATTTAGTTCCGCATCTAATTAAAGCGGCAATCAGTCGAGCCGCAGTAGAGAAGCCACTTCAGTATGCGTCTCCGAAATGGTCCTGCATGAATTATTGGTCGCCGAGTGCGTTTGCGGCAACTGGAATTGCATTGCGCCGCCGAAACCGCTTTGATTGACTATTTGTTTCCCAACAGAGAGACGATCGGCGATCGGCGTTCGGCGATCGGCGATCTCCGCTCCCTCCGCATCCTCCAGCCCGCGACAGTCAGCTGAGGCCGCGTTCTCCTTCCCGTCCCTGCGTGACAGGCAAATTAAGCGAACGTTCAGCGTTTTATTGCGCTGCCAGGTCGCAAAGGATGCCGCGAGGATACCCGCGCGCAATTCCCGGTAAAGTCTTTTTTGGTAATTTCGCGGTTACCGGCCGGCAATTCTTCGAGGGAATGCTTCAGTGGGCCCGTCTTCGCACTGTGCCGAGAAGGGTCAGCGTGGCAGTCGCCGTCGCCGTCGCCGTCACTTTCAGCGGCGGCTTGTTTGCATGTCTTTCCGTGCATGACGATGATGATGAATCCTCCAAAATCAAGCGTAAAAAACCAGTGAGCTGCTCGAATTCCGAAATCTCCTTTCCGATGAAAGGCCAGCAACGACCGCAACCAAATGGCTGCGTCCAGCATTCAAGGAGCGCCAATAAATGGCTTCAATAGCAGTGTGAAATTGGAAGGTCAGGATGTGAGCGTCCTGAAGGCAGGCGAATGCGTTTGATCATCATTTCGCTTCCCTCTTCCGCTCGGTGGACACGGAATGGACTTGCGGGGAAAGAAGTTAATTGGTGGGGTGTGATATTTACACGAATCCAGAGCCATCTTCACGCATGCTGAGCTGCTGTTGATGTTGCGTGGGCGGCATTCTTTGAAGCCGTTGGGGGTTTCGGGAAAATCGACGCTTTTCACTTCTGCGAAATGACTTCATGTGTCGTGAGGATGCGAGCGTTCCGCTGGTTTAATATTGTGAAACACAACGCGGGAATCCTTTCGTTTTTACAACTTTGGAAAACAACCTTCTGATGAGAGCGAATTTCAGAAAAGGAATTCAAATCTAATGAGCGTTTCGTCATTCCACGAACGCTGCTTTCCGAAGAACACGAAGCAGTGTTTCGGTTTTTAATAGCGATTTCCGAGTTCTTTCCTTGCAATCATGTTAAAGTTGGAAATCTGAGACTTTTGGAAGTTATATTTCTCTATTTTCATTAGTCATTTTTCAGTTAGATTTGTCGGGTTCTACAAACTCTCGGGGGGATTTTAGTGGTTCTTAAATTGAAACTCTCGGGAAGAAACTTTGTTTGGGATGGAAATGGTTACGCTTTTCGAATTATTTTTACGTTTTTTAAATGAATTTCTGAGCGATCGGGAGTCGAGGTATCTCGATCTCAGTTGCCACATCGAGCAAAATAGTCTCTCAGCCCGAATTGTTGAAATCACAAGCTAATTATTTCGAATTTCTTTGATTCTAGAGATTCGCATGATCGTCTGGATTTTTCACTTAGTTTCTAAAAAAGTATTTCGCCCGAAAAAAATGATTTCATTACAATGGCGGTTTTTCGGAAGTCGTCAACACGTTTTTCTGTCGCTCTGCTGTGGAGTTCTGATTTGTCCTCCTCAAAGCCAAACAAGATTTCCGACATTTTAACTTAGTTTTCGAGAAAAACAAGACCTTTGCTTTATTTTTTAACGTCTCACACAGAGTCAATTTTTTTATTGCCACCATTATCAGTCCACACAAGGTCACTTTTTTTACAGAATTCCACGAAGAGGCCACAAAAAACTGGACCGAAATGAAACCAGATAACTAGAACTGTAATACGAAGGCAGGATTTTTTATGCTGTCTTTGTAAAAAACTACAAGCGGATAATCGCTTCCTTTTGTGCTGCGAAACGGAGGCCAACCAACCAGCGAAATCTTGCTGGCCTACCAACGAAACCGAATCTTGCTGGCCTACCAGCGCTGGAAGGCAGAACTAAAAAAAAGGAAAATCGCAGACTATAAAAAATCACAAGGCGATTCTAAAAAATGCTCAAAACTGATTCCATTTTTTAGAAATGGTGCGCACGATGTAACCTCAGAAAACAAAGGAATCCAACGGACGCGGACGCGCAGGACGCGCAGGACGCGCTACTTTATGACGGTTGCGCGGCGACAAAGACGTCCGCGAAAGTGATTTACAAGCGATTTACAAGACTCGGCGAACCTCGGCTTACCGGGAAGACCGTGAACGCGGAGGGGACACCACGGTGCAGAGAAGCGGAGCGAAGGGTCGGCCTGCTAGCAGGATTTCGCGATGTGTCCTCCGCAAACCGCAATAAAACGGAATGTTTTCGCTTGGATATCTGCGACGATCGAGCGTTTTAAGAGTGGACCGCGCGAAATTGCCAACAATGATTAGATTCTAACTGAGTTGCGGGCAGAAAGGCACCGGGAAAGTACAGCGAACATCGATTGGATGTTCGCAGCAGCCTTCAGCACGAAGAAATCCCTACCTGCGGTGGTGCAGCCGCTCCTGTGTATTCGTCGAGGCTCCAGTTACTGACTGCCGGACATGCGCTTGCTTGCCTTGCCCTCGAAAACATCCCCCACCCCTCAGACTGGTTGTTGCTTTTTCAATCAACGCTTCACCGCAGCCGTGATTGCAGCCGTCATTGTATTTTCATTAAGCTCCTGCAGGACGTTCGTTGCCGCACATAAAGCGGCTCCATTAATCACGTCCTGCCGAGGACATCACTGTTCGCCAGCAGGCAGACAGCGCCGTCGCGCCCTCATTTATTAACTCCCCTCAATATTGAGCGCAACATCGCCTCTCGTCTTATTAACTGATGACATTTGTCGTCCTCGCGCTCCTCTCGGCGTCGTCCTCTCGGCGTCGTCCTCTCCGTTTATTCGGATCGTCCTCTGCGAGTTCGTCGTTCGTCTCGCTGCCGCCCTATCAATCCGGTCGAGCTGGCCGGCCTTCAGCTCGCACCACGCGCACCGCACGTTGCAGCATTTAACGCGCATTCAAATGCCGCTCGATTTGTTCCACGCCTTTGCGCCAACTACGGCGAAACCACGCCACCAGCTACACCACCAGCTACAGCGAGGGCAACTCATCATCACCACCGGTTCTCGGATGCCGGCTGACCGCGCCAGGATGCGTACAAAATTATGAACTGCCATGACATTCGATTACATCATCGGCGCTCGTGTGGCTCCCTCACTGGAACGTGAATGACGTTTTCATTGTTGTGTGTGTGTGCCTCGGAATTGCTTTTGTCCTGATGGTGCGATTATCGGAAATTTACATCTCTTCAGCGGGTGCGGAACCGGGGGGGGGGGGACGTTTATTCGGATCCCTTTGCGTTGTGTTGTGACATTCGTAATTGGTTACGCGTTGTACGACTGAAGGCGTTCAATGCGTTCTTAATTCGCTTATCGGAGCAATAAACAGAATTGTGACTCTCAGTCACCGATATCGCGCGCAATAATGGGAAACTTTTCGAAATGTCGTTAAGCATTTTTAGTGAAATACGCAGATTTTAGACGAGAGAATCCTATAAAATTGACTGCCCAAGTTGGAGAAACAGTCGCTAATTTGATGTACGAGTATGTAAAACCAGAAGTGAAGCAACATTTTACAATAAAAAAGTTTATTAGTAAATCCTGTAACTTCTGAATTCGACATTCAAAACTGTTGTATTTTCGATTTGGTTTTGAAACAAGTACAGTTTCTTCAAAGGCTTTGTGAGGCTTCGCTCTTTATTTTCCAAACCACAGTCTGCTGAGAGAGCAACATAACTGTGTGAAACTGTGAGAGCAACACAACTGTGTGAAACTGTGAGAGAAACACAACTGTGTGAAACTGCGAGAGAAACACAACTGTGTGAAATTGCGAGAGAAACACAACTGTGTGAAATTGCGAGAGAAACACAACTGAGAAGAGTGGGAAGGAGAAGATTGCATTATTATGCTGCGGCGGGCAAGATCGACTTCGGCGGCTTCACGCTTTTTCGAAATAAAGTGTGGAAATCCGTTTATAATATCGTTAAAAACTTGTTTTACTCAAATGTGGCAGAACAAACAAATCCATTCATCAGCTGGCTAATGTACAACAACAGCAACAACAACAGCAGCAACAACAGCAACAACAACAACAGCGGCAGAGGTGCCGTTATTACGCAATTCCTCTCAGCAACGGAACTTCACGAGTTACGATGGCTCACTAAAAAGCAACAAATCGTCCGTGCAAACGCGTTTGGCCCACTGTGTACAGTGGCGCAAATAGACTAAATTTAGTATGAAAATTAAAGAAAAGAAGAAAATTCCCCGATACTTGAAAGAAGTTATTTTACACGTTTTTACATGAAATCTACTTCGTGAGTTTCGAGAAATAATAAAATACGATGGCTGCCGAGCTGCTGAGCTGCTGAGCTGCCTCTGAATCATAATCACTTTATATTCACGGACTGGGGTGCGTGAATTGAATGCTCGCAGCGAATCCCTTGCGCGACCAGCTGCGAGCACAACAAAGACTTTGCGAGTCTCTTTAGTTTTTTACCACATCGCCAGCCGATGGCGGCCATAAACGCTCTCGGAGTCTCGGAGGTGCTAATTCACCATTAAAAGAAATCAAAATGAGCAGGCAGAGGGAATCCTTTTTTCTTCACCGCGTTCATGCGGTGGACGGCGACGGCGACGGCGACGGCGACAGCGACGGCGATGGCGATGGCGTGCCCACGCCTGCCAGCTGGAATCATTAGATTTCCACACTAATCTCGAGGATCGTAAAACTTAATTTGTTTGACTATCGCACGGACCGTTCGGCGGGACCGTTCGGCGAGACGGTTGGCGGGGGCGGTGGACGGCTGGTGGTGGATCATCGTGCGAAGCATAAAGCGCGGCATTGTGGTGGAGTCGCCGCTCGCATCCTACGGCGCTGGGGTTCCCATGGAGTCGATCGAGCGGCTCGATTGCCCCAATAAAAATAAAGAAATTAGAGGAGGCCTACTAATTGATAATAATTCGGAGGTTATGGCGAGAAACGACCAAACCGACGCGGGAAGAATCGCCAAACCGAACGACTCGGGATTATCAAACCGAAGAATGCCACGACTGTAAAACGAAGAAATCAGCGGCGAATGATTTGTATTCGGGCGGAACGGCATGAATTGGCGCGCTCAACGTGGCAACCGTTTTGCTGCAGCGTGGCAACGCGGCATCTGATGGACGCTCATCATTTTCCCTCCCGATGATGATTAGGCGAGGACGTGTTAATCGCCGTCTTCACCTCATCTGCCAACTGCAAACGCAGACGCAGACGGACTGGCAGACAAACAAACAATCCAACAGTTGCAAATAATGTCGCAATAAACATTTTGAACAACTTGATCGCCTGCAAATCCCGCATGATTAATTATCTCGTGCGCAAACCTGCAAACAATCCCGCTCGCCATGCAATCTCGGCAATCCCGACACCATCTGACACTCGCAAGCCAGCGAGCGCCGCGCTCATCTTCAGCCCGCCATTCAGCGCTCATCTTCAGCCCGCCATTCAGCGCTCCTCGTGTTTAAAAATTAATCGTGAAAACATCGTTTATTAAATTGTTACACCAGCAGCGAGAAAACCTGATTGCGCCCGCCGAGTCCTCGCCGCGTTCACATCCGCCTCAGCCGCCCAACAATTCGTCGTGCCGTTTCATCCCGCGGGAAAAGAGCGGCAAATAATTCAAACCCCTGTCGCTGCTCGCTATCTTTATTATTAAGTAATAAAAATTTAACACTTGTGCTCGGCAACCCTCGGAACGGGAAGCCTTCTCTGCCTCTTTCAGCATGAGAGGGGGGGAGTCCCGTGAGCCGCGAGCCGTGAGCACAGACAATTTTTTACGATGCTTAACTTGTCAAAACATATTTTTTGATTAAGCTAGCAAAGCAACAACAATGCGGCGCACAGTGACTTACATACGCACTCAATTAGGTTTAGGCTGGCAAAACTTCTCTCACCACTTCTCTCTCCACTTCTCTCCCTACTTCTCGCAACACTTCACAGTAGCAACGCAGAACGGCCTCGGCTACCCTTTTTGCCCTTTTTTATCGCCTGAAAAGTGTTTGAACTGCTTAAGTGGATGATTGCCAGCAGAAAGCGAGTCGCTTCCCCTCAGCGTTTGTTTGCATGACCCGCGACCCGCTCCCAACATTACTACAGTGGAAAAGGGGTTGATTATTGTGAAAATTATTAACTCTCTTTTGAAGCGCTACAAGCGGCAGAGTGGGTTTTTCATTTAAAACATGAAGAAATTTAATTCGAAATTTTAAATTTCAATTTTATTCGTAATCATTCAACGTATTTTCTTAAAGTGAAAATAAAAGTCTTCATTTGGATGAAAAATATTTGTTACAGCTGACCAACCGTCAAACGAACGCATAATGCGGCCCCTCGAGCTACAATCGAATGAGACAAACAATGAGTACACAACTGCATCAGCAGAGCGTCGTGCGTCGAGCGCAGAGCGCAGAGCGGGGCGCTGCAGTGAGATTCCTTCCACTTCCGAATGAACATTTCTAAATGAGAACACATGTTTGCGCATCAATTAATTTCAAATTTGACTTGTTTTGTTTGTTGTGTGGATTTGAGAATTGAATTGCCTGCCGCGAGCGTGATGACGCGTCGCCACATGCGCATCGCACCGCATCTGTACGCGGCGACGACGAATGCGACGACGACGAAAGCGGCGACGACGAATGCGGCGGCTTACAAATAATTTTGCTATGATTGTAATTGCAACGAAAATTTCCGAAATTAGGAGAAAAAATTAAAAGAAAAAAATGAAAGAAGCAATTAAAAGAAAAATACAAATAATAATTGGAAAAAAAGCAAGCAACAGATGCTTGTTTCTGACACAAGTGAGGCAGTGAAACTCTGCAGCAAGGACACCGAGGCAATTGAGTTGCTGAGTTGCCTTTTCTGCTGCCGACACGTCGCTGATGACACACGCAAGGGTGCCACGGCATTCAATGGCCATGAATGACAAATATTTTGGCCAATTAATGCTCTCACACGATGCGCCCGTGGAGAGGAGGAATGTGGAGAGGAGCGGCGGGCGACCTGTCGTGTCGCGTCGCGTCGCGTGGCAGTGAGTTGTCGCTCAGCCGCTCCGGAGGTGGGCGACCTTGAGGTTCGAGCGGAAACGTGGAAACGTGGAAACGCACAGCAGCCGTGTGCGAGCGGCCAGTGGGGGGCCTCGCTCGCCGCTCCCCACTGGTGGTGCGCTCATTCAGCGGGCGCTCGCTGATCACGGAGACGACAGGACGACATGAATGTCCGCTCGACGCCTGGAGCGCGCCGTCGATTGAAGGCCAACGATCGACGCAGTGGGCGGCGCAGCGTCTCGCGTGGAGTGGAAAATCGATTTAATGAGCTGGAATTAAGTGTGTGCGTGGCTGGTGTTGGTGTTGGTGAGCCGAGGAGTTTCTGGCTGCGTTGGTGGGCGGAATGCTGCCTGCCACGCGATCAAAACGCACGCAGGTAGCATCAACTTGGCAATTAAGGGCAGTTCGGCCCCTCTTTCAAGGACACGAGAGATGCAGCAGCAGCAGCAGCAGCAGCTGTCGCTCGGTTGATTATCTTCACGGAATGCGTGTGTGTGTGTGTGTGTCTGCGATAACTAATTTTTATGATTAAGTGGAAGCAATAATTGCAGCCACCAACAACAAGCAGCCGGCCAGCCTGGACTGACGACCCTTCCGTGATCTGTGAAAAATCTGTAAATTAGCGATAATCCATCGCGGCAAAATCGGCGCGGAGTCGCTTTCTAAAAAGTTTCGGCAACCAATGAGGGCCATAAAAATATTAATGCAAATTATCACAAGTATAAACGTATTAATTGCGGATTTTATGACGCCGCCAGGTAGGCGGCCGGCGAACTCTGACCTTGGACGCGGAGAGGAGGACAAGTTTTCGGCCGAAGTAGAGACCGGCAATTATTTTTAGACACATTTTACGCCTCAATTTAAGAAGGAATCCTCGATTTGAGAGGGAATCCTGACAGCTGGAATCTCAGAAACTGATGAAAACTCCGTAATTTAAAATGTAATTGTTGTATATTTGATTTTGACTTGTGGTTCTTCTTACTTCACTAAACAACTCTCAAGCTAACTAAAACTTAATCGAAAACTATTTAATGCACTTAAAATTCCTGTACACTTTTCGGTCGTCAAGACCGAGACTTGAATAAATTAGAAATCTACACTTTCGTCCCTTAGAATGTACAATTTCTGCTCCGATTTACGAGCTACGAACACTTAAAATTATTTGTACACTTTTTACATCCCTTCGAAGCCCCGCGACTGCTGGTGCGCCGCGCGCGCGACTTTCAATCCTCTACGCCTCCGTTTTGTAGGGTTTGAAGAGCTTCGGCTTGGGTTCGGCGATCCTCGTTTGAGCGGGCGAGAGCGGCGATGCCGGCCTTTTGGTGGCCATCAGCAGGCCGCCCGTGGCATGGCAGCCCGCCGAGGTGGGGCTGCCGCTGCCGCTGCCGCTGCTGTAGGCGGCCCTGGAGTCGTGAGAGTGCGCGTGCAGCGACACCGGCGGCAGCAGCGGCAACGCCAACGATCCCGACAGGCCGCTGGTGACGCCTGCATCGGCCGAGCGAAGCGGACTCAAGCTGCGCTCGAACAGTTTGGTGTTGTCCGAGCCGGCGGGACTCAGCGACAGCGTGGAGTGCGTGGAGTGCGGCGACGAGGAGGACTGCAGGTCCAGCGGCGGCGTGTGCGGCTTCGGCACGCTGAGCGCGGCGGCGTAGCTGGGCGGCATGGCAGTCAGCATGTGCGGGTAAGCGATGGGCGTGGCGGCGGCACTCATGGCGGCGGCGGCACTCATGGCAGCGGCGGCGCTGGCCGCTCCGGGCATCGCGTGCGGCGGCATGCAGGAGCCCACGGGCGGCGCGGGGCGTGCGGGCAGGTGGTAGGGGTTGTAGCGGTAGGGGGCGTACGAGGCGGGACCGCCGACCGACAGCATGGGGTTGGCGGCGGCGGCGGCGCCCGGGTACGGCGGGTACGGCATGCCGACGCTGTTGGCGGCCGCCTGCAGGATGGACGCGGCGAAGGCGGGGTCTGAGTAGACGGCGGCGTACGGCCAGGCGACGGCGATGCGCTGCCGCTTGTCCTTCATGCGGCGGTTCTGGAACCACACTTTGATGGTGGCCTCGGGCAGGTTGAGCTGGGCCGCCAGCTCGCAGCGGCGCGGCCGCGACACGTAGTTCTCCTTGTAGAACTCCTTCTCGAGACGCGCCAGCTGGTCGCGCGTGAACGCGGTGCGGTAGCGGCGAACCGAGGGGTCCGCGGGGATCTCCGAGTTGCTGCGGTGCGAGCTGTTGAGCGAGTTGTCGCCGCTGGAGAGGCAATCTGGGGAGAGAGAGAGGAGGATGTCGTTAGTTTAGCCGTTCGGTGAAGGGATCGAAAGGGATTTCGGAGGCAATGAAGTGGTTTTGGGGGGTAAAAGTCGCTGCTGGCGGGGAAACTCACCGTTTGGCGAAGGCGGCGGCGTCTGCGGCTTCCCGTACTGCGACGAGATCAAGTCGACCACCAGCGGCTTCTGGTCCACCAGCGTGCCGTCGTGGTGCTGGTGGTGGTTGTCCATGTTGTACGTGCGGTATCCTTGCATGCTGATGAGGAGGCGGCTCACTCGACAAACACGAAATCTCAAGTTTCACGAATAATTCTTCTCGCGATGGATGCTCGGATTGCTCTGCGATGGCTTTGACTAAAACGTCTCTGAATCTCCGTTGCTACTGCTGACTTCGTTCCTTGCTGCAGCACAAGTGTGATGATCACGTCCACCCCGCAGCATTTTATACTCTACTCGTCTGCGGAGCGGCAACGCAGACCGACCTGCACGAGGCGTGCTCTTCGCAGCCAAACAATGGCGTTCCACATGCTACAGCAAGCCAGAGCGAGCGTAATTCCACCAATGAGCACGCGATTAGCGGTGCAGAGGGTTACAGCTGCAGTGGCGGTGCGACTGTAGGTAGCGGCATTCGCTGGTTCGGCACAGCGTGGCTCGGCACGACACGATGAGGGTGCCGTGCTACGATGATGAAGAAAATGAACGAACACTTCTTCTCTCTCTCTCTCTCTCTCGTTTCCGCCAATCTAGTTTCTCGTTCTCTCTTGCTGCTCTGCTACACTGAACCACACTGCCGCATCCTGCCTTCGCCGCTTCTCGCTCTCTCTCTCTCTCTCTCCACGCAAAACGCAGGGCAATAATGTGACGATGACAGCGATTACGATGCCCAAACAAAGGAATAAAAAACGCGTCCAGGAGCACAGGAGCGGCGGCCACCCTGCCGGGCACCCCTCGTCGGCGGCGGCGGCTGCTGGAGCGAGATGAACAACTTAATCATTGAGTTATCATGCCGCGCTGGCTTGGCTGTGGCTGGGCCGCGCCGCCGACTCCAGTTGCCGGCTGCTTACTCGTTCCCCGCTCCCGCTCCCGCTCCCGCTCCCGCTCCCACCATCGCATTTCGTATTCATAGCGATGAGCGAATCTTTTGTTTCAGTTGTCCGCAAGCGCATCGCGCCGCGCGAGCGACTGAGATATGAAAAACCTTTAATAATCGCGTTTTATCTGTTTCATCAAGAATGATATCGCATAATGGGCTTCGGGGAGTGGAAGCGGGGGGCGGAGGGGGCGGCGGCATGCGAGGAGGACGATGTCTACCCCGAAATTCAATGCGGCGAAGATGGCGGCGGAGTCTGAGGGTAGATTTCTGCCTGCAGTCGGCTGTGTAGAGAATCCCCAGTGGGACGTGTGAGGCGCACCGGCACCGCGTGAGCTATAAAATCGCAGCCGTTCTTTGTAGTTTCATCACGTTTCAAGGTATCAACGTTCAGCTCTGCTCTGCCCCGCCTGCCTCTTGTCTGCCCCGCCTGCTCCTCGTATAAAAACAATTATTTCTCTCCATATTTACTTCGCAACGTTTGGCGTTTTTATTCTTCTTTTGGGGTGCGCGTATTATTTGCACTTTTATGGCGTCTTAATGCTGGTTACCCACCCCACCGGCTGCCCCACTCCGGCACCGACGACGACGACGACGACGACTGTACGCTGAAAGTTTGTTGCTGTTCTACAGCGTAATAAATGAGTTTATCTGCAGGATAAACTTTTATTTCTCCCTTCAGCTTGTTTTCGTCGACGCAGTTGAGTTTAAATTTGATTAAATAAAATAAATGACGGTAATTTTGCTGGGTCGCCTTACGAGCGCAGATACAGCAGCAGCAGCAGCACCGCCACCACCACCAGCCAAAAAGGACGAAAGTTGCTTCGTTTATTAAGCTGTTTAGCAGGATTTCATGAGGCGGCTGCTGTAGTTCAGCAGAAACGCGCACGAAGCGAAGCCAAATGAGAGTTTGAATAAATTATAATGGCTTGCAAGCGTGGACGCATTTTAATTAGTCGCTGTAAGGGAAAATAATATATTAATGAAACTAAAAATAGAAAGTTGGGAAGCGGAATTTAGTTAGTTTTGATCTTCTAATGCAGAAATCGCACTAAAATTGATTGACGCCGTACATTTTTAGGTATCCCATTTTAATCCATGAGGTTCAAATTTGACACGATGTGTTTATTCTTTTTTTTCAGTTTTTGACCAGTTTGAGCAAAAAAACAATTATTTTGAAGTTTTCTATTTGTTTAATTGAAATAGTTGAAATACAGAGCAGGTAAAATTAATCATTCTGTTAATCACTTCATGCAGAAAGCTGTGAAATTATTAAATTAACTCCAGAAAAACCGTTTAAGTGTAATTAAAAGTGTTGAAATCACGTCACCTCTACCTGACTGGTAATGAGGAAGTTATCACTGAAAAATTATAATTATTAGGTACTCGTATCTCTCTGCCTGCAGTCAGTACCTGCATAAATATCGTATTTTATTTAGATTATTCATTAACCATGTTTTTCAGTAAAAAATTACCAATCTTCAACGCACGAACCACTTTTTACCTGAAAGAAATGAAAAGAAAATTCCTAACTTTTACGAGTATAATTAGTGAATTAGGGGCACCTAATGAAGCATCTGTAGAGAGTTCGAGTGTCCTCATATATAGTGTCACATAAATCTGAACAATCGAAGATTAATTAATATTCGAATTCCTCCTCGTGATTGCTACGTTTTTCTCATTTTATTGTCTTTCCTTGTGTAAAGAATTTCTTTAAATTTGTTATTTTCAAACAATTTCGAAATTTGGGAGCTTTTAAGTTATCCATTTGCATTAATAATTAATTTGACCTTCAATGACTAAAACTAAAAATAAGCTGGTTAGTTTTTAGTAGATTTTACGCTATAATTTTCCTCGCTATTTGCCTCAAAAATGTTGTCAAGCTTCTGAAGACTCGAAGAGCTGTAAAGATAACTTTTGTGACTTGTGAAGTTTTCAAGGGTTTCGAGGTCGAAATGACCAACGATTACGATGTCGAATGACACGATACCGAGGTTCTTCAAATATCTTGACAGATGTGAGTTCAACACTTCGGAATACAAATGAAATCGCCAAATTTTCGAGGCAAGAACTCTGCGAATCTGTGTAAGAATGGCTTGAGATTGACTGAAATGGCATTTTAGACATTTTAGCACCGAATATGACGAAATTTTGACTGTATTTTTTATATATTTAAAAACATATTGAATTTATTTATCATCGCTCAGTACAGTTTGGTGTTTTTCAGTTAAATGCACTTAAAGAGCGAGTGCAACCGCCTGAAATAACCTTCTGAAGTGTTATTAACAACGAAAGGGAACGTTAAACGAAAGCCAACTCAATCTGGCGACAATCTTGCAGCACCGAACACCGCGGTGGCCGGGCAATCCGTGACATTCTGACCCAACCATAAAACTCCATCGCACCGTGGCGAAGTCAAATACAAGAGCTGATTGCAGTTCAGTTGAAGGGATTTGCATAAAAACATGCAGGGTTACACAATAGCAGAGCGCAGCGAGTTCGTCCCTGCAGCGGTCGTCCCGACGGATACACGGCTGCAACTCACACACAGAATGAGCCAGTTTATGGAAATCCGTAACAATTTCGTCTTGTTTGCTTTGCGTTTTGTGCCAAATAATGGTGAAAAACAAACAGATTGGCCGTCTATAAAGCGCAATTCCTTCGAACGCCGTTCGATCCTCTCGCAGGAAGCGCTCTATTTTTCTATTTTCGCAGCATGCTGTCCTTGTTGCCGCTGTCTGCAGCGATTGTTCAAGATGCTGCAATAAAGTCTCGCAACTCGTCGGAAAGTGAAACTGCTTCAGAAATTAACTAATAATGTCACTGCTTATGGGCCAACGGATTATCGGACCCGCATTAGCGAGTCCCGGCTGAGGTCGGGAGGTAGAAGGAAGTCCTTTTGCTTTCCTTGGTCCTTCGCCGGGTCGCTGGTTACTCGGAATCAGTGGGTTTCGCTGTGAGTAGTTGGGTTATATGACGGTGTAATTTGCATCTACGCAGCGGAGCAACTATCGTGCCCAACCGCAGCTCGACGGCTTCCGAGGTATCCGCGAAGGAATAACCGAGGAACCCAGGATAACCAACTCGTTGCCTTCTGAGGAAGCACACTGAGAAAAGTGGAGGAGGAAAGCGGTTCGAAATTCTCGATTTTGTTGAGCTCTTCATGAGGGAAAACTATCACACTTTCAAAATATAGAAAACAGAGATTTCTTATACATTCTTCCGGAAAGAATCTGAAACCAAACGAAGGAGTTCTTTCAAGGAAGTCTCGTTGTATTAAAATCTCGGCGATTGTCCTCTATTACTTCTTATCTAGACCAGTATTTCGCCCAGTGTACTTCATGGATGACAACATTGTGGACAAAATAGTCGCCGCTCGGCTAAAGCGAATAAACGCGACATCGCCGATACCCTTTAGCCGAGGTATCCGCGCGGTATCCGCGAGGAAGCAGGGAAAGTGCTGAGGTGTAAAAGTAAATTTCGGTGATGGCCAACTCGAGAACAAAGCCCTCCAGTCGTGAAATACCTGCCAGCAACGTTGCATTGTCACATGCTAGCATCCGCAGCCCTTTGCTGGAAATGCTGGCTCGCCGAGCCGCTCGAAATCGCTCGGTTACACAAAACTGCCCTTCGGGTTATTTATGGCGGGTCAGGGGTTCCGTTCCCGTTGAACGCAACTTTACGACTCTCACTTGGCGTTGTAAAAGAGCCAAAATGACTGATTATACACGTTATAATTGAATGTAGGTTGCGTTTATTATGAAACATTCAATAACTGGGTTAATAACTGCGAACGAAGAGGTCCGCGAGGCCTTGAACTACGTTTTGAAAAATAATAATGAATGCTCGCCCTTCTTTTGTGCGAATGTTTAGAGTTTAGGCAGAAATTATACTCGTATATTGCTCTCAATATTGAAATATTAATTCCACAAAATTGGAGTTATTTCTGCTGGTGATTTTCCTTATAAATATTTACTAAAGTCGTCATATTCCCCGACATATGTAGAGGTTTTACTAGTAATGGGGTAACGTAGTGATTTCTGAGAATGTCCTTTCACCATTTTACTCGAAATCGAATCGTGAGAAGCATTAAAAACGTTTTAATGGGGGAAAATAGAAAAGCTATAAAAATTGTATATAAGTTATGGTCTCTGCTTGAAAAGCTGTTTTAATCGTGATTATTATTGTGAATTCAAGGCGATAAACAAGTCGTCTTAATCACGATTATCGTCTCGATAACGATTACCGTCTCAACTGAAACACGCTGTCACGATATTGCCTCGAATTCGAAATGTTAAAAAAGTTTTATTGATATTTATCAATATCACGCGTCCTGACTGAAAAGATCTTCCGAGATCGATTGCTTTCTAGACTAACGAAATACGTCTCGATCTCGAATATCGTCTCGACTAGAAAAGGCTGTCTCAATCTCAATTATCGCCTGAAATTCGGGACGACAAAAAACTCTCTCGATTTCGATTATCGTCTTGAGACACCCGACAAAACATTCCGTCTCGATCTCGCTTATAATCTCCACTAAAGAAAGCCGTCACGACTCGATTGACCTCGATAACCCTCGGAGCTGAAAAAGTGGTCTCAGAGTCGACTATCATTCCGAATTCAAAATGAGATCGAGACATTATTGGAAATATTGAGCTCTACTTAAATAATTGAAGGAAATTCCTCACCAGCGAATATCGTAAAAAAATTAAACCTGTGAAGTAAAACGAGACCAACTGTAGAATTTCTAGAAATCAGCATAAAAGAACAGAAAATATTAAAAGAAAAGATTTACAATAGTCAGCGCAGTAAAATTCAAATTTTTACGCTCTAATAAAAACGTGCTTAGAATTTCTAGGCTGTTTTTCAGGTACACTAAAAATGCCCGCCATTCTTTGCCGGGTCTCGTTCGAATAATACGGAAATCGCAAGGAAGCCTTGGAAGAATTAAAAAATTAGAGCATCCGCGGACTTCTGCAGAAAAACACGAAGGACGCATCACCAGCGGGCGAGAACAAAAAACTTGATCTACTTTCATGATGAAGCTGTTGATCCTCGCAGCGCAACACGACAGTTTCCGGGAATCCTCTAAAAAGGACATGCAAAACACAGTTTAGAACAATCGGCGCTCACTACGAAAATAGAGCAGCGCGCACAAAAACGATCCACGGCGATCTTGTTAGTCTGCGAGAAAAAAGAATGTGTAACAAAAAACTGATCTAGTTTTCTAATATGGCTCATAATGGTGCGGAGCAGACCCGAACGGGCCGACGGCTGCAAGGACCTTCTGGCTGCTTAGCGGATTTTATGAGCCTCCGAGTGCTGCACCAATAAAAGTTGCTGCAAGAAGAAAAAACGCACCAATTTTTAGTGGAATTCCGACAGAGAGTCATAAAGTTCCAAATTGGACCATAAATGCGAGGACCGCCAGGTAGGCTGCTTCAATTATGAGGAGTATAAAAAAATGAACTTGTCTTTTAGGACATTAAAAAGTAACAAACATTTCAAATTGGTGTGTTTTTTCGGACACAAACAAAAAAGTGGACGGGACAGAGTAAACAAAAGTAAATAATTGGGTGACTTCTTTTTTACAGGTCTCGGAAAATGGCCTACTTATGGAACAATCGCGGTGAAGACCATAAAAAAATGAGGAACACAAGGATATAATAAGATGGAAAGTCGTTTTTTGTAGTGTGAAAACAATGGCAAATAATTGGGTGACACCGTTTTTAGTTGGTCTTTAGTTGGTCTTTAGTTATTCGGTGAATGAAGCGACGGGTGTTTGTGGGTTTTTTTACAGCAGCTTCTATCAAGGATAAAAGGTAAAACCAACTTGAAGAGCTATATTCCGTAATAATGGGAGAGTAAGCAGTGGAAGGATTAATGGGTGACATATGAAGCGATCAAGGAAAAAAGGAATGAAAGGGCTATAAACGGTAGAGAGAAAGGAAGAGGACTTGAAGTTTCCATGCCAAGATTTCTTATTGAGGGATGTATTCTTGTGTTCTTTGGGATTTGAGATATTTTGGGGACGTTCTGGGGAACCGTTCGGAATTTGGAGACCTGCTACTTCACTGACTACGGAGGTGACATTTCTCGTGCTCCATCGGTTAGTTCTCGGTCTCGAATTTGTTTAGGATACTTTCAAAAACAAATCTGTGGTATATATATAAAAAACCCCCTCCTCCCCCTTTCAAGTTTGGTTACAAAATGATAATAAAATTTTCATTTTAATGAAAACCGAAGTATTCAACTCAGTCTCGTCCTTTCGAATTAAATCAAATTAGATTAGAAAAAAACTGCATCGGTCTTGAAAAGCTGTCATCTAGACTAAAAAAAATCAGTTTTAATCTCGACTCCCGTATCGAATTCGAGGCGACATCAAGCGATATTGAGAATCTGATTATAATAAGGAAATCGGTGAAACAGTTTTCGTGTGAAAACCAAAAATATGCGAGTCGAAATTTTGAAAAGCAAAGCAAAAGTACAATTTAAGTTAAGATTTGGCGAATTTTAACAAATTTTGGTAGGCATTTTGATAAAAAAAAAGAGCTAAAAACAACTTCACGTGCTTTTATTATTAACTTTTTATTTTCTACAGAATTTTTTGCTCTCTTTTTAGAATTTCCACTTCGCTCTCATCGCGAAAAAAATTGAGTCCTCAAAATAAATGATGTCGACACCGTATTGTTGTCATGATTCGCCAAAAGACACGGCAGGGACATCTTAGGTAGCGACAAACGTTAGGCCGACACCGGGTTTGTCGAACAACAACAGCAACAACAACAACTGGTGTTCCGCCTCGTTTCTTGTTATGGTTTTCGCCATGCTAGCGTTTCGAAAAAAATGTTGGCGTAAATATTTTGAAAGCAACCCCGAAACAAACCGCAAACACACAAAAATCGCACCGAGATCCGAGTGCGTGAGTGAGCGAGTGCGTGAGCGAGCGAGTGCGCTGCAGCGCTGCGACGCGACGCAAGGCGACGCGGCAGAGACTTGCAGCAGAGCATAAAAAATCGCTGCTTTTTGCGTCGCAGCGTAGGGTGCCCGAATGCCTACCTCAGCGGCCTGTAGGCCAACAAGCACAGTTGGAAATCCACAAGAATTGGTAGCAGTAGTCACCACACTGACGAATTTCATCAAAGTGGAACCCGTCGGCCGTCGGTGCGCTGCGACGACCACAGCAAATCGCAGAACTCAGCGGGTCGCACCATAATATTTTGGTTTATGACTCCTGTTCCGCTGCGTCCTGGGCCGAGCAGGCTGCCCCGAGGAGGAGCGCAGTCGTCGTCGCCGCCGGCATGGAATCGACAGCGTTTATTGAAGCCGATTATGCACGCCCTACGAGAGCGCTGCGCTGTTCCCACATCGGCCGGGCCAGACAGCGGGCTGAGCTGCACGCTGCAGGACGAGTGCATTTCGTAAATTAAGTCGTTACGGTCGGCCTTACTTGGAACATTTTAGGAGTTGAAGTGTAGCGGGCTAATTGAAGCGTAGGTGTTGTATTTGTCAACATTTGCGCCGTCTAATGGAGGCACCCGGCCGACATGCGGACCGGCCAGGGGATGCTCGGCGGTCGTCGGGACACGGAACGGCTAACTTGCTGTGAACGCGGGGGGAACAAAGTCGACGCGGAGTGCTTGCTTACGGGTTTCCTTGGATTGCTAAGGCGGATATTTAGTGGCAAGACGATGTGTTAATGTGGCAACCGGAGAGCGGAGAGGTTGCAATAATTCGTTTCAGTTTTCTCATTTAGAATTATTAAAGCTTCTAAACGGTGTCTTTAAAGAGAAGATTGGAGGAGCAGAGAACGCAGAAGGTGCATCGAATTGAAGCAAATTTGTAAAAAATAATGTGTTGTGCATGCATTCGAGTGTATATTTCGTTTTCAAAAGTGTTACGGCGAAAAGTACGTGTTAGAATTTTCAAATGAAGTTGTTAACCATTAGATTCTTAAATTTAAAAATCAAAAACGAAATAACAACCTTGGAACAAAATGTAAATATGAATCAAAATTAGGTTGCAAATTAATAACATGTCTTCGCTCTTACCAGTCTCTCTCAATCTCTCTCCCTCTCTCTCTCTCTCTATCCCTCCCTCTATCTCTCTATCCTTCTCTCTCTAGAGTCTCTCTCTCATAGTCACTGAAAATAGTCCTGTAATCCTTATTTGGAATTTTTAACTTGTTTATTTAACGTTTAGAATGGGTTTTTAAAACATTTTCAAAGAGTTTCCGTATAAATTTCAAAGGTCTTCCTAATTTAAAGGACTTTTAACATTGTAGAAACAAATTTTGCTAGGTTATATAAATATCAACACAAATTCCTGAAATGTTCTTCACGAGTGTCAAAAATGCACTCGAGGAAGAATTCAAAACCGGGAACTTTTAAACACTTCGTAATCTTACGATCTTACAATACGTTCATTTGAAAACGTTTTGCGACTTTCTTTCCTACCTACCATTAACGGCTTGGCCTGGAAATAAATCGGCGCAGGTGTTTGTTAACAGTTTTTGCAAGTGTGGCTGACTTTCAGAGGAGGTGATCGCTCGTTCTGTTTCTGCAAACTAACAATTATCAGTTGAAGTAAAGTAAAATGACGAAGCCAACTCTCTATTATGCGCTCTTTAGTCCGCCGGCACGAGCCTGCCTGATTACCGCGAAGTTGATTGGACTTGATATGGATTTGAAGTGCGTGGACAGCAGGCGAATATTTTTGACCCACTATTAATGTAATGTACTTGTAGGTTTGTTGACTTCTCCAAGAAGGAACATCTAAGCGAAGAATTCCTTAAGGTAACAAACACTTGGAGGGAGCGCTGAAAACCTCAACTGCTTGAATACAGACTTGATATGATTTTCAATAAATTCATTTTTGCAGCTAAACCCACAGCATCAAATACCTGTTTTCATTGATACCGATGGTGAAAAATATGCGGACGGGTAATTATTATCGGGTTTTGATTTTTAACTCAAGATTAAATCAAGAAGACTTGATTAGGATTAAATATGTAATTCGCCACACCTTCTTTCCATTACGCTTTCTTAGTATTGACATCATGTTGTTAATTGTTTCAAAATATGCGCCAAATGATAAACTGTATCCGAGCAATTTATACCTGCAAACACTTATAGCTCATCATATGTTCTACGGGAATGGACGCCTCTTGAATATCATCAATGATATGATGGTAAGAGTTTTAAAACAGATTTCCAGTATTTGATTTAAATAAAAAATCTTTTCTAATGCAGGCTCGCCACATCTACGGAGCCGAGGGGGAATTCAATCCCAAAACACTGGAAATGTGTCACGATGCTTACGGATTCTTAGCGAAATTCTTGGAGAATTTTGGCGATTATTTTGGGAACAAAGAAATGAGCATTGCAGACGTATGCATAAATACCTCAATGGTAACTCTGAACATGATGATACCAGTGGACAAAGAAAGGTAATTTGGTTCCGATGAGGCAAGTTCGAAATTGTCTTGCTAGGGTGGGACGTCGCATGATTGTTGCATCTTTAGAATCAGAGAATCAGATTTCCCAAGTGCTCGCTCTCCTGTAAAAGTGGAGAGAAAGTGTACTCATAATTTTTTACACGTTATTCAGAAGAGGGACGCAAATCAAACTTATTTCAGTTAAGTTCGAACGAATTAATAGAATATTTTAAATTTCTTAAACATCGTTTAACCACCTTTTCACCCCCCCCCCCCACCCTCAAAAAAACTCCTTTGTTTGTTGTACCGCAGAAGTCCTTTTCTGACCTAATCGAGATCTAATCTATAATTTAATTTGTCATTCAGATATCCACAATTGAGCGCTTGGATGGAACGCATGAAGTCCTTGCCGGATTACGAAGAGGTGAATGTGAAAGGTGCTCGGGAACTCTGCTCACAGATAACCACGATGATGGCGGAGAATAAAGCCAAAGCGAATTAAGGGTCAAATCTAAATAATCAACTTTTAGCAGCGTGTTTATTATGCTTGCTTTTGATTACAAAATTATTTCGTTTTTTGCTAATATACGAATAGTTTGAAAATGCTAAATTACCTACAATTACATATAATTAAAAATTTTATATTTAAAACTGTTTTGTCATTTTGAGTTTTTGATATATCTTCAGCTTTGCAACTAAGAAACTTCGTGCCAAAATGACTGGACTGTTTTTTTGTTAGTATTCAGCTCTCTGAATTTATTACTACATTTTTTTGTCTTTTTCTAATAAGTTTCTTGATTATCATTATGGGAAGTAAATGATTTTCCACTTTACAATCAATTTTAATAAGGAATTCTTCACAGAATTGGAAACGAAATTAATATTTTACATACATGTGTTGACGCTGGGACTTACATTTCGATTTCTTAGGCAATTCAATGTTCGCTAAAACCTTCCCAAAAAATATTTGAGTGAATTTAAAGATTTTTATTTGTTTATTTTAAAATAACTAAATGTACAAACTTTAATTATTTTACATTAATATTACAATTTTTAGTTGAAAAGATAAATTTATATTTAATTACGGAAAAAGGGGAGCATTTGCATGACAAATTTTCCAAGCAGCTGACAAAATTTTGAGTTTTGGTTCCCAACAGCGTTGATGGAAAAATATATTATATGTATACATTTTACAGTACTTAGTTATCGATTTTTCTGATATTTTGTAGTTGATAAAACAACAAACTTCGACTAACATTCGAGCAGCGATTTCCGTCGATTTTCGATGGACGATTACCGGCTGAATGGCAACCGCTTGGCTTCGTTTAATCGGTGATAGAAAAAGTGAATGTTCGTCCTTCATACGCATGCAATTTTTCGGTATGATTTTTTAAGTGAAATTTTGCTATTTAATATATTGACAGATTGATTGAAAACAACCAATTAGTCGGAAATCGCCACATAATCAATACATTTTCTTGAAGGCTCACTTAAATTACTACACTGATGAGTATTTGAACACCATTTAATTAGTCAATAATTAATTAATCAACTATTTAACGCAAATAGACGATCCATTGCATGTGTTTAATAAATCGGCAGATCGAATAGATGTTGCGTGCTTGGTTGGAATGGCTGTATTTATAACATATTCATGCGAGATGGTAAATTAAGGGCGAATAATATTACCAGTTAATATCGTTACCGACTGATGTAATCGATTTCTAATCGAACAACCCGTTACCGGATATGCATGAACTACCATCTCTAATTTAAAAACACCTCAATTTACCATACTAAACAGAGATGACTTCTATGCCAACTGAAACCCACTACGCCGCAAATTTCCTTCCGCTGAAAAAATGTTTAACCGCGTCAATTTTGCGGGAACTTTTAAACACTTCGTAATACAATCTTTCATATAAAAACGATTTGCGACTTTATTTACTACCTTCTATTAACGGCTTGGCCTGGAAAAAAATCGGCGCAGGTATTTCTTAACAGTTTTCGCAAGTGGGGCTGGCTTTCAGAGGAGGTAATCGCTCGTTCTGTTTCTGCAAACTAACAATTATCAGTTGAAGTAAAGTAAAATGACGAAGCCAACTCTCTATTATGCGCTCTTTAGTCCGCCGGCACGAGCCTGCCTGATTACCGCGAAGTTGATTGGACTTGATATGGATTTGAAGTGCGTGGACAGCAGGCGAATATTTTTGACCCACTATTAATGTAATGTACTTGTAGGTTTGTTGACTTCTCCAAGAAGGAACATCTAAGCGAAGAATTCCTTAAGGTAACAAACACTTGGAATGAGCGTTGAAAACCTCAACTGCTTGAATACAGACTTGATATGATTTTCAATAAATTCATTTTTGCAGCTAAACCCACAGCATCAAATACCTGTTTTCATTGATACCGATGGTGAACCATATGTGGACAGGTAATTATTAACGGATTTTGATTTTTAACTCAAGATTAAATCAAGAAGACTTGATTAGAATTAAATATGTAACTCGCAACACCTTCTTTTCATTACGCTTTTGTAGTCATGCCATCATGTCATTTATGGTTTCAAAATATGCGCAAGATGATAAACTCTATCCGAAGGATTTAAAGCTGCGAGCACATGTGGATCATCGTATGCACTACGAGAACGGAGTCCTCTTCCAGGTCATTAAAGATATAGTGGTAAGAATTTCAAAACTGAGACTGTCAGTATTTGATTTAAATAAAACATCTTCTCTACTGCAGGCTCGAAACATCTACGGTGGCGAGGGAGAATTCAATCCCAAGACACTGGAAATGTGTCACAATGCTTATGGATTCTTAGAGAAATTCTTGGAGAAATACGATTATGTTGTGGACAAAGAAATGAGCATTGCAGACGTATCCATAAATACCACAATGGTAACCTTGAACATGCTGATACCAGTGGACAAAGAAAGGTAATTTGATTCTGGTGGAGCAAGGACGAAATTGTCCCAGTAGAGTGGAACACCGCATGATTGTTACACCTTTAGAATCAGATTTCTCGCTATTTTTACAGGAGCACGCTCCTCTGTAAAAATAGCGAGGAAGGGCACTCATAATTTTTTACACGTTACTCTGAAGACGGACGTAGTTTGAACTTATTTCAGGTAAAGTCAAATAAATTAACAGAATATTTTACAATTCTAAAACATCGTTTAACCACCTTTTTTGCTCACCAATTGTTTGTTTAGCAAAGAAGTCTTTTTCTGACCTAATCAAGATCTAATATATAATTTAATTTCTCATTCAGATATCCAAAAATTAGCGCTTGGATGGAACGCATGAAATCCTTACCGGATTACGAAGAGGTGAATGTGAAAGGTGCGCAGGCACTCTGCTCACGGATAACCACGATGATGGCGGAGCATAAAGCCAAAGCGAATTAAGAGTCGAAATCTAAATAATCAACTTTTAACAGTGTGTTTATTATGCCTGCTTTTGATTACAAAATTATTTCGTTTTTTGCTTATATTCGTAACTCTTTGTTAGTGTAAAGCTAAAGTTATTTAAATATGGTTTTTGTTTATATCAATGGAAGTCAGGTTATGCTAAGTTGAAACAATTTGTTTGTCCTCTACTAATAACATTTACAATATTGTTATTAAAATTAGATGAAAAATGCTAAATTATCTACAATTACATATAATTTTATATTTAAAACTGTAAATTTGCTTTGTCATTTTGGCTTTTTGATATATCTTCAGCTTTGTAACTAAGAAACTTCGTGCCAAAATTCTGAGTTAAGTACCGCATTTTTGTTAGTATTCAGCTCTCTGAATTTATTACAACTACATTTTTTTGTCTTTTTTTAATAGGTATTCTTGATTATCTCTATGGGAAGTAAATGATTTTTCACTTTATAATCAATTTTAATAAGGAATTCTTCACAGAATTTGGAAACGAAATTAATATTTTACATACATGTATTCATGCTGGGACTTACATTTCGATTTCAATGTTCGCTAAAACCTAAAAAATACTTGATTGTTTAAAGATTTTTATTTGTTTATTTTAAAATAACTAAATGTTCAATCTTGAATTATTTTACATTATTACAATTTTTAGTTCAAAACATAAATTTATATTTAATTACGGAAAAGGGAGAATTTTACATGACAAATTTTTCAAGCAGCTGACAAAATTTTGAGTTTTGGTTCCCAACAGCGTTGATGCAAAAATACATTATATACATTTTACAGTACTTAGTTATCGATTTTTCTGATATTTTGTAGTTGATAAAACAACAAACTTCGACTAACATTCGAACAGCGATTTCCGTCGATTTTCGATTAATGGACGATTCCCGGCTGAATGGCAACCGCTTGGCTTCGTTTAATCGGTGATAGAATAAAATGAATGTTCGTCCTTCATACGCATGCAATTTTTCAGTATGATTTTTTAAGTGAAATTTTGCTATTTAATATATTGACAGATTGATTGAAAATAACCAATTAGTCGGAAATCGCCACATAATCGATACATTTTCTTGAAGGCTTACTTAAATTACTACACTGATGAGTATTTGATCACCATTTAATTAGTCAATTAATTAATTAATCAACTATTTACCGCAAATAGACGATGTATTGCTGGTGTTTAATAAATCGGTAGATCGAATAGATGTTGCGTGATTGGTTGGAATGGCTGTATTTATAACATATTCATGCGAGATGGTAAATTAAGGGCCAATAATATTACCGGTTAATAACGTTACCGACTGATGTAATCGATAACTAACCGAAAAATAATTGTATTCGAAAATCAATCATTAATCGAAGAATCTTATCCATAAATGGGCTCCCAATCAACTTATTACACCTATTATTATCCACCAATTCATGCCACAAAAGCAGATGCTACAAAACTGCAACAAAAATTTTTGAGTAGATGAAATTCATTGCCTCACACAAGTATTTGAGCTCCATTCAAGCAGGAGGCATTTTGTAGTTTTGTGAGGGTAGCTTCACTCACCAACAGGAAGATGTTGGCGCTACTCTTAGTCGAATGTCGTCCAATTACTCATCCCACAAGTACTGCTATTCGAGCCGGCTGACTGCAACAACATGTTTGCAGTTGCTGGCGCACTGGGAGCGAACACTTTGCTACTGGATGCCGCGACCTCTTCTGCAGCGCCTGCATTCAACGTAAACTGGTCGAGTCCGTACTTGCGCAGCAACTCGAAATCATCATCATACGGAGCCACACCCACCGGTGGTGGCGGTGGCTTCGATGTGGGTGGCAGCATTGACGTCCCTCCGCAAGAGTCCGCGTGTGGCAAGTAATACGGATACAACGGATTACTAATGCTGACGGCGGCTGACGACGAGGACGACGCGAGTGCTGGTTTCACACTCGATGGTAGTGTGATTGACTTCTTCGTTGCTCCTCCCCCGATTGTTGGCAAGGGACGCGCGTTTTGATTCAAAGGGTCGAAATCCTCCAAGTCGAAGCTTGCGTTGTTGCTATCGTCCAGCGATATCAGGTCATTAACGGTGTCCTCGTGCGAGGACGAAGCTACAGAGTGCAGCGAGCTTGGTGGCTGCGAGGAGAGCTGCACGTGATGCGGTTGCAGCGAGCGCAAGGACTGCAGAAGGAATAAAATATAAAATGCGTTTAAGTGCACTACGTTGTCGCAGGATGACGGGGAGGAGGAAGAGTTTCATGCATATAACGAGAAGGGAAAAATTAGAAAATGGAAAACTTTTTAGCTTTTAGTAGCGACTCGAGAGCAAACAAGACACAAGGACTCGACGAGGACGAAAGCGTTAAGTTATTAGTAGCAGGTGTGAGACAAAAAACTACACAGATGTTAGTGACTAACGATGAGCTACGATGGAGTATGAAATGTACGAGGTGGTGGCCTCCTCGCCTTCCATTCTCCTGTGTGTACCTCTTTCTTCAGCCGTGGGACGGGCTTCGGCAGCTCATGGCTCACACGCTGCTGCGAGAGCGTGGACGCCGCCGAAACGAAGGATGCACTCGACGATGACGACGCTGATGTGTTCGACGAAGACGAATTGCGCAGTTCAACGCTTGTCTGCGTTCGGGCGCGTGGTGCACGATGTGGATCCAGAGGCTCCCAGCAGTTGCGCTGAAGCCTACAAATGCCAGCTGTGACCGCAAGAGGAGCAGCAGCAGGACCGGACAGTGTCGTCGCCAGGCGCCTGGGTGGTACAGGTGGCGAGAGCACATCGGGTGGCGTATCAAATATCGATGTAGTGGTTATGATTTTGTTGTTGCTGCTGCCGTTCGAAGAGGCGTATGAATGGCTGACAACTTTATTCGGCGCTTGCCGTGCGGCGCCTGATGGCGGTTTGGTCGCAACAAGTGGATGAATTTGAACGTTCGAATGTGCATGAGGTGTTTGTGATTGCGGTTTCTGCTGTTGCTGTTTTTGCTGTTGTGCTGCCAGATGCGAGTTGTTATAATATGAAGGTCGCAATGCAGTCGGCTGCGGCTTGCGAAACTGAATCGCTTGCAGTGCGGCGACGTGGACGGGGACGGTGACTGCCGATGAAGGTGGTGGCGGCGGCCGAACTGGCGGCGGTGCTAACGAACCTACGCGTGCAGCCACTGCCACGCGATGATTGGGCTCTAAACTGTTGCTCGGTTTAAGCTGTGTTATTTTGGTTGTTGTTTTGATGAGGTTTGATGATGAGTACACAGTGACATGGTGTGTATTATAAACCAAAAAAGTAACAAAACATGAAAACAAAAATTCCATATCAAACATCAAATGGAAGTCAGCGAGGTGGACAAGAGACACATACAATCATGACGCGACAACGAAAGCGACTGTACTTACACTGCGATCCACAATGGGCGACTTGAAGAGCGGGTGGTTCTGCAGCTCTTGCGACAAATTCATCTCGGACGAGCAGGGAGAGCTCGCCGGGCTAACGGTTGGCGAGGCATTCGGAGGAGCGTGACTGCGAGTAGCTGCAGCTGGTGCGTAGTTCGCGTAACCGTTCATCGGCGGCTGAATGTGTGAGCTTGAGCTGGAGTTGGTCAGTGGATGCGCTCGTCGAACGGGTGCATGAGTGGCGCCCGTTATTCCAGCTGGAGTAGCATACTGGAGGCCGCCCGCATTGGGATGGTGATAATGAGTGCGATTATTGAAAATTGGTGAGCTGGGCGCGGAGTGACGGCCGGCGGATGACTTGCCGACAAAACCGTCGATGCGGTCGTGTTGGGAGTTCGTCGCGGAGAGATGTGAGCGGAAGCGCGCGCCGCTAGTGCTGCTGGGCGGTGTGATGTCACGTAGCTTGGATTTGAGATCTTTGTAGGCCGTCTTTACGCCACGTGAGCCCTCTTTAACCTGATTTTTGAGAGACAAAAGCCAAAGGGAATTAGAATTGTCCTCGTATTTAAAGGAAATGATTAACACAGTATTGAGAGCAAGTTCCGGGTTAGTTTCCAGCTACAAAACTAAAACTACTGCTAAGTTTAGTTACTCTCTTCTCACAAACATATAGTGAACACCACTCACCGATTTTACCGCAGACTTAACAGCAGGATTAGTCTGCAAAATCATTATTTTCAAATAATTGTATTTATTGTTTCATTTGATGAGCGTTAACAAGAAGCGGACGTTGAAGAGATGAAGCGTGGTAGCGGTCAAGCAAACGACAGACGTATGGCGGCGCGGCCAAGTAGTCAGAGCATCCCAGAGCAAAGGTTGAGTTTGGATGAATGAGCAAAAATGCGTGGAGAATAAAATGAAAGAATACGGAAAATATTTGTAGACACTATTTTGTTACAAACTAAATGGATTTGCTCGCAAAATTTTCTTAAATGGTTACTTTAAAATATGATGGTGTTAATGACGACTGTGCAGAGTTGATGATGATGCTGTTTTTGAGAAGCAGAATTGGTTCGATTTTATTTTTAATTAATTGTTAAGAGGTTTTATACGTCAGCTTGAAGCGAATAAGTTGGGGAAATATGAGGAGGAAGGTTACGTCGGTCTTTCTGGATCGTCGTTAGTTATCAAAAAATATTTATATATATGTGAATCCCAGAAAAGGTAGAGAGTCATCTACTATCATTCATATAAAATCGCTCAAAATAAGACTAATCACAAACGAAAAAACGAACTGAAAACTGACATATTTTGAAAGCAATCTTAAAGCGATTTTTAAATGTATTTTAATCAATTCGTGTGCTCTTAGGCGATCTGACAGGATGTCAAATTTTGTAACTATCATTTAAGCAATTTGTATCTCTTTCTATATCACCCTGTAACTTGAAATCGTAATATAAATGTCACAACAATGCAAAACAATAAAACTATGAAATTGAAAATAGCAGGAAAATGCATAATTAAGGGGTTTAAATTTTTTCCATTTGAAAAAAGTAACATAAATTTATTGCAAAAATAATAGTGATAAAAAGTTTTAGTAACGTGGTTAGTTCTGTCCCTAGTAAAGCACAAATAAACGTTAGTTCATCATGCAAGACCTATTTTTGAAATCGTTTTCTGCAGATTTTGCAACATTCATTACGTTCAAACACTAAAACTATTTTTTTGATGCGCCCGAAGCTCAGCGATCCTAATTATATTCTTATATTTTCAATCGAGATAATAACCAGGATCGAGACAGACTTCTACAGGCGAGACAACCAATTACACCGGACACCCTTTTTAAGTCAAGGCGATTATCGAGAACGAAACAGTCTTTTTCTTGTCTCCAATTCCAGGTGACAATTTACATGTCATATTAACAGTTCTAATCTTATTAGCTAAAATTACATTTCGAATATACTGACAAACTTCTAAAACAAAACAAAACGAAGTTGTACTTCCAGTGATATATGTCTAGAAATATTCGCTGAATCGACAACAGGAAAAGAAATCTTGAGCTAATCACAATAATGTTAGAGACTAGGAAAAACATAAAATAAACAGTAAAAAGTCAGAAGATGACTGTAAAAGTCTACTCTCTACGTATAAAATATAATATTAATTTACGAACGTGTAAAGAAAATGGAGTCACTGTAAAACTTTACGGATTTGCGGTAACAAATTACTTTCAGTTCTAAAAGGGAGGATATTTCTTTGCGAAAACCTTCGACATACTGCGCTTTCCCAAATAATACTGAAAGAATATTGAAATCAAAAAGAAGACTGAAATGAGATTAATCAGATAATAATTGGAAGGGAAGAAATTTAAACGAAAAACGGAAAAAAACTATGAGACACCGAATAAGTTGCTCCCAAGTTGAAAATGTGATGAAACAACACGATGTGGTCTTTTTTAGAGTTGTAAAATATAGACAAACGCTGTTGATCTCAGCTTACCATGCGAAACTTCTTAATCCAATATTGTTTGAACAAGAGCTTGAAATAAAGAAGTTTCCTTTTTTAGAGTGACCGTTGAATTTTAAGCAAAACGTGATCAGTTATTCTAGCCGGGAAGCTACGAACTTCAGTAACACTTTTTCGGTTTTCCAATTAAATTAATCTCGTTAATGATGAAAACTAGTTATGAAAACTAACTAAAAACAAACAGGTGATGATGAATATGTGTATGAAAAAATGACGCATACATTTTCCTTAAAACTTCAATTAAATTTCGGTAACAGAAGACTTCTAGCGCCAGCTACCAAACGCAAAAACTGAAGCACTGTTTTTCTGATTGCTGCAAAAAGCAGCACGATCACCAACCGCTTACACTTTCAATAACTAATCTTCGACAAAACGCCAATTAATTAAGCCAGGTGATGCGATGTGCGAGGGATGGAAAGAGATTTTGGGCAACAATAAATTTACCTTGTCCTTAACATTCTTTAGAAATGCATAATTTTTGCCGCGTTTCTTCAGTTTCTCTGCATAGCGCACCGTTTCCATCTCAAACTCATCGGAGAAGCCCAAACCTGTATTCAACATATCAATACGCTCGTCAATGAACTGCTGGAAAATCTGCAGCTGCATCATTTTGGTGAGGAATGGGCGTAGGTGTGCGGGCCGCGTCTCAATGAATTTCTCGCGATTGAATGTTTTGCCCGTGTCGCGAAATTCTACAGCATCACGATAGCCACCGATAAGTTGCACAAGAGCACCGAGAAATATTTTGGAAACACGGTCGCCGAGGTGTTCATGCGATTGGCTCAGCTGCTTCTTCATTTGCGACACGATTTCGGCAGGCATTTCGTGCACATCGTCGAAGGGACTTTCCAGAATTTTTGTATCACAGTATAAAATCACAACTTCACCGAGCTCCTCGGGAGACATCTGAAAGTACGAGAAGTTGTTATACATGCATTAAAGTACTAAGGGAGCTAATAAATCTCTATGAGGAATTCGGATGTGTGCTGCACCCACCGTTTCGAGCACCATCTCCGGCACGCCTATCAAGTAGGGCATCGGGGCGCACAGATAGTCCTTCAGCTTCATGGGCAGCACTGGTATGAATATGTGTTGCCACACCATCGGATAGAGGAATGCATTGGCTGCTTGTATGCACGACGACAGTCTGTCCAGGCGGCGTGATGTGAAAATTATTCTACGCTCAGCGAGCATTGCGGCGAAAACTGCTATCATGTTCTTTGGATCAACAAAATTATAATACAAACTCAGCATTTGCTGCGAAAGAAAGCAAGAGAGAGCAGATTAATTTACTTCAATAAGCTAACAAAAGCCACGAGCAACGACAACGACTTACGTTTTCCGGTATACTAGGCAGCTGAAATTGCAGCGGTCGTTCGAAAACAAAAGGCTGCAGAATACAAATCAAGATTAAGAGGACGCATGAGTTACACTTTAAAACTTACACTTTGTGTGCCATTGTAGAACAACGTAAGACTGCCGCCCGGATCAGGAATGCCGCGGTTGTAAGCTTCTGACAGGAAGACCCGGAATTCCTCTCTGCTGGATCTTCGTAGTTCCGCCAGCACCGAGAGCAGTCGCAGGAAGGTATCGTGCCATGGCAGAAACGTAATGATAACCATTGCAGAGTCTGTTTTGGGATCGTGTCGACAGAAGCCGTAACGCCATTTGGAGTCATCGGTGGTGAGGACAAAAGAGTACGACTGCACGGAGTCGCTGCGGAGATGAAAATGAAGTGTTTATTCGACCATGAAGCCATTATAAATGTATAAATATTCACACGTATGGTATTACAACGATATACTTGTTGTGTTGTTGAATATAAAAATACGCTTATCAAGAACAACTCATATTATTTACTATCATTCATAACAAACTCAAATGGTATTGAATTCCACACAATGTGACCTCAAGCCAGATCGAAAGACACGCCGCTCACTTGTCACTTGTTACAGTGACATCTTCCTAATCTCGTATTCGCATTCCATCGAAGTCTATTAAATGAAGTCTTGCTTTTTTGCACTCAGAAACAAGATAACAACACGAATACGAGGCGCGATAAAACAACTTTGCACACTGGAGAGGAAACAAACATTTTGTATATGTATGAGTAAACAAAAGAATGTAACGGAAAGCTTATAAAATGAATAAAAATTTAAATAAATGTTGAATGAAGGAAATGCAAAGTTATTTCATTGTTATTGTATAAATATTTATAACTTCATCGCCCTTTCTCAAATTAAACTGCAACATCGCAGACTTCTTGAGATTTTTATTGCTTTAATAAAACAAAAGCAAAGTAAAACTATAACAGCAATAAAAATCCACTCACATCTTTTTATCATTTAATAGACGTGAATTTTGTTTTCTTTTTTCCGCTCGTTCAATTTGTTTGCAACGCCTTTTTATTTGGGTTAAATTCAAGTAAAGTAAAATAAAGGAAAAATAAAGAAAAATAAAATAAAAGAGAATAAAATCAAAGCAAATAAGATAAAATAATATAGAATAAATTATAATTTAGAGACAATCATTAGTCATTCGGTCATTATGTTCGTTTTTTCGATCGCAATCGTTATGTTCGAACATTTTTTCTTAGTCATCGCTATAAAGTTTTGAACTTCCAAGCGTAGCGATCGCGCATACATTAGACCACAACAACAACAACAACAACATGCAATAAACTTTTTTATTATTACTTAATCATTAAGGAGTGCGAGTCGAGCACGCTACGCTCTACAGTCGTGCATCAACTCTCTGTGTCACGCATCAACTGACTGTTCCACTAACCGCTTATTTCTCTACTTATAAAAAAATAAGCGTATCTTTAGGACTGTCGTTTTCTTCGATTTCTTACTAGCTTAATTACACTGAATTCATATATATATTTGTTGTTGTTTGTTGCATTTGCTACATATTGCAATCAACAAACCCAATTAAAGTAGAGTGACCCTCGCTATAAGTTGATGACGCAACGACGCAAGTGGTTAAGCGTCGAATGGCGGCAATGATAGTTTTGAGGAACAAGTTGAACCGCACCATTTTAATGCGGTTAACTTCAGTCTTTAATTGAGGGAAAGCTACTACTAAAAGTGGAAGTACAAACATATATTTTTTCTTATTTGAGCCAGAAAGTTTTTTGGGCAGTTTAAAATTCCACCAGTTCAAGAATGATCATTAAATAAAGTATTCTTTTAATTCGAAATTACTTCAAATGGTATTCGGAAAATAAAAAATTCCATAAAATAAAAGAGTTCTGTATAAACTTCATTTGGGTTTAATATTTTGAGACATAATTTCTGACTACCATGAGGAAATTATAGATTTACAAATGATTTCATTACAAAACCTTCACATTCTATCAATGGATTTCAAAACGTCAACTGAAATTGATATTTAAATTATGAAAGAATGAAACCCATCGCTCTCCCCCGCGCACTGTTGTCTACAAGCACGACTTCCTGTTGGATGGAGCGCAATGAACTGCTCCACTTGGAAAAACACACACACACACTTCTAAGCATGATTCATGCATTGATGGCCCAAAGCAAACACCGGAGTAATTGGAGTAGCAAGCAAAACTGAATAGTAAACAAAAACGGACTGCTTTAGATTTTTCACTTAATTACTGCGCTCTGATTCAACCGGAAATGCACACACATATACAAACGTGGATGCCCTCTTCACCTTTCCTACTCCATTTGCTCCAGCTAATCCGCTGACTGGTTCAGCAGCCGACCATCAGCTTGACTTACCACGAGAAGTCGCAGGGAAAGGCAAACGCTGGAATATCAGCGATAGTCTTCTCGTCGCGGAAGCTCTCCGGGAAGCTTTCCACAATAATGCCAGCTGGAGCCGCAGTTCCTGTGCGTGTACTGCGATCCACTCCATAAGCTCGCGTCACTTCGCCCCAGAATTCGAACAATTTCTTTACATCAGATCTTGGAAATGAGAAAGTTGGAAGCTTCGTTACTACAATCACGTCGCTACCGTTGAAGGGCAACCAAGTGTGACGTAGTGGCTCAGACTAGCAGCCCATCTGACCCTTCCACTGTAGGGAAGGTAGGCGGCTGCCTCAGTGGCGCGTATAACTTACTTGTTACGGGAACTCATTGCTACTGCTTCCCATTGAATTCTAAAACATTTTATTGTTTCAGCTGCAGGTTCACTCGCATTTTACTTCTGCTAAAATATATTTTTCTCTACCCGTCCCACTCGATACGCGGTCGACGTCTGTCTGCTACAATCGTTGTATTCCTTGGTTTCCTCCTCGACGATTCTGCGACGTCACCCAGATTTCGGAGTCTTTCCCGGATACACTTTTAAACTCAAACAATCAAATTTACTTTACACTGAGATATTTAACTTCTGATTTTTAAAGTAATGAATGGATAGTCACTACACTAGCGACATTTGTCAGTCAGTCCCTCCGTCGCTCACTCATTCACTCATTCATCACGACAACGGCGAACAACTGCGAAAAGTCATATGATGAAATGTCAAAATATTCCTCCAAGGTGTGTTTAATGAAAATAGTATTGCCACTCTTTTTTAACGCATTTATGATGGGACAAATATAAAACGTAGCACGCTACCTAGTACGTGCGTGTTGCAATGATTTTTGACAGCTAAAATATAATAAAGCACCGTACAAATCTAAGAAACGAATATGAAGAAAATTCATTTTTTATAAACTGCGTCGTTTTGACTCTCATGATACATACGTCCATTTTGGAGTGCGCGTATTTTCAATTTTTTTTATTCAGGAGTGATTTTATTAAATATTTCAACAGATATCGAGCAATTTATATTAGTTACCAAAATAAATATAAATTCTGCTATTCATAGGGAACTCGCTAGAACTAAAATAAACCACATTTATTCCAAATCGGTAATTGATTTTCCAGTTTTTATTTCAATTGTACAGGAAATCATCAAATGTATAAATCATATATGGAAATTGTAAAAATTGAATTCAACAAACAGTAAAAACTAATTGTTAAGAAATATGTGTGAACAACGAAGAGTGAGAGCGACAGCCGAGGGAAGACGTCTTCAAATGTAGATAAGGGCGATGAAGAAGCCAATTTCTTTTAAAGCCACAAAGCTCCATTTTTTTTTTAGGGCTGTTTAAGTTCTATACAATATGTATATAAATTCTAAATATATATATCTCTATATATAATATCATATTCCTTAGGATCTTCACAACATATTAAGTCAGAGAGTCGCTGGCACTCTCAATCAGTTCGTTGAGGTCGTACATCAAATCACTGGATGAGCCAACGTTCTCGGCAGTTTCATTTATATCGATATCAACGGCTTTGTTTTTCGGATGAAGCAGTTTTGCGATTTCCTTGTCGACATCGATTTCTGCTTCACCGTTGGGCAGAAACTCTGCAGGAGACAAGGGCTCAGTAGCTGGCGTTGGTGAAATTTCACACTGTGCGACGTCGGTCAGTTTATTCCCATGTTCTGCACCTACAGCATCCGTACTTTTCTTTATCCTCCATTGCTGTGCGCCCATTGCAGATTTACTTTTTGTGTCCTCACTAATTTTTGTGGGCGAGTCTGCAGGAGGTTCTGCACCTTCCTCTTCTTCATCGAGCACCTCGATCATTTCTATGTCTTTGCATTCCGATTTGTCAGGATCTTCCGTGTCCGGCTTGCTAGCTTCGACAACGCTTACCACTTCAACCATTTCCGCATCCTCCTCTCTTTCAGTAATATTTTCGCTCACTTCCTTACTTTCCGCCATCTTCTGGCCCACTACTGTTATTGCTTTACATTCACCATTTGTTTCCTTTGTCTGGTAATCCTTTCGGTTATCTTCTGCGATTACTGGATCATCCATTGGCTGATCATTCTTTGCTTCTTCTTCCGTCTTCTTAGAACTATTTTCCTTCTTTTTCTCCATAAGCCCTGTTTTCGTATCACATTTTTCCTTTCCTCCTCCCTCTGGAGCCTTGCTGGAAAGAGTTTCTTCTTCCTCCTCCTTTTCCTTCTGTTCATTAGTTTTAGTTTTCTCTTCTTCCAGCGAACTGTCGAAATCTGCTACCAACAACACTTCAACTTCCTCGGCATCTTCTTCTTTCTCTTTCTTATCAGCCGCAGCAACACCACCACCGCCACCAGTGTCCTGCGCCTTTTCCAGCACTCCTCCCTCAGCAAGCATTTCCTTGGCGAATGGATACTCCTCCTCGGCTTTCTTCAGCTCGATAGCGCACTTCATTTTGAGCTTCTTATCGTTGCGCTTCATCTCTTCCAGACGTTCGCGCTGGAGGATTTCCTTTTGCTTTATCAGAGTAGGATTGGGTTTATTGGTTGTCTTCTTGCGCGGCTGCTTCTTTTGTGCAGCATCACCACTGGCACTGCTGCCAACTCCACCGCTGGGTGAAGTCTGCGAAGAGTTCTGGTCTCCTTCGGATAGATCGACTTCCAGCAAGCTGGCCAAGAGGACTTGAGCGTTGCTCAGGAACTCAGCTTCTTGTAGATTGAGGTTGGAATTTGCGGCTGCTGCCTGTGGAGTTATAGCTTCTGCTGGAGTGGGAGCTGTCAAGGGAGGTGCTGTCTCTGTAGTTGGATTGTTGGTTGAGGGGTCTGGCTTTGTGGTTGGGGCGTCTGGCTTGGTGGTTGAGGCGTCTGGCTTGAGGGTTGTGGCGTCTGGCTTGGAGGGTGAAGGGGGAGAGGATGTTTTAGATACCGGCGCCGATTTCGATGTACTCTCATCATCTTCATTATCCGAATCGAGTGTAATGGTGTCCGTCTTGGGCTCAACGATCTCGATTTCATTATCTTCATCGTCACTGGCTTGTTTATCTGGAGGTGGGAATAATATGAGCATAAATAGGATGCAAATTAATTTTGGAATTATAATTATATTAAAATAACTTTTAACTATGCGACAATGCGGCAGTGGTGTATCTGTGGGAAGTTCGGGGTGGGTGTGAAGCCCTAAACTACTTCCGAATATATTATGGAAACAGCTTGGGTTTCGTTAAGTTCTGAATTTTTGTGGGTTTTTGAGAAGCCAATCAAAACCGTCATCATGTTTATTTTCGAAATGTCAAAATGTAAAACAATTTGTGAGCACGTAATTTTTATTTAATAATACGATCCATTTTTGTAAGGTGAATGCATAGAATAATTGTTATTCTGTGAGTACATAATAAAAAAATCAGTGAATACATGTATTTTGCCAATAAAAAATAACATACAAGATAACTATTACTAGGCCAATGAGAAGATAAAAGTTACGGAATAATTTTTATATGATGTATGAAAAACTAAACCAAGTAATGATTCTGTTAATAAAAAAAACTACCACAACTAACGAAATCATTATAAATCATTCGAATATAATAATCACATGAATTGAATCCTATTTTAAAGTATCACTTGAATCGTAAATATCCTAAATTTAGACCATTTTTAGCTCTAATAAGAGAAATTCGTATATACGATTAAATATAATTATTAAGCTGCCTGTGAAATCTACACTTTAACCTAATTACGATGTCATTCACACGCATCTCGGAAAACGGGAGATCAACGTATGTTCAAAAACTTTAGCTCGTTGACTGGTAAGTTTATGCAATACTTTGGTAGCTGTTCTTTCGAATACTTCTTCCTTTCACGACGTAGACGCAAATAGCAAAATCTGGCCAAATGCCAACGTAGTTTGATGGTTTTGGCGTTACCTATAAAACAGAAAAGAAAAGGACATATAAAACGAAGAGCAAAACCGCAAACCCAGAAATTACGTTTAAAGTCTTTGAGTTCCTCTTCAATTTCAGTCCACTTATGTTCACGCTTGGAGTGGTCATCGTAATGTCGATGCTTGTTGTTCCAGAGTAAGGGTCGCTTATATACAGCGCTCACTACAGCCAGCACGAACTCACGATCGTCCGGCATCTGCTGCAGTTTGAGATCCTGTTCGGGCAACTCATCCAAGTAACCGCAATCCATCATCATTAAATTTTCTCTCTTCATGTCGTTCTCATCGATTTTATACAAGAAATGCAATGTAGCCAAATATTTGGAATACTTCACCTCCAAGTCGGCCAAAGCGTCCTTATTGCGAATGTGCTTCAGGCGGAATGTTTTGTAGAGTTCGTACAAATGAGCCCAGCGATCCACGAGTTCGTCGCAATCGAGAGCTAGAAGTGAAAAAGTTAAAGCAGCTGGTTGGCACTGGCCTGGTAAGGAATGCAGCCTTTTTGAGGTGTATGCGAAAAATAATGCATTCTTTCTTGCTAGAGACTTTTTTCGAGTTCTGATTTCTTCTCGATTCATATCTACTATAAGAAATTAGCTAAAGGCTGCATTCGTAAACCAGTTGGTGACACCTACTTGGCAGCTGTTTCCATAAATGCGTCCACAACGACCTGCGCGTTTGCTCATCCATTTTGTAGCACGCAAGATCGGTGGTCCTGCGCCAAAGAACAGGATTGCATTTCACGAAGTTGATGATCTTCATGTCTATCCTGCTGATTTCCAACGGTTTCATGGTTGTACCATGAAAGTCTGCCCTATCATCCGGGGGCTCTTCTTGCTCGGCTTCAGAAGCACTGTTTGCCGCACTCTCTGCAACGGTCATCAGCCGCTTCTCCTGATCACTCTTCCCGCCATCGACGGAAAGCCTTCCGGCGGACACGTGCTCATTCCCTCCCTTATCCACCGGCAGCCAGTCGCGTTGCGCCAAATTGCGATTAAATAAGAAGTTAACCGCTTTGTCGTAGTGACCATTGTAGCGTTTGCCGATCCGCAGTCTCTCCTCGATACGCACGAAACGCTTGCGTATGTTCTTCCAGCGCAGCTTGATGTTCTCATTGGGGCGGAAATGCTGGCCGATTTGGTGCCAGTACTGGCGCGTTATCTCGTAGTTGCCGTAGTCCGGGTGGCGTGTGCACCAAATCGACGGATACTGTTCGATGAGGCGCATGAGCTTGTGATCGATGGCGTGTGATTCGTCCGAATGACGGTGGCTTTCGGTCTCTCCCGTTCCGCCCCCAGGTCTGCTCATATCGTAGTCGTCTTCTTCTTCGTACTCAGCATTCTCTTCATCAGCTCCCATGCAAGAATTGTACAGGCTACTGTCCTCCTCATACCGAGAATGCGAAGTTGCATCTTCTGGATCGGGGTTATCACTGCTGGGGGTCTCCTTGCCGAGGCTTTGCTGTGTTTCAGTTTCAGTTTCTCCTGTGGTGGTTGCTGTTGGCTCTTCTTCAACATCATCTTTACTAGCAACGGCATCTGCGAGCTGATCAAGGGTTTCATGATTACCATTAGCATTACTTTCTGCCTCAGCATTAACAGGAGCATCCATGTCAGTATGAGCATTTTTGTTCTCATCGTCATCATCAACTGTGAAACATGTGCCAAGTTGCAGCAGTGGCGACAACGGGAGCTCGCCAACACCGCTCTCCCCGCCCCCGTTTTCGCCTAGATTTGCATGCAAGCTTTTGCGGTATTCGTAGATTTGATGGTGGAAGCTGTTGCTGCCGGTGTTAAAGAACTCTACATCGTCGAGTTGACCGTAGCGTACATAATCCACGCCTGCAAAGTGTGCGAGCAGAACAAAATCAATCAAGGAAATAAAGGAACTCAAAGTTACATTCGATTTCATTGCCTAAGACATTTTTTACACATGGACCAAATTAACACAGTAAGAATTAAATACTCGCTTAGAATTTTGAGCATAGCTTTAATTTCGCTTTAATTTGGATTTTTTATTTTTACTTCGAGGTTTCCGCAACTCTATCTTATTTTAGTCCATGGTCCATCTTTAAAAGATTAGTTTTACTCTGCAAGTAAAAAATGCCAAGTGTGTCAATGAAAAGGAAAGTAAAAAGTGCAGAATACTTACTGCAGTACACGACGGTGGCGGTTTTGATTTTGATTTTTTAGCACGGCTTGAAAACACTTTTCATTTTAGAAAACTTTTCGTATAAGTCCATGTGAAGAAATGACTTAAGACAATGATCGACTTTAAAAATACAAATACGAGCAAGGAATACTTGAAATTAAATAAAGTTTAACTAAAAATTACTAAGAAGTATTTAGCTTAATTCTAATTTTGGTCTATGGTTTCAGTAAAATAGACACTGAAGGTCCGGCTTCTATAAGGGAAAGATTGAGTTAATCGAGATTCAACCTTAGTTACAGAACTTTCAACTAGTCCTGACATGCACCAGTTTTTTGGCTGAATTCAAGTATCAAATTTTTATTCACTCAAGTCAGATTTTTTTTTATTTTCTTTTTTTATACCCTACACCCAAAGGGAGTAGGGTATATTCACTTTGTTCTTCCGTTTGTAACGCAGAGAAGGAGACGAGATAGATATAGAAAAGTATATATAATCTTGCTCAGCGTCACCTCCTGATTTAGCCATGTCCGTCTGTCTGTCTGTTGAAATCACGATTACGGGAGAAAAAAAAGAGATATCGCGATGAAATTTGGCACAAATATTCTTTGTTATGTAGGGCTGTTTGGGATTGAAAATGGGCGAGATCGGTAAGCAGCCACGCCTACTTTACTAACGGAATGTAAAGGCACCGAGGTATCTAAATGTATTACCAATTTGGGTACAGAAAAGGGGCGTGGTCCGCCCACTTATATAAAAGTTGTCTATATCCCATAAACGGTTCGTAATTCTATCTAGCAGTACCTGGAGACATTACAAAAACATTTACCCGAAGTGGGCGTGGGCGCTTGTACAAAAGTTGTTAAGTGGCGAAATTATAATTTTTTCAGTTACTCGGGTGTAGGGTATTTAGATTTCGGCCAGGCCGAAGACAACATTCTTACTTGTTCATAATTCAGTAGCCACTACTTCAGGGTTTTTTCTGTTGCAGCTTTTTGTGCAGATAAAACGAGCTACTGTAAGGACGGGTAATAGAGAGAGGGGAAGGTAAGGAATATTTTTCCCTTCACTTTTCCTTCCTTGAGCTTCAACTAACTTATTCGCGGTGTTTGCTAAAATTTCAGGTGAATAAAATCTGCTTATGAAAAAAAAAGAAAAATCGAATGCCTAAACTACCCCCTCTCCGCGCCCCACAAACAAATCTGAACAGGTTCAAAAAAAATTCGCCCAACACTACTTATAATATAAGGCAAATGAATTTAACCTACCTGCTGCCAGCTGCCCGTTTTGCAAGCTGTCTGCATCGTTAACGAATCCCAGATGACGCATATCCGCCAGGCATTTGTCCTGCAAGCCCTTGAATCTGCCGATGGCATAGGTCAACAAGTACGAGAGGTGTATGTAGAGCTCCTTGACTTCCAGGTAGTTACGTGCCTGCTTGTATGCATTCGAGTTGGTGAGGGTCTGCACTTTGCCAGTCAGGTGCTGGCAAATTTCCATGGCATTGAAGACCTGGTCCTGCAGCTGCGAGCGCGCCTGCCCGATGGGCGTGTTGGGAAAGATAAGACGCGTCATCGCAGGACGTACAATGCTAATTGGTGGCGCATGCGGTGGCGGCTGCGGTTGTGGTGTTACCGATCCTGCCGGATGGGGCAGTTGAGTGCCTCCTGAGCCGTTGATCACGTGTATCTGCGGCGGTGGCCCGTTGTGCATGGCAGTGACCGTGGTGTGGCCCACCATGGTGTTCTGATAACGCAGCATTTGTGGATGCTGCTGTGGCACGTGCTGTTGTATGGTGATCTGAGGGTACTGTTGGGTGCTGTTGGGATGTGTTGGTGCTATCTGAACGGGTCGTGTGGAATGTTGGGCCTGCATGTGCACGTTACGTTGCCACCCGTGAGGCGGCTGTGTAGGCTGAGCAGGCGACGGTGGTTGGCCGTGAGGTGTCGTTGGCTGGCCGTGAGGTGCCACTGCCTGATTGCTGGCGCCTTGTCGCTTCACTTGGATCAGTTTGCCGTTGGGCAAGCGGAAGGTTTCCTGCTGTGCAGCCGTGTTCAGATCTATGCGGTACCCGTTGATGGTGTGGTAGACGGGTGAAGTATTACTGGTGGAGGGTGCGCGAGGTCCCAGTACTGTGCGACGTCCCCCAGACGAAGGCGTAATAGGACGCATTTGTACGCTCGTGTTGCGTAGCACCAGTGGTGGGGGCGTGTTTTTAGCAGTGGCGCTTAGCATCGGACTGTTGCCGCCATAGTTGCTAGTGTTCTGAATCGACATTACCTTGGGCGTTGAGACCACAGGCGATTGTGAGGGACGCTGTTTGGCGGAAACAGTAATTTGGCAATCTGGCTCCAACATGCTCAACAGGTCAGGAGTGCAGACGACCTCATCGTTGCTGTGCTTAGCACGCTTGGCGGCAGGTGACTGGCTGCGGGGCACGATTTTTTGCAGCTTCTTGCCGGTCTGGCCGGCTGGACTTGCGCTGGATGTACTACGGCGCGATAGAGAATCAATGCTCTCCACAGAGTCAGACATGTTGCCACACTTGGCTTTGGCAAGACGACAGCAAGTGCTCTGATCCTTCATCATCAACTGCTTCGTTTCCGACTCCGGCAAGTTCTTTGCTACTATTAATCTAAAGAAGCGTAGCCAATGAGTTACAAAAAGACGACTTTTACCATCCAAAAACTCACTTCTTCTGCTTCTCGATGAACTTGATAAGAGCCCAATGCTGTGCACGCAGTGGCCACAGAATCTTCGGGGCGCAATTGAAGCAGCTCCAGTTCTCGTTCTGCTCGATGTCGGCCACAACGCCCCGCGACAAGTTCTTCACGATGCACGACTTACAGAAGACGTAAGGACAGTTGGAGCAACAGTACACCTCGCCACCCTGGCCACACCAGCGACAGTAGAGCTCCGAACCGTCTTCGCCCTTGCTGAACTCGCCGCTGTTGTAGAAGTCGTGGCACTTGGAGCAGTGAGTCACGCGCAGCACGGGGTGCATCTTGATGATGCCCTCTTGCGAGGGCGCGGTGCCGATGTGCATCTTGCACGTGGTGCAGTGCAGTTTGCGGTCGCGAACCATCTCGATGTTGGGATAGGCCTTCAGGTAGAAACGACGTTCATCCTCGCTGAGACTTGGATCGAATTCGGAAGGAGACGGTTCTGAAGAAAGAAGAAGTATGTTTGTATTTAGCGGTCTGAGAAACTTTCGCTCGAGTCTTCAATAAAAACTAACGGCTTGATTTCCAAAGCTGTATGTCAAAGGTTTCAGACAAAATTTAAACATCAACCGATTAGTTGGAGTGAAAAATACTGCTAAGTATCGAGGTACAGTATACACTCATATAACTGACTAAAAGCGAACGAGTTCGTTGTACAATCGCATTCATTTCCAGCTTACTTAAATGAAAAATAGAAGCAACACTTCAGTATTTAAACGAACGAAGCTAGAAGAATCGGTGTTATTCTGTAGGAATAACGTAAACCTCGCTAATTCGGACAAGCATTTACTTAAATTTGGTAGTTTTTAATCGAAAGAATATCAAGAGAGTTTTTGTGACTCTTTATTTGCACGAAGGAAAGTAGATTTCTGTGGGAAATTTTGCAAATTTTGACAGCGTTAGTTTTTATTAACAAAAATCTCAATTACAATAAAGTTACCTTTAAATATTTTCCTAATTCTATCCTTATTCGCTTTTACGTAAAATATAGTAGATTTGGACACTTTGAATATTTTAGCCACCTTCCTAAGCGATTGACCGCTTTCAAGGCTATCCAAAATTTTCTGCTTGTCAGAAAAGGTTAATTTTGCATACTTTGGCATATTTGGAGTGTCAGAAGCAGCTAAAATTAGTAAAAGCAGCTTTTAATGAGGGACTAACAAAGCAGAGAGCTTTTGATGGAGTTGAAGGAAAAGTGAGAATACCATCTGTATTCATAAAACGTCTTGTTACACTCGCATTGGAATTACCTTCCAATAGTTTTTGATTTCTAGCCTAATTTTTATTATGTAAGAAGTAGTGAATGAGAGTATAAAATGACTTTAATTTGAATATATTTCCTAACTATCAACCGTTTCGCGATTTCCGCGAAAGAAGTGGTTCGGTAAATGTTCGAAAAAGGAAGTGTCCTGATAGCATTTTTTAATCAAGGATACTAGCGAATTAGCGAGGCTTTACTGTACAACAGAGCTTCAGTCTAAACAGGGACGAAATGAAGTTTTAAAAGCTCATTACACATTAAATAATACTAGATAATAATATCGAAAGCTTCAATTTTGACTACAATTATACAAAATCATAGAATTGCATTAAAAATCGAACTGATTTGTTTTATATAACCGCGCACAATTGATGTAATAACCAACCGATAATTGTATAATCGGTGTTAATAAAATTAATAAAGGAACAGCTGATTGATAGGGTATCAGCTGATTAAAAGTTACTTCTCCATAAATAATTATAAAAGCTATTGTAAGAAGTTTTTTAATTATAATTAATATTGGACAGGACGAAAAAAATGTCTGAACATAATTCAGAATAACCAAAGCTAGTCAATAGATACAAATTATTCTGATCTTTAGTAGGACTTAAAAAGCTTAGCTTCTCCGGACTTTCAAAAGCTTTTTGTTAAAATTTTGAATTTTTGAACTTTTTTACTTTAGTTGTAAGATTTTTTAATCGTTTTGTATAGATTAAATGTAACGGTAATGCTGTACTGCGGAACTCTAACTGTAAGTTTAACTTATCTACAGCTTTTCCAGATAAAAGTATCAATAAGCTCTTGCTTAGTGAAGATTGAAGATCACTTCAAAAAAGCTTAACATGAATTTAGCAGATTACTAAAGCCGCAAAAGCTTTTGTGATTTCCCTTTTTTTAAAAACAGCCAGAGGGCGCCATCCAGCAGTAGCTTTCAAGTTTTCACTTAGCGACTACACCAACCCGAGTCAGTACTCTTAATAAACAGAAACCGCTGTTTGTGTCATGCATACAACTGCAATTGGCGCGCTCTCTCCAGCCGCAAATCGGTTTGTGTCCGAATAGGAACGTAGAACGAAAATTAGGTTAGGAAATCAAGATGTCGACCAAATCCGAGTGTGCCGAGGGGATACATAAGAATTTTCGGGAGGATTGATTGGTTTTCTAAACTGGGATAAGACACATATTCAGCTTTCAATAAACATAAAATTTACCTTTATCGATGTCGATAACCTCGGTACTGGGCGACGGAATTTCTCCACTCATTGTGCTTTGCTACTTGCCTCCGCTAGAGTCTCGCTGATGTTATGTAGTTATGGGTGCTCCGCACTTTCTGCAGGAGGATATGAATATTTTTGCTTCCCTCCACGGAAAATTCGTTTATTACATTTATGTTAACACAACTGCCACAAATTATTTGCAAGAAAACAAACTCAATAAAATCTTCCCACTTTTTCCTATGTGAGGGTGTGTGTTTGATGAAAAAACCAGACAGTGTAGCAGCAGCTGTATAAAAACACGACTTCACTTCACCACCTTCGATTTCAATATGGCGGTTCGTCGGCTTGATTTCGTATGTTCAATGCTCCATGTTCCTGAATTATTTTTACTAGAAACCCATGACATATCTGTCATTAAGGAACGACTTCTGTCGTATGTTGCAGAAGGTATGAAAGGGAGAGAAAACGATAAACTGTCATCGACGAACACCAATCGCAGTGCGTTGCCATGGTAGCTGTAAAAATGTACAAAAAAAATGTTGACAAGGAAGTCAAGGACCATCAGAAATTGTAAATCCTAAAGCAAATAACTACAAGGTAGATCCGAAATGGCCAAATAAGATGGATTTTATATGCTTTTTTAGGAATACATTTTACCCTCCTCATTTTCTATTGAGTTCCTTCTGATAGGAGGAAATAGGTTGTTTTACATATATCAGGGATCCATTGACAAGACATCTAATCTCAGTAATATATTCAGTTATAAAAACCTTGGTTGGGTTTACCTATTTTCTAAGTATTTAAAGAAACCTTTTATGCCTAATTTATGTGCGAATATCCAAAGTATATAAATACTGAATAAAATCTAAAAAGAGGGACTCGAGGTACTGGCACTGTGTCTAGTACTTTTCTTCGGAACCCTACAAAACAAATCTAAATTCTGTTTTCAATGAATGACAGTGCAATTAAATCCCTGGAACCGATTTACATATATATTCATCAATCCCGGATACCATATTTATATCTGTCTTTGCAACATAAGATAAAACGAAGGAGAGTTTTAGGCCGCACGTATATAATGTAATGGCCATTATAAGATGTCGCAGGGAGTGATAAAATTTGAGGTTATTTTTTATTACAACACATTTTTTCTCTAACATTAATTAATAAATGATTAAAATAAATACTTAATAAAAAGCCCCATTGGATTTATTTTTCCCAAAGCTTTTAAATATTTTGAGAATTATACCTCTCCTTGTATTCTCCGATCTGCCGTAAATTGAATGTAAACACAGCTTAATTTTCTCGTGGTAGAATTTTCTAGCCCAAAAGCTATAAAGCCGCGGTTACAATGAGAAGTGTTGTGCTTTTATTTTATCTTTTTGAACGATAACTAATTTGACTCACCATTCGGTGTTTATAACGATCCGAAATTTTATTTTTATTCTGCCAGACTGGCAAAACTTTTTATTCATAAAATATTGTCTAAATATAATATATATATATATATATATGTAATTATTTAGAATAAACGTTATTTATTTATTTTTTCTAATATTTTTTTTGGTTTAAATTTAATACGTTAATTTTTGTAGAAGCATTACTTTTATAAGTTCGTACAAAAGCCTCGGACTCAGAGCCGTTGTATGTTGTGAGTCTCCAAATGAGCAATTGAGTCAGCGTTTATTTCTCTGATCTTCCTCTAATATTCTTTCGGAAACAATAAATGGTGCCAACCGTCTCAAACTCTTCAATTTTTGCTTAAAACACAATTGGAAGCTGTAAACAATAAACACATTTGTTCTCGGTTATCTTTATCTCATTCTCTTACGGTCAAAACATAATTACATCCCAAGGACAAAACACAAGAATTGAATTGACAGATTGTCAATTCCTGTGTTAAAATGTAAACAAAGGAATATCAAAAGAAAAAGAAGAGCACTTTGTGTGTGTCAAATCATGCTTTTTCAAGCCGAATTTTATCCTTAAACTAAATTGGAAGCACTTTACACAAAATCAGCTGGTAAAATTACACAGGCTCTTATGGGAATCATTTATCTGAGGAAAAAAGATAATTTATCTGAGAACAATTGTTCATAGATAAAAAGACAAATGTCTTCGGGTTAGATCTATTTCTACATAGATTCTGCAACCCTGAATGTCTCAAAATTCTCGTATTACCATCTGTTTACAAAAACGATTTCCTGACTTTGCAAAATTGCAATGAATTGCGATAAACGCAGCAGAGAGGTCAGAAGTCAGTAAAATCGCCAAACAGTAACAAAAAATTAAAAGAGCTGAGAATTAAAACCAGCAGCGGGAATCATAAACGAGATGTCGTCGGGAGCGTCAACATCTGCCGGCGTTGCGTCGCAACCAATGGGCGAGTTCTTCTTCGGGTGGGATCTGCTCTACAAAACCATCGAATCCGCAGTCAATAAGCAATCGGATGTGCTGATTGCACTCGGTCATTTCGTGCTGATCAAGTACTGCAAATTCGAATGCATAGGATTGGGCGAGGACGTAAGTTGGTGTCGGTGTTGTGCGTTAAATTGTTTCAACATCGCGACTGAAATTCGTAGAAGACTGTGTCGGATGATGAAGTGGGCTCTGAGCTGCTACCAGACGGCTGGAATGATGAGGACAGCAAGTACGCACTTCGTTACAGATACAATGGAAACTTGTATCTGCTGCTGGGCCACAGAGCCGAGGATTGCTTGATCATGAATTTGCTTGACGTTAAAACCAAAAAGGTCTCGAATATTGGGTTGGAGCCCAATGAACTGGTAAAGAACAAAAAAGGGTCTCTCAGAGAGATCTTGCCAAACGCATCGGAGATAGTGGATCGGTATCGCAAGGAGCTCATTGATCCGGTGAGTCTGACTTCAGCAGTCAATCATTAAAGAAAGAAAAAGAACCTATTTAACGAAATTCCCAAAGGTGTTTTCCGGCACCACCCAAGAGGTTACCACGCAGACAACAACGGCCTTGAGACGGTCGGAATCTGGCGAGGATCCTCTGCGTATCGGCCCACCTATGCGACCGGTCGGGTATGTCTGGGAGTGCAGGGATCGCATTTCAAATAACCGCATTTTCAATTGCAGGTCGTTCATGCCAGCTGGCATGGATCCACGTCCCTTTGGTTTTCCCGACGTAGGGCGCGGAGACCTGGATCCGTTGGGGCGCGGCGGCTCGGGTAATCTATTTGAATTTCCGCCACATCGCCCACCGCTGTATGGAAATGCGCAACCGCGCTTCGACCCGTTTGGGCCACCAGATCCCAACGTACGGCCCAATCCAAATCCGGATCATTTGCAGCCACCTAACTTCGGAGGCCATAATTACTACATGTGAAGCAACGCGGTCCGACAAAATTTAAATTCAAGCTCCCACTTCGGTACGAATTAAAATAAAATGATTTCGCAGCTGCTTCACAGATATTTCTAGAACAGTCAGAGTTGTAAAAATGCTAATGGCGAAAAGTAGTCTCTACATTAAATGTTAGGATTGCAAATGATACGAATTAAAAATGAATTGCTGTGAAATTCTGATTAAATTATTCGAAAATTGATATTTGAGTTTGGTTAATTTTCATGTAAATAATCAATGTAATTGACATTTTTATAGTACGAAATAATTTTAAATATTTAAGCAAAGAATTTTATATTGAATGTCTTTAATATTTTGAATTATTTCAAACACATAAAAATTAACCAAATCATAAAAATTAACCAAATTATACGAAAATTATTAATCACATAATTATTCAAATTATCAGCAAAATTAGATTACGATTATTAAGTGTTCGTTTGAGCATTTTACAGCTTTGATAACAGTGGATATTTTTGTAACAACTTATACAATAAAAATAAAGCTTTCGCACCAACTTTGATTGGGTTTTATTTCTTGCAAAGGAAAAGACAGAAGTATTTGAGTATTAACACTTTATTAATGCCAAGAATAATTCAAATGGGGACATTAATTTGAGCATTACAGTTGCTACATACCAATTTATTACATAAAGTTTTCAATCAAATCTCCAAAAACGTCCAATAAGTAGAAGCAATTTGTGTCTAATGTGTGCGTAGCGAGACACATGATTATCTTACGCTAGACAACAAATTCTGTTTTGAGTTTATCAGTTAATAATAATAATAATGAACCAGCGTACATAAAAAATCGTCTTTTCCATATCATATTTGCATTCATACTTTTTAAGCTTAATGTTAATAGAAGTGTAAACTAATTAATCTCTTGAAAGTAATAGATATACATAATTAAAAATAACCTAAATACATTTAATACAAACAAATACTTTGCAAGCATAAAGAAATCTTTGCTTTCCAAGTGTTTGTTAATAATAAATTGAACTTTAATCTCTCCTTTTGAAGGCATTAAAGAAGAGATTTGCAGAGTCGCTAAGTGTAAACAATTGATAAGTTATTTTTTTCTAAGATTAATACAAATTTCGTCTGAAGAATGATTTTATTATAGGAAATTTAGGGAAGCTTTTGATCGTATGAAAACCTTATAGAAAATAAGAGAAGAAAAAGAAGGAATTAAGAAAGAAATAAAGTAATTTTAAACTGAAAGTAATTTTAACCTGAAAGTAATTTTAAACTGAAAGTAATTTTAAACTGGAAGTAAACTGAAATAATAATCCAATCGAAATGTTTATTTTAATGGCGTATTTTTGATTATCTCGTTATCATTAATATATAATAATATCTTGCTAAAAACTAATGTTTAACTTACTAAAAATTCTGTAAGAAATTTCATTACAAATGCCAAACCTCTTCTCAGAATCGATGCTGAAATTATCAACTTACAGACCTTTTCAATCATTAATTTAAATCGAAAATTATATTCTAAATTTCAATTATTTTGTTGTGTAAGATGTGGAGTTGTTTTCACTATTTGATTATATATTTATATTTATGTTTATTGCTAAGTGAAACACTGATAGAAGTTCTAAATTAAGTATTTCAATTAGAATTATTCTTCACTATCTTTCATTGCATTCATATACGAAATACGAAATGAATACAGAAACTAAATATGAAATTTGAGAATTGAAAATCTTCAGTGAGAAGTTTTCGCAACACTTGTGTCGTCCGCAGCTTCCTCAAGGCGCAGCTTCAATCCCATTCGCCGATATACATGGTGCGTGGAGTGGGCACGTAGCCGCGCGTGGGCAGCGGCACGCGTCCGTAGATGTGATTGTACGGCGACTCCACCAAGTCCGCGTCTGCAAGTAGAGGGGCAACCGTTTAGTTCCGTTTAATAATGAAATTCATTTATACCAAACAAATTAATGTTAAAACTACAAACGTAAAACGTAGAATTTTATGAGTTAAATGTTGATGTTGGGTTAAAAATGTTAAGGAACGCGAAACTACCTGCGGGCCGAGAATTTCTAATTGTCAGGCAGTGTGAATGTTACGTGGAGCTGGAGAGGGGTTAAGTATTACTTGTAGAAGGGTTAAGTATCTCGGATTTATCGGTGACTAACATTGAAATCGATGTAGGGTATCAAAAAACAAGTTCGGGAAAAATGTTAGAAAAACGACTTTTCCTTCAAAAGGGACCTCGACTTCCTACGGAGGACAGCAGAGCTATACAAAGCTGGCAGGAATAATATGTACAGCAGCATGGAATGTTCTCCACCATCACCCCGACCACCTTCCCACCCCTCGCTTCCTCACCAACCCGCAAAAAACAAAGCGCACCACGCTACCAGTCAGCAGTCGTCAGCAATTCGTACAAAAGCATGAACGATAAAATATTTATAAAGAAATCGGCATCCTGTCGTCCTCCGACATTTCGATCGAGGAGACCGAGAAATACGCACACAATTCGAGACCGGGCTGGAGGGCAACAAGTCGTGTGCGGCTCGTCCTGCGTTCAATAATCTAATATCAGAATCTTCTTGTGACTGAGACTGCGCGGCTTTCGCGGCTTCAGATATCCGTAAATGGATTCCATGTCACAAATGTCAACGCGACTTGGTCGGCTTGTGTTCGCTTGTTGGATTTGTTGTTGTTGGTGTTGGATTTGTTGTTGTTGTTGTTGCTGTTGTTGTTGTTGCTGTTGTTGTTGCTGTTGTTGTTGCTGCTGTTGTTGGTGTTCTGATGATCGTATTTGTTTACTATTATCGCTGCTGTCAATGTTATTATTATTTTTATTGCTGTTGTTGTTGTTGCTACCATTATTATTCATATTATTGTTGGTCATAGTTTGTCTTTGTAGTTGTTGTTGTTCTTGCTGTTGTTGCTGTTGTTGTTGTTGTTGTTGATCTTGTGTCGTTATTTGTTCAAGTTTCGAAGCCGCGTTTGTCTTCTGTTGCTGCTGCTGCGTTCTATTGTTCGCTTGTTGCTGTTGCTGACTTTGTTGCCTCTCAAAATTGTTCTGTCTGGACGATATGTTGTTCAAATTGATGTTGTTGTTGTTCTTGTTGTAATGTTTTGCCATAAAATCCTTGCTTCTGCCGCGCGACTTCCAACACGGTGGCGGCAGATCCGGTTGTGTTGTTGCCTTCAGTGCCGCGTTCTTGTTGTTGTTGCTATTGTTGTTGTTGTTGCTATTGTTGTTGTTGCTCTCCGTCGCACATCTACTTGTTCTCCGGTCGCGCGCTCTGACATGTAAATCCGAATTATTATTGTTGCTGCGCTGGTCAAAATTTGAGCGCGACATTTGATCGCGATCGGCCGCTTGCCGCATGCGATCGTAAATGTTGGCCGTCGAGGGCGCCTTCTGCAGACGCCGCTGCCGCCCGCCGTACAGGTACAGCGTGCCCTCCTCGGCGGGCTGCTCGAAGAAGCTTTCGATGGACTGCGACTTGCTGCGCGACGCCCACAGAGCGGCGCCTTTGACTCCCTGCTGCTGCTGCTGCTGCTGCAGTTGGGTCGGCGTCAGCTGCCGCTCGCTCGCCGCCTGCCGCTGTCGCGCGACCGCACGAATGTCAGAGTAGTAGTCTGTCTGCTGCGTCGCGTCGAGGAACGCTTGCTCGTCGTCGTCGTCCTCGTCGTCCTCGTCGTCGTCGTCGTCGTCGTCTTTGTCGTCGTTGTCGCGTCGAACGTTTTTCCTGCGCTCGTACTGCGCCTGCGGCTTCGTTTGTGTTTGCCGACTGTGTCGCGCGGCATGCGATTTGTGGTTGTTGTCGCTGCTGTGCAGGCGGATTGCGTTTGTGTTGCGAGGTTTCTCACGTTGCATCGCCTGCGGCCGGCGCATGTAATCCTGCTGTAAGTCGAGGTCCATGTCAAGGTCGAAGTTCAGATCAAAGTCGTCCGTGTGGCGCTCGCAGCCGCCGCCGTCTTCTGCGCAACACCGTTCGCGGCCCAACTCAGAGAGGTCGCTCTCACTGCACCACTTCATCAGCTGCTGCTGCGTCGCAGGGACGTCCAGCAGGCTGCCGCTGAGGCGCTGGTGCTGGCGCAGCTGCTGCTGGCTCAGGCTGCGCGGCGGTCGCGCTGGCGGCACCGCGCCGAAGAGCGGCGCCAACGCGTAGCAGCTGACGCAGTTGCAATCGCCTCCGACGTCCTGCCGCGTGCGGTGGGGCGAGTGATTCCGCTCCAGAGCGGCGCTCGAGCGGCGTGAACGTGAAGCGGCGCCGGCGCGCTGATGGCCGCCCAACTCCGGCGCGTGTTTGTCGTGTTTTCGTTGTCGTTCGGCTTGTTGTTGCTGTTGTTGCTGTTGTTGCTGCTGTTGTTGTCTGTGTGGTGCCGGTTGGTGATGGAAATGCGGTGCATGGGACTCAAACGGGTCGCGCGGCCGATGGCGGTGATGGTGGTGATGATGATGGCGGTGATGGGGGTGCGGATTCGCGTGCAAGTGCGAGTGCTGGTGGTGCTGGTGGTGTGCGTGACGCAGCGACGGCTTCATCGCCGCACTCGGTCGTGCCAGTGCCAGTGCCAGTCCCAGTCCCACTCCCAGTCCCAGTTCAGTCGGGTCGTCGGTGGGGGACAACAGAAGCGCGTCGCTCGTCCCAGTGGCTGCCGCCGCTGGCATCGCGGCCGCCGCGGCACCCAAGAGGGGCGGCAGCGCCCGCGACTGCTGTTGGGCGACTTGATGGCGGTCGACTATGAAATTCGCGGACGCGGACGCGGACGAGGTCGCCATGCGACTAGAAATACCCCTACCTATGCCGCTCTCGTAGCTGCGCGTCTGCCACATCTGGTGGTGGTGGTGGTGGTGCGCCGCCGCCGCCGCCGCCGGGTGGTGCACCGCCTGCGCCGCGGCCAGCGCCATCATCTGCTGCTGCTGGATGTGGTGCGGGTGCATGTGCGGCGGTGCCGGGGCGCGAATGGCCGGATGCAAGCCGGCTGCAGCCAGCGGCATGTGGACCAGCGAGGTCTTCTTCTGCGCCAGCGTTCCCAGGTGGCTGCTGGAGCCATTGACGATGTTCCCGTTGCCGTTGCCGTTGCCGTTGGTGTTCCCGTTGCCGTTGCCGTTGCCGTAGCTGCCATTGTGGCCGTTGGACGGGTGGTCCTTCGACGACTTGGAAGACTTCACGAAGTTGGGGACGCGTGCGCGCAGACCGCAGTAGTACGGATCGTCTGGAAAGACAAGAAGAGGATGTTGCATGTTTACAAATTGCCTCGAGTCGCTCCGTTTTTGGGTCAAACAGAACTCTGAAAGAGTTTCTGTTGGAACGGCGGTTGCCCGTCATTTGTTGCCCTCGTGAACTGCTAAACGGCAATCGAAACCATGGAAGTTGCAGTGGATTCTGGCGGCCGACTCTGGCAGCCTTTTAAGGTTGGTCAACACACGAGAACGCCGCTTGACATACAAATCTCAAGTCGCTCAACGACGTCGACGTCTGACTGCCACTCCAAATGTCGACGAGGCGGGTGGCGCAGTCAGCACGCCGCAGACTTGAGAGGCACGACCTGCTGTTGTTGCTTTCCTTGCGGGGGATTCCAACAATTGCTTACCGTATTTCTTGTTGTCTTTTCCTTTGTCCGATTTACCACGCGATAATTTTATGCGACTTTCGACATCAATGTCGTCGTAGTCCGGCTGTAAAAGCGACAAAAAGAATTATCGCTGATTAAAAGGCAACATTAGAATACACATACAATGTGTCGTAAAAAAATTAAGAGAATTTTATATTGTTAGATGAAACTTTTTCAGAGTTCAATAAATCGCGCGAATGAAGGTTCGCTGCAAGTTTGTTGCTTAAGTCATTCTTTGTTCTCCGCCTTCGAGTTGCGGAGTGAAAACACGCCAAAGACTTAAGCAGCGAACTTGCTCCACTTAGCTCAGCATTGAATTTCGCCAGGAGATTCTAAATTCTCGCTACGTAACGCAGTAGAAAATCAAATAACTGTGTTGGCAACAACAATGTATTCTCTAGTTTTTTTTATTTTTTTCTACATATTATTCTTTTCATAGCTTTTTATTCTACCAACAGCAGCAGCGCATATTAATTCCGCGCTGACGCTCAACGCATCGACGGCCGTCTCGAAAATCAATCGGGCGCGCAGCGGCACCGCATAGCAGCACGTAACGCGGAATGTGGCCGGCTTCGCGAGCGAGCGATGGATGGCGTAAGCGTTCGCTGGCCAGCGCGGCTGTTGTGTGGCAACATTTTCACCCGACCAACTGGTTGTGGGTTCCGCAGAGAGGGGAAGTGAAGGAGTGGGAGGGGAGAGGGGAGCGCAACTCCAACAAGTGTAACAAGTGTAACTTTTAAGACGAAGTGCGGCCACTGAAGTGAGCTGAGCGCGCGGAGGCAGCTGTAAAACACGCAACACATCGACCGAAATTAATTATGAAATTCAATATTTCACTTGATTTTATGAAATTCAACATGTTATTCCAAGAATTTTAACTAATTTCACGTCTAATGATTCTGATTTGCATTGACTTGCAAGGAATTCAACGGAATTTGAATGCTTTTTCCGCCAAACTCTTTTTTTTCTCTCTGAAGTCAAGACTGAATAAATTACTTCATACTAATTAAGCTGAGTAAATTCCTAACTATGTATTTTTCTAGTTAATAACACATTAAATAGCAGAACAAGTTTGCGTGCTCCTGTTTTGCTGGCTACAGCGTGGCCAGCAGTGAATTAGATTGAGTTCGGCGCTGGAGTTCTGCATACCGAGCGAGCGAACAGCAGCAACAACACGACTTCGTCCCTCTTCAGCGTCGCGTTCGGCTTCAGGTTCACCTTCGGTTACCCACCGCCGCCACGAAGTTGGTGCGCTGCTTTCATAACCCGAGCGTCGGCGTTTATTAACACGAGAGTCTGCATTAGTGTTGAGCAGCGCTGCTGCTTTTGCTTTCGTGTTGAAAACTAGCATTGAAACTAAATCTGGTTTTGTTTTTAATGCAAATTCAGCAGAATAATCTAGCAAAATGTTTTTAAAATGTGTGTGGAATATAAAAGAACGTGAAATTGTGAGAATAACTTGAAAAAATTAAAAGCGAAAGTTAGGTGAAATTTTTTTAAAACTGAAATTGCAATTAAAAATCATCAAGTTAAAAAAAAACTCACTCGAACTCACTTTCAGAAGATTTTACGCTCGCTTTCAGAAGACAACTGAATGAAATTTTAAACCCACACGCACACACACACACGCACACACGTAACCCCCGCTAATCTCTCACGCACAACAACCGCTCTGCTCTCTTCTCAGCCGCTCCTGGACTCACCTTTGGAATCAAATCGTGCGCGTAAATGTTGTCTCTCGGCGGCAATTTCGGCGGCTTCTCGCTGCGTTTGTGCGCCAGTGGCTGCGTCTGCAGCAGCAGCTGCTCGCGTCTGGCGGCCGCATGGTCGGCGCTGCCGTTATTCAGATGCATTCCAGCCGCAGCAGCAGCAGCAGCAGCGCCACCACCGCCGCCGCCGCCGCCGCCATTAACGACAACCGCCTGCTGGTGTGCGAAGCCGGAGCTGCCCGAGCTGCCGCTGCCGCCGCTGCCGTTGCCGGCCACGCTGTACGGATCCTCGTCGGGGATGGGGATGCGCGGCCGATTCTTGATGTCCACCGCGGGCCGTTGCACTGCGAGAGAGGGGAAAAAAAGAAAACTCAATGCGCGCTTGAAATTGCATTGAAATCGGCGAAGTCGGCGAAGTCGGCGAAGTCGGCGAAGTCGGACGGATGCGAGCAGCTACGAGCGGTCGGCAGCCGTCGTCGAGTGGCTTTTGGTGTCTTTAGCGGTTTTCCGTGCTGGTTTCTTGCGTTTCCAGTAGCATTTTATTGTTTTCCGCAGCGCAATTCCTCGCTTTTAATGCACTTTTATTTTCAAAACAGTTTCGTGTCTCGCCAAGCCTTCGAACGAAATCCTCCGCTGCAACTCACTTTTAATATTCTGCACGCTCGCGCTGAACTCGCGGACTCGCAGGCGCTGCACGCGAACGCAGCGCCGCGAGCAGCTGAACCGCCTGCTTCGACGTCCTCGGCGGCGGCGAACTTCTTACGTTTCAATTAAAGCAGAAATCTGATGCGAGAGATCTGCAGCGAATTCGTTTGCGAAAAAAGTTCAAACTGATCAGCAGTTCAAACTGAGCAACAGAAACGATTGTTTGCGTCACTCCGCCGCCTCGCTCTCGTCGACGCTCTCGTCACCGCCGCCTCGCTCTCACCGTCGCCCTCGTCGTCAACGTCGCTCTCGTCACCGCCGTCGCTCTCGTCACCGCCGCCTCGCTCTCGCCGTCGCTCTCGCCGCCTCGCCCTCTCGCTCTCGCTCTCCCTCACCCACCCACACACTCACCTGGCGGCAGTTTGCTCTTCAGCATGTCCATCGCCACGACGTTCACAATCAGCACCCAGACCGGGCACTCCAAGATGTCGCTCTCCGCCTTCACGAAGGCCACGGCGGACAGGCACTGCGTCTCCAAGCGCCGCCGATCTGGATAAGCGCGGCGCAGCTCACGATTGACATTCGACTGGAATTTCTTCATGTCGAAGAGCTGCAAGCGAGTGATAATTAGAAGCGCTGATAAATAGACGTCGCGGCCTCGAGGTGGTGGTGGGGTCGTCGCGCGTTACCTTGACTATTTTCTCGCTCTCCAACGCTTGGTTCGGCAGCTTGAGGATATCGGCGCCGATGGAAGTCTCCTCGCTGGCGCTGCTGGCGGTGCTCTTCACGTACACGTTGCTCTTCGCGTAGCGACGGATGAGAATGTTGCCGGCGTCGTCCATTTTGATTTTCACGCCCTGCAGAGTGAGAGCGAAGAGTGAAGAGTGAAAATCGATTTTCGGTAGTTTTAAAACTTCAAATCAAACGAAAATTGAAATTTAAATAAGTAGACTGAAAATTGAAGTGTTGAACTGTAATAAAGTAAAAATAACATCAACATTTAATTGTTTTTTTTTTAACTACAACGAAAAGCGAAAAGGATTTCGATGAAGAAGTAAATTCAGCTAAAAATTCACACAAAATTGATGTGAGGAAAAAAGTCTGCGAATGTTTTTCCAAATAAAGAAAAACCGACACGCTAGGGTTGCATTTATCCGTTAATTGAGCTTTTCTCACATTGATTAGAGAACTTTATAGCTATTTTTTCCTCACTCGAAATTCCCGCGTTGAAGAAAAAAGCAACAAAAACTGCTTTGCTGCCGCCTGCCAACTGATGACGGTGGCTGTTGGCTGCCTGTTGCCGGCAGATTTATATGCAGCTCGCGGTGCATGATTGACCTGAATGCAGAATTAGTGGAGGCGGGGGGTGGGGGGGGGGGGAACGCGAAATGGCTCGCAGCAGCTGGTCGCGAAAATGGCGAAGCAGATCAAAAGATGTCGGCGGGGCAACTCGAGGACGAACGAGCGCGATAAACACGTCAAAACGCGTCGCAGCGAAGGTGCGGCCTTCGCTGTGAATTCGCGAGCCAAATTCAGACCAGCAATCATTCTGACTGAGAACTGCAGTCACTTGAAAACTTGTTGCTTCAACTGGAGTTGATGAAAATTAATGAAAAACTATAGAAAAAAGGGAAAACTATAGAAAACAGAAGCTTCTAACGACTTTTCTACGAAAAATTCATTCATAACCGGAACTAGAAACTCCTCTGCAACGCAAAACTCAACGCGGAAGTTTCAAAACTCCTTTTCGATCGTCAAAACCTCGATAATTCGCTGCCATTTAATTCATTTAAAACTGTCAGGCGCACGAAATCCGATCGGCCAACTTTTGCGGGTGGTCGTGGCGACCAAAAATGTGGGCAGAGAGCTGAAATAATTGATTGCCGCGCAACAGGTGACGCTCGAGGCTTTCAAACCGATGAAAAAAATCGCAATCGCTTGTGTTCGCGGGGGGGAAAAAATGCGAAAAGCCAACAAGAATCGCTGGCGTTCACTTCAGCTTCTCACTTCGGAGAGCAACATGAAAAATCATTTGTTTCAGCGACAACAACAAGAAGAACAAAACGGCAAAAACGTGGGTGCAAATGGCGCGTTGTTGTTGTTGTCGTTGTTGTTGTGGTTGCTATTGTTGTTGTCGTAGAACACACGAAATGTGAGCGAGCAACTATTACGTGCTTGAAATTAATTGAATTATTAACGCGCTCAAATCTTGCGTTTCACGGAGTTTCAGTTGTTGCTCGATTTTCTCTTCTCTCTCGTGATTTAAGAATGTATTTTTTTTTATTCTTTAACCCGCAACACGGTGTCAAGTTGCTCTCAACTCGCTCTCAACTTGGCCTCAACTCGTTCTCAACTCGGTTTCAACTCGCTCTCAACTTGGCCTCAACTCGCTCTCAACTCGGTTTCAACTCGCTCTCTTTTTCTTCTTTATTTACGGTCAGCGGGAGAGCAGCACGTTTTGCTCGTTTCGTGTTGCGAGCGTGTTAAACAAGAATTTGCAAGTGTTGTACGTGTGAATACGTGAATTTATCGCCGCCAAAGAGATCGATGAGCGTATTTTTCACTCTTGCAACAGCTGTTCGTGTAATTCGGTTGTGTAATTTCGGTTTTTTTGTCTCACCTGACCGATGTGTCGCTTGACTTCTTCGGTTTTTTGATCACGCATCGGATTGTCGAAGCCGCACAAGCCGATTCTGCGAAGAGAAAGAAGAAAATTATGTTGAATTTGTCGTGAGAGAAGAGAAATATTAAAATAGTCAAGAAAAATATTAAAATAGTCAATTTATTAAAATGGTCAAGAGAAATATTAAAATAGTCAATTTAAATATGAAAATAGTCAAGTGAAATATTAAAATATTCGGGAAAAATTTCCTAAAATTTTCTTCGTTGAATTTCCCACAAAAAACTCAAAACTTCCGTTTGCAACGCTGAGTTCGAGTTAGAATTTGACACACATTTTCCCGGCATTCCTGTCAGTGTATTGAGTTTCTTGTGTACGCTGGCCGTTTTTTTCGCTGCACGTCTCTCGTCTCTCGTCTCTCGTCTCTCGTCTCTCGTCGCTCGACGCTGCTCTGCTCTGAGCGAGTCTCTGCTCGTGTGTGTGTGCAGCGTTTTGTCAAGCAGCTCGAGCTGACTTTTGCTCGCCTGCCGACTTCAGCGAGTCGCGTAATGAACGAGTATTTTGCGTTGTGTTGTTGTGTTGCGTTGTGTTGTTGTGTTGGCATTTAAAAAAGTGCAGCGAGGAAAGGAATTCTTAATTTAATTTTTAATTTCAGGCCACTTTAAAGGCAACTTCAAGGCCACCTTCGAAATCTCGATCACCGCAAGTAATTTACAATATTTTGTGTGTTTTTTTAAGGTTATCAAATTGAAACTAAATTTTTTAACGTTTTTTTCGCTTATTAAAAGCAGCAAAAGGGTGCAGAGAACCAGAAATCATAACGGAATTTAGTATTTTTAGCAATTTCCATATTTTTAAATTGAAAAAAAAATCGAAAAAAAACGGAAATCCTTGAATGCTGCTAATCTTCAGCTACTTTTTGCAGCTAAAGCTTCACTTAAGCTTCCGCTTTGCCTTGTAAAAAATCTCGGTTTTATTTTTAAACTCGGTAAAGAAACTTTAAATTTAAATTAGCTATAAAATTCGCACTTAAAATTCTTTTTACTGTCGAAATTACTTAAAAAGTATTTAAATAAAATTGCGATTAATTATAATTAATCTCGCACTTTATTCCTCGCTTATCGCTTCTTCTTCTTCTCTTTTTTCCTATCATCGCGCATCGCGAAGCCATGATAAAGCAAAAGACTCAAGACACAAACCAGTTGCTGCAGCGTTTACGAATTTTTCGCGAGCCTCAAAAGTTGAACAATTAAAAAATTCCATCCTTATATCACAACAACACAAGCACACCCTTCGTTGCCCGTCACGACATCACTCACACGACGCTCTTCTTCCTCCTCATCGCTCTCCACAAGCCACCGCACCTCCTCTCACTCCACAGTCTCACCGCTCCACCGCTCCGCTCACAACAACACAAATCACACACCGGTAATCACATCGCTGCCGTGCACGAGTGTTCGCCGCTCGCCGCTCGCCGCTCCAATTGAAGCAACGAACAGCAAGTTAGCAGTAAAAATTCTACAATTACAACGCCGCCGCCGCAGCAGCGCGCGAGCAAACTGGCTGCAAAAACTGAGCGGATTCAAGGCACAGAAGCGAAATCAACTTTTACTTTTGCAGCAGCAGCAGCAGCAGCCACCCCAACAACAACACCACCACCAGCAACAACAACAGGTGAGAAACAATAACAGCCGCTGAGTGCGAGTGTGAGTGTGTGTGTGTGTGTGTGTGGAGCGGCACGAAGCTGGAGGAAGAAAAAATTAAAATGAAAATTTCAAGAAAAATCAACGAAGCGTTAACTGGGCAGCGGGCGAGTTTGCGCGCGCGTGTGTGTGTGTGTGTGTGTGTGTGTGTGTGTGTGTGTGTGTGTGTGTGTGTCATGCTATGCAATGAATTGGTTGCAAGGTCGTCCGCTGCTCGATGGGCCTGCGGAGCGGCAGCGAAGTGACGGCAGAACCAGAATACTCTCGACCAAAAAGACAACAACAACGACGATACAGCAACAACACCAGCAACAACAACACCAACAACAACCTCTTCAACACAGTAAACAGTTATAAAGAAGCTCTGCGTGGCGGGCTGCTGGTCGCAGCTGCTTTTTTGCAGTTCAACGCCGAAAACTGCTGAGCTTGCCAACGCCTAGAAAATGCATTTTTTTTGCCCTTATTTTTCTTTAGTTTTATTTTAATTTATTTTATTTAATTTAATTCGAGAATTTAATTCGAGAAATGCGTGAAAATAAGCGCGCTAAAACTCTGCCAGCAGTTCGTGCTAATAAATCCGCTGAGTTTTTGTTTTTGTTTTTTTTTTTTTTTTTTTTTTTTTTTTTTTCGTTGCAGCAACAGCAACAGCAACCGTGTTGCAGTCATTCGTTTAGAACTCTCAACCCTCAACTCTCAACGCGGACGCGAGTGCCGCCCGTAAAATTCAGCCGCCGACTTGTGATTCCGCGGTCGCGTTTTTAGACGGTTCCACCCACAGTCGCGTTTTGTGTGTTTAAATGGTGTCAATTGTTGGTGTTGTTGTTGTTGTTGGTGGTGGTGGTGTTGTTGTCAATGGCGACGGCTGCAGCTGCCACTTCTTGTGACGCCCGATATGGCGTCGAACATTCATTAGTTTCGCTCGATTCGTTCAACAAAATTAGAATAAAATGATTTTTCTCGCTTTCCACAATCAGAATAAATATTCGGCGTCAAGGTTTTGCAGAAAATCGCGGACTGAAAAGCAGTCAGAGCAGTCAAAGCAGTCAGCGGAGAATGAAGTTTTGTTTTCAGCTCACTTTCAATTAAATCAGAATTCTTTGAACAGCAAATGAGAGGCGATTTTTTGAGGCGATTATGACTTCGAGCTCGAGAGATTCTTGACTTCTCCCGACTTCTTCGGCTTCTTCGGCTTCTTCGGCTCCCGAGAGACTCAGAGAACGCAATCACTTTCACTTGTCGTTGTCCGCCGCGTCGACGACGACGACCAGCGACGCGAGTGCAACATGCGAGTCATTAAAATGCCTCGACATTCAAATGCCGCGACATTCAAAATTGACTCCGCCAACATCTGCGAGCGCGGCGAGGATTTGCGTGCTGCGTGTTGAGCGTCGAGATGTTGCACGTCCAGCGTGTTAGCGAAAAAAGGGCGACGCCACCGCAGTGAGGCACTCGAAAGCCCACGCAATTCTTACATTGCAAGGAAATAAGAAAAACTTATTTAAAAAACTTAAACTCGAGCGCGGTACACTGGAAATAATTTATTTACGCGTATTTTTGTGATTTCAGAGGATTTCCTCGAATTGAACTTCCAATTAAATTCTCGATGGCGTCTCCGCCATTTTGTCTTCTATTCTCTCTTCTCTTCTCTTCTCTTCTCCTTATTTTCTCCTGTTTATCCTTCAAGTTCACCTTCTTCATCATCTTCTCGGTCGTCCTCGAATTTTTATTGATGATTTTCTCAATTTAGTTATCTTCAGAACTTCCTTGAAAATTTTTAAATTCCACGTATAAGAAAAAAAATATGTGTCAAGTTCGTAGCTTAAGTCTTTCTTATTGCATGACTGATCATTCGTAATAAAAATGAAAAGCAGCGCGATGCGGCGCGGCGCGGCAAACTTGCGGCCATAAAATAAATTCATCCAATAAAACAGCCAACTTGGCTGCCGCTGCTGCCGTCTTTTGTTTCGCTTTTTTCGATTTAAATGCAGCTCGTTCGTCCTCCCCAGCAGTGCAGCGCAGCCTTGATTCCGCTTTTTCCGAGTGTAGCTCGGTGCAGCCAGCGGCCACTGATTCGCTATCCGGCTGCCGGTGTTTGCGTTGCAAATATTTAAATATCGCGTCGAGCTGCACTCGAACACGGCGATCATCAAGTTTAGCTGATGTAATTTAATTAGCGATGCAAGCGATTGCGAGCCGAAGCATCCGCGTGCACTCGAGATCGCAGGCGATGCTGAGCATCCTGCATCAATTCATTTCTCTCGCGGAGGAGGAGGAGGAGGAGGAGGAGGCGAACGAAAAGCGAGAAGAAAGCAGGACTTCCGTCGCCGCACGCAGCCTACGCGGTGTCAGTGGCGCTGAGAGTTGCTTGCGACTCTCGGTCGCTGGGCGGCTGGGTGTCGCTGAGCATCTGCGCGACTCGCAGCAGATCGGCTGTCATGCCACTGCCGCGCCGCGTGTTTTAATTAATTAAGCTGATGTTGAGGCGGCCCGCGGCGCGTCCAGGTGTGCAGTTGTCGCGTCGTGTCGCGTCGCGTCGCCTCGCCTCGCGTCGTTATTTTGCTGGTGAGCGACTCTAGTGAGTCGCTGCTGAAGCGCTTCTCTCGCTCTCTTTTTTCTCGAGTGACACTCGTTTATTTATGCGCCGACCGCACACACGCACGCACACACGCACGCACACACGCAGCCTCATTAATGAGATGCAGCGTTGATTGCCGATCGCTTAGCAGCGTTCAAGTGATTCACGCTCTGGTGGTCGGACTCTCCTCGCGTCGCGTGTGTGTGTGACGAATAGACGACGTGTGTGTAGAAGAAGTCGCAGCAATGTCATGCGAGATTTAAACTTGTGTCGAGTTTGTGTCTGCAATCTTTTGTTTTAATTGCACTGCACATTCAATTCATCTGCATTTTGTTGCGATTTTGTCAGCATTGAGTTCGAATATTCAATTCTTCTCAAGTTTTAAGCGCGTTTTTAAACGCTTTTGATAAGAATTTGCAAAAATGCAAAATCACTTGCCAGCGAATTTTACGGCGAAAACAACGAAATCGAAGGCGACTCTAAACTGTTTCTTGCGGCGGCCTATCAGCGGTGACCTCGACACGCTCGACTTTCGCTCTTCGTGGCGCGCGCTCGTCGCGTTTTCGCTTTTGAGCTCCAGCGTGGCAGCAGCAGCAGCAGCAGCAGCAACGGAGTTCAGACGATTAATTCGAGCTGCAAGAACAGTGAAAAAACCATTGAAAACCTGCAGCAATCGAGCGAATCTCTTGTCGAGATCCAAAAACTGGGCGAGTCGTTCACAGCTCGCAAGGTAGTCAGCAGGTTAACAAGTCATCCAGTCAGACAGTCAGCCAGTCAATCAGTCAGTCAATCAGTCAGTCAATCAGTCAGTCAATCAGTCAGTCAATCAGTCAGTCAATCAGTCAGTCAATTAGTTAGTAGGTCAGTTTGCTAGTTCGTCTGCTAGTTGGTTCGTCTGCTAGTTAGTTCGTCTGCTAGTTGGTTCGTCTGCTAGTTCGTTCTTCCGTTAGTTCGTTCGCTTGTTAGTTAGTTCGTCTGCTAGTTGGTTCGTCTGCTAGTTAGTTCGTCTGCTAGTTGGTCGTCTGCTAGTTCGTTCGTCTGCTAGTTCGTTCGTCTGCTAGTTCGTTCGTCTGCTAGTTAGTTCGTCTGCTAGTTAGTTCGTCTGCTAGTTGGTCGTCTGCTAGTTCGTTCGTCTGCTAGTTCGTTCGTCTGCTAGTTCGTTCGTCTGCTAGTTCGTTCGTCTGCTAGTTCGTTCGTCTGCTAGTTCGTTCGTCTGCTAGTTCGTTCGTCTGCTAGTTCGTTCGTCTGCTAGTTCGTTCGTCTCCTCAGTTCGTCTGTCACGCGTGTCATGAACTCAATTTGTTGCCATTTTCTGCGGCTCGGTGACATTTTGCGAGAAGTGCAGCCAGAAAACGTGCAACCGACGTGCTGCTGTTGTTGTTGTTGTTGTTGTGGTTGTTGTTGTTGTTGTTATTCTTGTCATTGTCTATTATTTCGTCTAAAAATGCATATCAAGCGCAGAGCGTTTTTCCGCAAAAGCAGCAAACTTTTTTTTGATTCTTTTGTGTTTCGGTGTTTCAGTGTTTCGTTGTTTCGTGTTTCGTTGTTTGTTTTTAAGGTGCGGCTGATGTTGCACAACAACGCAAATGTTTCCTCACAATAAATTAAAAAGCGAATCATTATTTTTTTTAAAGAAAACCGAGTGAAATAAATTTTAAAGGTTAAAAAATAAAAAATTTCTACACATTTTTAAACGATTTCGTCAATTTTTTCGGTTTGTTTTTATTTTGCGTTTGTTTGCAACTCTTGTGTAATTTTAAAATTCGCCAAATTAGTTCGTTTTTAATAAAACAAAATAAGAGTGGAAAAATGTCACCTACTTTGCAGTGAACTTTGAAGACATAAAAATTTCCTTGCAACATTTCGCTGATTTTTTTTTGCTTTTCTTTTTTTAGCAAAAATGTGGATTTCCTCAGCTGCAGACCGCTAAAATGACTCAAACACTCAATTAAAGACGCATAAAAACAACAAAGTTTGCGTCGCCTTCAGTGAGAGCGGCGCCGCCGAAGCACGCCGAAGCACGCCGAAGCACATCGAAGCGAACACTTTAAAGTTGCACAGGAAGTCACTAATTTTTGCTTAGTAAAACGCAGAAAAATGAAAAATAACCGAAAAAAGAGCTCAAGGATTTTCCAAAATTCCACTAGTGACAAACACAACAACAACAAAAGATTTGGAAGAAAATGCATGCAGTTAATTTTCCACTAATGCAAAATAATTGCCAAAAAAACTGAAGGCGAAAAACATCGCAGCACAAACTGAAGAGAGAAGCACTTCAGCTCTCGCGGTGAAGAGAGAGAAGCGCTTGTTTTCTTGCGGTGATTGTTGTTGTTGCTGGATGGTTTTTGCCGTTAAATGCGGCGGCGGCTGCTGTGGTGGACTTAAAAATCGGATAAAAATTATTTGTTCTAGAAATTATTACGAGTTATTTGTTCTAAAATTACTTGTGTTGTTGTTGTTGTTATTGTTGTTGTTGTTGCTCTAATAGTTACTTCTTATTTCTCTCTCAGTCCTCTTTTTGCTTCCTCTCCGTAATCGAAACTTCAAGTTCAACACACTTAAAAAAAACAAGAAGACGCAGAAACAGAAGAAGAAAAAATTAGCCACCTCTAACGGGTCGCCTCGCGAACGCTTTTGGTTTCGTTGAAGAGGTCAAGCGGAGACCTAGTTGTTGTTGTTGTTGTTGTTGTTGTGACTGTTGTTGTTGTACGTTTTTAGGTGGTTGATTTTTAATTGTTGAAAAAACGCACACGTCAAAACACACTGAATTTTGTTTATATTTTCATTAATTTTGCGTATGGAAATACACAAGTTGTTGTTGTTGTTGTTGTTTTAAACCGTTTCTAATTACAGTTTTACAAAATAACGAGTGCTGCTTCTGCTGCTTCTTCTTCTTCTGCTGCTTCTTCTGCTGCTTCTTCTTCTGCTTCTGCTTCTTCTGCTGCTTCTTCTTCTTCTTCTTCTCTAACTGAACGCGTTCGTTAAATAACTGAAATCATTTCGTTTGTTTTGTTGTTGTTTTTGTTTTCTCTTAATGACTTTATAAAGTTAAAAATTTGTTTCTCATTTTCGTTGGAATTTTGAGTCTTTTTTAGGTCAAGGATCTGCATTTCAGCGCGTTACATGTGTGTGGCCGCTGTTGTTGTTGTTGTTGTTGTTGTTGTGTTTATAACTTCATGCAAATGAAGACGCTGAACCTCGAAATAATAAATTAGGTTGCTCGCTCTCGTCGCTGCAGCGGTGGTGTCGCGCTCAAGTTGGCATTTTTAACGCGTTCGTCTCGTGCGCGCGTCGAAGTGGAATTATAAAGTTGAAGTTTGCAGCGCAAGTTTAATTGTGTGCACGCCTTAAAAACGCCCCCACACACACACAGACACACACACACACACACACACACACACACACACACACACACACACACACACACACAGGCACACACACACACACAACTAAACAGCAGCCACTGTAAATCGGAGTTTCTTGTTCTAGAAATTTGCGAATAATGCAAAAACTGAACTTCAACGGGTTTCAATTCAAGTTTTTTTTTTTAAAATTTTTCTTTTTTTTTTTGTTTTCGGTTGCTGCAACGGCGAACCAGTTAAATGAGTTCAACTTCAACTTGTTGTTTCACCAGAATGCAGAATTCTTCAATTTATAAAAATCAACTGCTGCGATTTCGAGGACTGCAAACTGGAAATTAATTAACTTGACGCGGACAAGTTGAAAAAAAGTTGAAGTTAGTTGAAAAAACAAACGATTTCGTGGACTTCTGAGTAGAAGATTTTGCTGAAATCAATTTGATGATTTGATCGCAAATCAGTTGGTGTTAACTTTTGCGGATCAATAAATTAGAAGTGGAGGAAAATCGTCTACTCACCGCATGCCGTCGAAGCCGTCGTCGGACCCGTTGATGGTCAGGACGGGCGCGCGCGCGTACGCTTTGGCCACGCGGCGGTTCCGCTCGAAAACGATGACTTTCGCCCAGATCTCGTCGTCGATTTGAGTCCATTTGTCGAGAACCTCCTGAATGTGTTCCTGCGTTCGATAAACGGAAGCAAATCAATTGATTTTCGAAGCATTCAAGCAAGGAAAGAGTTGAAATAAAAGATTTAATTGCTGTCATAATAATGGAAATCTTAAAATAAACATACAATTATAACAATTGAAATCCACATTTTTCCAATATTTACAAGGGTTCTCCTCCTGGCAGGGACATTTCTTATATAGAAAATTCGCTAACAAATATTTTTGCTCAATCTCCACAAAGCATCCATATTTTTAGTAATGTTTTAAGTGCACTCAATGAATGCCACCTTCCTAGGTTGACTTATTTGGACGAAGTTTTCTCTTGTGCTGTTAAACTGAATAGCAAAAGGTCTTCTGGTCTAGATGACGTCTCTAATTTCTTAATTAAAAGACTTCCTATGAAAGCTTTTGAATATATTGCAATTGTTTTTAATAATTGTTTAAATAATTCATATTTTCCTGACGCGTGGAAAGTCTCTAAGATTATTCCTATTCAAAAAAAGTCAAACAACTTTGAGGTAAATAATCTGAGACCAATTTCTTTGTTGTCTAATCTAGGAAAGCTTTTTGAAAACGTTATTCGCAGAATTATGGACGTCGGGCTGGATCCATCTTATATTCCAAATTTGCAGTTTGGTTTTAAAAAAGGTCACTCAACAGTTGATGCTTTATTGAAATTTCAAAATGATATAGTTTCTAACTTGCGTAATCGTCGTTGCACCGTTGCAATTTCTTTAGACATTGATAAGGCTTTTGATCGCGCATATCATAACGGAATTCTTTTTAAAATGTTTCAAATTGGTTTCGCTCCCTCAATTATTAAATTATTCAAGAGTTTCTTTGCAAACAGAAAGTTTTGCGTTCTTTTTAATGGATTGCTTTCGGATATTGGTGACATAAGTTGTGGAGTCCCTCAGGGTTCCATCTTAGCTCCTCATCTTTTCAATATTTTAATGTACGATTTCCCACACTTTGGGCCTAATTCGACGGGTCTTTTGTATGCTGACGACTCTCTTCTGTACTCTCACCATGAGTCCCCTAAGTTGGCGTTAGATCAGACTTTGCAACATCTGCAAATTGTACGACGTTTCTACGAGAAATGGGGTATTAAAGTTAATGCATCTAAAAGTGAAGCCATTTGCATCAGGAATGCTTCAGGGAAATGTAAGTCGTTTGTTGTGCCTGAAAGCAAAACTTTACAATTCGCTCTGAATGGGTCTGAGATTCCTTTCAAGGATTCCATTAAATATCTTGGCATTAATTTTTACAGTCTTCTGAAATTTAACAAACATGCAAGAATTGTACTGAAAAAAGCTTACAGAATTTTGGGCACTTTTTCAAGTATTTTTTGGAACAGAAACTTACCAAAGAGGACAAAACTTTTGTTGTATAAAACCTGTATTAGACCTGTTATCTTGTATGGATTTCCTATTTGGTTTAACGTTTCTCCAACTGTCATTAGAGAATTTGAAATTTTAGAACGCAAGGTCTTACGTCATTGCATTGGAAAGTATTTCCAATCGCCTACAAAACGTTTCTCGAATCGTTTCGTTTATTCGGAAGCTAAAGTTTGCCCAATTGGCCTTTACGTGTCAGATATTCTACATAGATTTATCAATAGAATTTCTTGCCATGTTAACGATTGCATTCTTGATATCTTCAACCAACAAAGAGTTTTTAGCTGGTCAAATTTAAGGTATTTATCACCCATTGGCTTCGCTAACGAAGCTCCCGCTAATTTTGATTTAAATGTGTCACTTTGTCACAATTTTTATAAAAATACAGTTCCTGATTCTCATAGAGGTTAGCACTCAAATGTGTCTAAAAGGTTTGTTTTCTCTTTTTTGGTTTTGTATTAATTTTTTATTATTTTTTTTTTTCTTTATTTTTCTTTTCTTAGAGCACTAAGTTAGCATTAAGTTAGCATTAAGATCTAATCTAGTTTAAGTGATCTATATATCTCAATCCATGTCAGCTCCGGGAGCAAGAGCGTTTAATGTTCATGTTATTGCTTTCTTCAATGTTCTCTTCTTATTAATAAGTTTGATACTGCTGTACATATATGTTTTTTAGATAATACATTATAGTCTTTAATTTTTATCCACAATTGTAATTTGAATTTTTGTAAACTTATAATGTTGTTGAAAAAAGGCTCAATAAAATTTCAATTCAATTCAATTCAACAATTGAATGAATAATTTAAAAACAAATTTCAAACAAAAAAAACAAAAAATAATAAAAAAAAATAATTTTCAAAAAAAAAAAAAAAAAAAAAAATAAAAAAAAATCTAAAATCTAAAATCACTCAGATTATTTATTTCTTGAGTTTTTAAAGCACTTCTTTCATCTCGAACTTATAAATGTACTAGAAAAACTTGTAAATCCTTCCTAAATTACAGTTGACAAGATTTAAAATTCAAAAAAAATTAATTCAAACTGAAAAATTCAAAATTCAAGGCCGAGTTTGCAAACAAAAGATTTCCACACGCGGAATTGATAATCTTTTCTGAAGCATTGAATTACGAAACCACTAAAAACTGGCTGAAGTTTGCTTGTAAAAATCGAATTCATTATTCGAAACTACAAAAATCAAGAGAATCTAAATAAATTGACAATCGAATGGCTGTGAAATACGAAACCACCAAAAAATATTAAAATTAAAGCAAGAAACGTGTGCGTTAAAAATTCTTAAGTTTTAGAAAATCGAAAAGAAAGAGAAAAAACTGAATTTCTCGAAGAGTTTCATGAGAAAAACGAACGAATTTAAGCGAGAAACTTGATCGAAAATAATGTAATTATGAAGAATTCTTTAATTTTTCCATATTTATACAATATTTTGCTTATTTTTTATTCACAATTTCATGGAGAAAAACCGTGTTGAAGCTTCTGATTTGAAGCATAAAATTGCAGGCAATTTTTTCCGAATAAAAAGCGAGGCTGCGAAATTTCTACGCTTTCATTTTCTTCTCTGCTGGCAACGACGAGCTTCGCCGTTCGCAGCGTCCGCTGAGTCGAGTGAACGGCCTTGCTTGGCATTCGTCGAGAGCGGATTTCAGAGCAACTCACTGGAATCCGAAATGAAATGCAAATCCAAGCAAGATTTTCACACAAAAAGCGGCACAAATTCAGAGCATTTTTACTGTGATGAATTAACTGCGACTGGCGATGATTGCGAAATTCTTACAACTCCGAAATCTTCTCAGTCTAAATTGATTTCTTAAACAATTCATTTCATTCATTTCTTAATCGTTCATTTTAAAAGTTTAACTTAGATTTCAATGAGTTTCTAATATTTTGAGTCTCGAAAAGCCACTCAGAAATACATCATCACGTTTAAAATACTCGACTTCAACGCTGGAGGAAATTCTGTTTTCTTCGCTTTAAAATTCCAGCTGCCGAGGCAACTCTTGCCGGCCGAAAGTTTACCAGTCGGACGGCCTAATTATTTGTAGCGTAACCGCTCGCAGTTCATTCACTCGGTGGCGTGCAACGCGTAACCGACGACCAACCGACGACCAACCGACGACCAGCCGACGACCAGCCGACGACCAACCGACGACGAAACGACGAAAGCTCAGCAAAGCGTTGCCGCCGAACTCTTCAAAGATGAGCTTCGAAATGCCGTTTCTACGCTGCAATTTGATTACAATGGTGGTGGTGTTGGTGGTGGTTGTTGTTGTTGTCGTTACTGCTGTTGTTGTTATTATTGTTATTATTATTGTTGTTCTCGGTTTGTCTTTCAATGCTGCCAAGCAAGTGAAACTCTACGCAGCGCGGCGACCGCCGTTGATGTTGATGACTGCCGCTGCTTCTGTTGCTGCTGTTGTCGTTGCTGCTGCTGCTGCTGTTGTTGCTGCTGTTGTTGTTGTTGCTGCAGCGCACCAGCAACACAATCTTCACCTTGTATTGATTGTTACAATAAGTGAAAACATGACATTCAAACAACAACAAAAACCTCAAAAGCAGAAGTGGAAACATTAGCTGGAAAAAAATTAAGTAGTGGAAAAAATCATATAAAACTCTAGAAAATATTAAAAATTCCAAGAAAAGGTTAACAAGTTTCAATGGCTGATTTATTTGCATTCTTGTTCAGCCATTCGAAGAGTTGGCCATCCTTCGCGGCAGAACTGGTTGTCGGCAGTCATTGTTGGCAGTCACTGTTGGCAGTCATTGCTGGCAGTCACTGCTAGCAGTCACTCTTGGCAGTCACTGATGGCAGTCATCGATTATTTCATTCGTTTGATTGTTTCGATTGTTTTAACTGAAGTTATTCGAGTATCACGCGTGAGTCGCTTGTTTGAAATATTGATAAATTTTGTAATAAAATTATTGAATAAAATAAACGTCTATAAAAAAAAAATAAAAAAATAAAAAAAAATAATAAAAATAAATTATTATTATTATAAATTATTATTACTTATTATTATTATAAATTATAATTATTTATTTTTTTTTAATAATAAAATTTTTTCTTTTTTTTTCTCTTTTTTTTGTGTTGGTATATTTTTCAGTTTTCGCTTTTTAAATAATTATTAATGTGACTTCGACTTCTTGTCGGTGTTTCTACTTAGATTTGCATTAATTATTAATTTTCTATAGAAAACAAAAGTTGTTGCCAACACAGTCAGCAATATTTTTGATTTTATTGTTTCAATAAATTTGCGTTTCGTATAAAATTTCCATTTAAAACGTTCAGCGAGGAAGCGCTGAATGACGCTTCTGCTTGAAATAATAAAAAACTTTAAATTGAAATGATTTATGTAGCGTTTGCTGTTTTCCACTAATAATTATAAGACAGCAACAACAACAACACTGACAACAACACAGACAACAACACTGACAACAACACTAACAACAACAATGACAACAACAAGCAACAAGAAATCGGTTTTCGATTGAGTTTCGCAAGAGTTCCGCAAACTAATTTTGTTTGTTGAATAAATCAGCGAAAACGCTTACATAAACTCAACTTTGTAGAGTTTTATAATCAAAATTCGAGTCAAAGCGAAGGCTACACTGGATTTCCATATCGAATCAATATAATTTATTAATTTATGAATGCTTTTTGATGTCTTTTTGGTGTTTAATTAAGGAAATTATATGAATTAAATGCTTTTTTTTGAATAGCAAAGGTTTGCTTTTTGAATGAAATTCGAAAACAAAGACTGAAACTGAAGAATCGTAAATTTTAAAGGGAAAAATCAAAGTAAATGAAGAAACAAGTCAAAAATCGAAGGCAGTTTTATGAACAAAACAGAAGTAATTTATTTAAAAACAAGTTAATATTTATATGAAATAAAATTAAATGAAAAAAAATGTTAATTTGTAATTTTTATACTATTTTTACTTCCAAAAATAGCAGCTTAACATTGCAAAATTCATCTTTTAATGACACGAAATACAAAAGAAGCGAATTTTCTTTACAAAACAACAACAATAACGACAACAACAACAGTAACTAATCAAAGAACAACAACGAGAACAACAGCTAAAGCAAACACAAAAATGAGAGTGAAAACAAATAATTTTTGAATGAAAAATTAAATGAAAATTTTTATATTCCAGCAATCGTTGACAAATTTGACTGTTTCAAAAACAAATGTTGTTGTTAGTTTTTTATAAATGTGTTCTTTAAATATTGTTGTTGTTGTTTCGGTTGTTTTTGTTGTACAATTACAATTTCATATTCAGTTCATTCATAAATTTTGAACTTTTGCTATTTCTCGTTATTATTATTAGCAATTTACAACAACAGCAACAGCAACAACAACAACAACAACAACAACAGCAGCTCAACTCGTTGCTCACGTTTGCACAACTTAATTTAAGCACTCGCTAGTAACGTATTACTCGTTCTCGCACTCGTTGTTGTTATTTAAATCAAAAACAAGATGAGAAACGAAACGAAAGACTTAAGCTACAAACTTGTTTGTATAAAAAAATTAAGATTAATAAAAATCAAAACTTCTTCAGTCGAAATGTAAAATTCGTTCATTTAAAAGGTAAACTGAAAAAATTATCAAAAAAATTTTCGTTTTTTATAATAATATTTTTCTGTATTTTATTAATTTTCGTACTTTTCTCAGCAGCTGATAATTTTAAAAGCTGCGAAGAGTTAAAGATTCTTAAGTTTTAAAATTCTTATTTTCTTACAATATAGGAAATCATAAAGTTTAATAAATTTTATATGGCCACATTAAATATGTGTTTGTGTGTGTGTGTGTGTGTGTGTGTGTGTGTGTGTGTGTGTGTGTGTGTGTGTGTGTGTGTGTGTGTGTGTGACCACATTTTTGCGTACCGAACCCCAGAATGCCGTCACAGCCACTTAACATCATCATCATCAGCGGCAAAAATGCGAGGCGACTTGAAATATTTTAATATTTTGATGCGAATGCGAAGCTAAAAGCAAAGACTAACAAAATATGACACTAATTGTTAATATTTAACGCGACAATCGCTTCGAAGAAGACTGAAAATGGGCTTTTTTAAGACTTTTAAGAATTTAAAAATTTCAGAAATGCGCTCAAATCCAGCTGAATCGCGTTGGTTATGAAGAAGAACGAAAAAAGGTTGTGAAAAATTTTAAAACGCAAATGAAATCCAATAATTTCAGCTCGTTTCAGTGTACCGTTAATTTGAACGGATTATTTTTTTCTTGCTGTTTTTCTTGAAGAACGCGCAACGTTATTTTCAAACCAAAAAAAAGTACGAAAGACTTAAGCTGCAAACTTGCTTCCGCATGCATTGAGAGAATTTGAAAATTCACACGCAGGGCTGCCAATTTTTCGCTATTCACGTAAATCTCTCTCTTCGATGAAACGTCAAACGACGCGCTCATGAATCACGCTGCGCTGTCCTCTCAATCGCCGCTTGACTGACTCAGATGTCGCGTCAAGCGTCGGAGTTCAAAGACGCCGGCGGCAGTTTAAAAACGGCGGCGGCGGCGACTTCACACCGACGTGTGAACCCGCAAAGATAACGAGAAACTTTGCACGAGTAAAGGCGAAATTTTAATAAATTTATTCGCTCGCTGAACATTTTCTACATTTATTTGCGAATTTTCGGCCATTTCAATCAATCAAAAGTGATTACAAAACCTTTTAACAAAGCGAAAATAACAAAAGACTGACGGGGGAGGGGGCGGGAGGACGAGGGGAGGGGAAGAGAAGGGAATAACGAGGCCAGCAACAGTTATAAATCTTGAAAAATTCCTTTTTTAATAATTTAAAAATATATTTAAAAGTTACTTTTAATTTTTCGACCTCGAAAAACAATTAAAAACGGAATTCGAAATAATTCAACATTAAAATCAGCTTCCAATTTATGTGAAGTTAAATTGTTGCATGCGACAACTCGGAAAAAAGTTGCATGTAACAGTTTGTTGTTGTTTTGCCGCTTCTCGTTGCAATAAAAGGCGACGCGGCAACGAATGGAGGCGCGTGTGCGTCATTAGGGACCGACAGCGAGTACAGCAACAACAACAACAACGCCACGACGAATAACCACAACAACCGGAGCCAAATAACAGTTACAACAAGGAGTTGCCAACTTGACTGGGGATTTCGAGGGATTGCGGGGCGTTTTTGCTGGGAGCGACGGTGGCGGCGGCGGCGGCGGCGGCGACGGCGTCTCAACGTCGGTTGCTTAACCACTCTAACAGTACTTTCCTGTTTTTATCCTCCACCGCCTCCCTCTCTCTCGATCCTCTCCCACCACGACATTTCATCTCATTTCATGCAGCTGCTGCTCTCTTGCCGCCGCCTCTCCGTGGCAAGCTCAGCTCAGCTCAGCCGGTCCTGCTGCAAAACCGGGCGAGAGTCGCTGGCGCGGCGTGCCTCCTGCCACTTGGCTGGCTGGCTGACTGGCTGACTGGCTGACTGGCTGACTGGCTGACTGGCTGACTGGCTGACTGACTGGCTGACTGGCCGGTTGCTGGCTGCTTTTTTCGAGCCGCACACATCGAGGCAGCAGTTGCAGCAAAACTACTTCAATGAGCAAAAATAATAAAGGCGGCCGCAGCTAGCGAGAGCAAGAAATCGCCGTCAACACGAAAACGAAAACGAAAACGAAATCTTGCAGCGAAACTCGTGCACGAAACGACTTTCATTTTCATGCCACGAGTCGCTCTCGATTTTCTTGTCGGTCAAGCGAAGACGGAGAGGAAAAGCGATCGTAGAACGAGACGAAATTAGAAGAGAAAACTTGATTTCGTCTTAACGATTTTTAGAGCAAAAATACTTTTATATTAAAGGGCAAAAAATTTAAAGAAAACTGAAGAAATTTTAATAATAAAATTAAAAAATATTAAAATATAAATTAAAATAAAAGGAAGAAATTTTAAATTTTAAAATAAATATATTAAATAAACAAATGAATGAAATGTAGATAATGGAATGTTTTGTAACAAAATTTTCACACAGTTTTGTATTTTTAAAATTAATAATTTAAACGGCACTAAATTTTAATTTTCAAATTTATTGCAGAAGTTTTTCCCTTTCCACGCTCGATCTTCTTCGCTTGTGCTTTTTACCTCCTTCTCCTCGCCGCTCCGCTTTACCGCACCAACTTCATCATCGTGATTTTGCTATCCAAAAAAAAAAAAAAAAAAAATTCAAGCGCGTGATTTGTTGTCGCAAGCAAAAAGAACGAAAAACAAAAGCATTTTGAATTTACAGCTTTTGAAAAATCAGCTGCACTTCTTTACATCAGCTTACAGGTCTGCTAAAATCTCCCGCTCCTCCTCCTCCTCCTCCTCCTCCTCCTCCTCTCTGCACTTCAGCCTGCCTCTCGCAGCCTTCCTTCCACACTCCCTCATCTACCCCTCCCCCCTCCCATCCCTCATCCCCCTCCGGCCACAACTAACGGCGAGCGCAGCAATCGAATTTATTTCTTTTCCCAGCAATATAGAAAAACAAAAAACAAAAAAAAAAAAAAATAAAATCAAAAGTGTTTAAAAGCAGCTGTTCTGTCATTTTCATTTTCATTTTCATTTTCATTTTCGTTTTCATTGTTGTTGTTGTTGTTATAGTGTTTCAAATCACTAAATCAACTGCAACAACACCGTCACCGACACCGATTCCAACACCAAACAACAACAACAACTCCAACAACAACAACAACGACGACGTAACAACAACAACGTGTTTCATATTAAATTTCAGACAAAAGAATCGCATAAAAGTTGCTTAATTTTTACTTCCCAGGCAGGTCGACGCGAAAACGCGACTGCTGACGATTGCTTAATAATTTAAAATAACACAGAAGACGGCTGAAGAGTCAGGGGAGGGGAAAGAGAAGCGAAAGAGAAGCGAAAGAGAGGCGGAAACCGTTAGAAAAAACGAGAGGAAACGTGGTTGTTGTTGTTGTTCTTCGTTGACGATTCTATTAAACGCATCGAAAATCAAAGGAAACCCAGCAACAACCACAGCAACAACCACAGCAACAACCACAGCAACAACAACAGCAACAATACCAAGAACAACAAAAACAATAACAAACAACAACAACCCACAACAACAATGAACTACAAATAATTGTATCATGAGAGAAAAAATGGTGATTTTCAACAATCGAAATTTCAGCTATGGAAAAAATTGTTCAAGAAATAATTGCAGCCGCCAGCTTCGGCGGAAATCGGAGAGCAGGAAAAGCACTTTTTTTCTCTTCAACTCGTTTGTGGTTTTCAACTTATTTGAGAATGAAACTGAAATTGAAACTAAAAAGCGTTGAAATTTTCACAGGCGTCACAGAAGCAAAACGAGAAGCAAAACGAGAAGGAAAAAAATAAAAAACTTTTTTTTTAAAAGAAAATCGTCGATTTAAGTTTGCAGTTTCCTCAGTTTTCGCTCGCAGTTTTCAAATTTAAATTTTCTGCTCACTCTACAGCTGATGGCGTGGTTAGGAAATTCGCACCGCAGGCTGCGTCGTGTTTTGCCGAACGGCTTCTCGGCTGGAACGCGGCAGGAACTCGGCTTGTTGTTGTTGTACTTTTTTGTATTTATTAAAGCAACTCATAATCGTTATTGTTGTTGTTGTTGTTGTGCTAATCTAAACCGATGCCAACAAACAGTGGAAAACCATTAAATTTCTTCACAATTTAAAAGGAAGCACGAAATGAACATTTAAAGAAAAACGAAAAAACTCATGAAAAAAAACTCTCAAAAAAAAACTCTCAAAAAAACTTTCAAAAAAAACTCTCATGCTTTCAACAACATCAATCATGCGAGAGATTTGTAATGCAAGTTGACTAACTGAAAATTAACTGAAGCCAAGAGAAATTAAATCTCATCGGCGACGGGATTGAAATTTTGAAATAAATTTTACTGCATTCATTTAACTTATTAACTGTCGCTTTAATTATTAAAAGAGAAAAAAAATGAAATTTTGCAATTCACAATCTCTGCACTTCACGTGCGTCGCGAAATAAAACAAAAATATAATAAAATAAAGTTAAATAAAGCACGATAAATTCTGTTAAAATCGATTAAAACAACGAAATCCGCCCAAAATCGCTTACGTAATCAGCTGTGGATGACGCAAATTTTTGAAGACAATTTTTTGCCTGTCACAAATGTGTGTGTGCGTGTGTGTGTGCGTGTAAGAAACACAAAAAACCATTTTACAGCACACACACGAAAGACTGTAAAGCTGAAATTTATTAGAAGCAAAATAATTGGCAATCAGCAGCCAGCAAACAAAACACGAAATTCAAATATTTTGAGGAACAATCGACAGCCACACGATGTCGGTCGGTCGGTCGTTGTTGTTGCTGCTATTAACCCACTTAAATTATTTATGGTGTAACCAAGGCGGTCAAAATGCTTGCAGCCAAGAGAGGCGCTCAAGTCAGTCCGTCCAGCCAGGGCTGGTCTGAGCAGCCGTCAGACATCCGAAAATTGTGAGGGGGGACCAGAAGTGCAGAGAGACACACACACGAGCGTGCGTGTTGTGTTCACGTTTCGACACAAATAAACGAAACCAGGGATTTTTTTCTATTTTTTTCTATTTATCAACCCGAAAAAGTTCGCTTTTCTTCGATGGTACTTCTGCCTCGCCGTTGTTGTTGTTGTTGTTGTCGTTGTTGTTTTCTTTTTAATAACAGTTGTTATTTTTACGTTTACCGTTCGTTTTGTAGTTGTTGTCTTCGCTTCCATCGATCGTCAGCCATTTTTTCACCACCGAGTGTTGAATTTCGAGTTACACCACGAAACTGTTCGTCCGCTCGTTTTGTTGTTGCTATGATGAGTTTCACACACACGCACACACACACACACACACACACACACACACACACACGCACAGTATGCGTCGCTCTTCTAACTTTTTATAACGCTTCGCCTGACTGATCGACGCGTTCTTCGGTGGCTCGACTGACCGATTTATCTGCTGCTCTTGCGGCAGCAACGCGTTAAAATGCGAAGCCCGTCTTGTTTAACGGTAATTATGCAGTTCGAATTGATCGATGAAGAAATGCGACGCGTTTATTTTTGGTAAGCAGGTCAATAAAATGCGTCGCGAAGTTAACTGGGTCAAGTTAGAGGTGCGCACGTACAGCGATGAGCTCACTTCAGTGTGTGTATGCGTGTGTGTGTAGAGTGGTGTGTGTGTGTGTGTGTGTGTGAAGAGCGGTTATTAAATTTTCCCTTAACACCAAAACTTTTTTAATTTTTATAAAATTATTCACAAAACTACAAGAAATACGCAATATTTCGCAATTCTTTTGAATTTCTGGAACGTTTTTCCCCACAAATCAGCTGCTGTGTTGCAAATCTTTTGTTTTTCCTTCTTAATAAACTTCAAATAATGTAAATAAAATTTGTAATAAATTTGTAATGAATTTTAAATTGGGGGGAAAAAAGTCTCATTCACTAACTAGAAACACTTTAAATGAGATTCCGGGCTTGCAAACAGTTTTTTGTAGTTTTTTTCGCATTTAAAATCAATTAAAATTTAGTAGACATTTAAATGTTTTTAATTTAACACTCAAAAAGCTTCTCGCAACTTGTGTAAACTGCAATTATATCAGATTTATCGTTCTCTTACTTTAATAAGTGTTAACTATTTTGACCGGAGGGTTTAGTTTTGCAAAAAAAAAAAAAAAAAAAAAAAAAATTAAATGCTTTTTAAACACCTTCGTGAACTTCAGCAACAACAGCAACATCATGATCATTATCAACAGCAATAACAACAACGATAACAACAACAACGATGACAACAACGATAACAACAACAACAACAACAACAACAACAACAGTGAAGTGCGCCTAATTGCAACGCGTAATTAACGCCCGACATCTGCTATTTTATGCAGGTCTGTATTTCAGATTTAATAATCGTTTAGCGGAGTGCAATATTTTCAAGTGTTGCTGTTGCTGCCCCTGCTGCTGCTGCTCTCGTTGTTGCTGTAATTTATCAGTGGCTTTGTTTGACAAACGCTGCTGCTGGTTTGTGCTGCGAAAAGCGTCACGAGCGATCTTCTCTGTCCGTCTGCACGTCACAGCTATTAATTTGCACCAGCGAAACGACGCTAAGTGGACTCCGAATGATGCAACAAAACTGAAGTCAGCGGGTTGTCCACCCCACGGGTTGTCTACAAAAAAAAAAAAAAAAAAAAAAAAAAAAAAAAAAAAAAAAACCAAACAAAAAAAAAAACAGGAGTCCCCCCTTACCTTGTACAGCTTGTCCTTCTGATACCACACGTCCTCCTCCTCCTCCTGCGCGCTGAACGTCTGATCCAAGTTCAGGTCGTCCCTGGAACGCGACAGAATTTTTCGCCTCGACACCATTTTGCTGAAAAACGGAGGAGAGAAGGATGCAAATTAATTTTTCAAAATTGTACGAGTGGCGGGGGGTTTCGGGGGAAAATAAAAGCTGAGTGAAGAGGCTGAAATTCTACATTCCAAAAAATTCCCAAGCAATTCATTACTCTGCAAACGCAGCCAGTCAACGAACTCCTTCAACTCAGCTGAGGTTTTCTACCCGAAACATGAAGGAAATAATAAATTTCTACAGATAATCAAATAAATTCGACTTAAAGTGCCGCCGTTTTTAGTACTCCAGCCGGTCGCGCCTGCTGGAGTTCCTTCAGCGAACATCAAAAGAACAGCAGAACTTTTTTCTTTTCCTTTTTTTTTGATGACTTTATTAACAATGCAAACGCAGTTAAAATTACGTTATGAATGCGTTGGCGCGGAGAGTTGAAGGAGCAACAGCAACAACAACTGATGTTGAGGGCGGCGGCGGCGGTTATTTTTGATGATTAAAAGGTTTTCATGTTAACAAGCGACACGAGCAACAAAAGCCTGCGAAGATTTGAGTGATTGATTGCAGTTGACTTGGGTCATCGATGGGTTTTTAATGTCTTCTCGTAGTCAATGAAATGCAACAAAAGTACGCTCGTGCAAATCATTTTAAACAAAACATGAAAAATTGACAAGAATTCCGCGAAGAGAAGAAGTTTTCCGTGAAAGTATTTCATTGAAAATTGTAATGAAATTGTGGTTAATTTGGAATTTAAAGGCTTTTTAAAGGGATTTCATTGTTAAATCTTTCCTTGCCTCTCCTGTTGCCGGTGTGAAGCTGGACTTTGAACTGAGAAGAGAGAGCGAAGAGCGAGAGCGAGGACACTGTGAACAAACGCGTTCACTGCTACACTCAAACGCACACACAGTCGCACGTCAAACTCTTCACCACAAAAGCAACGAGAAATGTCACCAACTTTTAAATGCAGACTTTTTAAAATGCCTCCTCCACCTGCAATCTGTCAGGCCAACCAAGCAACAACAAAAATGGTGTCTCAACCTGCCAGCAGCAGTGACAACCGCAGCTGGAGGAGAGAAAGAAAAAAAAACAACAATGTTGTCAGCCAAAAAACGTGGCTTGCATACTTATAAAGATCAGTTGTTGTTGTTGTTGTTGTTGTTGTTGTTGTTGTTGCTGTTGTTTACACTTCTTTCGTTTCATGTACAATTTTATTTTACTGTTTAAATTTTTTCTTGCACTCTACTTGCTGCGAAGTTTTCTCTCTCTCTCTCTCTCTCTCGCTCTCGCTACTTCTTGCGAGTATTTAAATGCGGTTCGGTAACCTGTCATCATTTCTTCTCTTCATGTTGTTGTTGCTGGCTTTGTAAGCAACCGTTTTTTGCACATGAAAAACAGTTGGTGGTGGTAGTTGTTGTTTTTTGTTGCTGGTGCAGTTGCAGTAATTGTTGGTGTTCCACAGGTTGATGTGTCGCGTTAATCTGAACATCGACGACGTGCAGTCATCGACGGACGCAGAAACGCGCAGTGGAATCGAGAGAGGGAGAGAGAGGGAGAGAGAAGGAGGGGGAGAGAGAGAGAGAAATAGTTTTTTTATTTATGTACGAGATCGAACGTGTTCGTTTCTGAAGTCTTTTGCGTTTTTCATACCCAAAATCAGAGATTTAATATTTCAGGAAATTTTATTTCCACCCAAAAATCATCTTTTTCCTCTTTATTTCAATTCTTTATTTATTTCTATTTTTTGAAAATTCATTATATTGCGAGTTTCAAAGACAGCAACTTTTTAAAAGCTCAATTTAATGCTGTAAATTCCACTTTTCATTGCTTTTCATAGTTAAAAACGTGTATTTTGCGTGTGTGTGTGATTTTTTTTATAATGCTGAATATTTTCCCTTCATTGCTTCTGGGATTGAAGAGGAAATATTTTCGCATTTTTTTCAAATTTATGCAAGGCGCACAAACGCATCGAGGAAGTGACAGCACGTCAAACAGAAACGCGCACAGAAATGCATGAAAAAGACAACAGCAACAACAACAACAACAACAACAACAACAACAACAACAACAACAACAAGAACCACTTGAAAACACCGAACTGCGCTAGCGAACGCTTTTGAATCTCACACCGCCTACTTTGCGAACTCGGCAGCTTTTCGCGGAACGCCCGAGTGAAGTGCGTGGCGACCACTGAATGGCACTCAACAAGTTGATGACTTCATTATATAAACAGAAAAGCAGTCGGCGGAGGGAGTCAGAGGAGGAGCGGGAGGAGCAGGAGGAGCGGGAGGAGCAGCAGGAGCAGGAGGAGCAGCAGGAGCAGGCAGAGGTTCTCCCTCTTCAATCTCATCGTCCACTAAAAATGATTGAGCTGACTTTTGTTTGCAGTTTGCATCATTTCGAGCGGCCTTTGAAGAGTTCGGCGCGAATCCTTGCAGGCGCCGCCGTCCGCCTACTCAAGCTGGTTCGCGGATTCCCGCAGGAGGAGAAGAGTTTTTGGGGAACTCGAGCCGCTCGTCGCTCGTGGTGTTGCTGCCACTCCAATTAATCGTCGAGTTATCGGGAATGTCAACGCGTTCCTCTGTTTTTTTCGCAATTTAATAAGGAAATCTCATCGCTGTCTGCTGCTGAATAAGGAAATTCGAGTTTTAATTACACTGCAAATTGCTTTGCAAATGTTTGGCTGATGTTAACGCGAGCGATTTGACGCCAGGAAGCGAAGGATCGTCGCTCGGCGTCAATTGATGAACTGCGTGTGACTCGCCAGGAGGCCGTTTAAGGTGACCATTAGTGCGATTTATGGCGAGTCGGGGGGGGGGGGGAGAACGGAAGGGAGAACTGAGAATCCACTTTAATAACTTTTGGCCTTCACGAATTCCAAAAAAGTCCTGAAACACACTCACCAGCGATGAGTTTCCATCAATGAAAAATCGGAATGATCAACACTAAATTCGCTCAAACAACAAACAATAACAACAACAATTAAAAAAACAATTTAAATCAATTATAAAATACATTTACGATCGCATTTTTAATGAAGGAAAAAAGGAAATCCTGAAAATTACCGCTGTTTTGTCTCTTTTAATTCCAGTGGTGGAGGTGTTGTTGTTATTGTTGTTGTTGTTGTTGTTGTTGTGGGAACTGTAGTTGCCGCTGTCAATTACAGCAAAAGTTTATTTAATTCACCTCAAATAAATGCGGTGACAGAAGTGGGCTGCATTTAAGTTTTTTCCATCACAATTTTTTACGTGCGCTCGCAAATTTTGCAGATTTCGTGCAAATGATAGCGAGAATTGCTAGCGACGAAGCGAAGACAACGGCAAAAATAACCGACAGCAACGCCAACAAAGGCAAAGCCAGAGCACACAACAACAACAACAACAACAACAGCAAGAACAACAACAACAACAACAACAGTAAGAACAACAACACACAATCAGATAAAATTGATGCAGTGGTTGGTGTGTGACGACAAAAATCAACTGCAAAGTTCGTTCGCATCGCTGCGGTGTTTGCAGTAGCTGTGGTGTATGCAACAACAACAACAACTATAACAACAACAACAACAACAACAACAACACTAACACCAACAACAACAACAACAAACTACAAGAGCAACCAGCTAAAACAACCTAAAAAACAACGAAAACCGCACAAACTTGTCAATAATTTTTACAAGTGATTGTTGATTTTTACTCATATTTTCTTCCTCTCTTGATTTTCATTCGAATTTTGTTTTGTTTTAATTGAAATTTTTTTACTGCATTTTTCCCCCTTTTTTTCCCCCAAGTTGTTGACGCAACTTTGGACAGACAAAACTTAACATGCAAATTAACGTAGAAGAAGTTCATCCTCACCCACACTTACCTCCCCATCATTTGTGGCAACAACTAAAAGGCACTTCATTGTTGCAACAACAACAACTGCAACAACAACAACCACAACAACTCCAGCTACAACAACTGATGTAAATAGCAGACACCTAAAAAAACGTAAATCAGTCCGAGACTTGAAATTATTGTTGCAGCTGCTGTTGATGTTGTTGTTTTTTTACACCGCCTGATGTCGACTGCAAATTGACGCTGATTGCTGTCGCTTTATTGTCAGCTGCAAAATAAAAGTAGGCCGAGTTTTTCTTTCGTTTCTCCTTTACAAAGAAACGCAATTTGTTTTCGTTTATGAAAAAGTTATTTTCTTCAATTTTTACAACTGTTATTTCGGTTTTTTTATGACTTTAGTTGAAAAAGCCTTTCAAAGAAAAAACTGTTCGGTCAACACTCGCCAGTTGATTCATTATTTCACCACTCGTTGCCACCTCATCACTTCCACCTCGTCATTTCCACCTCATTATTTCCTGGTTTTCATTTCACCTCATCGTTTTCACCACATCATTCCCAGCTTATCACTTCCACCTCGTTATTTCCACCTCATCATTTTCACCAGTTCGTCGTGCACTGAGACGGAGTTGCTATCAGTTGCGTTGCGTTAAAAGCTGAACGAAACAACAACCAAGAATTATCTGTTCTGTGCTTCGCATTCCGTATCCAGATATCGTCAGCGTCGAGAATAACAACCCCTCGTGGGCGTGTTGATTTGGTTTATTTTATTATATGCTCGCCACTGACACGAGTTGAATTTAAAGCAGCAGCGGCGGCGGCGGCGGCGGCAGCGGATGCCATCGTGTGTCATGTCTGCGGTACAACTGCGTGGACCCCCTCACCCCGCCCCGCCTTCACATTCTAACTTCCTCACTCACAATAAGGCGGAGGAAGTTGAAGTGTGTCTTTCTTTCTTTATTTCGAAGAGTTTGTCACTCCCGCATGGTATCGCGCGGCTGATAATTTAGTGGAATTCCGTCCGATTGGCTGCAGAAGAATTTTAAAAGTATTCTAGCGTATTTTTGCACCTTCCTCGTAAATAAAGTTAGCAGTAGTAAAGTACGGAGTGATAAAATAGTCGCGAAAGCAAGGGAAAGAGAGAAGCGGGGGAGGTAAGTCGGTCTTGCTCTCCTGGAATACTAAAAATGCTCGCCAATCGCGATCAAAAACAATTTATTACTTTACACTATTTCCGCGAACTGCAACTCTGGCCTACAAACTGCAACTCTGGCTACAGCTTAACGGTTGTTTTTCTTCAGCAATAAACGGTCACGATAACGTTTAGCATGCAGTGCAGCTGAAGAATCCAGTGGTTCGAAAACTGTAGTTGCTTCGGAATTCTTTGCGACGTCACTTTCCTTCGGCTTCTCTGGATTTCTAGCGGCTTTCGTCTCCTAATTTTTAATATCTAACTGAAATTAAATCGCAATTTTGCGCTGAATGCATAAAATGGAATAATTTAAACAAATAATTGCTTTGCGTTTATTTTAATGCATCAATAATAAACGGGAGAAATTGAGTTTTTAACAACTTGTGATTGAGAGTGGCAGCCAGCAACACAATTAAAAACTTTCATAGCCGCACACGCGAAAACTCTCTTCGATGTCTCTCTCTCTCTCTCTGAACTCTTCAAATTCTGAGTCAGTCTCTCTGAATGAATGCATTAAATATTCGTTGAGTGAAGAAGTCAATATTAATAACGGTGGAAATAATGAAATTAAAAATAATAATAATCAGTGACATTTTCTTCGTCGTTTCATTCTAGAAGCGAATAAAGGAAACTCAAGTGAAACGTGTGGCACGACGACGAATGAGTGAGGAAGGGGATGAAGGAAGCCGGGAGGGGGGGGGGAGCGGCAAGCTGGCATGAAATGAGTAAAGGAAACGTTTATGCGGCAATCATATTAATGATTGCCAGCTCCACTCGGACGAAGTCGTAAAAATCGAAAGAATAAATTTTCAGTTGCAGTCAATGCGTTGTTGCTGTATTTCTGGTGCGAGTCTCTGGTGTGCGTGTGCGTGTGTGTGTGCGGCGAGTTTTTCAGTTCATTCAACTGAATGTGAATGTAAAACTCTATTTGAACAACAAACATGCGTTATTTTGTTGTTGTTGTTGTTGTTGTTGTTGTTGTTGTTGTCAAGCATTGGAAAATTCGAAAGTTAAAAAATGAGAGGATAGAAACAAAAAAACGCGGGCAAGCAAATGTCAGATAATTCGTTATTTTTATTGTTTTCATTCCCCAAAAAAGTGAGCTCAAGTTGGTTTAAATGTTTGTTAAGTGTTTTGAGCAACAACAAAATGCAACAACAACAGTTATCCATAATAATCGCAGTGAAAACAACAACATTTGTCAGCGCGGGCCAAATTGTCGACAGCACAGCGACGACGTTTGCAAACCCACGCTGAAAATTCGAAAATTACATCATTCGCGGCGCCAAAGTTTCAGTTGTTCCCTGGATTGTGTTTCAAATGTTTTTTATTATTTTTAAAGTTCCAAAATTAAACTAAGTTTTGCGTCAACAAACTTTAAATAAATTTGAATTTTTTTCAAATTTATTTTTATCTATTTCTCGGGTTTTTTTATACTTTTCTCTTTTAAATCCGTATATTTGTCTCAATAAAATAGATTTCACTCTCATTTTTACATTTCCGCTCACTTATATTTAAATAGCAACAACAACGACAACAACATCAACAACAGCAGCAACAACAGCAGCCACCGCGAGCGACGAACTCCGCCGCCTTTAAGTCGCCCTTCGGTTGTCTGCGCGATGAAGCGTGGTAACGACAACAACAGCAACAGCAACAACGGCAACGACAACGGCAAGAACAACAACAACAACAACATCTTCGTATTGTTCAGCTGGGTGGCCAGAGCAACCCACACTCGTCGCTCAGATGCGTGTTGCATGTTGCGTGTCTAATGCTTCCTCTTCCTCTGCGGCTTTCAACGCACGCACTTCGCGTTAATTTTGGGAAAAATTTTGATGTTTTCTTGTGAAAATCGCTGTTGGGCGAAGAAACTGTAAGCGCGTTTTTACGGTTTTAATGGACGAAAGCAAGAGTGAGAACAACCCAACAACAACAACAACAACCCCAACAACAACAACAACCCAACAACAACAATGACAACCCCAACACCAACAACAACAACGACAATAGCACACGGAAACAAAAGCATTTTGACTGCAATTTCCGCTTTTTTTCTAATGTTTTCATGTTGATTTTTTTCTTATTTCTCCAGAGGCGAGAGTTTTTATTTCCCTATTTTTTCCTAAATTTAGATCTTCTTTCGCTTAGTTTCTGTGATTCGCTATTTTTATTTCATTATTAGAAGATCGCATGAAGTCATTCATTCGTTTGCGGTTGCGTTGCGGCGTGGAAAATCTTTCCCTCTGCGAAGATTCAAACATCTCATTCAGTGGAAATCGAGACCCAAAGGTCTCAATTATTGTAATTACAAAATTAAGAAGACAAATTTAATCGTCTCCGCCGACCTTCTTGAGGTGTTATTAACAATTATAATGATATAAAACGAAGAAACTGTCGAATATGAATCATTTTGGCGTTGATTGAATACAATAAAGAATGCTAACGACAGAAGAATCCAAATAAGTTAATAATATTCAGCGCTTGGATTCTGAAGCGAGGAGATTTGAAAGTGACATTCAAAATTCTGTGTTTTGTGCCGAAAACCGTTTTATTTCGAAAACCTCTAACGTCACCAGTTAATTTTAATCCTGTTAACTGATATTTCGACGCAATCGCTGACGTCTTTCGTCTGACGTGAATTGCACGTCTTTTTTCTCGTCGTTTATTAGCAGAATTTCATATTTCTCTTCTTTCTCTACAATAAAACAAGTGATTTTGAATTTTTTCAGGTCATCATTTCGAATTTTGTATGTTTTTCGAGACTAAAATTTAGTTATTCAAGCGAATAAGTTTTGAGATCTCAGAAATATCAACAGAAAAAGTTTTAAATTATTCAGTTTCGTAGATAATCAAGAAACTGAAAGTAAAACATTAAATTAGTAGAGTTGAAACAGGAAGAGCGGAGGAAAAAAGCGCAGTTTATGAGCGTCTTAATAATTTATTAACTAAATTAATATAAACAAAAGCAATGACAACGTTGACCACAACAAAACCAAAGCTAAAACTCCTTGTTAACAACTTCCTTCTGACGACGAAGAAATAGCTGAACCAACATTAGCAACAATGACGACGACGACAACAACAACAACAACAACAACAACAACAACAACAACAACAACAGCAACAACAATAACAACAAGAGAAGCATTCAAATGACACGGATTTCCCAGCATCAAATTTTAATGTTGAATTTGTTAAAATGTGTCGTTTGTGTTTGTGTTTGTGGTTGTTGCTGTTACTGTTGTTGTTGTTGTTGTTGTTCTGTCTTATGTCATTTCGGTTAATCACATTGTTGACATTTTGTCAATCGCAAACTACGAAAAAAAAATTAAAACTAAATACTGTCGCAAAAACACGAAAAATCAAGACAAAAACAGGATTGTTAATAGTTTTTCCAGTTGTTGTTGTTGTTTTTAGTGTTTTCTGTTTTCGTTACTTTTTTCCCTGCTCATCCAACCAACGAGTTGCGCCTTTCAAATCGCTCGCAAAATCAATTCAAATACTCGTACAACAATCGAAAGTTGAATCTTTTTGCTGTGCAGCTGTCATCGCTTCAGTTGCTGTTGTGGTTGTTGTTGTTGTTGTTTTTAGTGCTGTTGTTATTAGTGTTGTTGTTAGTGTTGTTGTTAGTGTTGTTGTTGTTGTTGTTAGTGTTGTTGTATTTCATTGGCATTTCTTTAAATTATGAAGACGAATTCAATGCAGCAAAATGTTGCCAGCCAGCGATGAGTTTGTAGAAAGTCAATTAATAAAAACGCAGAAATGGAAAGTAACAAAAAAAAAAACGAAATACGTTTTAAAAACTTCGTTCAATAACAAATATAAACTTGATATTTTTAAAGAAAACGTGTTGCTTGGACTCGCGAGGATGTTGGTGATGTTTTTTCGTCGGTATTTTAGCAGAGATTATTTTCGCAAACTTGTGATCGCGGAAAATGTGCAGTGAAATTCGGAAGTCGCCGTTTAAAATTTCGGTTAAAATCGGTTTCTTGATGGTTTTCCGTTCTTTTTCGGCGATAAACTCATCTCATCTTTTGAAGCCCTTCAAATTACGTGTTTTTCTATGAATTTTTGAAAGGATTTGTTTACGAAAAACGAGAGACTTAAGACGCAAACTTGCGAGAGAGTGTTTTCTATCTCGCCAACTAAGAAAGCAACGAGTACGTGAATTAAAGTAACCAGAAGATATCAACGAGAACAGCAGCAACGACGTCGTGGTGGTGATCACCAACAACAACAACAACAACAACGCTAATCCACAATTGATTTCCTTAAATTAACTTTTTTTGTAATCCACGATTACGTTGAAAGTTTGAATTTCACATGCAATAAAATGGAAAACACAAAAATTTTTAAAAGTCGGTTGTTTAGAGAAACGCAAAAGCATAGAAAACTTTAACGAAATGTTTTTTCTTAATGTATTTTTTCGTTTTAAATTTTCTACAAAATTGTATAACTGAGACACGAAATTATTCACGTTTCCCGTTGAGACAAAATAAAGAGTTTCGGCTCTTTCTGCTTCTTCTTTCTTGCCGTGGTCAGCAACATTCAACTCAACAGTGTTGCCACTGTTTTGCTGCCGCTTTTCTGGCTGTTATTGCTTCAGTTTCTTCGCTGGCTTTCACATTGCAGAGCGGAAAATCAAATGAAACTTACAATCTTGATTATAAAATTATTTTAAGCTGGTTTTTATTTTTTTTTTTTTTTTTATATTCACAACACTTGTAGTGCCGCTGTTAAGTCCAATTAATCGTTAAGCTGCACACATTAACACTCACGAATACAGAAGTCATCATCGCATCGCAGCAAAATAACTTCAAAACCGAAGCAGAAGCATAGAAAAAAGAAAAATAGTTTCATTTTCATTTTATAAAGTAGAGAAAAGATTTGCCGCGCTAAATTTGTGTTACTGTTTTTCTTATTAATCGCTACGCGGCGTTATTAATGGACACACGCACACACACGCGCACACACACACACACGACTCCACAAATCGCTGTTATGTTAGTTTGTTGATAACGTTTTTTTATCTTTCTTTTATAACGTTTTTTATTTATAACGTTTATTATTTACAATTTTTTTATAACGCTTATTTGTAACGTTTATTTATAACGTTTATTTGTAACGTTTATTTGTAACGCTTATTTATAACGTTTATTTTTAATGTTTATTTGTAACGTGAAACAATTTCTTCAGCGGACGTTGCAATGCAGCTCGTGGAGTTTTCACTTTTTTTTATAGCTTAATTTTGGCAGCTGCAACAACCGCTTTGTTGTTGTCAGCTCGGTTCGCGGCGTACAAGTTGAGTTAATAGATTTTTCTGCATTTTTATTATTTATTTGTTTCTATTTTTTTATTTTTATTTTTTTTTATTTTTTTTTTGTCCTTTCATATTCGAGTGCAGAAAAGTCGGGCTTTCAAAATGTGAGAGTTTCGAAATATCTGTGGAGTTTGTTTTGTTTTTTACAGTGGGAAATTCTTTCTTTTTTCTCAAACTCAAGCCAAGTTTTCCCTAAAATGCTTTCATCTTTCAGGTTCGTGTCTTAATTCTTTGGTTTCCTCATCACAGCTAAAGATTTGCATTGCTTTCGAACGTCATGCAGCGCGGTTAACGAGGTGCAGAGTGAAAACAGACTCGAAGAGGCACGCGGACTTCCTTCAAGCGGAGAAGGAAAAACTCGATGAATTTACATTTTCATCTGATGACGGATGGCAAGTGGAAAACCTTCACCTCGAGAGACTTTCAGCAGCTGACGGATGATGATAGTAAATTAAAGTGTAACAGTATTAACAACAACAACAACAACAACAACAACAATAATAACAACAACAACCGAAGCACCAACAGACAAATGAAATCTCATAACTTTTCATGCATTTGAATTTCTAGACGAGTTGAGGCGAGCGAGTTCATCAACTCCCTCGCGTCGTAGGGCGGCGCTGCACCTGCGGCGGCGTGCCAGTCGGCTGCTGCAGCAGGTGTCCGTTGCAGGCGGTGCGACGCGCAACACTTTCACAAACAAGCCAGCGAAATTCGCGCGCTGCCGGCGTGAAGGACGCGGCAGGCAGTTAGTTGGCTCGGGTCGCTGAGCTGCTTAATAACGCGAAAGAGTGAGCAGAAGAGGAAGAAGAAGAAGCAGAAGAAGAAGCAGAAATTCAGGGTCAGTGACTGTACGAAGTCGCTTCCTTTTTTCACTTTTTGCTTCTGCCGGTTTTCGCGTGATCAACTGAGTGGAGTAAAAGTTGAAGAAGAAGTTGAACTCATTCAATAAATCAGTATTTTTAGAATTCACGGGAATTTTGAGCGCTGGTTAGAGGGCGCCACTCTGAATCATTTGGAATTTAAAATTACCATTGGAGTTCAATAAAAAATTCATATTTTTTCTCGGTCTTTCCTTGAAAGAAGAAGAATTTCTCGTTTTTTTGGCTACCAGCAACCAAGTTTCGTGTTCATCCTCATCATTGTGGTTCTCCTCGTCATCGTTTTGTCATTTTTCAAAATTAAAAATTTCAATGCTAATCGAATATTCAGTTCTTCAGCTATAAAACGCAACAACTGAGACGATAGCGATGTGATTATGCAAGCCTTGGGTGTATTTTTCAAAAAAAAAAAAAAAAAAAAAAAAAAAAAAAAAAAAAAAAAAACCAAAATATAAATGCAAATATTTCTTGAAGAAAGTTTACATTGTAACAAACGGCGGCGGATTCTTTGATATAGAAGACTACATTTAAAAATGCATATTTTCAGTTTCTCGCTTATATTTCGGTGTCGTAAATCTTCTGCTCGGTAAGATAAAACTAAAGACTTCAGCTAGAAACTTGCATTCACCAGATAACTTGAAAGCGGAGGGAAGCGAATGCGTTGCTATTTGCGTGCCATCAAAACTCCACACTCAGTTTTTGGTTTTTAATGAGATGCAACACATTTTCGGTGGGTTTTTTAATGAACTCAAATTCCTGCATTATTAATTCTCATCCAGTGAGAGTTTTAAAAGTGAAGAGTATTTAATTATACAAATTTTCTACAGAAATTAATAATATAAATTATATACACTTTCCAGAGAAATTAATTATAATATTTTCAAATAAATCTCTGAAGAAAGTTACTAAATAATGCGTAAAATTAAAAGAGGAATTAAAAAAAAAAATTAAAATTATTTTTAAAATTTAAGTCAGTAATTTGATTCGAATTTTAATGTCAGTTTTTAATGATTAAAATTAAATAATAACTTAATAAAAGCTCATTGTTTTCTAAATACTTTTTTTAATTAATAGTTCGCTGATTTTTTCTGTTTATTTAATCTTATATTTCACAAGCGATTGCCTAACCAGCCGCCTCGTTCAAGGAAGACAAGGAAAACCTTAAAAGAAATGCAATTAAACGAGTTAAAACCATAAAATTGATTGATCGATTTGTTTGCAGTGCAATTAATATTTTTACTCTGTTTTGCGATTGCTTTGGAGTTGTAAAAATGAAGTCGCTGTTATGTAAGCCGCTTTAATTGCATCTGCTTGAATTACATCTGCTTATTTTGTAGTTTTTCTCTTGTGATTTTTAATTTCTACTCTGAATTGGAAGTCAATATGAAATCCGCATGAAATCCGTATGAAATCGGCATGAAATCGGTACGAAATCAGTGTGAAATCAATAGAAAACCTTTACGAACTCAAGAAGTTCAATGGATTGCCGTTGCAGCCACGAATCCGCCGCAAGTATGCGGCGCAAAATGTTTCTGTGTCACTGCATTTCGCTTTCTGTGGCCGCCGAAGCTGGCGGCAGCGGCTGCACCTGTTTCGCCGTTGCAACACCAGACGCCGAACAATCGCGCAGCAGCCGCTGTCGTTGCGTCACAGCAATGCGAGCGGCACTTATTTGTGTCGAGAATGCTGAAGTGACAGACGGACGGATGGACGGACGGATGGACGGATGGACGGACGGACGGACGGACTGACTGACTTCAAGATGGCGGAGGCAAAATGTAGTTGCGATCACATTTAAAATTTTAATGCTTCACTTTTTTGGTAGGATTGCATTTTCGTCTAAAACTTGCAATTGTTGGCGGTGGCTGTCGAAGTTTTCCAGTTGATTTTTCCACTCTTTTGGTGTCTCTTTTAGTGCTTTCGATTTTCTGTATTTCTGTTTTCCTCTCCTTCTCTTTCAAGCGGCCAACAACTTTCTTTTTTTTTGCTATTTTTACTTCGAAGTGCGTGTTTAAGTTGTTAATTTCGAAGTTTTTTCGAGAAAACCGCATGAAATTGTGCAAGAAATCAATAAATGAATTTCGTGTAGAAATTAAAAAGACGTCTGCGTGTTTAAAATCAACTTTTACAGCTGCGTGAGCGACAAATGATTGATGTTGTGTGATGGGTTTTCTTTGTGGATTAAACGTTGCATGGAGTTGGTTTCGCTTTATCAAATTTCTTCAACACTTCTTCGCTTATTAATTTCCATTCTGATGCTTCGAAAAGATTCCAAAGCGCAGAGATTTCGCAACAAAGAAATACCAAGCGAAGCGTCGGTCTTTTGTTTCGAAGCGATTTCAACTGAAGATATAATTTTGCAAAAGCCAAAATAAAGGCGATGCAAGATTTTTGCAATTTTTTGCAGAGGCACAAGAGCACACGCATGCACACACACACACGCACGCACACACACACTCGCTCATACACACACTCACACACCCAAAAACTCGAAGCCAGAAGATGAGCGCACCGAGCGTCGCCGCGTATCATCAGCGCAACCCCGAACCGAATTTCAGCGCGTTTGCCGTTTATTAATTCAATATTTTCAATATTTTCAATGTTTCTGGTTTCTTGCGGTGTGTTTTCGTTAACCTTTTTGCAGTTCTGCTGTGTGTTCGCTTTGTTTTTGGATTTGTATTCGTCTGCTTAAGCATTTTTTCACTTATTTTTCACTGCGCAAGATTGCAGTTATTATTGCGGCGACAGTAGGTGTTGCAGCCGCCAATTGCCGCCTGCTGCTGCTGCTGCTGCTGCTGTGTTGGCAGCAGCATTGCAATTGCTGAGGTTGTTGCCGATGCCGATGACGAAGAGATGGATGACGACGAGTGCGCGCTGCTGTGGAAGATGTTGTGTTTCAAGTGCCTTCATTGCGAGGTGGGAGTCAATTAGCATGCAATTTTGTAGCACAGGAAATAAACGCATACTAATGAGGAATTTGTATGCCACACACACGCACACACAAACACACACACAGCTAGACGCACACACAAACACACACACACAGCTAGACGCACACAAGTTGAGAGGCGAGCACATTGAAAAAGATGTGCAATGCAAGAAGAGACCTTAAAATCACAGCAAACGACGACGAATATGCAGAAATATTTCATGCTGGCGGATGACTGTGAGCGCAAAGAATGCAATTCATGAATGCAAGATTGCAATTCACGCTAAATTGATTGTGTAAGCAGTGCAAGAAGTCGGAGGATGGAAACAGGACGATAAAAATGGCAAATATGTTAATTTCAAAATAATTCTGTAGGCGACGATGATGATGATGATGATAATGATGATATTTGATAATGAAGTCCATTACATATTTAATTTTATAATTTTTAAAGCGCACAAATTACGAAAAATATTTCAACAAATCTAGAATTTCTTCTTCTGGAAATTCTAAAATTTGAATATTTATTTTGTAACTCGTTTCCATAATTTATTACGTTTTTTCTACCTTTTTCTGGAACATTAATTTTAAAAGAAGTAAAAAAATACTATGAATTAATAGCGAGCTTCAATTTGATTACAACTTTATAATTTATTTGAGTTTCTTTTCTTAATTAAATCGAAAATATGTTAATCGATTCAGTGCAGACACACTGATTCACAGAACCACTCTGCGATTCTTGTCCACTAATTTACAGACCCAAAATTGTATCTAATTAGCTTCGCTTTAGTTATAACTTAACATTCTCTGAGTTAAGTTATAACTGAGGCAGAGTTAATTAAAAAGTCAGCCTTTCAGTTCTTCAAGCCTAAAAACGGGTGACATTTTCTGTAGAAACTTCTGGTGAAAACTTGGAATTAATCGAGCGCAAAATTTATATGATAGTTTAAAATCTCAGTTTGTATTTTCTAATGTAATGTAAAACTTACAAAGGACTTACAAAAGTCTTACAAAAGACTTACAAAAGACTTACAAAATACTTACAAAAGTCTTACAAAAGACTTACAAAAGTCTTACAAAAGACTTACAAAAGTCTTACAAAACACTTACAAAAGCCTTACAAAAATATTTACAAAAGCCTTACAAAAAGATTTACAAAAGTCTTACAAAAAGATTTTCAAAATTTCTACAAGAATCTTACAGAAGACTTAAAAGAGTCTCGTAAAAGACTTACAAAAGTTTCCACAAAAGACATACCAAATTCTTACAAAAGACTTGCATAATTAAATTGAAATATTTTCGGTTGAAATTTTTTTACACAAGTTTAATTTATGAAATATATAAACTAGAAAATGTCACTAATTATTTTTAAGCTACACAAGATAAAATGTAAGTGAAAAAATGTATTCTCGAGGCTACATTTTTACAGTTGCGCCAAAGTGAAAGCAACCAATCAGAGTCAAAGGAAACGAAAGACTTAAGACAGAAACTGGAGCTGTGAATGGAGCGACGACGACCTTGGCTTGACTGCAAAGTGGCGAAGAACCATTTAAATGCCCGCGAAACACAAAGCAACGCAACAGGAAATACATTAATGAAAATATTGTGCTACAAAACAAGAAACAGCAGCAGCAGCAGCAGCAGCAAAAAACCACAACAACAGCAGTAATAACAACAGCAGTAACAACAACAAAATGCCTACATTTTAAACAGTTTAAATGGTACGCCAGCAGCGAGAGAAGAGAACAACAAGCAAACGAAGAGGGGGAACGCGGAGGGTGGGGAACGAAGACTGAGGAACGCGCAGATAGAGGAACGCGCAGATAGAGGAACGCGGAGAGTGAGGAACGAAGACTGAGGAACGCGGAGAGGGAAGGTTGAGGAAAATGGGGCCACTTTTTGAACAGTTAGAATTTGCAGTTCTTACCTTGTGTGCTGATTGCTGTTGTTGCTGCTGTTGCTCTGCTGCTGTTGTTGTTGTTGTTGTTTAGTCGTGGCAAGTTGGGCCGGAGGAGCTGCTGTTGCAAGGTGCTGCTGAAAATGTTGCGTATACGCCGCGTGCGTCGCTCCTGATGCGAGAACAATAAATGCAAGCAGTGAATTTTCTTTCCTTAGCTGAGTTAACTTCGTCTCAGTTAATTTCGTCGCAGTGAATTTCGTCTCAGTTAACTTCGTCTCAGTTAATTTCTTCTCAATTAATTTCGTTTCATCTAAAAGCAATTTTAAGTTTTTTAAAGCTGCTGAAATATTTTGCCTTTTTTAATTGCGAAATCTTGAGTGGCAGTTTTTTCAGTTTTTTCGAATACTTTATTCAGTTGTAATTGGCTGCTGTTGTCGCTGTTGTTGTTGTTGCTGCTGTCCGGTTGATGCTTCTACACTTTTAATCATTTAATTTCACTTTTCACTGAATTATTTGCTGTCTTTTGCCTCGCAAAGTTGTTGGTTGTTGCTACACCAGTTTTTTTTTCTAAATACGTTTCGTGAGTTCGTGTTTTCGATGTTTTCAGTTTTGCCATCAATAAAATTCAAATTTTCTTCTATACATAAAAAGATTTGAATTGTTTTTAATTTAAATTGTTTTCTTTCTCTGCAGAAAAAGTTGTAATATTTGCACTTTCTTCGCTTCACTTTCGCGAGTTTGCAAAATGTTACACAATCCGAATTTTTCTCCTCTTCTTCTTCTTCTTCCTCACACACGCCTCACTGATTTGCCTTCCCCTGCGCGCTGCTTACCGTTATTAGCAAAAAAGCACCTGACGACGGCTTCCGATTGGCTAAATTATGAATTGTTGTTGTTTCGAACTACTCGGATTTTGCTTTTCTTTCTATAACAAAAAAAAATGTTTAAACTTCAGCTCAGCAGGCGCAAAATAATCGCTTCCCGCAGCCAAAAACCAGCAAACGCACTCGACGACTTTCGCGACTCAACTGAATGCGCGCGCGCCAACAACAAGTGGACGTCGTCGTCGTCGTCGCCGCCACACACGCCAGCCGTGGACGTCGTGGTAGGAGGAAATCCATGGCTATCTCGGCTTAATTTCGTTAACCGCTCTTGCTGTTGTTGGTGTTGTTGTTGCTTTTGCTGCTGTTCGTGGTGTTGGTGGTGTGTAGCTGCTGCAGCCCGTCGCGCTGTTGTTGCTGCTGTTGTTGTGACTGTCGTTACCGTTGCTGCCATTGTTGCTGTTCGTGGTGTTGGTGGTGAACTGCTGTAGTTGTTGTTGTTGTTGTTGTTGTTGTAGCCGTTGTTGTTGTTCGTTAGCTGTATTGTGGCCGCTTTTGGTGTGTTGGGATCAAAACGAAATGCAAGAAGTGGACGGCGCGCAGAGAGAAAAGAAAACGAAAACGTTTTTTGTTTCTTTGGAAAGCTGCGTTGGAAGCTCAAAGAGAGGAGAGAGCGAAAGAGAGCGGACGCGGCGCCTCTGATCGTCGCTCGAAAGCTCACGAGTCAACTGCGCTTAAAGCTCTGGCACTCCCCTCTCAGCTCTCTCTCACTCACTCTCTCTCTTTCTCTCTATCACTCTCTCTCTCACTCTCTCTCTCACTCTTTTTCTACTCGTTCTCTTTGATTTCGGAAGAAGACCACGAAACGATTTCTTTTACTCTATTTTTTATTATATTTAATTTGATTTTTTATTTTATTTTTATTTTTTTTTATTTTTATTTTTTTTATTTTTATTTTTTTTATTTTTTTTTATTTTATTTTATACTGCACGTATTTTTTTCTTGCTTTTGCCTTATTTATTCTAATTAATTAAAACTTTGCAATCCAATTCTTTCATTTCTCATGCAAAGAATTCACAAGAAACGTTTTGAAACAAATGAAAAAAAATTCCGATTGCTCGAAGGCGTGACTGGAAGCAATAAAAACCTCGATTCACTTTTAATTTTGGTGTGAAAAATTTGATTACAAAATCACAATAAACGCAAAACAACCAGCCGACGAACCGAACAACAAAATTAAGCAAATTAAAATCTGTAGCAAGAATATAGTTGAATGTTGAAAAGTTATGAAAAAGTTGAAGTGCATCGCTCGCGTTTCGTGTGAAGGGTGGCTGAAGCAACAACAACAAACCGAACAATGATATTGTTAATGATGAAAGAGCAACAACAACAACAACAACAACAGCAAGAGCAACAGCAACAACAAATTAACCCAGACGATCAGCTTGCCAACTGAGGCGAATAAAATGCATTTAAACACGAAATTAATTAAGAATTAATGAATTTCGGTGTAAACAGCGAGTAGGCGAGTAGGTGTGTGTGTGTGTGTGTGTGTGTGTGTGTAATGATTGCTGTTACAAATGACAGCCAAGATTTTGTTGAAAACGTTTTCACAGCCGACTAAACAAGCGGCAAAAAAGCTTCGTCGTCGCCGAAGATGTTCACGCTGATGAGGTTGACGTTGCTGCAGATGATGACGATGATGACGAAATAACAGCGTGCAGCAGACAGCTAGACATCCAGGCCGCGCAGTTACTGTGTCAGTGAGACAGCAGACAGCAACAACAACAACAACAACACACACACACACACAACAACAACTTCACTGAAATGCTGCGATGACGACGATGACGGCGCGAATGCATGCATGAAATACGACTGAACTTGAAATGAAATGGAAATTAAAAATGAAAATTCCAAAACCTCCTTCCACAATAGCACAGCAAATTAATTGCCAAATTTTTTCTTTTTTTTTATGAATTTTTACTTGAACGGAATGCAGTTGGAGGATGAGAACTTCTTCAACTTCTTACGCGTTCGCTGCAGACGAGATGATGGCGCTCGAAAGCTGTTGCTGCCCGTCATTACTGACACAATTTTCAGCTCCACGTGTTGCGTAACGAATTCGCTAGAAATCGGAGTGTTAGATGAGTTTTATGACAGCTTTTTGCCTTTGAATCCGCAAAGCAAAGTATTAACTTGAAGTTAGAAGGAACGACGAATTAAATGCGCTAATAATACGCTAAATGCGCACACAACAACAACAACAACAACAAGGCTAGGGTGCTTAAAAGTTTTTTATAACCAAAATATCGTAGATTTAGCGACTTTATAAATCAACAAGAATTTTCTAATGATGTCACTCTAGCTATTTGAATTTTTAAGTAGAATTGATATTTTTATTGTGGACATTAAATTTTGTTGGTTTCAATTTCGCGCAGAAAGTTTTCATTCTGAAAAATTTTAGTATTTTAAATTTAGAATCAAATTCTAATCATCGATATTTGCAAAACTAATTGTCTTGACTGGAAGAATCACGCGACTATAAAAATTAATAATTCATTTGATCTTTTCGAGTGCTTCTCCTGAGTTTCATAAAGTTTTCCATTTTGTTGTTATTTTCCTGAGCTTTCATAAAAGCTTTAAATTTAGCTAAGCTTTCCGCGAGCTTTCAGAAAATTTTTCAATTTATTTAAGCTTTTAGTAAACTTTAATGACCTCAAAAAAAATGTTTTCACTCACTTGATCTTTTTATAAATTTTACTTAGTTTTCATAAATATTTTTTCAATTAGATGAGCTTTTCTCATCTTTTCAGTCTTCTTTAGTGAAGCTTTTATTCTTGGGTTCTTTTCGCATAATAAAATAATAAAATAAAATGTTATTTAAAAGCTTAGAAAAGCTTTGCTTTAACAGAAATTTAAAGTGAATTTATTTATTTTCTACAAAAATGAAAAACACAAATTAAAGCTCACTTTTTATGATTAAAAACTAACCTGCTCGTGTTTCTTTTTATTATTGGAAGCTTCTGATAAACTTTGCTTATAAAATTGAGACCTTAAATTCCTAAACATGTAATTTTTCTAATTCACGAAATATGTAATTCGACATCTCATTGCCACAAAGTTAACCTTAAAATGCGAGTAAACACTTACAAACTCAATAAACCTCGAGATGATTATCATTAAAGTGCAGATTTTATTGAATTCGTTTCCTCACAATTAGAAGAACCATAAAAGCGTCTGTCGTCGCGGCAGTCGTTCTTCTGGCTGCTAACTGATTCGAGATAACGAGGACCAGCGCACTTAACTGAACATTTTCGATGTAATTAATTGACAATTAATATCGGTGAATGCAAATTCAAAGAATTCAATGTGCTTGCTGGCATCACCAACGGCATTTACTGACGTTTTTTGAGATTTCTTGATTTTTCTTGAGTTTTCATTAGTTTTATTGACTTTTTTTAAGTTTTCTTGAGATTTCTTTACTTTTCTTGAATTTCTTGACTTTTATTGACTTTTCTTGATCTATCGTGAGTTTTTGTGAGATTTCTGGACTTGAATTTCTTGACTTTTATTGAATTTTCTTTAAATTTCTTGACTTCTCTTGATTTCTCTTAAGATTTCTTGGCTTTCCTTGATTTCTCTTGATTTGTCTTGATTTCTCTTGACTTTTCTTGATTTCGGTTGAGTTTTCTTGATATTTCTTGCGATTGCTTGACTTTTCTTAATTTTACTTGACTTTTATTAAGTTTTCTTTAAATTTATTGAGTTTTCCTTAAATTTATTGACTTTTCTTTAAATTTATTGAGTTTTCTTTAAATCTTTTGATTTTTTATAAGACTTCTTGACTTTCATTAATTTTTCTTATGATTTTTTAGAGTTTTCTTGAGATTTATTGGCTTTTCTTGAGTTTCCTTGACTTTCCTTGAGTTTTCTTGAGACTTTTCTTAAATTTTCTTTACTTCTATTGAGTTTTCTTTCAATTTCTTGAGTTCTCTTAAGTTTTCTTGAGATTTCTTGACTTCTATTGAGATTTCTTAAGATTGCTTGACTGTTCTTGAGTTTCCTTGACTTTTAATGAAATTTCCTGACTTCCTTGAAATTTATGCAGTAGATAAATAAAGAATAAAAACGAATTCCAAGCCAAAGTGGAATAAAGGGCGTCGTCGGGCTTATATAACTTCCTGTAAATGTTTTTATTTGCATGCCTCTGCGGTTGCTATAAAACCAGAGAGGGTTTCTTGTTTCTTTTTTCAGAGAAAGGTCATGGTAGACCGAAAAGCGAAAGTATTTCGGTCATTCCGGCGCGGTTCACACAAAACCTGTTGGCATAACTGAGCGAGTTTTTTCCCTCGAATTTTGCTAAACTTGTCCTTAATCAGGCAGCGAAGGGCTGTGCAAACGACGACTCGTGATGAAATAGGCGGCGACGAGTGCCGAAAATGTTGGCTGGTTGACGGTTTTCGTGCTTCGTAGCTGCTTTTTGTGGCTGTTGAGGCAGCAAGTTGTTGCATGCCATCTGCTCGCTGCTTCTTTTCTGGGTTTTTTCGCCCTTTCCTGTTTAACGACATTTTTATACTACTTTTTATAAAATCTTTTCTTCTTTTTTGCTTTTTTCCCTCATTTTAAGGTCTTCTTTTTTATAACTTTTGTCTCCTCGCTTGTAAATGAAGTTGTGCAGGCGTTGACCATTAAGTTGGCAGAGAATACCTGGCTTAAACTCTCTGCTGTTGACCTACTTTATTGCCCGGACTTCCATTCAAGCTGAAATTCATTTTTGTTCTCAAATTTACGAGCTCTAAAATTGCATAATTTGCAGAAGGAAAAATGTGGAATAAAATGTCGGTTAGACTGACAGAGAAGTAGAAAGAGGGGAGAAAATCAGACGCACAGAAGGGTAGACAACAATCCAGACAGACATCCAGACAGATATTCAGTGAGACGAGATAGAAATCAGCCAGCGAGTCGAACGATTAGCTACTCGTAGTTCAGTCACAGCATTCGGTGAACTAAAAAACCTCATCGTCGTCGGCAGGCGTTCAACTGAATGCTTGATGTTTGCATTTCGCTGTCGCTTCTGTGCAACACGTTGATTGTCAATTAAATTGCGTGAATTTAAAACGAGCTGCATTCAAGTAGCTGGAATCTAAGCAAAACTCTGAATTGAAGTTTAAGTTATTGCAAATAAAACGAATTAACTGAATAAATCTTCAATTTCTATTATTATTGAATAACCACCGCACCTCTCACTGTTAATTGTAATGAAACAAAAATGCCGAAAACGTCTTTTAATTTCTTATCATAACACAAAAAATCTTTCTACAATTATTTGGCCGTTTTGCGTTTTTTAGAAATTAACACTTCCAACTTTTAAAAATTGTTTAAGTGGATTAAATCTGTTAATCTTTCCGCCGGCCACACCTGTAAAAATGTGTTTTCTGTTTTACTTTTGTCGGCTGGCATTGATTTCTGTGTTTCTATTTTTCTAACAATTTGCCAAAAAATAATTTTTGATTTACTTTTTTGTGAGATTTCAATTCCTCTCCATTTTATTGCCTTTTTCTGCCGATTCTTGATAAGCGTAAATAATTTTGCACTTTTGGTAATAAAAGTTATCATGGCCAAAATTTACGCACAAGTTATAAAAAGGATTTTGTTGTTGTTGTTGTGTGTAATTTTAATTCACAATTAAGTGAGTAAAAAATAAGATAAAAAAAAGTGCAACTAAAGAAAAGCAAAAACAACTGCCGATGTGAATAGAAGACGACGACGGCGACAACAACGACAACAACAAGAACAATAACAACAACAGCAACAGCAACAACAACAACACCAACAACAACACTGACTAAAGAAGATCTAAACATGTAATAAAATTAAATTGACTGCCTGAACTGCATTGAATCAATTTGATGATCACGATTGCTCAACAACAAGAAGCCGAACGAATTTTCAAATTAGAGAATTTTTAACACGTAGAAAATTCATTCGCTGCTTAATTAAGATTGCATATTTTACCAGCAAGTTTATTAACCTGTTAATTTAATTTTATATACAACCTTCTTTGTATTTCAAGCTTTCGTTTGATTTTAGTATGTAGAACTCCAGCTGAAAATTTCTTCGATTTCTACTCCTTCTCCTCGTTTAGTTTCCAATCTAATCTCCGAATTTCATCGCAGTCCTGCCGGCTTCGTTAGCGTTTACATTTCAGCCCACTCAGCCATGTCGACCAAATTCGAATTTTAATTTTCCTAACTTTGATGTGCACCTTTTACCGTTAGTAATCTGTTACAGTAATAAAACGCCGATTCTAAGAACCTTAAAAAGCCAACTCGTTACCGCTGATTTGGAAATATTTGCATATTTCGTGCATAAATCTTCGGAATTAGCGAAAAAAATTAGTTAATTTAAAAATGAGCATCTCGAATTTTGTCGCATTTGATTAGCCTCGCGTCGAAGAATTCGTCGTCTTCTTAGGAAACTAAAATTAAATTTCCATTCGTTTAAATGGCTTTTTCGCTCTCTGGGTTTTACACACACACACACACACACACACATTTGAAGCTAATAACTGTTAACTTGCTCACTTGAAGGTCAAAAGCGAAAATATTAACCGAACTCAGCGTACGCGACAAATGATTAAAAAGCAGACTGGATTTTAATTTATAGACGTTTTTTCGTCGTCAGTCTGATTTTTAATTAAAACAATAATAAAGGAACAATAAAACAATAATTAAAACAGAGAAGCCAACTTTTGCAATCGGGATTGAAGGCGGGCAACTCATGAATTTAATATTCATATATTTAGTGTTGTCTTCCTTGCTTATAAATTCTAAATAATTATAATAAATTTGTAAAAAATTGAGCAAATTTATTGTTTTATTTCTTAAAATTTAATTGTATAAAAAATTACTTAAGCTTTTATGATGATATTTCAACGTTTTTGAACAACAATCACATTTTGCAGTTGAAATTGTTTTCTACTTCTAACAGTTTGTGTTGAAATAATAAGAAATTCACGATTGCTGACAGAAAAAATGCGAAGATCGTGCTTTTAGCTAGTTTTTTCACCTGAAATTTCCTATAAAAATCTCTCAGAGCTTACAAAACAAGTTTCAATTCACAAACCTGGATAAATGAAGAAATTCACAATGAAGAAATTCACAATGGAAGAAATACACAATTAAAGAAATTCACCAAGATTTCCAGTGCTTCCGAACTTTTAGCGAATTTATTCACCTGAATTTGCTATAAAAAGCCGTCGAAGCTCACAAACAAGTTTCAACTTATAAACTTGGATAAATAAGCAATCAAAATGAAAAAGAAAACAAAGTAAATAATAATAATAATGATGTTAATAATAATCAGGTTTTATTTGTCGACGTTTTGTGTTTGTTTTTATTGTTGTAACCAATCGATTGCGGCCCGATGCAGATCGTTTTCAAATCGTTTTGGCTCGAATGATCGAGCCAAGCAGACAAGTTGCGTTGCACGACTTGATATCGCAGCAGTTGTCATCCACACTTGGCTCAGCTCAATTAACTTTTTTGAATCCTTAACTCATCACGGTTGCATTTTGTTATTGTTTGTTGCTCGTCGCTGTTGTTTCAATTGAGGCGAATAATTTTCGTGCAGTGGTTGCTGAAAACTCAAAGCGTGCGCATCGCTTCGCAGAGAATCTTTTCTGAGTTGCTTTCGAAGCGCGAACGAGCTGGAAATAAGTATTTTTTTAATTAATTGTTTTAAAGTTTTTGAGTTAAAAAGTGCTGGTGTATCAAGTAAGAAAAAATCAACAATATTTTAACTAAAGCAATGACGATTATAATTTCTATTTTATTTTAATACTTTACGCAATCAGGATCAAAATTCCTACTGATTGCTGAATATTTTCTGTTTGCAGTGTTAGAACAACAGTATTTGAGAGAAAAGTTATCGATACATCGATTAGTTATCGAACACCTGCTATCGAAACTATAGTTGAAAACTCCTCAGTTTCGCAAGGCTTTGAATTGAAAACTAATTTCACTCTTAAAAAAGGTAACAATTTTGTCTCTCTTTCAACGAGCCGCCATTTCTTGTCTCAGCTTGTCGGAATTTCTTGTTATCTTCCTTATCTTGCGTTAATTAAATTCCTATTTTCAGACATAATTCAATTAACTCCGCTTATTATTGCACAATATTTCTATTTCAATATTTCGTAGTGGAGTTCTAATTGGAAAAACGCGTATTGTGAACTGAAGACGTTGTTGCCGTTTTTTCACCGTTTTTGTTTAACGTTCTTAATTATTAAAAATTGTAGAAGATTTGAAATTTACAAAAGACTTTTAATGTTTCCCAAAAAACACATTCATGAAGTTTATTATTATTTATCATGAAGGAATTTTGTTGAGAATATAAATTCAAGGCGTGAAATTAAGAAGGTGTGCCAATTTTTATTATTTGATAACAATAACGTTTTACTGTCGCGATAGGGAATTTCGTGGCAATCGCGTTGTAGAGGTATTTTGATAAAAGATTACAAAACATTATGATTATGATGATCATGCGGCAAAATCTGATATTGATTTTCTTTTTTCCTTTCTTTTTTCCTTTTCAATGATACGATTTTAACTAAATTGGAATCCATTTAATCAATGCGTACTCGATACTCGATATCTATCAGCGATATCAACAAACAGTCTTCTGAAAACAGAATTTAAGATCAAAAACGGGTAAAAGATCTTTAATGAAGCGCTCAATTAAAGCAACATAAATGATTAAAAACAAGGAAAACAAAAGAAAATAAATGCACTGTTCTTAGTTTGATAGACAACCTTAAAGAATACAGAGAACTGAACGAAGTAATAAATTTTAATAAGAAAACTACAACTGAAGGTTTACGGAACTTTTAAGTGACTTACAGGACTTTTAAGTAACTTAATCACACCCTTAAGAGGTCAGCTAAAACTTTATAAGTCGATTTGCAGATGATATGAAGCATCCTATCACTCGGAACCATTTAAGAATGAGTTCAAACCAACCTAAAATACACTTTTAATATGCATTTTGTTGGCTACGTAATGCAGCCGGAATAGCGTCAAATATTAAAATAATAACTCGCGCATGAATTCATCTCAAGAACATTTTCTTTTAGATTATTTCAAGTGACATGTTTTGTGCGAACAACTAACATCACATGCAAATTATGTCATTTTTATTCGCGTTTCTGCTCCCAAAACACAGATAGTTTTGCATTTTCACGAGTGACGGCGAGATTACGCTCTGTCGTAAATATGGTGGGCGCGTAACAAGATCACCGCCCACAACGCATTAAGCGCGTTAAACGGTCTCACTTAAAATGCGCTTAACACGAGATAGCTTTTCCCCCAGTGTCACTTATTATCTCACTCATTCAGAAAATTCTTCATCAAATTAGAACATCACCAAAATTATGCGAATACTCCGTGCATTACATCAGAGTTGCCAACGATGCGAGTTGTAGATGATTTAATTGTCGAATAGGAAATTTCGTCTGTAAATATTAATTCAATTTTTCTGTATAGAACAATCTTTTTTGTAGACCTATTTCACCGAATTCTCCTTCCGAAATAGTTTTCACACATAATAATTAGATTAATGAAATTAAAAATGAGGGAGAAGAGTAAAATTGTATGAAATTCGGTTTAACGAAGCTATAACGACCTATATTTCGAAAATTTGAATCTATGAAAACTTTCAGAATTTCATATTTAACGAAGATATAAGAAAATAGTTTCCCACTCAACTCACTTCTAATTAATATAAGAAATATTTTATTCGTATAACGGAAATAGCTTTTTATTTAGTATTCTATAAAGAGTAGCAAGGAATTCCTGCAAGTCTAATGTGGTGACTATTGCAATATTATATAAATTATTCAGTGATTTTGCTCCTTCACTGAGCGCTATTAAAAATTCCACAACTTGCACATTTTCTAACATGAAAATAACGTATCGCAGTTTATATATTGTCACAGTTCTCAGAAACTCATATTAGTTTTTCTTTAAATTACTAAAATTTCCTATGAGACATCATTAAGAGAAAAGGAGAGAGAGAGAGTGGGAGAGAGAAATGCCAATGAAAATAAATGAAAAAGAGTTTCAATCATAATAGAAGATTCATTAGATTTCAGTAGATTTTCTAGGTTTCGAGAATTAAAGGAAAATAAAAAATTGCAGTTTTCGCACATCTAAAACATTCTTATTTTAATTACAGTTATTAAAAAAAATTTCATTGATATAGTTGATTATCGAATAATTACAGTAGCAAATATTTAACAATGTTAATCTTATAATGAGCGGATATTTTATCACCTTAGAATGAATGAATGACTGAATTGAATGATTGAATTCAGCTGCTCGTCATACTCGTCACTGAAAACTTGTTTGGAATGATTAAGCTGAAGTTAGTAGGAAAACAATAAATTGAAACTGAAATTAAAATAGAAAACGAAATAGAAAAAACGAAATAGACAAAAAACGAAAAGACAAGCATGCATTTTTATCAGGAAAAAATTATACTATTTTAGGTAAATATTTAGGCAAACCCTATTCACGCAATTAAGATTTTAACCGCAGATCTCCTCTGGAAACCAACGTTTTTTTAAGATGTTCAGTTTTTGAAACCGCAACTAATTAAAAACACTTTCGATCATATGAAACTTTTCTTTCCTACTTCCGTCAAATGTGGTTAAAGTGGCCGAAAATTCCCTACCATTTGAATGGGTAGAAATAGTTAAAACTTATCTACCCATTAAATAGTTAATCTGGATGGCATACGAATATGCGGAGCATGTTATTTCTTGCGGTGATGTAATCGGAGGGGACGTGTGATCAGATTATACTTGCAATCCCCTAACTATTTAAAGTCGTGTCTTGTCTTGCGACTGACAGCAATTCGCGATCTGTTGAAATGTTAGTTTGTTTACAATCATTTCGTTTTTCATGTGTAGAGTTAATTTCCTTCACTGCGACTAAACTAGTTTTAGCTTTTAGAACGGCGCGCCATTTACGCACACGCGATCTTGACACATTTAAAAGTGGATTGAGCTTGACACATTTAAAAATTTTGTGAGCCGGTGGATTTGATTTACTTTTGATCTGGGCATTTTAAGATTTCTATTCTTATTGCTGAGCTGTTAAAACTGACGATAATACATTTTAAATCGTGAAGCATTCTATACACAAATTTATCTTCACAACAACTAGGCCGCTACTGAATTTTATGCTCAGCCATTCAAGTGATTTGAATAAAATTTGAATGAAACACATGCATGGCATGTAAATCGTCTTTCAGACGTTCTACAGTCTACAGTGATGATTTTAGTGTTTTTGCCATGAATTTCAAAGAATTGTTTCCATTAAAAATGCGAATTTACTAACAAAAAGCCGAATACGAAATCGAGTGGCGAGCATTTGAGAGCAAAAGAAACATTTTGCTTGAAATATAGAGCTGAGAATTTCAAATGAAATCGCTGTGAAATAGCTAATTTGTATTCAAAGCCTGCTTACCAATTAACCACAAGCTAATTACTGCTTACAACCGTCCATTCAACTTTATTTTGTCTTCTTTTATTGACTTTTTCACCTCTCAAAATAGTAGTGACTGAGGCAAGCTGCAAGAGTTGCCATAATAATTTGCCATTCCATTTCAGGATTCGCATAGCGAGACGGGCACACTTCGACACCGGAAACCCTTGTTGACCGAACGAACACAGAAATGGGTGGCAATTTTGAGTACACGCTGGGTGTGAAAGAGCTGAAGTCGAAGGAATATCGCTTGTGGCAATCGTTGATAGCGGAATTTCTAGGTGAGAAAAGGCTTTCCTCAAAAACAGAATGATATTCTTTTAAGATTCTGTTTTTCTACTGTCTTTCTGCAAATTATATGATTAGTAAATTGTTTGATTTTATATAATATTCGGTCTTCTTGCAGGAAACTTCATACTGAATTTCTTTGCTTGTGGCGCTTGCACGCAATCCGTGGAGGACGGTGTCTTCAAAGCCCTGGCATTTGGTTTGGGCGTCTTTATGGCGATTACAGTGAGTGCAGCGCTTTTTATATTATATTTCTGAATATTTCCGAAGCAAAAACGTTCATTTAGTAAATGTTTATATAAGGTACTCCGGCAACTGGTTTGCTTTGACTTGTCACACACTGCGCTTCCTTAAATGGTGACTTGACACAAAAAATTTGCTGGCTTTTTACGCTTTCAGATACGTTAATGGAAGTCTCAACAATGCAATGAACTTTTTTCACTTCACCAAGTGAAGTTCAGTTTGATTTAAGCAATTCGAAGTTTAAGAACTGCATCTGTAAAAAGGTTGAGAGATAATATTTGAAAACTTTAATAACGTTTCACATAGAATTTTAAGCATTTAAATGGTTAAAGAGAAAAAACAGAAAAATTATTACATTCTTTTCAGAGAAATCGTGAAATTAATAACTGGATTTGTTAATTGAAACAAGCCAGTTATTGTTACTCCCCAAAATTTTTTTCCATCAACTGAGTTGAGAGAAACTCGCTGATTTATTTATGAACTTTATGAACCAAAGTATTTTTTGAAAAAGAATTCCTTCCACAAGTTATGAGAAAACAGCATCCCACACCTCGACTCGTTTTCTATTTTCATACAGGATTCATAACGATCAAACGCCGATAGTTATTTGAAAAATGTTTCCCTATTTCTACTTTCCCACTTCCAACTAGATTGTGGGTCACTTGAGTGGCGGTCACGTCAATCCCGCCGTCACCTTAGGCATGCTGGTGACAGGACGTGTGAGTGTCCTGCGTGCCGTACTCTACATTGTCTTCCAGTGTTTGGGCGCTATAACCGGCACCGCAGCAGTCAAGGTTAGCGAAACAACTTTCGAGAGTACGAAAGGTTTCCAGAAATATATAACAATAAATCCTGTGCAATCTTCCAGACACTCATTGACGAAGAATACTACAATGGCTTGGGTCACACGACTTTAGCTCCAAACATCACCGTGCTGCAGGGACTCGGCATCGAATTCTTCTTGGGTTTGGTGCTCGTGCTTACCGTTTTCGGAGTTTGTGACGCTAACAAGCCGGGTAAAGTTAATCTCAGAGGAGAGATGTTTTCATTTTGCGGCCCGTTTACATTTTGTGAATGTTTAAAAATTCCAGACTCGCGCTTCACCGCCCCCCTGGCCATCGGTATGTCGGTGACTCTGGGTCACTTGGGTACCATACACTACACCGGCGCCAGCATGAATCCGGCCAGAACTCTGGGCACCGCTGCGGCCACCGGTATTTGGGACGCGCACTGGGTTTACTGGGCCGGTCCGGTGCTGGGTGGCATTACGGCGGCTCTCGTGTACACCGTGATTCTGGAGAAGCCCGTTGAGACGGACAAATACCGCGTGCAGGCTACCGAACGTGAGGTGAGAGTGATTAAGTTTTTATTGAATTGTTTTATTGGTTTTTGTATAGAATTGTTAGAAAATCTTATTGTTTTTACAACTTTCTTGTTTGCTGGTCACTTTATTTTCTTAATTAATTTTGATTTGTTTTTATTGTTTGTTGATGCTTAGATGTTTCTCTATTAAATCATCATTTCTTGCCCTGCAGATGAGGAAGTTGGAAGCATGAAATTTCGACAACAGCAGTGTGGAAAATTTCTAAAATATTCTTCCGCAAAGAAATGTTTTTAATATATGATGGAAATATTCTCGAAAGTGGAGTTCGGTAGAAGTCCGGAAATAATTAGAAACGCGTAACCTATGAAGTTAACCAGCATTTCTTGTAATCTTATTTACCACTTCTAATATTTACTTGCATTTTTAGGAAATAATTTTGCAACCAATAAGATTGTAAAACATTTTACGGAAAGATTTAAATATAACTTCTCTTATTTTATTTATTATTTGTAATGAAAAAAATTATAAGTATTAATAAATATTATATTTTTATAATTATATAAAATTATAAGTATTAATAAATACTATTAAAACTAAAATGTGTTTGATTTACATAGAAAAAATCATTTAACTCTTTGTATTTCTGGACAATTTGATAAATTTATATCACAACAAAGATAAATTTTGAAGAGATTTGCAGAGAATTTGAATTGCAGACTCATCGCAGCCAACGTCAGCAAACTAGAAAAGAGAATTCTCTGGCAATATAAATTTATCTGGCTCGGTTCCGTCCTATCTGTAAAATATCGTTATAATTTATCTATTCCCGTTGTGGTCTCTTCACAAATTATATGGACAAGTTGTTATAAAATAGCACAGCTCGAAACCACATTGAAAAGCCCCTGAGTCAGCTATTGTGAATTGTGAACTGCTGTCATCTACTGTAGCTTTACAAACCAACATCGAATCAACAGCTGATTTCAATGTCAAAAATAAATAATTTTTAAGTTGAAGAAATTTTTTGTGGAGATGTGCCGTTCTCTTTAATTATTTTTACAATAATTTTATGATTAAAAAAAATTAAAAAATCCTTAGTGCAAAATTAAAAGTGTTAATCATGTTAAAGAATTTGCTGTGGCAATTTATGCCAGGACCGCTGCTAAATTCGTAAGTTCGGTAAAAAACGTCGTCATTTAATAGTAACTGAAAACCAGAAACGATTACAGGGTGAGTCGTCCTCTTAGCAATTATGGAAGAAGAAAGCAAAAGAGTTTTAAAACATATTACGATATCCTGCAAGTGTCGAAGAACTGCACCAGTAAAGAAATACGTTCGGCGTTCGTGTGTCTGTCGAAAAAGGTAGGCGAGGGAGACGATGGTTCCAAAAATCGATTACTAGCGAAGTATTCTCGACCTTATCGAATCGATTAAGGGATTAAGATCGATTAATCGTTTAAGGATTAGATTTGGGTTTTTGTGTTTGGGTTAAATCACATCTTAACAAGGGGAACTAATGGAGGTTAAAAGTGGGCCATTGAAATGCTATAAACTGAACCTTTACTCGAAAAATTAATCCATTTCCATCGCAGTTTCATCCCGATACAAAAGGCTCGAAGGCTTGTCCTGACGAGACTGCTAAATTCGTCAAAATCTCAGAGGCTTATCAGACGTTGAGTAGACCAAGGTTACGTAATGCCTACGATCAGAAGCTCTGGGCGCGAGGAGTTGATTTTTCAGATTGCTACAGGACCGACAGCGATCGAGAGGCTAATATTGTCGAAGTAAACAGGTAAAAATGATTTAAAGGTCCTTTTCGAGGCATTAAAATTCCTCTTCAACCTTTTAAATATCTCGATTTTCGTAGATCCTGGGAAATACATCCGAGTTTCGAGCAAAATCCAGGTCCTTATTATGGCGTTGAGGGCTGGGAGAAAGTTTCGAATTCGAAAATAGCTTGGTCTCTGCTAGCACTGGCTGTAGGTTTTGCTGCTATTGGGTTTTTGTCTGCTAAGTAAGTCTTAATTTGCCTATTTATATATCTAAAAAGTAAAGCCCTGATCTTGTTACAGACACTCGTTTACATTTGATCGAGAGCGATTAGATAAAAAGTCGCAGCAGGCCAGTCAACATCTCGAAACTGTAAGATCAGACGCAAGAAAGTATGGCAATGAGGAGCAAGTGCAGCGAATGTTCGAACGAATGGAGCAAAATGCTGAGCGCTAAAAAACAATTAAACGAACATATTGGGGAAAATTGAAGAAAATGACAAGATAAGTGCAATCAACAAAAATGTAATATAGAGGATGATTATTGACGTTTAATATTGCTAGTCAAAGTAGATTTATATGCAATTAATATTGTTTTTAGAAAAAACAAAATCGAATTAGTGATATTTTATGTATGCAATGAGCTTTTATAGCTGAAAAAACGTTTATAAACATAATAAAGAAATGGTTGTGATATTATTTTATTAAAAAAAACAGGTTTTTTAAAAATGCTTTTTGAAATTAGCGCTTAAAATTGTATTTTAACACTTCAAAATCATCGTACTCAAAACTAAAACAGAGTGTCCATGTTTAATAATTTTTTTTTATATTTAATTATTCTTACACAAATTAACTTAGACTAAAACATAAGCAAATCGTTGAATTTTATGTTTTGAAACTTATAATTAATAACATTTAAGTTGGTGGTATTGAAGTTCCCTTTCTGCGTTTCCTGAAGAGTGCATAGAAATAACTTTTTGCGTATTAAGCAATTAAAGAATATAATAATAACATGAAAAAGAACAACTTTAGCTTTTCTTAATGCTAACTATTTAAACTCATTATAAACAGTTTAAAAATCTCATATTGCTGATGATAACATTTTCATTTCGATTAACAAGATCTGTTTTTCTTAATCTCTTTAATTCTATCGTAATAAATGCCTCGTTTGTAAATTAAATCAATCCAGTTACTGTTGCCCTGTTAAATCCTGCTAAAACCTTGTGCTAAATATATCTTTTTATGCAGTACCTTCACCGTAAAACTAAAACGAGTATATAAAACTAAATCACATTTAATTTCCGCTCGGACTCCGTTGGTAGCAACAGTTTTAAGTCCTCTCCTTCTCCTCCACCGAAAATACATTGACAACAAGAACAACCTCACATTAATACGTATTGAAGTAGAGCTCCGCTCATTTCCAGTGCGGCATTTCAATCCTTATCCTCTCTGCACTTCACCACATCCGCGATTTCCTTAATCATCACTCGCACAGCCACGTGAGGCGGTTCGGGCTCGAAGACCACCTCGCCATCGACTCTGTAGTCGCAGTAGTTCAAACTGCACAGCTGACGGAATCCCTCCCTCAGCAGGACTTGTGCTGAAAATTGACTCGAGCAGAGGACATGCATCACCGGGATGTTGTGCTCGCGCATGTAGTCGATGGTGCGTGCGGTCAGCTGGCCGGCGATGCCCAGTCCACGGTAGTCGGCGTTGACCGAGAGTATTTTGCCGTCGAGAATGACATCGGTTTCCGGATATACATCGAAAATCCGACACACCTTCTCCATGTGATCCATGAGGTTGCATATCTTTCGGAACTTTTCGTGGCAGATTTCTTTCTCGGCAGCATCAGCATCTGGGTAACTGAGATCGGGAACTGACGACTGGTGAACGAAAGAGCATAAAAAAATAAGATAGAAATGAGTAGCAAAAAAAGTCATTGGAGAAAGAGGAATTCTGATGCTGTAGTTCTGACATTTTGAGAATTCGAGATCTTTCGAGGATTTGGAGGACTTACCGGTCGCCGCATCAGCCCATTCAGGAAGACACCAACAATTTCACCGTTATTGTGCACAGCCTTGAAGGAACACTCGTCCGAGATGCACTTCAACGAGTACTCTTCCAGTTCTCTGCATTCGCCCAATTGTAGAAATTTATTCAGAGGTTCGTCCTGCAAGTTAGAATATGTCGTTAAAAATAGAAAAACTAATTGTTGTTGTTATTACATATTAATATATTGAATTTCTTGTGCTATTTAATTGTTCATTACGATCAAACTAGAATTGTTATTACTAAAACTTCAGCCCATTCATACTTGGAAAACTCGTTGCATAAGAAACATTTTTTATTCTCATGTCAATCACAGTTCTGTGTCATGCGATTGTGTGGCACCAAAACGCGCCCTTTACCTCCAGCTGCAAAGTAACTGAGAACCGGCTTCGCTTTTATTTAAAACTCCGTCACATTTTAATACACTTCTATGGCTTCTTGCAACAGAGCAGCGAGCATTTTAAGTAGTTGCGGGAGAGAAAAAAATGATGTCAGAAATGTACAGACAATGAAGGATCTGAGCATTACACTCAGATTGACAAATTATATTGATTTGCATAGCGATTAGGTGATCAAACTTCTATCACCATCACGTTGCGGTTAATTGATAGTATACTGCATTCATTAATGCAAAGATAAATTTTAAATACGGTGTAAAAAGGTACCCGACATTGTGTTGTGCTATAAATTCTAATCGGGTTGGCCGTGTGGTAACCACTTCAGCTCACTTCTGCTCAGAAATGCAAGCGATTGTTTAAGCGGCCGTCTGACCAGGTGGAGACACTCGAACGCCGGACTTGAGTGGGAGCGACTTTTAGTTAATCGTTGGGATTTTAAGGTGCTCATGAGAGGTGGGGTGGTCGTGTCGTGATTTTTGTAACCTTCTTGAATGCTTCGTTCGTCATCCATATCAGACAAATAATTTGAATGCTATTTATTATAATAACAGATTATATGCTGACATAATCGACGTGTTATTAATACAATTTTATTCATCAGCCAAAGCTAATTTATTTCTGTATTTGTAAGTGTCAAAATTTTATACGCGTCTTTAAAACCTGCCCACTAAATTTAGATGGCTTCAGAGGTTATCAACCTTTAGGCCCGTGAGGTTTAAATTAGAATGGAATATCGAATTATAATTTTCTGAATTGCTGCAATTTAGTGTTGGTAAACAGCTGTTAAGTGTTTCTGGTTGGAAAAATGCAAACTACCGGGAAGTGGGGAGCGATTTGCCACCTCTAACAATTAATTGTATCGAACTCTAATGAATAACTTTACATTTTTCTTATATAATTTTAATTCCCTCATTGCTTTGTACGGCTTATTGTAATTCATAATTTACTCGATGCAAATTCTTACTTAATAGTGTCTGATAAGAACAATAGAAAGTCTTTATATTCAATGCAAGTGTTTCAAAAATAACGCTAGGCTGTCATGTAATAAGAGACACGATGACAGCTAACAGTTGTGAAGGATTTTCTAATTTATGCATCAAGCACGATTTGTTCCGTTCGGAAAATAATTTCCGGTAGCGAATGTGATTTGCGCTATTTAAAGTTTTTATTTTTAGATTTCGATTGATATTCACATTTAAATTCAAGAGGAAAATAAGAAACTGAATTTAGATTGATTGCAGATCGATAGATTGACTCATACACTTTAACTGAAAGTTATAAAAATTGACATTTGACGAAAGTTTGATGCATGTGTCAAGTGTATTTGTTGTTGTTTAAGAGTTTCTGAGAGCGAATTCGCCGCTTATTTCGCCGTAATAGAGGGCTCAAAAATGACGCCTGTTGGGAAGCGTTGAACGATGGGCTGAGTCACATTCAAAAAATGGTATTCTTTTACCGAATAAAGAAGTGTAGCAATTACCTTGAAGAAGAATGTTTTGAGCATCGACAGAACCGCTTTACCGTCTGCAGGCGTGATCAGTTCGATCTTGTAGGGCAATTCCTTCTTCTCCGTCTTCTCCCTCATCAACGTATCGACGTAGTGGGTGGTGCAAGTAGGCGGCCGGTGCGATGCTGACACATTCAGAACGTTGTCCATCTTTTGTGTCAGTCTGGTGACAGGATACAAATCGGATAGCTGGAAAATATTATAATATATAATATTATAATGTATAATATTAAATTGTTTAAATAAATAAATCCGAATACTCTTCTTAGAAGATGCATCGTTGTGGAAAATTTTAGAAATCTTTTGATTTCACGTAACTTCTCAAAAATCCTGATTTGTTAACTAGTTTTTAGTTTTTTTTCATTTCATTTTGCGTTGACATAGAAATACCATTTAATATTTTACTAAAATATAATTGAGTTGAAAATAAATTCTGGTGGTTAAAAGAAAAAATTGCCTATAATAAGATCGCATCAGTCATATAATAATCATATTAATTTAATTAAGTGTGAAGGTTAAAATCTGACTTTGATACTTTTTTTAGAGAAAACCCCGCAAATTGAGCTTTAATTTTAAATTTCACCTAGTTTCTTTTTTTTGTTTTGCACGTGTATTGCATACTAATTAAAAAATCCGAGATATGCAAAGAAAGCAAAATTATATAAAAAATTTCAACTCGTTTATCAAATATAAACAAAAGGAAAAAAGAAAGCAATTGTAGTTTTAATTCAGACCTTTAAATTTGTGTTAACCGTTTAGAAATTTCAAGACCCGCTTTTATTTGAGTAGAAAAAACCTAAAAAATTTTTTAGGTTTTTGTCTATTTGAATCTTGAATCACTTCAATTTTCCTTTAAGATTTTAGAAAGTAATTTCTTCTATTTTCTTTAACCTTTCAGCTATTATTTTATTTCAATATGATTTTTTGACCTTCAAAAACTAAATAAGAAACCAACGAAATGCAATTGAACTCTCAGATTTATTGCTATTTTAAGAACATTATAAAGTTTTCACTCATTTCTTTTTGTAAATTAAATTAAGCACATAAATTTTTACGATCTACGATTTGTAGAGAGAGTGGAAAAATCGAAAAAAAGTCTATTCAATAAATATTGTGAAAAACGAAATTAACCTAAAAAATTAAACCATTTGATAAAATAAATTGTAAGAATTTCATTCTCGGATCGAAGCATTTAAAGAATATGATTAAAAAATCTACAACACATCAACAAAAAAGAAAAAAAAATAAACAGATGAAAATAAACTAAATTTCGATTCATTTGGTCTTGATCCAATTTTTTTATTTATGATTTCATTAAAACTAAAACAGCGCCAGAGCGTGTGCCATATCGACCACAGCGCCCCCTGGCGGGATGCTCCTCACCGTGTAGCGTGTTTGATGCACAATCGCGTCATTCTTGGGCGTGAATGAGCGCGCGGTCTTCTGCAGAGCCTTCTTCTGGATATCCTGGACCTCCATGGTGACGAACTTATGGGCTTGTGTGGGTTAAACAAAAATCAAAGTGAGGTTGGAAGACTTGTTTTCTTTTACTTCACTTAGATTATGTTTTTATTATAACTCTGTTTTGTTTAAAACTTGTGGTTTAGTTATAATTAAAATTTTATATTCTTAATTTTGTTTTTTAAAACGGAACTTCTTCTTCACTTTTAGTATTCTTTTCCAGAGTTTTTTATTTTTCTTTGTCAGTTTTCCAAATATTCAAAATCGTTTTTGTAGTTTTTGCTTATAAGATTTCTACAAAAACATCAAATTGCGTTTGCCCGGATATTTATTGGAAAGTCGTAAGCTTCCGCTTTGATTGGCCTCTTCAATCGGCTACACCGACGCGATCACTTTATAGTCTGAGCGCCAATACCGAGCGGTTCAGGCTTATATAGTCAGGACGATGGGAAGTCTGTGCCCACTTTTCGCTATCTACTGGTACGCCGTGCATGAATAGGTGTCTGTCTGTCTGCCAGCCGTCTACAATGTCTGTATGTATGCAATATTCCGATCGTGGACCGCTCGTAATTCTATAAAGATCGCACGCTTGAGTTTTTATTGTTGCAGCACTGATCACAATTGCCGTTGTTTGCGGGCGGGAAGGCCTGTTGTGTAGCAAAGCGATTAGGAACACTATTAAGATGATAATGACCACGACGACGACAACGACGACGACAGCGTTCACGAACCCGTCTGACCGCGTCGAGGCAGTAACTTGTAATGCTGCGGTATACCGCTTAATCCGGTCTGCTTGTCTCGCTAGCTCGTTCCTTTTACTCTCTTTTTGCTCTTCGTCCGCCAATAATAATTTCCTTTTTTCCTATTGCTCTCACGTTTCCGACTTTTCTTTCTTTCTTCCTAAACCGGCCCCCAACTGGCTAAATATTCCCCACTGACCCTCAAATCTTTTCCCCACCAAGACCTTATTTTCTTAATCTGCAGCACAGCGCAGATTTTTGGTTTGTATTCAATTCCAAATCAAAATTCGATTAACCCTTAAATGCCTGCAGTATCATTTGAGGTACAAACACTGTGACCTGATCGCTGGTCTTAAACTCATTCATATTCTACAATTTCCTGGTGGGGGTGAATTCCAATTTTATGTTTATACATTTATTTTGGTTTTTTTTTATGAGCCGCTTTTCTATTGTTTCGCGAAATTCAAAGGCTGTGTGCGTTTTAAGGGTTAAGCTTTTTGTAGTTCATAGTTCGTCTCTCAGGTTCTCTCTTTTCAATTCTTATTTTCTGTACTGAAAAGATCGTTTGCCAATATTTACTAATGGTTTCAATGGCGTGAAGTGTTGTTAGCTTCGTGGAAACGATGGTTACCTCTTAGATTAGCTAAGTTTTCCGAAAAAATCTTAAAAGATTTTGCATTTTCCGTGAACTAAGCAAGTTGAAATTGCTCTGTATTTTTTATAGCGAAATTAAGTACTTGTTATATATACTTACTACTGTTGTACTTGTTATATATTTGTATTTCATTTTATACAATAATCTGATAGGTCTGATATTACTTTAAATATAATGTTTTAATTATAATGTAAAAACTCAGACAAGTAGAAGATGATGGTGAACATTTTGAGTTAAAGGAAAACATAAAAAGGTCCATTTAAATATACTTTTTTTTGAATCTTCACCTTTTTAATAATAATTTTGCATTTAGAAAATGACGTTTTGTTTTATTATTTCTATCAATCAATGTAAACCGTTGAAAATTCATATAGAAATAGACGTAAAATAACTGAACAAACGCCACTGGCGAGATTCTTCTTTTCAACGGCTAAAAACTACCATAAAAAATATTCGGAACAGGTTTTCGGTAGCCGGTAATAATGAGGTTTTTATTCTTTTTATAAAATTTGGTTGATTCTCTGTATGGCTCTTCAAACGAGTATCTGATCCTCATCAAAACACAAAATTTGTTTACCTTTCCACAATTGCGTTTATAATTTAAATTTCACTATGTTGCCAGTTAAAAGATTTATGAGAACTTTTAGGTTTTTGTTTAGATATAAACATTCATATAAGTCTGTCGGAATGTAAATGAATGAGAGTAGACCGAGAAGAGTGAGTGGAACAAGTGGTTGAGTATACAAGTAGAGGTTTACACAATTATTTTGTTCTATCATCATTATCATTAATAAAGTTTGTCTGATCGAAATCGACAATCTGATTGTCTGATAGAGACGTCATCATGCCAGAGATGAGAAATGATGAGATCGCAAATATTATTTGCGTCGATTCTTTGTTAATCGCAAACTGATAGTAAATTGCGAGCATAACAGCTGCACAAGACAGATCGGACATAAATTATATATAATAGCATGCGGCACGCGTCAACCACCGACTTAATTAAATTGCGTTAAATATAAACGGAAATTTATTGGGACACCAAGAAGCTTTTGTTCAGTCTGTCGTTATAAGCAATTTAGTTCGCTATTAAAATGTTCATATTTTATAGAAATGAATGTGTTCGTGTTGATGTTGATGGCTTTTTTTTTAAATTTCTCATGAATTTATAAATAACGCGACTGCCACAAGATCTCAAACAAAGGAACCAATCTTTTCTTTCAAGGGGAATAACTTTAATAAACATTTCATTCTACAAAAATATATTATTTTAAAACGAAATTGCGTCTAACACGGTGCCAGAACATTTAATTCCCTTGCTTTTTGGAGTAAACAATTGTTATTGCCAGTTCTAATACTACTATAATAGTTAGAATTATCAATTGCAATTCACTGTCAGCTGGAACGAACTTTAAACGTTTTTAAACTCTCTTTAAGGGAAGTCGATATATTCAAACTTTAGCAGGTGTCTGCAAATATTTCGATTATTTACGCTTTCAAAAAAAAACTCACATTGCGATTTGAATGTTAATGGGATGAATTTGTTTTTTACGTATTCATTAATACGGAGTTTCCTTTTGGTTAGATTGCGATAACTTGAAACACCTGGCTTGTATAAACTCCGCTATTAATTAATATTAATATAATAGTTTTACAAATTTTTCAAATTTCAGATTTTTCTTAGTTAATTTAAAACTTTAAAAATTGTTTTCAGTTAATTTTAAATCTATAAATAGAAATTGTCTTGTAATCGTCTTACATGAGAATTTGATAATACAATAATAATAAAACGAAACTTTTAATGAAGTTCTGAGTCCTACGATTGTTACTAGAATCCGAGCGCTAATTAGTTGTTACAACTTATTGCGTTCCAGCTAATTTATACGTTCTGCCTAAATTATTGTTATTACACAATTTTAAACCCTTACAGTTCTCATCTATAAAATTATAAACTGACTTTTTATTTACTTATAAATACACAAAATTAAAATTTTAATTACTGAGTGATGATGATTGTGGAAGAAACAATAAGTGGAAGTGATATAAGATACAAGTGTTCAATTTCGTAATAATCAATTTATTGTTTTGGAATTTTTAAGCACTCTAATAAATCTAATGAGAATAACTTTTGTTACGTATAGACAATTTTGTTACGTAAGACAATATTAAATTGAATTTGAGAATCAGAACAGTTCTATTCTGAATAAAATGTACACTGTAGTTCCTAAATCAAAACTATAGGGGGGGATTTTCGTCAGGATAGAGTTGAAAATACATGTGAAAGGGTTTGAAATGTGCTGAAAGATAACTTTTCCCTTCTCTAATGTTTACTATCTCCTCAGAAAACTTTCAATTTCAAACTCTTCACGTTGTTAATTGAATACTAAAACGTAATTTTAAAAGTTCCACCATCTTTTCGAACGGTGGCTTCCGAACAAGTTCTTTTAATGTGTAAATAACGAATAAATTAGTTTTGTTCTAGTTTTGTTTCAATTATTCAAACTAAAATTTTGTTATAATTTTTTGTGGTAATCTTATGAATAATTTTAGAGGTGTGGAGAGTTAGTCTGGGAGGTTGGTGGGAAGGACGGAGTCGGAAGTCTCGTCGGGAAATAGTAACCATGGACCATGAGGTATGAGGTCCGTTTTAAAAAGCAGCAAGGCAAGTGCAGGCGTGTGCTGATTCCTTGAAACTTGGATCGCAAGGAGTATATGAGACTTGACGGATTTACTAGCACAGAGGAATTAAGTGTCGCCATCGTCAAGGCATTCGAAGCTGCCTGTACTCTGACGTTGTTGGAGGAGGCTAACCCTACTCTGTGATGGAGTGGATAACTAGACTCCATTAAGAAAGAGGCCATTAAGGCCCTTAGGTCCTGAAAAGGGATGATCCTGAGACGGGGGAAAGTTGATCAGTGCGATGCCCCCTGTTTTAGTAAATATAAATGCATCAGATTTTAGATTTTAGAATTGAATTTTGAAAATTGAACTTAGTTGCAAAAGCCAGTTATGTGATGGAAACTTATTATTTGAACGTCTACTATCAATCGTCAATAACATATTCCAAATGGGCTTCATCAGGCCACTTTTTGGAAATTTATCTCTCACTTGGTTTTCATTAAAACGAGCAAATTGCAGTAACAATTTGGCGCCCTGGTGTCTGGAGTTGTAAGACGGTTCACAATAACGAATGTAATTGCGCGATCAGCTAAATAAATCAGTTTATTAAAGCTGTTAATTAAACTCACACCTAATTAATTAAAGTCGCAATGGACAGATGCATGAAAGGCAAAATAAAACTGCAAAATAGTGAGAGAAACGATCTAAATATACGATCTATTCATTCATCAACTCAATGAAAATACTGCAGATTCCAGGCGGCTTGATTAGTTTTAATTTAATTTAGTTGTTTTCTTTTACTAAATGGATGTGAAAACTTATAGGATAACTTCTTTATTTTATGTCTGTTTTATTTCATTCGATATTATTTCATTAATTTTAATTAGTTTTTCTATCCGATTTTTATTAATAATCCGGATTTTGACTTCCTTCTTCCTTTTCATGACTTGTTTTTAAGGCCTGACATGACTTCCTCACAATGTAATTTAGAAAGCTGACATTGCATTGTGACACCGTGTTAAACGTCTGAGCACCTCGGAATGTTGCAACAGCTGACAGCATGTCCGGCTTAAGCAAAGAAGGTGACCGAATTGTCACTGACAGCAACATGACGCGATATTAAGACTCCAAATGTCAAGACATGCAATGAGTATGCGGAGTGAGTATAGTTTTGGACCGACGAGTGTGGAGATTTTCTGCTCCACTAGCAGCAATAAAATTGGCGCCTACAACAAACAGTGAAACTAAAATAAACGCAGACAACAATTGATTCGTGACTAAACAAAAAGCCAAAGTGAACCTGATGCAGTTGTGATCCACAGATTATTGCCAACCACTCGAAACACTCACACTCACTGTTGCTGAGTGGTGCTGCACCTCGAGGTGATCAGATCTGCCACATATAAAGCGACTTGAACAGCAACAATAGCAACAATTGCAACAACAAACAACAACCGACAACAACTAACAACACCAACAACAGTAATGTCAACCTTGTCAACCATTCAACCGGAATTGAGCGCAGCAACTGCACCAGAAGTTGACACAATGATTAACAGCCAGCCAGCCGTTGTGCCGCACTGCACCAGCTGGCAGAACAGACCACCTCGAATGCCATCTGGATGCAGGCGTGCTGCAGGCTGCAGCTTGCTGGCCTGTCTCTGGGCCGGCTAATTGAATTAATCTATGAAGGCAGTCAGTCGTGAATGTGAACTTATGGAGCGATTTCGAAGTGTTAAAGAAGGAAAGCCACCTCGGCGTTGGAGGTTTCTCGATGGAGGTTTTTCGACGGAGGTTTTTCGACGGAGGTTCCTCGATAGAGGTTACTTATCTACATGTCGGCGCTTAGCTGTGAGACAAAAAGCTGTGTGCTTCAAATTTATCTTGATTGCATATACAATAAATCAGTTGGCTGTTGCAAAGTTTATTTGAGCTAAAAATATCTCAATATTTGTTTTTCCTTAAATGTAGAAATTCAAATGAGTTCTATAAAATAGACAAAAATAATAAATATTTTATGTTTTTATAAGTTATGAACTTATGAATGTTCAATTAAGTTAAATAAATTGCACTTCAATAATTGTATATTGAAGTAAAACATCTGAAGGGGAATATTTATATTCAGTTGAATCGCAGTAATTGCAATTGTTACTACAGTTAGCAATGATAAATATATAAGAAAAATTAAATATATGCAAATTTCGAACAGCATTCTCTCTGCAAACATTGCACTTTGAAGTCTGGCTTCAGCTACTGGCTTAACCAGATATAAGTTATATAAGTGCGTTTACAATTTGCACATAAGTGAATTAATACTAAATAATATTAATATTAAATTATAAGCACTATTTAATGCATTAAACAGAAAATCATTAATTAAATTCGTCTGTCTCCCAGCCCAGACGCTGAGTACGATATTCCAGATCGAGACGGCTTTTTCAAGTCGAGTCGATAATCCAGATCAAGGCAGCCTATTAATGATCAAGACTGATTGATCATTAATAAATGATGATCGGGATCGAGGCAGCTTGTCGCTCGTATCAAATTTGAAGTCATAATTGGAATCAAGACAGTTTTCTTCAATTGAGACGATAAACGAGATCGAGACAACTTCTTTAGTGACTTCCGAAAACCGTGTAAGAACTGAAAAGCCAATGAAATGCAACCTCAGCTTCCTTAAAAATAAATTAAACACGTTTTCTTTACATTAAAAGTGCCTTGAGTGCCTTAGTTGACGGAACACCTATTAAAATATGAGTTACTGATATGTCGAAATCTGTATCTGTAACGCCGTAATAGACGCCCATAAATGCATTTGCCACGCGAATGCAACCCGATTAATTAAAAGTGACGCCAATCAGCTATCGAAGCGCATAATTTAAATTGATAACAAATTGATCACTTAGCTGTATCCTCATACTTCTGAAAATAACTGGTATCTGGTTTTTAGTTATTTGCAATTAATGACATTTTGTAAACGCTCAGAATGACATAATTTATTGCTCTCACATACCTACGAACGTACATATGCAGTCACTGACTTCACGCTACATAATTTAAACATAAAACTTGTTAACAAGCCTGCTGCTAACTTTGTTGACTACCATGGGTATTAATTTATACAAGTGATGGCGCTATTAAATCTATGGGAGGTTGTTTTGTCATAAGCGACAACTAATAATTAATTGGTTTTTAAATGTTTTCGTTAAGTTGGTTTGATTGCTTGTGACAAGTTTAATTAAATATTTTTAAAAGATAGTGGTTACTATTATCGACGTTATTTAAACTGATTTTTCAGAAAGTAGTACGTAGTACACGTTACACTTTCGATTAACCCGCTACTTAGAAAAGTGATTACCGTCGTTAATCCAAACTCTTAATCAGCTACTATCATACTAAAAATAATCTTATTAAGGTGGAGCTGGTAATATTAATTAACCGAACAGTAAATCGGATTAAAGACTTTTTATTTTCTTAGACACGCTGTGTTGTGAATGTTGCATGTTGTTCTTGAATAGTCCACACCTGTGGTTGGACAGGCAACTTAACACAATGAAATATTACAGAAAATATCATTTCGCTGCGAAGGTTTTAAGCTTTTATGACAATAACTGTGATGGATTCAATTTTACAGTCAAGCGTAGAAAACTCTGTAGAGATGATTATTACGAGTTAGTATTAATGCAGTTTTAATAACCTTGCTAGAAGAGAGATTATTGCTAAGTCGCTGTACACTGTTAACGCAGTTCATTATTCATTAAAATTATTGCTTTTTTAAGCAAGGGCAAATTGAAATTTCTTTATCAGCGATTGAACTCATGATCACATATATTGTCAACTCATAATCACAAATATTGGTCATGCGTTCTCCAATTGGAAGGCTTTATTACGAAAATTTCCCATTCTATTCCAGTATTAATTCTATTCCAGTATTCGGTATTCAACGCTTAAGGTGCGCAAAACCTTTTCCGGGGAGATATTTTACTTACAATATGCTGGCACTATTAAACGTAGTTGAACTATTATCGGTAGGAATAGCAAAGGGTTGGATATGACATTCCATACTATATTTGTTGCAATCGCTTTCTATTTTGTTACTGTATACTGTATTATTAATTATATGTTCTGATTACATGGTGGGTTGACGGAATTGATATAAGATTTGGAACATCTTAAGTTACTTTTGCAATCTATAGTAAACAAAGAAATGAGTGCAAAATTGTCCTTTGATGACTGATAGCATTATTATTCATCATATATAAAGAGTTTTCTTTAGATTTCTCGTATGTTCCGTTAATGTTAATGCAATCGCTTCGATTTAAATGTGAAGTCTTATGTATCTTATTAATTTTCCTAATTATACAATATCAGTACCAGTAAACGATATAACCCGGTGGCCAAGTTAATTTGGACCTAATACAATATCCCTAAAGAAAAATAAAACCAGAGAAAAATCGAATATTCAATAACTTTTAATACGTATTATCGACTCGCGTTATAAAATGTAGAATAAAATTTCCAGGAAGATTGTAAACATCATCCGGAAGCTTAATCAGTAACGATTTCACGCCAAATGAAAATAAGAGTCATCAATTAAAGTGAGCAAACATAAGTCTGAATATTTGCTAACGGAAAAAAGAAAACGAAAGCGATTGCATTTCTGTGTGTTGTTATTATTTTATATTTTCGCATCCATATATGAAACTCAATTTAATTTATAAATGAAACACACTGTCTGTGATGCATTCAAATATTGTATTTGTGCACTCGCATGCAGCACAGTGTGGGGCGCACTTAAATGTAATTCAATCAACTTGTATGCCAGGGATAAATTTATTTATTGCAGAAGCTTTTCACAATAAAATGCTGTGAGCAATTTCATTTGCGGTATTTGCATGCCTTCCAATAAGTTTATTATTAAGTATTCACTGAATTCTCTGAATTGGTATCAAAACAAAATAATAATAAATAAATGACAATAATGAAAGCACTCAGATATTTCACAATATTAAAAACTTTATGAAAATGTAAGGAAAATTGTTGATTTAATTAGTGTGTTTCAATAACGTATATTTATCTAAATTCCACAAGAAACACTATTGAAGACAACATTCCAGGTCTATTATTAACTTGCTTCACCTGTTCAGAGCAACATTTTCCTACAGGGTGATTTTTAATTAAAAAGCGTTGAAGTTGAAAAGCAACTTCAGGTTAATATAATTAAATGTTATTAAAGTAGATCGATATCTGTATATTAAAATTCTGCCATGGCTGACACGCACACAACATGAAAATAAATATGTGTGAATGCCTGTGTTTAACACAGTAGATGAAAAATGATGTTGACGACAGATTCAACAGAATTTAATACTCATACGAGTACTAAGTGAAAATTAATTTCAACAGAAATCTGAAGCTACAACTTGCTACCACAGAGATTTCAATTCACTACGGCAACCAGGCGCCGCTTTCGTAACGGAGTTCTATAGAGAGAGAGAGAGAAAGAAAGAAAGAGAGAGAGAGAGAAAGAGAGAGAGAGAGAGAGAGAGAGAGAGCGGGGAGACACAAAACGGAAACGATGCTTCGTCGACAGATACACACACATACAACTTCTCTCTACCTGAAAACACATTTGCAGCCATTCGTGCTGTGAAATGCAGTGAAACGGAAATGAGAAAAAAACGGGCTGCCAATTAAAATGCATCCCTGATAACGAACACTGTTGCATTGAAGAATATGCCACACATTCAACTGGGTTGTTGTTGTTGTTGTTGTCGTTGTTGTTGTTATGTTGTGGCGGCAGCAAATTGAAGCTTCCGTTTGGTATGCGGAATTTTAAAGCACGCATTTAATGGAGAAAATATGTTTCGATTCGGAAAGAAAACGTGTGAAAAAGATTATTTTGTATTTTATGTAAAATATTTAACCTTTAGAATAAAACGGAAATAACAATTTAAGCAATATTAAAAATGAAATTTTAATAAAAGTAAAATATTATTTTAATTATTGTTTTATTGTTTCATTTGACAGTTTTTATTTAGATCCTTTTTCTTTAATATTTCTCGTAATTAGAGCTTTATAAAGGTTTTCTACAAGTCTATAAACTGTATATAAATTTGTTATAGGAATTGAAAATTTTAGTTGTTTTTACTTTTATTTACTGTCTCAACTTCTTTCCTTTTCTCAGTTTTGTCCATAAAATAATCAAAATCTCTTCTCAGTTTTGTCTATAAAATAATCAAAATCTCTTCAAGCCCAAAATGTGCTCGTAAAAATTTAAGACGCCATAAAAAAGACATCGGATTCAATCTGTATCCTCATTCAGAATACAAACAACGTCTCCCGCAACTTTGTTGTTCTTTATTGTTGTAACCAGTGAGAGAGAGCAGTTGTCCTTCCCTCCCCACCGCCGCGTCCATTATCCAGCCACAGGATAGGCAAAGTGAGAAAGACTGTTGTGTGTGTGTAGAATCACACCAGCTGTTGGGGCAAACAAAAGACTTGAGGTACTCGTGGCTAATCTGAGCGGAGTACGTGCCACACCCACACAACGGCAGCTCTTCGTGCGCGCTGAATCACAATAACAACAACAACAACAACAACGAACAAATGAAAGAAAACAGTGAAGGGCTGTCAGTTGCCGCCGCTGGAAGGAAGGAAAACAGCGGAGTTGAGGAAAACTCAAAGGCAGCGGAATCCTGTTGCAGACCTTCAGCTTGGTGTTGGAGTGCACAACACGACCAGTGAGCGGAAGAGAGGACGTGGTGCCGGGGGTCAGCGAGAGGGGAATGGAATAATAAAGCTTTTGTTTAACTTCCTTCTGTGACGAGTTTGAAATTAAGATGACTTGAAGTTGACGAGATGCCGTTGAGGACGGCAACGCCGACAATGCCGTTGAGCGTGCTCGAGAGAGGAGAGCACTTCACTCAACGAGAGTTTGTACCGTTTTCGTCAGAGTTTAGAGGTTCGGAATAAATGACATGATTCGGAATCTTAATACAGGATAATGAATTGCTTTTCCCCCCCCCCCCTTATATTGTACAATAAAATATTCTTATAATTAAAAATTATACAATATAATATTTTGTATCTTGATAAGCATTTTCCGACGTCTTCCCGAGTTTCTGCTATGACAGCAGCACATTTTATATCTCATCAACTCTTATCAATCAAGAAATAATAGCTATCAAGTCATTTTTCGAGGAATCGCTTCGGCTTTTTCGCCTCCTCATTTCGCCAATAAATTCAAATGTTGAAACCCCGCGTTTCTTTAATCATTTTATGCACTCAAGACTAGAAACGTCCATTATTTTACGTTAAATTTATTTAAACAATAACTTTAGTGCCACCTCTTCATTTCAACTTTAAGTGCGAGAAATTGAATTTCAAGTGCGAGGAATGGATTTTAATGAGATGATAAAAGTTTATCAAAAATTTGCAACTGACAAAGTTTTCCAGAACTAAATTATAACTGAAAGGTTAACAAGTTCGGAAACTTTATCTAATAAATAAATAAAAAGTGGAAAACCTTTCCACCCAAACAGGAATGTTTTATGTTTGTATATAAAATAAAGAAACATTTCTGCCAGCAGCTGCAAAACTTTGTGAATAGGAAAGTTTTATCGAATTTTTACCAAAAATCCCTTAGAGAGATTAGATGAATATGGTGGGGAGAGGAACTGGAAGATGTAATCCAGGGGATTTTCTTTTTCTTTTCAGGTCTCTCTTTTCTTCTACAACTTCTTCGTTGTAAAGAAATGAAATCCAATTAATTACATTTAGTTAGTAAATCAAAGCTGGTATGAAAAAAAAAGTTAAAGGAAAACGTAATTTCTACGGATTACTTAGCAGCTCGAAATTTGGAGAAGGCAGAAAAGTAAACACTGCAAACATATTTTCCTCGACAAAAATATAAATTTTTTTCCTCATTATTAATTAACAAGCTAATATATCGTGCTAATCAAACTTTATTTCAGTTATGGTCATGATAATCTAAGATGATGCCATTCAACACAGAAGATCTTTAATATGGTAGCTGATAGCGATTGCTTAACGCTTACTGTTAAAAAAAAGACAATTATTTTTACTAAGTTATTCAGCAGACGTGATAATTTAGTATTTGCGTAGGTGATAATTTAATATTTCACAGATTTGCAAGCATTTTTAGGCTTTTGCTACACTTTTATGGCGTTCTCGCTGGAATCTTATAAAATGCATACAAATTACTACGTGTATTTTTACACGTTAAAGCGTGCAAATGCATCTAGAATACTAATCAGTCTGGACGTGTTAAACAAATAGAAATGACATTAAACAACAATACTGAACTAATTAAGTCAATATAAACAATTGTATACACAATATATTAAAGTTAAAAGCGTAAAGCGTAAAAGCAAAAATGATTTGCTATTTGAAATGCAATTTTTTAAAGATCTACACAAATTCTGATTACTACAAATTAAAAAAAAAGCATTCTGACGAGAATATAATTTAAATCAAAATCAATTTGACAAATAATACTATTTTAAATATAAATTATCAGCTTCAGTCTAAACAATTGCTTTTCTTATCTCTGGTTTTGCTGGAAGACTTGCTTTACTTGTTTATTTCATTTTCATTTACATTTCATGCGTACATATTACGCGAGATATCGTTAACTTTGTTTCACATTCTGAAGCCTCTGCAATGTGAGATTAATACAAACACACAATTCGCACTGATAACAAATTTGATAAAACAATTATATTTCTCAACTCCGAGTATATTGAAATTCCTTGGTCGTACGGCAACTCACAGCCACCTACTTGAGGGGGACGTTTGAGGGGGACAAAAACCCTCTCACATGAGAGAAATCATTTCACATTAGTGTTATATAACACATTTATTTTTAACATGTGCGTGATCGAAAAAAATAAATCACATCTAAGGCTTGAACTCCATCAAAACTCCAACCACATTGCGTGTCACTCATACGCCACATATAACCAAATTTTAGTCTAATAGCACGAAATTATTGCAGCTGCTTGCACGTCACACAGAGAGCCGATAATCGGACGTTTTTAGTTACATTAACTGAGCAGAGAATTTGAATTGCCTTCCTTTCTACTTGTAATAGGAAATTTGTAATGAGATGGAAATATAAAACAAGAAATATTGAAGAAAACATGAATGGCGGCGTCACTAAAAACACGAATAATGCAAATTTTATGGTAATTTTGTTGTGGTCACTGCAAAGGTTCTTGTAAAGCGGTTCATTTTAGCGTTTTCCTTTCAAATTAAGTTTATTTTTAGTGTTTCAACAACAAGTTTCTGAAATGTTCTTTATTTCGAACAGCCATTAATTTGTACAATTTAGATCCATTAATTACAAGAGTCCGTGGCGTGCTACACTTTCTTTTGTCGAGTAATGCGTACAATACTCGCGAAAGATATTGAAAAACATTTCGTAGAATTTGAAAAGCTGCCAAGTTTTAAATTAGCCTTCTGTGTGACTTCTTTTTTACAGATTTGCGGCTAAAGCCAGACGAGGTAATTAAATTGAAATTAAGAAAATAAGAACTCTTCTAAATAACATCAAACTTTTAGCCAAAATTCGTTTAGATTTCCACAAAACTGAGGATTTTAGTGATTTCCTGTGTCAAAACTTACTTTGTTTTAATTACTAGTGTTGTTTTTGTTTTAATTGACAAATTCGTCTGCGACCGTTTGTACGTTTCACCCATGAGACATCGCGCTTTCTACTGATTCCAAAATCAAGTAAACAAAGCAGTTCAACCCCTCGGCCGCGGCATTGGTGGTGGCAGAGCACGGCACAGCACAAGCACGGAGTACCCGACCGGTGGTACACACAGCACAACGTCATGCCCCACAAACGCTGTTGTAGCCACATCCAGAGTCCACCCGAGTCGCAGCCACACATCTTTCATCCCCAAAAGACGGTGTGATTACTGCGCGTACGAGGCTCGTGGAGAAGCACTCGAGTGCTGTTGTTGCTCGAGCTTGTTGTTGTGTTGGGAGAGAGGGGAGCGACAGGAAGAAGAGGTGGGGCACGCGGGCAAAAGTGTAGCAGATAACACGGCTGCGAAGGTGTTTGCTTTGAGTGAAATTGTGGAACTCGAATAAAAGTAATGAGAATTCATTTGCGCGAAAATAACTATAATTTATTGTTTTTCGTTTTATTATACGGCAAATTATTTCACTATGCTATTCAAATTTGTTTCTTACGCAACAAGAGCGCTGCATTCTATAGCATGCAGGGTTAAAATGGTTATAAATAATAGAAAGCGGTAATAAAAATGCAATAAAGTGTAAATAAAAATGTATTTGAATGTATTTGAAAACTTACTTTAGAACTTATTGAAAATGTATATTAAAAATAGTTAAAGAAGTAATTTAAATAAAAATAATAGACATCAAATAGTTAAAAAATTGAATAAATAATTAAAAAATCATCTTTACATATCTTTTTTATCTATCATATCTTTTCAAATAGTTAAAAAATTGAATAAATAATTAAAAAATCATCTTTACATATCTTTTTTATCTATCATATCTTTTTTATCTATCATATCTTTTTATCTAACATATTCATTTTATCATCTAACATACTGTTGAGCTTTATTCTCAGCAATCTAATTTGTTTCGACTCATTTGTGGGTTGAAAATTGAATGTGTTGTTGTTATCTCATAATTTCTTCTGATTTCAGTTCCCAGTTGAATTCTTATCACTGTGCGGTATTAGGAGCGCATGATTTCTAGAGCTGAAAAATCACGTATTAACACTGTTCAACTTTTGATAAGTAAGATTTTCAACTGCTCCACACACACTCTATCGGCTTAATAATGTCTTATCATTCGCCAGTTATCAGTTTATAGACTTTATAATTATTGTCGTTTATTATTTTTTTTTTTGTCATTACATCGTATATTCTGATAATAGGAGAAAAACAAATATAAAATTAATGAGAGCAACTTTTTGAACAACAGACAACATATAAAAAGTGTATTTTTTAAAAATTTTTCGCCCTTTTTTCAATTCAGTTATCATGAAGATATAATGATTGTTTGTGAATTCGACAGAGTATTTTTTCACAACTTAAAAAGACGAAATATCTTGAATTTTTCCTGGTTTTGAAGTTATAATAAGTTCTACAAATCTAATTTCAACTCAATTTAAACTAATAACTGTTTTGCCGCTAAATTGGAACTAAAATAAGTTCTGCAATTCCTAATGTTCTCTCCCGAAAATTGGAGCATAATTTCCACGCGCAATTTCATCAAGTGTAAATAAAAACTAATAATTTTTTTCAGTGACTGAAAACGCACCATCATTGAAATGATAGCGTTGCCAACCGTCCGCATAAATTCATGCTGTCAAGTCTTTCGTTTGACAGCTTTTTGAGAAAGCGCGTGGCGGCTCGCTTCTTGCGCGGTCATATTGGAGTTCCGCTTACTTTCTATAAAGGCAATTTGGACGCTTTCAAGGGAACGCGTCTCCATTTCATATATATAGGGATTATATATATTGAGATTCTCGACCAGCAATAAGGATGAGGGCTTGAACTAAAATAAGTGTGCGCCTACAATTGGAAAATAAATGTTTTCTTAGTAAAAAATCGTGTTAAATTTTGAAGTTTTGAATATATATATCTGCATATGCTAAAAATGAAAGGAAAAAGGAAATAAATTCACGATTCTCGACCATATGCGAAAGGAGCAATAAGGAACAGTGATTTTGGCAGTACAACAATTATATGTGTTTTAAAAAGAAATGTAAAAGTACAGTTGAATGGCGCTGTAAGAAATATCGTAATTATATGTGTTTTAAAAAGAAATATCGTAAAAGTACAGTTGAATGGCGCTGTAAGAAATATCGTAAAAGTACAGTTGACCAGCAAGGCGGTGTAAGAAATATCGTAAAAGTACAGTTGACCAGCAAGGCGGTGTAAGAAATATCGTAAAAGTACACTTGACCAGCATGGCGGTGTAAGAAATATCGTAAAAGTACACTTGACCAGCATGGCGGTGTAAGAAATATTGTAAAAGTACACTTGACCAACATGGCGGTGTAAGAAATATCGTAAAAGTACACTTGACCAGCATGGCGGTGTAAGAAATATCGTAAAAGTACACTTGACCAGCATGGCGGTGTAAGAAATATTGTAAAAGTACACTTGACCAACATGGCGGTGTAAGAAACATCGGAAAAGTACACTTGACCAACATGGCGGTGTACACTAAGGTCTTAAAAGTACAGTTAAAAACTTTTTTGTATGTATTATGGAATTTTCGGTTCGATTTCTAGGTTTTTACATGGCTGTATGTAATCGTGTTACTAGTAACAAGTACAGTTTTTAAGAAAAAAAAAGGAACAATTTTGCAAGTTCAGTTACATATATTTTACAATTGTGATCTAGAGTAGTTAATTTTAAAACTATTGGCCAAATATTTTTTGAATAACCACATCAAAAACCTTTTGGCTCACGTGGGACTTTTCAACTACTCACATCAACCCTGGTTGTTCATGTTTTCGAAGAAGAAGAAGCTTTTTGAAAAATCCCATGAAAGATCTGAATCCGAAAATCCACGCTAAGGATGGGTGAACATCACGGAGAAATTTTTCGAAGCCTGCTCTGGTAAGTGGAAATGTAATGAATTCGAGGAAAAAATGCTTACTTCAACTCTCGTAGAGCTGGAATTAGACGAATTGGCTCAGGATGCTTTGGTCTCTTCGAAGCAATGTCGGCTGTCGGAATGATGGATCCCAAAATGGATGTGGGCATGGGTTACAACAAGCACGATGCTCCTCCGCATACCTTCGAATCTGCGGTGTCGGTAAGCACTCATAGTTTATAAAAACCTCTGTTCAGGCTTATCGGTCGATGCATTTTTAGGCTGGTGTACTTAAACTGCAGCCTTCGACTGTTGCCGCCCAACTCAAAGAAGCAGAAGATGTCGTGCGGCGTATCCGAGGGCAGACACTGCGAGCAGAGGACAGTTGGGTGGTGGTGCATCGGTTGCGTTTCATGCGTCATTTTTACCAGTCGATCTCAGTTCGACAGCGCCATGTCTACTGCACCCGAGGAGCCTGTCATGACTTCTATCTACAAAAATGTAAATTCCTCTTTGGAGTTGGTGCCGTTAATTCGTCATACCATTGATAAAGGCACCCAACCGAAACCAGGTGCAAACGTGTCTGGATGCCTTCTTCCGCTACTGCATCAACATGAACACGTTTATGCAGTTCATACGTCTCTGTGGCTTCAATCGCGCACGACAACGTGAAAAGTTGGCTAGGTTTATTGAGGGTTTCGGCAGCATACAAGTAGAAGCCGCTCGCTTGGACTCGCAACTTAACATACTGGCTGTTGAGAAGGCCAGTGTAGGACCTGAGGGCGGTCTAAATGCCACCGCTCTAAAATACAGCGCTCAGTTCGCCAACTGGGTGCTCTATAATTGCTTCCGCGCGCAGATTTTATACACAATGTCGGGCTTTGAACTCGAATTGTACTGGCTGCACGAGTACGTGTACATATATTGGTGCGTTAAAAACTCCTTTCTCTTACTTCCTCCAGTTTTCCGCAGGTATCCTTATGAGTTGCTAGTTGGTTTCATCGTTTCTGCCTTGACTCGCACCGAAAACAATTTGATAGCGCAGGAGGACTTCGCCGAACATCATAGCAGATCCAGGGTGGGGGAAAAAGTGGCAAGAATTGCAAACTCAGGTTAAAGAAATACGTTTCAATCATCGCTCCGTTTGCTGCGCTCACAAGTCCGCCGCCAGTTTCTTATGCCGGATTCAAAGATGTCTGTGAACACATGATGCGTCCGAGGATGTACGAAATTTACTCAATTGCAGCGAAGCATTTCGAACAGGCGCGTAGTGTACTGGAGTCGATGCAGAACACTGAACAAGAGGTATGCTGCAAGTAGAAAAATAATTGTAGTTTTCAAGTATTTAAAAAATACGGTTTTCACACAAGATATATTGTATATTTAACCCTGTGCACTCGGGGCCGTTTTCGCGCGGATGAACCATCAACCAGATGTTCTGTAGCGCTTTTGATTAATTTTTTTTCGCTAACTTATAATAATTACACGCACAAATTATCGTAGAAAACTTTTATATCTTAACATTTAAAGTATCTTTACACCTTTACGAAGATAGTTTTTTTTATAAGGAAAATATAAACTGTTCTTGCCGTACATCACATTTCTGCACCAAACAAATTGGTGAGTGAGTCACCTCTTGAGTACAAAGGGTTAAACAAGTAAAAGTGTTGTCTTCGGCTAGGCCGACGTCTAAGTAACCTACACTCGATTAGATGAAAAAAAAATAATAATTTAGCCAGTTAACAATTTTTGTATAAGTTGGCGGACCACGTCCATTTTTGGCAAACATTTTGCTAATATTTCGTATAGGTACCTCGGATACCTCGGGATAAAATCACAATCACAAAATGAATATTCTGCACCGTTCATGAGATTTTGCAAACTTTTGTATGAGTGGGCGTGCGACGCCGATATCTCCCGTAATCGAGATTTCAACAGACAGATAGACAGAGACAGACAGTTGAGTGGACAGGGTTATTTCGATTCGGGAGGTGACGCTGAGCAAGAATATATATACTTTTCTATATCTATCTTTTCTTCTTTACATATCTTGTATCTATCTTGTCTTGTTATATATATTCTTGCTTAGTGTTACCTCCTGAATCGATTTTGCCCTGTCCGTCCCTTTATCTGTCTGTCTGTTTGTCTGTCTGAAATCAGGATTACGGGAGAATGAAAAGAGATATCGCTATGAAATCTTGCACAAATATTATTTACTATGTAGGTCTGTTTGGGATTGAAAATTGGCGAGATCGGTTAACAGCCACGCCTGCTTTACATAAGGAATGTAAAGCCACTTCGTTTTAAAAAATGTTTTGGGTTGAATATCTCATAAACTGTATGAGATACTGAGACATAATTCTATTTCAGAACGTATAGCGCCATTACAAAAATTCTTGCAATAAATGGGCGTGGTCCGCCCACTCATAAAAAGTCAATACCTCAAAACCGGTATAAGATATTAAGACGTAGTTTTATCACGACGTTGAGGAATTACCTATCTATTTGCCAAAAGTGGGCGTGGCACGCCCACTCATACAAAAGTTGTCAATATCTCATATATGGTACAAAATATTAATACGTGATTTTATCCCGGAGTACCTAGAGATGTTAGCTCTGATAAAGCAGATCCTGAGATCCTTGAAGAATACCATTAGGGAGTGGATAAAATTCAGAAAAGGTATTATTAACTGTTTAAATTTTTTGATTCCATTTGATGGAGCTAATAGGGGCTGGGGACACCAGAGAGAGACTTAATATCTGTCCATATTTATTTTTATACCCTACACCCGAAGGGAGGCAATCTATTTAGCCCTGTCCGTCCGTCTGTCTGTCTGTTGAAATCACGATTACGAGAGAACGAAAAGAGATATCGCGATGAAATTTGGCACAAATATTCTTTGTTATGTAGGGCTGTTTGGGATTGAAAATGGGCGAGATCAGTAAACAGCCACGCCTACTTTACATACGGAATGTAAAGGCACCTCGTTTCTAAAAAATGCTATAATCTGAATATTTCATAAACCGTGTGAGATATTAGGGTGTAATTTTATTCTGGTCATTACTACAACGTTTGCAAAAAATGGGCGTGTCACTCCCACTGATAACAAAGTTGGCAATATCTCATGAACGGTATAAGATATTGATATGTCATTTTATGAGGATATATTTTATTTAACGACTCTGAGGCTGTTTAACTTATGATTCCAACAAGGAATAGCCCTTTTCCGCACATTGTTCTAAAGTAGATGATTTGGACTGGGGTATAGCAATATTGGCCGCTGATCCGATGGCCATTGTTATTTTGGAAGTTACTTGATGTACATAATATGACGCCCAGTCAGAGAAGGATGTGTTGCAAAGGCTTTGATATAAGGTCTAATCAGCCAAATCAATTTTAAATTTTGCTATGGTCTTAATCTTTTCGAGGCTAACGGCTGATGTTATTTTTGTACAGATCCGAGAGTATTACTACCGCATAGGGATGTAACGACTGTCTCGGGCTGAGCTGAAATGAGGCAAAAGTTACATCTACATGTGTGAAGGAATTATTGACTACTGTAAATTTGCAAGGAAGATCCACTTCAACGGCATTAAATTGGAAGCTGGAGTTAATTCTGATCAATTTATGTGGTATATGCCGCTTAATTAGGATAGCAACACCTTGTTTGACGGTTACATTAACATCTGTGTTGGAAAAATAACAAGTAACAAGTAGGCTCTTGGTGTGACCATATTAGAGCTCTTGATTTTATTCGATTAACCGGTTAATTGATTAACCGGATTTTCGGTTAGCTATTATTCGATGGGTCTACTAATCGAATAGCCAATTATTCGATTAATCGAAAAATTTCAACTAACCGAATAGTTTTGAATAACCGAATAATTGCAAACTATTCGAATAATTTCAACTAAATGAATAATTTAAAGAATTCGATTCTTCCTCCGAGGTTTATTAAGCAAGGTTCGGATAATTGTTGTCTTTTGGCTGTGGTAGTCTATATTAAATGTAGAGCTGGTACATGGTGGGCGGTGCCACTTGCCCACCACCCGAGGGAGGGGCGTTTTTCGAAAAATTTTTATTATGGCTATCAACAGAATGTCTCCAAATGAATTTTGAACAAAGTGGGAGGGTGCTACCCGATGGAGGTGGTGGTGCCACCCGCCCATCACCCGACGGGGAGGACGATTTTGACCAAAAATTTTTTATATTGCAATCGACAGGAAATGCTTTGAAATTTATTCCGAAGAATATATTGGGATATAATAAAGAGATCGACAGTATTCGTTGTGCGAGAAGAAATATAAGTTATTTGAATACATATGACATCCGGATCCGGATGTAGTCTTTTATTAATATAGTTAAATAAAAAAAATTCACACATGTATCCACATTCACATTCACACATATTCCATTGTAATATTAAATAATAAATAAAGAATATATATATATATTAAATACAGTTTATCGAAATGCCGAGAAGGAGGATTTGTTCAAAAAGAACGTTCCGGGGACTCAATGTTCACGTTCCCAAATGGAGGCACCCTGTCCCAGGTTAAACGTAAGTTTTGCTTCATCAATTTGAGTTAGTATATTAATATATATACATATATAGAAGAGTAGAATGGTTTGGGCGGTTGGCAGTAAAGGACTAGGGCAAAAGCTGTTATGCCTGTGCGAGACACTTCTCGCGGTCTTCTAGCAGGAGGCTACTGGTGGCCGCGCTTCCTGATTTAGTTTTAAGTTTAACCCCAAAGGGTCAGTTCCCTTCTCAAATAAAAATTTATCTGATCTGAGATGTGTGACACGCGTTCTTATCCTAAACCTCTTTTTAAAGGTAAAGTAAAAGAGTAATATAGTAAGAGTAATGTAGTAATGTAGTAAAAGAGTAAAAATAAATAAAAAATAAAAAATTTATCTGATCTGAGATGTGTGACACGCGTTCTTCTCCTAAACCTCTTTTTAGAGGTAAAGTAATAGAGTAATGTAGTAAGAGTAATATAGTAATGTAGTAAGAGTAATGTAGTAAAAGAGTATATAGAGTAAGAGTAATGTAGTAAAGAGTATAGTATGTAGACAGAAGTATAAATAACATATCTCGCCACCCTAACGGACGCCAATATGAAGACAAATTGAAAACACTTGCGGTGTTTTCTTTATGTTTATGTCTTTTCTTTATGTCTAAAGCTTACCGCTTTATTAAAAGGACTCTCAATGGGCCTGAACAGAAATTTCTTCGAGAGTTTGTCTTAGACTGGGCAAAATATCCCGTATGTTCTATAAGTAACCTTAAGCCTTTAAAACTTCAGTTGTGGTTTTTCTCCACAACGCTTTATTTCAAGCGCAAAAACGCGACGAAATGCCGCTTAAACGTAATCACCACAACAAACACGACCACAAAATTATTGGTCTCGACGATTGCGGTGACGAGAACCCTACGTCCAAAACGACCGATACCGTTGGTACTGATGGTTCAAAGCATTGGAGCTCTTGGAAACAACTCTTTGTCTACTTCTTGCAAAGGCGACGTACTTAAAAAATATGTATTTAAAGCTATTTCCAAGCTTCAATAAATGTTTTCCCCTGCCATTTTTTCTGCGGACAAGTATCGAATTTTGTTAGCTTTACTAAGTTGTTGGGGTAACAGAAATCCGTCCATACGTTTTTGTCAATGACAAAAACATTTTTTATGATGTCCCACATCTTAAATAGCACTCAGAAATTTTGACGGAATGCCAAATATTCCATTAAATTTTAAAATAAAAAGGTCAGTTAGAATAATATTGTCCATTTTTATAATGTTAATTCGAAACTTTCAATTAGATGTTCGATTTCGACAAAATGAGGTTATGAGGTTATCTTTAGCCGCTCAGATTTTTAGCGACACAGTTGCTTCGGTAATAAATGCCTTATATGCATCGGGATGGATTCATGTTAGCAAGGCCTCTAAAACTCCTAATACTGCTGAGTTTTATTGTTCCCTGATGAACTCTAATATTTTTAATAGCAGTGACCCCATGCCCATGTGAAATGTCCGTCGAAAAACGTTTTTTCCCGAAACGATGAGCAGGTGGATTTTTTAAAGAGCCACAACTCTTCAATTCACTGCAAATACACGATTCAAGGGGCTTTAATATTAAAAATTCATTTTCATTTGTCAGAAGTTAGCTCATAAATGTATCTAGTCTAGGTCTCTTGGGATTTTTATCTTGGGAAGGGTTCCCACATGTTTTGACTAGACGACTGCCAGGATTCCCTGGAAAATTTTTTTGGAGTAACCAGAGGAGGTTCGAAAATCCTCCAAATAGCGTTAGAAAAGGTTCATCGCAACAGAAATCATAAATGCAGTGCCAATGGTGCAATAGACTGGGGTGTGTCATAAAAGATAGTGACGCGAAGAATTGGGAAAAGTTTCAGAGAAACTTCCGAGGGCCCAGATGATGGTATCTGTGAATTAGACGTCTAATAAGACTGTTGATACGCTCACCACACTATACCACAGGGCTCAAGCAAGGCCAATGAGCCGGGTTAGTGAAGGGAAGCGCAGTAAGTCAGACGTCTAAAAAGACAGTTGATACGTTCCCCGACCAAGCACACAAATCTGAGAATTTGCGGCACGAAATAAATAGAAACGGTAATTTAGAAGAACCAAACGAGGGTTTGGGACCGCTGGCGTTAGGTATAGTAAATTATACGTGAAAAGATACTGTTGATACGTGCGCAGACCACAGCCCGACTCGTTTTAGGAAGGAGGAACTTACCGCCGAAACGATAAGCAGGTGGATTTTTTAAAGAGCCACAACTCTTCAATTCACTGCAAATACACGATTCAAGGGGTTTTAATATTAAAAATTCATTTTCATTTGTCAGAAGTTGGCTCATAAATATATCTAGTCTAGGTCTCGGGATTTTTATCGTGGGAAGGGTTCCCACATCTTTTGACTAGATGACTGCCAGGATTCCCTGGAAAATTTTTTTGGACAGATTAGGAGGAATGGCGGGAAATGTGTTACCACAGCACATATTGACTGGTTTATACCAAAAGTGCTAAAGGTGTAAATATGTTCATGTTGTAGCGAGAGGGAATTGCGACCTATTAAATAGGTACTGATAATTATGGAGGTACTGATAATTATGTGGGAAGGTACTGATAATAATATAGGTACTGATAATTATGTGGGAAGGGTTCCCACATCTTTTGACTAGATGACTGCCAGGATTCCCTGGAAAATTTTTTTGGACAGATTAGGAGGAATGGCGGGAAATGTGTTACCACAGCACATATTTACTGGTTTATACCAAAAGTGCTAAAGGTTTAAATATGTTCATGTTGTAGCGAAAGGGAATTGCGACCTATTAAATAGGTACTGATAATTATGATATAGGTAGTGATAATTTTAAAACCAACGAAGGCCACTATTAAATAGGTACTGATAATTGTGATATAGGTAGTGATAATTTATCACGGATTTATCACGTCGAAATTAATATTCGAAATAGTTTCTTCAAAAAAATGCTTTGGCTTGCGTCTGCAAGCAAGCAAGGTTCTATTTAAGATCTTACTATACTGACAATTGTTCACAGCCTTTGCCGTATTTTGTAAATAACGCCATGATGGAAGAATTTCTTTTTACAACAGAAAAGGAATTCGGAAATTATTTATATTAGTTTATTATTATTATTATATTAATTATATATATAATTATTATAGTTTAGTTTCCCCGTGGTTTCATAATTTATATTGAAAGATAGAATCGCGTTTTTTAGAAATTATTGATTCGGATTATAGAAGATGGATTAATGACTTTGAAATCCAAAATGATGGATATAGAAACTTTCTTTGTTTCGAAAAGTCTACGATTTTGTACCGTTATTTGTTAGGATTAGAATATTTTTTTAAGTTTTTTTAATAGGGAACAAAAGCGCGAATTTTAAAGAGAAGTTTCTTTGTGTCACACATCACTAATAATAATTTAATAATAATAAACATTCCGTATTGATCTTTGATTAATATGCTTATAGTATTTTGTGATTTTGTAAATAATTGTAATAAATAAATTTTTATTGCACATTTAACTGCTTGTTTTGGATGAGTTTGCACTGCATTGTATATTTCATTCGCATATTTCACTGTGTTGTATATTTCATTCATCTTTACATATTCAAATGCATTTCATCTATTAATACCAAATCATACCATTCCGTGTATTAAAAAACAAACATTCATTCAGTGTATTAAAAAATCATATGTATGTATAATTGGTAAAAGTTTATCGTATATTGTTTGTTTCTTTGTATATGTTTGTAAGCTTCTTTGTATATGGGTGACATAGGCCTACTGGGGAACCGAACACCCAAAAAAAATCGGTAACGCACCACAGTGCATACCTCTTAGGTGGTGTGGAAATGCGCCTAAATGTCCTATCACTTTGCTTGTATTAAAAGCAATTTCTTTACAGTTTCTATAACACAATTATCAGTTTTAAGAACTGTTCAGAACCAACTGATAATTCCAACAGCGGCATTTCAGGCTGCAAAAACGATAACATTCAGGTGAACGACATAATGCAATTGAAGCCCCACGTTCACGACCTAAGCAAGTGAAGGCACATAATGCTGACCGGCAATAAGAACTGCAATTACACGTGAACGACTCACGGTAATTGGAGCTTCGCGTCCATCGCACTGTCAAAATAATGTGTTTTCATTTACTTTATTTGTAAGCGATTAATCACTTTAATTTATTGTAAATATAAATATATTTATATATATTGTCAGCTATTTATTGCTATAAAAGCAACAGAGAATGCAATGTTTAAATAAATCGATCTTTCTATCGTCAGAACATAATTCATCATAACTCATAATTTGATTAATTCACACTATTAACAGAAGGAGGACCAATTTTTCAATCGGTTGAGAGAATAACGCTGAAACGAAGACATCAATAGATCCACTTACACCAGTTTTTTTATCCACTGTGAACCGATTCGGAATGTAAGTGTACATTATGATGGTCTCTTGACCTTTTCATCGGAGCCAACTCTCAACCACTTCCTTCTTCATGACACGCAAAACATCATAGATTGCCACACGTTGTCCTCGGTGTCTTTGGCGGCGATATCACGCTTCTCGTTCAGTTTTTTTTATTCTGCTGGTCCTATTGAGACCGTGAAGACTCACCCACATACCGGCCTTGTCGATAATAAAGCAAAGACTCAGAACCGGCGGACGTTCTTCACAGACCAGGAACAAGTTGTTGGGGTTGCGCAGACTCACTCGTAACTGTATTGTCACTGTCATATTCACATCTCATAGAAATATCACCTTGTCGAGGCACTGGCCACTTGCTTCCGCTTCCACGTGCGTGCTTCCTTGGAAAATTATTTAAATCCTTAGTGAATTTAATAAAAAATCACTTAGTGAATAAAACGGCTGCGAAAGTGTTTGCTTTGAGTAGAACTGTGGAACTCGAATAAAAATTATAAGAAATCATTTTCGCGAAAACAACTATAATTTATTGTTTTTTGTTTTATTATGCAGCAAATTATTTGACTAAGCTATTCAAATTTGTTTCTTACGCAACAAGAGCGCTGCATTCTGTAGCATGCGGGGTTATAATGATTATAAACAAGTAAAAGTGTTGTCTTCGGCCTGGCCGAAATCTAAATACCCTACACCCGAGTATCTAAAAATATTATAGTTTCGCCACTTAACAACCTTTGTATAAGGACCACACCCACTTTTTGCAAATATTTTTGTAATGTCTCTAGATACTGCTGGATTGAATCACGTATTAATATTTTGAAACGTTTATGGGATATTGGCAACATTTGTATAAGTGTGCGGACCACGCCCATTTTTGGTATGCAAATTGATAAAATTATTAAATTATTTATTAATTAGTTAATAATTATCCTGTAGATACCTATTGATAAAATTACGTTTTAATATCTTATACCGTTTACGAGAGATTGACAACTTTTGTATGAGTAGGCGTGGCACTCCCATTTTTGGGAAGCTTATTGGTAATGCTTCCGGATATACCGTGGTAAATTAACGTCTCAATTTCTTATACCGTTCATGAGATATTGCCAACTTTGTTATGAGTTGGCGTGGCACGCCCATTTTTTGCAAAAATTTTAGTAATAGCACTATATGTTCCGGAATAAAATGATCCGGAGTAAAATTATACCTTTCGTTCTCCCGTAATTGTGATTTCAACAGACAGACGGTCGGACAGGGCTAAGTCGATACAGGAGGTGACGCTGAGGAAGAATATATAGTATATACTTTTCTATATATATATATATATCGTCTCCTCTTCATTACTTCTACACCTTCGGGTGTAGAGTATAATAATAGAGTGGTAATAAAAATGTAATAAAATGTAAATAAAAATATATCTGAATTTATTTGAAAATTTACTTTAGAAAATATTGAAAGTGTATATTACAATAATTAAAGAAGTACTTTAAATAAAAATAATAGACATCAAATAGTGAAAAATTGAATAAATAAGTAAAAAAGACTCTTCTAAAAATATAAAACACTACATATAAAAAAAAAATCTTTTTATTTTTACATACTCTTGGCCGAACATGAAATTATAATGCCAGATTTTGTCTCTATCGGTTTAATAATTTCTTATCATTCGCCAGTCATCAGTTTATAAACGACTTAATAATTATTGTCGTTTATGACTTTTTCGTCAGGAGAAAAAAAATCAAGTATAAAATGTATGAGAGTAACTTTTCGATTTAAGAATTTCGTTGAAAGCCTTTCACCACGACAGACAATAACACATAAAAGTTGTACTTTTTTAGATTTATTCGCTGTTTTTAAATTTAGTTAACATGAAGATAATAATTGTTTATGAGTTCGACAGAGTATTTTTTCACAACTTAAAAAGACGAAATATCTAGAATTTCCTAGTTTTGAAGTTATAATAAGTTCTGCAAATCTAATTTCTACTCAATTTTAACTAATAATTGCTTTCCCGCTAAATTGGAACTAAAATAAATTCTGCATTTTGTAATTTTGTCTCGATAATTTGAGCATAAGATTAACAAGTGTAAATAAAACTAATGAATTTTTCCCCCTCTGAAAGTACACTTCACTAAAGTGTTAGCGTTGCCAACCGTCCGCATAAGTTCATGCTGTCAAGCCATTGTTGTGACAGCATTTGAGAAATCCCATGAAAAATCTGAAGTTAGCTAAAAATTGCTAAAAAAATATTGAATTAATATTTTTTAACGGTGAATTGCTAAATTTTCGCCTTAATTGAAATAAATCAATGGATCCCATGTAAGTAACGAAGGCCTTCCGTGGTTCATTGGTGAAATAAAGTCATGGATTTTGTTTGTTGCATCAGCACGCCAGGATTTGAAGAAGCAACAGCAGTAGTTGCTGCAGTGGCAGCAGCAACCAATCAGCAGCCATCGCCAGGAACCGTTCAGCCATTATCAGCCCTGCCACTCTCAACACCATATGCCACAGTTCTGGAAGAATCCTTCGGAAAAGATGTGGAGTTCGAAGTGAATCCGTGGTCGTTGGAAAACTGTCCCGGCGTCGTGGAAAACGACGAGCTACGTATAATGCCTTCGATGGATTTACCCTCCGAACATCCACGCTATGGATGGGTGGACATCACTGAGGAGTTTTTCGAAGCCTGTTCTGGTAAGTGGAAATCTAATGAATTCGAGGGACAAATGCTTACTTCAACTCTCGTAGAGCTGGAATTAGGCGAGTTGGCTCAAGATGCTGCCTTTGGTCTTTTCGAAGCAATGTCGGCTATTGAAATGATGGATCCCAAAATGGATGTGGGCATGGGTTACAACAAGCACGATGCTCCTCCGCATACCTTCGAATCTGCGGTGTCGGTAAGCACTCATAGTTTATAAAAACCTCTGTTCAGGCTTATCGGTCGATGCATTTGTAGGCTGGTGTACTTAAACTGGAGAATTTCAGCAAAGAAGAGCTGATTGGCATTTTAGACGCTCTCTTTGCCTGTTTGGTCTCCTGGCTGGAGGGCAACTCAGTGGACCAGGTTCTCTTTACTTGCCTCTACCTACACTCGCCAGGTAGCATTCGCGACAAGGCGCTGCGCTCATTTTGCTTTGCCGTACGCAATCTTATTACAATCATAACAAACATCATCCTCACGAGCAGCGTTAACGAGGAGGAGGATTTTCAACTCTACGGAAATACATCGTTTATGACTACGGAGGAAACCCAGAAGCCGTCGACTGTGGCCGCCCAACTCAAAGAAGCAGAAGATGGTTACGTTCGTCGTATCCGAGGGCAGACACAGCGAGCAGAAGACAGTTGGGCGGTGGTGCATCGGTTGCGTTTCATGCGTCATTTTTACCAGTCGATCTATCAGTTCGAAAACGCCATGTCTACTGCACCCGAGGAGCCCGTTATGACTGAGATATACAAAAATTTAAATGCCTCTTTGGAATTGGTGCCGTTAATTCGGCGTACCATTGATAAAGGCACCCAACCGAAACCAGGATGTAAGCTTGAAATCGTTTAAATTCGTATCCTTCAAACTGCTTATTTACTTTCGTAGCGGACGCACCGAACCCGATAGGATTTTCGCCGCGCATACATGATCGCACGCAGCCTCCAACGTTTCCACGCAGTGTCAAGATACGCGATCGTGCCTCGAGCTTGCAGTGTCTGGATGAACTGGTGCATCGCTTGAAATTGACATGCAAACTTATACGTTTGCGTGACTACTATTCGGTGCTGGTGAGTTCGAGATTAAAATCTGATTCGGATGCTTCGTAAATACTCGTATCCTTCCAGAATTTCTTTATAGACTTCAGCCGTAAGAGTAGTCAATGTATTCTCTCTCGCAGCGTGTTGCAGGGTCTCTTTTATTCGAAGCGTTGCCTTATCTTTGGTACGATTCCCGTAAAAGACTTCCTGTGGGAATCAGTGCGTGCCTTCAGCTCACCGCCAGTACTTAACCCAAAGCATCCCCTGTCCTCGGATCGTAAGGTGCAAACGTGTTTGGATGCCTTCTTTCGCTACTGCATCAACATGAACACTTTTATGCAGTTCATACGTCTCTGTGGCTTCAATCGCGCACGACAACGTGAAAAGTTGGCTAGGTTTATTGAGGGTTTCGGCAGCATACAAGTAGAAGCCGCTCGGTTGGACTCGCAACTTAACATACTGGCTGTTGAGAAGGCCAGTGTAGGACCTGAGGGCGGTCTAAATGCCACCGCTCTAAAATACAGCGCTCAGTTCGCCAACTGGGTGCTCTATAATTGTTTCCGCGCGCAGATTTTATACATAATGTCTGGCTTTGAACTCGAATTGTACTCGGTGCACGAGTATGTGTACATATATTGGTGCGTTAAAAACTCGCTTCTCATGCAAATTCATCAGCTGCTAAGTTTTCTGCAGGTATCCTTATGAGTTGCTAGTTGGTTTCATCGTTTCTGCCTTGACTCGCACCGAAAACAATTTGATAGCGCAGGAGGAATTCGCCGAACATCAGAGCAAGATCCAGGGTGGGGGAAACAGTGGCAAGAATCGGAAATCCAAGGCGAAGAAAAACAAGAAACAGCAAAAGCCTTATCGTCAGGAAATTGTCTACTACCACGCCATCCTTAGCATGTGTGGCGGCTTCTATAAAGCAATGGGTGCCCTCACGAAAGATGGACGCATTCGACAACCGATGTCGAAGTTCGACAACGAGGAAATACGTTTCAATCATCGGTTCGCTCCGTTTGCTGCTCTCACAAGTCCGCCGCCAGTTCCGTACGCCGAATTCAAAGCTATACGAGAACACATGATGCGTCCAGAGTCGTCAGAAATTTACTCAATTGCGGCGAAGCATTTCGAACAGGCGCGTAGTGTACTGGAGTCGATGCAGAACCCTGAACAAGAGGTATGGCAAGTAGAAAAAAAAATTATGGTTCTCAAATATTTAAAAAATTCGGTTTTCATACAATGTATATATTTGAAAAATTCGGTTTTCACACAAGATTCGCTACGATTATGAAGCTGAATAAATTTTCAATTCTTTTGTAAATTACATCAAAATTTTATAAGTTTAACTTCTTTTTCTACAGATACTGGACATGTTGCAGGTGGCGAAAATAAATTACGTGGTCATGAATGTGCTGGCAAATGGACATCAAAAGGATCTAAAAAAACAGCCCGAGTTCGATTTCTCTAAACATCGCCATTTTCCGATCATCAAACTTAAATAGAGTACATGATAAATACCGTCTGGAACGGTCAATTGGTCGTAACATAAAATTTTTCTTTGCATTTAGTACAAATACGGAAATTCGACATCAGTTCTACGAACGGTTAACACATCAATAAAAATTATGTTTCACATTTAATGCTTCGACTCGGATAATATATCCTGCTTCAAAATGAATTCTTGCACATAACCAACGTTTTCTGGTAGTTTACAGCTTTTGGCGCACGAGTACACGGCTAGAATGCCCCAATCCAAGTGCTCATCCTTCAGCAGGAGCAGCATTTGCGGCATTACTTGAAATTCGAACTGGCGGTTACCTCCGCATACTTCACACTTAGGAATCACCAGCTGTTCCTCAGCTACGCCGAACGTCTGCTGCACATCACCAATCCAGAGAGGTGACCCGTTGCGCTTGTAGCGCAGTATCTGCTCCGGCTCTTTCGAGACCTCTTTTCTGAACTTGCGGAAATGCTTGTCGTCCACAGATCCTAAAGCCGATACACCAGCGTACTTTTCTATCTCATCAGCTGGTACATCCTGAAGTTCGCCTGTTTTACCGGCAGCAGCGAGTTTTTCAAACTCTGCCAGGCGTTCTTTTTCCTTATCGGCACCGTCTTCATCTTCCTCGGCCATCGAATCGGGTTCAATTTCTTCAACTTGTTCCATTGCGATTTCACACTCTGGAAAGACTACTGCTAAAACAGGCTCATCAGCCTTTAACTGCTCCTCTGACGTCGCATCCACGTTGCATCGTTGCTTATGCTGTGGCCAGTGAGCACGTTGGTGTGATGAGGAACAGTAGTTCACGCTGTGGCAACGTCCGCAGGCCAGCGGTCCCAGACATCCGCAAACTATACAGAGTTTTCGCTTCAATGGAATTGCTGGCTACAAGTAGAAAAAAGAAAGTACGGAACCCAAAGAGTCATCATCTCACACTCACCTGAGGGTCGCCATCCTCTGCAGGTGGATCCACAGAGTAAAATTCATTTTGCATGGGGAGCTGACTACGCAACACCGTGTAATTGCTGCAAAGAAATCATCACATGGTTATTTAAAACAATTTTTGAATTCTTCGCGACATACTCCGCAGAGTTAGGTACCAGGCACCCAACCGAACGACAGACAAAAATAAAGACACTGCGATGAAAATTGTGCTCATCGTCGAAGGGCGCATAGATCTGCAAATGCAAATTGTACATAAACTCCAAGTCCGATACACTAAATGGATCCCTACCTGACAAAGAAACGCCTTTGGTTGCTGACACTTCACGCAGCAAAGTTGTTCCCGTGCGGGTAGCTTGTTCAATTCAAGCCATGCGGGTTTGCCACCCACTTTGCTAGGAAAATAGCGATTAGTAAGCCAAGCACTGGAGCGCTGCTCCGGGAAACCAAGATCGGTATCACCCATCGTGTACAACCTCCGAGATTTTCCTCCGGTTAACAAATTTCTCCACTAAATTGGAAAAGGTAGGGATGCGAGTCAGTGATTACCTTTATTTAGCCTCTTGTACAGTACGATAAAAAAGCCTGGAAAGAAGTAAAGAAATACTGGTTTGAAGATATGATGACCTTGAACGGTACTTTGAAAAACGTACATTCCTACATATTTTTGTTTTTATAAAGGGGAGTACAGTAAATAAAAGCAATGTAATAATGATTAACTTTAGTAATATTTTATAAATTTTTATTTTATGTAATTTTGAATGGTGTAAAAATTGCAAGGAATGGAAACCACACTGGTACCGTACGTTTGAAAAGGCATCCCATTATTACTACACGCGTTGCCAACTATTACGTACGTTGCATTCTGAAGGTATTTAAAGATATCAATGCGTTTGTTTTATCCAAAGCTGTCTTAGCTTTATTGAAAGAAATATGAAATATTCTCCACACAAATTTTTAAAATTAGACACTTATAAATTTGGTAATTAAAAATTACAGAAAGAAGAAGGTAATTTTTTTCAGAAATATTCGATAACTTCCACAAAACCCTCAAATAAAGACCAACAATTGTCAATTTTTTAAGTATTTCGACTAAAGAAAATTTTTTAATTTCGAACTTAGTCTTCATTAATCTTAACGACTAATTTATAAATTATTCGCCTGTCGAATATTGACAAAGTCATCATTTGACATTTTCTCAGAGAAGGTACTAAGGTACTTTTTTTTCTATATTGGGGAAATTTCTCACTAAGTGGCAGCTCTGCTATGGGGTCTTTCTGAATGACAGCCAAAACAAAATTCCTTTAAAGTCCTAGTACATTCGAAGAAGTGAAAATGGGAATCCCAAAGTGCAGAAAGTAAACTTGTGAAAAAACCTGAAATATAAAATAAAAATGGGAACTTCCTTAAATCACAAAAGCATGCATAGAAATTAATGTAAAAGCTAGAGCATTCAAAGCGGCAGTGATAATTCCAATGCGGACAATTTTGGTTTTTTATATAGCGTAAACTTCTATATTTCCTGTGACTGCTTCGCTGCTCTCAGCTAGAGCAAAGAAATGATTTAGTGCACTTAGCTCAAGTGAAATTGCTATTTACAAATAAAAAACGTTTGTTCGCGACTTCAACTAATATTAAAATTCTGCAAATATTGAAAAGCTTCAAATCACGGAAGCAAGAAAAATCATCGGCTAAAAATAAAGCCAAAGCACCCCCTTCCACAGGCAACAGCTCACCAACAAAAATTGGTGGCTACTCAGAAGGTTGCAGCACCGCCTCAAATCTGCCACGAACGATTCGAATAGTCAGCCCACTCCGCGCATCGCTGCTTAACCACAACGTCATAGACTTTCGCAACTGTCGTGTGACAGCCGGAAAATGCAGGGAAAACGATGAAAACGAAAACCAACAGAAGACAGCGAAACTCAGAAGAAAGTAAAAGAAACGTATCGCTGCTCTCTGCTAAAATATTTTGTAAGTTCCTCGTGCTTTATAAGTACTTTTAGTTGCTTGCTGTGTTCCCAAAGAATTCGCTTTGTGAGTTTAATAATAATAATTGGAACACCCTGTCCACAGTATTGTGGATCAGAGATCCGAGGGATTGTCAAGCTGCCAGCCAAGCGGTATATGAACTGAATCATCATTTAGATCATTCTGAAGCAGTGGCGTAGCTAGTTATAAAAACGGATAAATTTCAGTTTTTGCTTTTTTTGATCTCGGAATCAGTTCCTAGTTACACCACTAATCTAAAGTAGTTTTCGAAATCCTCGAATTAAATCCTTCAAATTGGAAGCGTTGAAAAGTTCAAAACAGCTTCTATTAATCGATTAGTATTCTGGCTACTCTATAAAAAATGTTCGACTTTTATTTCAATAACCTTTCGCTTAAGAAAAGACCTGAATTTCCATTAAAATTTGGATCACTGTTTTCTAATTTCATATTAAATTAATTATTTTCCAATGCTTTTAATGCCTTTTGTTGGATTTTTGATGATGTGTCTTTAAATACTGAAAAAATTGTTTTGCTTATTTTAAATAATTAAAACCTTTTCGTAATTTTATATTATTGCTACTCCTTGCGGTTGAGTTAATGGAATTATTTTATGTATTCTTCTTCATTCCTTTATTTTCAATCCTTTTCCGTAAGTAATTATTTGTTCTTTGATTTTTATTTACTTAACCACGATATTGAGTTCGCCTTAAAAAAGTTGCTGCCCTTGCTGGTTCTGTTGCTGGTTTTGATGTCGATGGTGCTGTTGATGGTGCAGAGTTGCTGCTGCCGGAGGCTCATGTTTCATTTGTTTGACTTTGTTGGTTTCTTGCGGGATGCCGGTCTAGTTGTGCGATGTAGTTATTCGGTTGGTTTTTCCTTTCTTGTAGGCCTTTGTGGAGTTGCAGGCTTTCTTGCTTTCGATGATGGTTGGGGCGGTGCGGCAACAGAGAACGGCATATGTAAACGATGTGCTTCTTCTTCGAAGTATTAAGTTTCATGTGCTGACATTATATGTTAAACTAGTTAATTTTGTAGTTTAAATTCTAGAAAACTGTGTCAGTGGATGATTGACTATTCAAATTCACTTCGTTTTTGCACTGCGGTGATAAGGGCCGCAATTATGCTTTTTGGAACGAATTTTCGCCATCCCTGGTCAAATTTGGCTTGACGACAAGCTCAATAATATTGAGACGACCTTGATTTAATGATTCATAGCAAGAAAAACTTTGTAAAAATCAATAAACTATCAAGGGCAAAACAAAACACAAGGTTTCTTCGTAGAAACTATTGAGAATGCTGAAAAAATGTTTACTTCTTGTGAACATATTGAGAAGAGACATACTGAGAATACAATCTTGAAAGTAAGTAGTTAGTAATTTCAATAATTCTTTATTTAATTAACTGATACAATTGTCTAAGTAAAAGCGTTGATATTCAGCAACAATGAATGGGTTACGAAAACTTTCTGCGCTTGACCTTCACTCATTCAAACCACCCTGCAGTTCCTTATTTAATATATTCCACAATCTGTTCAAGTTCATTATAGTAAGTAAATGAAAGATTCACTCAGTTTAATGATAGATAAGCTGCTGAGAAAGATAAGTGTGAGGTAGGGGATTGAAGAGGAGTTACAATCAACTGTTTGCAGCGTCACCGACTACTGATCGTACGTAGTTACGAGTTGAAGTCGTTCACCTTCCCATCTTCTGCTCGCATTCTGCAATACGCATTCGTTTTATTATCATTTTTTATTCCCTCTCATCATGTATTTTTATAACAATTAATATTTCATATTTTCTTTTGCCATTGTTCTCCTCTACGCCATCTAAATGCCAACACAAGTTTTCTTTTCTCTGATTTCCTAGAGAGACGAGTTATCTGAGTTAATTTTTAACTATTCGAGTTTGTTTATTTATTTTAGTTAGCTATGATTCACGTCGTATTTTTGCTGAAAACCTGTTTTTAGCGTCCTCATCACGAACACTTGTTGTCTGCAGTAAGTTTGACTTGTTTTGTGACATTGAATTTGTAATTTTTTAAGTTAAAAAAAAAACAACAGAGAATCACTTATTTCGGTAAATATAGCTTTAGCTTACCGATTTTATTTTTAATTAAATGCACACAAATAATTGTTACTTTCAGTTCGTATCTTAAACAGGCTATAAAACAATTACTAAAATTTCTTAAAATATTTACTTTAAAGTTCTGAAATTCCTACTGATTTCGCTTTCAATAAGATAACAAGAAAAAAATTTCCTTACCTACCCCACACCCTCACTCCATGAACATTTCTAACAGTAGCTCCTGCTATCTGTAAAAAAAAGTCATCTTAGTAGCTATTGAATTCTGATATAAAAAAGTCACACAACAGCCAGCAAAAGATTTAACTTTGCATTCACAATAAAAAATTGCAAAGCTTGTTTTGCAACTAGTTTGAAAACTGAAATTACATCTCTGAATAAAATTCCAGCGAGTTCGGAGAGAGAGAGAGAGAGAGAGAAAAGAAAACAAACAGTTTATAAACAACAAATATTTTGCGAAATTTAGCTCGGTTTTGAATTCAACTGGTTGATGAAATGCTTGCTTTTCTTTGAAAAAAGGAATTTATACACTAAATACGATATCTTTGGCTTGTTCAAAGACTAACTTCACTATATCACACATGATGAAATACGATATATATACATATTTTTGCAATCCAGAACGCTTTTTTTCCAAAAACTAATAAAGACAATTTTTGTAACGCATGCCAGTTCTATGAAATAAACGTATAAATTTGTGCTTTGTTTACAAACAATACAAAATTCGACTTCTCCACTTTTGCGTTCTTTCGACTACCGACTATTAAGTCGCCGTCCTCCTTATTTACTCAATAAAAAAAACAACATCTCAGCTTCCATATATGTATGCTTAACTGATTTCTCGTTCAGATAAACAGTTTTGTTTTGCTACAAGTTTTCACGATTTTAGTTGTGCTCCAGTAACTGGTCGTTCGAGATTTATCGGTTAAACTTATTTTTACTTCTACCGCATACCCATCGACATCAGTGCAAAATCTTGTCGGCTGTTGAGCGACGATATTCATAGTTTTATTTCGAAATTGTAATATCGAATTCATAGTTAGTCAATCGTGATAAAATGTGCAGCTACTTGTTTTTCTATCAAATCTTAACTTAAAACTGAAGTAACGACTAGAAAATACGACTGAAAGTACGAACGAAAAGGTGTGAAACTCACGAGCAGAGAGCGATTATATGTACAGAGTATACAAAGTTACAACTCGTTAGTCAAGGAGGGAAGTTTCCGTCTACCTTGTCTTGGCAGAACAACTGCTGCGAAGTCGATCAACGTTTTAGCAGAACTCGACTCAACTCTAGCATTTTTAATGAGGTTCTACTTGGTTTAAAGTGTTCACCACCTTCGAAGCAATAACTTTGGATACTCAATACATATACGATTTCTGATTAAATAGCTTAAAGAAGCTTTCCTTACTCTCCTCTTACCTGAAGTACTCACGTTCAAGGTCATTGGTTACATTTTAAACACGTTACTACGTTAAAAGTATTTATTTGCATTTCATGGAAAGTGAGGCCGCATGAGTGTCGCTTCTGAAATTAGTGTTTGTAGTGTTGTTTCTTGTTTCCTGTACGTTATTTTCGAACTTTTTTGGTGAGAAATTTGGTTTTTCTTTTTTTTTTTTAACTTTATTGTGAAAGGGAAACAAGTGTTCAATTATTTAAATGTTATAATTTGATGTCAACAACTCGCTCCAGCAGCTTTATAATTTTAATCATCCTTTCAATTTTGTTCACAAACTAAAAACCTTTTCAGAATATCGTGCCCTGTCTTAATTTTGTCACTGTAGCTGTCGTAAACAGAGAGTTTACGAAAATAAAATGTTTGTAGTTCAATAAATTTAAAAAGTTTAGCAAATAATGGTGTTCGGTAAATGTTGTTCCTTGTTTGCTAAAGAAAAGCTTGAACTGACCATAATTTTCAGTGATGAGTGGTATTTTTAACTTAATAAATTAATTCAATGTTTATTAAATAAGAGAGTTTTATGAATCTCCTTAAATATTTAAGAATTAAATTGGAAATTTTTAAAAGCATTTCAAAATTAATTTCATCCACATGAAATTTAAATGCGTTTTAAAATGAACTTGTAAATTTCGTATTATACATTTTCCCTCACAAATATTTCCATTTGCTGCTAGCTGTCGATAGCAGTGCATTTGTTTTCTAGTCTGAAATAATAATTGCAATTTAGAAAAACAAAAACAAAAAAGAAACGAAATTTGTTGTTCCCATTTTCTAAGTTACTATAGTATTAATATTGTCCGCAGGCATTCGATTCATTGCGTCATTTGTGTTTTAAGCTTGTTTAAAATTATTAAAGGTTTTACACACACATTTCTATTGTGTTGACTAAATTATTTTTTAATCTTTTCGTTTTTCCTTTTTCGGGACTTTCTCACTTTTGTTTATAAAGTGGTAGACCGAATTTCCACATGAGTTAAATATGATAAATTTATCGAATTGGTTTTCTAAAACCAAAATAATAATTTACTCCAAGAAACTACATCTATTTCGTATTGAAATTTCTCATACTGTTTTTACTCGCACTTATTCAGAAATAGTTTGATATTTTGGAACTCTTATTTGTGATCTTCTTTCGCAAATGTTATCTATTTTTGTAAACTAAAGTCCTCTTTTTATCCCTCCTTGCAGAACCCTACCGAGCCGAAGAGCTTATATTTGCTTTAATTTATAGCTGCGAAAGGATAAGAAATCATGTCCGACTTTGTGCCGCGCGATATACTACCCGATTTATGGGAGGAAATCCTTAAACTTCATTGGACTTTCCTGGAGACCGAGGAAAGTCCTCAAAAGATCGAGGAGCGTAAAAAGTTGGAAGGTATATTTGGAGATCAAGTAGTTTACACACGTTTGCAATGCAAATTCGCAATTATTCAGGTTGCCTCAAAGAGTTCCTCTGCGTTGTGCCGCATGATCGGAAGTTCTTTCTGCCCGAAACTGCTGATGTACTACGCAAGACCGTAACTGAGATGGAGGACTTCACGGCTTACAAGGCAAGCGCGGGCTTCGAAGCCATCAGTCAGTATGCCAATAATTTGTTTACAAAGCCGTGGCGCAAAGAGTTCCGAGTCATAAAGGTAAAGAAGAGAGTTCGTCCGAAAACATTTTTTGTGCGATCTTCCAGTTTGAAGCGATTTGATATTAAAATTTAAAGATTTAACCCGCAGTCGAAAATGTTATTTGAAAATCAATTCGCTTCAGATGTATTGCGGTTTCTTTCAACACGAAGTGAAATCTAATCTGCTGGACTCAATAAAACTATTCGAAGCCATGGGCTACCGTCAAGTCGGGGGCGAGAAGCTCTCGCTGGAGGGTCCCATATGCCCCGATCAGGTGACCAACGTGTCGCGCGACGCCATGGCCGCGTACGTGGAGTGCCAAATAATGAAGCACATTTATTCCGGCCTCACAGCGCTGGGCGTAAGCTGCACTTGGCAGAGTGTGTTTCATTATCGCGAGAAACATACAGGCGAGTTCACGCTGCGAATAGTTCTGGGATGATGTTTTCATTTGTATCATTTTTCGTGCAGGTGGTGCATCACAGGCAATAAAAGGCTACGCATCTGAGCTGCAGGAGCGACGTCTTAGCAAAGCAAAGCCAACTAAATCAGGTATCCGTCGCTGTCATTTCTTCCTTCAGTTCTTCCACTGTATTTCCTTAAATTGCAGAAAATAGTTATGCCACCATACAGCACGTGCCAGCGACGTGTAGTGCAATGCCGCCGATGTTGCCGCAGTGCCAAAGCTGTGCTGCGTGTCGTCATCACCTAATGCATTGCCCGCCTCAGCAACAGCAGCACTTGTTCAGCAACCAGTGCGCCCTGCACAGCAACAACAACATGATCAACAACAACAGTTGCGCTCTGCACGGCAACAACAATAATTTTCCGCCACAGTCGACACATTCGATGTTCAACGGCAGCCGCAGCAAGCTGCTGGCCTCGTACCCCGTTGAAAACTACCAACAGCATGCTTTTGTTGCGCCCGACGCACAACACCATGGTCACCTGATGCCACATTCGCGCAGTCTGGAATACTATTCGGAGCCTCCGCCTCCTGCGCTGCCGCATCGACATTCTTTCGATCAGCAGCAGAGCTGCATGGCACACCAACATGTCTACCAGCCGCCGCCGCATGTTTACGAGTCGCCCTACGACTGCATCGATGGCTACAGCTTGGACAGCAGTAGTGCAGACCCTTCGTATGCCGCCGTGAGCGGTCCGCCCGCCACCAACTGCAACTACAGCACAGCTTATGCACATCCGTACAACGTGTCGGGCAACCGCTACCCCCTGCCTTACAATATCTCGAGTCAATTGAACTCGCACTACGATACACCGGCTGGCGCCGTAACTAACGCCGCCGATCATGGCTACGCTGATAGCTACGCGACCAACGAGGCCAAAGAGAATTGCAACTACTACTCCGCTGCTTCTCTGCAGCAGCAACGATCGCCGCTGCCGCCTACGCGACACTACTTCTCTCCCCTCGGCAAAGACTTGCAGGCGTATCGGCAAAGTTCCTTTCCAACTGCTGACCAGCAGCATCTCATTGATTTCGATGAGTGCGCGTCTCTCACGAAGCACGATTTTCACGGACAGCAGCATACGCGCTCACAGAATAACTCGTTCGATTATGAGCGCGAACGCGAGCGCTGCGAACGCTTCTACGAACAGCAGCAGCGTGCCTCGGAAGGACGAGGTGCGGGGACATCGCTGGCAGCGGCTGTCAATCGCTTGTCGATCAACTCGACGTACGCACAACCAAAGGACTCGGTTGGTCAGCAGTCAGTAGAGCAACAAAGTAATTTTAGGGGGGAGCATAAGCAGGTGTACGACGAAGTGGACGATAGTTACTTGTATGCAAGGCCCAGATCAAAGCATGTGGAGGATGTGTGCGGCGAAGGCATGGCTGGCAGAGAGGACGCGACGTCTTCTAAAACGACTGATAAGTATTTAAGAAATGAGGAAGTAAACGTGAGTAACCAAATCTGCGGCTGAACCTGTCGAATAAATACGCCCGTCTCTTCCTTTCAGAAACAATTCACCGAATTTAATCGTAAAACGCCAAAGGAATTGATTGAGGCGGCAGGTGCCGTTGCCTCGGACTATCGTTCGACCAGCAGTCGACGAGCAAATGCAGCCGTAGAAGCGACAGCGGCAGCATCCACAGCCGTGAATCATGGGACATCCGATGCAAGCTACGAATCCGCACCATTCGATGATTTTGTGCATGTGGCTCACACGGAGCCTGCTGTGCAGACGCGACAACTGTCGCCAACGCAGGCCAGCAAGAATCAAGACGGTGTTGGTTCCTTCGAGTCGTGGAATTATGTGTTTCAAAAACTGGAACAGTCCGACTACAGCAAGGATTTGGGTGACCGTGGCGATTTGCTGGTCGAGAGCCTTCATCTGGACTCGCTGAACGGGCCCACCACGAGTAGCGTCGCAGCAAACGGAGGCGTGGAGAAACGTCGCTCGAGCCACGTCTTGGGGGCGGATGGTGGCAAAGCTGGTCGCCCAGCGGGCCCTGGTGGAGACAAGTCGCACAAACCAGAGAAGCCAACAAAAGCGGAAAAGTCCATTCTGAAGCAGAGTAACTCGAACTATAGTGCGACAGGCAACAGCAAACCGAAGTCGGCCCTCAAGTCGGCGCTGAAAGCAACAGCGAATGCCTTCAATAACAACCACCATAGCCAGCAACATCGCAATGGGCGCATCTTTACCAACTCGAAAGGACAGACGAATGCGAATCGTGGAGGTGGGAAGCAGCCGCCTCCTGTGGCTACGCAGGTGATCGTCACCAGCCCGAGTGAGTGGAGTTGTCGCTTTTGCACTTTCCTGAATCCAAATACAAAGCGCATCTGCGAGATGTGCTCGAAGACCCAGGACTTCAGTTTGGAAGTCATGGCATCGAACACGCCAACTTGTGTGTAATTCAAGGTAGCGCACGAGACCGGGTTTCAGCAGTCAGTCAGTTTTTCTGGTCAATTTAATTGATTTTAAAATTGTCTTGTCCGTATTTATTTGAGTATTTTTGTGCTTCGTCTGATGAAGTATTTGTGAAAATTATTGCGTGCTTGCATTTTTTCGAGCATTAAATTTTATAATTAATTTTACGTCATGTAATTAAGGAAACTTTCTGTTATTTCGTTTAACTTTATTTGTCCTGAGAATGAAAATGAATTTTTTTCCGTTTTTAACTTTTAACAACCAAAGAGAAGTGGAAAGATATTGCGAAGACTTTCGTATCCTGTTGATAACATCTTCCTTGTTTATCCAATAAATATCTCTGAGGAGTACAAAGCGAAGTAAGGGCGGCGTTCCCTTGCACGCAGCTTGCTCGAGGCTTTCGCCGGCGAGTCCGCTGGAATAATTTTTGACGAAGACTCCCTGGCGAAAAGATTTAACAATTTTTTTTACTTCCCGGCGAGCTGGAAGCGAACTTCTAATTCATCGAATAAGCATCACACATTTATTATAATTTGAAAGATTTATCTTCAAAAATCTGGCTGAATTTTAAAGAGGGCGTCGCCGGGATGATTTATACTGCAAACATATTTTAGATGCTTTTTGTGGACTAATTTCATTCTTATTTTATCTTAATGAAAACATGATTACATTTGTCTAAATATAAAGTGACAGAAAGTTACTAATCACCTCTTTTTGATAAACGTTTATTTTAAAGGAATTATTTGTCCAACAAAACCTCAACCTTGCAACATCAAATCTCCATTTTGTGCCTATTGTTTTCTGTGTTTGTAGTAAGAAAGTCTTACCAATAATTAGTTTATAAACACAACTGTATTATTTCAATGTTATTTTAGAGAATATATTTACTTAAATAAAGAAATATATATTTATATTCGTTAAACCAAACCAAGGTATCAGAATTTTAAATACAAAATATGTTGTAAACAAGTGAACGTGATGGATGACAGAAATATAGAAGAGCAGGTTTAAAAAAATATGGAAAATTAAAAGATTTAAAAATTTTAAAATACACATTTAACGAAGACGCAGCTTTTAAAACTAAACTAACTCAGTATCCGAAAGGCACACAACAAATACATATTAATAATACACAACAAAACAATCGAAACATTTACACAATCACACGGTTACACTTGTCATAAAAATATGCAACTATTTGTGTGCAGAAACTATTCGTTACTGAATCAGAGTGAGGCTTAAATTAAATGAGAGCTCGTATCGTGCCGTGTTGCATGCAGAACAATCGTGAAATTCAATTGCTTTAATTAATAGTTAATGTAACGAATCACCTACAATTAACTTATACATATTTTAAGACTAACCTCTGAATTAACTAATATTATTGTAAGTTTCTAAAAGCAGTAACTTGCTAACTGCATTCATATTTTTAGCCACTTTCGAGTTTGTATGAATGCCGACTTGCGCGATTTCTGTGAATACTTCGGAGAGCTTTAATAAAATTCAATGCGCAATATTATATTTGGTTGCAATTATTTCTATTTAAATTAATAAGTTATAATAAATCATAAATTGTTGAGGAATAAAGGACTTGCAATAACTTACAATAAATAGTACGAATTGCAAGCTGTTGACGACTAATAAATAATTAAATAAATGACAAATGAGGAACTCATTTCGTTCTTTGTTATTCGTATGCGAAAATAATTACTACAGAGACTAGCTATATCTCACAGATATTATTTCATCATCCTAATTGGAAGACGCATCGAGTTTCAAAGTAAATTAAAACTGCAGCAGAAACAGTAGTGACACATTGAAGATCGGCGACATACATTTCCTTGATTTCTCGAAGTCTATTTATTATCAATGAACTAATATCCTCGTAAGATCTACGAGATGGGGGTCTAATAATGTTAATAATTAAGAAATAAGGTTTCTTTTTTAGCGATGACTAAGCTGTTGGGAGATACAAACCTTTTTATTTCTTGAAGTACCTTGTGGGTGCAAATAGTCATCCTTGCCTTAACACAACTTTAACACTACAAAATCATTAAAAAAAATAATGCTAGTGCTTCATTGAGAAAGATGCACTGGTTGTAAATAGATTTCATTCGCAAAACTTGAGTCTACATAAGACAATCACGCTGAACTTTCAACAAAACGCCTCATTATTCCCAAGTTTGGTTCAAATGCTGACTATCAATGAATCTGAGCAAGTTCTTGCAATGAAATCTTGCAAGTTTTCGCAATGTAAACAATGCTTTTACTGAATTTTGGAAGTAAGAAGACGGAAATGCTTACTGTTTACTATTTACATGACGATTTTTATTTTATTCATAGTATTTATGCAGTTCAGGGTAATTTCTACTTTCTAAATAATTACGAATATATAAGTTATAGAGTTGTCACCATTATTTGGTTTATTTTCAATATTTGCAAGGACTTTTCTGAATACAAGTGTATTTGTGATGCACTAAAACTTCCTCTCCCTCTGTCCCTCTTTCTCTATGAAGAGTGAACTATTTATTCGGAATGATCTATGTTTGTACTATTTAGTGGAATATCTATGTATTTTGCTTCTTTTATGAATATATTTCAGTTTGCCTGATTGCTGCTAAATTGCAAGCTATTTTCATTTCGTCCTCAAGTCCTTCTATTTTGCAAATCTATTTCGTTCATGTTGTCCTTTTTGTTGCACGAGTGTCGACTAAACTTTTACTTATTAATTTTCTAAGATTATCTTTTCAGTTGATAGTAAATGAGTTTAGTTGTTTTAAATGTTTCATTAATTTTAAACACTATCAAACTCTCAACTCCATCGCTGCTAAATGATTAACTTTGTGTTAACTTTTTTATGTATCTACAACTTTATTTCGTCTTCTCCGTTGATGTTTGTTGACTAAATTTTGCAAGTTCTTCCCATGTGAGTTGGGTTTTTAAGTTCAATTTATAGTTTAATATGGTTTTCACCGTGTTTCTTCTGTTCATGCTAAAACAGTAAAAATTTCAATATTGACTTTAATTCGAATACTTTTTCTACATAAAGGCCATTAAAAAGTCTGTTAACTGTATTTATTATAGATAATGAGTGAAAGTAAATGTGAAACAACGCCAATTCCTTAAATTTCTGAGGAATTCATTTGAATTAATCTTTCTTGAAAAACTTCGATCTTCTTGGTTTGATTTCACAATTAAGTAAATGCAGGAATTTTACGCGCTGATTGGCAAAATGCAATTAGAATTCCAGAGACAGAGCAAGTGAGCAAATTTACAAGGGGGTGGGATTAAAAATGCATTTTCTTTCTAAGAGTCTAAAATTTGTGCAAGTCTATAAACGATTATATACGCTGTTTGCTTTATCAAAAAATTGATATTAATAGTTTATAGTGGAGTTCTTATAATTTATCGTGCAGTAGCAATTAAAATTTGCTTTGTTTCGTATAAACGATAATTAACGTCAGTGCTTACTTTCGATTTGAAGCGAGTGCGTTCTTCAGTTTTTTCCTTACTTCTGAATAACTTGTACACATTTATACGAGTATTTACGATCTACATGAATAAGTGTGATTTCTGCAGTACAGCTGTAGCATTTCGAAACCCTAAAAAGTTTTCAAGAGAAGACTGAGTGTCACGTTTTCGCTTGACAATTTAATGACTTCGCGCGAAATCGTAGAGTGATTTCTGCGCGTCTCTCAGTGTTTGAGAGAAGAAGAAATTTCTCTCCAAATCAGAAACTTGTTATTTCTGTGTTTGAAATTTTTCTTTACAATTCTTATTATTAATTTTTGTTATTTTCTTAATATTCTTTCCTCACGACGAAATCATTGCATTTCAGCGGAAAACCTCAAAGAGCCGAAAACACACGTTTTCTCCTTCGTGTGAATAATTTATATTTTCTTATTCGTCCTGGTTGCTCTTCCTTGCTCCGATAGCAATTTACAATATGGTGCAGGCTGTACCGTGCATCACCTCACTTATGAACATGGGAGTTCCGGCGCCCAAGCCTCCGTCCGTCTTCTGATGTTCATTCTACGACGAAATGAAGGCGCGATTCAAGGGATTGGCTATTGAAATAAAAGTTATTCTAGTTCCGCTTACGTCATCGTATTCACAGTCGAAGTAATGGCCTTGACATTCCATGCAGCGACATCCGTCCGACATCTTGCACGTGATACCCCACTGCTTGGCCAAATCCTTGTAGATCTCCTTCGAGGATTTGTTGCTTATTATTTCCGGTGTTTGCGAGCGTTGTTCCTGTTGATAGTGTTGTTGCTGCTGCTGATACCGCTGCTGTTGCTGTTGCTGCTGCTGCTGCTGCTGCTGCTGCTGCTGTTGTTGTCGTTCTTGCTGACGCCGATAAGAAGTCGGCATTTGCGAGTTGTCCCAACCCTCCTCATCGTTGTCGGAGTCGCCACGTCTTCCGTCCGCGCTGCAGCACGACGACACCTGATTCTGCGAGTGCTCGCATTGGCCGTCATTTGTGCAGCGATGATTATCTGCGAAGAGATTTAATACAGTTGCGGTTTACAAGGGAAGAGAAGAAGAGACATGAAAGAGATGAAAGTAGATTTTGCGGATTAATTGAATGCGGTGTGAAGAGATGGGGTGAGGGAGGGAAGTGGGTTGAAATGGCTGCTATTTTAATGCTATCAGCGATAATAATATTAACATGAAGATATGATAATAATATAATTATAATATGATCCAAAATAACTCTTCGATTGAGAAAATAATCTCTTTTTTTGTCCACAGCGAATGCTTTGAAATGAACTCACCATTTAAACGGTAGCCATTGTGATTCATCAGCGGATCGCAGAAATCTTGATCGTCACCTTTGCCATCGCTGTCGTGACGTATGCTGCACCTGCTGTTGTTGCATTCGCAAAACTGAGCTTCATTCTGGCACTCGCAGTTACAGTTGTCGAGCAGATTCTCCTGCGAAGACGGTGTCGTCGTCATGTTGCTGGAAATCAAGAACTCTGTGGAATCTACCGATTCTTTGCGATTATCGTCGCTTTCGTTGTGCTGCTGAGCGCCGCCGCCGTCATCGGTTGTTGTTGTTTGTCGAAAGCGTAACTCGCCGCCGCCGCTTCTTCGTTCGTCGTTGCCGTCGTCGTTGCCGTCGTCGTCGCCGTCGCCGTCGCTGTCGCTGCCGTAATTCTCTACTTCTTGCTGGCGCTCAAGATGGTGTCTGATTTCGTTGTTGTTGATCGTGTTCGTGTTGCTGCGTTGTGTTGATGCTGCTGCTTCAGCGAATTGCTGCTCGTTGACGAAGTTCTCCAAGCAGTCGGGATCGGTGCAGTTCGAGGACGCCAAGTGGCTGCTGCTGCGCAGAGTGACGCTGGCGGTGCTCCGTTGGAGATGCTGCGAGTTGTCGTTGGCATTCACGCGACGCCGTGGCGTGCAGAGATCGAAGGTGTTGGCCAAGCGTGTGTTCTACATTTGATTTGGGCAAATGAGATGCAGATGAAAGCGTTGCATGAGCTTCGAAAGAACTAATTTTTCTCTTGCTCACCTCTTCCAACACGTGTTCGTAGGAGGGCGGGGGAGTTTGTGGCACGCTTGCGGCTGCGGCTCCTCCTGCGGAACTCCCAGTGGCTGCGAAATGAGCTGCGGTGGGATTGAGGTATCCTGCAGAGATAAGGAAAATGCAAACAAAAAACTGCATGAATACGTGACGACGTCTCCTCATCATTTCGTGTGGTCGTGACGCGGTTGCATGATGGATGCATGCGATGCTTGCATGCTGTGACTCGACGAGTTGATGTCATGACAGCAGATGAGCATTCGGAAAATTTTGTTTTTGTGTTGGCAAGGAAATGAGGTTCGGTTTCCCCGCAGACGGCAAGCGAGAGCAAGGAAACCCACTCAGTGTTCAAGAAAACTCAATCACGACGAGTTAATGGCTACAACAACAACAACAACAACATAAATACAATGACAACGACAGACAACAAGAGCAACAACAATACAGTACAACTCGGAAATGATTTGCAATGAAAAGTCATCGTGATCCTTATTTTTTTTTTTACATGCATCAATTAAGAAGCTCGATTGTAATCTGGAGTTCGCTTCTGTTTTGCAATTCAATTTTCGTTTGGCGTTTCGCTTTTTTTTCGCGTTCTTTTCCTTTGATGGGAACGCGGAACTCGAGATGCAGAACGCTGATGAATGATGATGAATGAATTCTTACCCAGGCGCAAATTGTTGGTTTTGTGCGGCAGCAAGGACTTCCGCTCGCTGGTGCCCAACGAGCCGAGGCTGCTGCAGTCGGCGGAGTCGATGGTGGAGCTGCTCGCTCCGATGGCCGCGGCGTGGTGGTTCAGCAGCGCCTCGCTCACCTGCGGGTCGGCGTCGTGCTCTTGCGAGGTGCTGCGCGAGCTTCCCATGCGGAATTTCAATTTGAAAGGCGCCATGCTGCTGCCGGCTCTGTTTCCGGTTCCGGTCGCGGGGGGCGCTGCAGGCTTCTAATTATCGTTTCGATTTCTGTTCCTCCTGCTGAGTAGTTTCTTCCCTCTTTCTTTGAACGCTATTGAATTTTTAATTAGTTCACCGTGGATTGGCTGATATTTGATTAGTTTCGTGTGGGTGTCCTTGAGTGGGGTGGTGGGGAGGTGGGGAGGTGAGGACTTGGCGTTGATTGAAGGGTGGAAAGGAACTCCGCTCTAACTTTGCTTCAGATTCGGAGTAGTTTAGTGGACATTTCTAGCTGCGATTATGACGTTTTCAACCCAAATCAGTGTCGACAGCAAATCAGAATTCAAGAGTCGAAAAAAGTTACTCGCAAAGTGATCGTAATAAACTTTGCAAGAGCGAATTTTAGGCAAACATCGACAGAGATTCAAACATTGACGAGATTAGTAGTTTTTAGTCAGTTAATTTACAACAGCAGAGGTAGCAAAATTTTCGATGATGTCACTACAATCATGCAGATATTTGTGAATAAATTGAGTTACCTGGTGACCTAATTACCTGGCGGAGTTCGGTGTCTTGGCGGTGACTTCTGTAAAGAAAAAAAAATTAAGATTAATAAAGATTCAGTTATAAAAATCAAAACTTTAAAGATAATAACAAACAAAGTATTTAATTTGCAAACGAAAAATATTTTCTACTAAAAATTCATTAAATATTTCGCCTCTATCACTTTTACACATCGAATTCTTTTGTAATTTGATTTAATTTGGATCTTATGAAGAAATTTGAAATTTGATGGAACGAAGGAAAAATGTCCGGAAAATTTCATTGCATAATTTTAGGCTTGCGATTGTCTTTCAATCTACTGAACGATCGCTTGTACAACTTTCGCCTAAAATCATGCAACGAAAATTTCACAAATTCTCAATCATCAAAATTAAATGAAAATGAATTTTGTTGAATTACAATATTCTTTCGACTTTTATTTCTCCATTATCTAACTCGATTATCTAACTCGATCTAATTAGCAATCGAGGTAGCTAATTTCATAACAAGTATTTCAAATCTTTTTTTGGTTCTTGTGTTCTTTTCCTATGCGTAGATTATTATTTAAACAAGTTTTCCGTGACGTGCTGATGGTGTTGATTTTAAATCCGTGTATGATAAAAATAAAGAACGGATCAAACTTGACACGACCGCCGCTTCTCACTTGACACTTGACATCAAAGTCATCTAAAAATATCCCCAGTTTAAAAGGACTTTTCTGAAATAAAATACTGAACTCACTTCAAAAGAGTTCTCATGTTTACAGAGCTCTTGTCTCTCCTCGCTGGTTTGCATAATTTAAATAATTGTAACATGTAAACGTTATTGTTGCTGCGCATTCATAATTTTAAAACCTAAATTTCTGACACTGTTTTCAGAAAATAGAAAAATTTTTCAAGGAAATAGAAACATTTTAAGCAAAAATTCATAATTGAAAGCTTTTCTAAGACGAAATTTCGCGTTGTAAAATAAATACATATTTTTTTCTTCTCAAGAATGTTCATTCGTGAAAAACTGAAATTTTCCGTGCTTGAGTGGATGGGGTTGCTGCGGGGAGAACGAAGAGGGTGAGGAGGGGTTAGTGGAGTTAAGTTCAAAAGTATTTTTATCGCTTGAATGACGACGTTGAAAGGAGAAGAAAATCAGGAAAAGACGAATATTATACACGACTGATTTTATTTTATTACGAATGTAGAAATTGAATTAGTCATTTAATTTTTAAAAAATTTTAACCTTCAAAGTTTTAAAGATTTTCTTTCTCAAGATTTTTGTTCTCGCGATTTAGAAAATTAGAAAACAAAAAACCTAGAAAAGTCATGTCACTGACTTTACAATCCCTGAAAAAGTGATTCTACTACGAATCTTTTTCTACTTATAAAAATCACGAAACAATAGAGTTGGGGGTAGAAAAACACTAATTTAAATGCACCAAAAGAATTAGAATTTCGAATAGAAGAATACCACAAAAAACGTTCTCCTCCCTCGCCGTCGCCCCGAGAGAGAGAGAGAGAGAGAGAGAGAGAGCAATGACTTCAAAGAATGGCGCTGGAAAACAGTGCAAATCCGCATTTTAATGGCTTTGCGGGCATTTTAATTAGAAACTTTTTGCAGACTGCTTGCAAAATATTTGCCTGACAAAAGGAAGCTGATAAAAGAAGAGGGAAAAGGAGAGATAATTCTGAAAAGAGAGGGAAGATTTCACTAACGATTTCAGTAGCAGTTGAAACAGCGATGCGCACTGTAATTCTAATTTATTGCGTTGGCAAATAAGTTCGTTCGGTTTTCCTTTCAGTGTAAGTTTTGTGTGAATGCGCTCTTGCTTTCTGAGCGTTTTTTCAACGGGAAAACCCTCAAGGATGAAAAGTAAATTCTGCTTCGAGTAAATTCTAAATTTTGCTTCAAAATAACGCTGTTTGATAGTAGAAAGTTTTTTTAAAAGAAGTTTTGTAAGGAAGATTTAAGGAAGTTTAGATGCGAAACCATCTGCAATCATTGGCAAAATATCCCCATCTAAATTTAATTTCCTAAAAGCTTCCTCTGCTGCCAATAAATATCGAGTAAAAACATTAAAGTCGATAAATGTGCGCGTATAGCCACGAGTAAACCGACCAAAAGCAATAAAATGAGGCGATAATCAAATAAAGAGAGATAAACTCTGAACAAACGGAATGACAGAAACTTATAGAAGTCAGTCGCTGAATTGACGCAACAAACGTGTCCAAGAACGGACTGAATAAAAGATAAACCCTCAAAAAAGACACTCTGAGTGACTCTGAAGGACTTCGCGCGTCGTTTTCCGCCCTGTTTTCCCAACCACACCATTTTAATAATGTTAACCACGTAACGCGCTAATGGCCGCAAATGACGGATCTTTAATGAGATTGGTAACGGTATGCGAGTCAGCGCGCTTACTTGACGGTGTAGGAGTTTCTTTTTCTACCGTTTCTTTCTCTTTATCGGGCATTTGTCTCTTTTTTTCATAAATGAATCGATCACTTCTTCAAAAGGAAGAGTTTTTCGATATCTTGTTTGATTCAAAACAAGATACAAGATAGAGTTGCTAGTACTAAATTTTTATTCTAAATTGTTATTTATCTATTTATCCATCTTTTTTTTATCTTATTTATTTATCTATCTATTTTATTTATCTATTTATCTATTGCTAAGTTTTTATTTTATAAACATCGTGTACTTGAGAAAATATTGACATAAATTCACGTTTGTAGCAAATGACAGAAAGTAGAATCGCAGAATACTTAAATCAGAAGAAAGTAGAAGAAGAAGAAGGAGGGAAAAACCGAAGAAAAGAAATTTCTAGTGTTGCGAGTGAGGGGTGGCAAAGCGAAAAGTTACGCGTGTAAATGAGGCGAATTCTAGAATTGGTTCTCCGCGGAGAGGAGAGAGGGAATGACTTACCCTTGTGCTCGATTTACAGTGCGTTGTTTTTGCTATTTACGTTTGTTTGTTGAAGAAACAGTAAATTTGCGATGATTGCAAAAAAAGGGAAGAACAAGTTGTGGGAGTGGAACGGCATGAATGATGGAGGGAGGAGGGAAGAGTGATGTATAGAATGAATCACTTAATTCTGGGCGCAGCAGACTTCGCAGACGACAGCCATTCATTTTGTAAGTTTTTCGAAAAACTTGTAATGTTGTCGCTAAACAACGTTTGGTTGCTGTTGTTGTTGTTATTAGGGAAGTTATTTGGAAAAAATATGTAGAAAAACTACTTACGTGTTGCAAGTGTCACCGAAAATATGCTGAAATCGATATAAAATATAATTGAGTCCTTCAGCTGAGAGGATGAGGCGAGTTGCTTCAATTGATTTTACCGCAGCTGGCTACTGAAATCCTTTTTCTCTCTGTTTTATTTATAATTCTATTTATTTGGTTGTTGCTTTAGTTTTGATTTAAAAATTCAGTCATTTTCCTTTTCAATAACAATTACATTTTCCTCTTAATGTTTTCCAACACGACCACCATTTTTATTTTGCCTGCATCACTCGTAATACTTCGTTGTAGACTGTGTGTTTCTCCACAGGATACTCGTCCTTTATTCGTGAAGTGAAGCTTTCTCGGTGCTTCCATTTACGCACCACAAAATCGCGGACAAGAACCTGCTCGCCCGAGCTTTCCCAAACTTTTATTTCCGTAGCCCGAAATCTTCCTCAAAAGCTCTGTTTTACTCTTGTTTACACTGGGATGAAGTGAAATCGCATTGTTTCTGCTTGTAGACAAATTTGTCGAACTTTCGAATTTCGAAATGTGCTTCTGAAAGTCATTAGAAGAGCTTTCGAAAATGTAAACTTTCAACTATAAAGCTATCCAAAAAATTGAAAAGCTTTCGAAAAGCTTTAGAAAAGCTATTCTCACAACCTCAAAAACCTGCTGAATCGAGGAAGAAATCAGCTTTTTTGGTAGAAACATGTAAAAATTTTTTGTTTGCTGAGATATAAATTTTCTCGCAGCAAGAAATTGGAATTCTATTCAGAAAAGGAATTTTTGTATTTTCAGTTTCCTTGTAACCCTGAATTGCGCTCTCTACATCCCAAACTTGCATCGTGAAATCCATTCCAACTGATTGCAAACTTAGATATTTATCAAGTAATTATAAATAATCGCTTTGCTGGAAAAACGAGCTAACGATGAACGCGTGTAAATGCAGATAGACAAACTTTTAATAGTTGTAAGTTTTTCGGCACACAATTCGACGTACAAACACACATTTCAACGTCGTCCGTCCACTTTGATCTCTTTCAGGAAGGCGATGAAGTGTGAAAAACTTTGTCCGATAAAAGCCAAATAAAAACTTTTCCCTTCCAAACGATTCAACGCGATAATTTGAATCTCTCCTTTGATTTTTGACCAATTGAGGCAACTGTACCAGTAACTGAAGCAACTGTACCAGTAACCGAAGTAGAACAAACTCTAGAAGAAGATGAGGAAGTCTTTCCGAGTTCCTTTATTTGATATGAAACTTAATGCGAAGGAATCCTTTAAAGGGAATACAGAGTTATTAAACGATATACGTTATCTTATCGGTCCTGTACATTGATGAGAGCCAGGAAGCCGCCAACAAATGCATCATTTTTGTAGAACCTAACCACCGCCTTCACCGTGCCGTGCGGGACGTGGGTCGGCCATTTCTCCGTGTCGAGGATGATGTCGTGCACGTAGTAGGTTCCCTTCGGGAAGGGACACAAGCCCTCGTCGGGTACCAGCGGCAAGTCCGTGTTCTCGTCCAAACGCAACGAGGGCTGTATAAACTGGCGATAGAACTTCTTGAAGGCTTCGCACGTGCCGGTCTTGGGTACATCTACGCCGATCTTCTTGAAATTGCTGTTCCCACTCGAGCTCGAGTACACCTCTATGGTCAGCTTGAAGTCCTCGTCGTCCAGGTCTTCCATCAGATCGAAAGTGCCATTCAGAGCGCGTTCGCGTCGTATCATTTTGACGTTCGAGAAATCGAGGAGTGTCTCCTCATCGCCTTCGATGGCCTCGAAGCTCTCGTTGTCCACGATGTAGTTTTGCTCGCACTGTAAGATTGGCAATATACGACTTTTCTCATGTTGTTTGCCTACAATTAGAGCGGAATGGATGAGGAAAACCTTACCAAAATGTGACCAATAAAGACAAATGAAACCAAGCAGACAAGAACTGACTTCATTTTGCAATCGAATGCAATGCGAAGTGACTACCGAGTAAGTTTGCAAATGAGTACTGAAACGGGCTCATCTGGCTTTTATATTGAAAGGTTGAAAGAAAGAAATCAGTAATAAAAGTGGAAATAGCGTTTCCAATGACAGAATTTCCGCTCAGTTTCGTTGTTTTCCATACTCATTATGAAGTTGTAGATTTTAATAAACTGACGTTTTTCATCAATTAATTACAGAAACCATGTTTAGGTTATTAAATACGAATTTACTACGATTGTATTGTATTGTATTATTTTAATTTCTCACTGTTTGCCTTGTTAGTTAACGAGGTTGCTAACTTTTATCGTCTAAAAATTAATCAGATAAATATTATTCTAGATGAATTGTGTTATTTTATAATTCGCTATTTTTTAAACAAACTTTTCGTGATGGTGTCATTGTTGTTGTTGTATACTTTACTTTACTTAATAAACCAAAATTTGCGACATTGTTAGCTCGTCATAGTTGTTGTTGTTGTTGCTGTTGTCGTTCTTACAGCTGATTGCACACGCCTGCAATGCTAAAACTTCTCTTTACGAAGAAAAATCCTTTGATTGAATTAAATTTATCGATTGCACAGGAATTGTGAGTCGTTATGTTGTTGTTGGGTCGTGATTGCG